>CM060841.1:2500-2490000 GCA_030762175.1 Metallyticus violacea | reverse complement strand
TGGTCTCGTCCTCCTATCCAACGACCAGGATGTGCCGCATTTAAATAGTTGAGATACTCATCGATCAGGTTGCGATGGAGGTCTATCATGTGTTACTTGCTTCTCTTGGTACATCCTCTATCAGCAATGGGAGCTAAAGACAAGTGGCTTGCTCCTGTTAGATATTCCTCAAAGAAAAATATTCCAATAAGGGGGTCACTCAAGATTTCACAACAACATTCACTCCCCACTGCACTTGCAATGTTGTCTCCCTAACCCAATGGGTGTAAGGGGGACAAATAAATAATATAACAAATTCAAAATATAATTAAAATGCTACCAACACCCCAATAGTGCATATTATGGCGATTTACAGTCCCATTGTTGCAAATAACATAACTTTGGATTGGAACTCCATAATTTGCCACTTAGCCCAGCATCCATTTACAGAAGTTCACCGGGCTTTGAAATCTCTTCCTCTGAGTTCTTGGTGTAGATGCCAATTAGCATGGAGTATTTGTAACTGACTGATGTTCACCTCTTGTGCAACTGCAAGGCAGCGTTCAAAACAGCCTCTTCATTTTCACCGGATGTCACTTGTGCGTCTCTAACAGGAGACATCCTTGCAAGTGGCAGGCGTACTTCAACACTCCGCAATGTATTTGCTGATGGTTGTCGACTGCATCTCCTGATACACACGACATGTTTGCTTTAATTCTGCGTATATGCCTGAATATATATATATATAAAATAAAATTACTCATTATTGAGTAGCCTTTGTCATGTTTCGGCTAAGTTTGAAACATATAATTCGTTACTTTGTATTATACTTGTAATTCATTTTAGTGCAGCATTTACATTTTAATAAAACAACTGTAAATAGCACAAACTTTCAAAGACGTGGAATATATACTAGGCAAACACTTAGAAGAATTTGAGAAATAGGACTGAATATTAATCTTTATAAAACAAAATACATAACAATAGTATCAGACTCACAAGATTTACTTTTGAAAAATGTAAAAAGGAAGTAAAAATCACTGTAATCAATGCATATATTTAAGAATCAAAATAACTACGAATGTAAATCACAAAAATATTTTAAATGGAAGATTAGCAATGCAAAATAAAAAGTATTTTATGGGATAAAGATATTACAATTGAAACTAAAACAAACATAATCTCTATTGTTAAGAGGTCAAAAACACATTTGAAGCCTGGCATTTAAAATCAAACGTTCAAGCATAATTATATTTAATACAAATGAATTTCTAGCGGCGTTCGCAGAGAACTTCACGGAAAGAAAAAATCAAAAGCAGAACATAATAAGAGAGAAAATTAATGTGTTTAACATCTCAGGTCACTAGCGTCCCATTCGTGAAACGGCCGAGGATACAAGTATGGTAACAACTACACCACCAGGACCGACGCTGATGTTGAAACAATAACCAACTGTGATATCAACATTGGTTCAGAATAGTGTAATTGCCTAAAGCGGGAAAAATTATTTCACTATGGAAAATAAATCCCCCCGCCCCATAATACATTGCTACACATAATTTTGGTAAAATGGTTTTTGATATCATTTTTATGTTAAATATTTTCGGGAAAACTTATAAACAGCATTTTATACTTAGTTAATTCAATTATTTAGAATTTATCCACACATAACTTCAATGCCATAGTAATTCTATTTTTATATATAAAACTGAATAAGATACGCAAGTGTTCTCCCAAATGTGAAAACATCTGGATCTGCAAACAATCGATTGATTTGTTTCATATAACTATATAATTATAAGTGTGCAATAAAACATAAAAATATAATTTAATCATAAAAATAAATTTAGCCAAAGGGACCATTAAGAAAGAAGATTTAAAAGTAACGAAATTGGAATACATATAGACAACTGTATAATTATTATTTAACTAAATTAACTTACCCCAAAAGTAAATGAATAGTTATAAATAACATGGATTTAATGTGACTCATGTGACGTCATCTTAAAATCGACCAATGAAACGATTTCCCCCCCCCAATTTTGACCAATCACCGCCGGATTACGGAGTAAAATTATGGGAAAAAAATTATCACGCGACGTGCTTTTGTCTTATGGTCAGTGTATACATCCACTAAATAATTCCTGAACACGCATCACTGACAACTTTTGCTAGAAGCGGTGGGGAGCTATTGATAGCAACAAAGGCATGGGCAATCAACAATCATAACGTAAAATGGAGGGTTCTTTAAATCATTTTGGTGATGCGTCAAATGTGCAAATTGATCTTATCTTTAGGAATTCCAAACCACAGAATACAAAGGAAAATAGAGACAATGTATGTTATCCTTCTGTTTTGTTTTTCTCAGTTGGTATTAGAAAATCGAATGGTAGCGATTGTAAAGTCGACTTTGTCAATTTCAGTCTCACGTTTTCTGAATAGAATACAATAGATAGATATTCATAAACATAGCACGTGTTAATATTCTGTGCACGAATTTCCAATGTATATTACTTTTATGCTTATTTTATTCATGAAACAGTGCTAAACCCGTATTTTGCTCTTCTCTGTTGGCATTACTGATAATCGGCATTCTTCCGTCTTGAAAAGGTTAAGTACAAATATACAATTACTGCAATTTTGTAAGGCAAATTTAGAGGAATTATATTTAAATTCTCTTTTTATTCGTGAATTACTTGTGATAAATCATGCAATAGTATAATCAGCTAAACACATTACTACCCCCATGAAACTGCCACTTCTACTGTAACATCTTAAAAGATTCCAAGTGCTCAAAGTAAAAAGAATAATCGCTAATTATAACATAAGTACGGCTATTGATCCTGATCAACCATTTAAAATGTTTACTCACATCTCCCTGCATCATTGGCACGTGCGCAGTGACAGATGTCTTAATATTTAAACCATTCCTCCTGGTTAAAAGCAGAAATCCCATACTTAGAAAATGCGCGTTAGATCTGTGAAGTTAATTGGAAGGCAATGGATGAACACGTGGTTGAATGAAGGACCATGTATGATGAAGCGGACACACTTCTGCTGAGGTTTTAAATTCCATCTCATTCGGAAACAAGTGGGGCAGGTGGTGTGCGCCAAGTGACATTTTCTCTTTCGAAGTTCCTCACTGGCATGTATTCTGAAAGAGACATTTTTGATGTTCATCTCACGCGGTCTTCTAGAAGTGAAATAGTTTGTGTGAATTCATGACGAAGACGAACCTGGACTTTTTCGGTGACCACAATTACATCACATCCAACTTTTCAAAATTAGGAAACGCTGCAGGAAAAAGAAGGAAAGAAAGCACATACCCAAACAAGATGCGAGCCCACGTCCTTCGCTTTTGCAGCTGGTTACAAATCGATTTCCCAGTCAGCTGAGTCAAAGGACTAGCCTACAAAGTTTGTTTTCTATGGGCAGGATCCACATAAACTTAAGAAATGCTGGCAACTATGTGGAAAAAATTTAAGGCATGAATTAAAAATTTATTTTGAGCAAGTAATTTAGGTAAGGTTTTAAAAATTATTGTTTACACTTTTGTATTGTGCTCTTTTATACTGGGGGTGGGGGTGGGAAGTTCGTTAAGGAAAGTGTCGTTAGTGTTAATTACATTGACATTTCTCAAAACAAATCTTGTTTTTTAATCTGATTGGTGGCCGGGAGTTCTCCCATCCATGTAGCAAGTCGTGGGGAGCTCTAGGAGTAAGAAAGTTGTAAAGACACCACCTAACGGGCATGTCGTATTGTGTGTCCTTCACCCAGCTCAAAACAAAACCTGCTATGTAGCAATAAATCATTTCTTTGATAATCTGGAAGAATGTAATGAAGAAACAAAAGTTATAACTTAACTAAAATTTCCTTGCCAAGCGATTGATCATATTCCATTAGGTGAAACTTGATGGGGTCATACCTTCACCATGTAGACAAAGGAATGAAGCTTCTTGACAATGTTCTATTTTAAGGTTTTATGAACAGCTAAACTATCTTGTATCTCTTCTTAAGCCGATACATTATACACATATACTACAATCACTTTATAAGAGCTTAATACAGTCAAAGTTTCTGACTGACAATGGCAGCACGTACGGTTCCTGCTACTGACCAATAATGAATGTTGTGTTATCTACCGTTCCCTCAAGCAATTATCACAGTTCAGACCTGTCCGGATTTCAGTTTGCTATTCAGTAGGATGACCTGTCATATGAGAACTCCATGGAATTTCCTGTATTAAGCTTGAATTTTGTTATGTGATGATCAATCCTTAACTCTCGGCTTCAGGGGCAGTTTCCCTGATAATCCCATTCCTTTTTCCAAAAATGCAACTGGGCCCAAACACATCAAAGTGACCCAGAATGATGCTTGAGTTTTCTCACCAGTAACACTTTAAAACTTGAATCATGCTTTTTTCAATAGTGAGTGTTCTTCCTCTCGAAAACAATTCTTCTGTGGATCTTTTTAAGCGTTTAGAAAATATCTATTGTCGGTTTACCAACCTCGTGAAACACTATTGCTGAAAGATGTTTTACATAATGATTTCTTTCATTTTAAAAACTTCACCGAACATCTTTTTCCTTTTACTCTTACTGCCTCAATGCGGATGATGACGGACAGTAAAATTCCATACCCTGTGTGAAAGATTTGTGACAGAACTTATGGTAATACTAGATATTTACTTTCTAATTAATTTTTGGAAGAGAAAATCATTTTCCAAATTGATTTACACATAGGTATATACGTAAACAGCACACAATATATATGAATATATGTAATTGCAAAAAAAAAAAAAAAAAAAAAAAAAAAAAAAAAACATAAATAAAATAAATCTTAATTTCTACTGGTTATTTTAACATATATATTGTTGAAATAAACAAAATACTTTGGAGAGAAGAAAACATTATTTATATTAGGCGTCCCTGTATAAACAAAAGAAAATATATTCTAATTTCGTATGTCTGGAATTTGTTGATATTTTGATAATATTTAAATCTTTTCTAAAAATAAATAATTATGCTTGGTAGCGATGAAAATGTGATTTGGAGCAAATGATAAAAACTGACCAGAGAAAGCAAAAACAAATGAAGTGCTGAAGAAATAAGGATACCACCACGAGTGGCCGAGGTCGTTAGGGTCCGCACCCTCCCTGGATAAGGGGTTTTCCAGGTTTTCCTCAGTCATCATAAATGGCAAATGCCGGGGAGGTACCCTAAACTTAGGTCTGGAACACTTTCCTTAAAAATCCTTTCCCAATATATCATTTCATCTCGTGTACACCACCTGTAGTGCCTCACAGGCGCTATTAGAAAAAGTGAGAACAACAGCACTGTGCGGTTTGTACTTATCAAACTGGACGTTTTTAGATGAAACTTTATTCATAAATGATAACAGTAAATACCGTTAGCTTGCTTAAAATTATTTTTGAGTCACAAAATAGGCAGCCGACTTTGAAAGACTATTTTGGAATAGTTCTGAAAACAAGAAGTGACAGAAAGCAGGTGCATTCTCCTTTAGATGACAGGTGCCCGTCTTGCAATTTTATGTTTTAAAGACATAACTTAAAAATTTAAATAAAAACTGTTCTAATCAAGAACACGTGTATTATAAAGTGTTACCGATCTTTATCCTGTGTTAATGCCTAACGTCCTGAAATTCAGTTGTTGCTAAAAGAGTAACAAGTTTAACGTAACGTTCTCATGCGCATAGCAGGAGAGGACCCTCCCCCACCCCAACAATCAACGTTGCCGGACTAAACGAGAGTGTTATCTAAGCTTTCAACTCAGAATGGAGCGTACATCCGTAAAAGTTTACGGACCTTGGAATGAACCCACCTTACTCCCTTCATGTGCACCTAGCCGGTTATCATAACGACGGAACGAGGAAGCGTTTGAAATTAGGTACTGAGTGCAGAACACTGAACAACTTATTGTATGTTTTCAAAATAGCAAGTTTATAATGAAACTATTGGAACTAAAACACTACATACAACCTAGTTAAAGATCACGTATTTACACAATGTCGAGCAGTGCAAGTGGAATGCATTTGGTTATGCTTTGACAATTGACAGGAACAGAACGTACCACATCAAAACTGTTTCTTACTTGAAATGTTCAAAATACCCTCTTGGTTACGTCTGGTCAAGTTGTAAATCTTAGGTTTTGTTTCCATTTGAACGAACATGCGATCAGACCTAAACTTATTTGTGGGGTATTTGAAAGCTCTTGTATATCGAACCCCGGTACAAGATGCAGAGAGTCTTCGTGCCGGTAGTAGTTACCATACTTGCCTCCTAAACCCAAGATCGCGGGTTCGAACCCGGCCGGAGCGATGGATTTTTTCGGGTGTAAAAATCCTAAGTAAGGCTTCCTTCGGAAGGGAAGTAAAGCCGTGGGTCCCGTGTCGTACATTTACGGCACGAAAAAGAACCTCAAGCCTGAAAGAGAGGCCTCTTAGCAAAATTTGTCGGCCGTTTCAAGCCCTGAGTTCAATGGAACGCTATGACCTGAGATGTTAAAGAGCGTCCATAAATAAATCAATAAAAAAAAAAAGTGCCGATATCGTGGAAGACTACGAAACAATTCTCAAGGGATACATCAACATATGCGACGGCGGGTTGATATGTATCAAGCGCATTTTGAACATTTCATATAAGAAACAGTTTCATGTGGTATGCTGGTATGTTTCCTGTGATTAATTTACTATGAAGGATTGTAGAAAATGAGCTCTAACATGTCAATAAAGCATTTCCGGACCCTTGTCCATATAACTTATTTTCTTCTTTTACGTGAGAGGAATGTGTCCTGAAAGTTTAGCCATGCCTTTACTGTTACGCTAGGTATACATTTAAAATTTTTCAAAATAAGGAGCTAATAATATTTTTTAATGAAGAATGAAACTCCCTGTATACAGTTGAAGCTGTAGACTTCTAAACTTATGTTTGTTTACGATCATTTTTATTTTGATGATCCTTTGACATGGTTTTATTACGTTTATACAAGCGCTCGAATCACAGAGATGGAAACTTTTCCAATATGCTTACGTGGTTATAACTTAAAAAGCTCTTCTACCATTGAGCCGGAAGGGGGCCGGCATAGTGCACGGGGGGAATCGACCGCCCACTGTATCCGTCAACTCACAAAGGTCGATTATCGGTGATGTCATGTTCAATTTTTTTTTGCCTGATGCTTATGACATCTGATGTCGGAACGGAAATTTATTTTTAACGAAAAAGGAAAAAACTAATACTGTGGTTTAACAATACAGAAGAACAGTCCGCGTTTATACAGAATGGAAAGGACTTAAAATCTAGAACGTATGGACTGATTCTACGTCATTGCCTAAATAACAGTCACGTTTCTTCGCAAAGGTGTTTGTTTATTGACAATGAAAGATGACGGAGATAAGAGTGTCGGGGTCGCAATGTAGAACCAAAGGCAAACATTCCTGTGGTAAACTCTGCTGCCCCATTAACATTTAGGACATGACAGGTCAAGAAAACATTATTCAATATCTTCAAACGAAGTTACAAGTTCATCTACTGTGCACGCGGCTTGTGATATTGGAGAGATGTATGGCAAATTTCTCAGCACTTTCCAAACGCACGAAACAGTGATCATGTGCAATATTCTTCATTGTATGAACACCATGCTCCTCTGATCACATAAACTGCAATAGTATTCCGATGTACTCAACAAACCTTCAGTTTTGAGAAATAGACACTGCACTTGTCTAATGCATGCTCTGAACTGAATACTCAAATAGACAAAAACTCCCTAACACTTTACCCCACGTTTCATATCCTCTGTTACCGTTTTTAGTTCAATGTTATTTCCATAATTTGATCTTCATTTTCGTTTCTATTGTATATCGGTAACGCTAATCACCGGTTTGTGTCACTCCGCGGCCACGTGCGTTCGCAATGGCAAAACGTGGACAGGACAAAACTTTAGTTACAATGAATGAGAAGTGTTTAACCCCTGTGTTTACTACTGAGGCACCACAGGCGTGGACACTGATTAAACATGAGATGAAATGATAAATTGGGAAAGGATTTTTTAAGGAAGGAAACGTTCCAGGCCTAAGTTTAGGGTACCTCCCCGACGTTTGCCAGTCATGAGGACTGAGGAAAATCTGGAAAAACCCTCAGTCAGGGAGGACGCTCCTGGTGGGATTCGAATCTCAGGCCTCCCGCTCACGAGTGCGCGCCTTAACGACCTCAGCCACTCTTGTCTAGTATAATAAGCTTGTTCACCATTTAAACGCCATATTTTTATTTTATCTCCAAATAGCATGCAGCACACGGAAATTCATTGCTACTCGAGTAATGAGAATACTTCTTTGCTTGTCTCGTGTGTCCGTCATGAACCCAGGTCTCGTATACCTTTCGTGTTTTAGGGAGAAATCTCTCCGTCATCTATAACACTCTTGTTTTTCTGCTCACGAACTCGAAACCAATTTCTACCAGTAGTTTGTGGGGGAAAGATGCTCAGCACTCCCAACAACGCTTTGTTTAAGGGGGGGGGGTCATTATTGCTAGCAAAAAACTGGTGAACTTAAGGCAGATTGCTTACTCGCAACATCCCCGAGCAATTGTCTCTTCTTGCCGTAACTTCAACTGTGCACTTTTCCTTATGCTTGTAATTGATAAATTCCTGGATACTTCTTACAGAACTTTCAGTATTGTAATCTTTTCACCAGTTCGTAAGATTTACCGTGCCTATGCTTTACTTGTTTTCATACTGCGTGTTCCTTCTTAAGCCATCCGCTCTCTTAGTTGCCGGGGAATCGCAGTACAAAATATTCTAATTAGAAATTCAATAAATTGTAGTTTTTTTAAAGCTGAAGTACACTTAGTACTCAATATTTTTGCTTTAGCGAGCTTTCGCAATTTAATTTGATATTTTTCAAAGGACGAAAGCATCACACAAACGTAAAGAAGGCGCCCTGCAGTCAAAACCCATGTTGATCTACTTCGATCTCTTAATGGGAAGAGTTTAGAGGGAATAAGACATTTGAGAAACGCGACCATTACTTTAGAACAGAGGTAGAACTTGTTTGGCTTTAACATACAAATATTTTATTCTGATTCTAAAATTGATTGGGGGGGGGGGGAGAATGCATATAACATAAGTGTCTTTGTAATTTTTTCAACATAGAAATATTTATGATTTATTGACTTTTCATGTAAATATATGTATGTAAATGTGTTTGGTAAATTAAATTAAACTACGCACGAGCAAAGAGCAAGATGAAGGGGTCATGGAAGGAATCGAGAGTAATGAAGAGGAAGGGTGTAAATTAATTTTGCGGTGCAGTAGAAAATCAAACGACGTTATTAAACATTTATTAGATGAATTGTTTCTTTAAAGCATTAAAAAGAAAAGCATAGTTCACTCCTATTTGCAGCTTTTTTTTTTTTGTACTGAGTTTCCTTCCAGCTGAACTCGTAGCTGTATTCGCCATTGCGTGGTCTGTACATTGAATAGCACAAAGTGTGATGAATGCGTTTGAAGCAGGGGAGGGGAGCTAAAATCAAACCCTGGTAAGTTTATCTAGAGCTCATATATTTCTGAAATATATCATACCATGAATACAGGCATCACTGAGCCCCTGAAATTTAGTACTTCCTGTTAAGAGGGAAAAGTGAAACTCTAGGTACCTTTAGAACATAGCCGTAAATAAATAACAAGCACGAAGTTAAATTTTTAAAATTCTATTTCCAATAGTTTAGTGACTACTTGCGCCAACTTTAGCTATAGTGATGCTCTTTGTTGTATCATCAAAACATAAATCGGGAAGCTTTGAGAAACAATCGAAAGTTCTCAGGGATCTGATATATGATTGGGCACTACAGTGTAAATGAGGCATAATTTATTACCAGTGGCATGTACCAGAGTATTTTTGGCCTGCGCTTGTAGGTGAATACTGTGCCAAGGTCATCCCAGTTGCAAGTCAATGTTGGTACTGGTGGTGAAGTGGTAACCTTCTAAACCCAAGATCGCGGGTTCATACCCGGCCAGGATCGATGACTTTTTTCGGGCGTAAAAACCCTAAGTATGGCTTCCTTCGGAAGGGAAGTAAAGTCAGGGTCCCGTGTCGTACATTTACGGCACGTAAAAGAACCACAAGCCTGAAAGAAAAGGTCTCTGAGCAAAATTTGTCGGCAGTTTTAAGCCCTGATTTGAATGAGATGCTGATAACCTGGGATATTAAACAGCGTTATCCATTAATAAACCAAATGAACAAGGAAGTCAAAATAACCGACAATTCCTTCGGTGAACATTAAAGGCAACATTAGCCGTAGTTCGAAACATAAATGAACAACAAATGTCCCAAAAGAGATTTTCCCTTAGAAATCACTCTTTGCTAAAGAAAACTGATACAATGTAAGCCAACAATTTCGCTCTTTCTTTGCTGCCACCTTAAATTAACTAATTCCGCACTTTCACATTTCAGAATAGATATAAAACTTACAGTGTTGAAAGCGCATGCATTTACCCGTATCATTTCCTTTACGTGTGACATTGCTGTTTACTGAATGAGAATAACTACTAACATGCTTCCTTCAAAGTTTATTTTTGCTTTTTCTGTGCGTCGAGACTCTTCCATGGACCTGCTTTTGTTTAACTCGCACTTCTCTTGGAATTGCCTCCGTTTTCTCCGCTGGCTAATTCTCCTGCATTGGACTCGGTTTTTTCCGCTGGCATTCGTGAAAAGAGGCGTGACTGTAACTAATGTTTCGATAGTCTGGATGGGTAAATACAGCCCGGCGCTTAACGCCACAGTGCATGCGCTTCCTCTACTCCCCCCTCACTCATGCTTGTAAGTGGAGTTGTCTTCCCTAAATACTAACTGTGGCTAAACAGTGTTCTGTAATAATGCATACCCTAGGAACATTGTCAATGCATTATTACTACCTAAATGTTCCACAAAATGTACAACGAAGCGGTTTAATATGGCCTCAGCAATTAGAGCCTATTATCAGACTTTTTGTGGCTCACATTGGCGTGAACCTATTTGGTAGGCTCCGGCTATGTGTACCAAATTTGAAGCGATTTGTTGCCGACGTCGAGCTGTTGGCCTCACGTTGTGATGCCAATTTGTTGTGGTTTTGTAAATTGATTATTGATGGCTTCGGTGTTGTTGCCCGCACTTCAATGACAACAATTTCTCAGGGTGAAATCTGCTATTTTGTTGACTCGTACTCAACAGAACTGGGAGAGGATTTCAATAGTGTAAATAAGCACGCGATGCAACATAATACCTATTGGTACTTTATAATGTCCTAAATCTTTCGCGTCCTCTGGTGTTTTGCGTACGATAGACTTAGCTACACCGATACAAACTTAGTTGCCACATGTAAAACTTACAGGTGAGTACCGCGGCGCGTGAAACTGTAAACTGCTTAACTGATGTATCGGAATCGCGTAACTGACAACTGGTTCTCACCTCAGTATAAAAACTGCCTAACTGATATATCAGAACTGCATGTAGGTCTCAGCAACCGAACTCACAACTGCTTGTGTTTCGCCGCGTGCAGAACTTGAAACTGAGTAATGCGTATCTGAGGAATTGCTTATTTCTAGCCGCATGTAGATCTTATTACTGCATGCATCAGCAACGTCGAACTTAAACTGTCTCTGCGAACTTTTTAACTGAGTCGAACTCAATACCCGAGACGAGTAACTATTTCCTTATATATTAAATTCAAATTAAATATCGTTCGTTTTAAGGATTGTCACGGGGTCACACAGCAAGCGCACTATTCGATCTATCTTTAAAGGTTCAAACATACATTTACCATTGGCTAGTTTATGTCACCTGCCACGCGTGGCGTTCGATATTTTTGAAAGTTAAAAACACTTTGTCGATATTGGCTAGTTTAAAGGCTACTAGTACAACGGCCTAACGGCATCAGATATCTTAACGGGTTTAAAATTTTTTCAGATTTATTAACCTTGCAAGGGCAATCCTTTTAAAAAAGAATGGTGCTTCACACGCAAGTTACGTGTTTCTCCTATTGTGTAGTTTTATGATTTTTTTGGCTTCCAAGCATCCGTAACAAAACATCAGAGGCTTTCTCCTTTGTATAATTCATACATTGAAGTTAAAGCTTATGACACACATGTACTAATTGCAATTAGACTTACACAAATATACTTCAGTGGGAGTGGATCGGAGGAACTGTTACAACTTAAGTGTCCCCGGAACTCAATTTGTAGGACAGTGTGTCGTGGAAGAAAGTCTGAAACCAGTGCTGTAGAGCAACTTACAGAAAATACCAGGACGGATATTAAAGAAGCAGAGCTGTTGTGAATGATGATTCCATTAAAAGATGTCAGAAATGTCAGATGGACGCCACTTAGAACAATTCCTATAATACAGGTTAGTATTCATTATAAAAAAAAATTGAGTGTTTGGTATCAATGATCAAAGTTGTGAGTAGAAGTTTGAAGGGAACTTGCTCAACAACGGAGCCGGCGACTGGCGCGGCGTTCCATCTTTACAAGTGAGCACATATTATCTCTAGTGAGTCCAGCACCTCTTATCATTTCAACAGCTGTTACAACATCCACATGGGGTATTCTTGTGCCAGGTTTCTAGAAAATCAACTAGCAATAAATCAAGGGTGAAGCACTGAACTATTGAATGGTTTCCAAAATTGATGTCCTTTAGTCCTTTAACTGCACTCCATTCCTGATAAACGCTAATTCAATGGGGTGTCCTATTGGTTCCCTGGAGGTTTCCAATTATTACCTAACATATTGTATACGGCAAAGGACAAGCAATTATTTATTTTCGCTCACCCGCAAACTAACACTGGAGGCCATTATCACGGCACTTCGTTATATATGTTTGTTTAGTTGGGCTGTAACTTTGTTTTGCTGGCCAAACAGCATTACACTTTATATCACTGTTGTACAACAAATCTATGAACGAAAACAGAAAACCGAAAACTAAGACGTAGGAGACAGAGCGTAAATGTACAAGGGGGGCCAAGAAAGATGAAACTTAGCAATGATATCACGATATTAGTGCGCGTAACTACAAATTTAAACAGGGTATAAAGATTTTACTTGTTACATTCTCTTTCCCGCATCAAGAAGAAATGTTACCCATTTGTGACACCTGTAAAATTCCTAAGACATTTGCTCCTAGTGCTTTGGGCATTTTTTTAAACGTCGTAAAATAAAAATGCTGTGCTATTTTGTAGAGGATTTTTGCCTTTTAAGATATATTTTACCGCCACGGGTGGCCGAGGTCATTAAGGCGCGGACTTGACAGCGGGAGATCTAGGGTTCGAACCCACCAAGATCGTTCTCCCTGATTGAGGATTTACTCAGGTTTTTCTCAGTCCTCATAAATGGCAAATGCCAGGGAGGTACCCTAAACTTAGGCCTGGAACGTTTCCTTCCTTAAAAAATCCTTTCCCTGTGTATCATTTCATTTCATGTATCATCAGTGCCTACCGCCATGGTGCCTCAGTAGTAAAAACGGGGCGTTAAATGATACCCAATAAGAGATATTTGAATAAAATTCCAAAGTTCAGACAAAACTTCAAACTGTCACTTCTGTGACAATAAGCTAAACTTTAATCATCTTCAGGGAGTCCACAGAAATACTCCATGATTATAAATGTGTGCCGCGTCGCTCTCGGTAAGCGTATTTACCTGAAATTAGTGCATTAGAAAGAGAAACGTAGTACCTACCTCACAAACACTCACTGTGTGCTCTATGTGCCGTTCTACATGCCAATGCACACGGTGGATTAAGAGAAGTTAACCTCTATGTACAGACTGCGTGCAAGCGTCTCCCGCGCACGTTTTACAATTTAGCATTGACAGGTAGTTTCTCTAAACGGCATTTCCTTTAAACTGATATGTCTGAGGTATTACGGCTATATTTGATAGAAAGACATTTTTTATGACAAACCTTTGTATGACAATATTGATTGCTTTTGCACTTTCTCCCTCCATGCACTGTTTGACCACAGCTCAGGATTCTTGCTCTGTGTCCTTTGTTGAAGTAAAGAGTGTCATTGTTGTAACCAAATTGAAGCATAACGTTTTTCATTTAAGATATTATTTATTATCGAAACAATACAGTTTGATACACAATGTACTGCAATCCAGGCATCTCAAAGTAATCTTTTGTAAACTCTGATGATCCTGGTAGGAATTGAATCACAAGCCCGCGCCTTAACGACCTTGGCCATCCTTAGCAGTAAGATGATAGTTAATAATTATCATATTAATTTGGTCATCTTTACGACATCTGTGATTTAGACCGAAAACTATAAGAACTCGTTTAAATATTTTAGTAATGTTTCATTTTATACTTTTCGACTCCTGGATTTCCGGCGATATTGCCAGTGCCGCGAATCTAGTTGATATTAGCAAAATATTTATTGGGACCCATTTGATTGGCAGTGCTGAAGTTATACCAGATGACTGGAGAGGTGAAGTACAGACTATTAGAAAGGTTCTTCTCAATTGAAATTGCAAAATCGGTTGTCAGTGATAATAATGTCTCACGCTTGTATCACCGACAACCGATTCATGCATTCGACAAAACAGTAAGAAAATCTCTGGAACAGGTACATTCTGAAACTTTTGGCATAAGAATGTAGAGAAAATAAATAATGATGAAGAGCAACTACAAATGTGATGGCCAACTCTACGTTTTCTAATTATGAAAAATGCGGAGAGTTGATTTAATGTTACATAGTTAAGTAGTACATACTTATATATGTATTACACATTTTAGTTTCCTACTTATCAGAAATAAACGTGTGAGATATCTCCTTTTATATCGGAGATCTGCTTGGAGCAGTATATATATATATGAGATAAAATTAATTTTGCAATTTGTGATGCGTTCATAAAATTCTGTGACCTTGCCCCATATGTGAATCTCGCTAGTCAGATTCGCGCGAACTTCTCTCCTCGACTCTGCGGCCTGCACAGTCGAGAACTCATCTCTCAGCTTTCTCAGATCTAAACCCAAACTTCTTGAAGTATATGCAAATTGCTCTGGAATGCTGAGTATTTCCTTGATTTAATTTAAATGTAATATTTATTACGCCCTTTTAGTGCATATTTTATTTTCGTGAGTTTTAGGTAAGGGGCGTGTTTTGTGGCCCATGGGAGTGCATTAAATTTTTTTTTAATTAAAACTCACCGGTTTCTTAAGCATATGTGCCTGATGGTAATGTATTCATATTTCATTGTTTGTGCATATTTATAAACTTAAAGATAAGTGACAGTATCAGTTATTAGTTAATGTAAAATCCACAATTGAAGGTTTTCTTGGGGCTTACGGTTTGAATTCTTAGGTACTTATTTTGATTTTTTTATCTGCTAACTTGTGTTAAGTTTTGGATTAGATAAAAACTTGTTTAATGTACATATATATTTACTTACGTGTGTATTTGTTGGCGCAATCTGACCAAATAATGAAATTCCAAAACTCAATTGTGCTTCATCGCTCTTCCCGAGTTTTGTTTTCTATGGCACTCTCTCTCTTTACGAAGAGGTTCATTTTAACTTAACGTGTAGATGCGGATGTAAGTTGCATGGGTACGATCGAAGTTTAATCACATTATTGTAGCAATTCTTACACTTAGTTCCTATCAAGCAATGTTCTTGAGAACATAAACTTTTCTGAAAGGAGCATGCGTCTTCATGATCCTGTACTTTATTTATCAAGACATGAGCATCATAAGACTCAGCTGAAAGTGTCTATTTTTTTATTTGTACTTGAATCCAATTTCGCGTTGCAACACCTTTACTTCCGGAAAAGGTAAATGATGCAATTTCAAACCTATAAATTGGATATAAAGTCGTTCAGGCAAGGAGGAATCCTTGAACCGAATAGATTGGCGCCTCGCGGTAGAATTGAAGCGCGAGAGAATCAATACCAACAGAGCACATAACCAAACTTGGGTCGCTTGACTTCAGTTCTAAATCATTTTTAAATATATGGCAACTCGGTCTCTTAATAGCTGAATGACTTGTGGGTACGCCACCTGTTTGTGTCAATACAACAAATTAAGGGTAGCATGTGCTACAGTTTCTCTTCTTTGAGCTACGTCTAGATAATGAGTTATTTAATAAATTGGAACGAAGCTTTGTGCCCTCCTTAGTCGTGACATGTTTAAGATTTGAATTTTATCTATGGCATTTCAGAAACGTCAACATTTTAATACAGTAATGGTAGTAGTCTGCTTGCAGATTTACATTGCATACATTTTCCACACATATTTTATGCTAATGCTTGTTAATGTTGCTGAATCACATTTTCTTAATAGATTCTCTGTTGTCAGTTGAAAAATCTTCATATCTGGGCTGATGTAACATTTTTATAACAATCGCTAATTTAATATGCAATAACGTGTTTTTATAAACTTTGTGAAAGTTACGGTCGCGAGAGAATATTTCATTAAGAGATGTGATAATGCGTCTGTTGAGCCAAACAAGGCGTTCAGGTCAGGTACTAATAAACAAAGCACGGATGTTAGGCATAATACCTTATCAATGTTGCTGGATGTATTTAAGTGAGATGGAAATAAACATGTTTCCGTACATTTGGTGCCGGTAGGGAAAGTTTTAATTTTGGCTTCTGTTACCTACTCTAAGGTTTAAAACCCCCCTTTTTAATTGCACACAAAGGATTTGAACGTGCCGATGTGAAAAAAGTTGTAACTTTTAAATGATATATTCATCTCATAAAAATATCTATTGAGAATCTTTTTGTGTATTTATTTCTTTTCAAAAACTTTCTCCTCAAGCTTTTAAATACCAGAACCTTCATCAATGAAAGGAACAGATGATTAACTCGCGCATATGAATTGCAGGAAATAGAGAGGAGGAAAGTAATAGTCCTGACGAATGATCTGCCTAGACAATTCTAGAAAATTTATGGTGGGGGTAACTTCTCAACTGCGTAAATATAACAAACAATTGCAAACGAGAAAGATGAGAGCGGTACAGCTGTGCAATAAACTATCCCTACAATGTGTTTTTAACTATTTATTTATTATATACTGTTATTACATATAATACAAATTAAACTTTTACTGTTTTTGAACACCAAGAACATACTGTGCATGTCTTTCAGTCTTTTTTAAATATATGTTACAACCGACTTTTTGAATATTACAATATTGGAACTCAATTGTGTGTGTGTTTTTTTCAAACAAGATTTTGTTTAACTTGAATCTTCAAACTCTGTCCAATATACCACAACATTGCCATTGGTTGAGCTACTGAGGAAATTTCAAATATTCGGGTTCAAAATATTTCTCGGAGACATCCAGGATCTGAAGGATCTGGGCCTGCGCCCTCCGCCATGCTGACGCAGCAGCACCACATTCCAAATGATAGATATGATATCTTGAAGGTCGCAATATCACAGTTTGGAGATACTTTCATATCAATAAGATGCAGGCGCTATTTGTAGGGACGATATTGTTCACCAGTTGATACCACGCAGTCCGTTAAGTGCAAAATGTCGGATGTTGCACCAGATGTTTACTGGGTCTTAGAGCACTACCTTAGGAGCTGGAATTTGAAATAACAGTTTCTGGTCTTTGGTACGGAAGTAAGAGAGCCCCTATAAACAGAAAATGAACTCGACCGGAAACTACTGCGCATTTTTAGCTCATTCGCCAGGACTATTCAAAGTTATTTTACTTTGTCTTGATCAACACATCCATAATATCTTGAAAGATGAAGTTATGTTGTAACTGGTATGAGTTCTTACGAAAAAGCTTGTATTAAATATGCTCCAATTACTTCAGTGGAAGTAAAAGGATCTTTTTTATAAGGAAAAATGTTCTCTCTGACTACGACAGTTACTATCTTGGAAAAGAAAGAAAAAAAAACCTTGTTGTTGCTTGTAACTAAGAAAAGTAATCTTAAGTACTTTAATTATGTGAAGAAATTAAAAAAAATATTAAGCCTCTTAAATACCTATTTTCATTAATAATACTCTGCTTTCATTTTTATTAAATGCCTATTTTATATAATATACCGCTTAAGTGCTTTTTGCCTGCTTATTTAACAAATAAATAAATAGCCGAACTCCCTAGCTCTGCTGATAATATACCCATGATAGTGGCTAAAACACTAGAAACGTATTAATCCACATAGAATTTGTAACAGAGGCAAGGACTCTCGGGAAATTAAAAACGAAACCTTAAAACTAAAAGTATTACAAACTGTGACTGAACATAACTCAGACCTACGCAATGAGTTGTGAGATTGTTTACTCACTCACAATGAAGCAGACATTGAGTTTTGGAATTTCATTATTTGGTCAGATTGTGCCAACAAATACATAGGCCATTCATCACAGTTGTGTTTACTAGATAAGACCCAAATGTAAAGTAGCTGACTTTCTGGCGTCTGTGCTTGTACTGATATGGTAGGGGCATCATTAAAGCCGCAGCAGAAAATAGTCATTAAGTATTGAAAGAAGTGTTCTTCTTTAAATACGAAATCATTCTTATTTTGAAGACATTGAAGAAGTCTGCTCTAAGAAATCAGCACACCTAAACCATGTTATTGAATTAATTATTGAAGAAATTTACAGAAACGTCTAATTATGTAAAAACTTGTGTTAAATGTACCAAATAATTGTGAACTACTTTTAGATACAGGATGGGTCATTTTGTGCACCTTCGGTAAGAACAATCTAAATATAATAATAATAATAATAATAATAATAATAATAATAATAATAATAGGACTGATTAGCTTTTAGGACATCCTGGATATTAAGGTTTAAGCTGCGTATTGCTAAGTTTTTATTAATCAATTGTAAAATCAATAGTAGATATAATGAAAACATGTTTGATACTGTTTTTCGTAACAAAAGGAACTTGTTTATAACTTTTTATAATTTCGAAATTCTGAGCTATAATAATAATAATAATAATAATAATAACAACAACAACAACAACAACAACAACAGCAACTTTGAATTGCTCTGTATAAAGTCAACTTGAGTAGACCTTGAGTTTTAAGAATTTCATGGAAATTTGAAAACGTTTTACTTATACGCTGAAAGCTACTCCCCAGTGGCACAAGAATATTAAAGATTTATCAAATTTCTTATATGTATTAATTGTATATTTATTTAATAAAATTGTTAACTGATATGAGATCTAAGTACTTTTTGTATATTTTATGGGACATACAATGCTCCCCCAAAACTTACTCATAAAATACGGTAAAGTTTATTAGAAAAAGTAGAATCGTCCATTAGTTTTAAGCTTTACATACATTTAATATCAGCTTACTGGACTGCAAGGCTTTCGAGTTTCGCATTAGGTGGGCAGAGGCGCAATCTGTTTTACATTGCCCGGCGGAATGACATGATGAAAGATGACGGAGCTATGACGCGTTGAAAGGCAAGGGAATACCACAAATCCCGCTTAGGGCCGCTGGGATCGAACCCGAAGTGTTTCAGTGGCAGACCAGCATTACGGTGCCGCTTTATTTTTTTTCAGAAATATTGAAATGCATATTAGGCTTTCAACACAACCAAGTTGCTATTAATTATAGGAACAATTCCCCGGCAAATTAATTTACTGAGCGTTAAGACTGCGTATTTTTACACTTTTAGTTTATATTTTGATCACATGTAATGGGAGATTTTGTGACATGAATATTTTATTTTGACCTGGACAAGGTATTGAGTATTGTTGAAAATTTGACACAATAAAATATCATGTTGCATTCAATGTCAATAATATGCTGCTTGAATATGCGGCAAATTTACCTGTCCTCTATTTATTAGGAGCATGGTTAATACTCAATGAGTGATATTATTGTCTGTTTTCAATTTTAATAAATGCCTAATTTAATTGTATTACTGCGCATTTTTAATATTTTGAGTGTCTATTTGAACCAAAATATATTTTTTAACTTCCGGGCTCTGTAGTTCACTAATCAGCCGCCAATCAGATTGAGACAAGCAGCATCTTGAAAGATTTACTTTAACGCGTTATTGTTGCCGCTTATGTCTTTACAACCGCAAGCAGTGAATTCGTTTACAAGTTAGAAATGTAAACAGATCGGTCGGAGACATGCACCAGAGGACAAGACCTGCTTATCCAATTTAAATGTTTGTATAAAAGTCTATGAGGAAGGAAACGAATGTTGTTTAACGTCCGTTTTTACTGCTGAGGCACCACAGACAGTGAACATGAAATGAAATGATAAATTGAGAAAGGATTTTTTAAGGAAGGAAACGATCCAGGCCTACGTTCAGGGTACCTCCCCGGCATTTGCCATTTATGAGGACTGAGAAAAACCTGGAAAAAACCTCAGTCAGGGAGGACGGTCCTGGTAGGATTCGAACCCCAGCCTCCAACTCACGAGTCCGCCCCTTAACGACCTCGGCCACCCATGGCGGTCTGCCTATGAGGGATGAACTACTGCTAGCCATAGAGCATTTCATTTACAAAATGAAACATTCTTTACACCGGAATTAACAGTTGTGAAGTCCTACAATTATTGTGCAAAAAGAGAACACTAAAAAGAAAAAATGATAAAAAGTGGCTATAATGTTTGATGTTTCACGATGATCATTTCTGTACATTTAGATAATTTGTGACGTTCAGCAATTCTAGAAAGTATTTTACGATAAATCTGCGTTTATTTATTTTTAATAACGCAAGTCAAATGAGAAATGCGTACATTCGTATAGAGCGAGATTCAGAAAAAGTTCGTGGTTAACCAAATGAAGGAAAAAATCCAAAGATAACGAGAAGAACAGAGTGAGAGAGAAGAAAGAAAACATGCGTGCAGTATTCGCGGAGTTAAAGTAAAACGAAATGCTTACCACACTTCGAAATAGCCTGTCCTAATGTATATTTTATTAATAGCTCACTGTTACTCATTAATTGCTAATGGTAAAACACCCAAGGGATATACAAAAATCAAAATTTCAGTAATTACATTGATCCAAATGGAAACTGAACTAGCGGTCACTGGATGTCGCCATCGCCATTTCGTGTAACTTTAATGTAAATATCTGCCCCAGGTGTGCAACACATAGCGCGGTAAAAAAAAAAAAAGTGCTGTTTTTGTTGACTTTTTTTCATTTTGCTCCCTGATTATTTACCACACGAGGTTAAACCTGCATAATTTTTGCCCTTGGATAGTTACAATAATGTTGTATAAATGAACATCTGCCGAGGAAAATAGAGTATTTTAAACAGTGCTTTTTATGTTAAGGCCTCAAAGCTTTTATGTGATGGAGGGCGAATGTTGAGCTGGCCAGTTTTATGTTCTTTGTAACACCCCCGGGAGTTTGTTATGTTATAATCGTTATAAAAAGAACAGAGAAACGCGGAGGTCTCTCCCTCCTCGAGTTCAAAGTACCAGAAGCAGCGTGAGGTATTATATTGCTCACCCCATGTCGACTTTATTTCGCCCGCAAGAATTAGTTTCCTGTCACCATTCGTTACCCAGAGGAGTCAAAAGCTATCTGTGCTAGAACTCTTTTCCTATACGTCCGAATGAGCTGTTTCAAGATTTCTTTTAAGTAACACAGTCTATGTTTTATGAATCCTTTTTTGTACCCTACTTTTTAGGGTACGCTACCATAACGATGGCTGTGGAAAACATAATACTTCTGTGCAGAATGACTTTATTTTTAATATTGTTTGTTTCAGAACTATAGCTTCTATTCTAAACATTTATTTAATTTATTCTACGATCAGGTGAACAGATGAAGTAAGAGCCGCGTATTTGCTTGGCTGCTTTGTGCTTAGAGTTTGCTTGAATTACAGTACATGCCAAGATTAACTTACGGTATAGTTATTAGATCTCAACGAATCTTCAGCTGAGGTCTATAGACAGTTTGTTCTTCCCTATAGTGTAGGTCGAACATGATTTAAAATGCTTAAAGAAGGGAAGGTGGACCAGAGCTCCCGTTTGTGCCCTAAAGGAAGAAAACATTAATATCGCTGCTTACATTGCGAGAGAGGATCGTCAAATAAAATAAGGGACACTTTCAGAAATTTTGAACACTTGGTAACTCTAACGTTCAACACGAAAGGGATTTATGCTGATTCCCAAACTAAAAAACGTTCTTTTGGAGATTTGCATATGGTTGAAGATGATGTTACAGGGAAATGCGGAGTTTCTTTCAAAGGTAATCGCTACTAATGAAACTTGGCTAGGTCGTTTCGATGCTGAGAGTCAATAACAAAACTCTGTGTATAAATAAATTTCCATCAAAATAGCAAAAGTAGTTGCTTATGCTAGGAAAGTTTGGTCATCTCATTTTTGGAGATCCAAGGAATAGTTTACTATCATGACGTATCTGTACACACAACTACAACTGGGAAATACTACAGAGCTGTCCTGAAAACTGTGCTAGGCCATATCACACCAAAGGGCAACAAATTGGATTGAATTACGACAATGCACAGCCGTACATCGCAAATGTTGCTGCTGAATTTCTCACAAAAATAAATGTGAATAGGGACCTCATTCTCATTGCAGTTCATATTTTGTTCCATGAAATATTTTTATTTTCCCCAAAGTGCAGAAATTCCTCCATAAGAAGCATTTTGCATTATCGGAAACAGTGTTGATAGCTACGGGAGTGTTTTTAGCATGTCACACTAGGACAGGTGAATTGGATTCAACGGAATTACTTTGAAAAAGATCATAAAAATTATGAAGATAAATATAGGTATGTCGTAAAAATTTTTTGATAAATCTTTATTGAACTGCCCTGGCATAACCATCTACAGCTTTTTTTTATGTTGTCCCTCGCGTTGCTTGAAATTAAAGAAAACAATAAACTCCACAAAGCATTTCGTACTTCTTGGATTAAAACACATTATTTGTACGCCTTTTGTGAGGGGAAAGATTACCGCTGAATACCAGAAATCCTTGATTAAAATAGGAAAAATGCTTTAATCTTCATCAAAAGTACAGACATTCCTTCAGATTTTAACTCTCTTCTAAATCAAAATTTGAGGTGTTATATTATATTTGTTCTGAATGGGAACAATTGGGAGAGAAGGAGGGTTTGTAATTGTGCTAAGTCCAATTCACAACCAAGAGTTGAGAACAAACCCACATTATGGCTAAATGTTTTACAGAAGCCTAACTATAGATGAAACCAATATAGTTGACCGGTTGCTATATGACGGTCGTCTCGAGCTGTTAGGGAATTGCTTATTATTGGGATCTATGCCATATATTGCACCCATGTGTGAAATGTCACATCCAAGTCGTGACTTCCCACAATCAGCTCGTGTTCACATATTTACACTTGGTTGTACATGTTTGCTCTGTACCAACAGTCTTAGGGGGTCATTCGGGCCAAAACCCTGAGATAACAGCTGCAGACTGTCATTGCGCAACAGTTTGATTTCCTATACAGGGTACTTCAATATTAATTAAATTGCGTGTAATCCCATCACATCCTCAAAATTCTCAATTACAGAGGC
Source organism: Metallyticus violacea (assembly GCA_030762175.1). Taxonomy (NCBI): domain Eukaryota; kingdom Metazoa; phylum Arthropoda; class Insecta; order Mantodea; family Metallyticidae; genus Metallyticus; species Metallyticus violacea. The sequence continues at coordinate 2,466,533 of CM060841.1, read as the reverse complement.
CTCTTAGTGCCCCTACGAGGACATCATCGCTAAAGCGCTGTCTTTGGCCCCTTTGAATACACGTTAAGTGTTCGTCAATAATTGTAAAACTTTTGGTTTAAGCTGACAGCATGATGAGTCAAAAAAGTTCAACTTACTGTGAATGTGCCTCCCCTCTACTCCCTGTAGAAGAGGTGTAGGTGGAGCTGGTTGCCGCCATGCAATACTCCATGCACAGTTTCCCATTGCGGAGTGATTGGAGCTTCTAGGTGTCCATGAGCATTATCTACATAAAATCAGTGAAATGGAAAGGACAGTGGCTCAACAATGCAAGGAATAAACTCCACGGCGTAGGAGGAAATTCAATTAGTCTTTCCTCTCTATAAACGTCAACAGACAACAATCTGCTGATGCAGGACTAAGAGTGGAACAGAGGAAGTCACCCATTCATTTTTGTTATTCAGAGATTAACAACCAACCAGTGAATTTTCTATCAGCAGTCTCACCGTCCAGCATATCAGCATTACATAGGAATACATGTTGGAGGCTCTCAGTAATGAAAAAACATTATGAACATGCTTTAGTTTATAATTCAAACACTGCTGACTCTAATGCTGTCAACAGTACAATTTTAATACCACTAAATAACTGTAAATGTTGTGATAAACCGTAGCAGTTAAAGCGATTTTAAACATACACTTCACACCTACAGTGGTTATATGAGCGCGACTGCCAGTCGTCACGAACATATGCAGGTAGCAGTTTGTAGTCAGTTTGAGAAAGACTGTCAGAGACTGGTTGTGCGTTCGTAATTTACTGGGCACTTCCATTGTGTATAAATGTTCTTCATTACATAAACGTAGTCATGAAGGTTTTTATGTAAAAGCAGGTTATTGTAGAGAGCTGGTAAAGCAATTCGCAAGAAAATACTCTGGTAATTGTGTTCTAGATGGAAAAACTGTTCGGCAACTTATTACAAAATTACGACATGAAAGGTTAACTAACCGCCGCATTCTTATGGAAAAAAATGCATGACCACGCTCCCTGTCGGTTAATTATCTGAAAAAGGGGTTAGGATGGTATTCACATAAGTAAACATAATCGACAGTATGTTAAAAAATTGTATTATACTTTTTCATTACTGAGTTAATAATATGAATCGTACATAAAGACACTCTGTACCGTTGTAAACACACGAGGCATAATACACTTTATGTATACTATCGAATTAAGAAACACACACCCAGGAACAGCTGGGCTACGACTGCGACAGTTAGCAAGGTCAACAAGTAAGTTGCTCTCACCTCCACGCCGCTTGTATGTCAGTATAATATTCGCCTGGATGCCTGTAGTAAATTCAGGTTTACATTGCGTAGATGTGTCTGCTCTGTACCTGGGTGACCTCATCTAGTCAATCTCGGCGAGAAGATACGGTTTATGTGCAAAAGACATGGGCCTATTTATCGCTCACCTTCCTTCAGTATGTCGCATTATGGCACCTATTGCCAAGTTTTATTTCAATGCCTCCCGGGGAGCTATCTGGGTTTACTTATGCCTACTAGCCATCCTTGCAGGTCTTGTGGCGAACGAGTTTTTATTACACAGTGCACTTTTTATTTGATAATGAAACAGTAACTTACTTATTGCTGCTTCTCTTCTTTGCACTTTTATTCGTCGTTTTTAGTATTACGAAGTTTATTTTTACACCAGTGCACCGCGTATTTAGAGGAAAAGTTTATTGTTATTATTAAGTTGTAACCCATTTTTGTTTTTTTTTTTTTTTTTTTGGTAATATGTACTATGCCGAGGGCTGTTTGTTCTTCTTAATTTTGTATTTCCTTTTAAAGTCCCATTTCCCACTTGCGACTTTTCTAGCATAGTTAGAACATTAATGACCGCAGCAATGGAGCCCCCTTACTATTGCGAACCCTATCAAACCAATGTTACCGATATCACTACACAACCTCTTCCAGTACTCTGCCGGCTAGTAACTCAAATAACTTCACTGTATATGAACAAACCCTTCCTTGCATAAGTGTACTTCATACTATTTAGATTCTTCATTGAGCTAATGATCCCAAAGAGATTTCTCCTTTATTGGCTAATGACAATTATACAGGATTTTCATTTCAAAACTTCCCACTACCTACTTAACAAACGTTTTATTTGACAATATACGTGATTACAGACATTGTAGGGAGCGAACTGTTGATTACACCTTCCGAACCCCTCTTTGAAACCTTAAATGCCATTCCTACCCGTTGAACTCAAATTTTAAAGAGGATGCAATGTTATTAGGGTTGTTTGAGTTTGAATAGAGCAATACAATAAAATTCTGAACAGCAGGTGTTTGTATTTGATCAAGTGGTTTTTTTTTTTTTTTTTTTTTTTTAAATTTACGGACGTTCTTTAACATCTCAGGTCATCAGCGTCCCATTCAATTCAGGGCGTGAAACGGCCGACAAATTTTGCTCAGAGGCCTCTTCTTTCAGGCTTGAGGTTCTTTTTCATGCCGTAAATGTACGACATGGGACCCACGGCTTTACTTCCCTTCCTAAGGAAGTTATACTTAATTTTATTAAGTCCGAAAAAAATCCATCGGTGTTCGCCGGGATCGAACCCGCGATCTTGGGTTTAGAAAGCAAGTATGGTTACCACTACAGCACCAGGTCCGACTTGAGATGAGTGTGGTATACAGAGAGTGCGGAATGTCATTGCGATAAATTAGTGCTCGTGTTGGACGAAATGCATCCATAGCGAAACGAGTTTGAGATCAGTGAATTGATGTACTACGAACACATAGACGTGGAGGATAATAACGACTCCGTCAAACATCCGAACGAGAAGACAGACATAATTTCGGTATGATTATTATGAACATGTATACGATGTGTTGTAATTTTAATGACCAGCAGTGTAGCTGTGCTTTTGGTAATAAACTGTTTCAAATTGGTGTGTATACTTCAATAAAGATCAGAATGTAAGCGGATTAGTAATGAGTTGTGCAATGTCCTAATTATCATTGTATTATTACCTAAAATAAATTGAGTTTTTATTTTACAACAAACTGATTTATTTTTATTCTGTGCAAATTCAAACAACAATAACAACAATCCAGATTTCCAGGCAACGATAGGAGACAAATGAATCGACAACAATTTAACTTTTTAAAGAGCGTTAAAAGTTGGGGTGCCATTTGAAATTTCAAAGTGTTGATATATATATTTTTTTAATAGTGTTTAACCCCAGGTTTTACTACTGAGGCACCACAGGCGGTGAACACTGATGATACCTGAGATGAAATATTGGGAAACGATATTTTTTAAGGAAGGAAGCGTTCCAGGCCTAAGTTTAGGGTACCTCTCCGGCATTTGCCAGTTATGAGGACTGAGGAAAACGTGGAATAACCTCAGTAAGGGAGGATGGTCTTGGTGGGATTTGAACCGCAGACCTCCCGCTCACGAGTCCGCGCCTTAACGACCTCGGCCACCAGTGGCGGTAGAGTGTTGATGATGGGGTGAAGCCTATCATTTAATCAACTTTGGTTTTAAACTTCAGGTAGTTATTTGAATATTCCTTGAATTTGGCAGAATAAAAAAATGAATTATTTGCACATATTTGTAGGACGAAAAAACGATTAACTTAGGATAAAATCACAATTATTATTATTATTAAAGTTGATACAGCTGATATTCTGCACCTTCTTGTGGGGTATGCAACCTTAAGAAACACATTCTTGCCAAACACAGCTATTAGTTTAGAGTTAAGTATTTTCATACTATTACTTTGTCTAAATTCAAACAACAGCCCAGGCAACGATAGAATGCAAAATATGGTATAACAACTGAATTCTGTTTGAAATAAAAGCACCATTTTTTAAGGTTTTATTGGTTTTAACCCCCTCCCCCACTCACTAACTAAATCAACGGGCTTTTCTTTTTGATTACATTTCTGTAAAATAGTCTGGAACGTTTAGAAATTAAAGCCCTGTGTATGGTGGGAAGGGAACTCTTGATCAATTACGTCAATGAAAGCTGTATATATTGTCAATAAATGTTTTTTATCAAATATGTGTGATACTGGAGACATTGTCATCATATCTTTCTTAATGTAATTTAGATAACCTCATATGATGTAGAAATAACTTTACCAAACATCTTGAGAAACAACAGAAGAACTTTTCCAATTAAAACTTTAGTCAAGTGTTAGTCGTAAATTGCAATCGCTAATTTTACCAACGAAACCTGGTTCAACCTATAAACATTAATTTAAACTAAATCCTACCAAGCATTCGCACTGTTACGAGAAACAAACGTTTTAATTTTAACTTTGCATTATTATTGGCATATTTTGAAATACTAGGGGTATATTTTCATAGTGTATGAAGGGCTGAAACTGTTCAGTATAGATTTGTTATATTTGCATTTCTTCTAGAGTATGCATTTTTCGGTTCACGGTTTATTTTCATTTTTCCTCACATTTGCAGAACATGACAGGTCAGCGTGTATAAATATTCATATGGAACTAAAACACAATGTAGTCACTCGCTTCAATTTAATGAACGTTCTCGTGCTTGTCTAGTAACTGACGAGAACTTGCTTGCCAAACACACGAAAAGCGATCTTGGGGGCAAACAAAACACGAGTGATCGAAACTTGTATGACAGTGCCTAAAGCGCCGTTTTCGCATATTAGCTAGAAGCAAAGGAACAGCAAAAAGTTGTAGTATTTGTATCAGCTGTTGTTCCGGAATGAACAACGTGGGGTTGTATTGGATTACGTAGGAGGATTTCAGACGCGGAAGGGCAACGAGGGTCTGTACCTTTAAGGCTGAAGTGAGGGATATGAAGGGCGGCAGACGGGGTTCCAAATGTTTATCCGTTTTGTAAGCACTCCCTTTCAAGAAGTTTGAATTACTGTTGTCACCCAAGACACTAGGGCAGTTCTTCCAATGAGAAAAGTCCATCACTGCACACCGCTCATCACTAACCAATGTCGCCTTGCCTTATAATCCTAACACGATGAATAATAAAATAAAATGAGAGGGAATGAGGAACAAGAAAATTCGTGGATTGTAAATATTCGTCCAAACATTCGCCTAAGTAAACAGGGGAATCGACGAAAGGTCAGGCTGGTCGCTCCATGTGAATGCAAAGCCCATGCTGAAATGAAGCATATTTTACAGTAAGCAGTGCTACTTTTTGATGACGTAGTACAATTAAGACTGCAGTTTGTTTTTAAAATACTCTGACAACTGCGCTGCACTTACTAATGAGCCAGGTGTGAGTTTCCATGACACTTAAGTGACAAGTTTTTACGTATGTCCTATCGCTCCTGGTGGTACTTGCCTCCTGATCCCAAGATCGCGGAGAGTCGATGGATTTTTTCGGGCGTAAAAATCCGAAGTACAGCTTCCTTCGGAAGGGAAGTAAAGCCGCCAGTCCAGTGTCGTCCATTTGCGGCACGATAAAGAACCTCAAGCCTGAAAGAAGAGACCTCTGAGCAAAATTTGTCGGCCGTTTCATGTCCTGAATTGAATGCTACGCTGATGAACTGAGATATTAAAGAGTGTCCGTAAAAACCACTTTAAAAAAATACTTATTGAGTTCAGTATATGGGCGTCAGATGGCATTAACATAGTTCTTTTTAATGGTGCGCACCAAAAATCGACTGACTACATTACGCTAAATAATGGAGGTGAAGTTGGAACGAGTGGCAGGGGAAACCGCAGTAAATGAAGAAAACCTGAAACCCTTTAGACCGTCACAAATCTCACTTACGAAACTGCCGCCTGGAAAAAGCATATGATAAAGTTTAATTTAACCGTTAACCACGTTTATGCACAAAGATGAGTTTTGGTTCTTCACTATATTTTTTTTCTGTGGCTTATTTTGAAAACATTCTTAACTGTGCGTAGAAATCAGCGACTCTTTACTTTTAATTGTGAAGTGAGTTTTTTGGGGAAAATTTAAAGGATTCATAACGATATTGAATCTTTCTTCAACGAGAACAGACGAGAAATGTTCATCAGTTTATGAACCATAGGAACATTTACACCGGAAAGCCTTTGTTAATTACATCTTTTACCTTTATGTGCTGATTCTGTTGGGAAATGGGAATCATACAAAGTGTCCCATTTTACTTGCTCACCCAAAATGATGGTTAGAAAGAAAAATAGTTTTAAACTAACATCATGGGGGAGTTCTGGCTGAGGGTTTACTTTTTGCATCTCCATCAATGTACAAGATTACGTATAGAACTTTTTTAAAAATGGCGCTATGTACAAGAATACATTTATCCTCTCCAAGAGCTATGCAATGCATCACACTGCACCATTTTTGTTCAAGAAAACAGTACATGTGCAAACAGTAATGAGTACACAGTGTTTGAAGAAACCGAACTTTTTATGCCTTGGTTGTACAAATTACTTACCCAGTATTGTAATAGAGTTCTGGGTCTTTTTAATGATTTCCTATATGTAATACTTTAATACTTTAATACTGGCGGGCTAAAATTACAAATTACAGAATATATTTGAACCCAATACTTAATACTGTTGCAATATTTATCCAGATATTTAGGTATAAGGGAAATTACATCTTTGAACCAAAGAGGGTTTCGGAACAGCTAGTTTAACTTTAATTTATATTTATTAATTTAATTATAAATATTAACGACTGTCTAAAACTATTATATAACGCACGCGTTTAGCAAACACCATACTTAAAAATAAAACGTCTTTTTAAACTCTTATGATGAGGTAGTTTGTGAGGTGTGCAAAACACTTAACAATTGTACTTGCAGAAACAAATGAATCACGTTACTAAGGACATCTTATGGAAAATGGTGATAAAGGCATCCAACATTCTGAACTTTGGTGTTATACGTAAATAACAAAATAAAACGAATTATTATAAAGGAGAATTCTATGCAAATCAATTGAATCTAATTGTAGTAGAGACTTTTCATTTTATTTATATACTACATAGGAATACATACAGTATTGATGGCTGGTTGATCTTCTAATTCTAAGTATGCTTATGTGAACGTCATATCGGATCGTATCCTGCAAATTTCGATTAGACTGAGTATTACATTTGAAAAAAAAAACATGAAACATTAAAATAAATGAAACCAGATGTGCTAAACCTATGCAGGCAGTGCTAAACTGTGTACACTTGTCTGTTACTGAACCAGTAACTAGACATTGGTTTTTTCGGGATGGAGAAAATTCCAGTACTTAGCCGTTAGCTCTATGGCAGTGACAGTTAAGAAATCTAGAAGTGAGTTTGTGAGGTTGAAAGAATCTTTTCTGTCTACAAATGCGACAGAAACACTGTCAAAATACACAGACTATAAACTGTCAAGTTGTTGCATTGAAAGTTGTAACAAAGAAAAGAATTCGTGTAAGATTTTTTTCGATCCATTTCAAATCCATTTTAACGACTATAACTAGTAGAGAATATTATTTTGTGCTGAATGAAATTTGAAGCACTGCAAATAATAAAAATATTCAAGTTAAACAATAACCATCGAAATATCAATAGCTTTAAAAATGAGTGTGTTTAAGATGTATAGTCTGTGAGGTTTAAGTTGTCAAGTGCTTTTAGACAGAGAATGGAATATCGTATTCACCATTTCTCTCTATGGCGATGCAGGCAAAACCATTGTGGCATAAGTGGCGGATTGGTCACCTTCTGAATGCTCATCTGAGTTGCTTGAAACTTTAGATGGATATTGATCCTCGTGTCCATCTTCCTATTCTTGTTCTAAATCGATTATCATCTTGTTAGTACTTTTATGAACAAGTCTGTCTTTTTCTCAGTAAAACTATTCAATATTTTCTACAATTACATTATCAAAAATCACTTTCACATCACTTAAATGATATACGTTCTTTAACTGCGCCCATGTTAATTCTATAGCATTAAAATCGCAGTGATAATGTGATACCCGCACTATGCGCTGGTGTCTATTTTATACATTTTGAAATAATCCATTTTCAATTTAATAAGTCCAAGCAACACTACCTTTGCCGATCGTCGTCAAACTCGATGATTTAAAAATCTCTGAAGAGACTGCAATTGTATCTCGGAAAACAATTTCAGTGCTCTCACAATCTCAAACTCAAACTGCAGAGGCTAATTCTTAACCACTGATATCCTTACAAAACATAGTCAGTCAAGCATAACGGACAGGAATGGGGAAGGTAATTGAAAGGCTGCCATTAAGGAAATTTTAGGTAATGTGAAAATGGACTGATTCCCATTGTTAGAAAGAGACAGTAGAAAAAGTGAACCTCGCAGACTTTAGTAACAAATTGTTCATTAAAACCTTTAATTCATCTTTTATGTTTTAAAGCGAAAGCTTCTTTACCACCCTTTTGGACAACAATTAGAAAAAGAAGAAAAGGGTAACTTCTTAGGTTAAACACCAAAATTTAAGAAAATATTTTATTCTAAATTCTAAAATCTAAAATGAAGGATAAAAATAACTAAAAACACCAGACTTTACTTAGCATTAGAGAAAGGGAACTAACGCTCAAAAGAAATATGTTTTGGTACAGTTAGTGCAATTAGTCCTGGACAATCCGATATGCAATAGAGGAGGAAAATGTCAACCTATCAGCTACTCAAGATAATACAAGTGCACATTCTCCTTGCAGTGTGCAGGTCTAAATGCAGGGACAATTTAAAAAGTAAGTTCATCACATTACATACTCATACGAAAAGACCTTCCCATTAATTTGATTCGAAAAGCTGAGATACAAGGATACTCTGTGTTCATTTTATTCTTCTTTTCCGCAAAACTGCGCTCTTTAAAGGGGGAAAATAATCTACTACATTTGCATATATAAAGGTTCTTATGCAAAGTACCGGCTTCGCGGATAACAGAAGATTTTCTTCATGCACGCTTTGGCAACTTCCTCTAGGCGCTATGAATTCCAAAGAATAACAATGGCAACTACAATCGCTTCAGCATTGCAGAGGATGATAATGAATTTAATTTTTTAAAACACATATACACAGAAAATGTTCAGGTAGCTACTAAAGATTGCAGCAGTTTATATGTAGTACAACTAAAGGCTAGACAATGCGACCTTTCTCCGTTGAAAATAAAGGTAAACATATTTTCAGCATGAAAGAATTTTCATAGAAAAAATCGAATATATCAGAGTAAAATAGGACATAAATAATACTGCTGATATTTTTATCTGTATTTATGGCCTTGGAAAAACAAATTACTTAGTAACAAAGTAGATGCAAGTTGTAATGATTATATTTGTTTTGGAACATCAATTAACCTTTGTATTTTCTGCAACCCTGGACCTAATTATTGCCTTTGATCTACTGTAAATTACATGTTAATGCAGCAGGTGCCGAATTATACATTCAAATAAATCTTAAAAAAAAATAAATAAATAACTCAAAACCATTCAACTACTGAAAACAAGTACAAAGGGAAAAATTTTTCGGCTACTTTTTGCTTATTCAACATTAAAATGAAAACTTACAACATAAAACAAACGAGATAGAGATATTTATTATTCTGTGCCCAAACTCTGCACAGCCCAAAGATATACTAGACAGTTTTGTTAATTTATTACTAAGATTTGACGTTAACTTTTCCCCAGTAAGTCAATTATATTTTGTATAGCTCGGTTAATTTCAACTGAACTGTTCATGTAACCTACGCAAGATATTTGAAAAGTCCGATAAATAATGCAAGAATTCATTACGTGCCATTGTTGCTAGCAAATATAATTCTTGCAACGGACTGTTACAGTTTTAGACAGATGCGAAAACACCCGCCTGAATCTGCTATATAAATAACAACAACAAAAAGTTACATGCAGTTATTAAACCATTCTATTTTAAACACGCAGATCTAAGTCGAATTGTTTAAATTCATAGAAACACTGCACAAGTGCTCAAGGCAATTTATTTCTGGATAAATTACTTTAAAAGTACCGTTATATGCATCGAAGATAAAGCATGCTCTGAAATACCTTGAGGGTTTGATAAAATGTATGGTATAGCATGGTACAAGCCTTTCTGGACCTTTTTCCCAAATAATATTACAGCTATCCACTGCTTATTTATGTTGCGTTGACATGGTACGCGAGAGGAATGAGGTGTATCCAGGGTTCGCTCAAGAAAACAACATTGTCACATCTCTGAAATCTGTTTAGTGCTAACAGAGATCGGGAGTGGAAATGAGATGAAATAATTAATTAATTTATTTTTTTAATTAAGCACTCTCCTTAATAATATGAAAAATAGGCAATATTCAAGTTTTCCTACATCTTTGTTGTATGAAAATAACAACGGCAACACCGGAGCGTATCTCGTGGCAACACCGGAGCGTATCTCTGGCAGCGTTTTTTTTTTCTGTTCAGATGAAAGCGATAGGTGGGATGGGGCGAGATTATTAAATTTATCCCGCAATTATTTTTAATGAAACACAGAGGTAAACTGTAAAATGATAGCCATTTCAAATGAAAAAGTGCAGATATATCACAAGAAAAACTGGATATAAAAAAAACTGTTTGCGCGTTGGATGCGATGATTATTACTGTAAACCAAAAACACATGCACGTTAAAGGACACTTTAATGCAGCGTTAGGCGGTTTTTTAAATCGCAATCTGCAGAGCAGTTGGCGTTGATTTTTAATAAAACCTGCACCAACCCACTCGAGTGATAATGCACTCAAAGGTGTGAGAAATAGAGTGAATCTGGAAAGGTGGTGACACTGTATGTTGAATACCAAATAATAATTCTAGTAAACAACTAAGCACTCCCTCTCTGGGTATTTTGCACGACTTGACAAAACACATTTTCAAGTTGGCATAAAATAACTATTTTGTCTTAATTCTCTTCGCAATAGGAGTTGATGTGCATTAGTGAAAACAGTGGACGTGCGATTCCCGATAAGATTCGAATTAAGTTTGACTGACGTAGGCAATTGATCTTCTCATTCGTATTTATAATGCCAACTTTTTAGTTGCATTTATATAGGAATTGCGTTCAATGATTTTTATGTATGAAAGAATTTATGCAAAATTTTCAGAATAACACCTTCATCGAAGTGTAATTTTCAGATTTGTAAATAAAGTCCTAACCGAAGGCGCTTTCATTGACAAGAAGCCTGGGGTTTAACAGAGGAGAATATTGACGAAGTAGGCTATCGTTACAAACTTTTCTAAAGTCTTTAAGCAAATTAGTATATCTGTCAGCAATGCGTATAAAGCCACTCAGCTGCAACATCATCTATAGAATATTACTGCTGTACCTGAAATAAAACCTGTGAAGGTGCTGAGACAAAATGTACGGAAGGCAGTTTACAATATTCTGGAGGGTAAATTGCTGTGATTGTCTCAAATTATTTTCAAATATATTTAGACATGTCTTACAATGGAGGGCCATCCACTTCGAGCTTCTACTATGGGGGTGAATAATTACTGTTTACTAATAATACAAAACATGCATACAATGAATTTTGACTGCGCGACATGATTTCCCTTGGCAGGTTGCGAGGCCGTTACGAGTTACTTCCCTTCGGCAAAATCAATTTCCAAATGTGTAGCGAAAAGGGACCTTGTAAAAATTTGCTGGGCCAGGAATATACTCTGAATTTAGATGATGTTGAGAAAAATAAGAGTAATAATATCGGAGTTTAAAAAGGTACTTATTACCAAAATTTTAAACTATTCTATAGTTTACATTTTATTTATAGATTGTACATGTGCAATGAAAGATGTTAATCAGTAGAATATAATTCTGTTAGGGACTATATTTTGCTACACTGAAATTCAATTTAAGCGCAAACATGTAAAGTATCCTGCTCAACATTTATTATTTTCCATACCAACATTTAGAATTAGTCCATAAATATACATACGAAACCTTTAAACAATGTTTGAGTTCAAACATTTGTATATCAATCAAACCTTTCAGGATTAAGAACATATAAAATCTTTACTTATTCTTCGAGGAGGAAAACTACACAGTTAACTAGCGGAAGTACCACTATGGAGGTTGTTCAGAGCATTGCTAGTTTACCTCCTAGTTTTGAACTACGTACGAAATAAACAAAGCTTATTGCAACTCCCGTTTTCTTCAAGTAATGATATCAACAGCGAGTTGCTTTAAAAAGTTTTATTATTTTGTTTTTCCATCTTTCTTAATTTCTTATTTTCACCTTACGTAGCTAATTTTTACTATCGAGATATACGTGAGGAGAAACAGATAAACTCACATGATAACAGACTCTGATGTCTGAAGTCCATCAGGTTACACAAAATCCAGAGACCGTTGTTTATTTTGAATTCCATAGATGTCGGATAGTTCCAATCTGAAAACAAGAATGTATGTTACAACTATATCAAAACACTGAAAATAGAGAATTACAGCTACAACGATAAATGACAAAAGGAACTCCAGTTGGATGAAGGGAGTCAAGGAGAGTTATTTTGAATGTACCATGTCGACGATTGTTGATCGCACCTCCCATTAATACCATGAATAGAATGGGCTATTTTAGCGAACATTTCTATGTCTGGACTTATAGTGCCCTTAGTGGAGTTCGTTTGTATGGTGTTATATTTTTAGACGAAATATGTATGAGCAGCTTTTCTTACTTCTAAATGCGCTCGGAGTGAAGTTCTTTTAGCGAATGCGGAGGGAATGTAAGTTATTGCGGTTCTACCCATGAAACTATTTATGAAAAACTTCTTCAAATCTCCATGGGTTCTATTTACTAGGCACCGAAAATGACAACAAAACTATATATATAAAAATAAAAATAAAGTAACACTATTAGCAATGTAACAAATTAACAGTAATAATAGAAGATTTAAAAGGATAAAACACTAAGATAAAGATAAAGTCACTTTATAAAGTCAAGTGTGACTTTATCTTAGTGTTTTATCCTTTAAATCTTCTATTATTATTGTTAATTTGTTTTATATATATATATATATATATATATATCTGTGTGTATAGCCGAGGTAGTTAAGTTTATCCTTATAAATATATATAAATATATAGTAATAACAAAAGTAGATAAGGATAAAACACTTAGATAAAGTCCCACTTGAAATTACTATATTTCGAGCTACTGGAGTTCTTCTATGGAGGATGCTGAAAAGACAAGAAAAAAAAAATATATACATATATGTATAATTTTTTGTTGTTGTCATATATATATATATATATATATATATATATATATATATATATATATATATATGTGTGTGTGTGTGTGTGTGTGTGTGTGTGTGTGTGTGTACCGCCACGGGTAGCCGAGGTAGTTAAGGCGCGGGATCGTGAGCGGAAGATCTGGGGTTCAAATCCCACCAGGACCGTCCGCCCTGACTGAGGCTTTTTCCAGGTTTTCCTCAGTACTTATAAATGGCAAATGCTGGGGAGGAATACTAAACTTAAGCCTGGAACGATTCCTTCGTTAAAAATAACACCTTTCCCAAAATATCATTTCATGTATCATCAGTGTCCATCGCCTTTGGTGCCTCTGTAGCAAAAACGGGCGTTAAACACTATTCATTCATTCAATTGTGTATGTGTGTGTCCGTTAAGGGTAGCAATTTTTGCTTTTTCTCAACGAAACTCTGTATATTTCTTTAAAATAAATTAATTAAAGATTTTCCAGAAATCAGGTCAATCGGACCAATAGGAGTGGGGGGTATACCTGAAAAACTAGTGGAGGTTAAAGCGACATTTTAAAATCGCTCTAGCAGCAGTAATTTTGAAGTTTTTAAAGAAAAATTCATGTATACCATTTAAATAAATGAGAAAATAGTTCCTGAAAATCGGAAAAATCGTGTCATTAACAGTGGGGTTTTCCTGAAACCCAAAACTTACTTGTTTTAGCGGCACCAATATTTGCTTCTTCAAAACAAAAATCGGCGTATACATTTAAATAAAATCAGAAACCTATTTCTGAAAATGAGAGAAATTGAACCATTAGGAGTAGGGTATACTTGAAAACCGAAATTAAAAGAAAATACTCTTGCGTTTAATTTTCTGTATATTGTTTTAAGATAAAAGGACCAATTAATTCAACATATAAATGGTATTTATAACGTTGCATATGTTTTATATTTAACAAAAGCATCGCCGTGATGATAGTAATTGTGATATAATAACATAAAATGTGTTTTATAATTATATTTGTATGTAAAAACACTCTGTAATAACCTTCAGGAAATGTTTGGATAAAATAATATTTCAATTAACTTTCAAAGTCAAGAAAATGATGTAACTTTCGATTGTTTATTGTTGATGTGTATATTTGCTTAGTTTTTAAATAGTAACATTTTTGTTTTATTGAAGCATATGAACATTTTTTCAAATACGCAATATAACTCGAAAGTTTGTGTTATTTTTCTCTATTTTAATGATGATATCAAACTCAGTTCATAAAATGATTATATTTAATAATGTTTAAAAATACTTATGCAGTATATCTGGGTCTATCAGTGGTCACATATTTCCTTAATTAATAGTATACAATAATAATACTAATTCTAAAAATGTGGTCTCTCTTTTGTGATTCTTATAGATTGCAGAAATTTTAATTTTGTTCCCCTAATACCACACAGTAATGCCATAACTCATTTCATTTCATTTATCAATAAGGAATAAATTGGTTTTATATTCTCTTTTAAAGTTAATCTACAAGGTGAGGAATTTGCTAAGTTTATGCACATTACGGACATTTTATTTTTATAGCTTTATACACCTTCTATTTCCTGAGAACCTCCACAGTCAGCGACTGTAAACTCTTCATATCTCAGAAATAACAAGTGTAAAGTAAGACATTACGCCCTCAATCCCAGCAATGGGAGTAATGGATCTGTCTGAAGGTTAGTCCTAGCAGCGAAACGGATACAGGCATGCTACTTCCCAAAGGTCTTCGACCATGAATCCTGCTATAATAGCAAACACTCTAGGGAGGCTGGAAAAAGAATATGGCCATGTGCTGCAAATGGAACGTAGATCCAAAAGGATGCTGGTAAAATATATTAATATAGCACACAATTTATTATTAGCTAAGTGAACTTCGGCTAGAAACCCTGGATAGCCTTGCATGCTGTTTTACAGAACACGTTCTCCAAAACTCATGAAGCTATCTGTATCATACGTCTCAATACTTTCAGACACTCAACTCGACGGCAATACAAGGAACTTTGGAAGCTTCATTCCTCATCCGCCCCTCTAGCCCCCAAGAAAGAAAAATAAATTAAATATGGAAGTTTGAAAGCATAGGTTATATGCTATGAACTTTTTATTAAATGACTCCTTCACTTTCTTTCAACAGATATATCATGGTAATTGTTAGTACATCTGACACTTGACCATTAATTAAAAAAAAATCTTTAATGAATTGCGAAACTCCACTCTTATCTTGTTTCGGTGAATTTATTCACAAGTTACTTTTGTCAGTAAGTCTTGGTTTGTGAAATCTTATGAATAATACGTGTAGAAGCAGCATTGTTATTCATTTTGTACAGTGAATGAACTTTACACATTGGAATAAACAATATAGAAATACTAAGGGTTTATTATTCTTACTATAAAATAAATAATATTCTTTAATATCATACAGAGAGAGAGAGAGAGAGAGAGAGAGAAATTTCTCACAAATTATCAGTTAAATATTATGACAATATTTGCAAATCTGCCAAAAGTAAAAGTTCGCCAGGTAGGAGCTGCGTAATCTAAGCAAATATTCTCAAAAAGTTGAATAATTTTAATAAAAAATATAATTAAAATTAAGACCTAATTAATTTATAAAACATTACCATCTGTTAATTAGCATGACAAACTCTAAAGTTAACTAATGAAATAAAAAACTGAACTACGACGTGCATAATAAATACTTTACTTCTAGGTTTCTCTGTTTTTTTCCTTCAAAATCATTTGAAAATAATATATATAGAGAAATTACTCTAATTTTCAAAAGTAAGGGGAAACAAAATTAGAATTCTTACAATATATATATATATATATATATATATATATATACATATATATATAAAGAGAAAGAATCCTTTTAAAACTATTATTATTATTATTATTATTATTATTATTATTATTATTATTATTGAGATTAAACAATAAATTCCAAGTTACACTATTTACTTAAGAAGATGTTCATATGTTTCAATAAAAAATGTTACTATTTAAAAACAACTTCAATGTACTAACAAAACATACACAATAAATAATCGAAAGTTACATCAATTTTCAATGGCTTTAAGATTTA
Organism: Metallyticus violacea; assembly: GCA_030762175.1. Taxonomy (NCBI): domain Eukaryota; kingdom Metazoa; phylum Arthropoda; class Insecta; order Mantodea; family Metallyticidae; genus Metallyticus; species Metallyticus violacea. The sequence continues at coordinate 2,450,267 of CM060841.1, read as the reverse complement.
ATTTAAATTGTATTTAATAAAACATGTAACGGAAAAGTTTTCTAAAGATTATTACAGAGCGCTCTGGCGTACAAATATAACTCTCAAACACATAATAGATTAATATTTCACATTTACTATCTTCACGACGGTGCCTTTGTTAAATATAAAACATATGCATCGATTTAAATACAGTTTATATTCTGAGTTAATTTGCTCTTCTATTTTGAAACAATACAAAGAAAATTTTACGCTAGAGCTATACTTTTTAAATTTCGGCTTCCAAGTATGCTCCTACTCCTAATGGTCCGATTTCCCTCATTTTCAGAAACTATTTTCCTCATTTTTAAAAATGATATATAGAGAATTTGGTGCCGCTAGGGCGATTTTAAATTTTTGGATTTCCGGTAAACCTCTACTTCTAATAGCCCAATTTCCCTGATTTTCAGGAAATATATTTATTTTATTTAAAAGCTATATACAGAGTTTTATTGCGAAAAAAAATGATGCCGGTAGAGCGCTTTTTATATTTTGGGTTTCAGGTAATTCCCCCACTAATAATCTGATTTCATTATTTTTCAGAAAATTTTTTCTTGTTTTATTTCAAAGACATATAACGACTATCCTTAAAAAAAATTAAAATTGCGGCCGTTAGAGCGATTTTCAAAATTTGCCTTAACCTCCTCTTTAAATTTAAATTTTCAGTTACATCCAACTCCTAAAGGCCAGGATAGGATATTTTTGAGTACATTGAGAATATTGTTGGTTATTTGTTGATAACAATCCACGAGGATTTCCATCGAGCTTTCATTAAAGATCTTTTTAACTTGTGAAAAAAGCAACATGATTAATGAATAGTGCGTTTCTAATGCTTTAAATTATTTTAAAATGACACGAACATTTCATATCACTATGTGAATATTTTCCCCGCAAAAGTATAAATAAACTTTAAGTTTATGAGAAATGACAAAAAACATAATTATATTTCTGACCTGATTTCTAGTATCATTTAACGCATTTTGTTGCGTTACCTCAAACTGTGCACTTCATGAAGTCAAGGTGTCAAATAATTTTTATTTAGTCCAAATTAATGTAAATCATAAACAAGTAATAACTGTGAAGCCCATAAGATGTAACCTCAATATTTTTTGATTTGCAAATTACCTTACTTAAGTTTTATGCATTTCTTAAACTACCCTTAGTAACATTATTGAAATTAGTTTATATCCTGAAGAAAATTCTAGACGATGGCTCCAAGATGATATAACCACATGCTTGCACTTGCAACAATGTTCCTAACCTCAGTACTACTAGTACTTAAATATGGTTTGCTATTTTCAGAGTTTATATTTTACAAATATATAGAGCAATGTCTTAATTTGTTGCCATAAAATACCACTTGTGGCATTTGAACCTGAAATTCTGAGTTTCTAGAGAGATAATGTTCAAAACTGACATGAGATGGGAAACAACCTTCAATTGTTTTCAAGTGGGCAGTTAGAGAACATACGAGTGTCGATAAGACATAGTAAATGATACCAAAATAAAGTCTTTTAAATGTAGATATGACTGTCTTGCAGTTATCTAAATGCTATATGCTTTAAGCTTTAAAAATCTAAAGAAACATCAGTTTGTAAAGAAATATTGCAGTAATATTACATGAAGCATTTGATTAAAATATGTAACACACATTTTGAAAATTAGCGAATTTTTACATGTAAATAAGTCCTTTAAGCACCAGAAATTAATTTTTCTTAATTAAATAATAAGAAAAATATGACAGAATAAAACGAAAAAATATATTTTCAAAATAATAGTATGTAGTAAAGAAACAATACATAGAAAAATCAGGATATGTAGTATGTACAAAAATAATTGCATATTGACAGGTTTTGAAGCAAATAATATTAATATGGAAATGATCTCTTTTTAAAAACTTTCCACAAATAACTGTATTAATTTTAAAAACATGATTGCGACCAGTCATATACAGGCTGTGTGGAAACTGACAATAATGACGTCATTGCCTAGCCTTTGCCAGTGACAGCAACGCATTGACGTAACCCGCACGTCTTTGTTTAGTATCAAATCGCAGTTCCCTGACGCTACAAACAGTATGGGAACTTAATTTTATTCGATTTTAAAGCATGAATGGGAATTGTATGGTTCACAAAATCAGTTAAAAAGTTCAACCTTAAGAGACGTTGTATTGAAAATAATGAATGTTCAATTTCCTTATTGGGTGTGGTTCAGGATTGACTTTTAATGTATTTCGTTTTACTTGAGATATGCAACAGTCAATTTCGCTGTAAGGCAGCCTACGGACCAAAAAGGTGATTTGGCCGTTTTAATGTATTCATAGCAAACTGAAGTACTAGTTCGACTTTCAACTTTCAAAATAGTAACAATTTTTGTATTGGGTAAAATATTTAATTTTGTTATAGCTTGGAAATTACAAAGGGGGATGAACAAATTCGTACTGCGTCAAAAACTTGGCAGTCGTTGAGTCGGCTGTCGATTCAAATGCAGTGTGCATTCTGATTTTTAATTATTTTGGTTGGCGCATTATCCAAGAAATTCATTGATAGGTAAAAAAATAGCCGACAGGAAATTTTTTCCCCCTCCAAAAATACGAATGCGTACAAGGGTAGGTCAAAAGTTTCCGGCCTCGCCGACAAGGATTAGCGCCTTTACAAAACCCTTATCTGGTGTCATACATTATCTGTTAAGTTGCAGCTGTAACTTCCGCTCCCCTGAGTTCAGTTGTTCAGATATAGTTGCATAAAGAAGATTGTGACATGTTCAAAATGGAGTTTCGAGCAGTTACTAAGTTCTTCACAAAAGAAGGACTTATTCTAAATTAAATTAAACAGCATTTGGACGGTGTATTAGGGGAAACATCCCCTCATATTCAACCGTAAAATAATGAGCAAAACTTTTCAAATGGTTCGAGAAAGCATTGAAGAGCGTGCAGGTCAGCCCTTGGAGGTGCTCACTCCTGAAAACATCCTCTTGTGGAAGGAGAAATTATGCAAGACCGGGGGCTGAAAGAAACAGCAGCAATGTTGGGCCTTTCTAAAACAACAGTCCTTCGAATTATTCATGAACATTTAAACATGAATAAGGGTAGTGCAAGATGGGTGCCTAGACACCTTTCCTTAGTCCAAAAGCAGCAACGAGTCATCTGTTGTCAGATGTTTTTGGAGCTCTGCCATGGCAACGACAGAGAAGTACTGCAAACCATTGTTACAGGAGATGAAACTGTGGTCTTCTACTATGATCGCTTGTCCAAAAGCGAAATCAATGGAGTGGCGCAAACCCGGCGAACACCGCCTCTAAAGGCCAAGGTCACTCAGTCGACCAAGGAGATCATGACTACAATCTTTTGCGACTGTGAAGCAATGCTCCTCATTGACAGAGGAACACCACAGTAAATGGGGAGTACTATGCTGGCCTATTGCACAGACTACTGCTTCCATCAAAGAGAAAAGGCAAGGAAAGCTGAACGGTAGTGTGCGTGTTCTTCACGACAACGCACCTGTGCACACAGCTCTTGTTGCAAAGGAAGCTGAGAAGAATGAGATAGACTATTCACCCTACAGCCCAGATCTAGTTCCCAGTGATTATTCCCTTCGAGTCCTTCTTGAGAAATTTAAGTGTCACGAAGAAGTGATGGATGCCATTTATGCCTATTTTGCATACAAGACTTCTAATAATTTTTTGGGAGGGAATGTTTGAAATGTTAATTCAAAGATGTGAGAAGTGTATTGCAATAAAAGGTAGCTATAATGAAACGTGATATAGTTTTTGTATTTATCATACATAGAAAATGGTTAGGTTGAAACTTATGGACCTACCCTCGTATGCTCTTAAAGGTTGTATTTTGGGTTTATTGATAGAACTATTACGAACTTTTGACTGAAATTAATTGCATACCCTCTTTAAACATTTTAAACTATCTTCGAGCTGTGCTATAGGGAGGAACAAATTCTCCATAGACTCCTGTAACGTTGCATAGGACTCAGCTGAAGATTTGTTGAGACGAACAGCATTTATGCTCTAGGAGGAACTGAACATGTTTCAACTTGCACGTCTCACAGAAGTGACAATGAACTAGTACCCCGTGTACATTAGGAATTTAACTAACAAAATATTGTAAAGTTAAATATTAGTGTGGATATTATACCGTTAATATTGCTTCTCATCTCAGACAGGACACACACACATATGAAGGTAACTGCAACAGGCCCAATAAATCGTAATGGTGTCTCCTAACACATATTGCTACTGATCAATGTAATAGAAGGCAGTCATCCAAAAAGCTATACACTACGTGAGCTTGACAATGCATTTCCAGCGGAAATGGAACAGAGGCTTGTTCACACATGGAGCAATAAAAAAGCAGATCTATAGCATAAGCATTGCTTAGGTAAATGCGATCATTGCACTCTGTCAGCGACACATGATAGCACGAAAAATGGGGTCTATCGGATTTTTCGATTCGTTCGGCACATTGCTAGCATCTACTTTGTTGAATATCTAAGCAAGAACGAATTTTGCGCAGGGTTCATTAAATGCATTTTGGAATGATATCCATATTTTCAATATCAAAATTTGCGGAATTATCATTTCCATTTGAATTCTTCAAAACCAAAACAAAATAACATGGTCATAGAAACTTGCGCTAAGAAACCATGCGATATAACACGTCATAACATTAGTTTTGCAAATTTTCAATAAAAATATTTTAAAGCACACATTTCTTAAAACGTCGCATGCAACATGTGGATAATCTTCATTCTAAACACTCGTGAGCGGAAGTGAACGCAACAAACATTCACTCCTGTCACAATTACTAACATTATACAGCTGTTTCATAAATAATTATTTAGGAACTTCTTGATTAATAATCCAATGTGTGTGTGTGTGATCTTTTGTGTGGGGAAGTTGGTCAAATATAAATTGATTGATTAATACCTCCGTTAAAATATTATATTGAATTTATACATGTTAAATTTATAGTACGTGTATTGTCAGCTATAATAACACTTTTTAGAACGTCTTTTCTATAATCATTATTCTCTTAACCTTTTTATATGTACGTAATTTTGAAGACAATTTTAATTTTTAAGGCTTTTCGGTGCCTGATTTCACTGAAATCACCTGATCATGGAACCCAAACAACAGTTGACCGATTCGTCCTTATATCAGATTCACCGCAAATACACTGTGTGTGAAACCGATTTTTCCCTGTAATACATTAAAGGAAGCACATGAATACGTTGTAAGTTTCAGAGGCAATCAACGTTAATGAATGGAAACAATAATAAACAGAAGAGTTTCAAATTTAGAAATAATTACAAAACAGTAACAGAGATGCACTGCTATCTACTGGGGGTTATGACCACCTCTCATATCCATGCCTGCTTTGCAACATCCCCCCAAACTTTGGACGAGTCGTTCAGGGACTATGCTGATACCACAGCCCATTCATCTCTCAGCACTGTCTTCAGCTGCGTTGACATCCCACATGCGTTCTATGAAATTTGAAGAACGCTCAAGCCAAACGCTTTCCCAGAGAGCGTCAGCGTGGACTTACATTATCATCATGCAGTAGCGTTCACCAGTGCAGTACTGTGATTCAATATCTGCAACTCTGTGCGTCCATCCAACTTACAGAAGAAACTTCTGTACCACAATATGCATATATCCCTTTCACAGTTGATTCCTGGTTCCAATCTCTCGCCAGATAACCTGGCGTCCAGAACCTAAATCTAGTTTTCATTAGTAAAGAGTATTTTTTCTCCATTGTTCTTCTGTCCAGTAAGTACTGGTGTTTTCTACACCACTGTAAACGGTGTCACTCCTTACTGGACACTACTTTGTATCTTCTGGTTACAGTAAACAGTGACAGCGAGTCCTCTGCCTCTATACATCTGTTGTGCTGTTATTCGCTCACTAGCGTCTTTTCCTCTTGACTCTTTATAGTAGTTTTCATTAATTCTTTTTTCCTCTGTGTGTCACAAAGCTGTACCTGAAGAGGAAATTCCTGAGCAACATTTATCACAATCCGCCCTTCCTTGAACTTCCCAATTTTACTACCGAGGATAAAGTCATCCTGATGCTCTCTGTGGGCCATGAAATGAAGAGAAACTGCTTTAAATAACGACACACACTCTCTCTCTAAAGACTCTCACTCATATGGTGCCTTTGCAAAGTTTTCAATCTTACGGCTCTCATTTGCTCTTAGACCATAGGTCATGTTTATGTGATGTTGTCTTTCATCTGGCAAAACTTCATATAAACTTTTACTTCAGTTGTAACAGTGAGCAATGTTGTATGTTGTTTTGTACATTCCTTAAGTTTTGTGCATCAATGTACTATAAGCTATAGCACTAATAGTTGTTTACGTTACTGTCAGCATTAATGCTATATTTTTTCTTATAATAATAAACTTAAAATAGATAAATAGAAATTATCATGCTAGAGTGATAACAGTTAATTTGTCTCTATGACAGATAAAATTTAGGATCTAATATGAAAGCTAGAATAATTCTTGAGCTAGATTCAGAGCTCTAAAAGGGTTGTTTGTATTATACAATAAAATGTTAATTACAGTGTTTGAATTTGTCCTGATAATAGAAACATAATTATATATAAAATTATATTTTAATACGTCATTAGAAGATGTAGTCAACATCACATGAAAAATACTTATTATCTAATTCATTCCGAAAACTTTCATGGAAGAAAAATAGAGAAACCCAATTCTATCGTCGTATGCGAGAGCGGTCGTTTTAGTACCTTAGATACTGAATAAAATCATCACATCAAAGTTTATTCCCGTTTCTATGGCACCAGCAGATTCACCGCCTGCCTTAAAGACACGTGTTTACGTAATTTATCTAACCAAGCGTGTTGTTGCAAACTCATATACGATGGTTCACCCATAAATTTTCCCTGCTTCGTCCTACGCTACTTCCGTAACTAAGTAGCTTGCAAAATGATGATAGAACAATGTTACGATGGGGTATAAACATAAAGGAGCTAAAGTTCGTTGTTATTTCCTACTTAATCTGGATGCCACACGACCATATTTTGCTTGCGAGACAGTAAAAGGCGGTAAGGGAAAGAAACACGTCCATAGGTGTGACAATATGAGGGTTGAAAAAAACAGTAGCGGCAACACATCCGTACGTATTCTGAAGGTGTTGGCAGTTTCTGTTGATGCCGGCCCTGCTGCCCGAAGGATTTGTCTCTTTTGTGGAAACGTTTTCCTCTGAGCTATTTAGTTTGGCGAAGAGATCGAAGTCGCTGGGGCTCAAGCATGGTGATTATGGAAGATGTTTGAGCGACTCTCACCTACAGCATATCAGCTAAAGTTGCAGCAATGGCATGCAAGGCAATGAATGAAATGCCTCATTTTTATGACAGAGTTGAGCTGTAGGTATGGCATTAGCAGTCTAATTCTGAGAAATTGTATGATTGAATGCCACACTTTGGAGATCGATTGCTTCCATAAGCAGCACTATGAATTTTTTGGGTTGGGAAATGATGGGCATTCTGCAGGTTCCTAACTCAAATACCTTTGAATCGCCATCCTGACCTTGGATACCATTACATTCTGTTGGTTGTTACTAGGTCGAAACTGTTAGAGCGAGGTGGCTTGGCGTGACTTGTGTTCTAGGAAGGTTTATGTCAGGTGTGGAAGCAACCTTTCTGAAGGGTTCGATCATTTTGGAGAGGGATACTCAGCTGGAGCAGGTGTGTACTGTGTGGAAACATGTTAGGGATCCCTTCCACGTTCATGCCCAGGTGTCTCATCCCTTCTTTCCGGAGGTGCCCGCATTAGAGGTATGAGCAAGGTTGAAGTACTGAAATACACTCCTCTCTACTTAAGAATGCAATCGAATCCACGACTGTTACGTGTCAACCTGTAGAAGGGCATAATGCTGCCATTTCTTAAAAGTCGTAATGTGGTGAGGCACAGAATCTTCCTTCAATATATATTTTCCTAACTCTGAAATGAACTCCCTCAATGTCCATTACCGCCACATCCGGTAGAGATTGAATCAATTCCACATAGCGGACACGAGAGCATCCTCTACACTATCATGTCTATCGACATCATTGCTGCATGCTTTCTGTAGACCCATATTTCATTCTTTAGCATGGCTTGCCTCACTGTATGGACAGTATATTGCCATTTTTTCCAACTTTCTCTATTTTAATCCAAATAGTAGTAGTAATGGAATTTTTATTGCAGCAATTTTAAAACACATTCAAACACAATAGTTAAACCTTATATGTTTTAATAAAGCTGTGGGCTCCTATCGTAGATTTACGGCGCATAAAAGAACCTAAAGCCTGAAAGAAGAGGTATATGAGCAAAATTTATCAGTCATTTCATGAACTGGATTGAATGGGACGCTGAAGACCTGAGATGTTAAAGAGCGCTCTTAAGTTTGAAAAAAAATCAAGATAATAAACTAATTTAGCGCTCACTGAGCCGAAATAATGAGTTCTTTAATTACCAGCACCTCTTTTAAGGGAAACAAATGAAAAGAACAAATTAATTAGTATGTATTTGCTTTCAATGTCGTTATTACACTTTCTGCACTCCACCAATTATATTAGTACGCAAACAGAAGGCAATATTAATAAATGCGTATTGGAAATGCAGCGCTCTCAAGTTTTAAAGCACTTGCCAAGACTTAATGAAGGTATAAGTAAGAAAACTTCCCCGAGGCTTTAAGGATCAAATAACATTTACATTTAAGGAAGTAAAGTAATTTTCGTAAGCAGACGAAAAGTATTTAAGAATAACAGCATTCGTTATCGTATTTATTATCCATGAACTAGCACTAGAGGGGTAACGGCAGAGTGAAGTCACAGAAAGTGAAAGCTATACAGGGAGTTGTGGATTAGAGGCGTCTTTCAGCGTTATTAATGCAAGGAAGGGACTTTTATTAGCAGTGAACTTGAAGCAGGGCCAATCCTGTAGTAGAGTTCTTAGAAACTGCTTCATTAAGCCCTAAATCGCCTTTCAGACTGTTGCTGAAACATTTCTAGTGCAATTTTATATATAGTAGGGGAAGAAAGATGCTAAAGTTTCTAGAGAGCGATACAAGTGCCTATGCCGTATCAAGAAATTGGTAGCGAGCAAATAAGTCCCTAAGCAGCCCTACTTTGCAAATGAGCAAAATATCAGAATCTTTAAAACATTGACAAGTTCAAATTGCTAAGTACTAAGAAAATAAGTTGCATAATGTTATGCTTCGGTTATTATAAAGTCTCATATTTTCATATCCCAATACATAAAATGACATACTTAAATAATATAAACGATTTAAAATGCAAAATTAATAATAATGGAAATGCAATAATATATTCCTGGTTTAGTTTTTAAACTTATATCACAATTGTCAATTTTGTTTTGGAATAACATGTAACAAGTTTATAGTGCTACATATCTGCAGGGCATTATTTCAGACAACCCCGAAGTGTGTAGTATAAACTTCTTTAATGGTTCTATAAACTCAACAAAATATTCTCCAGTTTCATTTTTATCAATAACATTCACCAACATCACCTTACAAGAATTATATCCAAACTTTGTCTCTGATCCTCACGGTCATGACATGAAATGTTCAAATTCAGTCCCACTGAACACCTACAGAAGTTAGAACGATAGGTGCTAGTTAAAAGTATCTAGGGCGATTTAAAGACATTATTTAAGTGTGCAATTGCCGAAAATATAGTCCATTTTTAATATGGTGTCCTTTAATGTGCCGTAAACATATATTATTTAAATAACTAGCAGAATATATTTCCTAATCCAACTTCATAATGTAACTGCTCTTGCATTAAGCCCCCACAGGACTTAGATGTGTGATATTATGTAAATATTAACGAAAATGTGACCTGCAATATTGTATGTACGTTATGTAAATAGCATTCACTGTCTAATCTTTAATAACGGCGAGTAAGCAATAAGTATTCATCCAAAATTCTGTGTTAGATAATTCTGTGAGCTGATTTTGCGTGTATAACGAAGGAATATTTGTAGAAATGCCTCTCTATGCACCTGCTATGCCTAGGGCAACCCAGCTGACCATTACGAAGGAAAGAATGAACTCTGGTGTCGTCTGTCCATGACAAAATGGCTATTGTGTTCGCTACCCGAGCGATGATCTGCCGGCCCTTTACAAATTCTACAAAAATCCGTTAGCAAGGCAATAACCTTACCAACTACTCTACTACTCAAAGACAGCCAACAAGAGTTCAACTTCTAAATTTTAACAGTAGCGCCGAAAAATAAGCTGTGTCTCACCAATGACGAACGTGGATTTTGACCCTGAGTTCGTTCTGGTGGCTCCCATATGACTTCAAGAAGCCACGCCACCATGGTTTGAAATTTAAAAGAACCTTCTCCGCAGAGTATACAGTTCACAGTTGGCCGGGATTTGTCAGTCAGTTGTCAGACATTCCGTTACTCAGTTTGCAATCACTTTCAGCAGTCAATTTTGCTTCGTCAACTGAGTAATCGCAAAAGAGCTAGCGATTTTCCAATACTTTTTCTCTGATACAATCAGCGTTCTATCTACGTCAGCTTCGTCGTCTATTCGGAAGCACCGAGAGGCATAACAAAGCTCATTGGCAAAATAAATTCATCAAGAATTCTCCGTATCCTCGCCAATTAATTTGCAACAACTTCATTCCAATCCTCATCAAGCGAGAGAGCATTAACAAAACAGCTAAATCGGACTCTGGAATGGTCTTGTCCCGGGTCGGAGGCAAAATTTACAGCAAGATCATAAAGTAACTACGACGAAGTGTCGCGAAAAACATTACACAAGCTTCATTAGCATTGGAAGTCTGTCGTTCCGCGCGTATCTTCCGCCTGAATACAAATTGTGTAACTTAATTATGTTGCAAAGTATTTCATTTACCAGTACCTCTCGGCTCTAAATTCTCATTCAAACACTTTTTGAATATCACACACATAATTTTAATTTTATATTTATGGTATGAGAGACCTCCTGATTGTAACAAAGTATTTTAAACGTCACACGTGATGTAATAGGTATAACCTACTTGATTGATTTGTTTTATTTACGGACGCTCTTTAACATCTCAGGTCATCAGCGTCCCATTCAATTCCGGGCGTGAAACGGTCGAAAATTTTGCTCAGAGGTCTCTTCTTTCAGGCTTGAGGTTCTTTACCGTGCCGTAAATGTACAACACGGGACCCACGGCTTTACTTCCCTTCCGAACGAAGCCTACTTGGGATTTTTACGCCCGAAAAAATCCATAGATCCCGGCCGAGGTTACCACTGGTTACCACTACACCATCAGGACCGATAGATATAACAAGAATTATGCCAGTTTCGTATCTCTTAAGTGGACCAGTGATACCTCCGTCAGGCATAGCCTTGACATATTTTGGCTTCCAAATTTGTTGTTTAGGATGTTTGGTGAACAGAAAGTGTTGCCTTCTAGTTCCTTGTTGATTGAGGCTTGTTCTCTTCTACTGAGTTGCCCCTCCTTATGTTAAATTTTCATTTCTTTAGCCTTTGGCAACATGATGACTAGGATAATACAACAGCACGGGAGAAGAGTTACTTTAGGAATAAATGAATTACGCTACGTGGTTAGCAATATATTTTTCTACTTATTTTCACATCTTAGGCATGTAATTCTCGATTAAGCTTTTCCAATTTTCTACACTTATTTATACGCAAAAACATATACATGTAATATTAAATGAATCAAATTACTCATTGATATTCCAATCGAATTCAATACACATCTGAAATATTTTTTTGTTGGAGCAGATATAGAGCATGTCACTGTACAGTATATCAGAAATACTATTACAAACTTTGGTGGCGGGTTCCTCACACCAAAACAAGAAGAAATGATCATATAAACGTATGTCTGGAATTCCTTAGTTTTTGAGTTATTAACAAAGGCAAAACCCAATAAACACATTGTCAATTTAGACATTCACAATAAATGTTCAAAGTATCCTCTTGCTTGCACACACGCATGTAACAGTCGGACTATGTATTGTCGCACCCTTTCCAATACTTTCCACACCGTGTTAAGCTTCTATGACATGATGAATGTCTTCTGAATAAACCAATTGTTTTATAGATAAAAATACAAAAGGTTAAGATCGGGGGAACGTGCAGGCCATGGAACGAGTCCTCTCCTATCTATCCATCTTCATAGTAGATATTCGCCAGTGCCTCTCGAACAATGCGGTTAAAATGCGTTACAGCCCCATCATGCATAAATCACATGATTTTTTTCTTTTTATTTTCATGGGCACGAAATGGATATCTTGCCATGATAAACACAACAAACATGCACAGAAGTGAAACGAGAGAAACAAATTAACCACGTATACACCCAAATGGCAAATATAAACAAGTTTCCTTGGCAACACATGCTCATCTAGTATACAATAAGTTCATCAACAGATTTGTGTCGAAAACATCATTGCATTGTCCAACAAAATGAATTTTATTTACGGTTACAAACTTAAGTTGTTAAATTGTGCCTTAAAATGCGTTGATTTCCGGACATATGCATTTTTCCCCCCTTGTTTTGGTGTGAGGAACCTGTCAATAAAGTTTGTAAATGTATTTTGAAACAGTCTATATATAATTTGAAAAGGTATTTAAAAATAAATAATAAAATACACAAATAAACCCATTACTAATAATAACAAACATTTTGTACTTCCCAGGAACACCATGAGCTAAAGAATAAGAGGACTGTATATTGCAAGATGCTGTTATACGAGGTATATCTTTTTGTGTAGTACGCATATCTTTGTAGATTATGTAATTCAAAATTTCGAATAAAAACAATCAACAGGTATCAAAATCAGGAACTATAATAATAATTTATTTGAAATAAAAGAACTGAGAAAGAGGTGTAAATTCTTATTTAATTACTATATTACTGTTTGCTTTCTTTTCACGGACAATTCCCTTATTTGGTTTATTTAATGACGTTCTTTAACTTCTCTGGTTATTAGCGTCCTATTCAATTCAGGGCGTGAAACAATCGATTTTAAGTAAATCTATAACATGGGACCAAAGACTTTCCTACTATTCCGACGAAAGCCGTACTTAGGATTTTTACACCAGAAAAAATAAAAATTGATCGACCCTGGCAAGATTTGAAACCGCCATCTTGGAACTATGAGGCAAAAATGGTTGCCACTAAACTACCAGGACCTAATTTCATCTGATAAAACTTTAAATGTATTACTGGTAAACTATTTGCAATAGAAATTTATTAAAGGGAGCATATGTGTCCTTAAATCTAGCGAAAACAGTTTATTAGCATAAACAGTGTTGTAGAAGATATCTGAGGGGGAAGCTTTAAGTATCTCAATATTCATACCCAGGTATTTACGATATAACGAAAAAAGTTTAGAGAAAAGCAATATTTAAAACCTAAGAGGAATCTAAAAAATTAAAACACACATCAGTTTATTCATGTCTTCTTATCTACTTTTCTCTGCAATGATACTTAGGAGAGCTTAAATTTGAACGGAATAGTTCATACGAGAAAAAGAAATAAGGAAGAGAAGAGTAATAGGAAACGAGAAATAAGGAATAAATAAAACATCAAAGAATCAAAGAAAGCAATCAATTGGGTTCACATTTTACTATATTCAGTATTGATAGCAAAGTTTCCAAGATGAGGGTTTTATCTCAAAAGATGCCTGGGGACATTAGCTCTGCCTTCTTAAAGACAAGCATCAAACACTCTCAGATTTCAATCTTTATATGGATGAAAGGAAGCGTTATCGTTCTTGGAAATTTGCAGCATATTACGAGTACAGCAAAAGTGTCATATACCGGGCGTTACTGAAACTTCTAGAGGTAATGGAAGAGACAAAAATATTTTTTTTGTTAAATAATCACGGGATTGAAACCAATATTAAGTGCCTAACTTTCAAAGAAAAATAAATCTATCAAGCCCGCCTTGACCCCTTGGCGACAACATTCATCTAACTTTACTGCAAAACACACTGTCTGCGTTGCTCAGGATGTTACCAGTGATATTTAGGGTAGCATGTGATATCTACACTTCATTTTAATCGTACGTTATCACATGATAAGTAATGAACTGACCAATCACTTGACTTGATCGTTCTCTCGACCTTATCCCACTTAATGAGACGCCAATTGAATGAGAGGGCGACTTGTTGCTTTGCACGAATGCCTGGAATTTTTGAACATTTAGGACATCACGTCATTGTACAGCGTGTATGGAAGCAAGAAACAGTATATTTAATTATGCTCTGTAAAAGATTAGACTTTGCCCCTTGCCCGAGAATTTGTTAGGGGGCTAACGTCAAGTGACAAATTCATCGGAGTTAGCCACTCCCAAGCGGTAGCCGAGGTTATGGACAGATACCTATAGCTAAATAATAAGGCACGTTAAAGCAACAACTTGATAGCTCAGTTGGTTAGAGCTTCGTGCTATAAGGGTAGTTTTTTTTTTTAGTTAAGGGAGATTTGGCAACAATACAATGATTTACTCGCTAACGTAGTACCAAGCATACAATGCGCTATAATTTGATATTTACGATTTTTTCCTGCTGGAACCAAAGGAGATTTTTATACCATTACAGTGATTTATCCGCCTTTATCAATTTACGAAAAGGAGGCGTGCATAGGCCGTCAGGCCATAGCGAGTCGCAGCAAATCACTGGATCCACCGGTTACTCGGTTTTACCCGAGGTTAGCTTTAAGGTTAATGTATGTATATGTATATATACATATACATACACACAAATATATATATATATATATATATATATATATATATATTGTGAATTCCAATAAGACAACGAGTAGTAAATCGAAAATAACTCAGTTTTGTAATAAGGAACATGTTACATTCTGAAAGTTAAGGAAGAGAACCGAGCTCCGTAGTCGCTCGGAATTGGAGCTTCAGTTTTTGCTCTGCCTCTAAGGGCAAGCCAGCTTGAACTGTTTTGATTCACCATGTTCTCCATTCAATGATGACGAACATTTAACGTGTACCCGAAATGATCAAAGGTAGGGTTCTAGTATCGAGGCTCGTTTTATTAATACGCTTACGTGTTTACACAAAACAGTTTGCAGTATGCAAGACATATTTCTTTTTAATGAAGTTTTGCTTCATTATGTTCGCCTTATTTCATTCTTTGCAAGGGTAGTTCGCTTGTTATATTTGAGAGAGTTCATTGCAGAGACTCTAGAGAACAACAAATATCGGAGAACTGGTTTCTTTACAGCTTGTTTAGGAAATCAATAGCAATTCTTTCGCGGCAGTCGACGCAGAGCCGCAAATTCGGTAGTTGCACATCCAATACAGTTAAACTTGACTGACTCGTATGCCCATCAAACTGTTTACTTTCCCCCTGTTTTCTTTTAATTGTACCGTGCAGAATTTCCTAGTAGCATTTTTTAAACGATGCAGATTTAAATGTGGATATTAAGAACGGTCTTTAAGAACATTTTTTACAACTAGAGATGGAACAATTCCGTCACTAATAAGATATCAGTATAAACCTACATAAGTTAGGATATATGCCATCAGATGTTTGTCTTCAATGCAGAAATCTGCTGCTGTATATATCGGACAGCTAGGCAGAGTTCAGGGTTAAACTGTATGGTTGATACTAAGGCAACTACACGTCTATGTTGAATAAGTTTTATCATTACTTATAACAGATTAGTGATTTTCATCAGTTACAAAATCATTTTATGCTACAGTAAAAATATAATTACTAACATAAAAAACACTAACTTTATGCACGGCGACACTTGCTTCCTTTTTCTGGTTGGGGCGGCATACTTCCCCAGTAAGCAGCCACACTCAGGGGTCTCGTAACTCAAATAACCTCACTGTACATACCTACAAACTTAAGTTTCCAAATAAATTCTTATTTTACTAATGTTTACTAGCCTAGTTATAAGGTATTATTAGCTTATATGTAAATATATTTATTTAAAATACAAATATTAATATGTAGACGCATAAACAAAACAAAATTGACACTAAAATAGTACTCAAAGCTGTGTTATTTGCCACGTAATCCTATTTAGTGATTTGATTTTTCTTTCCTTTTCCTATTTTCACTAGTTCACTAGCTGCTATCTTTACCTATTAGTCCGAAGACGGCTATGGTAACGAGCATCGATCATGTACGCTATGTGGCGTCATCCCTCCGTATTATAAACCTTACTTTTCACTTTTAATTTGGTTTGATTTCGGAAACTCGGGGAAGGCTGTTCCTTTTTGCAGTGAAATAAGGAAAGGAACCGCCACATTGGGTTCATATTATAAATTAATTGTTATTTGCCAATGACGCCTTCTGCCTGCGGTTATGCTAAGAATTGTTACGCTGACAAAAATTCATTTTTCATCCAGTGAATAGACATTAGATAAATTATATATATAGGATATTACAAGTCGTAAATTTTATATGTATTTCAGTCGTAACTATTTCATAGATATCAACTAAAGCATTTTCCTTTTCTTTCTTTAATCGTTGCTGGGGTTTTATTTTTCAAAATTGTATTTCTATGAGAATTGCTACCTAAAGGTAATAGCGGGTCTTAGATGACATTTATATTTCGTGTTATTGTTTTAAATTGCTCATTATTTATTGGCAATGTATAATTATGTTGCTTTATTGTGCACATTTCGGCATATCATTATTCTAAATTGTTAAAATAAATTAAAGTTAATATTTATAAAACTTTTCTTGTTCAAAAAGCACTTTACCTTTTCCAGGCCAATCTTTCAGCATGTTTCCAAACGCAAATATATTGCGATAGGATTAGAGGGAAGGTAGCAAATTAAATATAAAATTCGGAGGTTTGTAGCTGCTGACAAAGATAAAAGAAATAAAAGCATAAATAAGATATAAATAAAATTAGTACTAATTACTTAAATTTTATGTATATATAAATTATCACTACTTACAAGCGAGTACCAAGTTTCTTAGACATTGAACCTGATATCAGGTATTTTTAGATACATGAGTTTAACCGTTTAGATAATAGGAACAATGGGATTTATAAAACACTAACATGAACATGAGGTCTTAGTGATCACTTGGAATCAGTTATATTTTTAACATTGAAAATGTGACAAAATTAATTACTATTTTTATTTTAACAAAATCTCTTATAAATATTTAATACAAACTATTTAGTGAATATTTTTACTTTTTCACTTTAATAAGTACACTGTTACAATAATAAATTGTTTATATATTCTTGAGCTTAGCATACTTATATATATATATATATATATATAGAGAGAGAGAGAGAGAGAGAGAGAACCGACAGACAGACAGAGAGATTGGGAGAGGCGGGGGGGGGGGGAAGGACAGATGTTCGTCCAATGAGCGTGCCACCGATGCGACAAATTCAATAATTGTTTTGCAGAGTTTGACAAAACTTGTTTTTCCTAAAGGAAAAAGAAGAAATGAAAAAATCTACAGTGTAGAATTTGTTGAGAAAAGCTGTATTTTGCAAAACACGTATAAAATAAGCTCTCCAAATAACGCCACCTTCACCCTTAAATTGCTATATGTCTGGAAATAAGATATTATGTACAAGTAAAAACTTATGACAAAAATATTTTAATATTTTATCCAGACTCATAATAACATAGATGATAGTTTATACTGAATACAAAATACATCTCAATGAGCGAAAGCTTCCAAGCTGGCGTTATTAAGAAAGACTGAACAGATTAATGCCATCTGCTTTCTAATACATTGAATTCAGAATTCCTTTTTCATAACTGATAGTAGGCAACCAACATAGACAATACGAACGATTTAAATTCACTCAAAGTTAATTAAATTTTACTTAGTCAGGAGGTGGAACATCAGATGTAACAGGCGAATAAGTTTTGAATTTGCTTAAAATACATGACTCTCTCAAGACTCAAGGGGTGTTAATAAACAAATAAATCTCCCTATATATCTTTCGTGAATGATGTATGGCGTCACCATGGCGTTACAGCGCTATCGAGAGGTCTTCCACAATGTTTCTCCAATATTTTCTAGCTGTAAAGATAACAACTACTTTCTGTCTATAAGAGAGACTTCAGAAATCAGGATAATATACAGTTATTATTATTTAATTCACATAATAAAATAGTTAATCTTACTTCGTTATAGTAAGAATTATTCAGTAGGTACAAACATTAGAACCGCCACGGGTGGCCGAGGTCGTTAAGGCACGGACTCGTGAGCGGGAGGTCTGCGGTTCGAATACCGCCAGGACCGTCCTCCCTGACGGGTTTTTTCCAGGTTTTCCTCAGGCTTCATAACGGGCAAATGCCGGGGAGGTACCTAAACTTAGGCCTGGAGCGCTTCCTTCGTAAAAAAAAAAAAAAAAAATATCCTTTCCCAATTTATCATTTCATCACATGTATCATCAGTGTCCACCGCCTGTGGTGCCTAAGTAGTGAAAACGGGCGTTAAACACTACTCACAAAAAAACAAACAAACAAACATACATTAGTAAGTGGCAGAAAAAACGTTTCATAATAAATGATACCGAACTTTCATTAATCTTACATCTTTAGGTGGCACGTAGCGAAATCTGGCGTTGTTTTTAAGAATTAATTTATTTATTTATAAAGTTACATTTTTAATTGCTCACGTGAAGTAGAAAAAGAAGAAAAACTTTTTACGAATTTTGTTAGTTCATCAATAAATAAATAAATGTTTACAGATATTTTAGGTTATTGAAAAAAGAATGTTTTTATTTCGGCGTTTGTTGATATTAAAGAGTAAATAAATGAAGAAATATCATTTGCGACTGACAAAATTTTCATTAAATTAGGCGACGGGCAATTATTCTGTCACTTATCTCCTTCTTGATCATTCTGGAATCTTCATTTGCTTCGTCCCTCGTCGATCCTGGTGGTGTAGTGGTAACCAAACTTGACTCCAAAACCCAAGATCGCGAGTTCAAACCCGGTCATCGTCGATGGATTTTTTCGGAAGTAAAAATCTTAAGTATGACTTGCTTCGGAAGGGAAGTAAAGCCGTGGGTCCCGTGTCGTACATTTACGGCACGAAAAAGAACTTCAAGCCTGAAAGAAGAGGCCTCTGAGCAAAATTTGTCAGCCGCTTCACGCCTTGAACTGAATGGCATGCTGGTGACCTGAGATGTTAAAGAGCGTCCGTAAATAAATCAAAATAAAAAGAATGTCTACCACTTTGCTTCTCCTGTTGAGGACTCTCTCTTCAGGCCGAACTTTCTTCTGGCTTCTCCGTGCATTAGCAACGGTTTTTAATTTTCGACTCCCCAGTTTTGTGATAAGGTTTCTTCTTGTTTCTCAGGCATGGGGATGGGCCTTATTTAGCGCATATCGCGCAGTTATAGTTTTGTTAACTGGCGAGGGGTCGCGAGATATTATTTTGATTACAGCTTTTTAGCGCCTAAAACTTTGTAACGTCTTACTTTACGAATTTCCCTTTTTTCCTAGTTTTACTTTTTATTCTTACTGCATAACTTGGTGAGGTTTAATCATGTCTTCTTAAGATCCCGCGCAACTATCAGCCTTTTTCTCATTGTAGAACCAACCGCGTAGGGATTTTTCCGGAAGTACCGAAGGAATGCTGTAACCGAAATGGCAGTCAATATGCTGAAATTTGTTCTCTATTTAATTTTCACTGCACTCAAAAGCTTTCTTTTATCCTCAAAATTCCACTTTCTTTAAAAATGCCCATGGGCACTATTAGCCAAACCATTGCTGTGCAGAATATTTTAAATTTGATGAGAAAACTTGGAAAACTTCGTTTGCATGTACTGCACAGTTTCACAGACTGCTATTCTTATAGTATTCTCTTACGGCTGACATAATTTTACTGTCTAAAAATTAAAACTAAACCTACAAATTGTATCATGAGCAAAATTCCCACATGGGACAATTTTCATCTACAGAACCTCGTGATTGAAACTTTGTACCAAGATGATGCATTTGTTAATATGGCTTCTATGTCTTGAACTTAACATGCTAAATTTTTATTTTTATCTTTGAAGCATGAGATGGCTTATTAATTGCCCTAGAGAAAGTTTTTACAACACATTTCTGTTTTTTTTTTTTTTTTTTGGTGGGCAAAAATTGCATTCAAGAATTTTGGTTCATTTACTTGGCCCCATCCCCTTCTATAATCCCAATTCAGGCCCAGAAGTTAACATGCTCTTTTAATCAGAAATATTTGACTAGATTGTGATTTGAAAATAGAATGCATTTTTTTAAAAATTGTTTTAGAAACAGTCATGCATTCCCAGTTTACGGTTGATCTACTCTATTTATGTTAGAATTATTTCAGTGAGCTTGTTTATTACATTAAACTTTTTTGTTATTAACTTAAAGCTGGAACACACGTTGCACAAACCACTCGAAATATTGTGGAAGTATTGAACGAAAAATCACAAACGGAAAGTTTTTGAAGCAAATCGTTATTTGTCAAAAATTAAAAATTGCTAAGAAAGTCAGGCTTGCAGTTTGCGTCTGATACCTTCATCTCTCCCGTTCTTTATGTTCACCTGGGCACGTCAGGATGGTTCGCCAGCTAACGATTAGTTTATCGCCTGTCCAGGGTTCTGTAAGCTCTCCCCTTCCTTCCATGTCTCCGTAATAGCCTGTGTTACACTCCCTTAGCCTTCTCATCAAAATTGTTAGGCCCGGAGGCTTCTCGAAGAGTAAATGACTCTTAAACTTTTATTACAATTTAGGAAAATGTATGTGGTTATATTGGCGTAAAATTGGCTTTTGTAATGCTTGTATTGAATAGGGAACTTGAATTTGCAAGTCAATAAAAATATTTAATTATTGTTATGGCCAGGATACATATTCTTTCGACTCTTGTTTAAGAGGAGGATTTTATTAAACAATTGTCACTTTATCAAATCTTTTATTTGTGTATTGTATTTTACTTGGGATAATGTTTTAAGAGTTTGTATTTTTTAAGGTAGATATTGCGGATTTACAAGTTGTGTAGCTTTGTTCTTTTAAGGATAAAAGTTATTCAACAGGTGGATTATATTTACAATAAATAATGTTGGAATTGTAAACCTCTCTTGTACCATATTGTACAAACATTTTTATGGCCATATCCGGGAAGTTTTCTTTACCAGTAGATTTCTGTCGCTAAAAATTAACTGGCATTAACGGAAGGATGTTTAATCTTGAGTATTGGCTTATGAAATATCATATGTAGGTAGCTTTTAAAATTCTTAAATATGAGAAATAGGGAAAGTATAAACAATACTTTCATTTAATGCACTGTGTTCAAATGTGGGAAACAAGGAACCTACCAAAGAACTTGATAAATGAAATTCACATAAATTTGCTGCCAGGCACAGATCTGATAGGCTACCCGCGATCAGCTGATAGTGGCCAGGGGCTTGCCTCAATTATACAGCCGTGAAATGCCGAGCCTTTTAAAAATTGCTGGTATAAATTCAAGAATGGCAAATAGCATCATAAAACTTTCCATACAAGGAGTGCATATTATACAAAATTGATTAGTGTGAACACAAAAAATAATAACTTTAACATATCCTCATTGTTTCAACCGATTTGACATATTTTCAAAAGATAAACATGCTTTTCATGTTTTGAGTTTAGTATCCACTTTAAAATTAATTTTTACAATAAACTGAAAAGTTCATAATGATAGGGTGTTTGTTAATGAATAAAAGAGCATAAAACAGTTATGAAAACTGCCCTGTTGCGACAAAGCATTTTAAAAAAATTAAACAAATGCGCAAGTAGGGAAAAAGAAGTGAACTAGTTAAATTTATTCACCCTACAGCCCAGATCTAACTCCCAGTGACTATTTCCTCTTCTCAAAACTCCAGAAGAACCTTCGAGGAAGTAAATTTAAGTGTGACAAAGAAGTGATGGATGCTGTTGATGCCCATTTTAAACTCCTGACTATTTTGGGAGTGGGGTTGAAATGTTAATTCAAAGATGTGAGAAGTGTATTGCAATAAAGAGTATATTGAAAAGTGAAATATAATTTTTGTCTTTATCATACCTAGAAAATAGTTAGGCTGGAAACTTATGGACCTATCCTCATATCTTATCATCATCCTCGGCTATCTTAAAACATTACGAGAACAGCTTGCCATTTTCAACCCTCAGAACAGCACTATGAGACACAAAATACCAATCCTGTGAAAGTCGGAAGTCCGGCATTACAATGCCTAATGAAAGTCAGAACTGCTGCTTTTCAAGGGTTTGCGTTCTCTTACCACAGACTATCACAAAAACAAGTTTATTATAAAATATTAAGCTGGCAATCGTAGATTGGATTAAAGAAGTCGACCAGATCGGCTCTGGCGTATTAAGGGCGAGCGACCGCGCTACTCCATGGCACCAAGAGGGTTAAGCAATGATGCTCGATGTGAAGTCTGCTTTTGCAGAACACATTTTCCGATCTTCTAAGGCAATCGTTAAAGTTGGGGTGCAATGACTTAATTGTGGTGAACTACGGAAATACTTGACAAAGCCGAAGTTGTATAAGAGGAAAGCTAATGGAGCTGTAAGATGGTATGCGTTTGGTTTAATCAGTTTTCAAAATTCTGATGACACTATTTCTGATAAAGTATCAGTAAATGCAAGATAATATAAAATTCTGCACTATGGCAGTACTTAGTGACGCATCTCACAAACTGACTGAAATGGACTATAAAATATGACCACTATATTCACCTGACCTTCAGTTTTCATACAATTTCTTTAACAACAAAGTGTTGGGTAACCAAGCAGCTGAGAGAGTTTTTAGTATTCATAAATCATGTCCGCTATCCAAATGTCATATCAGAATTAGTATTAATTAGATAAAAATTTCAGATGCCACTGACGGATAATTTGATTGCTAAAATAATTTCTAATATACAATTTAATGCATAAATTTCCTAATACTTTAGAAGTGACTATAACAGAAAACTAAGAAATCCATGAACACAAATTATACCGTTCGTTCAGACATTAACAGTGTTCTCAGTCCAGGTAAATCTCGTTTAAAGTAAAGGACGGTGAAAAATCACAGCAAGGGCTACCTGCATATCTCAGGTTTCTGTAGAATTAGTAGGACGCCGCGCCGTAGGGCGGTAATGGCGCACGAAGCTACAACGTAGACGCCTACCATCCATTGTGCGTCGCGTTTCCTTGAAGTGCTCTCTGCAACCGCTCGTATTTCAGTGTAAATGTTACTCAAGGCTTTCCAAGTAAGTCTTCAATGCCTCGGCGCTGTATATGCCCTAAAACATTTTATAGCAATGTGTTGCGTGCCCTCAGAACACAAGGAACCCAGTTCGATTTTCTGTTTGTTTTGTGTAGACACAACTACAACGATATATAAAAATAATAAGTCCGCCACGCAGGAACTGCGTAAACTAAGGGAATTCCTTACTTAATAATTTAAAAATGAACATAAAAACCAAATTAGGCCTTATTAATTAATGAAATGAAGAAAGTTATGGCATTACTGTATGGTATTAGGGGAATATAGAATTCTTGCAATTTTTATGTATTATAAAAGAGAAACTACGTTTTTAGAATTATTTTATTATTATTATTATAATTATAATTATTATTATTATTATTATTATTATTATTATTATTATTATTATTATTATTATTATTATCATCATCATCATCATCGTTGTTGTTGTTGTAGAGATAATGCCAAAAATTGAATTGTATACTATTAATTAAATTAAGTATATGATTACTAATACACTCTGTGTAACTTTGTACACTATTTTTAAATGTAACTATGTTTATAAACTGAACTCTTGATATCATCTTCGCATTCAATAAAATAGCTAAAAATAACAGAACGTTTCGAATTACATTGGGTATTTAAGAAGATGTTTATTAGAGTTTCAATAAGACAAAAATATGTTAAAAATAATTACAAAAATAATTACAATTTACTAAGCAAATATACACCGTCAACAATATAATCTAATTTCGCTGATTTTTTACAAACTATGTTTCTTATTTAATTTAAATGGTACGTGCCGAGTATTGCGAAAAAACAAATATTGGTGCTGCTAGAACAATTTTTAAAATTTGGCTTACAGGTAAATCCTCCCTTGCACCTGACTCGATTTGCCTGATTTTCAGAAATTATTATTTTTTATTTTATTTAAATTATAAATACGGAGTTTCGTTGCGAAAAAACAAACATTAATACCGCTAGAGCCATTTTTAACTTGGATATCAGGTAAATCACCCCTCCTGATTTCACTGATTTTCAAAACCTATTTTTATTTTATTTCAATGGCATATACGAGTTTTCTTTAGAAAAAATTAAAATTTCGCATTAACCCCCACTCATTTTTCAGGTATACCCTCGCTCCTAATGGCCCGATTGTCCTGGTTTTCCGAAAATATTTTTTCAATTTATTTTAAAGGAATATACCGAGTTTCGTGAGTAAAAACAAAAATTGCGGCCACTATGGCGATTTTTAAATTTAATTACTATTTTCTCTTTACGTTAACCCCATCCCTAAAGGTCCAATTTTACTGATTAACGAACTCGACGAATCGTTTGTTAATTGATTGTTATATGCCGAGTTTCGTTGTGAATAAACAACAATTGTGATAGTTAGAGCGTTAACAGAAAGACACACACATACATATATAAAATAGAGTGTATTAGAAAACACAGAGGTGGTAACAAATGAAATAAAATGAATACTAGATAAATAGTAACGAAGTCAAAAGCAAAACACGCAAAAGCAAATTTAAATTAATAAGGCAATTTAAAAGCAAACTAAAGGTGCAAACAATATAAATGAAAAATAATGTAACACCATTAACAATGTGACAATAACTAGAAAAGTAGAAAAGGATAAAACACTAACAAAAAGTCACGGATTAGTAATAGTTATATTTCGAACTGCTTGAGTTCTTCTATGGCAAGTTTTGTCTTCAAACTCAAGCAGTTCGAAATATAGTGATTACTAATCTGTGCTTTTTTCTTAGTGTTTTATCCTTTTCTGCATTTTTAGTTATTGTTACTTCAGTTACATTGTTAATGGTGTTATATTGTTTTTCATTTATATATTCGGTGCCAAGTAGATAGGATCAATGGAGATATGAAGAAATGTTTTAAAAATCCTTTCATGGGTACAATGGCAATAGATACATTCTTTCGGAATTCGCTAAAAGTATTACAATGATGCAAAAACGAGCATAAAAGAGTATATAATATCTCCTTGCTAAGAATGGATAAAGTACTAAAACTTGTGTTTGTTCACCTATGTAAAACATTCATTCATAGCATACAGTAACAATAAAAGTAACGCTATGGTATTATGTTCAAGAAATCACACCCAACAAATATATCACGGTTTATTAAGGTAGAAGAAAGTCAATGTTACCTTTTGTTTTTAAGACAATGTTAAATGTCCGTTCTTTAAACGCCTAATAATGTAATGTATAACCTTCTACTTCAGAATACTAATTTGCACTGTACTGAAACGCGAACGTAACTGCCTTCCCACCTCAGTGTTTTCAAATGCGTGGCGGTTAGTAGCATGTACTTTTCCGCTGTCGCTGCCCGTACTTTAGCGGAGCAAAGCTCATTTGAAAGCACTGTAATATACGCTTGTTTCGACTTAAGTTACACTGGCATCTTGCTTAATAGTTTCTGCACAAGCTGTACTCATTATCTGCTACTGAAAGTGTTATGGCATGTACATAGCACAGAAAATAGTACTTTAAATACAGACAAATTGTTTGGTTTGAAGACAGTTTCATGGTTATAACTTTCCACTACAGATCACTTTTGTATCTTACTGATGTCGCCGAGGCGGTTCACGCGTAAAGTACCTTACCACAGACTTGAGATCCGGAGTTTGATTTCGGTAGGGGGGTCTCAGCAATGATTACCTAGACTAGGTTTATTCTACTGGAGCGTAATGCTGAATCTGTCGCCTAGTGTCCTGACCTAAGCGTGCGATTCCTTACCGTCACTGGTTAAAGGGAGAAACCTAAACTAAACTAATACACAGAAGAAGAGAAAACTCTCTTATACATAGAACCATAGAACTAATATATTTCTTTCTTTATTTATTTCAAAAGGAATGATGCTAGTCGCAACTTAATATAGATTATCTTTGGAAGATTATCAATGTCTTCTCTCCTGCATAACATGTTACTGGCCGCTCGCTGGAGGACTGGTCTCCTATGTAATGCAATAGTTCAGACCGTCCAATGTCTGGTAGCGTGTGGTGAAAACTCTGTCTTTTAAGTAAATCCATAGGAAGAAGTCCGGCGTTGTCAAATCAGGAGATCTCGGTGGACACAGCTTCCTAGAGATAGCCGATCCAAAGAAACTTTCAATTAGCGCCAAGTATTTTGTTTGATGCATGGCATGTAGCGCCATCTTGTTGAAAATATCCATCTCTACATCGTCCAATTGCTCAAAAAATTCCATGAAAATTCGGCGATACTCTGCAGTGTTCACAGCCGGGCCAAAAAAAAAAAAATCATTGGTCCAACTTTTCTTTGTGCGGATGTTGCTCACCAAACCCCAATTTGCTTCATGAATGACATTTGAATTTTGGTCGGCCCAATAATGTGAGTTCTGTGAGTTTACATAGCCACCTAAATGAAACCATGTGATGGACAATATTCCAGGATTTTGCACGCCAAAGAGATCATTTTAAACATTTTCCATACAGGTTAATAAACTCTCAAAGATGCTCTACATTTGAAGTATAATAAGTTGTGACTAGCATAATTTCTTTTGAAACAAACGAAGAAATGTGTTAGTTATATCTAAACACCCCGGATATTTAGATATGACGCCGAGGTAGTTAAGGCGTGGACTCGTGAGCGGGAGGGGTTCGAATCCCGCCAGGACCGTCCTCTCTGACAGGTTTTTTTTCCAGATTTTCCTCAGTTCTCATAAATTACAAATGCTTGGGAGGTTCCCTAAACTTATGTCTGGAACGTTTCCTTCCTTAAAAATAAAAATAAATCCTTTCGTAATATATCATTTCATTTCATTTGTCACCAGTACCCATCGCCTGTGGCCCTCTGTAGCAAAAACGCACGTTAAACACATTCATTCATTCATTCATTCATTCAATGCGATTTCTTCCTGTAGGGACGTATAAGAGACCATGTGTATATGCCACCTTTGCTCCATGGTGTGGAGGAGCAGAGAATTCGGCAAATGGCCTCAACTTGGTGAGTTTCCGCTCAGAATGATACACACGAGAATATTTTGTTTTATTGAAGTTTGAAAGTACTACCGGACTTTATGTAAACTAGGTAAAGCACTGCGGTTTATTATCATATTATATTTGCTTTACGTTAAGAGCGTTTATGATAATGGTAATAGAAATTTAAGTTTAATGTTTATATATGAAACAGTTCTTATTTTTAGGACGCGTTCTCTGGGTAATAAAACACAAAAGATGATTTTACTCCCAGCTCTTCCATTCCTGTTCATTGTGTCCATTTAATTTCATGAGATTGTCTTCAGCTTGGCGAGAGCGTAGTTGACATCTGAAGATGGCTGTATTATCCCAAGGATTACAATGATGTCTGCGGGGGGAGAGTGATGATATTTAAAAAGTAGGGAAACCCCCTGAATAAACCTAAGCTAATCAATAATTGAAAGTAAGCACGATTAGACCATGGTAGTGGTTATACGTTTTTTTAATAGTGTTTAACATCCGTTTTTACTACAGAGGTACCACGGGCGATGGACACTGATGATATGAGATGAAATGATAAACTGGGAAAGGATTTTTTTCCGCCATTTGCCATTTATGAGGACTGAGGAAAACCTGGAAAAAACCTCAGTCAGGGAGGACGGTCTTGGCGGGATACGAAACCCAGACCTCCCGCTCACGAGTCCGCGATTTAACGACCTCGGCCACCGGTGGCGGTAAAATCGCACTGCATTATGTCGGGGGATGGTGGTGGTCATTGCATCAAACAACTGTTCTTTGTTCGATTTCCGTATGTAGAAGTCGGTATGAAGCCCCTTCCCTCTGGAAGAGACCAGTATCAGCATCTTCCTGGACTGGGATATCTTAGCTGTGACGAATGTTCAGTCATAGGGACTTTGGAGAAGAAAGGGCCGGCGTGACAACATTAGCCTTCAGTGAGCCATACTAACATTCCATGAATTTCATTTCGTATGTCACAACTGTGCGGTCAGTTTCTCACGCAGAACTTTTCACACAGTCATTTGGAGCTCACGAGATGATCTACTTTTTGGACTTCTTGTAAATGTCTTTCATCGTCCTATGTTCTCTTTAATCATGCCAGGTGACCACTTTTATGCCCGTACATACCAAATTCGCATGCAACTGGTATATTGACTTCCTGTTTGGTGGCTGTCTATCATACTCAGTCCAAAATTTCCGTGGAACATCCTTGGCTGCTATAAAATTCTAATAGTTGCAAAATCAGTATAAACAAATTTGGGTAGTTGCTTTTCAGAATAACGTGCAAAGAGAGTGACATCACTTATGGATTTTGTGTACGTGAACGTTTTACCGAAATGCTGTACAGCAGAGTACTCCAAAAATGGGTAAAACGATTTATCCTTAAAACATTTAAAGAATTGCTTTAAGTTTGCTATCTCAGTGTCTAGTGATAGCATCCATAAAGAAAGCGCACACCTTTCCAAATGCACAATTGGGTGAGAATGAATCTTCCGTTTGTTAAAGGGGGCGAATGGGCAGTCAGTGCTGGACTTTGCTGGCAGATAGGAAGAGGAAGAGGGAGTAAGTAAATTTTTATACAACGAGGGAAAACGCAGATCGGTAGAGGCAGACATCCGGGAAGAGGGGTAGAGGAATATGAGTCACAATTTTTTGTAAATATATGTGTGAGAGTGTAAGTTATTTACATTTGTATTGTTTTGTTTTCAATTTTTTTTATTTTGGCATTACATTTTTCCACTATATATTTTATTTTTCCATTTATTTATTTTATTATATATATTGTGCATTTTAAGAGTTAAACACAGCAATGTGCAATTTTATGAATTTCCTAGCATATTGGGAAAGCACGTCCGATCCCAGGACCTATGCGATGTGTTTGAGTTAGATTTGTAACAAATATATTTTATAAATAAATACACTACCACTTCAACTACTACTACTATCATTACTACTATTACTATTATTACTACTATTACTATTACTACTATTACTGTTACTATTATTACTACTACTATTACTATTACTATTATTATTATTATTACTACTACTATTACTACTACTACTACTACTACTACTACTACTACTACTATTACTACTGCTACTACTACTACTACTACTACTACTACTACTATTACTTCTATTATTGCTATTGCTACTACTACTGCTACTACTACAACTACAATTACTACTACTATTACTACTGCTGTTACTACTACTATTACTACTACTACTATTACTTCTATTACTACTATTACTACTACTACTACTACTACTACTACTACTACTACTACTACTATTACTACCACTACTACAACTACAAGTACTACTATTACTACTACTATTGCTACTACTATTACTACTACTATAAAATTTAAAGAAATGATTTCGAGAAGGTAGCAGATTCAAAACATCGGCCCTTCACCACCATTTTTCCTTTGTGACCATCGACAGCTGGAATGTGTCAAGTCTGCCCACTAGAGGCGCTATGATCTATCTCTCGCTATAGCGAAAGTGGTTCTAAGTTTGCATCTCTTAGCAGTTCAATTTATGGCCGGAACATGACCAGATTACTTGGTCTCTGTTTAAATATGACTAACTTGGGGAGAGATTCCTTCACTGTAACAAGCTTTATGGCTGAACCGGAGATAATGTAACACACTTGTCATTTTAGGGAGCATGAATTGAAGCAAAGAACAACCGAAACATTAGCTGTACTTGTGGTGATATAAACGCTTGCATGTTCGCATAAAACGTTGTTGCTAGGTCGTGTGGGTTCCATTAGCTTACCTGTCACTAACAGTGTATCACACATTTTATTTGCTCAGCTGCGACTGACACATCTAGAAATCCAATTTTAATTTACCTGTTGGTCTCCGAACTTCGAAATCACAGTAAGACACTAATCTCTTGGTAATGAAGTTATTCATGCAGTCTGCCACTGTAAATTCGAACGTTTAAACTGCCGCTTCTAGTGCAAACAAGTACCGCACAAATACAGAGTTAGTACAAATTACGAATTTAAAGTACATGTCACGTTTAATGACATTCAGATATAGGAAGATGGCAGTATTGAAGCATCGATTTGTTTCAGTACATCATACATGTTTGTTTGAGCTCTGTCTGAACACTAAAGGTACTACTGAATATTTGATGGTTTTGTCGCCCATTTGGCGGGCCGGCAATTCAGAGCGGTAACACCCGGCGTAATATCTGCGCAACTAATTTAAGTTCTCAAATGTTTAAGGTCTTTAGAAGTAAAAAGCAAAAATAGGGCCTTAGAATTAATGAAGGAAAAAAAAACAATGAAAGTTTCAATTATCTTGGTACTGTTATAAAAGATGAGAGTTAATAACGGAAAAAATCTTAATAAACGGATAATGGTTGGAAATAGAGCCTATTTTATTTAACATTAAACTCTTGAAATCAACCCTACTATCTAAGTTTTTGAAAGTTAAACATTATAAAACATTTATTAGACCTGTTATGATTTATCGATCGGAGGTATTGACTATGTCACTTGATAATGAGAATGTCTTAAGCGTTTTTGACAGATACGTTTTAAGGAGGATTTATCACCCTCTGGGAGAGGGTGAGGTTCAGAGAATAAGAACATGTACAAAAGTAGAAAACATACTTGGAGACGAAGCTATAGCGAGATTTGTGAAGGCACGACGTTTAGCTGGTTATGACATGTAAAACGAATGAATAAAGAAAGGATACCAAAGAATTTGCTGTATGGGAGTATGGAGGGGAAGAGAAGAGTGGAAGACCAAGAAAGCTATGGATACAGTACTTGGAAGAAGATTTGAGAATTATGAAGTATGGAAGATGGTGGAAGAAAGCGCAGACTAGACAAGAATGGATGAGCATCGTTAAAGCTCATCCAGAGCTGTAGTACCAAAAAGAAGAAGAATTAGAATGCAAGTTCTCACAATTACAACTACAATAAAAAAAAAAAGGGGGGGCGTGCCTCATGACAGGAGATGTTGGAAACGATGTTCTGCTCAGTATTTTTAATTTGCGAGGGACTGTTACATATATTTTATTTTTAACTTCTCTCATTAATAAATATTACATACTGTCAGTATGTCATTCTTGTATTTTTCTGCATTTATGATATGCTGAAAAAATATTATTACTCTGTAGACGTTTATTGCGCACCATATACCTATTTTCTCGTCCTTAAAGAGAATTTCGTGTATAAATTCAAACTTTTCTATACTCCAATATCTGTTATTTTGCGTTGAAATATTACCACGTAAATGGAACCATGATTAGTCAGTAACGTTGATAAAAGTTTATCCAAATAGCAGGATCCCCGTACTTGTAATTCGTGGAAAAGAGACCTTATATGCTTTCAAGTTTAAATCGACTCAACAACATTTTCAACATGCCTTGCCATAAGGCACGTGTAATATTATAGTTATAATGGAGAGAAATTGAATCAGTACCGCGGATATGACATTTGCTTCACCGCGAGTTACCGTTCTGATTGCCGACCCGCCAGCTGCCGTGAAATGCGCTAGATTTTCATGCTCACCAATCTGTTATTAGTGTGCTGCGACCTATCCGAACGAAGTTTGTTACAATTAGTAAGTGGTATTCTTGTTTAAGGAAATGAGGTATGTCTGTTAGTGCAGCTAGAATGTTTAGAAACAGAAGATCGAGTTTGTGAAGTTTCAAACACACACAGTCAGCTGAAATAAGCCAAAAATCCCACAGAGAACTCTGTGAAAGATTCTGCGCAAAGGTTACGGCGTCGTCCTTGCTGATTACCACAAACTGCAAAGATTTCTTTGGGAGATTGATGGCTTTATGGAATACTTAGTGTACACAGTGATTAACTTCCGGTACAGTAAACAAAAGTAACGTCTGAATCAGGGGGAATGAAAACTCTCGTGTCTTCTTGGAGCAAATGTGCGATTTTTCTAAAGTGAAACTGTTCTGAGCGTGTGAAGTTGAAATAATTGGTTCCAGTTTATAAATGTTGGGGAATTGATAATTGTCAGGTGGTCTACGTATACAGTTACAGCTGTAAGGTTATTATTAATTCAGAGGTTAATAATTGCTAGCTTGTAGCTTGACCAACAAGGGGAAAACATGTTCTTTTGTTTAGTTAACAATGCATTATCGGACACGGCCTTGAGGAGGGAAGGCTGTATGTCTGACGAGCGAAGCCAGTCGTGAGTGAACCTCTAAAGCAGAGGGTCGAGTGTGCATCTCTGCGAGATTTTCCCGCGAAAATTAGCAAGTCCGCGTAATATCCCTTTCCCTGTTATATATTCATATAACAAAAAATCCAGCAAGAGTCGGGGAAGCAAGGCAGCGGAAAGTTGCGGATAGTTGGAGAGGAAAATTTATTATTTAACCCCTGAGATATAAATACTCATATAAATTAATGTATTTTATTTTTAACCTCTCCCTGTACATTTTATGTATTTTCATTAAAAACCACCATCGTATAAAGTGAACAAATAATAAATACTGCTGCACGTATGTGAAAATTATTGTCCCTTTCTTTTCCCTTGAACAAACGACAACGGAGATTTCTACCTGTAAATAGATACAAAAATGGCCTCTACCACAGCTTGAGCAGGAAGTTCCTGTTTTCATCTCAAAATAATTGGCACATTTGCACGAAGTCAGAGGGGAACTCAAACTGATTGCACTGATTGGACGTGCTGGTTGTAATGATGAAACACTGTGTTGAGCTTCACATTCCCGTCTTGACTATTAAGTTTTACCAACAGGAGTTTATTTTAGATATAGTTTACTAGGCATGTCACATAAGCAACTGATAGTTAGGTGTCTGGTAGGAACCTGACAATAGGCTGGGTTACCAAGGAGACTCACATTGAGCGCTTGTGATGCAGATGTACACACATCTTAGCCTCTTTTTTTTTTTTTTTTTTTTTGAATGATTTATTTATGGACGCTCTTTAACAGCTCAGGTCATCAGCGTCCCATTCAACTCAGGGCGTGAAACGGCCGACAAATTTTGCTCAGAGGCCTCTCATTCAGGCTTGAGGTTCTTTTTCGTGCCGTAAATGTACAACACGGGACCCACGGCTTTACTTCCCTGCTGAAGGAAGCCATACTTAGGATTTTTACGCCCCGAAAAAATCCATCGGTCCTGGCCGGGTTCGAACCCGCGATCTTGGGTTTAGGAGGCAAGTATGGTAACCACTACACCACCAGGACCGACATATTAGCCTCAATTTTAACATCTTTTGTCTAATAATCACATTATAAGCGGACCAAACTTATTTTGTCAGTTTCAGATTAGTTTTAATATTAATAATAGTCACCGTCGCATTCAAGGATCTTGTGTCAATGTTATGGAAAACTATGAATTCTATTATGACAAAACTCATTACAGCGAGAGACAAAAATGTGCGATTTTCCAGATGTGTGTAAATGACAATTTTCTAAAAATAAGTCAGAAATGTGTAGGTATAACAGAAAATATTTTCTACATCTCCTGTCATTGTAATTGCGAGAACTTGAATCAGTTGGAAATGTTGTAACAATTCGTTCCTGTCTTAACTTTATTTGTTGCCAACGCTTGGAATTTGAACATCTAGAGAAACCCGACAGAACTTTTTGATCAGCTGTATAACTATATTATTTTGTTTCATGTTTCTAAAATGTAATTGTTAAAAAGGATATTTAAACATATTTCACGTATAATGAAATACATCAAATTTATGGTTTCAAATGATATTCACTCGATTATTTCATATTTTAACTTCCTACAAATGAAAAAGTATTGGAGATATATGTTCACTATGAATTATTAAGTTCCTCATTTATGTCTCGGAACATCTTTAAGATCTCATATGACTTTAATAACTATAATTGTAATGAAAGAGAAGAATTCATGTCACACACTGCTGGCTTCATCCTCTGTTTTTTTATGCTTTGGACAAACATATTTGCTGCTAATGAATTTAAAAAGACAGATTTCCCTATTTTTTGTTCAGTATCTTTAATACCCAATGAGTTACACTAGCAGTAGAATTAACTAAAATAACTCTACACACTGCAGTAAAATAAATGATAGCAGTGAAAGGTTGCAGACAATAAAAAAATGGAGTGCCGTATATTGTTGGCAAAGTGCTTAGGTTTTAAGCATTTGATTTATTTTTAACTTTTTATGTTCCATTCCGGCACTTCTGCTCTCATTTGGCAAAGTACAGAACACAATACAAACAGTAAAGTGATTAATGGTTGAAAAGTAATGTTAAAGGGCATTGCAGAACGAAACCGAATACTGGTTTCTTATATGCTTATCCTGTTATCAGCAATTAAACATTTCGCACGGCAGTGTCAGTATTTTCTTAGTTAATGTCATTGCAGCCCAACTGCACTGCTATTTCACCTTCTCCTTATAGCAGAGCTGTGTACGGTGTCTCAGAATGCCCGGCAACCCAGTAACAACCTTAGTTCCTGACTACTGAGAACGTAGTATATACATTTTCTCTGAAAGTAACTCCCTTCTTCACTAACAATGTTCGCGTGAACTGACAGTAGCTCAGAGTCATTATACTTAATATAGGTACATAAGTACAACAAATAAAAACTGTATATCGATTAGCTTTGTAGTTTAGTTGGTAATGAAAAAAATAGATTTTTTATTAGTATTTAACGCCCGGTTTTACTACTGAGGTTCCTCAGGTGGTGGACACCGATGATACAAAATTGAGAAAGGGTTTTTTTCTTAAAGGAAACGTTACTGGCCTAACTTTAGGGTATCCCCGGCATTGTCGATCCTGGGGGTGTAGTGGTAACCATATTTGCCTTCTATACCCAAGATCGCGGGTTCAAACCCGGCCAGGATCGATGAATTTTTTCGGGGCGTAAAAATCCTAAGCATGGCTTCCTTCGGAAGGGAAGTAAAGCCGTGGGTCCCGTGCCTAGTACATTTACGGCACGATAAAGAACCTCAAGCCTGAAAGAAGAGGCCTATGAGCAAAATTTATCGGCCGTTTCACTCTCCGAATAGAATGATGACCTGAGATGTAAAAGAGCGTCCGTAAATAAAACAAATCAAATCCCCGGCATTTGTCATTTATGAGGACTGAGGAAAACTTGGAAAAAAAAAACCTCAATCAGAAAGGACGGTCCTGACGGAAATTGTACCCCAGACCTTCCGCTCAAGAGTCCGCGCCTTAACGAGCTCGGTCGCCCGTGGCTGCATTAGAAAAAAATTACTAAGAAACATACACCGGGTGTAAGAATAAGATGCAGCCAAACTTTCAGGAAACATTCCTCACACGTAGAAGAAGAAAATGTGTTACATGGACACGGGTCCTTGTTAGAACTCATTTCCTATAGTACATTAATAACAGGAAATACAGGAACAGAACGTACCACTCTTTCTTACAAAATACTCTCTTGGTTAAGTTGAAATTCTTAGGCTTACCGCTAGCGTATCGTGTAATGTTCCGTGCTTTGAGTACACGGTAGCTCACTTAGAGGGTCAGCACGTGGTTGTACCGATCAGGAAAAATGCACGTTGAAAGGATCTGGGATTTTCAAAGCAATGCAAATATTAGGAAGAAATGGGTTGGGTGATGTACGGAAGGCACAATATTTGAGGCTTTTGGAAAGAAGTAATGGTAAATATTGAAATACGATACAAGAATGGGAAGAAAAAAATACACAGATGCGTGAATAAAAAGGGCACAGATGGAGTTGCATGGACAAGAACATGAGCTATTAATTTAAGGGAATTTGTAGATGGAGGTAAAAATTTGTCCTTACTATGGAGGAATAGTTAAACTCCTTAATTATGTGAAGATATTCACATATGGAAATAAAAGAAATATTTAAGGAAGCTAGACAATCTTAGGGACTAGATATTATTAAAATAATATTTCATATAAAAGGAAAAACGTAAAATATGAGAATATTTTTGAAGATTAAAAGACAAGTGGATGAGAAAGGATAGACGCTATAGTTAAGTTGTAGGCTGATAAACGTAAAAGAATGCAGGTAAGTTTTACATTAACTGTATAATTTTCATGTTCTATTACTTTTATTAAAATTTATAACTATATAACCCATATATGGACCGAAGCGTCGTAGTTGGTATTTTAATTGTAATCGAATAAGGTCTGACGACTGCAGATGTAAACAAAACATTTGAGTAAAAGTGCCCATTTCAACTGGTAATGAGTTTAACCGACACATTTTTCTAGTAATGGAATCTATTTTTAAGATTTCTTTTCAAGTACAATGAGCAATGTAGAGACAAAATAGCAACACAGCAAAAAATGAATGGTTGGTTTAGAGAAAATGACCTCCATTCTTATTTTGTACCCGTGTCTACCTCAAACCCTGGTTTATAAAACGACCGCGCATCAACCCCGAGAGAGCAAGGTGGTAGCATCCTTGCCGCTCCCATACCGACCTCCACGGCTCATCGATCCATCCCTCCGTACATCCATTTCACATTGGGTGCGCTTTTGATTTTTCGCTGTAACTACCTCTAAGTATGGTTTTCCGAGTGTATCTAAAAGTTGATGTTACAAACTTGAAGGACATTCTCTCTTAATTATTATAATACATAATATGAAAGGTCACGTTTTATTACATTTTACGTATTTCTGAAAAGCCATACAACCTTATGTAAGCTACCAACTCTTTCCTTAAACAAAGCGATCCAAATTTTTCATTTCATAGCTCTTTATATTGTTTAGTTACTCTCCATTAACTAAATGCTACTTATTATGTCTTGTCTTCAAGCTCACGATCCTCGGACTTTGAGAACAGCATTTGTTGCAAGAGGATACCAGAGTTCAGAAACAGGTGCAGGCTTTTGACATTAGTCATTGACTTGAGGATGAACTAGCTCATATAGACTAGTCTAAGTACAATATCAATCCACAACCTCTGAATAGATGATAGCTTTACTTAAACCATTTCTAAATTAATAATAATGCATCGAATTTCTAAGCAATAAATCCAGAACAAAAGGGAATGAAATTATATCGGACCACAAGTGGCAGGGTTACAATAGGTGAAGTTATACAAACCACCCTCTCCCCCTACGTCTTTCACTTATTCGTCCCGTTCACCTGCCGAGTGCTGACTCATAGCTTGCTTTGTCTGTATTGACTTTGAGTGTACACACCTTGATGTTAAAAGTTTACGAATTCCGTTGCCTATTGCCTATAGACTTGACTGAGTGCACCTCCTGTATATTTTACCAGAATTCCGTTGCCTATTGCCTATAGACTTGGGTGAGTGCACCTCCTGTATATTTTACCAACATCCTGTTGATCGAGCAAAATGGCTCAGGCGGTACCGCTTGAGATACGCATTCGGAAGGTTCTGGGTAGGAATCCCTTGGGGCTTCACGCAGTTTCTCCGAATGCTGGGATGACTCTTTTCTTTAATGACTTTTCTGCCATTCCATTTTATCTTATTTCATGTAAGGTGGAAAGTGCCTGCTACTGGGAAGAACATACATAAAATCACTTCATTTAATTAAACACAAAAACAAGTTTAATACACTATTCCTTAATGTGTATTTGCGCATATATCATTATTTTTAGGCAAAATAAAAATGTTGTTTATTATAAGAGGTAAGTTCCTAAATTTATTTTTTAATGTGACAAGCAAATAATACATAAAAAACAAACGAGCGCTGGGTTGTGGAGTAGGCGATCGAATTCTTGGAAACCATGCTGCAACCTATGTAACAATGTCCTTATTGATTGAGCATTCAGCATTCTCTCTCTTCTTCTTTATGGCGTTGCTCAATGTGTTCAGAAGTGTAAGCTAAGTTATTAGGAGCCCAGTGGAAATAGGTTGGATCGGGAATCATTTTTAAGCCCATTCCGTGCAATTTTGGTCAATGTATGAGATGAAAGTACACGCATTATTGCCTCAATCTTGGTCTTTTATCTATTACTGTCCAACAATGCTGCATGTTAATTTACTCTTATTGTTTTCCTGCTTTTCCAAATAGTCCATCGAGGTGTTCTAAGGTAATACCGAAAAACAGTGGTCATAACCTTCAAAGACAACAAAATCTTTAACTTCTTCGGCAACTTTCACCAGATGCCCACTGCTTCAACTTCCAGTTTCATCTAAGTCACGAGTCGGCGTAAATGTTGCGGATTGCGGTCGAACTGAAATGCTCTTTTGCGTGAGTATTTAGTCTACATTCAAAATATGCAGCTTTTCCCGCAGGGTAATGTGCACTTGTTTGAAGGTCTATGATCTCACCTATTTCGTGGTGGCATCCAGAGTGTGCTTCATCTTTGATGTATGTATCCGTTCAAACTTGTTTATTATTCAGAAATAAATACTTTTATTATTGGTGTAAGGTCTCCATGAACTCCATTCAAGTGTGCTTTATTTTGCTCGACCGCTAGCTTTTTCAAATAAAAATGTTTAGTAACTGAAGTGAAATTATTTTGATGCGACCGTGGTCATTTCGGATTGTTGTCTGAAACGGTTTAGGGGTGGATGTTGTTATCGTTGTTGTTGTTGGCCCCATGTTGGGCGCCAAAATTTGAAGCGCTTTAGTCTGCTCCGATAATTAGAGACTGTTTATTAGGCTCCGACTACATGCCCCAGGTTGGGCATCAATCTTAAAGCGGTTTAGTAGGCTGATTATTGGTCGCTTCGGTGTTGTTTCCCACACTTCAATGACAACAATTTCTCAAGAAAGTCTGCTATTTTGTTAATAGTGTAAATAAGCACGCGATGCGACATGATATATATTGGTACTTTATTATGCCCAAATTCTTTCGCGTCCTTTGGTGTTTTGCCACTTGGCTACGTTGACTATAAACTTACTTGCCGCATGTGAAACTTATAGAAGAGAGCCGCGGCACGTGAAATTGAAAACTGCTTAACCGATGACTGCATGTTAAGTGAGAACTTTCTGCTTTTCAGCTGATTCTGTGAACGTCGAACTTTTAATGAGTACTGCGACCTACTTCTGCGAACCGAGGGGTATTTTGCCGCGTGTGAAACTTACAACTGAGGAACGATTTTCGGTTGCCCCAGCCGAGTAAACTCCCCCTTTTCAAATAAAGTGATCGTTGCCTTAAAGACATCAACAGATACACAAAGGCATGCACAATCTTCGCGCCTATCTTTAAACGTTCAAACATAAATTTTCCATTGCCTGGTTTAAGTTCACCTGCCTTGTGTGTCATATGCTATTTTTTTTAAAGTTATAAAACATTTTATCAGTATGGATCGTTTAAAGGACTAACAGTACAACGACTGTCGGGGCCACAGCCCCAAAGGGATTTAAAGTACTTCCGTTAATAACCTTGCCGCAGAAGTTCTTTTTTTAAAAAAAAGAAAAGGGGCTTCACACTCTACCTCGGTTTTCTTTTGTATGGACCCTGTTGACTTTCCAAGTGATGCTACGGAAAAAAACCAGAGCCTTTCTCTTTTGTGCAATGCTTACACTGAAGTTAAAGCTTATGACACACACACATATAAAAACATAATATTTATATTTCTAATTACAATGCCAAAATCAGATGACATGGCTTAATAAATAGACATTATAATTATAAGTCATGGGGGTGAGCCGCAAGTATGCAACGCATGTAGCTGAAAGTTTATCACAAACCACTGGGAGAACAGTTTACAGTGACGCTGAAAGATTTGCAAATTTAACAATATTTAAAAAAAATGTACCGGATTTTTCAAATACCCCTTGTAGGTGCTACAATCTTATAATACAGATATTAAAAGCTTTGTTTAATTTATTAGCTATTTGTTACAATAATACAACTTTGTCTGAACTTATTGATAATAAACAAGGGTTGCTAAGTGATTTTAAACATTTAATTACGCGTTCACATCAGCTGACAAAGTAACATTTTAATAGCAAAAAGTATGAACATGTTATCAGAAATTAGGATAGTTAACTTACTTTAAGTTTCTTAAAAATCCACACAATCAAATAAGAAAACAGTGAAGTTTGCAGACGCGTCCGCAAGCCGCGCTAGTTGTGGCAATTTTGACATTACATCTCACAAGCCCTAAGTCTTGCAATCCAAGCTCAGTCCACGAGTTGTACGGGTAGCGTGTCGTGAAATAATTTATGAGTTTGGAAAACAGTAAAATTTAATGCATTTTACTGCAGCACATAACGAAATTATGTTGGATCGAATCGTGTGCTCCAGTTAAATGCACGACCCTATATAAATTTAAAAAAAAAGGTTAGGAATAAAAGGCTAATGACATTCGAGTGAGCTTGGAATTAAAATCTCAAAATCGGATTTTTAGCACATTTATCTTCATAAACCTGCTGCAACGGCGTTGACAGTTTTCATCAATTCAGTCACAGGTATTGAAATTCAAATGACATGCAGCTCATAATTTGAGGTTGCAAAGTGTTTGAGAGCCAAGAATTATTGCTCTAGAGCAATACTCGTGTTTAAATTTGGTAAAATATGTACCTGTTTTACATACTGATTTAATTACTTATTTTTATTATTTTATACATTAAAGAACCCATAAATGTATTTATTATTGATAATTTAATTTAGCTGCTCCTGTTTAACATATTAATTTAAATACTTATAAATTATTTATTTTACATATTAAAGAATGCAGAAATGTATTTGTTATTGATAATTTAATTTAGCTGCACCTGTTTTATATATTGATTTAAATACTTATTATTTATTTTATGCATTAAAGAATACATAAATGTACTTATTATTAACAATTTAATTTAGCTATTCATTAAATTTGCATTTTGTTTTTTCAATCTGTAGTTCAGAAAAGTAAACCCACTATTTTGTTCACAGAAGAGTTTAACAAGGTAGCGTTTCTATCGGTATAACAGTTTATTTTGAAATGGAACTAAACAAAACAACATGGTTCATTTTTATACGAGATTATTGAAGAAGAACCGAATATTTAACATTTTTTTGGCCAAAGCAATGGCTTCAGAGAGACAAGACTGAGTAGTGTAGTAGACAGGACCTCCATACGCATGGCTGGATACATAATTTACTTCCAGGAGGCCGATGAATGACTCGGTGTAATGCGCTGTCGTTAAATTTTCATTTCGCTCGAGATGACAAAGCGCATGGAGCAGCGTACCGCACCAAGGTTTGGCTGAAATTAGGGAAATTCGCGAGCAAAAACAATTCGAATGATTCAGCAGCCTTTGGACGACAATGTAATGGGGTTATCTAATAATGGAGAAATTCAGAAAGAGCACTCTTTGATCATGGAAGTGAACGTTTGATCATCTGAGAAACTGGTTTGCAAGGAGAGATGTGCAGAGTGAAGGCGAAATATGTGCTCGCAGGAGCAAAAGTAACTGGAAGATGTTCGTCATTGGTGACATAGAACACTTGCAGAAAGCGGCAGCGAAATGGAGAACCATTCCAGACATTGTTTGTCTCTCTTAAGTTAAACATAGGTTAGTGCAATTTCACGTGTTGTAAATCACGCGTGAGATCGGGACTCGTGCCACATTGACGAGTCACATTTGTTACAAATATATTTTGTAAATAAACACACTAATACTACCGCTTTCAATAACTGTACGA
This sequence comes from Metallyticus violacea, assembly GCA_030762175.1. Classification (NCBI taxonomy): domain Eukaryota; kingdom Metazoa; phylum Arthropoda; class Insecta; order Mantodea; family Metallyticidae; genus Metallyticus; species Metallyticus violacea. The sequence continues at coordinate 2,408,470 of CM060841.1, read as the reverse complement.
CTGGAGAGATTAGAAATAGTAGACTACCTGCCTTTTGAACGTATATCATATATGTGCTTCAGCATAAAATATCAAGAAAATGTAAACTAGCACAAAAATTGTTGTAAGAACACTATAGGGGCGACATTAAAAAATGAATGCAATTTTCAATTGTGTTTTAAAAAATTGTCTCAAAATTCAAACGAAATACGAAGAATATTTAGCTTTATTCCCCAAAGTGTAGGTGGATTGTTTTTTGTAACGATAACACTCTTCCAATTCTTGATTAAGGTAAATATTTCCAATTGAAAACTAATTTAAGAATGCACAATTTGTTTTATTTTATTATTAACATGTAATAATTAAAATATAAATGATAATAAATTAATTTTAAATTATCTTTATATATGAACATTAAGAACAAATCCTTAAAAATGAATTGATTAACCAAATATTACAGTTTCCATTAAGAATGAAATGAAGTAAAATCCACATTTTTTTTTTTTTGTTACGCAGTCAGTCTATAGGAATTTAAATATGTACGCTTTTTTAGAAATTAAAAAATTGAAACCTCTCTGAGTTTATCATTTCATCTATCAATATTTTCCTTTCTGCTATCATTGTAAAATGAAATTGCTTGGGAATAAATTAAAATCATCGTGTAGATGATGTAGTTTGAAATACAATCAGAAAACAGTGAAAATGAGTATGTATGGTGTTCGTTGAGAGAGATCATAAAGCGTGTAGCAATTTATGCCACTTCCAACTTCACTGGTTTCGAGCACGAAAATTCACAAAGTGAGCTTGCCGAGTTAAGAACCTGTCTACATGATCAATGTGATTGAGTGAGTTCTAATGTCCATTCGCTTGCCGCACAACTGTGGCAGAGGTCAATAGTGTAGTCCATTTGTAACGCGCGCATCGATATTCGGCCGAATGTGATGAGCTGATGAGGGAAAAGGGGAATGAGTGACAGGGGAAACCGGACTATCCGCTGCTTCGTCCCCCACAAAATCCCACTTAAGGCCGTCTAGGTCGCCTCGGTCTCCGAGCCGCCACTAAAAATGTCAGCTATGTCCTTATGTGTTGCCTAAAGTCCTGACTCCATTGTCTGTTCATGGTATGATAACTCAAAACAAGTTTGTCAGACAGTACAAGTGATACCCCTGTCTGTACGGCTGTAGACCACTTGGGTACCTAGACTGTCATTCAGTCGTGCCTAAGCATTGCAAGCGAATGAAAAGAAGGACCCGTAATTCATTTCAGACAAATAAATAAAACACGCTGCTTTGCTTCATATAACTAGCTTTTCTTGAGTAGCGGATGCACTTTGTACCTCTCCCTGTCTTTCTACTACACGTTTGAATATACTAACCGTACTCCCAGTGCTCGAAGCGCAGTTAACTACAAGAGTCGGCAATTGTGTCCGAGCTTCAGTTATGACTAATGGTCAATGGACAACATTATCATAAGGCATTTACATAACTAAGCGCTCATACCATATTCATTCAACGATGCATTAATTACCTAACATTGTTTTTGTTTTTTATAGCGTTTAACGCCCGTTTTTACTACTGAGGCACCACCGGCGGTGACATTGATGATACATGAAATGAAATGATATATTGGGAAAGGGGGGATTTTTTTTAAGGAAGGAAACGTTCCAGGCCTAAGTTTAGGGTACTTCCCCGGCACTTGCCATTTATGAGGACTGAGGAAAACCCGGAAAAAACCTCAGTCAGGAAGGACGGTCCTGGCGGTATTCGAACCCCAGACCTCCCGCTCACGTGTCCGCGCCTTAACGGTCTCGGCCACCCGTGGCGGTCCCTTTGTTAATTTGGTACATTTTAAGTAATCTACTCAGAAAAGAATTCGGTTGTTAAAACCAACAATATGTGATATTGAAGGCATAGATCACTGTAATAATGCCGTGGACAAGATTGGTGGATACTTATGCAAATTTTGGTTGTTTAGAGATTAAGGGGGTAATCTTTTAAAGAGAGTGCTTTTTCGAGTAACTTTTATCTCTGCATTTAATAGGTACACTGGATAAAAAGTAATGACAACAATGTTGCAATGTCTAGAGGGATTTTTATTATTCCTCAAATGTAATTTCCTGCCATGTCTATCACACATGTGGAAAGTGCCTTGTTCCATCAGCGCGTCCAACTCTGTTAAGTCTTGAAGTGAGCGCCCTACAGCCTCCTCCAAAATAGTTCTCTCAGTCACACAGGCTCATATCGGGTGAGTATAGTGGATGTTTCGGTATCTCCCAGTTCCATCAGCAAAGGCGGTCCGCGACAGCGGTAGCTGTGTGAGATCTCGCTTTGTCTTGAAGAACGACAGCAAGTGTCGTCGCCCTCTCCTTAGTGCTGAATGAAGACGGTGTCTCAAGTGACTGCACTAGGCCCTTTGCTTTTCAGATACAGCATGGTGCAGTACAACACCAAGAATGTCATTCATCACAATGATCACGACTCTCACACCATGTGGGCGAGGAGAACAGCGATATTTACATTCATCGATTGCTGTTTCAAGCGCGGTGCTAGTTCATAGTGGGATCCGCCACTTGGTCTTTGGTAACGGATTAGCAAGTCCTGTGCAATTGATAACGGCATCATTGCTGCGACTCCGTAATGGAATTGGATCCAACGCGCTGCACTTTGCAGAACTCAAGAATGTCCTGCAGAATATGGAGCACGCCTACCTCTGCGACTAATTCACGCCCTCTCCATCAGCGATCAACATCCAACAAGGCAGCAAGCAGCTGTATTGTTGATTGTCAGTTTGGGATCGTTCTGAACAATATCCCTGCCTACACAAAACACTGTCACTGTGGATTTGGTAAAGCTGCATCATCACAAGCTTCACGTAGTCCCTAATAATAATCTTGAGAACCTCGACCTCGTGCAACTTGGTCCACCAATGTGTTCCAGTTTCGAAAACACATTGCTAGAGTGCATGCTTTCAAGGTAACGCAGTACGTTACTGAATGACTGAACAACTTGCCATTCGCTGCTGAAGTTCATTGAGCATTCCACTATCGGATCCACACAAGAACGCGATTGCTGCGTTTTTCAAACTGAGGTTTTGCAGTTTCGATTTGTAAGTCACGTGTGAAGGGAATTCCAGCCCAAACTTACTGTAGTGAGTCAATTTACCTTTGTAGTGTAAAAACTATTACAACCGCTTTAATTAAGACTTTAATGTTAACTTGTTTTACAGTTAACCTCACTAAAGTAAAATATTTTGGCAAGAGTTAAAAAAAAAAGTATATGATTTAAAGCAGTTTATATTTGTCCTTTACCTGAACATTTTCGTGGAATATTAGTGTCAATATTACAGTATGTGCTTTATGTCGACTACTGTCTTTATTGCTCCCTTTCAGACCTGTTGCTTTGAAGCTTAGATGAGCATATATCAATATGTTCTCTCTAGAATGTTCCCTGGCTCTCGTTGGTCCCGGTGGTATAGTGGTAATCATACTTGCCTTCTAAACCCAAGATCGCGTGTTGTTTGAACCATTTCAGCACCGCAGCCTTTATTTCTTTTTGAACAGTATCTGATACTTGGTGAAGCAGTTGGGGGAATCGTGAATACCGGTGCTTCCTTCCCCTTTCTATTCCCTACATGTTGGTGCTTCTGTATGTGTTTAGTTTTATTCAGTAATGCTTTTAGAATTAGAAATTGCAAAAGATCCAAGTCTTTATTGTAACCAATCTCATTGCTAATTGATCATAGTCATCACGATCATCAAAGTTAAAGCCTTTCGGGCTTATCTTCGTCGTAAAAAGTACCTCACTGCCTCATTTGTTATTTTCTAGCTACTAATATATTTCAAATATAAAATATGATTAATAAATTAAAATCTGGCTGAAATGCTTCTTTCAGTGTTGTCCTTCGTTCAAAGAAAGCTATAACATTATTCTTTGATTTCCACACTTTTTTTTACTTGTGGCTTTTTATGCATCTGATTGTATTTTATTCTTATTCTTTCTTTTTTATAATACAGATATTGCTGCCAGAACTAAAGAGTGGAACCTCAATTATTGATTTATGTTGCTTTGTTCAGGAGTTCATATGAAACCAGTATGGGATGTTACAGTGACATCTGATGCACTAGTATGTGTGACTAATGAATTTCTCCTCCACAGCTATGATCTCTTGACATACTTTGGCAAGTTGGCACCACATCTCCCACGGCACGCCTATCATGGACACTGTTTGTAGTTTGGTTTATTTAAGAATGTTCTTTAACATCTTTGGTCATTAGCATTCCATTCAATTCTGGGACCGATCAATTTTGCTCAGAGGCCTCTTCTTTTACACTCTTAAAAATCCCTGGCAAAGTTTGAACCTGCAACCTTGGGTCTACGAGGTAGTATGGTTACCACTAGATCACCAGGACCGACATCAGTGGACAAATTAACTGTCTTTTGTAATCGAATAATTTTAAGATTGACCAAATTTCATGGCCATTCCGTTCTGCATATTTTTATTACTATCATATGCCTAGATGAAGCATCCAAAAGAAAAAAATGCTGCAGAAAATGAACCTCATAGCAGGCCATGCCGCCAGAACTCTGTGAGTCCAAGAAACGTTACATGCACAGAGAATTTTTGAGGGGAAAGTATTATTTTAAATGCCTCAGATGATTCAGCAGATCTGTAGGACTTGTTTAAAGCAAGGCTATGGTGAACGTATAGAACACATCGAATACTTGCAATTTCCATGGACTATATCGAGAGACTCCCCGTTTATTATCAGGTAAGAGTTGTCATTAGGCTAGTTATGTAGTGTTGGTGAATAATGGGAATTATATGAGGACTTCAAGCTCTAGCATGTAAGCGTCTGTTATTAATAAAATCAAAACTACAGAGAAATCATCAATACTGTTCAGTATGGAGTCTCCAAAAAGTTGGAACCTCTTTCTCCTTAGAGTCTCACATTCTGACACGTGTTTAGCAGTTTTATTATGTTCCTTCAGGTTGGATCTCCTTGAAACAATTCCATAATCTGCAGGCGTTTTCTGAACGGCCCATATCTAGCAATTAGAATAACTGCTTTTTCTTTCTTAGTGGAAGAGTGACTTAATGATAGCTTGGTCGGAATCTCTGACATGAAGAATTACTGACAAGATTATTTAAATAATGTCTCTTACTGCGGATTTCACATTTAGTTTTCTAATGTTGCATACAAGTTCGGGTTCAACAACTCAATTATTTTCCCCCTTCTTGGCCAGTTCGTTTACTAAAAGCTTAAAATTTATTTTTAATTTTTTTTCAGTACATAAAGCGCTCAACTTGATGCAGTTTTCATCAAAACTACTCATAAGATCACTAAATGTGTAAAATAGAGCATGTCCAAATATTGAGGGCGTTAATTTTTTATAAAGAGAATATCTTAAGAAAGATTTAACAGTAAAACTAAATGCAATGAAAATATACTACGATCTGGATAATTAAGAATTAAAATAATTAAAATGGATTATTGTCATTATAATTGTTACTATTTTACAATTATGCATTCAGAGAAAACCTTTGAAAAATATAGCCAACATTCCATCACATATAACAGCGTTAATGACTTTGTTTTATAATATTTTATGTATAACGTTTCATTTATAGTGTTTTCTGTATTTATTATTGTTCCTTTTATTTTTCTTCTTTTGAGTTAATATTTTTCATTATTCATGTTTATATGTGCACGAATATTGTTCTCGTTACTGTAAATATCATACTTCACTGAAACTTAGTGTTATTATTAGATGTGTAGGGTGGAAGAGAAAGCCTAATGGCCTTAGCTCTGTCAGAACAAATAAAATATTTCCAAAAGCAATATCAATTACCTCACGAAAGAGGTTATATAGTAACACATGCATATATTTAAGATGTATGCAAAATTTCACAACATTCCAGACAAAATTGAACATTTTTAAAATAAGATATAAACAAATACACTGTGACTTTTGAAAAAAAAAAGAAAACTTGTAAGCTTGTTACTTATAAATGGAGTGTAGAAAAAATGAGACATTTATCACCGAAATTTACGTAATAAACAAAGCCCCATCTGTCTGTAAATCTGGCGCTAGCCACCTCGGGGCGGAGGGTATGCTTTCGCGCAAGTCTCTACAGCTACAAAGCTCGGCGTGAGATTCTACTGTGCGTCCAGTTGCCCGTCCGACGCCGCCACGCGTAAGCCCCGCGTCTCTCCATGACTTCAAATCGAGAGCTTACGTGTTATGAATACCCTTGCTGTTACTTCATTTCTGATTGAAAAAATGTCTCGACATTTCATATATTGTTTAAAACGAGAATAAGGGTGACAATAGTTTCTCCTTGAACTCTTCTGCTCATTACGAAACGTTTTCATGGAGAAATTTATAAACTTTCTTTAAGTTTTCCCAGTATATTGATGTTGTAAAAATATCTGTGACAGTTTCATTCAGTGTTTTGTACATAAAAATACATTATCCGAGTTTTTAAAAGTGTGGTGAAGAACTTGGTTAAACTGCTTAGAAGTTAATTACGTGTTTGTTTTGAAAGCCGCTTTTTTAAGAAATGAACGGCAATTAACCATATCATATTGTGTCTATATGTATCTATGTGCTAGTGTAAAGTCAAACATGAGATATTAAATTCGTAAGTTATGAAACTTCAAATTTTAAAATCTTAGCGCTACTGTTTCAAAATGTTAATGTTTGCACTTCGAATGATTCATTTGATGTTTAACAGATTATTGCGCCCTTTGAAAAACGTTGCAACTTGTGTTTGGGACAAACAAACATGAATTAGTTTTATAAGTCTGGAGTATATTGTTGTGCTAATTATACAAACTCCGAATTAGACAACCATAGAGTACGCCTCTGCTGTATGAACGTTCCTGGTGCTTCTTTTGAGTGAACTTGAAAAGTTATTTTTGACCCACTGTAGTAATTATTATTTTCTGAGATTTTGGGTCAGTACTCAGAGTGTAAATAATATCCTAATTTTCTGTGTACATAACATTTTGGGTACTTATTACGAATGGTAAATACAGAACAAACTAATTACTGCTGGCAAGGGACACACTTATTTCAGCGTGGTTGGGGATATTAAAAAGAGAAGTCTTGATGATATTGAACTCTTTGATAGGGAAGTGTGGGTAAATGTTTGCCATGCTGTTGTAAAAGTGCTTTAGTTTGTTATCATCGAGTGTGACATATGAGAAACAGAAGTGGCTTTTACAGCGCACTTCATAGCTCCATAGTGAGATAATGCTCTTCACACGACGGCGGTTGAACATTTAACCAGTTTGTTTATTGACAACTCAAGTATCAAGTTCAAAGCGTCATAATTTCTACATAAAGTAGAATAAACATATATTTCGCTTATGTGATTTATGGTTATTAATTTATTTTAAAGATTCTCAATTAACATACTATAAACCAACATCTATGAAGAAAACAAAACCACTTTTTCGTCACTAGTGTATGTACATCGTTTCGCTCAACAAAGAATTTCCCTTTAAGGATATGTGAATATCTTCCATCTCAAACAATTTAGTGCTTCAAGATACTAATCTCAAGCTAACAGGAGCTTGCTGTTCTGGGCTGTACATCTGGGGGAGGCCCGACAAGAAAATATTCAGCTGAGGTAAGCGAGCAATAATTCATATAAACACTTTATTATCGTTAATATGGCAGCAATTACTTGGATATATGGTTAAGACTCCTTTTTTCAAGTTCATAAAGACATATACAATTTTTAGACGAACACGCAGTGAAAGAAAGAATACGTACGTTCAATTTACAGTACGTAATGACTAGGCGTGGCGTGGCGATAGGTTCGTCCAACATTTGAGAAGTGTAACTTAAGGAAAAGAATGGCACCAGAACTAATTTCAAACTAATTGCCAATTTATTTTCATATTACGAATAACTGATTATATTAACTACATGGTAATGTATTTAAACATTTTATTAATTATACGAGATATTGTCTTCTACAGAGAACAGAAAATAACTAGGTTTTAAACCCTTCGACGATATAAGGCAAATGCGTAAAATTTAATTTATATAATTATTTTTCAATCCATTTTCTGTACCTGTAACAATTTGGTACATTCCTGACAAAATAATTCAACTCAAGTTTTTGTTATTACAATTTTGTAATTGTTTTATTAATTTTTGTTATATTATCGCCGTATTTTACTTCTGGTAACATATGTACAGTCTCGTATATCATCTTTCTTTGAGGTAAATCGATTAGTGTTAAAGTTGTTTTAAAATACAGGGTGTGTGTTATAAAATTATAATGGCTGATAAAAATTAACAATATGAACAACTTTTATACATGAAACAATGTCAAAAATGTTCCGCTTGATAGCTCTGAAGTGTCTAGTCAACTCATCAAGGGGTCATATAAATAATTTTGTTTTTTAAAGCAGAAACTTTTCCCTTGGTAATGTGCTAATATTATGGGTAGCGAATCTTTTTTACTGTGAACATTTATAATAGCTACCTTGCTTACAATTTTCAGTCTGTTTGTAATCTTTCGTTGTTCATTCTTGTAACATATTCGGCCCGCTTACTTCTGTATCGCGTTACTTTTGTAGATTGTTACATTTAATTCTTTTCTAATTACTCACTCGTTTAGATAGTTCAATTTCGTGCAACCTTCACTTTTTCCTAAACTTTTTTTCTGTTCCTAGTATTCTATTTTGAAGTATTCTGTTGAGACCTATGTCTTAAATACATATAACAACCGCCAAGGATGGCCGAGATCGTTAAGGCGCGGACTCGTGAGTGGAAGGTGTGGGGTTCGAATTCCGCCAGCACATCTTTCCTGATTGAGGTTTATTCCAGGCTTTCCTCAGTCCTCATAAATGGCAAATGCCGGGGAGGTACCCTAAATTTAGGCCTGAGACGTTTCCTTCCTTAAAAAAATCGTTTCCCAATATATCATTTCATGTCATGTATCATCAGTGTTCGCCGCCCTTGGTGCCTCAGTAGTAAAAACGGGCGTTAAACACCATTAAAAATTACATGTAACAAACTATAGTTATATAAATTTTAAAACATGTGACTTTTGTTTTACTTTTCAATAGTCTATATATGACAGACATATACACTGAATAGTTTAACCTTTTAATTGTACTCTCGTTGTTTCTAAGATATAGTTCAGATTCTAAATAAGTAGAATTAAATGTCTGATGTATATGATGCTTATTAAGTATTATTTTTATTATTTTTTGGAAACTTTTAAGTCCTATTCTTCAGAAATTTCATTAACATAGTACATGCACATTGTATATCATATTCACCTCTCTAGACTAAAATTAATACGAACGAAAGTTAAATCAAAATTAAATAAAATGTTAAGTTGAACTGGTTAATAGACGAATCATGGCCACGGCAACATTTCCGGAGGATGGTTTACTACATTAGTCATGTTTATATTCATAAGATCAAACTTCTATAACACCCAGTATAATTATGAACTTTTCAGAACGTTTCACAGCATATATATATATATATATATAATAAAAATTAAAACATAAAGTAATTCTTGGAACTATGTAGCTGAAATAATAACAGAAATAAATAAAACACTTGAGTAGTAACACAAACATAGCTGCATTTTGAATCGTTCGTGCTTTTCTTCAAAGGCAGAAGACAAGTGAAGGTGATAAAAGTAAATATTGAATGCATGGAAACAGATAAAACAAGCAACAAGAGAAAAGGGCGGGGGAGGAAAACCGACAAGGGAGACTTGGTTTTAACAGAACGTCTATGATTGTTCATACATAGCGAAACAACAGTTGAAGTTAAACCAATATAAAATGCTTTGCAAAGCTTACAAGATAACATATATACGACGTTCTTGGAAGAACAAGTAGAAAATGAAGAAATGTTAAATTATCTGGGTTAATTAGGGCTGTGGAATAAACGACAAAGAATAATTAGCACACATATTTTACATTTGCGGCGTTGGCAAGAACATAACCTGCGACAGGATGAGATAATTTGGAAGGAAATAGGTTGCAGGGAAACACACTTTTTGGGTTAGAGTAAGGTGGGGTAAAAATTTAGAAAAATTACTTAGAGATGAATGCATTTATAAAGTATCATGACGTTCTTTCAAGGTAAGTTTGATGCTCTCAATTCCAGGCAAGTAAGTGATAATAAAAGGTTAATATATTTCTTATTGGAAGTTTTGATTTATTTTAGAATTTTTTGTGCACTGGGGCAATTTTGGGATTGGAAAAGAAAGGAAAGATATTTTTTGTCTTGGATTGAAAGAGAAATGGAATAAATATTTTGGTATGCAGTGGATGACAGCTATAAAAATTAAGATACAGTTGTTCGGATTCATCCTATATATACATATGCCAGCTCCCCATAAACTTGTGGACATTCCCTATTGGCATGTCGATATTGTAGCGGTCTTCTGAGGCCGGGATGCCCGTAGGGAGCCGCTAAGTTGTCATGTGAAGGTAATAAGATTATGATGCATCAGGGGAGTTCTTAAACCTATGGATGGGGCAAATGGAGTTCTTAAATCTTCTCACAGTAAGGAAAAATTACAGAACTACCAAAAAACCTTACTCGCATAGCTTGATCTGGCCAGAAATGCACCCCGGAGCTCGGGACAAGACCACGGGGCGGTTGTTTTACAACATACATACGTATATCTCGCGCAACTGTTTTACCATCTATATTTTTATTATGCCTTTTCCTTTTCATTAGATAAACATGCCAAGCTCTACCTTACTGCAATGCTAAAGGTCATGACGTTTAAAAGAGACTAAGATAAACGATAGACAACACCGCACTGAATTTTTATTCATAATTTTTTCCCCCAGTGCTGTGCAGACCTTTGAAGTTTAGAAGATTAATCACTTTTTTCTGTTTAACAAGCAACGGTTCTGGTGCGACTGATGACCTGCCATTTTCTTAACTTTTTCTGCTCATGATTATTAATCAAAGTATGGATTCCCCTCGTCAAAAATAAGCAGACATTTATTTATCGTTACTTACAGCCTTTGGTCTGCTTTGCGGACTAACTGAATCTGGAAATAAAGCATTTACTGCTTTCACACATATTTATTTTTAAAGCCCATAACCCATAGATCAATATGAACACCTCTGCACCCACCGAGTGTGTTTAATCGACGAATGTATTGCGGAAGCTATGTTTTACATTAAGTAAAGGTACTTTTGATATTTTTGCCATGGTGATAACATAAGCTTGAATATTTCACCCCCTAACAAAAGAAATACTTAGTTAAAGGTCTGTAAATCTAAGACATAGATGTCAAAACACGCGTTTTAGTACAAAATTTAGATTTTAGAATTTTATTTTTAGAATAGCTAGTATAAAGTTGGGCTGCTATATACAAGGAAAAATGTTTCATATTAAATTAATTCATTAATGAAAATACCTTTTAATTACATTATACTTTACACAAAATATAAAAATTAGGTATTTGAGCTAGCTTTTAAGTTTATTAAATAATAACTACTTTTCTCTTTCATTGATACTCTCCTGATAACTGAAGGGATTTTAGTTTTCATTTGCTTAGCCGCTTATCCGGTTATTCAAAAGTCTTTTTATGCGTTAAATTATTTGAGTATTGGAAATGAAATTTCAAACGCTACTGTAATATATGCTTATGTGAAATATAACATACCTAAATCTAACATACATAGTTTTCATGCTAACATTCTCCAAAGTTTTATTTTATTAAATTTTTAATGTTTATCAGACATAGCTCCCCCAACCAATTAAAACTGAAATCTGAAGAATAACTTATTTTAAAGTTTATATTCCGAAAGAGTCAGTTGGCTAGCATTGCTATAGAACATTAGCTTCACGATCGTTGGTCCTGGTGGTGTAGTGGTAACCATACTTGCCTTCTAAACCCAAGATCGCGGGTTCAAACCCGGCCAAGACCAATGGATTTTTTCGGGCGTAAAAATCCTAAGTATGGCTTCCTTTGGAAGGAAAGTAAAGCCGTGAGTCCCGTGTCGTACATTTACGGCACGAAAAAGAACCTCAAGCCTGAAAGAGAGGCCTCTGAGGAAAAATTGTAGGCCGTTTCACGCCCTGAATAGAATGGGACGCTGATGACCTGAGATGTTAAAAAGAGCATTCGTAAATAAAACAAATCGTTCAAAGCCCTCACGCTATCTTCCCTGGTTAGACACTAGGCCGGGTGAAGGGGCAGTGGCACTTTTTAAGGTGCAGTTGCTACATAACCTTGCTAACGGATAAAAGATCCTTAGTATTTTAGGATAAAAATAAATGGGATAGAGAGGATGTATAATAAATCAAGCATGGAACAAAGAGAAGAGCGTTGCATGGGTAAGAACAAGTGCGTGGGGATTAAAAGAAATAAGGAAAGCGTTTTCTCAGAATCAATGTTCAATATGTGGGGAAAAGGAAGGTATGGAACATATAATGTTTGATGCAAAGGAACGGGACTCTGGAGGGAAACGTTTATAAACTAGAAAATGTACGGGAATTCCTGAGTAAAGTTTAAAATAAATGGAATTGGCTACTAAGAAAGGAAGTAAAGCAAATAACTTAAAGGTTAGTCAATAGCTGTATGTTTAGAAAATAAGACAATTTTATGATATGATCATGGCAAGCAATGAGCTTGGATTGAATCTTTAGCCATCTTTTCTTGTATAGATCAATGCAACTAATTTAATAAATAAGTCTTGAGGAGAGACTGATCGCTATTGGGAAAATGTCATGGGCCTGGGAGTGGAAAATAAATTAAATTTTACTTAAATTATTGAACTTGTTAATGGAAATAGTTTTAGAAGGCGAATAAATGTAGCATTAGAGTAAACATTTGAGAAATAAAGGAATTAGCAAAGACTGTAGCTAGCTAATATAGCAATCGAAAAAAATTATTTTAGGACCTTTGGATCCTCCCTAGAACTCCAGTAGGCTGTTGCCGGTGGACTGGGGACTGATGCAATCAAAGTGAAAATTTTATATTTTGTTTAATTATATTGGAAGTGAGACAAAGATTACAGTATAAAAACAATTGTCGTATTACATTTGTTATAACTGTAAAGGGTGATACCTAAAATGAGGTGGATGTTCCTTCGTAGTTTATATTTGTATATTTTATTTTTATTAGCATTCAATAAATTCAAGTTCAACCTTGCTAATAGGGATGTATTTCGAACATGTATCCACGAGAATTGAGGGGTAAGTTTAATTGCTTCATTTGTACATGTTTATAAGATCTCGCTACTCAAGGTTTTTCACAACCAATTAAAATGAACTCGAAACATCTTACCTTCACGATTGAGTGCAACTATTAAGTATGGATAAATATCTTATGAAATTTCTTCAGTTTGAACAGATTCCGCGATCATGACAAAGATTTATAGGTTATCAACAAAACATTACAGCGGGTCATGTGTGCTATGACTACTGGCGCTTTAACGATGCCGGAAAGCACGTATGACAATATGTTAAAAAGAATAAGAACATATCCATTTACTTGCAAACGTTTTCTTTGTCCTGATCACAATAAAAGAAGTGGTTGAATCATGATTGATAACATTCCTCCTTGTTGCCCTTTCCAGTTATATTATCAACAGTGGAAACAATGCAATGTCTAAAGCGCGCAACCTAGTGGTAGCATCGGCAATTAGGACGGTTGCGTATGCGGTGACTCGATCGGATTGCCTGAACAGAAGCGAAAGTAGCGCTATTAGTAGTGACGTCATTACATTCAAACCCTGTCCCAGAAAGTACCAAAATAAATTAACACCAGGACACAGTCATTAACTTACAGAGTAAAGCAGAGTAGAACTTTGTTTTATGCATACTTGAACGATTTTTTCCCACAAAGGCAGTGGAAAATAAAAATACGGAAAAATTGCAAATTATTAAGACAAATAAACAGTCTTTAGACGTGTGCTCCAAGATACATAAGCATAGAAAATAATACTTTCATACCTAGAGTTCTTGTATCTGTCCTGCAGACCGATAGAATTGAAGACGTCTCTGAAAAACAGTCTATAAGTATAAATCATATTTTGACCTTTGGATGCTATTATTTTTATTTTAATTTAACTTAAAGAGGAGTACATTTTTAGTCAAGTAAAGTTTTGTATAAATTAAGCGTGCCTTTAAGTAGTATATAATTATTTTGTTAACAGAATTTCTTGTTATTATGAGCCCTTTTTCGGGGAACAGGATAATTAATACAAAAATGTATAATTACTTGAACAAGACAATAAATGCGAAAAGTGTTGAGCATCATGGATAGCGGATTTTTTACAATTCCAAACAACAGTACATTTTCCAAGGAACATAAACTAAATGTAAACATAAAGTAAAATTATTTGAAAAAAAGTGAAGAAAAAAAAGAGAGAGAGAGAGAAATATTTTTATAAGAACTCATCATGAATGTGATACTGTAAAGTTATTTTTCATCCACATCACATGCAAATTCTTTTCCCCCTGAATATCAGGTTGGTTTTTCCTTTCAGAACTGCTTGCTCTCTATCCATGCACATTCACTGTCCATATCCCCAAACTCTTCTCCTTTTGTAGCTGTACTTATACATAAAGGACAGGTTTGGGAATAACCATCCATGCCTTAAACTTTTTTTATATAGGCGCGCAAAGAGTGCACAGTTTGATTTGTATTTCATCTGAACTTCTTGCTACAGGAACCCTTTATAACAACAGTTTGTGACTGAAGTACGCACAGGATATAAACAGCAGCCTTTCAGCAACGTATGTAAAGGTCAAATCAATAAACTTCAGAAACTGACAGATAATAAACAAATGAAGCTATTGCATAGTACTAGGATAAAACGGCATGCAGACAGCAAGTGATGAACAAACACTTGCAACAATAAGGAAGACAGTAAACAGAAGGCTACACAGGGAGAGTACCAATAGAGCAAGCTGCTGCTGCACAAGTGTCAACTTAAATCTCAGAGACTTTAGCAACTGCACCCAACATAATTTAACTTAACTATTTTATGGGAATTCTTCTTGTAAATCAAAATAATATTGTCACACACACGCACGTACGCACACACAGAGGGCAATAAGCCAATATTTTATTTCTGTTTTCTGTGAGTGAGCTAGTCAAATAAGAGTCAATTTATGTTGCTGTTAAAATGTTGTATTTAATATGACACATTTAAAGAATATGACATCAGTTAATGCATAATTTTTTTTAAAATTATAAACTCCTTTTTGGGGCATATCTTTGGAAAATTTAAATTTTCACAAATGCAGAATACATTGTCCCGTAAAAAAAGGAAACCAATGGAAATCGGTCGGTCTTCATATAGTTATGTATCTCCAAATCCATATACCATTTATTAAGAGGATGTTAATTTGTACGTTTCTTGGTGTCTGTTTAACAAGAACTGGCCCTTATATTGCAGTATTTTACATTAAACCTATTAATAGCTGTTAAATAAGTGTAAATACGAATATAAGCTAAACATTATAAAATAGACCCTTTAATCTTGATTTTATACTAACAATCATGTTTATATTATTTGCGATTTCAGAACTAATACTCCTATTCCTAAACTGAGCGTTTTGTTTCCCTTTTAAGCGAACTAATGTATACATTTTTATTAAAGGTATTTGGTACAGCCATAGTAAATGACAGAAAAAATAGGAAACAAAACATATAAAGATATAAAATTGGTTTATTGACTCCAGGATAGCAAAAATGAGTCATTATTAGCATTGCACTATAAAAACTGTACTTTACATATGCACTGACATTGTAATTATACGCTTTTTATGACCACTGTCGATTAATGCGCCTTTTGAAAGCAGATTTGTTTCCATTCACATGCAGTAACGTATGTGTCAGTCAATGTTTTACTCCCATAACGATGACGATATCAAAGCCTCCTCCATAAATCTTGGAAATTGATGTTTTGCGAGCAAAGTGAAATCAATAATCACTTTGCATTTGCCATACGAAGCACTTTAAAGTGCGATTCATAGAAATTTCTGGTAGTAAACAGCCACAATCACTTTTTGGAATGGACTGGTACACCGACTTCAATAAACACTACTTTTTAATTAAAAGTAAACGCTGTTTAAAGTTAAATATACTAAACAAAGAAATAAATGCATTAATTTTAATTATTTATATTGTGAATTGAAGGAGAATTTCAGACAGGAAGCGCGACGAGGAGGAAGAGGTGAAGTGAGGGGTACAAACGGCAACTAAGTTTGTAAGGGTGGCAGGTACAGATCCCGGAGTTCCCAGGTTCCTGTTCTTTTGTTGGTCTGTTACAATGCTGACGGAGCCAAGGTTTTGAACTCCTTCGAAAGGGCTACTGCCCCACTAGGCAGACATTAAAGCAGCTTTTCCAATGAACAAATTCCTTCGCTGCACACTGCTCGGCACCAACCCATGTTGTCTGACCTTCCATTACTAAAACAATGAACAAGGAAATGAAATGAATATGAAAAGTAAATATCCATTACAGTGTTCCCTAAGCTACCAGTGGAAATTTAAATGAAAAATCCGGATCAAGATGAACGGCCCCAACGGATTTGAACCGGGGACTTCCCGAATGAATTATCTCTTTAGCCTTTCACTCGTAAAATTCTTCATGCTAAAGTCATAGATAATGTAGATATTTTACAGTTTAACTATCAAAACTGTTTTATTAATTTTTACTAAATTTCAGTTGGAAAACAATTAGAAAATATAGTCAAGTATTAATTAAGTTTAATTGCATGAAATGTCATTAATATACTTTCTCACTTTCCGAACGGTAAATTAAATTGTTAAATTGCCTGTTTCGATCATATAACCACTTTAAACACGGATACAAAAGCATTAAATTTAGTCAGAATTATGCATACTCACTGACTATTATTGAAAACGAACTGAAATCCACCAATGCACGAGACAACAAGTGAAGGTGCATTCACGTACTCGTCACTACGAACAGGGAACCATGTACATATTTCATATTAATGTAATAAAAATGACAAACGCAAGAAATTTTACTTCTTTAATACAAATACATCAATTAAGCCCTGTAGAGCTCTTATATACAGGATCTCTAAACTTCATCAAACCAGATAAAGTCTACGATTAACACACAAAAGTATATACGTCTCATGGGTCTTACAGCCCTAAATGCTAATATCGCCCTTGTAACAATACAAATAACAGACACACACACAAACACACACACATACATACATACATACATACATACATACATACATACATACACATATACATACATACATTCACATATACATACATACATACACATATATATATACATACATTCACATATACATACATACATACATACACACATACATACATACATACATACATACATACATACATACATACCTATATCATACATGCAAACATATCGATATACTTACATCACACGTTTTCTATGAGTAATTTTGTATACATGTGTACAAACATGAATAGAACCCTTACCCCTGAGCCTGCTTCCCTTTACTCATCCTCCTCTCCAACTCCCCTCTCTTCTCTTTAGCCATTAACCTTCTTTGACAGGTCTTCGCTAGAAAAGTGTCCGAATTGTGTGTGTGTGTCTTCCATGCACTAACACTTCGCGATAGCTGTTCAAACTTCGGTTGGAATTCAGAAATTGTGGTGATAAATGCTCATTTCTTAAAATTTATGTTTCCCATTAAGTTACTCATTGTCAAGATATGCATTTAAACAATGATGGAAAACTGTGATTAAAACATGTTAATTAAATTTTTAAAATTTCAATTTTATTTTCTCTACAGTTGACATCAAAATAAGTCCAATAAATGTTCAAAATATTAATTTAGTCTTTGTTAAACCGCAAAAGCTATTCGCATCTTCAATCGAAGACCATCTTCATAATGAGTAAATTTTAAATTGGGAAACAAGAAGAAGGTGCTTAGGACGATATTTGAGGAGAAGCACGCCTACCACCTCTATGTGTGGGAGGACATGCTGGACGAGCATTTACGTTTTGTTTTTCCTTCAGTTCATCTTTCAGGCGGTTTTACTTGCTTGCTTCATTCAACTCAGTTGTTCTTTTTCGGTTTTTCCACGGACACGAATGGATACGCTAAACGTTGTGTGGCAAAATGCTCTTTGAGTAAACAAACGGCACACAGACATTGTGCTCTTCAGCAGAGATCTTGTGTACTTCCTGATGACTTTAATTGTCTTCATTTTGCTGTATGTATGAGGAGTGTTCAATAAATTATAAACCCGAGAAGAAAGAAAAGGCTTACAAAACAATTTTTGCTTTATTTTTAGTAAAGTTTCCTGAAAATTCAATATACTTCATTCAACTTTCCAGCAGTAATTTCAAATTCTTAAAATTCATACTGTTAGTCTGAAAACCAAAACTTCACAGCCACCATGACACCTTCATCCTTGAAAACCGCAATCGAAGAAATTCGGCAGGACCTGGTTCAGCTGCTGAATCCTGCACTCTTCCATAACAGCACAGCATGGATCGTTAAGGATCAGAAACATGAAACTCATTTTGTACTGTCCTTGGACATGCTCAAAATTTCTTGAATTATTTTCCAAACTCTAACTGCTGAAATTCGCATTCCTTTTGTCTGTGAAAAGTAAATCCTTAACTCTCTTGCACTTCCCTAATGTTGCTTTCATAGGCCGCTCAGTGGAGGGTCATCTTCAATGAACTCTCCCATGCTTAAAGCACTTGCTGCAAAACCTGACCTTATAGTATGACGGTCAATAAACTGCAGCCATTCAGATCTTTTGTGAGACATCAAACGATGCTTCAAATCTGCGACTTTTTGCTAAGTTCACACATGGTCTCTTCCAATTCTGACTTGCGTGAGTGAGCTCGAGGCTGTGCACGCGTAACCTTGAAACACGCCAGAACATGCTCACAACGCTCTTTCATATCCAGGTGAATAAATTATTTAATATCTCTTGCATGGCTATGCTTTAAGCTGTACATTTATGAAAAAAATTATGATATGAAAATTATTTTATAACTTCAAAAATATAGAGCTAATAATTTCATTTTTTTTACAAATACTCAATATTACTCATTGAAACATATGGAATTTTTTCAGAAAAATCGAGTGGTTAGTTCAAGGTTCTAAATTTAGTACCAGGTACCTTTAATAATGATAGAAATGAAGAAAACGATGTCAACGTTGATAAATTATTCAGAAACGCAAATAGCTAATTACAAAGGTATAACTTACTTTGGCTAATGTACTCTTAAAGAAGGAACTAAGGAGATTTAAAACCGGTGAAATTATTTTATTAAACATTTATATTACAATTAGGAAACTTTTCAAAAACATCTAACATTTATCTCCAAATTTATGATGCAAACAATATATAGATTTTATCTTTTCTTCCTTAAGTAAAACGCTTTTACAGTTTCACGTTTTACTGTAAAATGACAAAAGGATATTCCTTCAGGAATATATAATTTTTAATTGTTATAACAGCTATACATTTTAAAATAAACAGTATTCTATAGTAATTACTCCAAATAACAGTCTAAATTTGTTGTTGCCACATAATTATAAAACGTTCTTTTTAAATTTGAATTCAGAAGTTGTCCGGGACAGGAAACTGGTCTTTTGTTCTGTTCTTCTTCCTAGTGGGAGCCCATGCAAATCGTAGCTATTCTTTTGTTACTGCGTCTTTTGTTTGCAATATCATCTCGGAAGATAAAGAGGTACAGAATCAGGAATAAAGATATTTAGTGAAAATTAAACATGTCGCCTCGTAAATAAGTTCTAATAAAGACAAATACACAATTGTATATTTTTAAAAGGGGAATTGAAGCTTCCTAAATAGATCACAGTATTTTCTGTCTAAAGTGTAGGCTATAGTATAGATAAACACCTATTTCTTCATAATTACTGGAGAAGCCATGTTAGAGATAAATACAATTTAGTAGTAATTTTACGATAATTATCGAAATTATATTATAAAGCTAAGGAGGTTGATAACTCTTATTGGTAAAGAAATGAACATAACCTTACTTATTTTTCAGTTACTGAAATAAATTCTAGCTGTTAAGTTTTGTTCATTTGTACATCGCAAATTACATCTTTCAAAATAATTGATAAGCAAGTGCGGAATAATTTCTAGGCTTGTTGACCGTGGTCTACTTGAAGGTATTCATTTAACGTTTCGGATACAGCTGTGGCAGCCATCTTCAGAGCGTGATCGAGAGTTCACAGTTTTCAGAATGGATAACACATTTATCCTTGCAACAAGGACAGTCTAAAGCTAGCCCACAATCACTTTCGAATAAATCACGAACAAACAAAATCAATGCATACCAGAGCATATAATATATACTATAACTCCACCAGGCATGGACTCATTCGCGACCGAGATCCCGAGGAGTCATTTGACCACATCATTGAAAATGGTTGCTGTATTCTGAACATATTCCATTAGATCTGCCTGTTCCGAACTCAAATTTTTGTATCGATCCCCCTTTTTTATTTTATTAGTATTTTTTTTTTTTTTGTCTTCCAATTGATTGTATTCCTTTCGGGTTATATATCCCTACATTTCTGCCTTCTGTCACTTTTAGATCGTAAAAAGCGAATTTCTGGTGCCTGAATTTTATTCTCTTTCTCTTTATCTATTTTTTTTATAGTCCAAGCCTCATTTTCATAAAAAGCAACTGGCAAATTATAACTATATAGAATCTTAATTGTGTGTCTTTTTTTCTCGCTTTGTTTTTGTAATTATTATTTTTTTTCGGTCCTGGTGGTGTGGCGGTAACCATATTTGCCTTCTAAACTCGAGATCGCAGGTTCAAACCCGGGCAGGATCGATGAATATTTTCGGGTGTAAAAATCCTAAGTATGGCTTCCTTCGGAAGGGAAATAAAGCCGTAGGTCCGGTGTCGTACATTTACGACACGAAAAAGAACCTCAAGCCTGTAAGAAGAGGCCTCTGAGCAAAATTTGTCGGTCGTTTCACGCACTCTGTATTGAATGGGACGCTGATGACCTGGGATGTTAAAGAGCGTCCTTAAATATACCTAATCAAAAATAAAAATCAAATCGCTTTGTTTTTAAAATATTTTTACTATTAACATTCGAAATATTTGGAAGAAATACTCCAATTAGACCATGGTTCACAAGCTCGGAAACGGTTCCTTGATTGACCCCGTCTTCACTTTTTGATAAACTTACAAGCAATTCATATTTTTAAAATCGTGAAAATCCCCCTAACTTCGCAATTTAATAGTCCTTTACCATAGGAACCCAGTTGCAGCACTTATTTTGAGTATAATATAAACAGATTAAGTACTAAAGATATTTGGAAAGAATTTTTAATTACTTGGCATACATTTTGGTTTTACTTTATAATTTCAATGCCACTTTCGTGTGCCAGAGTTCACATTTAAAATTTTGTAGTTATATGTTAATCATTTCATTTTCAATAAACGGTTATCTAACTTAAGATTGATCATAGCAATTGGTAGTCAAATAGCACATCCCTAGCACCTCTAGTGTACTTTATAGCTATGAACTATAGCCACCTATTCTAATTTTATTTTTTAAGAAAGGAGGCTACTTTATAAATTTTCCAACAATATTTGTTATATGTGCAATATGCTTTCGTTTATGATGGCTTAAACTATGTTTGAAAAGTATATATATATATATATATAATATAAAAATAAAGTACCGCTATTAACAATGTAACAAATTCTATGGCAAGAAGAAAAGTGACGGAAATGGGCCAAAGAAGTCAAAGGCCCCAGAAAATGGGCTACACTTTCGGAGCTAACAAAAAGATGAATTGAAGTAAAACAGTCTTTGGACAAAGATAATCGCACTAAGTTTGCTTTTTCAACAAGATAATGCGCATTCCATATCGAAGTGCCGTCACGTTTGGCCGAGGTCGTTAAGGTGCGGACTCGTGAGCGGGAGATCTGGAGTTCGAATCCCGCAAGGACCGTCCTCCCTGACTGAGGTTTTTACAGGTTTCCCTCATTCCTCATAAATGGAAAATGCCGGGGAGGTACCTTAACTTAGGCCTGGAACGTTTCCTTCCTTAAAAAAAAAATCTTTCTCAATATATAATTTCATTTCATGCATCATCAGTAACCACCGCCTATGGTGCCTCAGTAGTAAAAACTGGCGTTAAACACCATTAAAAAAAAATATATATAGCATTGGACAAAGACTCGATAAGGACAAACAGTGAGAGAGTGAGGTGCCCAGTTCATGCGTTGAAGAAAACGAAGATCGTTTTGTTCAGATCCGAAGTTGGTCGGAAAGAAGAAATGTGGAGGTTGGAAAGTTATACGAAAGGAGTATTTACCCTTTGCAATTTGCAGATGATCAAAAAATAATATAATGATCCAGATTATACAAGTAGGAAATTGAAGAGTGTTAAAAGTTTAATTTGAAAAATTTAATTATATGATAATATGAGGGGAAAAAGAAAATGTAATTATTGAAAACAAAGGAGCTTTTTCCGAATGGTGTTTAACGCCCGTTTTTACTACTGAGGCACCACAGGCGGTAAACGCTGATGATACATGAGATGAAATGATATATTGAAAGAAGAGTTTTTTTTGTTTTGTATTTTGTTAAGGAAGGAAACGTTCCAGGCCTAAGTTTAGGGTACCTCCCCGGAACTTGCCATTTATGACTGAGGGAAAACTGGAAAAAACCTCAGTCAGGGAGGACGGTTCTGACGGGTTTCGAACCCCAGACCTTCCGCTCATGAGTTCGCGCCTTAACAACGACCTAGGTCATCCGTGACGGTGAAAAAGAGTGATTAAATACGGTTTCAAATATAAATATTTAGGTGTTATAATTACTATTAATGAAAAAAATGATAAAACATTAAAGAATGCATAAAGAAAGGAAAGTTTGCAAGATCGACTCTTAATCCTACATTATGAGATAAACAGATCAACAAATAAATAAAACATGACATTTATAAATCGATTGTGCACCCGCTTTATATGTTGCAGAAACACGGCAACCTAAAACTACCATAGATTTCGGGCAGTGAACTATTGGAGACGGTCAGCAAGGGTCTCGCGAAGAGACAGAATCAGAAATGGTACAATAGGACAATAAAATGGAAATTTAAAATAATATTGTGAAGGACTTTTGACAAGACAATTGATATAGTATGTCATTTAATGCGAATGGATGAAGAAAGACAATACATAAACGAAGGGGAAACGAGAGGAGGGGCACAGACAACCTGGATTATGGGCATCCAAGAGAATATACACCTAAAAACAGAACAATGCTTGGATCGAGAGAATGGTTTTCACCCTTTCATGTCATTTATAGTTCATTATATAATTATTAATGTGAAAATGTTTGTAATTGGCTATCAAAATTTATTGACATATTGTGAAATTGACTAAATAAAGTTATGTTTTGGGAAATGTACTTGGAAATGCATGAACTACTAACGAAAGTCTATTATTGAATCTTTTTGACATTAAATCACACCTATCAGTGTTTGTTTCACAAAACACATGTTCACTTGTCACTTCGATTCAGATGTGGATCCAAGTTTCCTTTACAATCACTAATCGACGATAAAGTGTTGTGGAATACATCACGCAACACTATGTTTGCACCGCAGTTAACAAAGCGATATGAGAGTATTAATGAAGCCTTGTTTGGGAAAACTTGCGAAATAACTTCTTTCAGCATTTAATAAAATTACATTTCAAGATGCCTGAATAAAGAATAAAAGTAGTTGGTGATCTATGTTTTTTTATTTATTTTTGTTTATTTACGAACTCTCCTAAACAGCTATAATCATTAGCGTCCCATTCAACTAAGGGCGTGAAACGGTCGATAAATTTTGCTCAAATATTTCTTCTCTCAGACTCGAGGTTCTTTTACGTGTCGTGAACTTTACTTCCTTTCCAAAGTAAGCCACAATTTTTAGTGTTTGACCAGCTTATGATTCGCAACACGAATATGTACATTTACAAACATTTTGCAAATAAAATACATTAATATTCCTATTTTTGGTCCATTTCATTCATCACGCTTGAAGCCATGGAAGAAAGAACAGACGTAAAACAAAAAGAAAAAAATCCGTCAGGCAGGAATTGCGTAAACTACGCGAATTCCTCACCGAGTTGAATAACTTTTAATATAAAATCCAAATTAAGTCTTATTGATTAATGAAATGAAATAAGTTATGGTATTACTGTGTCGTATTAAGGAAACAAAATTAGAATTCTTGCAAGCTATAAGTTTAACAAAAGAGAAACCATTTTTAGAATTTTTAGAATTATTATTATTATTATTATTATTATTATTATTATTGAGATTAAACCACAAAAATTAATGATATACTATTAATTAAATGAAATATATAGTCACTGATAAACAAATCTACACTGTGTGAGGATTTTTAAATATTTTTACATGTAACTATGTTTATGAGCCCCTGGTATCATTTTTACACTCACTTTACGAGTTACATTACGTATTTAAGAATAAGATGTTCATATGTTTCAATATAACAAAAAACATGTTACTATTCAGAAAAATTACTATGTACAAGCAAATAAAACAATGAAAAGTCCATCAATTTTAATTGACTTTGAAATTTAATTTAAATGCTTTTGTAGTAAAAACATGTAACGGAAACGTTTATTACACAGCGTTCTTACACACAACTATAATTCTCAAATACATATTTGATTAATATTCCTTGCTCGCTATCTTCACGATAATGATTTTGTTAAATTTAAAACATATGCATTGTTATAAATACATTTTATGTGCTGAATTGATTTATACTTTTACTTTAAAACAACAGAGAGGAAACTAAACGCAAGAGAACTTTTTAAATTTCGGTTTTAAGTACACCCCGTCTTAATTATCCAAATTCCCTATTTTATTTATAAGGTATATATAGACTTGTTGTGAATAACCAAATATTGGAGTCGCTACAGCGACTTTTAAATTTTGCATTTCAGATAAATCCTACTCCTAATATTTGGATTTCTCTGAATTTCAGACACAAATGTCATATTTTAATGGTATATACATAGGTTTCTTTTTAAAAAAATTAATTTGCGGTAACAAGGGCCATTTTAAAATTTCGATTTTACTCCCATTCGTTTTTCATATATATACCCCTCCTATTTGGCCGATTGCCGTAATTTTCAAAATATGCTTTTATTAATTTTATTAATTTATTTTAAAGAAATCTACTTGTTTCCTTGACAAAAACAGGAATTGCGGTCGCTAGAGCGATTTTTAATTTTTTTTAAAAAAAGTCGCTTTAGGTTAACTCTCGTTCTCAATGGTCTAATTAACGAACTCGATAAATCTTTTTTTAATTTATGGTTATATGCCGAGTTTCGTTGAGAAATAAAAAATTGCACATACACACACACACATATATATGCATTATTAAATCCTTTTTTTTAAATGTAGTGCCTATAGGTACGATCGATGCAGATTTGGATAGATTATTAAAAAATATTTCTATAGGTACAATCGCATTAGCTTACTTCCTTCGGAATTCGCTAAAAAGAAAGAAAGTATATTATTGTATACCTTGTGCAATAAAAACTATTAACATCCCTGTAATATACATAAATTGTATAATAAATATATATTAAACGAAAACTTATATGAACTAAGTGATGTATTATTTTGCTATAAATAAATAATTTACTATAATGTTATTAATAACATATGATGCATAAATTAATGAAATCATTACGCAGGTAATATTATCGCGCAACCGACTTGATTTAATTTGTTCTCAACAACTCGGTATTGCATATGAAACAAGAAACCTTCGGTAGCCCATTCACTTTTCGAGTATTTGTGTAATTTTGGGAAGCGGTCGACATCTTGTTTACATTGTCCAGCTATTAATGGACATGCGTGTACACGCCTCTTCACATACAACTTTTGTATGCTAATTTGTTGAAATGCTAGCTCGCGTGCTTTTACTTGGTGGTTCTCCATTAGGAAACCATGTTTATTTTTAATATGTTCAATTGGCTATCCGTTGCGTCAATTGAAACAATCTTCAGAGCTACTGCTGAATGTAATGTTTAATCACTCGTTTTCATTGTGACGTTTGACACTGTGTTCAGATGACGGTTAAACGTCAACTTTGCGACACATCTTACAAACACTCGCGAAAGTAACACTTGCTTAACATTGAACTGAACCAGACTTTTGAAAATACTCTCACATTATCGATGCAACGAAATAACTTCTCTTAGGAATTGTGACACGTGTAAATGTTTAGCGCGCGAGGAGAAGTGAATGCACAAAGTTTCACGAGTGTTATAGGTACAAAATTCTATGTAATTTTATATTTTTAAAAACATTAAAAATTTGCAAAATGTGCGACGTACTATATTGCATGGCTTTTCAGTACTAATTTGCATACGATTCATTTTTTGTTTTTATTTTGACGAATTCAAATGGAAATGGATTAATTCCTCAATGCTTGATATTGAAAATATGGATATCATTCCAGAAGAAATTGTAAAGTAAGCTAGGGTAGCTGAGAGCTTGTTAATCCCTCAAAAATCGAAAGTACTGTACATGGAGAAAAGAGAAATAGGTAACTTCAACTAATGAAAAACTTTTGTTAGTATATTTTTCACAGCTGGTAAACATATAATATAGTGCTTATTGATTATTAATATGGTAAGTGAAGTAAATTAGGAGGGTAGAAGTTACTGAACTTACATAGAGGAATCAATTGAAAGAAAAATAGAAATTTAACCTCCCCCCCCCAAATTGAAAAATAACAGTAGGAAGGCGAACTGTTAATGCAGTAGATATAGTAGTAGCTAAGGAATAATGTTTTCTAATGTAACTGGTTGTATTTGCAATATTTACCAAACAAAGCAACTGTCATGGATGTAAAATTAATGTAATAATGTTAAGGAAGTTTTCTGTTAGTATAATAGAGATTATTAATGATTCAGGATTAAAGTTTGAAACGAAATAAAAATGTAATGGGATTAATTATTTCAACGCATTTTCAATGTTTCCAAGACAATGCAAGTTAATTTATAATAATTAATAAACTACATTGTTGTAGTTTCAAAACATTTGTTTATTAAAATACTTCTCTGTTTGAATGTTGGTATGCCTGTTAGGGCTACGATTTTACCTTTTTCTTACAGGCACGTTGTTTGATATTGTGTTATGAAGGCGGTGATGACTTCATGTAATACTGGTTGCTAGGTAACCAGTGCCAGAATTCTGCACGATTTATAGCATCATAAGCAGCGTGTTTTAACGCTAGGATTGCATAAACTCATTTAATATTTCATAAATGTATTGCTAATAAATGAAATACTTGTCATATGTTGTTCTATATCAAGAAGATACTAATACTAGGATAAATAAATATAATTAATTAAGACTCAAGCACGTCATATGCCTGGTTATGATTTGTTATATTTCTCGTTTTTCGATACGATTTCTGACATATAGATATCCCTAATCTAAACTCACAGTAATTTCCCGTGCATGTAAATTCCATATTGTGTTACTTCTTCTTGTTGTTGACTTTGAATTAGGTAAGCCAGCATATACTGCGAATATGTAGATTTAATTGATACAGCTATTAAATTGAATGTGTTGTTTAATAATGATGAAAAATAAGGACAATTAAAGGGTAAACTATATTATTGTCAATGAAATGATTCTTTACAACAGTATCTGCATTCAAATATTTTTCATAGTCCATTTTTTAAAGAAATTATTTAGTGTATTTCATTGTGCAACCTGACATGTTATAGACTTGTGAGAATACGTTTCAACCACTTATCTTTAGCTGAGAACGCTACACACCCCTAGAACAGTTGTGATTGAAAAATTGCTGGACAATCAGAGGTAGCCTTTATTATATTGTCACTCAAGTCAATGTATAGTGTTGTAGTTTACCTTTTAGTAATCAAACTGTATTGTTGTCTAAAACATATTTCATCTTTGACACTCAAAAATTCATTATTTAACACAAGGTCATTCAAAGTACAGTTATATAGTTCAACCCGATGCATCCAAGGTCAGTCACATTATCCAACATTGGTAAGATTGTTTAATCCTATGTCTCAGGGCAATTTCAGCATGTGCGATAACTTATGCAGTAAGTACAGTGTCCCCAGGCTGTTGCATAGTTCAAATCGATGGAAATTACGATAAAAACGGGAGCAATCTAATAATTGTTGTTCATTTGTTTCCGTGCAAGTGATCTCAGTTGCGCGGCCATCTTATTGCAACATATTATGCTTTCGTAGCTTTACTGATAACCTTAGTTGCCTAACCCCTTTCCTATATCACTTGCATGGCTTTGATTGCTTGACATTCAATCATTTTTTGGGTGTTCTTTGTTTATCCATGCTACAATCTTTATTTTAAATCAAATTTAACACCACTCTTTGAAGTATTGTCATTATTAATTAATTATATAATGTTCTATATATTGCTCAAATTTCTTCGTAAAGGTTGGACAGAACGCGAAATGGAATATTCCCTACCTGGGGGAGTTGCGTCAGTGAGATCCCATAGGAGAACTGCCTTCAGTTCTCGTATTACTAAAGCTAGACATATACACCGTTGCTTGTTACGAATATAGTGCGATGTTTCTGCTGACGCTAATGCTGATCTATAAGAAAAAAACCTGTCTTTTATGTAAGTCATACGTAATTAGATATTGTCGCTGCCCTGAGTACAGCCACCCACATAAGTTTCATTCTGTACTTATTTCATTATCAAAGGCTTGGCATGGGAGTGAGCCCACAATACTTAATTGAATCCACTTATATAACCAACATCCCTACTCAAAATACAGTGAAAATAATGACCGAGGTATTCTGTACAAGTAAGAACATTTCTAAACTTTAAATTATTTTTTTAATTGTTGTGGACTTTTCCGTTGTAAAGTTGGCCATCGCGGAGCAGGAAAGTGCAGCGCCCACTCTCTTCAAGTTCCAGCTCTCGACTCCATTGAAAACGGTCAAAAAAACATTGAGCATTGTTCTTAGGCGCATGCGCAGAATTACTTTCCCGACGTTCAATTCCCCAATCGTCAACAGTACTAGTTTCTCCACATTGTTATCTCCCATAAGTCACAATATTTTGAAAGCGTAAGTATCCCTAGCTGAAAACCAACGACGCCATAATTATCGAGAATATTCTTTTAATATGATGAACTATGACTTAAATAGTGATAGAACTCCATAGGGCAGTAAGAAAAAAAAACACACACACACACACATTCAGCGGAGTTTCCAGATCGGCAAAAGTTCAAAATTGTTGTTCTTGGAGGTGATTATTCAAAGAAAAGGAAATATATTAAACTGATGGTGCAATGTCTGGAGTATATGGTGGGTGTGCTAGAATCTCAATGAAGAGAGCTTAGCTGTATGTGGTTTGGCATTATCATACCTATTAATATCTTTGCAGTTCCGAGCGCAGGTTCTTTTCTGAACATATTCTAGCTGCTTAGAATACACCACGACCGCGATTGTTTGATCGGCTAGCAGCAGTTTCCACCAAACACTGAGCATAACCTATTTTGGTGCAGTGGTTTCGGGATAATTTATGGACTGTCAGTCAGTGATGACGGCGTCTTGAAGTGCCACAGAGGATCGCATATCAGTAGCCTATCAAGACTTGACAACAATGCAGAACAAGCGTCAGGTCGTGTCACTTTCTGAGTCATTGTCAGTTATCTATATTGCTGACTGATGGCAATGGAGCCATATTTCCTGCAATGACGTTGAATTGCTGTACCCCGTCCTCGCAAGTCTTACTGCAGTTTTTTCCCCTCCATACTTAGTGAGCTAAGTGAGCTTCGTTTTCCCCTTCGTCGATCATCCTCGGAGCTTTCGTTGTCTTTCTGGAACTTCGTAAACCACCAGTCACAGTTTCAGCATCAGTGGCGTTATTCTTCAGTTTAAATTCATTGAGCACACAAGCACGTATATTGACTAGCACTAGGAAAAATTGAAACTCCAGCTCAACAACCTATCAGCAACAATCCGCCCCTGCTTGAACTTTATTTGTCGCACATTTAAATGTTATCAATGCTTGAAATTTGGGCTCCGCGAGGAAATCATAAAACTTTTTGATCAATTGTACATTAAACCAAGAAAGATATTTTACAGTTTTATTGTAGACATAGATAATGATTAAGAACCGTGAACGTCTTCTCTAATTGTTCAGCATTATTGCTATATAAGTCACTTATACCGTAAATATGAGCATTGGAAAAGAGGAAATTCAGAACAAATGAAACCAATAAAAATCTAACTGCTCAAAACAAACGACATATTTTACACTCAAAACAATGAATAAAGAGGAAAATTATGCAGGTAGTTAAACTTGATGCAGTGGATAAAAGCATGGCAGATTACACATCAATGAAAAAAGAAGGAAAAATAGTGTGTGATGAGCAGAAAGCAAATTAAAGTGTATGGGCCACTAGCCTGCGAGGCACAAAACAAATAAAATCGTCAATAAACCAAATTGCGTTATAATCATTTGTAAAATACGAGTATCAGCATTTTGCATTCTGCACATAACCATAAAATTGCTAATATTAATGAAAAGAAAAAAACACAAGTTGCTATTATTGTGATTATTTTAAGCCAACGATAATTATCATCATAATCATTATCGACATTTTGCGACAGGATTACATTTAAGGTAATTTTTGATGATCAAGAATTAATTTTATTCTGACCTACTACAGTATCCAAATTTGGACATTGTTCTTTTGCAATCGTTTGTTTTCACTATATTTCTTATTTTTTGACATTCACAACACATGAGCTTTACTTTGAAACATCCATAATTTCACTCTTTCTTATTCAGGTTTCTTGATATATATATGGATCTTCAAATTTTAGAAATGTGAAAATAACGAAATAATGTACAGAAGTAATTTATAATGCCATAATAATACGTTAAACAACAATGCAAAGATTTCAGCTCAGTAAAGAATAGTCGTAAAAACTTCACATTTTTATTATGTGGGAAGAATTGCGCCTGAATTGTTACATAACTTGAGTATGCGTTTAAAAACAAGCATAAAGTTCGTTTCTGACGAAATATGTCTGTTAGGGAGAGAGGTCTAAAACTACAGTTCGGTTTTTTCAATTGAAAACTTTTGCTTGGAGGGTGTGCTCTCATGTGTGAAGATGGAATAACCTTACGGTACTATAAGCCTCATCTGCTAGCAGATCGTGGATACATATCTCTTCTAAACTATATAGAATGGCCTTAATAGAAATAGACATTAAGAATAAACGAGAAAACATGGAGAGTATTGGGGAAACTAAATCAAAGAAACGGGAATCTCCTGTCATTGTCGCTTTGGGATGTCAATTAGCACCACGGCTATCCGAATTCGGGTCCGTATGTGTAGCAAATTCAATGCTGTAGTCGGGAAGAAGATGATTGGGCATCTCCGTCACTCCGGCACCTTCGTATCTCCGGGACACCTGACAGTGGAAGGGATGAAATAAAGAAGGCGGCGGACTTAGGTGGAGAGTCCCTAAAGTTTCCTCAGATGGTAAGCCCAATGGGAGGGCTCACGGTACCACTTGAGGCATCCCTACAGGGCTCTCAAGCCACCAGACGCCAAGACGGTAAAAGCTCCAATCCACCGCCACGCCGCTCAGTACCTCTCTGCTGATATCCCCCAACTACGCAAAACGGAAATGATGAATGAAAAGTTATTTGAAATGACAAAAAAGAAAATCCATGAAAAGGCAACATCCATCCCAGCATCCACCTAAATGACAAGGGAAAACCCAAACCCCAAGGGATTTGAACTCGGACCTCTTAAATTAAGTTCCAGGCATTACTAAGTCACCGCTCTGTATGCTGTAGCTAACTGAACTATTAAGATGGTCAAGTAGTGCCTTAATGGCCTATGGACACGAAACAGGTCTGTAAGCAATGAGGAACCATGTCCCATTTGACACCCAAAAGGTAATTCTGTACAAATTTGTAAGCATTTTATTGGAATACATTTTTCTTATGACTGCAATAAGAACAGGCGACTTTGGTAATAACTTTTTGCTTATTTCGTCGCCGACAGATTTGCTCTTTTGTATCTAGACATTAAAGCCCTACTCTGCTCTTAATAACACCTCCCAAATCCGGTTAAAATTGCTGTTAAAATATACGGGATGGTATAAAACAAAAGGAAACACAAGCGAGAGAGAAAGGATTTCTGCAAAGAAGCAACTTAGCTCGACTGTTTCATCAAAGGGATGTGGAAGTAAAGGATTAATTAGAAACAGAACAGACACATGCACAGTTTGCAGTACCACATATCAAACCTTTTATAATTCCCTGATCAGTCTCCTTTATGAATATCCGGGAATTGATTGATGCTCTATTATAGTGATCATTCATACCACAGGTTTGAAACTTTGGTTTGAAATAAACATTATACGAAAGAAAACGCCTCACAATGATAAAATCCCTCATTAGCTGGCAAAACTCTCAGTGTCGACTTAAGAGAATTGAAGTATTTTATAATGTATGTTCATATTGTTTGTCAGAAGATTTCCATGAGATTCCTGTTAAGTTCTTGCGTTTCATTTAAGTTATCGCCAAGGGAAAAAAAAAAAAAAACGGAAAAATATGCCTAAGGGTGGGCAATTTGCGCTCTGCATGTATTGGATGCCAAACTTGGAGCCCAACAGAAGTGCGAAAGAATAATATTAGCATTTGTCAACGTAAAATGGAGCAAAGTGCTAGGGATATCCATCATGAATAAAACATCATCTGTGGAATTAATAACGATGTCGGGACTAAATGCAATTTTTTTTTTTTTTTTTTTTTTTTTTTTTTTTTTTTTTTTTTTTTAATGAAAGCTCTTTAACATTTCAGGGCGTGAAACGACCAACAAATTTTGCTTAGGCTTGAGGTTCTTTATCAAGCTGTAAATGTACGACACGGGACCCACGGCTTTACTTCCCTTCCGAAGGAAGCTATACTTAGGATTTGCCCGAAAAAATCTACCGGTCCTCGCCGGAATCGAACCCGCGATCTTGGGTTCAGAAGACAAGCCTGGTTACCACTATGACACCAGGACCGACTCTAAACGACGTGTCTCAAAGTATAAACAGCATGAAATGGAAGTGAGGAGGACATGTAGCAAGGCTACAGCAACAAATGGAGACATGAAGCTACCACATGGGATCTATGTATAGGTAGGAGAAGAAGAGAAAGACTGAGAACGAGGTGTGAAAACTCCTTCAGGAAAGCAGCCGATACACACTGGAACAGCGTAGCACGGAACCGCAGTACCTGGAAGAGCCCTTAGGTACAGAGCTGCAGAAAGAAGAGGACAACCGAAGTCAATAGTGAAAGTGACACCAAACTTAACAGACTCAGCACTTGAACCTTGTAGTGTTAAACTTGTAAAATAAGAAACATTATAGACTTTACAAAACCATAAGGAAAATAGCTTTTTTATATTGCTTTATTTATGGACGCTCTTCAACAGCTCAGGTCATCACCGTCCCATTCAACTCAGGGCGTGAAACAGCCGACAAATTTTGCTCAGAGGCCTCTCTTTCAGGCTTGAGGTTCTTTATCGTGCCGTAAATGTACGACACGGGACCCACGGCTTTACTTCCCTTCCGAAGGAAGCCATACTTAGGATTTTTACGCCCCGAAAAAATCCATCGGTCCTGGTCGGGTTCGAACCCGCGATCTTGGGTTTAGGAGGCAAGTATGGTAACCACTACACCACCAGGACCGACAGGAAAATAGCTGATATGAATCCCCCGCTTAAAGAGGCCCTAGCCCTAGGTGGGACATAAATGGCTAAATTCAATTCAATGTATGACAAAGTTTGACGGGGTTCCAAAATGGCCGCAGTAGTTTTAGCAGGCGACATGTAAGTGACTTCTTCTCCATTCAGCTGAACTTAGCAATCGAGAAACATCGCAGCAGGTGCACCACAACATCATCTTGACCACCTCCCTGGTCTAGTGACTGCTGGTTGTGAGACCCAGTTACGATTACTACCTACTTAGTAAGGGACGG
This sequence comes from Metallyticus violacea, assembly GCA_030762175.1. Taxonomy (NCBI): domain Eukaryota; kingdom Metazoa; phylum Arthropoda; class Insecta; order Mantodea; family Metallyticidae; genus Metallyticus; species Metallyticus violacea. Next base: position 2,374,423 of record CM060841.1, on the reverse strand, counting down.
GGTCCACCTTGCCTCGTGAAGACAACTGAAAACTGCCTGATGCAGAAGCGCGTGATAACATGCACCCCTTCCTATATACTGCCCTCAGCCGATGATGTCATGTGACCGAGATAGGGGGCGCAGCGGTCCTCCTTGAATTATGGCGAGCTATAGAGACATTTTAAATTCAAGTTCAGACTGCTTTAGATTCATGCTCGTTCTGTTCCCATCCATGACATTAACTTACAAATAAGCAAGGTGGTGTTTATTCATAGTAACGTCAATAAGCCAAAAAAGGATGCCAGATTGCATTAATAAACCACAGAAACTGAACCCGCATGCCATTTAGTGATGAAAACAGCTAATGGAAGTCCGGCGTGATATGTCATTTCTGTCATTTGCAATTGTGTCCCTACTGAAAGGCTGTTACTTAACGAGACAAGGGAAACTATTTATTTTGTGTAGTAAGCTACGAATAACTTTGAAACGATGTATTTTCTTATTGTTGAATATATAGAGAAACTTTAGTGTTAGCTGATGTGCAAAACATTTGAAAATGTTAAGGAGAAACAAGTGGAGAAAGTTAACAGATTGTAACGCCATGGCAAGGCTAAAATTCAATGTATGTTTTAAGTTATTTACGACACTTATATGAAGTAACAAATGCTTGTTTCATAACACTCTTTATCTATGCAGAAATTACTGAACAAATTACATTGTCCTTAAAAGGGTTGCCATTGGGGATGTCAATATTTATTATTTTCCCGATAAAGACCTTTCAAACTATTTTTCATTTGTTTATTGTTATCAAGTTAGCTACATTTCAGAGATGTTCAGGGTAGTATTAGAATAGTATTCACATCCTTACACAATGGGCAGTAGCCGTCCTTGACTAATTTCATGCTGAAGAGATGTTCTGACAGACAATCATGCTCAACAATTAAACGGAATTGGGCAACTCAAATTGTTCTGTTTCAATAAAAGAGTGTTGAAAGTCTTTAAATCTTCATATGAAGTTTTTGTTGGATATTTTGTTTTTCTTGTTCAGTTATTAATCTTTTTATCACCTTCAATTTAGAAAGAGGTTCCATTTCAAAAATCGCTTTAAATTTATCAAGAAATTTTGAAATGGGATTTGGAAAACAAAGAATATTGTTGAAGTTCAAAGGTAATGGAGACGTGTTTACAGAACAGAACCGCCAACGCAAGTAACAATTGCACGCATTCGAGACAACTCTCACCTAAATATTTGAATGTTATTTCTTATTTATCTCCTATATTTTGATAAAAGCATTGCTTTTGTTTCCACAGATGTGTTTTGTTTATCATCATAACCATCACTACGAACATACTGATTCTATCAAAGCACTAGACTTATGGAATACTGCACAGAGCTTTTACTTCCAGAAATGAGGTTATGTTCATTTTTATGCGGTGCAAGAAATGCCGGCAGTTCCGCTTCAGCACGCGGCAAAAACAAACAGTTCCGCTTGCTTCAGCTCGGCAAGTGTGGTTTGCATTCAAATGTTTTTCACACTTACGAAGCACAAGACGTCACACAGCGGGCGGCTCGCGGGGTGCACAACTTCCGCTACTGCTATTGCTAAATATAGAGGTAGGTTGGAGAGAGTTTAATAAAACATCCTAGTAACTCTAGAACCAACTGGTATATTCATTCAACAAACTAATCGACTTTTTAATGGTGTTTAACGCCCGTTTTTATAGTTAGGCACCACAGGCGGTGAACAATGTTGATACATAAGATGAAATGATAAATTGGTAAAGAATATTTTTTTTTTAAGGAAGGAAACGTTCCAGGCTTAAGTTTAGGGTACCTCCCCCAATTTGCTATTTATGAGGACTGAGAAAAACCTGGAAAAAACTCAGGAGGACGGTCCTGGTGGGATTCGAACCCCAGACCTCCCGCTCATGGCATCGGCCACCAGTGGCGGTGGGAACGCATGTGGTGAGGTGGTGCATGCATATGGACAAAATGTCTCCTATTGGCGAGAGGCTCCTCCTAGCGCTTTCTCTCACTCCCCTTGGTCAAATCATCAAGACATGGTTTGCAGCGCGAACACAAGCTCAAGATGAAAATCCCCTACAGACTTTGCTGTCTTTTCTATTACGCATAAAAGAGCATTGAGCAACAGTTATAAGAAATTAACGTTGAAATTTCTGGGGGAACCATCAACCAAGTAACACCTGCGTTCACCTATGGGAATAATTTAATTATTTTAGGGGACATTGGAAAGTTATGGCATTGAATTAAATCTTTAGAACCACAAAAACAAAATTACTCACAAAGTCTTTAAGGTAAAAGAAAAATTCTAATTAAAAAGCCTCAAGTAAATTATCAACATATTAATTAATTTTTTTGCTTGCTAGCAAAATCAAGCTAAGTCCTCTTCAATTTTCAGATATTTGTATTAACTAGACATGGGCGGTTGTTTGTGACTCAATAAAATTATTCATTGTTCCGAAAATGGAGAGCTTTCGGAAAGTCTATATTGAACAATTATGGTAAACTTTGCAAATCTGCCATGCGTCTGTTTGACAACTTGAGGGAAGGCATTGTAGCGAAAAGCGTGACACCTGTGGTAATTCGATGTGCCACCAGCCTTTAAAATTTACATTTATCCACATCATAAGCCAACGCTATTTCTGAACTATCTTCACTGACATATTATCGGGGAATGTTCATATACCCATCTTCACCATCACATTATTGACATTCATCGCTAGTGGCGAAGAGCTGTTCACACCTCTTCAGAATGCCATCTCTAAAACTAAACACATCAAAATGCCTTGTCGTTGTTACTCTTTCACAGCAAATCAACAACAGAGGTATCTAGCGTGGGTTTCAGAAGGACCCAGAACACAAACAAATCTCCCCGAGTCCTCAAAGCCTCTTGGGAACTTTGAAAACTTGAAATTAAAAGGGAGCTTCTGTCATTTTGTTTTTAAAGTTCACTAAAATGTAACATGAATGTGGCGTCATAGGATAATATTTAGCATTACGTCTTAAATGATGAGTTTCAATATTTGAGAACAAGGCAGCAAAAATCAAAATAGAAAGTATATGTTGAATACACATTAAGGAGACCAGGAGACTTTGTACATTTATCCTTATGGAGACCGAAAAATTAGTACTTTAAAACATGAAACTTTGCGGTCTAGGTGCCAGAATGGTTTGGGAGGGCAGCTGAAGCGCTCCTTTGGCTTTTACGCTCCCCAGACTTTCTCCTGTAGAGTTTCGTTAACCCATTCGAGTCATATGACGAGCTGTACTCGCATAAGATAGTAAAGGCATGACAAGCACAGGCATTGGTCAATAAAACTGCATGTATTTGCATTTCTAGGTCACCAGTTGCATTCAAAGGAAATGAGATTGTAACTAAATACACTTCGCAGTCTACACGGTTTGCCACGTCATCCGTTATATGTTCCATAAAGTTATTCTTTCATTGAAAAGTACAACCAACCTCAGCAGTGAGATGTGATGACAAATAGCATTTGAGAACGTTTATTGACAGTAAATAGTGACAGCGAACTTAGTGAACTTTCTGATTATGAAATAAAAATAAAGTTACAATTAGTGTCTCTGTCTATGATTCTAGTCTGAATGTAATTCAGAAATTCATAATGATAATGGTGACATTCCGTTCGTTCAAATTGTGCTGGCATTGTGAAGCAGAAGAAAAAAGGTTAACTAGAACTGAACAAAAACTGATAACAATCCCATTGTGTATCCACACAGTGATTACAATGGAGTCGGTAAAGAACTACTAAAAATATAAATCAAGGCCGCCAACAGAAATTGATAGTTTTGTGAAACTTATGGAACCGCTGTTCGAAAACAATTGTGTGGAAACAAATGCCTGTGTTACAAAGCAAATGCACAATTAAGAGAGAGAGGGGAAATAACTGAAAGATGGTTTGATGCAACAGGTGAGATTAGAGCATACTTTGTTCTTGTTATTCTGATGTCTCAAGTGCGCAGGTGACGAATTCGACCATTATCGAGAATGAGGAGGTAAATTGAGACATCAATATTTGGAGAAACAACGAGAAGACAGAGTTGCATTTTCTGCAGTTCATCGATGATAGAAATGAGGATTAAAACGATAAGCTAAAAAGATTAGGCCTATCTTTCAGCATTTTTCTGCAAAATTGTCAGGGATGAAAGTCTGAGGAAATTCAGAGATCGCCTCTCACACGTGCAAAGCAAAGGATCCAATTGTGCAAGATTTAGAACAAATTTTTAAAATTTTGAGAATATTCTAGATATTGCTTGTACTTAAAAATGTAAGTAGAGGATGATGTGACAGATCGTAGTCTTCCAGCAAGTGTAAATGTGTGACCCATTGTTAGACAGAGGCCAAACATTGTATCTGGATAACTGTATGCGTCTCCAGATCTCTTAAGCAGGATGGACGGATACAGAAACTAACGTACCGTGAGAACAAATAGGAAGGAAATGCTACCTGATATCTCTCATAGTAAACTGAAACGTCTGCAAAGAATGTGCTGATGGAGGGATAACAAAGATATTTTTTTCCCATCGACGAAACTGCTGACGTTACAGCAACAGGCAAGCTGAGAAGAAGGAAGGGTCAAACACCCAGGGAGTAGATAAAGAAACCAAAGCATGCTCTTGAGTGCCAGAAGGGAATGGGAGGTGCGGATTTGCAAGATCAAGTGACAGCTTTGTTTCCTATAATGTGACGCGCAGTTAAAAGTTACAAGAAATCATGTTTCTATCTGCTAGGCACGAGCATGTACAACTGTTTCATTTCTTTTTAAGAAAAATACACGGACTTTGCAACCAACATCTCCCATTATCCGCTTCAAAGCGTAACACTACCACAGTACAATGTTAAGAGGTCGACCTTTAGCTGAGGACACTCCATTGAGACTGCAAGCTAAAATATGGGCCCACTTTCCGATGCAAATTCCACCCACAGATAAGAAAGAAAGAGGCCAGGGTCAATTAATTTTATTGGGCGCAAAATCCTAAGTTAATCCTTCGGAAGGGAAGTAAAGTCGTGGGTTCCGTGTCGTAGATTTACGGCACGAAAAAGAACCTCAAGCCTAAAACAAGAGGCCTCTGAGCAGAATTTATCAGCCGTTGAATAGGACACAGGTGACTTGAAATGTTAAAGAGCGCCGTACCAAAATCTTCTTCTTACCCTTCATTTGGAGAACTGTTTTGAGATCTAACACTCCAACAATCGTATTAGGCTATCAAAATTGTCAAGTTAATACTTCTTAGTATCATGCATGAAAATTTTCAGGAACAAGTTATATTGGTTGAAGTTATATGCATTTTAAACCTTAAAACACACTTATGCAGATATAGAGGGATCTCTGGGGCAGTAATGAGGGCATTAAAATACGGTACCAATGGGTTAAGAACCAAATTTTGAATAATTTACCCCAAGATCGCGGGTTCGAACCCGGCCAGGACCGATGGATTTTTTCGGGCGTAAAAATCCTAAGTATGGCTTCCTTCGGAAGGGAAGTAAAGCCTTGGGTCCCGTGTCGTACATTTACGGCACGAAAAAGAACCTCAAGCCTGAAAGAGAGGCCTCTGAGCAAAATTTGTCGGCCATTTCACGCCCTGAGTTGAATGGGACGCTGATGACCTGAGTTGTTAAAGAGCGTCCATAAAAAAAAAAAAAAAAAAAAAAAGAATAACTTACATCATTTTCGATGGAAATTTTATCAATCTGTCCTCAACGTTACAACGCAAATACCTGGTTGATTTAATCGGAATCGATCAAATATATCACAAAATGCAACTGTAGTCCACTTTGAAATATATGCTCCCTTTTAATGTTAAACCTATAGGCGGGACACCCTGTATTATGAACCCTCCCACACCCAGCATCGTGCTATATTTTGATTCAGACTTAACTCTTTCTCACCGCTAGTGCTGATGGATAATGTCTTGAGGTTTGTCGTTTCTTATTAAGAATATCTTGTCAGATGTCAGAAGCAGTCGGCATGTCATGCACAGGCAAACGTTCGCTCTGTGGAATAAAGAGCCGTTAGTAAAGTCACTCACTGCTTTTCAGAAGGGAAGAAACTCTGAATATTTTGTTATTCAATAACAAACCATTTAAATATGATTCTGCTACTTTTATTACAAAAGTATTATCTTCACAATAATTGTGCTAGACAGTTAAAGAACATCAAGGTATTGGAAATTTGTTGCGAATAGCGACCTTATCAGTAAAATTATGTAGTTCACACAATGCTAATAGCGATTTTTATCTATTAGGATAAAATAACAAAAGGACGTTAGTATTTCTAAGTATCTAAAATTGGGCTAGGAAATACACAACATGTGGAAAGAGAGCTCATAGATGGGTGAATTAATGAGTAAATAATTAGCTATACAGAAAGCAAAGTGCGTTTATTTTCAAATTAATTCGTTAGCTTCTTCTATACAAGTTATTAGTTTTATGGAAGGTGCAAAAAATGTATACACAATTTCACAGTAGATATCTACTTAATGTGTTTCAAAGTTGGACCGAAAAACAACAGAAATGTGTACTATGTTGTTCTGTAAACGGAAGTGACTCACATCACGTTATGCTAGCGTTGCTACAACAAAATGGAGCCAAGATTATCGTTTGAACAGCGGAAAGAAATTTTGAAGTGGTATTGGAAAACCAAAAATGTTATTGAAGTTCAAAGACAATGAAGAAGTGTGTACAGAACAGAACCGCTATCGCGAGTAACAATTGCACGCATTCGAGACATATTCCTCATACGTAGAAGAAGAAAATATGTAATATGATCATGAGTCCGGAAACGCTTTATTTCCATGTTAGAACTCATTATCTACAACTCTTCATGGTACATTAATCATGGGAAACACACAGGAACCTATCGCTCAAAAAGATTCCGTGACAGTTGGAAAATTAGAGGTGGGGCAATTCCCTGACCTCCACGCTCTACGAACCAAAACCCGCTAGACTTTGGCTCTTGTATATGGAAACCGGGTACAAGGTGCAGAGAATTTCGTGTCAGTATCGTGGTAGGAAGTATCAATTCTAGTAGAGGACATTTTGAACGTTTCATGTAGGAAACAGTTTCACGTGGTATGCTGGTACGTTCTGTTCCTGTGTGTTTCTCATGATTAATGTACTGAAGAGTTGTAGAAAATGAGTTCTAACATGGAAGCAAAGCGTTTCTGGACCCATGTCCATATAACTTATTTTCTTCTTCTTTGTATGAGGAGTGTGTCCTGAAAGTTCGGCCATATCTCGCTGTTCAGCATAAACAGGACTTACAACCTGATATTAGTAAAGTCTCTGTGTAGTTTAATGAAAAATAAAGTTCTTTAATTATAAACCTTGTGCACTTAGGCTGTGAAGCCTGTCGCAGAAGGATCCACATGTACTTAAATTCCGCTTCCTAAAACTTTTATAGTGTTAGCTAATAGAAAATGCTGGAAATCCTCAGTCAAGCGGTTTCGTATCCTGATTGAAAGGACTAAGTTCGGCCATCGTAATATTTCTGATTTCATTCCAAAACATTTACTAATTATTTGAAAGTGACTCGTTGATCGTTCAGATCTGTATTAATTCCATCAATGTTTCCTCTAATGTACCCTTAGTGTACCAGGTACAACTCCGCTCAACGTTTAAGAACTGTCAATAAACCAGCGTTCTGTAGTTGCTGTCTCAATGAAGAGAGCCCCCCAGTACGATATCCAACTCCAAGAACCGATAATTCTTCAGAATAAGAAAATGTTATTTAAGATTTATCTCCTAAAAGCTTATCACTAGATTTTAGTGGCAGAAGAACAACAGTGATGACTCTATTGAACTATGTGACTTCAACTTCATGCCATTTGGTAACCTGCATTTTTCAAAGATTCATTAATGAAGTATTCAGGAGGCTATATTTCCATTTTGCTTATCTAGATGATAGTTATTTCAATAGCTTCTACTTTCCCAGAAGAAAATCGCAGCATTTGAATATACTCTTCAAGCAACATGATAACTTTGGTCTTCGAATTAACAATGGAAAAATCAATATTTGGTATTATAGAACTTGTTCTCTTAAAACACCAGGTAGCATCGATCCAGAGAGAGTAACTGCTTTATTAAATTAAAAGTTAAAGGAGTTACAAGCATTTATGGGAACTGTTAAATTCTACAGTTGGCATGTAGAACATGAGGCCCAAATAAGTTCTTTTAAATGAGTTCTTTTAAATGAGTGCCTCATAGATAGGGAAAAATGACAAGAGGGAGATCGAATGGACTACAGAAGCATTATTGCAATTTGAAAAATAAGCAGCCCTTTTAACCATTGCAGGAATGAACAATGAACTTGCTTTGTTCATGAATGCTTTAAACTTCGCAGTAGATGCAGTACTTCAGAAAAATGAAAATGGTAATTGAAAACTCATTAGTTTCTGCTAAAAAGCTCTCCTGTTTTTTTTTTTTTTTTTTTTTTTGAATGACATTTAACGTCCGTTTTTACTACTGAAGCACCACAGGCGGGGGACACTGATGATACATGAGATGAAATGATATATTGGGGAAAGAATTTTTTTAAGGAAGGAAACGTTCCAGGCCGAAATTTAGGGTACCTCCCCGGCATTTGCTATTTATGAGGACTGAGGAAAAGCTGATAAAACCTCAGAACCGTTCTGAATGGGTTCAAAATACCTAATGAAAAAAAAATGTCACTGATATGTGATTCAGATAATGATCGATAATTTTTGGGGTTAATTGGAAGTTTTATGAAGTTCAATCAACTCACTAAAACCGTAGATAACTTGCAAACAAAGTCTAGGTGATATTGAAGTATGTAGTTTGCACTTATGTGCGGTCCTTTTATGACATTAACACCACACCTTTGAAGATAACTCCTACTTTTGCTAGTGTTTTTTGTTTTGCATCAAACAATAGATTACTTTTTAGTAGTCCTGGAAGGAACCAGTTAACTTTTGAATAAAAGTCGCACATACATTACAAGCTGATTTGTATTTGAGTGCTCTCTCTAGAGTCAATTGTCAGTTAAGGAAGTATCTGCCACGAGGAAAGGAGGAAATGCATTACTGCTCAACAGAACGCCTTGTAGCTGAGACTTAAACACCGCTTGAGTGTACAAAGTTTATGATAAATAAAGTTTTAAAACATATATATCCACCATTAGTATTGTAAATCTAATAAAACGTCCTTCAAAACCTGTTAGGTGTTTATTAATCCCATTATTACTTGCATATTGATTATTATCTCTTATGAACACGTTTATTTTGTTTAAAATAGGCTGGCAAAGAGACATTTAAAATACTAAAAAGAGGCAGCGATATAATTCAAATAGGCACTTATTAAAAGTGAAAACAGGGGTATTAATTTTTAATGAAAAGAAGTATTTAAGATACTTAATGATTTCCTTATCACAAAAGTACGTAAGCTTGCTTTTCTTGGTTACAAGCAACAACAACATGATTTTTCAAGATATCAACTGTCATAGTCAACCGATTATCTGAGAAAACATTTTTTCATCATGGAAAAAGAACTTTCTACTTCCACTGAAGTCATATTTAAAACGAACTATTTGTGACGTACTCATACCTGTTACAACAGAACATTCACTTTTCAGGACATCATGGAAACGTTGATCTAGACAAAGTAAAGTAGTTTTGAATAGTTCTGTCGAATGAGCAAAAGATGTGCAGTGTTTCTGGTCGAGTTTATTTTCTGTTTATGCGTTATAGGGAAGTCAGGTTAGTATCTCTCTTACTTCCACACGGAACACATTGTAGGAACGGTTTATTGCACAGCTCTCATCTTACAATTGTTTGCTACATTTATGCAGTTGAGAAGGCACTCCCACCACTAGACAGTTTACTAGAATTGTCTTTTACAGATTGGTACAAGGTCATTCGCCAGGACTATTAAAACTAAATATTTCCCTCATTCTCTCTATTTTCTCGTGTTTGTAATCGAGGTAACCGTGCGGTCCTTTCACTATTTAAAAGGCTTAAGTGAATGGGTTGTGGAGAAAGTTTTTGAATGATTGGAAAGAAATAAATACACAACAAAATGCTCAATAGATGTTTTTGTGAGGTGAGCATTCCATTAAATTGTTTCTAACTATTTTCACTTCGATATATAGAAATTCTTAAATGCTTTTTAAAATGTGTGAATAATCGAAGAAAACATCTAAAAAGATTCGAGTAGACAAAAACGGGTTTAAATCTTAAAATAGGCAATATAAGCCAAAATAGGCTCAATAAAACCTGGCCCTATCGACCCAAAATGTACGGAAACATGTTCATTTCTGACTCTTAAATGTATCTACCCTTATAGAAAAGGAATTTTGCCTAACTTCTTGGCTTATGAGCATGACGATCAAAACAGTTATTTCAGTGTGAGTCATTTTGGAATCTAAAACCGCAGGCGTGCGAACAGAGTTGATACAAATATTCGCATTCTCTCCAGAGTGGAATTTCAACTCATTTTCCATGTCAAAGGGTGTATCCTGCTCGTTCGATCAACAACATGTTACTGTCAGCATCAGCCTTGCCAGACTGCTTGTAGAATAAGGGGCAGAAACCTCAAGCTGTTCAACGAAGTAACTGATACATTTTAACAAACAGATTTAAATTAACACATTCACTTGTGTTTTATGCCTTTACCCACAAAAAGAGAAATTAATATTTAAATTTGCATTTATTTGCATTAAATTTGTTAATACCATAAAACATTATCTATGCTTTAATTAAATTCAGTAAACGCCAGTTTATTTAAAATTAAACAATTTCACTACAAAAGCATTTGAAACTATCTCACCTAAATGAAATTTGGGAACTATTAATATCTAAAATATTTTAGCTCGAATCCTGTGAGAAAAGCTCAGTGGACAAGCCACACTTAACCTGCCGACAAAAAGAAAGAAAGAAAGAATGAAAGAGAGAAACAAAGAAAAATACTCGGTATTGGGTACCCCATAAACTTCAGTACCTTGAATCAGTTATCTTACACAATTTTTTAGTTTTTCAGGGATTTGGGACATGACTAAACGTTCATGAAACAAAATATACTGCAGAAAGACAACCAAAGCTTATAGTATCATTTTGCCTAATAAAAAAAAAATCACATTGCGAAAGGGCATAATATTAATTAAATGTACATGCTAAAAATTACATTTATGTTTCAATTAGTGGATCAATGCTAATCCCTTTTGTTTCACATTTCGTTCATACATGTCGACACAATGATGAAAAATTGTCAAGGTTTATAATAGTAATACCATTTGCAACACCACAATGTTAAATTATAATCGTTTGATTGCATGGGACCTGCTAACCCTCAAATGCTCAACTTTCTCTGATCCTTTCAAGAAGTTTTTGTCGACGAACTCAATGGATTTGGAAGCTGGAATTGGCAGCTAATTTTTTCTGAGTTATCTTACATTTAAGAAACCTTTGTGAATGAAAAATATGAATTAAGTTTTCAACATGATGATAATGGGCCTTACTTTGTCAGACTTTGCATTCAGCTAAGCACATATAGTTCTACGCTTTATAGAGAAATCGCGTCAGTTTATGAATTTGCTATTGTAAATGAACTCCCACCCCTTTTAGTGAGTTTAATGTTCTTTAACCTTTGCAGTCATATCAAACAATGGTTTAATGAATTGGCGACAGTGCAAAGGAGCAAAAACTCCCTGATATTGTCCTAAGGAGCACGAAAATTAACCGAATAAAAATCTAAACAGGCAACTTGATCTGGGATTTGAACCCGTACATAATCACTGTGGCTTAAGGGTGTATCATGTTTTGTATCACCTTCCTGCTGTGTAACATCAACAGTGTCAACATCACACCTCGAGTAATTATAGCAGATGATAATGTCAGACTTTCTTGTTGTGTGTTGATTGATTAATCTTTTCCCCATGATGCATCATATATTATTATTCTTCTTTCTGAGCACGTACGGAACCAAAAACGTATTCCTTTGGAATGCTAGTTGCTTCCCTTTGCTCTATATCTTTTAGTTCTAGAGGTTATTCTTTTCTTATTCTTTTTCCAACATAAGCAGTTTTCCAATTAAGAATTCATTGAAGAGAGAGGTATTTAAAAAAAAAAAACTATTTTCAAGAGTGATATATACCGTCATAGGTGGCTAAGGTCGTTAAGGCGCGTACTCTTGAGTGGGAGGTCTGGGGTTCGAATCCCGCCAGGACCGTCCTCCCTGGCTGACGCTTGTTTTTTTTTCAGGTTTTCCTCAGTCCTCATATGTGACAAATGCCGGGGAGGTATCCTAAACTTAGATCTGGAACGTTTCCTTCCTTAAAAAAAATCCTTTCCCTATGCATCATATTTCGTGTATCATCAGTGTCCACCGCCTGTGGTGCCTCAGTAGTAAAAACGGGCGTTAAATATTACTCAAAAATGAGTTATATCACTAATTATGTAGATTTACTGGCCCAGAGGCAATAACAAATAAATAAAATATGCACTTGCTACTGGAAACAGTTGCACTGTCAACAATATTCATAGTCCTAAGACTATGAAGGTACTGGAAGATAAAACAGTATAGAAACATTATAAAAAACTACTAAATATTTAAACTGACGTGTTGTTCAGAATCTCGCGCGACTATAATCTATGAGGTTTTAGTTGTCAATTACCTTTTAGACAGAGAAGGAAATAAGAAATACAAGGCTATGTAGAAAGTGTAACAGTAAGCAGTGGATAGTTACTGCTACACAAGGGCAGTAAACCTCAGACCATTTATTTAAGGGTTAAAAAATGTTTAACATTTCCAAAGATTATGGCACATGCGATTCAGATTGCTGTTAAGTGTTAATTACGTAAATGTTTACAACGTTGTGACTGGCAGTTAATGAACGTCCATTTCTTGGACCGGATTTTTTCAAACCTATTCGTATTTACAATGCAAGTTGTTAGAGCTAAACTCTGTGCTGAAGAGTAAACAACTTTCGCCTTGCAAGGCGTCTAGAGAACTAAAAGAATTATTATTTACTACACTTTCTCGCTCTAATGACAGTAATAAAATGCGGAACTTTGTTACATATTGGTTACTTTTAGTTCCAATACTTATTCACCCATTGTCTAGGAACGAAAACTGTATGAGTTTGAAAAGAAAAGAAAAATTGTTTACACAACCAATTGTTATTACTATTTTTTCACGCTTCCATCTTTAAATTTTTATTACATTTAATATGATAAAACACAAATAATTTAATACTCCTACCTAATTCTTATGTTTAAAGTATAGTTCAGTATACTCCTGTTTTAGTGAAATAATTTTAAATATTGCAAATATGTAATTCTACCATTTGAATAAATGAGTGAAGTTAAGATCATGGAAATTATACAGAAGGAGCCAAAATGTATCACACTTCAAGCAAATGTATCACACATAACAAAACCGAATTCACACAAACAGAAAATGATGAGCACTAATCATCTTAGACTTTTACAGTTACAACAGTTGCTCAAAATGTCCATCATCGGTGTCGATACACTTCTGAGTACGTTGAACTACTGATTGAGCAACGTTTGCGAAAGTGTCCTCAGCGATTGCAGCACATGCCGTTTCAATTTCTTTCCGAAGTGCTGACAGTGTTGCTGGTTTTCTACGGCATACAACATCCTTAAGAGTTCCCCATAGGTAAAAGTCCAACGGAGTTAGATCCGGAGAACGCGGTGAAAACTCAATCGGACCTCTTCGTCCTATCCATTCCCTTGGAAGATTGTCAACAAGATACGCATGCACATCTTGGTGGTAATGTGGTGGTGCACCATCCTGTTGGAAGTAAAATTCCTCATTTCCACACAGTGTATGTGTATGTATCGCGTTAGCGGTTCTGTTCTGTACACACGTCTCCATTGCCTTTGAACTTCAACAACATTGTCGGCTTTCTTTACCACTTCAAAATTGCTTTCCGCTGTTCAAACGATAATCTTGTCTCCATTTTGTTAAATCAACGCTAGAATAACATAATGTGACTCATGTGTGTTTACAGAACATCATATGCTAATCTGGCTTCATTTGTTCATTGTTGATATAGGATAATCTTGACTTAATTTGTTCATTGTTGATTTACCTGTCACGTAGTAATGCTATCATAATGTATAAAGTCACATATGTTTACAGAACATCATATTACACATTACTGTTGTTTTTCGGTCCAACTTTGAAATATATTAAATAGATGTCTACTGTGAAAGTGTGTGTACATTTTTTTTTTTTTTGGCAACCTGGGCATTTATCGCTCGCAGAGTTATCAAAAGAACGAAATCTTCGACGTGGTTCTTTGAGAGAATTAGGGAAGTCTTTTTCACAGGTTTTTGAGTGATTGAAGAGTTGAAAACTTCCACTGCTACAATTGTTGATGAAATTCAAACAAAATAACAAGCAACGATTCACTCTCTCGATTTTCATATTCAGGTTTTCCCGCAATATTGTAATGCAGTAAGAACAAAATATGGCAAGAGATTATAGAAACAAGTTATCAATGCATCGATATTTGCTGCTTAACAACATATACTGCAGAAGTTACTAAAAGAATCCATTTCTGCTTATAAATGTTATTGATGGACTGACATTGTAAATTAAATATAATTCAACGTTTTTGGGGATGCAGGCAAAAACAGAATCACTGAATTAAAACGCAAACCATGCGAAGAAGTAGTTTCACAGTTTATACCAGAAAACATAAACACGTTTGTGCAATTATGGCGTCTTGTAAAGTTATCACTTTTAATAAATGTTAAAAGAGGAGATAATAGATTACTGAGAGGTAATAAAATTATTTCGGTTTCACAATCTGCTTTTCTAATATTTTAAATTTATAATAATTAAAAACATTTTCTCTCTCATTTTGTTACATTTCTTTAAAATTGTATACTCTTTGTCTTCTTTTCGTTCTTTTACCTTTCCATAGTCTTTTTAGACTGGTTAAATGTGTCATAATTATTTTAACACGTCAAATCATTCCAGTTAGTCTAAAGGGAATAGCATAAATCTATTTTCTGTCATTTATGCAGTTTTGAACTTACTTAAAAGATCCACTTCTATAATAACCATGCACAACTGCTTTCTAATTTCACTATATGTAAGTGTGTATTTTTGTGTACTTATCGAAGTCTTTTATAACAATACTACATTTCACCTTGTGTGTTAAAAACACGGGCAGTTAATTGATTCCATTACTTTGTTCTTAGTTGTTTTTCAAATGTACCACCATACTGTTGTTATAAATTTCAGTTTTAATTATTCAGTAGCTGATCAGCTGACAAACAGAGCATTTTTGTTTAAATGCTTATTAAATAGTTCGTTTCTTAATTATTTGTTTTCGGGAAAATTATGAGTACAAAATTATGACCAAGTTTTCTCTGGGTCTTCTGCGCTCTTTTGCCGTTGCTCCTTCTAGCGTAATGCAATCCGGCGGTTCTCCGTGCTCGAAATGTAAAATGACTACACATCTGCCATCTGGCGCGTCAGTGTCTAATCGGCAAGCGAGTTGATATTAGCACTCACTTGCACTCATAATAAAATTATTCTGCTTTATTTATAATAACTAAAACATAAAATTAACACCGAGAAATGTATAGAAACGCAAGTAGGTATTAACACTATTACTAGCCTTATAGATTACGCTATTCTTAATTTAATATGTACATACAAAATGGAAAACATTCCCCTTCTGTCGAAAACAAAGAAGGTGTACTTTGAAACACGCTAGTTGAAATTGTTATCGAAAAAGTAATGTATTACTATTACACCAGTTCTATAGAGTATGGTCTACTTTTGATACTATTTGTATTTAAGTTCACTGCTAGAGAAGAATTTGACATCAGAATTGTAAGTGTTGATCTGAAATTGAGGGCATTCTCTAACATTCCTAACTTGTAAACATCAGCATATTTCATTAACATCATAAATTACAATTTGGTTTGCTTTGAAATGTGTTAGTTTATATTTTTTTCTTCTGTTCCTATTCATTGTTTGCTTTAACACCTTTGAATAAACAAGATGTAAATAAGGGAAAGAAAAATCACAAATTAACCATCAACTGCTTTCTGATCAACCAATAGTTCACCCAGCCATACACTTGAATCCTACAAGTGCTAAAGAGAAGGTTCAGACAATTAGTATTTAAGAAATGTACTAACGTTTGGTATGAGATCTACTGGAACATTCTTTAAAGGCTAAAATAAACTTTATATAAGTTTTTAAACATCAAAGCATGGTGCTCTGGCTGTAAAAGACAGGAACATACGTCTTCAAAGACGCAAAGAAGAAAACAGGTTTTTGAAATAAACCCAAGCACATTAACCTATGTTACTGCGAAGCTATAAATGTAATAAATCACTGTTTGCAAAAGCAGAGCTTAAGAAAACGTGTTCGTTCTGTTTACTCAAAAAGCCGGATTAAGTGCACATTAATTTTACTGGGTTCTGCGTTATAGTTAAACTGCTTTCCTGCAGCATGTCGGCGAGGGCTAAAGGTCAAAAGATACACCTCATTGTATATGTTTTGAGAACACTTGCGAGCAATAATTCCCAGCATCCGCTTCTGCCATAGCTCTTTCATAGTCCTTTCCTGTTTCTGCTCCAGTAAAGCATCCATTAGAAATGGCTCCTTTAATTCCCGTTAAAAAAAACTGGATATTTTATTACCACTTCTGTTATTACACTGGAGACTACAACGCAAACTCTGACACTCCGAGAAGAAAGTTTTGAGTCTACCTATATGAAATATGTGGAAACTAAGATAGTTGATATCACAACTTCCAATTCGATTATCTCCAAACTCTGATCATCGAAACATGTCACCTGAGTGGAAAGTTGACCCGGCAAAATTTACAAACAGGTTACTTCGTTCTGCCCGCAACACACACAATAGCCAAAGCTTAAACACAAATGGTGATAGTTCTAACTACGAACTTCAAAGTAATATTATGTTCACTAAAACGGAAAGTTGTCATTATGTCTGTCTATAACATAAAGTTTTGTGCACATTAAATCACATCCTACTACAGCATTTAATCCACCTCTTGGGCGCACTTAGAAAAGCGAATGTTTGATAAAATTTTGTGTTTTACTATGTTAACGTTGTTTACTTTGCCAAACATAGTAGTGAAAATTCAAGATAAAAATGGTGGGATAGTACCAAAATGCAATTTTAAGATAAGCGTTATTTCTTGACTAATAATAACATAATTACTTGTTTACTTATTACATCCAATCGAACTACATACATTAAGAAAACATTATAGTCATATTGCAATAAAATATTTGAGAAGTAACGCAAAGCCATTGATTTTTCTTCAGTTAGTAACTACACAAAAAGGAATAACTATAATTCATATAAGTATTAAATAGAAATTATTAATCAAATAACTGTGCATTAACATTTTCCACTAATTATTTTACTACAGAAGTCAGATATTAAAAGGGCTCATTTCAATTTAGAAATGTTATCTATGGCGGGCTCAATCTAAATATAACTTAAACATTTAAACTATATTTAAATTCTATATAATTATTCTCTCGGTCTAAATTTCATAATATTTGAAACACTTGAAAATTATTTAATTGGCAATTTCAATTAACTATGTACAGATATTTGATTGTTAACGGTTGCAGGTAGCGTTGAAGATAAATATTCTAATTCTTTTCGATGACAGTCATAGTAGTTGTTATATTTTAATATTTATTACAAAGAAAACTGATCAGAAACATATTGAAGAGCCTTTACATAGAGCATAGGTATAACTCTTAGCTTTTGCAGGACTTTTGCACATCAATTGATAAGAAGATTAGCGAAAAACATAGCAGAAATATTAGACTGGGTACAAGAGCAGCAGGAAACATTATATAGGCAAATAACATTAATAAAAACCCCAGAGCGGATAAATATACCCGGTTTACTAAAAATGTAACGGAGAAGAGAGAGAAAAAGAATTGTGAACCTGGTACATTTACCAGAGTATAAGAAAGGATATTCAAAGAATTTATACTCTATTTTTAAATTGCCTTAATATGTTAACGAAAGTTCTTAAAGTGTGTGTAAAACAAAAGACTTTGAACAGCAAGGAAAAGTGCAAGGGTATTTTGTAGGTAGTGTCTATTGCTTCTCCATGATCGCGTTTAAATGTTTGGAAAGATTTACAATGAGGATAGAATTTTTATTTAGAAAATCTCTTCCAGAGAGGAAAAAGCGACATCTACGCAAACGATCTGGTGAACTGCAAAGTGAGCGACTCATTTCTGAGTAAGCTTTGTGCACTTTACTGCTCTCACGCTTGTAACCATTTCTAGCTGATCGTCAAGTTTTTGGGCACAGAAGGGATGATGGACTTCCCTACTTCGGTTCAAGGTCTCATATCCATCATCACCAGCAACAGTTCGACACGGATGCTCGACATATTTCTGCAAATGTTTGTCAGATTAATGAACAATAATGTCAGTGGCGGCTCGTGGCTCCTGTAGAAGAATGCGCCAGGGGCATGACTACACGATACACACATGGCGTGGGGGAATGTCTTTTACTTTTATCAAGAATACTTCTATTCCTCCTCGACATTCTCTCATAATAGCAGCGCGATCGTACCTTTCTGCTGCAAACTTCTGGTTTATATGAAACTCTTCTAATTCAGCTGTTAAAGTACGCCTTAAGCCTTCTGCAGCCAATCCAACATTTTTATTTGTTTTATTTATGGACGCTCTTTAACATCTCAGGTCATCATCGTCTCATTCAATTTTGGGCATGAAACGGCCTACTAATTTTGCTCAGAGGTCTCTTCTTTCAGACTTGAGGTTCTTTATCGTGCCGTAAATGTACGACACGGGACCCACGGCTTTACTTCCCTTCCGAAGGAAGCCATACTTAGGATTTTTATGCCCGAAAAAATCCATCAGTCCTTCCCGGGATCGAATCCCAATCTTGGGTTTAGGAGGCAAGTATGGTTACCACTACACCACCAGGACCGACAAAGTGATTATTAAGGATACTAAGAAACACTTCAAGATTTGAAGGCTACCCGATCCAGTGGCAAATATAGTGTGTTATCTGTTATTACACGTATTTATTCATCTACTGCCCGATTTCCTTGTTCTTTACTTCTGGTACACTTGTATCACAAAACTCCAGCAAATACACTGAGCTAAGGAGCAGAGTGCAGCATCAGCAGAAGAAGAGCGAACTCTTAAACACATCAATCATTCTAAACAACCCAAAACCTAATCAACAATAATAAATTATCTTCATCTCCGCCTCCCCATTTCATCGTCTTTTAATTTGCGAAAACCTATTTCAGATTTTTTCGATATTAACTTGGCACCATAAAGTCCGTTCTACAGTGACTATAGATTAAACTTTGTAATTTTGTACCGAGAATAATGGGATATATTTTGTGGTAATGTTTTATAATTATTGAATGGTAAATGCTCCAGAAACAATGATGAAGTAAATGTTCGTATCTCTGAACTGCAGACTACAAAAGAGAACGCGGAAGCTTCCTTAGCAATAAACTTATATCAGTTGTCTGGAAGTAACGCAGAAAAGTCTTGCCGTGCTGGTCATAAACATATACAAGGCGTTTTTATGAGGTGTTATTTTCCAGGAAATGACCAACGGGAATCACAGAATACTTGCATGGAAGGGAAGACAGAGAAAGCCATCAAATTCAGGCAAACGAAAACTACGGCTGAAACTTCCACGCCGTAAATAAAGCCATCAGTTTTCCTATAACCAGACCGAGATAAGGGCTTATTCAGAGATTGAAGGAAGATAACTTCAATTTATTACCTCCAATGTATATTGTCGCCATCCAGTTATTGATTACACTAAATATTCAAGTGTATGCACACATTTTGTGTCATAAACGTCCATGCGGGCATTCATATAAATATTTATACAGCGCATTTCAGTTCATTGCAAGAATATTTATTCAGATAGAAATGTAGAATCAGTCTGACATTTCCTTGCTGAGTTTATTCGTATGCAGCACAGATTTAACCCACGATTTACAGGTTACTGCACAATGAAGTTCTTCATTGTGTTATTAAACAACCTGGTCACCTATAATAACACAAATTCTTTAATTTTTTGTTGCTACTTCTCCTTATTAAAACTTAAAACACTTTTATCTACAATAATTATTTAGTTCATGTTTATTTCATTAAATTATCTGTTGGTAATATTTGAAACTAAAACAGACACGTCTAAATAGGGACCAAAATCAACTAAAGCGCCGTTTGAATAAGCAACCTATGAATACTAGAGAAGAATGAGAAAGGCACTTAACGATTCTGTGCATGTAACTGCTGAACTATATTTATTAAGTTTTTGTGTTTCTAACTTGTGATTAAAGGGAAATTGATGACATTGTTATCCTCTCAGACAGTGAAGCTGTTCTTATATCACTTGACTTCTATCAATTTAAATATAAGTTGGTATGGGAATGTCTTCATACTCTGTAGAGATGAAATGACGGAGGAGCAAAGAGCTTAAAACCTCCCTATGGAATTAGCAAATCTATAGGCAAAACATGAACAAGAAGCGAAAGAATAACCTGACAGCTGCTTGTCAACGATTCAAACTTAGTTCATTTATATATTGGAGAGGAACACGCTAAAACGAGCAGTTGCATTAATGTTTGGACAGGGGGCGTTGAGGAAACATCTGCAGACTGTAGGAATCCTTCAAGAAGTCCTGATCTGCACACTATATTACTCCTGTGTGTAACCTATAGGCATGTGAAATTCAGGAGTTTAAAATTGTCTTGCTAAAGGAAAATGGAACGGAGGATATTAGAAATAACAATAAAGAACAAAATCTTCAACGAAGCGTTAGCCCAAATAAAATCCATAACAGACATCGCAGAAAGAACCTCAAGACTGAAGTGGAAATGGGAAAATCGACGATGCAGGACGACTGATGAACGTATAAGATCACCATGTGGGACATACGCTTAGGCAAACGAAACAGAGGCAGGCCAAGACGGAGCTGGAAAGACTTCAACGCGACACAGCCAAGTCAACAATGTTCTAGAATAGCAAGAAGCAGGAATATATGAAAAACGTCAACCTCGAGACGAGTGAAATCTGATGAACAAAAGTGTAATACAGAATAATATTATACTGTACACAACGCTAATGCGAATTAGCTCATCGTATTAGTGAATAAGGGTGCCCTCTTGTAGGAAGCCTTTGCCCTTCTTAGGAACATTCTGACATTATTATTATTATTATTATTATTATTATTATTATTATTATTATTATTATTATTATTAATATATGTTACATTCCTTAGAACTTAATAAGAATGTATTTTCTGGAACGAAAAGTTTAACTGATAAACTTTCAAGGCAAAGTATAGGAAATTTTCTCAATGTCAGAGTTCATCGAACCAATCCTGTCACATCCTATACACTTTCATTTTCAAAAGTGTATTGCATGAAGGGGTGACTAATTTCACCAGAAGTTGTCAAAAATGTCTGCATGATTTCAACATTTACTTATTAATTGGGATAATTATTATTTACGGAATAATGTTACTTCATTGCAGGCAGTTACAGATAGATGTAGTAGTTTAGTAATTTATGGCAAGGTTACCTCCGGTTCACCCGGAGAATTCAACTTGAAGTTACCACTTTTGTTTGTATAATTATAAATTATACAGAACAAAGGAAGAGGTGCAAATATAGAATACCATTTTGTTTTCGGCTGTCACTATCAAGGAACTAGAAAAAGGTTTATGAAATACTACACATCAATAGTCTATGGGATATGAATTGCGTTAACATGATAGAAAATACAGGTAACACATTTTTTTAAGAAACTACATCTTCACTATTTAGAACAAATATGGACTGTTGAAAGTTTAGTTCAGAAAAAACTATTTATTAAAATGATGAAGCGACATTTTTTCATGTGAATCTAACAAGAAAAAACAATAAACAAGCGCATATATCTATATCTATATCTATTCTTTGCCTGTCCTCTTTTTCAGTGATCAGCCTGTCCCCACAACTCGTATGTTTAACACAAGAACTTGATCATATTTTCCCAGTAAATCAGAAAGAAATGACTGTACGTTTCTTAAAAGATGTGCTATCAAGTGTCTCTTCATTAAAAACTACAGTTGCCTCTCACTTTTTGCTAACTGGAATACCACGATCTATACATCCGTCTTGTTACCATGAAGAAGTTGTTCTCTGCTGTAGCGGCATGTTGAAGCAATTGCTCTTCCATTCCAGGAGGTAATCACTGTATGTGGCCTCACTTACCGACCTTTTTTTAACTTGCCAATCTAAACAGTATTTTTTGTCACTTTAAATATCGGGATGCTTTAAAAAGCCCATCTTTATTTCACTTTTTTGTTTTATTGCTTTCTGCAACGCCTTGAGGGCGATTACTAGTATTCCTTATTAGTGGCACTGCGACATATAAAATTCTAACCTCAAAACGTGAGGAAATGCATATGAAAGACAAACAAATCATGCCTGATATGTGCACTACAACAAGATGTACGATTCACTTCGATAAAATTAATAAACAATATACAGATTTACTCTCAAACATTCTTGACTCTTCAGAAAGATAAAATCAATTCAGATTGTAAGTATGCCTTCTTCACCAAAAGAGCGTCTTATAATGGTCGGGATTTACGCTGTTTGCCATCTTGTTTGATTCCCATCAGAGTGCAGCACGTACAGGCCAAACCCTTAGTATTGCGCATTAGCACCCTTTTCCATATTTGCCCCTTTCCTCTGTATTCAAAGCATGAGAGATGTGTTCTCCCAGCCCATTTCTTGATGTCGCTTTCTGTTAATCGTATCCTATTTTCTCAGAGTATTCTCTGCTGGAAATTTACGACTTGGAAACGAGTACGAATGCTACAAACGCCCAGACAGGTTTTATGTTCGTCATCTTGTACACGTTCCCCTCCCCATTTCTAATAAACGTCTGCTGAAACTGAACTTATTTCATTCGCAAGATTTATGGCCGTCTTTTATGTTAGTAAGCATTAATACGTTCGGAATTTCCTTCTCGCCATGAACTATAAAAAGATGTACAGATGAGCTTTTGTAAAATGAGAATGTATATGAAATAATAAATTAATTGTTTTAGTTATTTTGGTCAAACTTTTATAAAAAATAACAGCAGTTTTCCTAGGAAGAGAGCGGAAGAAACTGTTAGCCACATCCTTTAGAAAAAGAGGCTGCTCCTTTCATCTCTAGAAGATTCAACGTCCCCTCCGTCTGTGTAAGTTACGCAAGTTCACTTTTTTCTTTCGGGATTTTCATTAATCAAGTACAGTACAGTACCTGGTCTCTTCTTCTTCTAATGCTTCATAAATCATCATTCTGTCACCACCACAGTGCCTCTTGACTGAGGAAGAAACATGTGCTTCTTGTTGACTCCACACGAACTTAACGATGCAGAACTTTGGGATTTTTAACTTTCACAGTTTGTCATAATTTTAATCTTTAGTATCACAATTTTCAAATGACATAACACAATATAGTGAGAAAGTTTTACAGTAGTAAAAGAGCAACAACAACGCACAAGCATGTACATTACATAACACAAGATGCTTTTGTAATGTTTATCGGCACATGTTGAGTGAGATGGAACGCTTATGACTTGCTTTCAGTCCCAGTTACAAATTCCCATAGGCCGGTTACTTTGTGAACTTTTTCCCTGTTTTCTATGATCATTTTTGTGATTGCTGGGATGAATATTTCCTTTTCAAGAATTTTCCACTCTCTCATTTCATAACTTATCCCATATTGTACGTTTGTGAGCTAGTGCTGTGCGGCGTGGCAGTGGATTTTTTATTTGGGGAATTTTCCTGCCGTGATATGTCCTCGGGAGCCCCAACGAATGATACCATCGTTAATACCACTGGCCTGCAGACTTTTGGAGCTCTCCTTAATAAATCTGAGCGAACCTTTTATTAATATATAACACACTTAATTACCTTAAGTTAGTCTAAAGCTGCTGCAGTTACGGTAAATATGTTCTTCTCCAAAAATGAGTCAAAACATTTAAACTCTTGAATCCACTCAAGCTCAAATAATAATAAATTTATTTTACATTTAATAAATTAAACCCGAAAGTAAATAGGTAAGTTGATAGTGCAGTAGAATATTTCCTTTCCTTTAAAATTCATATTAATATATTTTAATATAAAACAGACAGTGAGAATAACGCTTTTAATATTATTGAAATATTTGATGTAATGACAGAATTCTGTGTGAGCTTAAGTTATACAGTTGAGTATAGTCCAATATTTTAAAGCTCTCTCTTAACCTACAAGTTTTCCTTATAGATTTGCCACCTCTTTATTTGAAATTCAGTGAGAAGGATGCATGTGCGTTGTAACCAGGAACCACAGAAGTTAAATAAACTCTTAAAACACTTTCAGCACACCTTCTATTTCTGGATTTATTTTTAAACAGACGCATGAATAATAATAATAATAATAATAATAATAATAATAATAATAATAACTTTATACTCTTTAGAGATCACTTAATTGCATACGTAAGTATACGAGCGTTCAAGATACTCTTTCTCTACAAACAACGTTCCGTGTTTAGGCCTCAGCTCGAATAAGTTTCCTCTTAAATACAGACTGGGAAAATACGACGGTTGCTGTCCAATCGCATAACGTCATAGTCTTTATACTCGCGTGTCTGTTCCTCCCTTCCGTCGCCTGGCACTCTGGTCAGTCTTCTCCTTATAACAGGCTAAGGAAGCTACTTCCTGTTACTAAATATCTAACCACTTGCCTCGTTTCAAACAATATGTGCAATTCACGGGGGTGATATTTTAATATTCCCGGTGCATAGTGTAATAATAATAATAATAATAATAATAATAATAATAATAAAACAAAATAAAATGTTGGCAAACTTCTTGCAAGTTTTTACAAACCCCAGAATTTTCTAGAACCACATTTGGAAAACAGTGATCAAAGGAAACATTATACGGCTCCGTCGAAGTTTACAAATATCCCTGTCCCTATTCCTGTATCGTTTTGTTTCAATTTTCTGTCACTATTGTAGATAAGAAAATCATTAACATATACGGTTGTATTGATACACACACACACAGATATATCTGTGCGAATTAATGAGAACAAGCAGGAAAATTTAGAGTTATTCAGTGCTAGTAACTGATTCCCTTCAATTGTAGGCCGCATTAAGTCAATTGCTTTTATTGGTGGTGCTAGAAGTTAAGCAATTTGCTTGTGTTTCTACCTGTTTTAATGTTTTATTTAGCAAGCATGTTTTTATTCATAATATATATAACACTTAAGAAGAGACGTAAGGTCATAACCCTCCATGAATTTAATAATATGGCATAGGGACAGATAGCAACAGAATAAAACGTAAGATTGGGTACTGTGAATTATAAAATTTACGATGTGTTCGAAAACGAAAAATGTCTAGGAAAAAAATAAGCCTATCTAATCATAATCAGCAAAATTAATCCCCCTCAAAAGTTTTGATTTATAAAAAAAAAAAAAAAAGTGGAGGCTGCATGAGTAAATCCATGCTTCAATAGTGCGTAGGCGACTTCTATAAGGTGGAAGGAAAGCTGGAAGACCGGTCAGAAAACAGCCATTGACGTGTCCCATGAAGAAAAGTCATTTTAGAGTGCATGTAGAGAGAAGCGATGGAGAGGAAATGTCGCTGAAGAGCATCAAACAGACGCTAAAGTTTCCACAAAAGAAGATTTGCATTCACAGGCACTAAATGTTTAATTCTATTATCGGAATGATGAACAGCGATAAGTACATCCCAATTTTATTGAAAAGTGCTGTCCCAAAACTGAAGAGATTGGCAGAGGAATTGAACATTGAAAAAGTGATTTCCCAGCAAGACCTGCCCTTTGTCATGTATCGAAAAAAGTTGAAGACTTCATGGCGAAAAATGATTTTCAATGTTTGGCCTGGAAATTCACCGGATCTCAACCCTATAGAGTATCCTTTTGAAAACAGACGAGGATAATGAACTGTATTACCATATCCCCAAACGAGTGAAAATGGTAATTAAGGCCAAGAGTGTGCACATTAAACACTTTTCAGTAAAAAGTATTATTGAAATTTTGTGAAATAATTAAAAAAAAAAATAGAACAATATCTTGGTTCACATTAATTTGCACAAGGGTGTAATTATTTCTGCAGTCGACACTAGGCCATGTCAGCGCCTAACACCAACTGTATAATCGGTTCCCAAGATTACCAGCCTATTTATTATTACCACTGTCCAAATTTCTCAATATAACATGGTATGCATATAAGCTTTCAGCGTTTACTGAAATACCGCTCTACCCTTGAAAAGAAAGGAATGCCAACGAAATAGAACCGGGAGTTGCTCATTAACCTTAATGACGGCTGGAATTGCTCCAGGGACCGGCGAGGCAGCAAAGAACCTCTTTTATGAGAAGCAACAATTTAGAGCAAAACAAGACGTCGAGATGAACGTGTAAGTTTTGAGTGATGTGTTTGCACCACGCTAATTCCTAGTACTTTATTTCCTGCTTCACTACAAAAAATAAGCATTTGGGAAATTTTATACAGGGTGTTTTAAAAAGAGCAGGTTACATTAAACAAAGAGTAAAAAAAGTGAAGTGAACATAAACATTATAACCTAACCTAACCTAATAGATAAACCGGTCTTTACTGTAAAATGTTCGCTGTCAGCAATTCTCAAACTTCCCTTTAAAGGTCCGTCGCTTTCACTGTTTCCTAATATTTAATTCTAAATTTGTATCCTGTATGTTTTTGTAAAGTTGTTCATTACTGTGTACAAAATTTAAATGAATAAATAAACAAATAAAAGCACATTTTTAATATTGACCTTTTATGCAATGTGTCCATGCACAATAGCATAATCGAAATAATGCTACATATAAACACACACAAAATTAATATATAAGCAATAATACATGATGACACAACATTACTTGTTAATTTAATTCCTGAATGAGAGAGACGATGCTGTTTTTCCCTTAAAAGTATCGGGCTAAACAGGAGACATTTGTATTGAGTTCTTATTGTACGTTTTCCGGTTTCTATACAAATTTTTATAAATAGGTGAAAAAAAAAATTTCACCCAAGTAAATTATTACGAAAAGCATAAATATTTTCGTGGCCTTCTTTGTTAGTCCGATAGGGAGATAGGCGAGCCCCAGCCTGCGCTGTGCTGTTACCAGGGAAACTATGGCAATGCATATGAGTATTGTGACTGGTGCACGTTTTCGGCTTATCCTTTTGAAAACTCCCACAGAAGCAAATATTTTTCTTTAATATAATTCTAATTTACTTGTCTCATTCGTAAATGTTATCAGCTTTTGTTTTATGGTAATGCATTAAATATTTGCATACAATAGTAAATGCTGTTTAATAGTAGTCTCGAATCTCCCACTGCTCTTTGCCATACCCATTCATTGTCACATATATTGCATCTCAAACCTTTGCAAACAGACGAACTGCTTTCCGAATTGTTATATGTCTGCACATTTTATGGATGTTAGAAATCCAAGGTGTTTAAATATCCCCACAACCAATTGGGACTCATGTCAGCAGATCTGACAACCCAATTACAAGAATAGGTCCATAAGTTTCCGGCCTCGCCGATAAGAATTATCACCTTTAAATAACCCTTATCTGATGTCATAGCTTATCTGTTAAGTAAATGATTGCAGCTATAACTTCCACTCCGCTGTGTTCAGTTGTTCAGATATAGTTGCATAAATCGGGCTATGTGTAGAATATTGTGACATGTTCAAAATGGAGCATTGAGTTGTTATTAAGTTCTTTACAAAAGAAGGACTTACTCCAAATGAAATTAAACAGCGATTGGACAGTGTATATGGGGAAGCATCCTCCTCATATTATTCTATAAATGAATGGGCCAAACTTTTCGAATGAGTCGAGAATGCATTGAAGACGAAGAGCATGCAGATCTGCCTTGGAGGTGCTCACTCCTGAAAACATCGCTCGCTCTTGTAGAAGGAGAAATTATGGAAGACCGGCGGTCAAAGTTACAGAAATTGCAGCAAGGTTGGGCCTTTCTAAAACAACAGTCCTTCGGATTATTCATGAACATTTAAACATGAATAAGGTTAGTGCAAGATGGGTGCCTAGACTTCTTCCCTCAGTTCAAAAGCAGCAACGAGTCATCTGTTGTCAGGCATTTTGGAGCTCTGCCGTAGCAACGAGAGAGAAGTTTTGACCGTTGTTACAGGAAATGAAACTGTGGTCCTCTACTATGATCCCTTGTTCAAAAGAGAATCAATGGGGTGCCATAAATCTGATGGAGCAACGCCTCTAAAGGCCAAGGTCACTCAGTCAACCAAGAAGATCATGACCACACTCTTTCGGGACTGCGAAGGAATTCTCTTCATTGACTTCAAGGAGAGGAACACCACATAAATGCTGACCTACTGCACAGACTACGTGCTTCCATCAAAGATAAAAGGCGAGGAAAGGTGGGTGGTGGTGTGCGCCTTCTTCACGACAACGTGCCTGTGAACAGAGCTCTTGTTGCAAAGGAAGCTATGAAGAAATGTGGCTTTAAGGAGATCGACTAATTACAGCCCAGATCCACCTTACGCTCCCAGTGACTATTTTCTCTTCTCAAAAGTCAAGAAGGATCTTCGAGGAAGGAAATTTAGGTGTGACGAAGAAGTGATGGATGCTGTTTATGCCCATTTAGCAGACAAAACTTCCGGCTATTTGGGGGGGGGGGATTGAAATGTTAATTCAAAGATGCGAGAAGTGACTAGGGTAACTATATTAAAAAGTGAAATGTAGTTTTTGTCTTTATCATATCTAGAAAATGGTTAGACCAAAATTATGAACCTACCTCGTACATTAGGCAACATAATTTTTTTCACAAGAAAACTGATTACCTACTCCAATGCAGTTTTTCCCATTAGGCATATTTTTTTGTGACAGTCCTTTTTATAATGCTTTATGTGTTGCTTTTATATAATGCTTTCTTAGTTATAATTATTTTTTAATTATAGAAGAGACAAATTTGTTCAGAATAAGTTGACAACGCTGCAGACTGGCTCATGTTGAGAGTTATTCTATTTCTCTCTGTATAGACTTGTTCTCATTCTAACAGGTTACATATCGCACTGTTATTAGATGGCCAGTATTGAAATTGTAGTGAACCTGTCAACACATGTATTATTGTTTTCTACTATATTAATGTTTTTATTATTATTTTAATGTGCCAAGCAAATGTTTAAATCATCCAAACAAATTCTTCTACGTGTGCAATGAACTAATTTTCAAATCTGATAGGCGACATTTCACATCTCTTATGAAGAAGTGTTTATGAACTTTATTTGGGTGATATGGATTTGACCCCAAATACTGCTGTGTATCATGTGCTTCTTATTGGATGGAAAAATGCTACACGTCATTTGCAGTTGCTATGATTGGGAAGGAACAAAAGGGTCATTGAACTGATTGTTATTTATGCTTAACTAAAATTAAAAGAATTACATCCAAAACGAAGTATACACTTAATCATTCCAATATGGTATCAGCAATGCAACCTATGCCGCATAGTGAAGAGTACCAAAGCATGCAGGTTTCCTGATAACTCCAACCGAACTCTTATTGAAGAGAGAAGTGATCCTACTCTTGAAGCAAGTTGTTCATCAAAACAAAAGTTGGCTGAACTTTTAACTTCCAGGCTTAAAGGTTGGAATCTACTGCAAAGCAGCGTGGAAATCATTAAAACATATTTGTTGTCATTTTCTTGGCACTAACGAAATAATGGGCGATATTGTGAATTCATACAAAGCTATTGGATGCAACTGGTGTTTAAAAATTCACCCCTTGGACTTCCACCTAGACTTTTTCCCAGAAAATCTTGGGGCTATCTTTGATGAGCATGGCGAGAGTTTTCATCAGTATATTTCTACTATGAAAAAGGGGTGTCAAGGCAAATGAGTTCTAGTATGCTGGACAATGAAGAAAGACATTTCGGAGGCAAAACATGACCAAAAATGATCATATTCAGTTTTTTGGTACGTCAAAAGTACGTCAAATATATAATTTAGTGTATCGTAATTATCAATTCTTTTAAACTTTTAAACGTATGCTATAAAATATCCCTGCCTGATGGAAATAATCTGAAAGCATATATGAACTAAACATGGAAAGAGCATAGATTCCGTTAACTTAGTACTTATGAAGGTAAAAATTAAAGGCCAGTGTTATTAAAGTCTTGATTAAGAACTGTTAGACTTTGCATAGAATAATGCGGTGGTGTCTCATCGTGCATGAACCACATTCGTTGTCTTTGAAAGAGGGACATTTGCTCCAGTATAGCAAGTCTGTTCACTAGAACACAAGTTCCTACTTGTCTGATAGCTAAATCTTCTGCCAACACACCAGAAATTCGATGCTTAACCTATATAAATTTTTAAGTCAATACTTCGATTGTGAATATTCATGGATGCCATTTTAACATGTTGCATATTAAGAATGCAGTGTTTGACAAAACAGGATTTTTAATTTAATATACAGAAATTACATCTTGACTGCACTGATAACCAAACACAGCGTGCGACTTGTATTAGATTCGCGTTGTTGAGCCAACTCGCGAAATATTTGTCTTGCTCAAAGGCGTTGATCTCAGTTTAAGGAACTCTAGGGATGTGAATGTTATTTGTACAGCACATCCTTTATGGGGACGGCTAAAAGATTTAGCCACTTCCTATAGTATAATGATATCATTAACTGTGTTCCACAATCGGGGTCAACCTGCCGTCCTCATTGCTCATATGTGCTTCTGAGAAAATCTTAAAGCAGAAGCACTAACTGAAAAGTTTATATTATTTATTAATCCTTAGTTAAGACAAGTGATAATAATCCAGTACACAGTGACTTCTACAATGCTGGCTGTTAGCCTCAAGTACAGTTTGGCATGTGAGCTTGCTCTGTACTAAGGACGGCAGAGGCGCGTGTTATCTCTCACTTGGTTTCTCTGCGTTCATTCAGTCAAAGCCTGTACCGTATGTTTTTGTTAAAATTGTATTACTAATGTTCTAAACTGTACTAGCAATTGCCATGACAGAATTTAAAACTACAAGAAAGATTTTTATTACAGCTTTGTACAGGCAGATTTCAATAAAAATTCCCAGTGTACCTTTTCCCTGCAGAGAAGCTTTACAGTTACTTACAAACACATTTAGATAAACGGGATCTTTATAAGAAGTGAGCAATAAAACTGTGTGTGCTTACGGAGAACGAGACCGGACAAATTGGGAGAAAGATTAGAACATTGATATTGACGATCGGAAGTTACAGCCTCGCCATCTGCCGAAGGAAATTATGTCACACAGTAGGAATTTATAGTATACATTTTTCGTTTCTTTCGTTATTTATTAGTAGTAAATGGTAACCAATTATACTAGTAGATGCTCGAAGTGTCTACCTCTGCTGTGAGACATGCCTGAATGTTTTTAAAAAGTTCTTGAGACGTTCATTCTCTGGAATATTGCAAACTACCTCCCAGCACCTTCAGATGGCGTACACCTCCGTTTCTGAGTATTTCCCAAAATAGATTTCGCACTCATTTAAATTTGTGGATCTAGAGGAATATTTTCTTCATTGTGTGAGAAGACTCGCCCTCTTGCCTGAAATACGTGAGGTGAAAAATTAGTCAAAGGAAAAAGTAACCGCGTTCCATATTTCGTCTGTGTACCGATGAACATTAAGAAATAAACATTTAAATATGGGTTCAACGATAATCTCGTACTAATAGCACACCGCACGCTCATCTTTCGGTCATAAACTGGAAATTCAATTACTCACCTACTTGTCACTACTGCACTGCCTACTGTTTGGCGAGTTGATACATCCTGAGAGACTGAAATTAGCTTCACCTTTTGAAAAAATTTAAATTAGGACCAAGAGAACTTCATGCACAACTATTTTCTCTTGTATCGGCTTATTGTCATTGAAAACGTAAAGAGTTCGAACTTTGTTCACAAATCTGAAAATGGACTTCACGATGGAAATGTTATTCCTGGAAATCTATGAAATACTCTCTATAGTGTTTGCAATCATTCTTCCACACAATAGTAAATAATAGTTCTTTGCTATAGGGTATATCTCACTCTCGGCATTTCCACAAATACACAGCAGAAATGCAACTGACAAAAAAACAAACAAACAAACAAACAAAAAAGGTATGACATAGCTTAATTGCCTCCGTTAACGGAATTTAATTCCAGTCTCTTCAGGAATTTCATGTGCACCGAAGGTCAGCCAATTTCTACTAGTGTATACAAACTCTGATTGCGTAGCGGAATGAGGGCACGGTATAAAACTATTTACCTTGAATCTACTCGAATACAGAGTTTATTTTGTCAAGTAGTAGCAGCAAAACGATAAAGTGCACTGATTAAATTTATGCAAGTGGATTTAGCGGAGTGTGAACACTATTGTACTAGATCCACGTCTCATATCCATCAACACCGCCAAGGGTGGCGAGGTCGTTAAGGCGCCGACTCGTGAGCGGGAGGTTGGGATTCGAATCCCGCTAGGACCGTCCTCCCTGACTGCGGTTTTTTCCAGGTTTTCCTCAGTCCTCATAACTGGCAAATGCCGGGGAGGTACCCTAAACTTCGGCCTGGAACGTTTCCTTCCTATAAAAATGTCTTTTCCCAATATATCATTTCACCCCTCATGTATCATCAGTGTCCATCGCCAGTGGAGCCTCAGTAGTAAAAACGGGCGTTAAACACTATTAAAACAAATTCTTCAACAATGAAGCATATTGCGTTCCAGAAACAACAGATAACGGAGCGTTTATCAGTATACACGAAACTCCCTTGTCTGACCAGTAATTCACCTGTTGCGGCTTTAATCGTAATTGTATGTTACTAGTCGGGTGTCTGCGCCTTCGTACGCCGCGAAGGTTATGCCTTAGCTATAGATATGCTCTTACTCTCTTTTTAAACAGGCTTTTCCTACAGTAACAACTTCATCATGGTAGAAGTAAAAAGAGGAACAATATAGTATTAAAGCACCATTTGTTGTTATTATTATTATTATTATTATTATTATTATTATTATTAATCAAGGTAATATGCTGGGGATTTTTTTAAATTAACAAGAGTTCTGAATTTGTACATTTTAGTGGAAAAAGATTTAAAAACACGCATTATTATAAATAAACTCGTTTCAGGAAGCGGAGGGCTATCTGCAATGCTAAGAGATATAAACTTCAAGTCAGTGAAGGTACAAGTTTCCCATATACATGCATCACACAGGGACACAAGCGACTAAACTGTACCTCGCCTTTGTAGCCTTGAGATATCTCATTTAAAAGAGTGCTAGAATTCCACAGAGAAAGTGTAGTGCGGTTCTTTTTTCTTTTAATTTCCAGAAGCAAAATATGGGACACGTCAGAATACACCTAACTTACCGGAACCGTAAAATGCACGGGATGTCGGTTTGAAGTAAGATGAAAATCTAAGATTCTCCCTTTGTTTTGTGTTAACGTTCCTCCTGTGTTTATACGTGAAGGAGGAGGGGCAGAAGAGAAGGATTTGCAACTATTTTCGGTAAGAAGATAAATGTTTTACAATGTCTAGTGAAGACTGCATTGCTATGGCCTGTATTTACATGCAGAATGTTCTTTTATTTCACTCGTTGTCATTAAAACATTGCTAAAAGTTTATATAATGCACAATTTTAGCATACTCATCAATTTATTCTTTTTGTATTGAAAAGTAAAGACACCAAGTAAAAATGCAGTAATAGAACTGAAGAAGCTCTTTCTTTCATTATTTCCTTTCCTTTCCTTTCCTTCCCTTCCTTCCTTCCTTCCTTGCTTCCTTCCTTCTTCCCTGATTCCATTCCTTCCTTCGTTTCTTCTTTCCTTTCTATTTTTCTTTTTCTTTTTCCTTCCTTTTTCTTTCTTTCGATATTTCCTATTTCATGAATTAATTCTCTTTCCCTCAATCTTTCTTTTCTGTTTTTCTCTGTTTTTTTCTCTGTCTTTCCTGCCCGCTCTTCCCCCCCTCTCCCCCTTCCCTTAAGGCAAGTTTATGTTGCAATTCCAAATAGTTCGATTCTGAATAAAACATCTGATAATTTGTAAGGTTCTATAGTTCCTACCCACATTATCAATAGAAAATGAATACTCATGCTTCCACTGTGCAGTCGTTCAATAATTCACGTGGGTTCATAGTGAGTGACAATTAATTGGAACCATATATATTAATTAATACATGGTTACCACTACACCACCAGGACCGACTAATTGCTACAGAATTAATAAAGACTCTCCCATATCTAGGCAGGTTTTTATTTTAATACCTTATTCTTTTGATCAATAACTGTTGTGGTTATATACGATTTTTAAATATCGTATAAATACCTTAAAATGAATTGCAATAACAGGATTTGGGGTAGGCTACTTGGATAGACCGATTCTTTTAAAATTAAACGGGAGAACATGTCTCTAACAAAAATACAAAGAGGGTACAACAGAATAGAAAAGATGCTCAACTAAAAGATGTGATTTGGTTTTCATAAACCACGAATAGCATTACAATCTACTAAAGTTGTCACTGTAACAAACATAAATATCGCATTGATATTCCTTTGTTTGAAGTTGGCATCTGCAGAACTGAAATTATTAGAGTAGTGTTTTAAGTAGTTTCTGAGGTTAATTGGAAACGTTTAGAAATACAAAAGAGCAGCTTGTTCTGAAATAAACTAGAGATATAGCAAAGCAAAAATATTGTAATATGTTAGGAGTATGTAAAGAATAGTTTTGCAATTCCACTGTAATATGAAGTAACCAGACAGATTTAAACCAAAATATTGTGTTATAATAATTTAATATTCTAAAATTATTAGTAATAATAATTTTGTCATAAAATTCAACAATCATAGAAAAATATAGAATTTTAATGTAGAGACTAGAATTAACCGGAAGTTTCCAAGTATATATCAAAGTGTTGATGACCAACATTTTTGAAAATACCTAGGGTGCCAAAGAAATATATACACACTTTCACAGAAGATATCTATTTAATATATTTCAAAAGTATATGAACCGAAAAACAACAGTAATGTGAAGTATGATGTTCTGGAAAGAGATGTGACTCACATACATTGTAATAGCGTTCCTACGTGACAGGTAAATCACAATGAACAAATGAAGCCAACATTATCGTATAATGTTCTGTAAACAGATGTGACTCACATTACGTTATGCTAGCATGGCTACAACAAAATAGAGTCAAGATTATTGGAAAGCAATTTTGAATGGGTTCCGGAAAACCGAGAATGTTGTTGAAGTTCAAAGGCAATGGAGACGTATGTACAGAACAGAACCGCCAACGCATTCGAGACAAATTTGAGACTCCATAGTACCGTATGCAATAGGATGGTGCACCATCACATTACCACCGAGATGTTCGTGCGTACCTTGATGACAATCGTTCAAGGCATTGGATAGGACGAAGAGGTCCGATTGAGTTTCCACTGCGTTCTCCGGATCGAACTCCATTGGACTTCTACTTATGGGGAACTCTTAAGGATACCATAGAAAACCAGCTACACTGGCAGCACTTCGGGAATATATTGGAACGACATGTGCTGCAATCGCTGAGGACACTTTCGCAAACGTTGTTCAATCAGTAGTTCAACGTACTCAGAAGTGTATCGACGTCGATGGGGAGCATTTTGAGCAACTGTTGTAACTGTGAAAGTCTAAGATGAATAGTGCTCATCATTTTCTGTTTGTTTAATTCAGTTTTGTTATGTTAACAGTTTTTTCTTTGCTTGAAGTGTGTATACATTTTTGGCACCCTTTGTATATCAGAAAAAAATTCTACAATGGCTTGGATGAATTTGCATTTCATGATGATTACACACCACAGTAATACTAATGCAAAGATAATAGAAATAAAATGATCGGAGTAATAGTAATAATACTTATATATTATTTCTACAGAAAAGCCTAAAAGACTAAAAATCTTACAGAAACTTACGAATATAAGACTTCAGTAGAGGGAAAACTGAAAGCCTATGCATCAATTCTTTAAAAAATTAGTTATATATTATTTGTAATGAAAATGTAATATGAGATCCAGGCTATCGATATATAAATATGTTTTAATAAAATCTGTTTCAGTCTAAACAAGAAAACAATGGATTTCTGTTCAGTGCAACACATCTTATGGAGTTCTGCCACACTCGTATACGTATGATGTTTTAACTCCAGTATCCTGTTTCACGAAGCTCGGGATCTAGTAAAACTAGTCTCCATTCTGGCATTACTTTACAAGTGTGTGTTTCTAGAACTTACGAGCGTAACTACTAGTTACTAGTGTGCCATTATTGTTTTACATTTGGTCTTACAGTATTGTTATTTAGTAGAATTCTACCCGTAAATTTGTGTACTAGTGTATTTATTATAGATTAGGTATTGCTTCTATCAATTAAGCTCTATGCATTTTAATTATAAAGCCCGTTAAGAGTTATTTATGCAATATGTGGTTGAAATCCACCAGCCATTCCCATAATTCTTGAATTATATACTTTCACCTGAGAAAAAATCATGGGAACTGAGTTATTACACCATTATAATAATATAAATGCAAACATGGATGTAAAATAAAAGCACTTACCGTTGTAGCCTTCTTCAAAATGTGTCCCTTACATAGGCGTAACCTTTTTCCGATGTAATTAACCCCAAAGCTTTCACTATTATTTTCCACATTTCCGCTTTGTCTTTCTGCATAATTTTGTCGGAAAATTGCCCAAATGGTACTTAAGCTCATTAATTAAAAGCAGCACTGTTACTTTGTTTTGAATATTAGTTATTCTTTTCGATATGGTTGACATAATGCTATTTCTTGGCTTGAATATGCGATTTAAAACAAATGCGTGTTAACAAAACCGCATCAACGAACAATCTACGGGTAATAAATACACTCGAAACAGCCTTCTCGACGCTCGGATACAGTTTTGAGAAGTGACTAACGATTTTACCATTATTCATTAAATGTTTAATTAGAACTGGTGGAATTATGGGTAGTAACTAGTAAACTTAGATTAGTTATTTCGTGAAACAGAGCCCTGGTGTGCGAAGTTCTAGCGGCCTGACCTCGTACGTATGTGGTTTATGGCAATAAAAAATAATTACAGTTAAATTTATGTAGTTTATTTAATAGTTTCATTGAGATGCGCCTGGTCCAAGCGAAACAGTTTCTTTGAAGCTTACAGTACAAAGTGGGTAATATTTAGGTAAGTTATGCATGCGGAGAAGTTACAAATGTTTCATTTAGTAATAGAGAAATGGTTTGCATACTTTTTTTACTTGAACTCCCTTCATAAAGACCTGAGCTGAGCTAACCGTCTATTAATATTAAAAAAAATTAACAGGGTTAAATTAGCCTAAAATTGCTATAGTTTATAGACCTACATTAGGATTCCCCTTAAAAATGACGATATATTGAAATTACACAAGCTCAAATAATTATACTTTTATTTTACATTTAAATCATCAAATCGAAAATTTAACACATTAATAATACCATGACATATTTTTATAGTCACATTCTTATGTTTACCACATTTTTGTTCTAAACTAGATACTGAGAATTACATCTTTGACATTACAGAAATATTTAAATAAGTAACAGACATCCATGCGAGATTAAATTACACAGATACCGGGTGATTTCATTATTTTGAACAATGCAATCTTCTCACTGAATTTAAAATGAAGAAGTTAGTAAATAGCTTGCTTGCTTTGGATGACACAGAACTTTGCAGTCCGCCTTTGATTAAACTAATATGTTTATAATCACTGCTAATAATTAACATAAATATGATGTGATGCATGTATATAGTTTGTATTAAAGGTATTGTAGTCATTAGATAGCACCTTTCATAAACATTAATAAAGGTTTATTGTGTATTTATGTGAACGGATCTGGTCGTTAAACTTGGGAATGCTAAAGTTTTGACCTGGGGAAGAGGTCATTCTCTTTTCAAAGGGTTTAAAGAAAAACATTTACCGAGACGCAGACAAAAGCAGAAAAACATATTCTTTCCATAAGTAAGGGCAATGGAAGAATTCTTTCGAGAAATGAACAAATGTCAATCTCAGATGACAATCTCATAGCCTGCTCCTCATGACAATAACATTCAGACACGTCGATAGGTTTCTGACATGACTTTGCAACACAAATAGATGTCTCTTATTTATGACCAAGATGGGGTCTCTCGCGATCTCATTGCGGGTAAATCTGAAAGGACAGAAAAGTGAAAGGAGATGTAAGATTATAAAATTTTCCCAACATTTATGGCAGGAATGTCCGCTCTTGGAATTATTATAACGTGAGAGGTATTTTCAGGAAATTGGTCCAACACAACCAATAGGAATCTTTCAAAATTGAATGAATCGCAGCGAGTCTGTATAATTATAGATTTTAAGGAAGCACCAATAAATAAGAGAGAATGTATCGAGCTCCATAAATTTCACGGATTTAATTTTCACGGTGGGAGGTTCCTAATAATACAATAAACTCTACATATGATATCATGTAAGGGACACAGAACAGAAAGGACTTAGAGAGCAGTGAGACATAAGAGAGCAGTGAGACATAGAGAACAGTGAGACATAGAGCAAAACGCACAGAACAGTAAGCTTTAGAGCAGGGAAAGGTTAACAGCCCGCGGTTCGAGGCTAAGAGCTACAAGTTACATAGTCGGAGAACGGAACCGTAAGAATTAATTGAAATAGGCGGGCTTAAGAATAGACAATCAGAATCAAAGTGCACAAAGTCGGTAGGAAAAGAACAATAGTCATTTAGAGCAGTCGGAGATAGGCCACCGATAAGCATTATATAGGAGACAATTGAAATCTTCGACATATTTCCAAGCTTACGCGGACAGTCCAGTATTGTGATAATAAGTGCGAATAAATGGTGTCAACTAAGCTCCAGTGTTTCAATGTAGCCTGATAGATTTCCCTTCCCTTCCCTCTGATTCAAACGAGTCACAAACAAAATTCCTGAAGTTCCCTGAGGTAAAGGTTCCTCATCCCGACACAAGGGGCATCCAACCCAGAAGTCAAAGAAACAATTAATCCACACCTCCTCCTCCCGCGAGAGGACTTCAGCATCCCCCGTACGGCCCCAGTCCAAACCACATAAGTTGAAAGCTACATCTAAGACTACAACTTCCGAGGACAGACACATATTTCATGTATATAATTATTTTCTTCTCCTTATGACAGATTAACTGTCTAAACACATGCATTGCTTCCAAGAATTGAAATCAACATAGCTAATCACAGTTAAACATTCCATAATAATAATAATAATAATAATAATAATAATAATAATAATAATAATCTCAAAATCCACCATTAGAGAAAAAATAGCTAAACGCCTTGCAATATTTCGAGAACGCCCAGGGGGTTCACGAACCACGGTTAGGGAAACACTGCTATACATGAGTTTACTGCCGTTCTTCCTCTAGGATATTGTCTTATTACGACTGCAAGAATTAGCAATCCCGTCAGCTTCTCAGCACTAAAGACGCTGCCGAAATTGATCGTGAATTGAGTGAAATTAATGAGGAACGGTAACGTGTGAAGAAAAAATCAGGCAGTGCTATAATTTAATTGCATAGTAAAACATTTACATCTGAGAGTGTCATGCGGGAGCGTTGAGGTGGAATAATGTTGGTATGATTTTTGTTTCTTAATAACAATGCAATTTACACTCAGAAATGTCAGCCAGATTAAAAAATTCTAATGGAAATCTTTCAAGCACCGAAACCTCAACCCGTTTTCCTTTACTTTAAGAAGGCCCATTCTCAAACATTTCATAACAGTGAGAAATTGAAATAGTTTAAATGCCAAGCTGTATAAGAAGATTCGAAAACTTTTTCTTGGCAGAAAGGAAGAGACATACAAGAAATAACATCTGTTCATTTGTTTTTACAACCCATTGGAGGGACCGACTGTTACTTTTGATACTTGCTCCAAATTGCATTTTTTTAGAATTAAATATTTTAGTAATTTAAAACGTAGTTTGTACCAATTTTTGTGCTGGTAAGAAATGGTTATTAGTTGCCAACTAGAACATTTATTGCAGATGAGCATGCATTATTTAAACGCTAAATATTGCATTTGCTCAAGGATGTTAGTTAACACTAAAAATGTTTACTAAAGATATTCAACAGAGGATATATTAGGATAGGGTAGTAGCATGCGTTCTGTTTTGTCCCCCCCCCCAGGGGTGCTTTGTCAATGGGTGAGTGCGCCGCTCGTTGGCCGGCTAGCTGGGTCTCGGTGATTAGAAGGAGGGTAAGACAATAAAACAAACCAAGCATATAAAAATACACAAACAAATTCAAGACACTCATTACTAAATAAATTATTATATGAGGTGCTGAAACTGCCCGCCTTCATTTTCCATACATTTTTGGCATCTCTAGAACTTTCGACTCTATAATAGAACAACGGAGTAAAATGGCAGCGTGGAAAACGTAATAGTTGTTCGTTTATGGTATTTATTTTCTTTAAACTTGTTTTAAGTGGTTTGTGCGCTTTTAAAAGATTTTAATGTCACATTTTTCAGTAAATTCTCCAATATTAGTAAAAACCCAAAGAGCGAAATAAATACTTTCTGTTTCAAACCGTGTGTTGTATTCACTTGCTACAATATTACTCACCTACAAGGAGTAACCGACCCTTTCTCCTTTGACGCTCTTCCGACCTGATTTTGAGCTTCGAAGACAGTCATTTGTGCTTGGATAATTCTAAATGTCATATACAGCACCAAAGCATATGTAAACTATTTTTAGTTGCATTTTCCGAAATCTACTTCTGCATTATATATATATATATATATAAAAACATGAATTCCATTTCTTAAATAAGTAGGAATAATGCGTATACACAAATGTACAAAATAAAATTGCATATATTCTGATAGGACTGCTAATGCTACAATCACAATCAACCTTGCAATAATGTTATAGCGCACTGTAGTATTTGGTAAATCAGTAACACAAGATCCAGGTATGCAGTACAGATGTCCACTTTCCACCCTATTATTATTGTACGAGGGTAGGTCCATAAGTTTCCTACCTCCCAGATAAGTCTTATCGCCTTCACAAAACCCATACCTTATCTGTTAAGTAAACAATTGCAACTGTAACATCCGATCCGCTGTGTTCTGTTGTTCAGATATAGTTGCATAAAGCAGGCTATGTGTAGAAGATTGTGACATGTTCAAAATGGAGTTTCGAGCAGTTATTAAGTTCTTCACAAAAGAAGAACTTACTCCAAAAGAAATTGAACAGCGATTGGACGGTGTATATGGGGGAGCACCCCCCTTTGTACCGTAAAAGAATGGACCAAACTTTTCCGAATGGGTCAAGAACGTATTCAACACGAAGAGCACGCAGGTCAGCCCTTGGAAGTGCTCATTCCTGAAAATATCGTTGAAATGGAAGACCGGCTGCTCAAAGTTACAGAAATAGCAGCAGGGTTGCGCCTTTCTAAAACAACAGTCCTTCTAATTATTCATGAACATATAAACACGAATAAGGTTAGTGCAAGATGGGTGCTTAGACTTCTTTCCTAAGTCCAAAAGCAGCAACCAGTCTTCTGTTGTCAGGAATTTTTGGAGCTCTGCAGTGGCAACGAGCGAGAAGCTCTGCAAGCCATTGTTACCGGAGATAAAACTATGGTCCTCTACTATGATCCCTTATCCAAAATAGAATCAATGTAGTGACATAAACCTGGCGAAGCACCGTCTCTAAAGAACAAGGTCACTCAGTCAACCAAGAACATCATGGCAACAATCTTTTGGGACTGTGAAGGAATACTCTTCATTAACTTCAAGGAGAGGAGCATCACAGTAAATGGGGAGTACTATGCTGGCCTACTGCACAGACTACGCACTTCCATCAAAGAGAAAAGGCGACTGAGTGGTGCTGTGTACCTTCTTCACGACAAAGCGCCTGTATGTGCACACAGCTCTTGTTGCAAAGGAAGCTGTGAAGAAATCCACATCTCGCTTCCAGTGATTATTTTCCCTTCTCAAAACTAAAGAAGGACTTTCGAGGAAGGAAATTCAAGTGTAACGAAGAAGTGATGGATGCTCTTTATGCCCATTTTGCAGACAAAACTTCTGACTATCTTTGAGGGGTGGGGATAGAAATGTTAATTCAAAGATGTGAGAAGTGTATTACAATAAAGGGTAACTATATTGAAAAGTGAAATATAGTTTTTTTGCTCTTATCTTACCTGGAAAATGGTTAGGCCGAAAATTTATGGACCTACCCTTGTATATACATTAGTAAGTCATTCTAACGGGAAAATATATTGTCGTCACAACTTATAATTTGTAAAATGCAAGAACACAAATTAAAAATACATCAATAATAACAGTAAACTTTCTGTTAATGGGAAATAACTTCATTCCTGTTTCATCGTGTGCTATAGATCGCAGCAAAAACATTTTCACTGACAGAGGGTACAATCTCCTGCCAGAAAACGCGGAGAAAATGCTCGTAATTTACTGTCAAGATAATGCACTGTATCATTTCAATAAATATGTTGTAACCTTTGAAGATGCGTATAAATAAAAGTATGTAAATCTAATGCTGCTCTTTAAATGTGAATACTAAATATTTTCCCGAATATATTTTATATTGTAATGAATTGTGTTTCGTAATAATTCAACATTTCCCCCCTTTTTTCTACTCTCTAGTGGTAATCCATTAGAACAATTGGAGTTAGCTGTGCAAGTAAATACGTACCACTTCTCGACCAACTTTTTATTTGCTCCATGACGCAGTTAATGGGCAAATAAAAAGTGGCTGTCTTAATCTCCTCCTGAGTATTGAGGGTGGAGGGCGAGACGCGGTAATGCAGCAACCAAAGTGCTGGTGCTCAATTATTGTATAGTGTCATTCACTAAGCAAGTCCTTCAAACCACATGGCTCTCCTTAGCATTTTGGAGACTTGTGGCTTTCCCGCTCCACTGCAATTAATACTGCAAGTCACAAGTAAGAAATTGCAAGGATTGTTTTTATATTTACAGTGAAGTTATTTGAGTTATGGACCACTTAAGTGTAGCTTCTGCAACCAGAAAAAAGGGCAGATGAAGTTACCGGGCGTACTTTTATTTTTACTGAAAGTATAAAACGATACTGAAATTAAAACTGA
This sequence comes from Metallyticus violacea, assembly GCA_030762175.1. Lineage (NCBI taxonomy): Eukaryota > Metazoa > Arthropoda > Insecta > Mantodea > Metallyticidae > Metallyticus > Metallyticus violacea. Next base: position 2,331,166 of record CM060841.1, on the reverse strand, counting down.
TAATAATGAATACTAATTCATTTGATAAGAGATTGAAAACGATGCCCCTCAATGGTAATACATTGCCGGTCTCTGCATAGGAAAGTCCTGTATTTCATCTAGCCTTTCTTCCTGGAATTAGAAATAGGAGATTTGACCTGCCCATTGTGGTTCTGAATATGCTGCTTGTTATTGAGAGATCCCCCCTCGTACATTTTAACAGTTTGGGAACACAATTGTCGTGATACTTTCTTACCCCTTCTCTACAAGAATCCGTTTTCACATATGCAATGATATCCTGGATTACATAGTTAAATTATCTTCCTTAAGCAATAAACTTTTATCCGCAGGAATGTGTACTTGGCACCCGGATCTTTGGGTTATTCATAAAATCGTTAAAAGATGTCAAACTTGTATTTGAAAAATAACAATATGGGTGTCACGGTTCCTCACAAAGTATTGTAACCTAGTCAAGATATTAAATGCTTAAAGCAATCAAATGGGGCCAGCTCCACCATTTACAACATGCTGTAATTAATAAAAATTAAACCTTTCATCACTACAATAATCAATTATCACCATCAAACATAATAATTGAAAGAATATTAATTAGCAAAACATATAACTTGTGTTCTTGTCCCATTTATAATCACCGAGCAATTAATAATCTAGAAATCCTAATTCCCAATTACTTAGACGCTTCAGCACTGCGGGAGAAATTTAGATTGAAAGCCATTCGTAATATAAGTTGTTTTGATAGAAGATCGGCTTCTGTCTACGAGGTATTATGTATAACTGCGTTCTCTTCCCCCAAGGCAAACAGCGTACGCTGCCAGTCGAGTGTATCGCCGCTGGTGGCCGAGGTCGTTAAGACGCGGACTGGTGAGCGGGAGGTCTGGGGTTCCGATTCCCGCCAGGAATGATTTTTGAGGTTTTTCCAGGTTTTCCTCAGAACTCATAAATGGAAAATGCCGGGGAGGTGCCCTAAACTTACGTTTGGAACGGTTCCTTACTTAAAAATGAATCCTTTCCTAACACATCTTTTCATTTCACGTATCATCAGTGTCCATCGCCTTGGTGCCTCTGTAGCAAAAACGGGTGTTAAACACATTCATTCATTTCCAGTCGAGAGTCAGTGACCGATGGGAAAAGCCAACTATGCAGACGCCGAAAGACTGCGTTGGTTGTTAAAATAGTTGCAAAAACGGAAGTTAGCTTCAGGCACACTGGTGAATATTTCTGGCTATTTTGTGTTTCAGTCTGCACCAATTACAATAATCATTGAATGCATTCACACTTTCAGTAGATGGTTTTCATACATACCGATTTCCCTTCAATTATCACATTTTATTTACTTAATTTGCAAAATATCTGCATTTCTTTCTGTTCGAGACGAGAAAATTCAGCTATTGATGTTAGAATCTTCATTTTAGCTAATAATGATCTATTCAATGACCCATTCTTTAAATTACCCTTGAAGTTTGGTATTTTAATCTTATTAGGAGAAATGGCAAAATAAAATATAAATAAATAAAATCGGAGGTTCATGCATTTATTTACTCTTCAAAAACCTTCTTACGACTATAGCCCTTTTCTCTGAAAGCGTTTTAGTTATTGACATCGTGTAAATCTTGTCTCCATAATTTATTGAAATTATTAATTCCCCTTAGCAAAGCAGTAAACCAGTTTATATTCATTTGACTTTAAATAAAATTACAATCAATGAAAGAGTTTAATTTATTTTCACCGCGTTTAATTAAATAAAGAATATCAGATTTATTCACGTTGAAAATAGCAAATTCGGTCACCAAAATAATAGCGATTTTTAAAAAATTCATATGTAATTATTTTTAGATGTAAGCTATGTTAACTGTCTAGTAATTTTAATAAACAGTAAAGACATCACAGAAGGTATGATGTGTTGGTGTTAACATAGTGCATTGATATTCTTTTATTTGTTTTTGCAATTGTTACCTATAATAACTTAGCCATATTTTCAATTAAAACGCAAAGGGAAGTTTTTTATAGGTCAAGTGTTTATATTATTTCATGGAAACCGAACGGAAATCCCCCTTTTTTTTTTAAATATAACACGAACATTTTTCATAAATTCTGAAACATTATTTTTTTTAAATGCATATTCATTAAAATTAATTTTACATTTTTCTGAATTAATTCACGTCATATTTCATATAATAATGATTCTACTTTTTTGATAAATAAACAATTTCAAAATATCACAAATGTTTAATTTCAGAGGAATCATATTTATTGCTTTAAATTTACTTTAAAAATATTAAATATGATAAACCTATGCGAAATGGAAAATTAAGACAATAATCATAATAATTTTGGCCAACATATTAAATTTTTTTGCCAAATAATATGAAATTGGATGCTATATGCTCCTTCACTGAATTATATAATGCTAAACAATCTCTCTTCGTTCTATAAAAGACCACCACGGGTGGCAGAGGTCGTTAAATCGCGGACTCGTGAGCAGGAGGTCTGGGGTTCGAATCCCTCCAGGACCATCCTCCCTGACTGAGGTTTTTTCCAGGTTTTCCTCAGTCTTCATAAATGGCAAATGCCGGGGAGGCATTTAGGCCTGGAACGTTTCCTTTCTTAAAAATAAATTCTTTCCCAATATATCATTTCATGTATCACCTGTGGTACCTCTGTAGCAAAAACGGGCGTTGAACACATTCATTCGTTCTATAAAAGATTTAAAACACTAAACGTTACATTTCTCTCTCAACTCAATCAAAATAAGACTGAACTTTTTTAGCAGTACATTACTGCATCATTTTTTTGCATTCTCTTTTTTATTATCATTCTATAAATGCCACTTCTACTATATCAGATGCTTTGTTAAATTACCTATTGTTCCAGAACAGTATTTAGAACTCAATTTTTTGTTCTCTTCCGCAATTTCGCTTTGCAACTGTATGCTAGTCGCATTTCATTGCTTTGCTATTGTCCCCTGCAAGTAGCAACAGAAGACAGCTATTCTGAGAGCAGGAATTATTGTTTTTCCCGGATATGCCTGTGTGACGAGAAGTAAAAAGGAACGGAGGAAATAATGGTTTTATAGATGGTTGCATTTTGAATTTCTTTATAATTCCGAAAATTGTCGCTCCCTTTTTACACGTATTTTTCGTCCCTCGTACTCATTGATATAGGTTGCAGCAAAATGTTCTATCTTTAGTTTTAAACATAACGTATTTCTTTATTATAAATGCCTTTATGTTTATTTTGTTTGTGTTAAAGCCCGAACTGCTACACTAAAATCTTATCTACAACTTGATACCCAAAAAATTCGGTTGCTGGTAAATTATATTTTTTATGTTTTCATGCTGTTGTTAAAAATATTATTTTATTTTCGTTTACATTTAGGTGTTTAGGTATCTTTTAGCAAGAGCTTATAGTAGAGTTCACATTTTCTGAGCACCTTACGTGAATGAAATTTTACATATAGTTATGTATAATTAGGAGGAACAAGCTTGAGTGGAAAAGTATCCCTAAGGGTACGAAGAGTAAACATTTGAATATCAATGTTCTAGCATATGTGCGCTATACCCTGGACCCAAGGTTCCTCGGTTCGATGGATTTATTTTTTTTTCCGACGCAAATATCTCGAGTACAAGTCCTCCGGGAGGGATTTTAAGCCTGAGTCCCTTGTCCTTTATTTACGGCACGTTAAAGAACTCCATACTTGAAAAAACAAAGGTCGTTTGACAAAATTACTGGATATTTTACATACAAGTAATATCTTATCATCAGATTAGATGGCACCGCCTGTGGTGCCTCAGTAGTAAAAACGGGCGTTAAACACTACTCAAAAAAAAAAAAAAACATTAGATGGCACTTGAAGTGATGGGATGACAATTTACCTTTCTAGCATCTGTAGGCGCAAAGTGTTACTATTTATGGATGGTTAATTGAAGCCGATTGTCAAAAGATGTTGATACTTCGTTACCTGACTGAATAATCATAATAATAATAATAATAATAATAATAATAATAATAATAATAATAATAATAATAATAATAATAATGAAATTGCATACATGCATGAAAAGGTATTTGTATTCTTGTAAATCAATATTACGCCAAAGTTTGTAACCTGGAGTGTTAAAAAAATTGTGTAACAATGTGTGCTGTGTGGTTTGAGTGTCTTGTGAAAAAAAAATATTTTTAGCCTAATCTATCTAAAAATAAATTTACACCATACTTTCAATACAATTTTTTTTATAATTATATAAACACTTGTCCTTAAAGACGCACAGCCACTTTTTTCCTTCTTGATTTGTTATATTGTACCTACCACAAGCATGTGGTAATGTGTTATCTTTCGTACTACTGCGTAAAAGTAAATACTTTAGAAATAAAATGACAATTCAAAAGTTACTATATAGTGAAGCTATTTAAAATAATCTTTAGGTCGGATAAAATCATTTATTATATTAAACGATAAGATAATTAAAATTATTAGCTGATAATAACAGTGACATTTTATTGAGAAACTTTCTTATTAGCTTCACAGAGTGCACGACGTTAAACAGAGAGATAATCGTAAACTACAAAATACTTTGAGGAAACAACAGGCGACGATAGAAGGGAAAGTGTTTGGCACAGAGCCCAACAGACAGCATAGGGAGAAACCGAACCTTGCAGTGGAGTTAGATTTGAAACCACAGACCTTCAAAATCAATAAAAAACTAATTTTGTGGTTTGTCATTTCAAACCAGTGATTAAACAGTACAGCACGAAAGCAAAGAACTGATTTTTATTTTTTGTATTTCCACTTTAGGGTTATAAAGTCTTTATTAAGGAAATGAACTTTATTTTTAAGGTGGTATCTTTGTGTACTTTTTCTATTTGTTCGTAATGAGACGGCAGATGGTGTGTTCCATTTCTGCAGCTCTTTTGAAATTAAGAAAATCAGGTTTATTACTCTGAGAGGTTATTAAAATAAATAAGGCAAAATAAAGCAACGCTTAAATTTTTTAAATATTTTTAATTTTACGCATCATTGCACGTAGCTCCACTCATTTATTGAACAGTAAAAACCTGTAATGTATTCGGGTATCATTTTCAGTCTTTTACTGTAAGAGCATGAAAATGAATCACATTTTACACCTGGGCCAATTGAAATGTCTAATGGCAGTAATGTTCTTATATTTTTGTTATATCAGTTTTATTCTATTGTTGAGATATTTCAATCAGTTTAACATATTTTTATGAGGTAAAGATGCCATTAAGTCGAGAGGAGGTGGTTGTTGAAAGACAGATGGAGCATGCCTCATGTTTCCCATGTGTTATGTGTCATGTCTATTATACAAAGAATATACGGAAGGTTCAGGAAACCTGGAACCTGTTGCAGAAGACCAGAATCAGGTACCAAAAGAGTTACGTCTGCAAAAGATGATCACCTTCTACAGCTGCAAATTTTATGCGATCATCACACAACAGCCAGAACTTGTCCTGTTAAAATGTAAGGGTCTTCAACAGGATGTGCTCCAACTCAGGTTAATAAAATGACTGTAGAAGCTCAAAATCGCTTGCAAAGGGCATCAGGAGTCAACGCCAGCGTGAGAAGAGTGAGACGGAGATTTGAAGAGGCGCAGCTCACCTCTAAAAAACCAGCCAGTGGTCCCTTCCTTACCCAGCAACATCGGCAACCGCGCCTTGCCTTTGCCCATCAATATCTGGAGTGGACTGAGGAGAAATGGAAAGCTGTCCAATTCGCGGATGAGTCAGGTTCAGCCTGAGATCGCTTGATGGCAGGGAAAGAGTGTGGAGGAGGACTGGAGAAAGGTATGCCCATTGCATCTTCTCAACGACGATGGCTTTCAAGGCAGGTTCGACGTTGTGTGTACAGATATCAGTGTAGAAGCCAAGACAGAAGCGATTTTTGTGGAGAACGGGGCCCAGAAAACAAACCGACACATTGAGGAAATTCTTCAGGAGCATTTTATCCCCTATGCTCCATATATTGGGAGTAATTTCCGCTTCATGCATGACAATGCCCATCCCCATGTAGCCTACATTGTAACACTATTGCATGAGGTGGGATTCAGGTGTTAGTTTGGCCAGGACGAAGTCCTGACCTCAACCCCATTGAGCATGTTTGGGACATAATCGGTTGATTTTGTTGTTGTTTTGGTTTATTTACGGACGCTGTTTAACACCTCAGGTCATTAGCGTCCCATTCAAATCAGGGCGTGAAACGGTCGACAAATTTTGCTCAGAGGCCTCTTCTTTCAGGCTTGAGTACGTAATGGGGAAAAATCTTCGCCGGCGTGTTCCTGAGAGCCTTAATGAACTTCGGGAGGCTATCCGACAAGAAAACCTAAGGACCTTGATCCGCAGCATGCCCGTAAGGTTGCAAGTTGTGATACAAGCCACAGGAGGAAACATCCACTTCTGTGAGTGCCACTGAGTGTTGAAATGCGCGTCTTTGTGTTACCAATGCAGGTGTGTTTACCTTGTGTTACCCCATTATTATGAAATATGATTAACTTGTTTTCATATACATACTCATACCATAAAGGACAATTATAGACCCAAAATGATATCCGAATGCATGAGGTTTGCAAAAAATTTGAAAAGTATTTAATACCAAAAAATTAATGGAACCCATAATTCACATATAATAACGCGTAAAATCAAGAATATTTAATAAAATTTTGTGTTGTGTTTATTGCCTTTCACTGTATTATTATTATTATTATTATTATTATTATTATTATTATTATTATTATTATTATTATCATTATCATCATCATCATCATTATAGGTAAAATATTATGTGCTTAATTTTTACGTTGTTTTTGCATATTTTAACCTCGCAATTATTACCCTGATTATCATATTATTTATTAATATGTCTTTTATCCTTAAATAGCTTTGGACATAATAAGAAATTCTTCAACATTGTCTGATACAATTTATTTCATGGAGGAAAAAAGAACTCCTAGATTCTTGCGGGCTCTTCATTGTCAGCCTGATTACCAAGAGCATTTTTATCCCCCGATATTAATTACCTCTTATTAAAGGTGTTGAACTTGAATAATTTAAACATGGGACGCTTCACTTGGTACCTAACTAAGATAATAAAATATTTGAAGATGTTACTATATGTTTATAACAGATTAATGCATGGTTTATGATATCAAATTCCCATGGTGGGCAATTTTTGGAGATAGAAAACTTTGAAAACAAATTATTTTATTTGCAGTATTTAAAAACTGATCAGTGACCATTACTAAAATGGAGAACCTTTTGAGGATGTAAAGCAAATCATTCGAAGAAAAACAGCAATTATAATCCATAGTTATAGAAAGAAAACGACCAAAAGTCATATTTACATACAGTCCCTATGAATGACGATGAACGAACGATGGAATTGTAAAGTACGGCTGTTGTCTTTAATTGCTACCAGTTGCTGACTGCTTAAAGAAAGTCATACATTCAAAACTGTCGCTAAAGTTGACTGTTGTCTGTGAGCAGTCAAATGGATGGAAGATTATGGGGTTCACTGTGTGCTTCAATATTGAGAAATAAAACATAGAGAACTGTTATAATTTCGTATGACATATGATGTCGTGAGAAAGAGCACTTAAAGATTTCCTGTTTTAAATTTTGGGAAATGTGTAATTGCCGATGAAAACAACAGGTAGCACACAAAAAACTTTTTTTTAATTGGTTGCCGCTCTTTCGCTTGTCATTTGTTGTATTGAAGCAAATTGTGTAAATAGGTTTAGAGATGTTGTGGAGAAGGGATGCATATGTAGCCAAGGAAAGGCCGTTCAGAGAGACAATCCGTTGATGCAGACATTTGTACACGGTCTTAAGAAGCCTGTGCGCTCATCCCGTGTCCATGACCTCGAACTTGTCTGAGGCTTCACCCTTACAAACTGCAATTGAAACCTGATACCCTCCAAAACGACTTCGTTTCTGTGAACGTTGCCATTCCGGGAGATATATTGGAGCGAGTTCGACGTCAGTGGGAATGTCGCCTTGAGGTCATGCATGGCATACAAAATGAGTGCCTGTGAGGTAGGCACTAACTTCTTTTTAGTTTCTCTTTCTAACGTCACTAGTTCATGTGAAGCGACTCTACACACGAGTGTTTCTGTTGATAGTCTCTACTATCAAGATAGAATCTGGAAACTCTTGATGGCGACAAGAGTCGGGGTGATTCGCTGCTGTTATGCGTTTGGCACGTCTCGAAACTACACAAGGAAACGATCCAATTCCAAGCCAGGTTACATGTCAAAGAACTTTCAATTTTCAACGTTAAGCTGGTAAATGAAACGATCTTCAGAAAAGCAGATAACATTGTGTGCTAGCGCTATTATTTGGGTAAATCACTGCCATATTCCTGAATTGCCCGATCGATTACAATCGCTAACAAAGATAAGAGTTCCAATTTAAAGGAAACTGTAAATTAAATGTTTTATATTATTATATTTACATTTTGATTATAGCCTTTTAATTTCCATTAATTTTTTTCATTTTCAATATCTGAACTAAACGATACAGGTAGAAAAATGCTCTTGAAAGGTACATAGTTATAAAGAATGAATTAAAAATTAAAGTATTCAATTCCTACCTCAGATCCTATTAATAGAAGATGACATCACCAGGCCTTTCAGAGTGCTCACCAGTCTCTGAAAAATATAAAAAGAAATTGTACATTATACTTGAACACGTGTACAGATATTTAATTTTTTGAACAGGGTAAAAAATGCATGCTCTTATGCTTGTGTGAAATGTAGAAAAAAGGCAATTGAATCTCTTTCGTTTTTGTACCAGTTGACTGTCAAATGAACATATTTGGTTGTCAAATGTTGGGAGAGGTTTATAAACAAAGGGAAAATATTAAACATAGAAAATTAAAAATTAAGTTCGGTCAATATTTATAGTTTTCTATCATTAAAATATTTTTAAATTTGCTTGGAAATTACAAATTTTGAGTATTTATATTTATTTCATACAACATAGTTTCCACAGCCGTTTAATAAATGTGCACATAAGGTTTAACACACTAAAATATATGTTACATACACAAGGTGGAAGGGAACCTAAAGCATTCCTTTTCAAATATTATTCTTTTAAATATGATAAACAAATTTTTGAATAAATATTTTTTCATTTTTTAACGTTTTAGGCAAAAATCACATTTTGTGTTAAATTAATAATGCTCATTTACATAAAACAATTTAAAAATATTCTACAATACTATATACAGTAGCTTAGAGTAGCTATTTTAGTGCTCTATTAGTCATTAAATGTCAGAAACTGATTCATTGCTTATAAAGGAATTTGTAAAATTCGTTCATTAGCTCCAAAAAATACAGAGGGAAAATCGTTAACATTGGAGGCAGAAGTACTTAATAAAAACAACACACTAAACATCATTCTTTTCATTAATTAGTTATTTTCCTCACATATATTATGCTCACTGTTTTGTATTATAAATTAATATTTATGATTTGCACAACCAAGTAAATATCAACTGTGACGTGTAATTAAAAGTAAACAAGCTACAGCGCTATCCTGCAATTTTAATTTGTTGAAGTACTATTTATAATTAACTTTTATTTGTGTATATACCTAAATCAGATATTGGCAAATTAAAGTTCGTAAAACAGTTAAGACTTGCATGTAAATGTCAACAATTGCTATAATTTCTTGCATTTATTCATTTTTTCAAAGATTGGGAACAAAATTGACTATTTTTTTCCTTCCTATAGCAATTTCATATCAGTGAATTGAAATAATACGTTCTTGTGTTGCATTTTATTAATATTATTTTTTTAAAAAGTGAAATTATCTTAGTAATTAATAATAATTGTATCAAGAACACAATTTAAATATTTCACTTGCTATAATGTGAGCCATAACCGGTGAATTAATGTATTAGGCGTCATTTCACTCTGTATATTGGTATCAAAATGTTACAGTTCAAATTATTAGATCGCTCGCCATTACTACATTAGGACAATTTCCAATACAACTGGCTGGCCATGGGGCAAGCTTAACTTCCTGTATCAGAATTTATCTTTGTCATCTCTTATTAAAACCAGAAAATACCGGAAAAATAATGGTGCCAGAATATAGATTAACCTCTATCCAACATCAGATCAGAAATACAATTTATTACATAATATATTAAGTTGATCTCTACATTACCGTACTGGATATCCGGTTACTCGTTAGGGAGACCCGTTGGAGTATATAGTAAGACGTTCTTTTTCTTCGAAATCAGCTTCTGACTCCTCATAACCACGTTAAAACCTAAGGAATTTCTCTAAGCGCATGCGCAGAGCTAGTCCCTCCTAGTTCAAACATGTAACTATCACTTGCATACCAGAACACAACCGCCTGGGTTACGTGCCCAATAATAGGAAACCCATTCTATATTGTTAACCCCCATATTATCAACAATATTTATTAATAACCCCCTATGCCGCAAAATAAAATCTAAAAATAAATTTAAACTCATTAGATTAAGTTCAGATTTATTCCCATTAGATGTCTAAGGCTACACTTTCAGTAGCAAAAAGTTGATACCAGTATATCAAGCAAGTGGATATCAAGCTGTAATTCTCACAAAATAGACATTATTAATGCGTTGTACAGAATAGAAAATAATGCTGTATAGTAGGCGAGGCTATATTAATTATCAAATATAAATATAATTCATTATTATATTAAGGACGCTAATCTGCTATTAAAATTAATTGCAACCTGCCATCAATTTTATAATACGACATTAATAATTAATGTGCGGAAAAACGTGAATATTGTTTATATTGTGAAATATGTACTGTATAACATTAACATATTACACTGGGTGTTAATTTATTTTCGTATTTCCTCGGGGAAGAGTTTTATTGTAATGCTAGAAAAGAGAGTTTATATATTAGCAGAGATACTAACAAAGTTAACCTTCGCTAAAATTATGAACGACGTTCAGGACTTCGATCGAGCCACCACATTAGTAAAGTTACTAATTGCGCGAATGAATTCATCGACCCTGGCCGGGATTGAACCTGCGGTCTTGGGTCTAAGAGGAAAGTAAAGTTAGCACTAGACAACCAGGATCGACGACGTAGTCAGGAGTGGAGACGAAAGGGCGAGAGGAGAGCATTAGGAGCAAATAAAACATGTGCAAGAACGGCACATTTGGAACATAAGCAATGTAGCGGAACCCGATAATGACAATCACTTCATTCTCTGTTACAGTTAAACAATATAGTTGGTAAGGCTTAGCAAAGTATTGTTTACTGTTAACAACGAGTGTTAGGAGATGGATGAAACATTTCAAAGATGGGAAAACGAGTATCCAATACAAATACATGTTTTAAATACATCCCAGATGAGTGATTTAGTCCACATAAATAATATCATCTTTATGTAGCAAAATAAATTATAAATTATAAGAATCGATTTAGGTATAGTTCAATAAATCGAAATGGAAAAATTTTCTCATTAGATATTTTTGCTATAGAAAACCTATAGAGTTTAGTTACAATTTAGAATTTAAATGTTCTGATCTTCTTCATTGTGACACTGGCAGTGTGAGGACACGCATTATTCTGTTGCTGCACGATCTTCTTTCCAGGCCGCTTATCGCGCAATGCACGATGGAGCTTCCAAAGTGTCTGGATATAGCAGGCAGCGTTTATGGTTTGTCTAGGTTCAAGAAAATCAACCAGGATGCAACCCTGTGCATCCTAGAAGACGCTACCTCATAACCTTCCCAGCAGATCGCACTGTCTTCGCTTTCGTCTTCGATGCGAATCAAAATGGTACCATTTCACACTCTGGCCTATTGTTTCAGGCTTGTAATGATGGAACTAGCTTTCATCGCCTGTTACAATACTCATCAAAAATCATCACCTTCATTTTGAAATCTCTGAAGATGGTTTTGGTTGATCGTTCTCCGAAGTTGTGGTCTTCGGTCAATAAAGGTGGGTCAACGGGCACAATCTTTTCGATAACCTAACCTTTTTATCATTTCTTGCATTGCACTATGTCATACTGCAAGTTTTGCAGCGATTTCATCTACAGTGATACGCCTATCTTCTGCAATGAGCTCATCAACTCTTTCCGTGGAGACAGTTCGCGAGCGACTGCTACGAGGCTCATCTTGGATATTCGTTTTCCCATCTTTGAAATGTTTCATCCATCTCTTAACACTGTTAGCACCCATGCAGACATCTCCATAGGCACGTTGAAGTCTGAGGTGAATTTCAGCAGCAGATTTTCCCTCTTTAACAAGGAATTCAATAAAGTCTGTAGATTACAATCATGCAGTTCTCTTTGTTACATTGTTGGGATTTGAATTTTAACAATGGGTTGCTGATGACTTTCAGTATGACTCATAGGTAAAAAGTTATATACTTGCATACGAAAAAATTAACCATAACATCTAAACGGTTCAAATAATATTTTTTTTTTTTTATTATCAAATCGGTGTTTAGATTTTCCCTTTTTATTCCTTTATGTAATATTTTATTTTTTTATGAGGGTTCATTAACTGATATCCCTTATTTTCAGGATATAATAAACTCAATCATAACAGATGAACTACTTTGCTCTGAGCAGCTATTTTTAACACCTAATGAATAAGCTTGAAAGCAAAGTGCAGTCATTAGCTGAGTAAACGTTACTATCACCCAGATCTCGTCGGCCAGGGTGCTCAATTATCTCGAGGGCCATTCATTTGACAGCGCAGCGGTACTGCGACTTAAAGAGCCAGCCTTACTCTTTGTAAATTAAAATTCATCTACAAGTGCATTATGATAAATGAGAGCTACTCACTAAGTGAACACACGAAATTTAGAGAGGTGAAGCAGGAATTAAATATCGCCAGCCAAATGGGTTAAGAGCTCCAAATTTGCAAATAAATTAATTTTTCCATTAAATGACTTGGTCTTTTTATGTCTTTAAGGCTTTGAAACCGAAGGTGAAAGCGACTTTGAGTCAACATTGTCACAAAACAACTTTATTAATATCTTCAATTTCATTCAATAACAATAACAAAATATAGCAGCCCTGTATTTGTTTTCTATGAATCTTAGGTTAATAAAAACCCTTTTCTTCCTGTACAGCATGAATTAGGCCTCCTGGCCGTCTCCAAAATTGAAACTGGTCATCCCAACTTTTTTTTTTTTTTTTTCCATTTTTGTTTTGTTTTTGGTCTACCACTCCATTATTCCTTCCTCCTCTTGGGGTCTATATTGAAAACATTTGAAGATATCCGATATCAGGTCATTCTGAGTATATTCTTTCAATTTCATTTGATGTTCACTTATTATACATTAATCTTACAGTATGTTTCTTTCAATGATCTGCCAGCGGTTAGTGATCTAATTTCTGCAGCCTCAATTCTTCCTTTCCTCTCTGAGTCATTTGTGACACATATAACAAAGTTGGGAATGCTAGAATATTGTAAAATTTTAGGATTTTCTCTTGTCTAACGTTTTAAATATAGTTTATTTCTTTGTGCCCAGAAGTTGTTGCTACTTATCAAACTTTGTTTCAATACATTTGTTTTGATTGATGGATAAACACCATTATAAATAATTAAACGTGCCTACCATCTCAACAAACTCATTATTTAAAATTATTTTGACCGTAATAGACTTTAATCTGTGGAAAGTGAAAACTTTAGTTTTACGAACAGATATTTTAAGATTGTGCATATATGTAACGTGCAGATTAATTATCTTCTGACCCTGATCATCAATGAAGAGCATTGTGTTTTCAGCATCTTGTCCTAAGCTAAATTTATATAATGATTAAATCAAATATAAATTGAACAGTATGGGTGAGGGGGGGCTACTTTTCTTACTTCCTCTAATACATGACTAAACTATTCTCCGTACCCTTTATAACTGTTTTAAACAACACATATACAAGATTGTACTAGATGTCTCGTAAAGATAACCTGAAGTATTTTAATATGTCCTTAAATATATTTTAAAAACATTGCGAAGACGTCAAATTATATTTGCGCTCTGGTTTATCGTCAATCATTTTATCGTTCAAAGTCACGTGCATTTTCAGTTTCAATGTGCGCAGTTTCCCTTGTAACTTATGTAGATTTCTTTGATATTTCTTTAAGTTAAAAATAAACGATTGTGTATGTACCTTTTAACAAAATTGCATTTGAAGTTGGAAAAGGATCGGTGAAAACTTTATTTGACGGCGTTTCAAGGGACTGGAAATGTTTCAGACTTAGGACGTGTTTTGAAACAAAACCCCTACGAAATCATTTTTACTATTTCACATTAAGAGTTCGTGATTCTCTCTATCTTCTGACCTAGATCTTAATTTCTGAGAAACATTAAATACTAGGAACTTACAAAACCATTTCTCGTACAAGGGCTGTTCGACAAATATGTGCAAAAATAAAGAAAACGACTTTTTTGAAAAAAAAATCCTTTTAATTCTCAAATAATCGCTTTTCAAATCTATACAGTTATTCTAGCGGTTTTCTTATCTGTTTGTTCCGCCCATAAAATGCGATACACATTTGTGCCGACGACTTCTTCATTTCTTCATGTTGGGGTGCAAGTGACGCAAATCCGGAGAATGAGGAAGGACATACCTCAAGTACAATAATAATTAGGACGCAGTCATAGGACTTTTACTCTGGGGTATTCTCTCATGAAAAATTACTTCTTTCTTCGCTAATTAAGGCTGAGTCTTCTTCATCGTGTTGTATAGTTGCTCCAGTAGCGCAGCTAAATATTCACCAGCTATGTTTTTATTTTCCTTATTAAGTAACATTTATAATAATATAATTAACTATAAGTGTCATGAAAGGCAGAAAACCTTTCCTTTCGGTCCAGTCATCGTTTTTCTTTTAGGTGTCCATTTGTTCTTGGATGCCCTTCATCCACGTTTTCTGTGGTCTTCCTAGTTTCCGCTTCTTAGTGGCATACACTTTTGATTATCTTTCTTAATCTAAATGACATATTGTCTTGTTAAATATACTCGGCAATATTATATTTTTGTCTTGTTGTATCATTTCTGATTCTATCTGTTCTTAAAACCCTTGTTGACTGTCTCCAATAGTGCATTTTCATTGTCAAAGTCTATTTTTAGGTGCTTTTAAGTAGCCATGTTTCTGCACCATATAAACCTGGTGCGGAATCGATTTATACATTTCATGTTTTATTTCTTTGTTGATCTCATAATATGTGATTAAGCGTCGATATTGTAATCTTTCCTTTCTTTATGCGTTCTTATTTTTTTTATAATTTTTTCCATTAACAGTAATTATAACACCTAGATATTTACATTTATCACTATATTTAATCATTCCTTTATTTTCAATAATTAGATTTTCTTTTTCTTCTCATATTATCATATATTTAGATTTCTAAAAAATAAACTTATACGCGCTTTTCATACTCATCAATTTATTTTTGAATGGTATTTAACGCCCGTTTTAAATACTGAGCCATTACAGGCGGCGATACTGATGATACATGAGATGAAATGATAAATTGCGGAGGATTTTTTAAAGGAAGGAAGCGTTCCAGGACTGCATAGGGTAGACTCCGGCATTTGCCATTTATGAGAACCGAGGGAAACCTGTAAAAAACCCCAGGGAGGACGTTCCTGGCGGGATTCGAACCCTAGACCTCCCGTTCACAAGTCTGCGCCTTAACGACCTCGGTCACCCGTGGCGGTACCCTCATCAATGAGCTTCCTACTCATATATTGCAGATCCTCAACTTCTTCAGCTATTTGTTTGTCTATAAATTGCACAGTGTGTACCCCTATCGTCAACCTTGACTCCCATACCTCCACATTTCTTCTTTCAGACCTTTAAAGTTTATTCAAGAAATCTTTGACAACGTTAGAGATAAACAACATCCCTGATGCAAGGCTTTTAAACATCTGGTCACAAAATATTTTGTACTTTTACTTTTGCAACGGGATTTTCATATTATAATATTTGTATTGTTTTGTTTAGATATTGTGAAATGCCGGCATTTTGTAAATGTTACCAAAGTTTGTGCACGGAACTGCATCACAAGTTTTTTTTTCTAAATCTATAAACAATAAATGTATTTTCTGATTATAAACTACAACTTTTTAAAATGTCTGATTAAAACGAAATACGTTATTAATATTGGATCTTCCTGCTCTAAGCCCAGTTTGTTCGTCTACTTCTTCGCCATCTAATAATTATTTTAGTATTCGACGATATATACGACTAACAGTTTTTGTGATAATCACTCCCCTATATTTATTACATCCATTTTTTTATCTTTTTTTGTCTTTTTCAAAAATTAAATTAAAATTTCGCCGTAGTCGCCCTCACCTTTTGCCTTCCCATTTCCGGCGTATATTGGGGACAACTGCGACTACTTCTCTTTTCCGGTCATTGTTAGCAAACGCGAAACGCACCTCGCTGATGGCTTTGAATTTAATGCTAATTTTGAATTTGATTTGAAAAATAGTATTGCTTCAAGTCAACTAAGTTTAATAATGTGAATTTTGTTCATAAGTTATTTTTTTCATTTGTTAATACATGCTTAGTTTACGGCTTTATTATTTATATGTGCATATGGATGTGCAAAGTTTTATGCTCCCGATCTTCAGAAATGTTCACAGCTTCAGGAATCTACCGCACCCTCTGTCTCCAGGATCATGTCGTGCATTACCTCGACAAGACGTAGGGACCGCTCCGCAGCGCTTGTGTTTGCTCGTTCACATATAAACTTACTCAACCATTTATTTATGCGAAAGTGTGGATTCGCCATGTTTGTTCAACTTCTCCTTAGTTTCTGAGGGTATTTTCCCATTAGTTGTAATAGTAGTAGTAATAGTAGTAATAGTAGTAGCAATAGTAGTAATAGTAGTAGTAGTAATAGTAGTAGTAGTTATAGTAGTAGCAAGAGTAGTAATAGTAGTAGTAATAGTAGTAATAGTAGTAGTAATAGTAGTAGTAGTTATAGTAGTAGCAAGAGTAGTAATAGTAGTAATAGTAGTAGTAGTAATAGTAGTAATAGTAGTAGTAACAGTAGTAATAATAGTAGTAGTAGTAATAATAGTAGTAATAATAGTAGTAGAAATAGTAGTAATAGTAGTAGCAATAGTAGTAATAGTAGTAATAATAGTAGTAGTAATAGTAGTAATAGTAGTAGTAATAGTAGTAGCAATAGTAGTAATAGTAGTAATAATAGTAGTAGTAATAGTAGTCGTAATAGTGGTAGTAATAGTAGTAGTAATAGTAATAATAGTAGTAATAGTAGTAGTAATAGTAGTAGCAATAATAGTAGTAGTAGTAGTAGTAATAGTAGTAGTAATATTAATAATAATAGTAATAGTAGTAGTAGCAATAATAGTAATAGTAGTAATAGTAGTAGTAGTAATAGTAGTAGTAGTAGTAGTAGTAATAGTAGTAGTAATAGTAGTAGTAGTAGCAGTAATAGTAGTAGTAATAGTAGTAGTAGTAATAGTAGTAATAGTAGTAATAATAACAAATGTTCGTGACGCAGTTGATAATAACGAATGTTCATGAGAGCATATCGATTGTGAACAAGAATTACATGTAAATCACGTTTAATAAAGCTTTTAGATTAGCTAATGTCATGCCTAATGTACGGAAGCTCAACTATAATAAATAGAATTAAGAGTAATTAGTTCATGTACTTGCACCTCTCTGTGATTTATGATGTAAGACCGTAAAAACGAATCTTTCTTTTGCATAGGTTGCCATGTATTAGTCGATCAAATTCTTAAATGTGAGAAAGGCTAGCTGTTAACTCTATGAAAATCTCCCCCAGTATGTGTTATGAACATCGAAACTGGCCACAAAAGTCAACTTTTATATCAGAAGTAATTTAGTCACATTAATGTTTTGTTGTTTTATCGATTTTCCTGTTCTAATACGGCTTACAACTTTATGAACATTTCTCTAGCTTGCTATGGAATACTTTTAATTGTTTCACTTTCCTGTCTCTCAAAATATCTATCAATGGGTTTTTGGACACCATTATTGAAGCTTATTGCAGCAACTTCAATATTTCCACACAGTAGAGAATTTTTTTTTCCTCATTCCCCATAAATGCAAATGTTGGGGATGTACCCTAAACGTAGGGCTGGAACGTTTCCTTTCTTAAAAAAATCTTTTCCCAGTTTATCATTTCATTTCGTGTATCATCAGTGTTCACCGCCTGTGGTGCTTCAGTAGTGAAAACGGGCGTTAAGCATTATTCATTCAAAAGAAGACAGCAGAGAACTTCATCCAACTTGGGTTAGAATCGCCTCACTTTATTGTTTAATCTTATCTTGGAGTACACAGTATGCCTTGTTTCTTTTCTTTTCTTTAAGCCAACTTCCTCTTCGCATCGTATTCTTGTGGTCTGCATTGATATATTAACTCCCTTGAGCTATAGGCTATTTACAAACCAGGAGGAATGTATGCTTGGTTTCTAGATCTTTTAAGTCGTTGTTAATAATTAATAATTTAATTAAATAGTAGTTTTCTTGTATTTGTACAACAAAATTATTAACGCGACCGTAACAAGGATATCATACTCAGTCAAGAAAGTTTTACTAGTACAAAGCATTTGACTTTTAAGTTCTTAAAAATTTTACATTCAATAGAATAAAATTGGAGGGGGAGGTACAAACTATTCTATAATTGACAATCTTTAAACCTTTCACCACCTCAAGAGTTGTTTATTATTATTATTATTATTATTATTATTATTATTATTATAAAGTAACACGATTATTTAAAGAAAACTACAATAAGAAAATAATTACAGATTCAAATCGTCGTGCAAAAAATAACTTTACGAGTCCTTGTCCCACTTACAATTACAGAACAATTCGAAACCTCATTACTTAGGCGCTTCAGCACTGTGGGAGGAATTTAAACCAAAAAGCCATTTTTAAATATAAGTTAACGCACCCGGAATATGTTGTCAGAAGAAACGCTCCCATAGACTAAAGGGAGCGGACCGACTACCCCGTTCGAGGTGCGAATGCCTTATCTGCTCCCCAGGCATTGTTACGTATCGGGAAGGAGGAGCCAACTACGCGGGCGTCGAAATAACATGAATAGCTTACCCTTATAATCATGCAAAAACTAGTATAGGATGTTCAAACATTTGGTGCTCGGACTTACTGGGACAAGGTCGCGCAAGTTACCGGTTCCGTCGGTAGACCAGGTCCTGACGACAAATTTGATTTAACAATAGCATGCACACAGTATTAATTTTATGTTATAATGAGTTATCACTTCAACATAAACGCAACAATAAAACTTACTTCACTGAGACACTGTAATTCATAACACTAGCTCACTGTCAAAGATAAAACTAATTGTTGTTCTAATAATTGCAAACTGTGACAGACAGTCCACAGAACACAATTAGCACGGGAAATATTGTTATGACAGGCGACTGGCGCGCCATTGGCCCAGGGTGCGCTGCGCTCAGCTGTATACGTAGGCCTATAAATAAGGGCCTATATAAATACCTTGAGCATGCTGCATTCAAAATAAGGAATCTAACACGGGAAGAGTTGATACCACAAAAGCAGATAATAAGAAGTAATGAAGAAACTGAGGAAGAAATAATAGATCAGAAAGCATATACAAAGACAACCCCAAAACACAAACTTAACAAGAATAAAAATACACAAGACAACTTTAATTAAATCAACAGGAAGAGTTTGTTAGAGGCAAAGATAAGGACAAGGAAGAAGGGAGTTATGAAGGAGATGAAGATACCTAAATTTATAATAGAGGGGAATAATTTTTATTTACAGCCTGAAGTAGAGAATGGGGAAGAAGGTGAAGGCTTTTACCTATAAGAGTTATGGAAGAAGATGGAAGAAGGAAGATTACTGAAGAAGATTAAAGGGTGTTGAAGATCCACGAGAATGAGCGGCGAGGAGTTGGAGGATGGAGAAGTGGCGACCGGGAGGAGCAGAAGAGCGCGAACGAGCAGGTGTCCAGGAGGATCAAGAGAGATGGAAGAAGGGAGGTTGGAAAGAAAAAGTGGAAGCGAGGTAATGAGTTAAAGTGTTAGGATGAATAAATGAAATGAGTAGGAAAGATCAATAGTGAAAAATGAACTTTAAGTGAAGTTAGTTGTTAAAGAGAAGGAGATTATTATGATTCAGATGAGTTAAAAATTTGAAACAATTAAGTGTAAAGTTTAATTTAAGAGAAATTCTGCCAAGTACTGGATACCAGTAGTTAGTAGTAGTATAGTAATGTAATAAATTCATAGGACAGAATAGCTGGCTCCCAGTAATATTGTTAATTTGGGTAGATTTTATAGATTTTACAAGATTAAATTGGAAAGTAGTTTAGTAAAGTTATATTTTGGTTTAACTGAATTTTTTCAGTTTTTTAACTGTTTTAGTAGGTATATAATTTTTATCTAATTATCAGGAAAATCTGTAAAATAACGGAGTAAGAGATTATTGTATTGTTAGTTTATAATAATAAATGGAAAAGTTGATATACACGCCCTGGATTAGGAAACAGGTACCAGAGTGACGTATACAGGTTTTATTTATTTATTTATTTATTTATTTATTTATTTGTTTACACAGGTCAAAAGTAGTTTTCAGAATATATACCTGGAGCAACTTAATATTACATTGCAGGGTATGCAGATCACCATATAGTACACTTAATAATGCCAGTATTGTAATTTCAAATGCGCTTTGAGCTCATAGACCTGAGCTGTATAACAAATTGAGAAGACAATAAATACCATTGTTCAGTTGAATAAAGAAAAATGTGCGTAAATATTTGTTTTTTAATTTTATAGTCCTGCATATGAAAAGCCTATCTGAAAGGTATAAACAAATTTTTACACATTTTTGTAAGAAATTGGGTGATTTCAGTAGGTTCTGGGCACCGCAAAAGTGTGTTCTATTTGTGTGAAAGAACTTCGACAATGGTTTTACAGTAAGGAAGGAGTTTTCCGTTTTGGGAACCCCTTAATCACAACATAACTGTTATTTCTATTCATGCAATGTAACAGGGTCAAGCTAAAACAATTAGAATATATATTTTTATTCTAACATCCGATAATATTACGCCTAGGTACCTCAGGTATCCGGTACCTTTGCACCCAGAAAAATCAGAGGTGAAACCTAAAGACTCTGAGAAAAAAGCTGAAGATATTAATAAGCCATTTCAGGCAGTACAAAATCTCAATTCTTTTAACAGTCTGAATCGAATAAGTCAAGAGATTTGTCTTCTTAAAGCATTGGGTTCTAGATTAAAAAAAAAACTTACTAGGCCTTCTCTTTCTCGTGCTTCACGAATAAAGAAATAACTTTGCTTCTCCCAAGAAAACTATCTGGCCTATTTTAGTGACATCTATGGAATGTTTGAGAAATTTAACCTGCAGTGTGATGCTCATTTATTTCTTAAAGCTTTGCTTTTCCACATTTTGAACAGTCAAGCTTCAGTATCTGCAGGGCACGTTTCTTGTGTCTCCGAGACAGTCGAGATAGGAAACAGCAAAAAGGAGTGTCCCTGAGACTAAATTTAGAATTTGGAAGCAAAAATATATTTTAAGACATTTTGAGGGATTGTGCCCCTTCCTTCTCTTCACGTCGCTTATAAATCGATTTATTAAGGAGACGGTTTTAAATATGCAGCAAATTTCCGAAGTATCAGAAAAATGTCTCCGTGGGGACAGATATTCGGAAACAATTTTATACAAATATTTGAAAAAAATGAAATTAATACAAGTGTTTTGTGGTAAACAGGTTAACGAAAAACTATATTTATTGCAAAATAACAATTGCATTTATTGAAAATTAACAACTACAAAGAGTATTGACAAGAATGATGTGTATTTTAGACGACAGCATAGGCGGAGATTTTAAATGTCAGTGTTGCAAAGAAGAACAAAAGACAAACATCCCTGTCCTTTGTGCTTCCCCATGGATGTTGGAGAGACAGCATGGCCAACTTCTAAGGTACAACTATTGCAGACACAAGCAGGTGATCAGAAATGGCTCACCGCTGATCATCTGCCATATTCCTTCCATCGTTTGAATACCATGTTCGTCTGATTACATAAACTGCATGTATGTCAACAAACCTTCAGATTCATGAATAGAAGCTACACTTGCCTAATACATGTTCTGAACTGAACACCCAAATAAATAACTACTTCTAACAACATTCCAGTCACGTTTCATGTGCTCTTCTGTGACCGTTTCTAGTTCACATGCTCTGGTTCCTCACTTTCGTTTCCAGACCAAACAAAGTCTTTGAGGAAATGCCACTATTATTTTGGGGCAGAGATATTGCAGAAAAGAAGAGTAAGGTAAAAGATTTCACGTACATTTTAAAGAAATTAAACACATTAGGATTTTTTGACAAGAATAATGATCATGAGAGAATGTTTATTTTATTTTTGCAAATGCATAGCTACAACGTAATATTCCCCTCCTGTATTTTTCACATTAATTTTATTAAAAAAATCTGTACGTGATAAACCGAAACAGTGGTCATATTCGAAATAACACACCCAATTATGTATATATCAGTTGAAATAATACAAATAATAGTAAATTAATTACATTTTTCAGGCCCTAGCTATTATTTATTACTCGCATTATATTTTAATTAATACAGCTGATTATATCTTATAGAAAATCAAAATAAAATAACTTGTACCCATTATAATATTACAATAAAATATAATATTTTTAAAATGTGTAACTTTTCTTTTTCTATCCAGCCCGTTCATTTTTGTAGCATGCTTATTATTATTATTATTATTATTATTATTATACACTTTTTACAATTAGGCTGTCGTCCTTGTCTATAGATTATATTAATAACAAAGAGTTTTTATTTAAAAGTTACTGATTTGGATATCAAGAAAGAGTTAAAACAAGAAATTCAATAACATGTATTAAAGCGTAACCCCTCCCCCCCAAAGGTCGTCTATCCCCTTACCTTGTGACCTCAGGAAATGTTTTCAGCTTCATATTACGGTATGAAATGAATGACACAAAACGTTTACAGTCACTTGTCAAGCAAAGCCACAATTCAGCCCGTGGCACTATCTCTGAGGAAACAACCGTGCGCCTGTCCAACTCTGCACAAGTTACAAGAGCGTGCCATTACTGAAAACCTCATCATTGTCGAGTGTTTTTGAGCTCCCCCCTCCCTGGAGTAGGGAAGTTCCAAGTACATGGCTCAGAGGTGCAAGTCTTCCAAGGGGTGTTTAAATGAGCTCAGCTGTCAAGATTTGCACATTCTCCATCCTGAAAGCGCGGTAATATACGACCAAACTTTCAGCAAGTCTGTCACTTCAGAAATTGTAAGACACACATCCGCTCCTTTCGCTCTACCAATTTCAGGAATGCCTTATAGAACTGGACTTGAAATTTTATGGCCATGACGTTTGGAAAATTATTCAGGAATTCGATAAAAGAAACAACAAATATGAAATATAATTATAAAGAATGTACCTACACATAGTAATGAAAAGTCTGTCTTTTACAATAAGTTTAACCTCGTTTTACATACTATAATAAGTGTGAATGAAGAATTACAAATGAATTTTCTGCGCTCAGTTAGAGGATGCAGAAAAGAGGACAAATTAATAAACAAACACAGAGAGAGACATATAGATAAAATTGTAGGAATTCATGATTCAGATTTTTCTAAATTAATTGAGAAAGTTTGCATTTTTATTATAGAGAAACAAATTGTTAATAAAACGCATGAAGTATCAATGGATAAAAATCTCCCCAAGTTTGCTAATATTAATTATATTTATTACCCATTTCAGATAATTTACTCGTAGGCGGGAATCCGTTGGTGTAGTTTTTGATAAGAAAACGTGAGTGATTCGGGAAGCGAGATAAGCGATGGGGTCAAAAGTGTCACAATATTATAAACAGGTGTAGCTCCAATAGCAATATGGGAGCAATATGTACATGCATGAGCCATTTGTGCAGAACAATATAGGAGCAATTGTAGTTTACTGTTTCACTTGCTTCATTGAACTGATCTATCCACAGCTAGTGTACAGAATCCCGTAGACAGTTAAGTTACTGAGTTCAACACCGTAAAGTAACTGAAAAATAGTTTGCACATATATTTAAAGTTCTTATGCACAAAAAGCACGTAGTACCTTATAAAGTTATCCTATTCATTGACACTTATATTTTTTCTATAATAAATACGTAAAGTTTCCCCACTTATTTATAATAACCCAAAAGAAAGATTGTTGATTTGATTTATTTATTTAAGGACGCTCTTTAACATCTCAGGTCATCAGTGTCCCATTCAATTCAAAGAGTGAAACGGCCGACAAATTTTGCTCAGAGGCCTCTTCTTTCAGACTTGAGGTTCTTTATCGTGCCGTAAATGTACGACACGGGACCCACGGCTTTACTTCACTTCCGAAGGAAGCCATGCTTAGGATTTTTACGCCCGAAAAAATCCATCGATCCTTGCCGGATTTGAACCCGCGTTTGGGTTTAGAAGGCAAGTATTTTTTTTTTTGTAGTGTTTAACGCCCGTTATTACTACTGAGGCACCACAAGCGGTGGACACTGATGATACATGAAATGAAATGATGTATTAGGAAAGGATTTTTTTTAAAGGAAGGAAATGTTCTAGGCCTAAGTTTAGGGTACCTCCCCGGCATTTGCCATTTATGAGGATTGAGGAAAACCTGAAAAAAAAACCTCAGTCAGGGAGGACGGTCCTGGCGGGATTCGAACCCCAGACCTCTCGCTTATTAGTTCGTGCCTGAACGACCTCGGCCACTCGTGGCGGTAGAAGGCAAGTAGGGTTACCACTACGCCACCAGGACATACCCGAAAAAAAGATGAGAAGTTGACATATTTAGCAAAAATCAGTGCTGAACTCGCAACATCCACTTGATTTAATTCATAAACAAAGAAGAAGATGAATATGAAGGGGTTACTGCACGATAATATGGTACCAACATTTGGTTGGTTTTATTACCAAAGCCAATTCTCTTTTGCTAGAGATAACCCGACTAAAGGGAAAGTAGCACATAAACTGGCGGAGAATAAAGATATGGCATATTGTTCCATACTTTCTGAAAAGAGCAGAATACAAAGCAAAAAAAGAGTGAAGTGAGGACCAATGGAATGTTTTTACTGTTCTATGCAATCTCCGCTAAAGGGTTTTGTAATATACGGAGACTTGCCCACCTCCAAAAAACCAGCTCTAAGTTAATTGAGAGAGGCGCTGGATGAAATCTATTTCCCTCCAGGGATGCAAAGACAGGCTTGTCCTATAACTTACTGCACGGTCTAAGTTAACTTGTGAAATTTATGCATTTCAGTTTAATTATAGCGTATTGAACCATACACAACTGTGAATAAACTTAAAAGTTCCAAGGTACATACTTCTAAAGTACAATGTGAACTGTTTTACTTTGCTATATATTAGTTTAAAATATATTATTTGAAGTACGTAATAATTACAGAAAAACGCTGTCTACGCTACTGCGCAAATCAAATAAATTGTTCAAAAAAGTTAAGCCATTCTCTTATAAATCGGTTCTAAATAATATTTCTCTAATTCTAAATTATCTTTCCTTTTTCTAAAAAATATTCATTTGTTCTTTATATTAATTACTTAATGCTCAATTTACACAATATATTATTTGATTAATGAATTGCATTACTTTATAAATTAACTTAATTTTGGCTTCAAATAACTTTTGGTCAAAACCAGATTTAAATAGTTACTTGTTACTCTCTGTCCAAGAAAATCCACAGGTGACCACAAGGCAAGAACCCATACAAAATGCAACTTTCACAGATATTAAGTGAAGATGATTTTTATTGAAAAGTTAATTTTGTGGAAATTTAATAAGTTTACAAACAAAAATGCGGAGTGCCATATAAGACATAGTATTTTCAGATGAGACCATTTTTTGTCTAAATGGTACAGCTAATCGGCCTGTCTGGGCACCGAACTACTTACATTGGATAGTGCAATAACATGAGAAACGAAACAACTGCAGATTTAATTGGTAAAAACATAAGTGAAAAAACCTAGCCTCAGGTATGTACCTAAACCTACTACCGAGCAATATCATTTTTGAAAATATTTATTTCCTAGTGTGAACAACGTGCTTCAAAATGGAACACTGCATCAACAAGATGGTGCTCCTGCGCATTTTGAAAGAGACATGAGGGAAAGGTTTACATGCAGCATTTCCTGGAAGACGAGAGTACGTTGAACGGCCACCTACGGGCATATCTTCTAGACCTATGGGGCTACTTAAAATTCAGAATGCACCCCAAGAAATTCAACAATAATTCAAAAAAGAGAATCAGAACGGAGTGCAATTGATCCCTTATTGCTCAAGAGACATTGGACAATTATCATGACAGGCTGGGATATTGTATGGTAGGTAGTAAATGTGCGTTGTAAAGGAAGTTAGAAAGACACAACAGTTAACATAAAAAGCATGTTTGAAAACGTTGTAATATAAACAATAAAATAATAAAATTAACAGGTAAAAATATGAAAATGAGTAAAGTATGGTATTTAGAAAGAATGTGTGTTTGGAACATTTTGTATACCTGAAGTTACATTTATGTGGAAAATAATTATCTAAGATAAACTTCATTTATAAAATATTGCACTTTTGTATATTTATTGTTTGAAACTGTCCATGTTGATTCACGTTGTTCCTGCACTAACTTTGCAATAAACAATTGCAAGTATCAAAAATTACATTTAATTAATTTATTACACAACTTTACAACCTCAAACCTTTCGTTTGACGGATTGGAGATAATCCCAAAGGTTTAATGAAAGTATAATAAGGAACTTTATTCAGATTTATATTTATAACGACTGGGTGGACCGCATCGCTGTTTCAGATTCAAGTTTTATATGAAACTAAATTATAGAATCCGCCGGATTTTAACGACTCATTTTGGGGCATAACAAGCAGGGAAGATGTCATTCTGTACACAGGGAAGTCTAGAAATTCGGTACACACGTTTCATTCATACCGGTCAGTTTCATTAACAAATCTTGTAAACCCAAAATGGGTGCCTTTACTTGA
This sequence comes from Metallyticus violacea, assembly GCA_030762175.1. Lineage (NCBI taxonomy): Eukaryota > Metazoa > Arthropoda > Insecta > Mantodea > Metallyticidae > Metallyticus > Metallyticus violacea. The sequence goes on along the minus strand of CM060841.1, from coordinate 2,304,077 downwards.
AAAGAAAATAAAAACATTATAAAGGAAAATACAACTGCTGTATATTGCATTTTAATTGCATTCTGTTTATTCCTACTTTTCACAGAAATACGTTACATATTAATTATATCACACTTTACAGAAAACTATTCACATAATAAATTGAGAGCATTGTTCATCAAAAATAAAAAAAAATGTTTATTAATAAATAACATGCCTATATTTGTATTACAAGATATTAATCTAAGAAGTTACAAGTTTTGAGTCAAGGTCTTTTATATTGAGACAGTTATATTAGAAACGATTTTGCTGAAAATATAGAGAAGAAATTTTCCTGTCATAAGGCACAAAAATCTAAAATTGACAAACTTGGAGCCACAAGGCTTGTTAATTATAATCACAATGTTTTCTGTAATTTCTGACTTCTTCGTTGTAACAAGTTATTAAGATTTCAGAAAAATAGATATCTGATGCATAGCTAGTGATAATGGGGACTGGAGGTAATATCAGAGAATATTTACGAACATGTGTTAGTAGTTATTTATGTATCATTTACTGGTAGTATTTTATAAGAAAAATTTTACGCTCTAAAATTATATTAAATAACTATCCATTAGTACAAGTCTCTCATTTAATTACATAGGTGGCGAAATAAGTATAAAATGAGTCTTAGAATTAATAAATATAGAATACTTTAAGCATATATAAGACACTATACATACAACTAAAATGTTTACACGCTTTCACAGTAGATATCTATTTAATATATTTCGAAATTGGACCGAAAAACAACAGCAATGTGTAGTATGAAGTTCTGTAAACAGATGTGACTCACATACATTATGATAACGTTGCTACAACAAAATGGAGCCAAGATTATCGTTTGAACAGTGGAAAACAATTTTGAATTGTATTGGAAAACCGAGAATGTTGTTGAAGTTCAAAGGCAATGGAGACGTGTGTACAGAACAGAACCGCCAACGCGAGTAACAACTACAGCATTCGACAAATTTGAGACTCATGGTAACGTATACGATATTCGCAAGGGCAGATCTTCGGAGACCTCGCACAGCAACAAGCCCCGCGTACTGCATTCAAGGCACTATCCAAGGTACTGGATCGGACGAGGAGGTCCGATTGAGTTTCACCGCGTTCTCCGGATCTAACTCCGTTGTACTTCTACCTATGGGGAACTCTTAAGGATGTTGTATACCGTAGAAAATCAGCTACACTGACAGCACTTCGGGAAGAAATTGAAACGACATGTGCTGCCATCGCCGAGGACACTTTCGCAAACGTTGCTCAATCAGTAGTTCAACGTATTCAGAAGTGTATCGACGCCGATGGTGGGAATTTTGAGAAACTGCTGTAACTGCAAAAGTCTAAGATGATTAGTACTCATCATTTTCTGTTTGTGTGAATTCAGTTTTGTTATGTTAACACAGTTTTTTTCTTTTCTTGAAGTGTGTATACGTTTTTGGGAACTCTATTTATTTGAAGTTTGTTGACTTCTACCCGTGTAGAGCATGTAAAAAAGATCACAGAGGATTTGAAACTCATCACGAGTCGCCTTTTGACTAAAAATGCAAAACCTTTCTGTATTTTGTACTCAGGGTGCATCATTCACAAAAAACTCCCCAGTGAAAAAGCATTTGGAAAGCGCAGAACACGTAAACACCAATTCCCCATTCTTGCACATATCGTGTTATCTACAATCGATATTTGAAGTTATGTTTCTCCTCTTCACCCCTTTCTTTCTCTCTTCCTTGAGCTATTAGGTAGATATAGCTGATCTTCAGCGTATCGGGCTATAGGCTACAGCGTATCGCTTGGTAAAATCATTAAGTGTGGATATCTGTGCTGCGCGGTCCGTTTACCAGACACTTACGTTCTTCTCTTCGGATACTTTGCAGCCAAGAGTTTCCGGGGGTGGAGTATCTCTCGGCCTTATATCTATAAATTTTGTTAGAAGTCTCTTCATTGTGTCTACCCAGTGATTCAGGTATTTGTATCAGAAGTAGAGCTTTTTAATGGCAAAGTAGAACTTTTTAATGGTAAAATATTTAATTGTCAGGTTGCTTAAAGTGCATTTTATAATGTTTTTGTAATGTTTGTGTTAAAGACATCAACACTTTTGTAAACATTTAAACTGTTATCATTTTAAAATGAAAGAATGTATTCGATTCTAGTGTTTGTTTTTTGTTTGTCAAAGAGTTAACATACGTTGCCAGCTATGTGTGGAAGCTCTTTAAAGATTTGTTATATGAGCCTTTGTCTTTTAATAATTGCGTATGATAATCTTAATTCTATTGAAATTCGCAGTGTCTTATGTTGCTGCACGTTTTTATTTTTACCGCATGCTAAAATTAATACATTTCTTGTACATCTTATAATATTTCAGTGTAAAATATTTTTTCCCGTGTTATGCAAATGATTTGGGTTGTTTGGCAAATTATATTTAAATAATTATTATTTATCTTTTTGAGTTTCACAACCTTTTCTCCTGTACTATTGAATCACATTTCATGTCCATATTCTGGGAATTTTTCTCCAGTACCTTCCTTAAGTTTTTAATACACGGTGCATCAGAGTTCAACTCAAAGTAAACATTTTAAGAAAATATTACACAAATTGTCAAAGCATTCACCTACGGGTATTTATCCATCATTTCTTCTGAAATAAGTAATTTAATAGAAAAGCATGCTAGTATATTTGCATTTCATTATGAAATATTATTATAACATATAAATCTACCGCACAGCTGGTTAAAAAAAGTATATAAAATGGTATGGTAATAATTGATAATTTCTCTAGGTAACGTTGATGTTTAGGTGAATAAAGGTTATTTTTAAATTAAAATATATGTTATTTATGTTATTTTGTACACAAGAACAAAAAACTGCAAGTTAATATAAATCATTTTTGACTTTATAATTCTTTTGTGTTGCTTTTATTTTATCATATTTCCTCTTATAACCCATTACTGTGCGTTCTTACTTGATGCTCTTGCGTCACACAATGACGTCATGTGCTCTGCCTACAGCTACAACATTGCTTCAGCATTACTACAGGAAACAGAGCCAACTCATAAAACATTAAAATTAACAACTGATATATATATTTGTACATTTTTGAAAAGTTCATTGTGTATTTCACTCAAAACATATTCTTTGAAAGTCATGGAAATTTTACAGTTTAATCGTGTATTTATTAACCATTAAACAACGAAAGTAATAATAATAATAATAATAATAATAATAGTAGTAAAATGGGTATAACAGAAAGCTCTTTATTAGTTATTAAATTATTACGAGCTTATGTTTATCTTACTAATTTATTTTTAAATACTGTTTAACGCCCGTTTTTACTATTGAGGTACCACAGGCGGTGGGCACATAAAATTAAATACTAAAACGGAAAAGGATTTTTTTTTAAAAGAAGGAAGCGTTCTAGGCCTAAGTTTAGGGTACCTCCCCGGTATTTGCCATTTATGAGAACTGAGAGAACCTGGAAAAAACCTCAGTCTGGAAGGACGGTTTTGACGAGATCGAACCCCAGACCTCCCGGTCACAAGTCCGCGCCTTAACGACATCGGCCACCCGTGGCGGTCTGCAGAAGTGAAGTTATAGCCATGTAAAATAGCTTACGGGCTTAAACCTGGTCGTTTATAACTAGGGCGCCTCGAATATAATGTTATGTATGATATTAAGATGAAGCTGTCTTAATAATAATCAATTGCTCTCTCAGCAGGTCAGGATATTTCTGCTTTGTTTTATGATGAATGCTAAAAATAGCTCACTTCGGCTGGGCTAGATTGCTAGGACGGATAAAGACCAAACTTGCTCAAGGGCCGGCCGTTTATACGTACTCTCCCAAAGGGAAAATTCCGGGAGGAAGGGATGAGGAGAGGGTGAGCGGTTACAGGGTCCCTAACACTACAGGGTCCCCAGATATAACATTTACTTTTATATTGAGCAGCATCCTTGGACAAGTCACGCATCCTTTCGCGAATGACAGCAAACCGAACGCCCCCTTAATCTTAGTTACTTTTGCGTTACGATTGCGTTACGACTGTATTTGTTGAAGTCACACGCCAACTTCTCTGCATTGATACGGTCATCTTATGTTATCTTCTATTTTTCGTCTATTGGAGTTGGCAATTAATTCATAAATACAAGCACTAACCTTAATCTAACCGCGGGCAAATCCTAGAAACCGATAGGCCCAGTGGTTTTCTCTGGCTCGCTAAGGTCTGAAGGCCTACGATCGCCTTCTTTTCGCAATATAAAAAGGTTAACGGATGGTGCAGTACTATGTTAGAGGTGGCAAATATCCTTTAATTCCATCAGAAAAAAAAAGTTAGACCTTCCCTTTGTTCGCACGACGTTTCAACCACCTGAGCTAACACACCGTTATGCTAATCTGGCTAATTATCTGTTGAAGCCACACTACCTTCAGCTAAGGAGGCTGCCATCAATTGCCGTTCGTGAAAGGAGGCCTGACTCGTTCAAGGATTCTGATGAGAGTAAGGATTAGGCATAGAACAACCCGATGCCGGCGAACTCCCCACCGGGCCAGAAAGCTTACCAAGGTGCATAGCACCGCCTTATCTAGCACTTTCAACTCTGTAACAGAACCAACGGAATGAATGACGTGAAACGGGAAGCAGAAAATTTATGTAAAGGAAAGTTCATCCCGGCATTCGCTTAAGCGACCAGAGAAAACCCGCTTGACGTTTGCAAAACATTATCTTCTGAGACACCGCGGTCGGTAATACCTCCCCAAGTGCTGACTTCTAGCTTTAGTGGAACGACTCATTCCAAGTGTCAATACTAGAGTTACTTTTGGCTCTATCCGTGAGACAGTGCACACTGTGCTAAGGCAACGCCGGTCACCTGTTGATAGCTGCATTAGAAAATCGCAGTTGCTCTTACGATAGAGGCCATTACTTGTGTGTCATTACAAACTACTGGTACGCAGTGTTATTGAAATACATTTTACTGCAGTGAATTTTGTTGAAACTGTAGAGGAACTTAGGGAAAGTATCAGGGCAGAAATTGGACGCATTACTAAAAGATAGCTGTTGAAATGCTAAGAGAGTTTGTTCATCCAGGTTCAATTGTGGGTGCAGACAAGAAATAATGCTCTGTATAGCTGTTTGTACGATGTATATATACAATAATGACGTAGCTTCAGAAAATTTCAAAATTTATAAGTTGATATTTGATGAATGTAATTTTTACCGAGCAAATAAAACTCGTATTGCAAAGGTTTTACGACTGCAGTCAACTAACTCAAATGAGGTTTACTGTCGTTTTCCTTATTTCATTTTCAGAAACAAATGCGGGTTAGTATTTTACTTCCAGGATTCACCTTCTGTTTCATTCCATCTCTCTGTATTTGTGATGTCTTTGGTGTCCAAGTGTGTGTATATATACCAATAAATAATTTCTGGTCAAGAGAATGACTAACTTTAGCTTTAGTCCCAGGGGTTGTATTTCTTAATACCGGAGGGGTGTGACAGTCAGAGGAATAAAACTTTCTCATTAAATACTTCTAAAACGAGTATCAAATAAAACGCTTTATTTGTCTGTGGAGCAAATCTGAAGCCCATTCCACAGCATGTTTCATTTAAAGGATTTTTATGAACAATATGCTAACAAAGTACTATCCGCACAAGTTATTAATGCTAGTCCTTTGTGCGTCCATATTTATCATGTATGAAACGTTCCATATGAGGAAAAACTAATGAAATCTTCGAAAACTCAACTCTCCCCCATAGCTTTAGAAACCTTACTGCACTTGGATTAGAAGTTGTTTTGCATTCGAAATCCCCGAAACAGGGCGGGGCTAAATATATCCCTAGAGCTTCACTTAATCCAAAACTAATCTCACTTTTGTGTGTGCAAGAGGAAAACTGCGTCGAAAACGTTATCTTTCTGAAATGAACAGGAAGCCATGTAACTTTCCCAGAATACAACGCAGTTTCCGATAAATAACTTCCGCTTTCACCTTTTCTATAACCATAAAACTTTTTATGTTGTTTTTTTCTTCTCTGTTCCGGAATTTATTTTTTAATGAGAAACAATTCTTCTTTCTGTTTCTCTCTAGTTTCACACCTGCTATATTTTCTATCTGTTTATCTGTGCTCCGTTATTTTTCAGAAAGTAAACTAATTATTTCTTTATTTTTTAGCTTTATTTTTGAGTTCGTCAAATACCATGGAAATTGTATTAATGTTACAACTCACGTAATACGCTTGCTGTAATATTCTCTGCTTAGATTTTTTCTTTAGATATAGGGAAAACTATTTGTAAATATGCACATGATGTCCCAGAATTGCCGTATATATTTTTTAAGATATACTCTCATGTACTTTCATAGCCTGAATGTCCTACTGGTTGCATCTTTCGGGGATTTTAGTTATGGATGTTATACATGTTACTTTCCTTTAATTTTCGCGTAATGTTTCCTTACAAAATATGCTTCAAATCTTATATTTAACACACAATTAGTTGATGAACTTATACATCATTTATGTTCCAAATCTAATGTTGTTTACGCACAAAATAATTTATACAAGTTCTCGTATTTAAAACGTCTAAATTTAAAAATTAAGGCCCATACAGCAATTATTTTTAATTGACTCACATTTGGATAGAAGTTAGTTCTTAAAATAATTTTTCTTTGCTTGTCTCTGCAGTCTTATAATAAGTGACTTATTATTGCATAAAATAAGGACTGTAAATAGCCCCCTATGTTTTCATGTCCCGCAGCAATTGTAGTTAAGTTTGGGGTAAATTTAATTTCTATTGTACTATATTTTTTATGTTTTCGGAAGATAGATTTACTGTTTTTTACAGTCTTGTTGCCCTCTGATGTTTCTTTCACGTTTTATTGTGCTTTTGGGAAACTTTTCGAAATTAATGCCCACTTTCTATACCATCGGCTACTTCGTTCCAGAATGTTCCAACGCTGGTGTTTATCCAAGAGAACTCTATTAGGGTGGGACGAGGTGTGAGTGTATTTAGAGGTAAGAAGATTCGCGTAGTGCATTAAACACGTGTTTTGGTTTATCTTAATCAAGAAAAGTAGTTAGGAGAAACGGAGTGTTTTAAAGCTTATACTTAATATATTGTAGATTTGTATTGCATACAACTATACAAATCGTCAGAGGAAAGACTAGTAGATTTATTTTCAGTCTTAGGTACATACACTAAGAACTTTCTGAACGAGGGAAGGTCTTCACCACACACATGCATTATAAGAAATTACCACAAAAACATGTCCTATACTGCAATTCAGTTATTCAAAATGACTATAACTACCCTTTCAAAATATTACATATAGAGAAATGAACGCTATAATAATAATGATGAAGTGTATTTGTTTTCTGAACGCTGGAAGTTATTCATAACACAGAGAGTTGCTAAAAAGACACATATTAATGTATCTTTGTTTGCATTACGAAAGTATAATTTTCTTAATTTTGTATTAATTATATTAAATAAAAACTTTTCAGAATGTTAAATACAGTAAACTTTTCAAAAATGCAGGAAAGTACAGACGCAGTGTAATAATAAATACCAATTCGATCACAGCATGGCACGACGCTACTGCATTTTATTATAATTTAAAACTATTTCATAAAGTTCTATGAATAGGTTCAAATTTAACTAATAAATATATCGAAATATTTATATGAGTTACTGACTGCCAGTTTCAGTACAAAACCTTTATTTCTGTTACTCCACAGGCTTACAGGTGATTTCGTTTTATTGCTGTCTTTTATTATTTTACCTTTAACCCAGTAATAGTTGCTTTTTATGTTTAATTACGGCATGCTGCCATTAACCACTCTCTTTCGTCCGCTGTTGCCTTGCCATAGAACCTCAAAATGGCAGCAATATTTTCACCAAGTCACATTTTCTGTGCAGCTAGTGGTGTGGGGATTTGACATTAATATCACCTAGAACCATTAGAGCTTGCGTGGAGTCCCGAATTGCAGTATTTATGTCCCATGTTCAGCACACGTAACTATCATTTCAAAATTCACCAGTCTGAATAATTATCCACTAAAATGAATTTCAAATGGAACCCCTACCTTATACTATTTACTTTTTAAAGAAGAATTAATCTTTACATTTTTGCCTGAAAACCAAGATTCGTTAATTTTGTTTATTTACAAACATGCTGAACGTTGAATGCAACAGTTGTGTTTTAGTAATAAGTAAAATGCCCAAAAGTTGTGTAAATCCCACAAGAAGGAACAGAATTAGTCAGAAGTACCGCTATAGGCTGCATTACTCAAAGTAAATTGTGTGTTTATCCTACAATTAACTGATTTAGTTTCTATTTTGTCCAAATCGACCTATCTCGCTTTATTCACAACATATTAATGCACCTAGAGCCATTGTCCGGCAAGTAGGAGAAATAGCAATTGAATCAACATATAAATAATTAATAAATTATTCCAGTTAAATAAATCGCACACAGGTAAATTGATGTTGAGCACAATATAACACACATACCTACTGAAGAATTTATTCCTAATGACATTTCACATGTTGATAATCCTGATTTGCAAGCATATACGTGCTGATATGTTTTTGTTTTCCATTTCATTATCCCCAACGATATTGCAAGTTTTATTTATGGCTTTTCAATTTTCATTCCACAATGGAAAATTGCTATTTTGTTCCTAAAATTTTCAGCATACGAGACTCCCAAGAGTACCCCTCTCTGTATACGTAGGCTAATACATTATTTGATGTGCGCATGCTAAAATACATGAAACAGTTTCATCAGTCAGTAATTTTAAAATTCAGAATGTTTAATTACTACTAATTACTACAGGGGTCAGCCTACAGTAGGAAATATAATGGTGCAATACCTGAAAGCAGTATATCAGAAACAAAGAACAGCGTAGGCCGTGCAGAAGTAGCTTTTAACCTCGGTTTATAGCTGTTTCCATTTCAAAGAACACATTAGCACCAGGTAGAGGTTCAACTTTTTCTGGCGCTTCGAACAGTCATGGATTTGGTGCCTTGAGGCTTTATGGTTGAAGTACAAGGAATCCCTTTAGTGTCCGCGCTTTCCTACCGTGTATTTTATTTTTCCCAGGGCACAGCGCTGGCAGATTTTACTGTACACAAGCAAAGCACTTTGCGAATTACACAAGCAAACATTTATCAAATGACCCTATTTATTCGGTTCACTAAACATGCAACGCATTTCGCAGAATTGATTCCCGCACCAATCTTCTTAGTGCTGCAGCTTCCTTGAAAATGAAACCATAAAAGAAAACGGTTGTAAATCCTTTTATTATAGCTTCACCACGGTACAGTTCTCGGAAATACGATTAAGTTCCGTATCGAGAAGAAGCTGCAAATCGCACTTTACAGCTCTAAAATGATCGATATTTGTTTTGCTGGCAAACTTGCTTTTGTTAATTTCTGCGTACATTCAGCGCTCTGTTTTTGTTTTTTTAATAACTTTCTTAATTTATTAAGCAAACCTGTAAAAGGCGCTGTAATTGAAATCTGACTTTTTTTTACATGAAATTTCCGCACAAAATCGTGATAAAACCTACCCCTAACACATGTAAAGTACTGCGTTTCGCAACCTCTCTAAATGTAAATGAGCTTGTGTGAAACTTTCACTCTCATGCCTTAAAGAGAGGCCATATTTTATACTTCTGAATAAATTGCTGAATTGCCTTTCAAAAGTTATTCGCCATTGACGCAGATACTGGGTAACCGATATTTCTAATTAAATGCAGGTCTAATTAATGCAAATATATCTTCAGAGTGTCATTTAAAATAGTTTACACATTCTTTTTCAACTGTAAGTTATAGTTGGAAAATCCCAGACTTTAGTTATAAAACTTGTCCGCTCTTGTGGTGTTTTACGCTTTGATTAGTAAGCGTGACGAAACGCTCCGCTTTCTAAAGAGAGAATACGTTTTTCCTTATAGAAGATATTGCAATTGTCTCTTGGCTAAACATTCAATGTGTTGGGATTTTTTTTTTTTTTTTTGAATGGTGTTTAACGCCGGTTTTCAATACTGAGGCACCACAGGCGGTGGACACTGAAGATACATGAGATGAAATGATAAATTGGGAAAGGATTTTTTTAAGGAAGGAACCGTTCCAGGCCTAAGATTAGGGTACCTAAGTGGGCCATTTATGAGGACTTAGGAAAACCTGGAAAAAACCCTTATTCAGGGAGAACAGTCCTGGCGGGATTCGAACCCCAGACCTCCCGCTCACGAGTCTGCGCCTTAACGAACTCAGCCACTCATGGCGGTGGGAAACATTCTGAATAACATAATTAAGTTCGATTACCGTATTGTTTTTGATTTTATTGCTATTTTTCCTGTTATATTCCAAAACCTTCACTCATTGTGCAATTTTAGGAATGCTATTGTTGTTGATGTTGCACAAATATACTTTTCTTAACTAAAATGAACACATTTTTTTCCGGTTTTTTTTCCCGCACTGAACTAGTAATTTTCAAAATTGTGCAAAATATCGTGAATTACATTTCTGCAAGGAAGCCATTGAGCAGGAAATATATTGAGTAAGCGGTAAAACGGGTTCAGAAATGCCTAATATCGTGATGGGAGAGAGTAATTGAAGTATCAGCCCCACTCGTTGCGATGAACTTACCGTGTCATCATTTCACTAGGCAATCGGAGTTTGTATACACCAGTGGAAACGAGTTGACTTTCAGTGGAAGCGCGATCCCCGGTAAGACTAGATTTAAAGTTCCGCTAATGCAGGCAATCACATTTATCACGCTAAGTATTTCAGCAAACATTTCTGTAGGATGTGCAAAAGAAATTGTACAAGTACATGGGAGACAACTTCTTGCTTAATTTATAGAAACAACCTCCCCATAGGAAAATAAAAATTTCAGATCAGTGAACAAAGTTAAAACCCAAGACCTTTTCATTGACACAAACCGAGACCAACAAACGAATTTTAACACAGGAGAAGCTTGATTTAACAGGCTATCGATTAAAAACTTCTTCCCGAAAGTCATTAAAACAATTAGTCCAGAAAATTGCTGCATCTATCGGCAGTGCGTATAAAGTTACTGAGCAGCTACATCTTCATCCATATAAAACTCCACATAACTGAAACAAAATGTATGGAGGCGCTAAAATAAAATATCCGCAAAGCAGTTTACAAAGGATTTACATCGAGCATGTACTATGAGCGTTAGTAGTTTATTAAGTTCTACTTACTATTAATAAATAACGAAAGTACGTGCTTTAAGTGCTGACCGTGCGACATTATTTCCCATGGTAGGTAATAGGCAGATGAAGTTAAGCAGTAACTTCCCATCGGCAAAATCAATTTCTGGATGTGTAGCGAATTAATAAATATGTAAATAAGTAGACGAAATTCTTTCAATTGACAAACAAATCAATTTAAACATACATTGAACTGTCAAAACACACAATAAATTATCTTCAAGCACGTATTATTATAATTAAATAAATAGAAACAATACCAACGCAAACTACAGACAACAACGGCAATGTATTCTCCTCCATAAGTGTTGCTGCTTGCTTGCAAGGTGCTTTGAAACGTGTCATTCTTTGTACGCGATAAATAGATGATGTTCATAGTATAGGAAGGAAGGCTTAACTTATTACACTGGCTTAATTGAATCAACGTTTGCTTTACACAGGAACTAAAAACGAGATAAAAATAAAGATATTTTTATACAGTACTTAAACTCCTCAAAATGTGCCCTTTTAGGTGGGGCTTTGTTGTGACACATGTTTAAATTTTTAAATAAATAATTAAGTGATACTAAATGAAATATATACAACGAACTTTGACATGTATGAGGTATTTTTCCGGTACCTAAACTTTTCCCATGTAATGTACTGACAGTCCATCTGCTCAGTTACAGAAAACCGCTGTTGGAAACATTCTCTGTGATCCTCTCTGACAGTACCAGCATTTTCTGGGAATCCCAAAAGCGAGCATTTCAAGCTGTGTACATTTTAAAACCAATAAACAAAGTCCAGTTAAAATTATGAAAGAAACTCAAACCAAGTCCACGGTTATTTAAATACCTTGGCATAATTAAAAAATTCCCTATTCGCTAATGAAAAGCAGAATCAACCGATTCCAAGATATTAAATGAGTGAAACTTAGGGGCATAGTTTTTGTCTTGGAATGTGCAAATTTAGATGCGAATATAGACAGAAAGAAAAAATCTATAATGATTTGAAATAAACGGTTCTAATAAAAAGATGTGTGTACCCAATAAGAGTCTGGTCCCTTGTGAACCAACAAACTGTCCCTCCTCACAGTTCTAATAATCGCAAATGTATAACAGCAAACTACAAATAGCAGTTGGTACAACATTTTAATTGTTCATGGCAAGATAACGTAGAAGCAGTTCAGCGAGGAAGTTGGAGTGATTTCACTTATTTAGCAACGTGAACCACCATAATTCCACATATGAGTGATTTATATCTAAACAAGTGCAACGTAATGTTCAGGTCTTGATCCACTCGCCCCCAAGCTCGCCAGATCTGACTCTAGGGGGACATGAAGAATGGTGCCCTTGTTAAGGAGAAAAATATAATTATTGTCGTTTGCTGAAGCCTTTCGTTATCTTCTTAGTACACTCTTTAAAAACTCAATTACTGTATATTTTAAGATAGTTGAACTGCATTTAGGATATAAATTGTATTACGTTTCATTTAAAGCTGAACTCTGTCTCCAGTGGTTTGAGAGCGAATCCTCCCATTAGTGTCGGCAAGTTCTTAGGAGCTGGAAAGCTGACTCAACAGTTCCACGTTAAATATTTCAGGTTACTTTGATGAACAATAAAATTTAGTACATGACACGTAAGGCTAGTTAAAATTTTGACTGACAAAGAACTGTTAAAAAAAAAAAAAAAAGCATATTACTTTAACTTACAACTGAGAAAATGTACCCTCTTTGTACTCTTGGAAAATCAGTGCAAACTTAAAATAACTAAACCTCATATAATAAATCTTGAAACTTTTGATCCATTCAACAAGTAAAATGAATTAATTCCTAGCCTAGAAAATTACAAAAATACAATTTAATATTCCATTTATAAAATAAAGGTTTTAAAGCTTTCTAAAATTATTATGGCTTAACACTTTGCTTTAGCAGTGCCCATTCCTTGGTTAAAATAATAAAACGTACCATTTGAGCCATACTAATTATTAAGTAACTACTTTATAAATAAATTCTTTCGCTAATAGGTTATACCTGGGTCACTGGGTAGACACATTGAAGAAGGCTCCAGCTGAAAACGTTAAATTACAAAGCCCAAAATTTACCCTCCCTCTAAGCTGCGGACTCCTTGCTGCATCTTATAGGAAGAGAAGTCAAGCAACGCCTAGTGAGCTCACTACGCTAACATCCAGCAACAAATTATGCGTTGCCACTAATAGGCAAGAAACTGGCGATCAGGCCATGCACACCTAGTACCAAAAGGAAGGAAGAGGAGATAAGTAAAGAAAACAGAAAACTTAATGTATCTATCAAAGAAAACAGGATGAGGGCAAAAACGACACAACCTAATATAATCTATAAAATAGGACATTATTGGACCCTGTTTGTCTAGGAATATGTGTTAATTTAGTCCCTATAACCTAAACGTTATAGTAAAATTGGAATAAATCTTTCACTTTCTTAACATCATTTTTTTAAAATTCAAATTATTATTGAACACGGCCTTTTTGTTAGCTATATATTGACAATAAAATATTTATGTTTTACTTTTGAAAATATATAAAACTACTTTGTTAAACACTCTTACAGATCCAATCCCTCTATGGATTACCCTATCAGTGAATCTATTTTCTCGCTTTTGACATGCACGAAAATGTTTTATCCCGACAGTAATGTTAAGTATTTTTGTAGTGATATGCGTTGTTTCGTCGCTCAAGATTACAGAAACGTCTAACAAATTTGCATGTGTCATCTATCACTCTTTGTACTCTTGGGAAATCAGTGTAAGCTAGGATTCCATCTTGATCTTGCAAAATTCGAAGTTGTCGAGAGGCGAGATGATTTATGACTTTAAAAACAACTCTGCGGAAACAACACTTAAGAAAATCATAGCATGTGCTTTGTCGATATAGCTTGACTTTAAAACTGCAATTGGTATTTCCTTAGTTATAAATTACTTAAGTGTATTAAAATATATGGTGTTGAAATAAAATTATTTTGTAGACAGTTTTGTTACTGACAAATAAAAATTATGCAGTATTGATTGTTAGTGAAAAGAAAAAAAAATTGTGCAGAACATGTTCTCTTGAAACTTAAAAATTAGTGGTGAACTTTTCAGGAAACAGCTGTTTGTGAAAAGTACAAAACAAATGTCATAGCTTTTCATAAAAAATTAATATTTAAACCTTTTTAATAACGGAATCATAACATAATATTATTGTTGTTATTATTACTATTATTCTTAAAGTGAATTCTTTCAATACACGATAAACTCGAAGATAATGTAGACGCAATTACTTTCGTGAATAACTTTATCTCATGCTCTACTTTTCTTAGAACTTCGTTTCCATTGCTGATTTCAGTTCAGTGGCGCTCGTCATCAGACTCAGAATTCTTAAGCACTTAAACTGAAGTTAGCTACACTCAAACACAATCTATGAGCCACCGCCCGGCAGCCTAAACAAGAACTGGAGCGAGAGGCCTAAGGGAAGAGAATGATTTATAGCTCCCGACATATTATCCCCTACCTGTTGCCTACAATCCAGTACAAACGTAACTTCATTCCGCTCTATTGCACTTTTAGTGCTTAAAACTCCCAATGCCTACTTATCAATATCTGCAATACTTTGGTGTCAGTGTCGTTTGTAAAGCTGGAACAACTTTCACATTGGATAGTGTTTTCCTGCTATTCGATCTCTATTCTACTCAAAGTAAACAAACCGAGACTCAGGTGCGAAGAAGTAAAGTCAGATTAGAAAAGAACAGCAGGCTACCACACGAATACAGTTTTGATCTGTTATTATCGTAGATAGCCACTGCTTAGTCTAGACAAATGTGTGGCTAGTATGTTGTTCAGAATAATTAATTGTACATAACCACTCAATGTCAAAGCAGTATATAGAGCAAAAATGACATTTGAATACAGAAAAAATCTTCATAAAATCTAAATCCCCTTAAACTTAACTATTTAATAATAATAATAATAATAATAATAATAATAATAATAATAATAATAATAGTTGAACTTTTGCAGTATATTTGACTAATTAATTAAATAATACCCCATTCCAAAATAGCATGATTTGTTGCGTATTAACGTTATTTCACAAAGGTCTTTATGCTCAACGGAAATTCGGTCTTCTAGGAATCTAATTCAGCGAGTGATAAATGATTTAACTACAATAATTATTAGTATTGTTTTTTCAGTAATAAGATAGTTTGTTGCTTTATTCGTCTATACGTGTTTTCGTGGTGGATTGGTTTGGTGTTGGTAGTGATGAAAGCAATAGTTATTGATATAATCAAACATTTTAGACTTTAAAACATCATTGCACAGAGTGGTTCTCTCGCTAGAGGCCCCAAAGTATGACTGTTAATCATCACGTAAGTTAAAAATTGAAGTGAGGTACCACATATTTGAATGAAAGCCCTAAGTCAATTGCAATTCGACTTGAGACAATCAATGTTTACAAAGCGAAACGGTAGTTACAAGATGGAGGCGTCTCTGAGTGAGTCTACAACCTTCCAGTAGCACGCCGTTGTGATTTTTATGGGAGAAGATGTGGAACTGAAGAATATTCACAGAAAAATGTTTGACACGTCCCTGTAACGTCAAGCTGTTCACTATTGAGTATAGAAGTTTTCTGAAAGGCGGACACGTATGGAAGACGCCAGGCCAAAGGAGATTGACACAAGGGCGAATTAGAAACATTTTGAGGACAATACTAACCGACCGAGGTGTAACTTTAGACACGCTGCTATTGATTATTAGATTATCACACTACATGACCTAACTCAAGTTAAGCTTTCACAAAGTGCCGCGGATGCGACCCCACAAAGCAAAATGCAAAGAATGAGTTTGGCATTACAGCGTCTCAATTTACCGCCACGGGTGGCCGAGGTCGTTAAGGCGCGGACTCATGAGCAGAAGGTCTGGGGTTCGAATCCCGCCAAGACCGTCTTCCCTGACTGAGGTTTTTTCCAGGTTTTCCTCAGTCTTCATAAATGGCAAATGCCGGGGAAGTACCCTAAACTTAGGCCTGGAACGTTTCCTTCCTTAAAAAATTCTTTCCCAATATATCATTTCATCTCATGTATCATCAGTGTTCATCGCCTGTGATGCTTCAGTAGCAAAAACGGGCGTTAAACACTAATTAAAAAAAAAAAGAGTCTCAATTGCTATTACAATGGGCACAATATGCTGGTCCGACTTGTAGAAGGTGATGAGCGTTGCGTTCACGTTACCAGTCAAAGCGGTGGAAACATTCTGCGTTGCACGCGAAAAAAAGTTTAAAGTGACGGATTCGCCCGGAAAGTGGTGATATGTGGTCACCACCATATACTATTCACCACATTACAGCCTCAAGGACAAACCTTAAATGACAACGCGCATCTGCATACAGCCAACAAGATAAATTCGGCACTGCGAAATTTCAAGTGAGAAGTTCTCTGGCATCCTCCGTATAACCCCCCTCCCCTTGATTTGTTCGGCTCTCTTAAACATCATCTTTCCCGACGATGAAGTCTCCGCCTGGTTCGGACAGTTTATGTTGCTAGATTTCAGAGACTTGGGAACGATAGGGACAAAGGTTTCAACGTACAAGAAATTTATATTAATAAATAAAAGTAATTTTCAAAGCAGTACTCATATTTGTTCAAGTTCTATGTGCGTTTGTAACTTACTGTCGTATTTTGTATGTTGTACCTTCAACGGTGCTCATCATGTGTGCGAAACACCCCACACCACATTCCGTTTTTAGTGAATGCAATGGTTCTTCATGCACAGCATAAGGATTTCCACGTGCGTGTTTTGAGAGCCAACGTTTACACTCACTTGAAGCATTGTTAAACAAACTACATTTAAATTGCACGATTCTGAATAAGATAGTCTGCATATTAAAAGCAAAATCAACACAATGCCGCATTCAATTCCTGAACAAGTGACACGTTAGCATTTAGTTCCCCCCCCCCTTGGAATATGGAAAATTATCGCTATGGAAAATATTCATTATGATTTTGATGATAATGATCTTTTACGTCGTTTGGTTTTTCTTTAGACAATCTGCAGCCTCTTAAATATTGAGCGAAAAGACTTCATGTTGTTTCTAAACTTTTGACCAATTTCTGGATGTAACACTTTGTTCACCATTTAGAGTATAACAGATGTCAAAACATTGTTAAACTGTACATAAAACATTGAGAAATGAAACACAATTTAAACTCCGTAGTATATTCTTGAAACATCTGGCCATACATTTATCTGATGACAGATGCAAATGGAGTGCATCGGCAATAAGGTATCACTCAAAGCCAGTCAAACTACACGATTCAGGGAAGAAAGGTTTTACCGAACTGCTACATTGGCCCTGAGTCTCTTGCTTCTCAATCAATGTAATTTAAACAATAAAAGAAACAACACGAGTCAATGTCAGCTAAGCGTGCTAAATGGCAAGTGATACTATACTTAATTATCCTATTTCACAACTCATACACATATCGAATCCGCTCATTCTGTCATGAGATTATTTGAAGTGAAATTTCCAGTTTTGAACAGTTTGACCAGCGTCTCTGGTCTCTGTCCCCTGCAGAGGTTCAATTATTTTAAGTGTCTGCCGTTTTTTAAATTATTATGTCGTTATTTATGAACAATGAACAGGCGCTGTACGATTGTGTACACCATTAATCACATTATTGCCGAGATTCGGTGACGCGAAGCATACACAAATGAAGATCACTGGATAAGACCATTATATTATTTATTCATGCTGTTTTGCATCATTAAAGAAGTGTGTAAGCCATTATTTAAATAATAACATTTTCTAGACAATAGTTTCGGGTCTATAGCGAGAGAATCACCCTCAGATCCACACGGGTGGCCATCGTTAACACACGTACCCGTGAGGAGGAGATCTGGGGTTCAATTAAATGTAGAACACACCTTTCCTTTAAATTAAAAAAATACCAGTCATTTTCTTTTATTAATCATAAGTATTTTAAGAAATATCAGGCCCGTCATTTCACTAGGTAGGCACGTTAGCCATTATATCTAACATTCAATTAAAACCATGGCATTATAGCCACTGAGCACCCAGGTCTTTCAAGCCGGTTGCCATCAAAGAGGTCACCGTTGAGGGTCGAGTAATTAGCGTAACAATACCTCATAGTCCTTAGTCTCGGCCTTCCTGACCGGATTTCCTTAACTATATCAACTATCTCCCTCGCCGTTTTCGGACGAGTTTCCAGGAAATGCCGTCAATTGAACCTGATGAATGTCCTTCAAACCGCTGAATATTCCGTGACTTTTCTTCTACCAGTAATTCTTATCTTAATGCAATTAAAGATATTTTGTTATATCGGCACTTTATTGAAATAGCTCCTTAATTTTCTCCAAAGCCTTTAAAAGAACTAAGGCTCTTGCTTTCCTTAAAAAACTAGAATTTCGCTGGGGGTCAGCAATAATCTCAGTGCATTTCGACGATGACAAAGTAGCGGACATTAAACCCAAACACATGACTGTTTTTCCTGTTTCTATGACTATGATTGTTCTAAAGTACAATTGAATAAATATTATTTGTACTTTTTCAGCATAAATATTGTTAAACTAGCTAGAATACTTCTGTTACGTCTTTATATAAGCTTCAAAATTAATTTCTTCGCAACTGTTTCTACCAGTGAATGAACTTAACCATTCGAACTAAATTTAGCACTGCCAGAAAGGCAATATAACGTGTTTTTAAAGTGGCTTATTTCGAACCAAGCCACTGGATTAAATGTAAGCTCTTATAGAAAACGTAAAGCGCCGATGCCAACAGAAAGAGAGACATACAGAGAGAGACAAAATGAGGAAACTAAAGAAATGGAAAATACCTAGATGGGAAGACATTCATAAACATGAAAGGATGTCACTCGCTCGAAAAATGCAAAATAAATGTGAAAGCAAGAAGGAAATGTGGAGCATGAGAGGAATGTATAATTTAAGGAATTGGCAAAACAACTGAAAACGGGCATGGTGTATTAATTTCTGAACTGCAAGAAGTAAGTGCTTGTGTGAAATACATACGACATTTGAGAAACGTTATAACACAGAGACGTATACCTCAGAAGAAGACAAATACCCTAAATTTAACAGCAAGAGAGAGTACAGTGTGATTCAAGTCCCATGCCCAGGACTGAATTATATAATATTATACTACTCCGCTATAAGTACAGACAAGACAACTGAGGAGTGTTTTAATCTACCATAGCAAAGCACGAAAGAAGAAGAAGAAGATATGTTTTTAATAATATGCCTGATAGACAAACTGAAGTATCTTCCATTGTACTGGAACCATGTGTCCAGCGGGCTTACCCGGGCATTGCCAGTCCCGCTTGTTTTTACTTGTGGTTGTTTTACAGTTTCAACTTCTTCGCTATATATTGCTAAAACGGAGTTATCCCATGGAGTCACTTTATATCTTAAGGTCAATTTATTTCTTATTTTCTTTTTTTTTTCTTCCCCACCCTTTTTTTCCTGCATTCGCAACCAATCCCGCTTATGTCGCCACTCTTGTATGCAGTTCTTTGCATGAGCACCATCACAAGGAAATTTAATTGCACCATTTGCTCGCATTTTCTGAATGCCTTCAATGCTTGCAACTCTTTGTGCACGGAAGGCAGTGAGCATTACCTCACGGGATAAATCGCTTCCTCATTCTGACACAAACATAGATATCTATTGGTTGCCATGATACAAGTTCCTCCCTTTTCCTTTCCCCTCTCCGCCAGCATTTCTTCATTATCTGGCTCATCTTGACCTTAGCGGTATGCACGCTCGAGGCTGGTCATGGCCGGCAAAAGTATGCAGTCATTAACTTCACTTTGAAACCAAAACTGGATGTAGCATTAGTAGAATAGGTCGGCCAGTATTTTATTATTTTTAATAATATTTTTATACTCGTATATCTTACAATTTCCTTTTGTGATAAATTCACAAAAAAGCAGGATCTAATTAATATTAAATGAACTGTACCCTCCATTTGTTTGAGCCTCGCTTTACGCAGCAGAGTGATGCCCATTGTTGGCCGCTGAATGAGAGCCATAGCTATCAGCTCATGACCAGAAAATCGTCTCAGTATCCACGATGAATAGATAGATATACGTACGCGCGCAAGCGCACACACTTATAAATTAGAAACATACGAGAAATATCGCAGTATTAAGAAAATGTTGGACAGAGGTAAATTGTTTGAATTGTTTTGCAGCATGTTTAAAATTATAAACTTTAAAAATACATATAGTGACTGACAGCATTTGGGTTCTTTCGCATTATTTTCAATTCATTTAATTTTCCTGCAGTTGATTTGCAATATTCATTCTGTCTTGTAAGTTGCAAAAACTGTAGAGAATTAGGTCTAATAATTACTGCTCTTTCTCATCAAGAAGACAATTATTTTTTGAAAGAAACACCTTTTTTTCAATTAATCTCTCACCAAGAAGACAAATTTTGTATTGTTTCTACTACAATTATTTCGCGTATCAGAATGGGTGGATATCTTCTCGGTTTTGGCAGTCTCCAATAAAAAAATACGATATGCGATAGATTAAAAAATGCATGCCCTACATTAGTGAAGAGCTACATAATTAGAAACTGTTATCTATAAATTCCCTGATGCAGGAGGGACTCTCACTTCGAACTTAGTTGGGCAAAGTTGAGATCTCTCGTCCTTCCAGCCTGCCGCGGATTATCAAGTTTAGTAGCTTGAAAGCAGCAACGCTTGCAGCGTTTGAGTTAAAAGCTACCATCTGTAGTTGATGTTGTAATTAAACAGTGAATGGGATGTTTGTACATTCATTTCATTCCTAATAAATTAGCCTTACAATGAACTGTCAAAAGAACATTTTAAAACGCTCTTCGCTTTGTGTTGTGGGACAGTTGATCCGTGTAACAAACTCACAAAGGAGGCCCCCCTTTTCCTCACTGCATTTGATCATTCAGCAGCGAAACTCCTTGACATGCGGGACAAAAGTATAACGAATTAGAAATTATATAACATATTATCAGACAAACTAGTAACACTTTTAAAGAGAGAAAGTCTAAAGCTTGGTTCATTAACGTGGAATTGAAACTTCCTTTATAGAATTAACTTGGGTTAAGCTATAGGATTCCGTATTCGCCAACAAAACGCTTGGAATGCAACAGCAGAGAAACTTTTCAGCATTGCTGAAGGATAAATACTGGATTTATTCACAAAAAACATAATAGGTATATCCGAAATCTGTGTATAACTTTGAAAATATGACATGCTGCCGAGAAAGAAAAACTTACAATATATACAAGAGTAGATCCATAAGTTTCCGGCCTCGTCGATAAGGGTCATGCCCTTCACAAAAGCCTTATCTGGTGTCATAACTTATTTGTTAAGTAAATAATTTCAACTGTAACTTCCGCTCCCCTGTGTTCAGTTGTTCAGATATAGTTGCATAAAGAAAGCTATGTGTAGAAGTATGTGACATGATCAAAATGGAGAATCAAGCTGTTATTAAGTTCTTCATAAAAGAAGGACTTACTCCAAATGAGATTAAACAGCGATTGGACCGTGTGTATGGGGAAGCATCCCCCTCATATTCTACTGTAAAAGATTAGGCCAAACTTTTTCGAATGGGTCGAGAAAGCATTGAAGACGAAGAGCGTGCAGGTCGGTCCTTGGAGGTGCTCACCCCTGAAAACATTGCACTTATAGAAGAAGAAATTACGGAAGTTACAGAAATAGCAGCAAGGTTGGGTCTTTCTAAAACAACAGACCTTAGAATTATTCATGAACATTTAAACATGAATAAGGTTATTGCAAGATGGGAACCTAGATTTCTTTCCTCAGTCCAAAAGCAGTAACGAGTTATCTGTTGTCAGGCATTTTTGGAGCTCTGCCGTGGCAACGAAAGAGAAGTTTTGCAAACCATTGTTACAGGACATGAAACTATGGTCCTCTACTGTGATCCTTTGTCCAAAAGAGAATCAATGGAGTGGCGTAAATCTGGCGAAGCACCGCATCTAAAGTCCAAGGTCACTCAGTCAACCAAGAAGATCATGGCCACAATCTTTTGCGACTGTGAAGGAATACTCTTCATTGACTTCAAGGAGAGGAACACCACAGTAAATGGAGAGTACTATGCTGGCGTACTGTACAGACTACATGCTTCCATCAAAGAGAAAAGGCGAGGCAAACTGAGTGGTGGTGTGCGCCTTCTTCACAACAAAGCGCCTGTGCACACATCTCTTGTTGCAAAGGAAGCTGTAAAGAAATGTGGCTTCAATGAGCTCAACCATCCACTCTGCAGCCCAGATATAACTCTCAGGGACTATTTCCTGTTTTCAAAACTCAAGAAGGATCTTCGAGGAAGGAAATTTAAGTTTTATGGATGCTGTTTATGCTCATTTTGCAGACAAGGTTTCTGATTACTTTCGGGGGGGGGGGTTAAATGTTAATTCACAGATGTGAGAAGTGTATTGTAATAAAGAGTAACTACATTGAAAAGGGAATTATAGTTTTTATCTCTATCATACCTAGAAAATGGTTAGGCCGGAAATTTATAGATCTAACCTAAATGCACGAAGACTAGTGATGGTGAAAGAAAAACTGGAGAGATGGGCAATAATAATGAATAAACAAATAAAAAGAGAAATAGTATTACTTTTAATTTAGTTCTATGTTAAAGTTACATTAAAACTCATTAATATATTCAGAACATTTAAATAATTCTTTCTTATTCTCCTGATAAAAAGATGGGAAGTCATTTCGGTGGATCGGAGTTCAGCAAACTTGCATTCTGACATCACAATCTAGCTGTCCCTTACTCACGCTTCTAAATTGCCCTTAATAATTTCTTTCAACTTCCCCAAAGGTTGTAGTGAAAGTAAGAACATTTAGAACAAAATTTTGCTCACAGTGGCATTCATAAAGAAAATTCACTAAAACAGAACATATTAATGCCTTTGATAACGTGTTAATTTGACGGCTGTTTTGAAAGTTTGGTAAAAATAAAGTTAGAGTGTATATTATTGTGCTCTAGTGGAATGCATGAATGGACTATTTAAGGATATTTTTTATTAGAAGACTTTACCTTAAATATTTTATAGATAGTGCACATTTTTATTCTTTGTTCTAGCGTATCAAATACACGATTGGTATTACAAACACTACTCAGCAATATAAATTGCCGGCATCAGTTGAACATTATCTCAAGTCTTACCAGGAATTGCGCGTCCATTGAAGGTCAGCCGGTTTCCACTAGGGTATATAAACTTTGTTTATACAGCAATGAAGGCAAATATTACTTTAATAAAAGAGAATTCTTGACGTGTGTGGAAATAAATAAAAAATAATGCTCACCCGCCAGGAGAGTTGTACACACTGATAAATATTATTATTCGAATTAGTGATGATGCAATTGAGTAATGTGCGCGAAAATATACAATAAAATTGCTGGATTGTAAACTGCACAAACCACATCACTGGTATATGTGATATCTTTGAAGAGGTGCATTCCCTGCAACAAAATACGCTGTGTTTTGATTTCACGCTCCTTGGTTCAGAGGTAAAAGTATACGCTTGTGATTGGAGGTAGATAGTAATTCTATCCTTGCATGAGAGTAGTTTCATGATAATTAACAATGTTTATTTTCAAAGTAATAATATTTAGTGTTCACAAACAATGTTGATATTTTGTTACAGAGCTTTTTAATTAACAACAGTGCAAGCAAATGTCAGTCTGAACTGGAATAAATATGTGACAGTGGGGAAACCGAGCTCTAGTGGAACTAGGAACTGTATATTTTCATTAAATGTGGTATCTAAAGGTCAATGTCAAGGTCAAGGTCAATCTAAAGTCAGTATATATTCACTTTTTAGGTTTAGCGTTTAGTGATCCCGTTGTCCTAAACTTATTGACCAGACATCTAACAATTTTTCTACCTGGAACTGGAATACCAGGAAAGTTTTACTGAAATTGTATACCACTCTACTTTTGAGATGCTCAATGAACAAATTACAGTCTCGAAGAGAAGATAGCAACAAATAAAAAAAATAATAAATAAATAAACCTAAATAAAAACAAACGTGCCTCTAAAATAAGGCATAAAAAGGAAAAAAAAAATAACAATATAACAAAGCTGATAAACGTGGCCTTGAGCTGATCATTCACCGCTAGTGCGCTACTGTAATAATATCGAGGTTACTGCAGTGCAAGCGATCTAAGGCCCGGCTATAGTAGCTTGAGCATCTAATAAGAGTCAACAAGCATATTAATGTCCATCATCCTGATATTTTGTAGTCGGTCCTGGTGGTGTAGTGGTAACCATACTTGCCTCCTTAACCCCAGACCCCGACCAGGATCGATGGATTTTTTTTTCGGACTTAAAAATCCTAAGTATGGCTTCCTTCGGAAGGGAGGTAAAGCCTTGGTTTCTATGTCGTAGATTTACGGCACGAAAAGGAACCTCTAGCCTGAAAGAAGAGGCCTCTGAGCAAAATTTATCGGCCGTTTCACGCCCTGAATTGAATGCGACGCTGATGACCTGAGATGTTAAAGAGCGTCGGTAAATAAACCAAATAAAAATGAAATTTGGTCTCAAACATCTATAAGTCTTGATGCAAACATTCACCTTGTTCTTCACTAACCCAGATTTTTGGGAAATAGTGAAGAGTGTAGCATATGAATTTTCAGACTCATTTTGCGGCCAAGTTTTTCAATGCTCCTAGTATTTTGCCCCCAACATCTGTAAAATTTGGAGATTTGTTGCCTAGAAAAGTTATTATGACTTCTGTATTGTATTCACTATTCAAAGGTACGATCAAACTTGTTTTTTTCTGATATCGGATCCATTAAATATGCCATATTTCAATTTTGCTTTTGAGAGAGCTGAAAATTTGTCACAAATATACTGAAAATATTTAGAAAGAATAGAAGAAATCCTGGTACTAGCCTGGAACTTGGAGATATAAACGAAGAAAGAGATGGAACCAAGAACCGGGTCTAAACCTTGAAGAAGATGCATCTGTTTAAAGTGTTGGTAAACTGTTTCTCGACTTAAGTTTTATGTGGAGAGGTGATAGAATTGCTACAACTGCTGAAGCTTTCGAACACAACATTCTTGGAACTAGAAACAAAAAATTGCTCTCGAGGTGGCCAGTGTTTCTGATCCAATGATGGTCTCGTTCTTTCATTCACATGGGTTTTCAGTATGGCCACATTGCTGCGTGGACAACATGATTTAAATTATAGAACAAGAACTGGAGAGCAGGCAACTTTGTCGGGGCTAAGACATCTCCCGTTGCTACCTCCTTGCTCCTTTCTTCTCCAGTTATCAATATGAACGATCTGTAGTCATCTTAGACGCTTATAGTATAATTCCAATTGTTATCCATCGAGGAAATAATGAAAATTTGTGTTTTTTATAAAAGTTTCTAAACAAAAATCCCTGAAAAATACATTTCCCATAAGTATACTCAGTCAAAGTCCGAATTTCAGTACGTGCTAAGAGAATTTAGATTTAGGATGAACCCATTATATAAAATATACATTTTTGAGACAATAATTTCATTTCAGGCCAGTGTTACTGAGCGGCGATGTTCTCTTTGTGTCATATTTTGAACCTAACAAAATGGGTTCAGTTACATATTCATGATATATTTTAGAAACAGAGTCACAGGTTTCATGTTGCCCTTGCTCATCGACTCTCACAACTTTTATCTATAAAAGCATGCAACAATATGAATATTAGTTTTATTTCACAATTAATGCAAATCTGTGCTAGAAGAATATTCCAGCTGCATTCACATATTTCTGACAACTTTTAATGAAATTTGCATTCACAGTGCAATCCATCAAAAATGTATCCTGATATTTTCTTTAAGTTTCTCTACAGTAAAAGGATATTTTAATTTACAGAGCTCTCCATGTGTTAAGGACCAGGAAAAGTGCGGAGAATCACCCTCTAGAAATCACTTTTGTCATCAAAAACCTTCCCATATTCATTTCTTCTATTGGAACATGACGCTTTCGTTTATTTATAGTTCCAGTTTGCTAAGAACAAGTCTTCATGGCATTTCTGTGCAAATCGTCATCATAAACTCGGCGCATTATATAAAGGTATCTGTTCTAGTAATATTTCGTCACAGTATAAAAATTGGGCGTAAAAACCCTAAGCACAGCTCCCTTGGGTAGCGATAGTAAAGTCGTGGGTCCCGTGCCGTACATTTACAGCAATTAAAAGAACCTCAAGTCTGAAAGAATAGACCTCTGAGCAAAATTTGTCGGCCGTTTCACGCCCTGAATTGAATGGGACGCTGATGACCGGAGATGTTAAAGAGCGTCCGTAAATAAACCGAATAAATGAAACATTACATTAGAGTAACATTACATTTTTCTTTGTTAACATTGTAATTAAAATACTTGCACACTAATACAACACAAAGACTTGAGCTATAGTAACTGCCACAGTTCTGCAACCCTCCCATTAATGTCCAAAAGAGATTTTGAACTTTGAAGTATGCGGGATGTGTCCCAGGAAAGGTAGATTTCCAATACGGGAGAAAAATAAGTTACAAATGTAATTTATTTTATTCTATATAATAATATATACCTATACACATTTTATCTAAGTGTTTTATTCTTTTCTACTTTTATTATTACTGTTAATTTGTTACATTATTAATAGTGTTACTTTATATATATATATATATATATATATATATATATGAAAAATAAAAATAAAGAAACACTATTAACAATGTAACAAATTAACACTAATAATAAAAGTAGATAAAGATAAAACACAGAGAAAGAGTCACACTTGAAATTGCTATATTTCGAACTACTGCGAGTTCTTCTAGCTTCTTGCCATTGAAGAACTCGCAGTAGTTCGCAATTTCAAGTGTGACTCTTTCTGTGTGTTTTATCTTTATCTACTTTTATTATTAGTGTTAATATATATATAATTCACATGTTAAATGATATTCGCCTTGAAATAGCTCTTATAAAGTCGAAATATAGCAATATATTACAGTGCAATATTATTGATGTACAAATATTAATTTAATCCTTGATAATAATCTGTTGACAGCACGCAGACATTTTATAAACTGTCGCTTTTGTGTACTGAATAAGACATTTTAGTGCCCCCTTACTGAAAGTAACACCTTAGTTTTACAAGTTTTTCTGCTTAAATTAGCAAACTATGAAAGGAAGCTTTAAATTGACACCATTAAAAATACTATAACAGAACGTGAGAGAATTCCATTCTACCGGGCACTGCCTTTAGACAACAATTTCGAATACAAGGCCGAAGCATCTACTGAACCCAACCAAAAACAACCAAGACAGTACAAGATCGACTACATTACCAGACTCCAATACGAAATAAAAAAAAAAAAGAAAAAAAAGAAAAAAGAAAAAGAAAAGAAAAAAGAAAGAAAGAAAGAAAAGAAAAGAGAAGAGAAGAAAAAAAACTGCGGCCGAAGCTGCCCTAATACTGTCAAAGGCAAATAAAAAAACTTTTACGCAGCATTGTGTTCACAAGGTGACATTATTTATTATTAGTTTTAAGAATCTGAAACTGTTTACATAAAGTATTTCTCATATGTAAACAAAATATGTAAACTTCTCTATAGGTAGGCACAACTCTTTATAAAATACACGAACTTCCAAATTACTGGAAACGTTAAAATAATCGACAAATCATCGTCTATTTTAATGAAAAAGCACAATTTTCCTTGGAAAAGTTATAAATGGTGTACTGTCTCAATTTTACTTGCAAAGCAGTCGAAACATAATCTTACTCATACAATTTAATAAAATTCTTCATCTCACTCCAAAACCAGCTTCATACGTTCTCCCGGAATCTTTACTTTCAGTGCTAACTCGCACTGTCCCATGTGAAGGTATTTCTTAAATGGTGTTTAACTACTGAAGCATCACTGATGATACATGAGATGAAATGATAAAATGGGAAAGGACTTTTTTCTTTTTTTTAAGGATTATTTTTTTTTTATTTGGTTTATTTACGGACGCTCTTTAACATCTCAGGTCATCAGCGTCCCATTCAATTCAGGGCATGAAACGGCCGACAAATTTTGCTCAGAGGCCTCTTCTTTCAGGTTTGAGATTCTTTTAATTGCTGTAAATGTACGACACGGGACCCACGACTTTACTTCCCTTCCAAAGGAAGCCGTACTTAGAATTTTTACACCCGAAAAAATCCATCGATCATGGACGGGACCCAATCCGCGATCTTGGGTTTAGAAGGCAAGTATGGTTACCACTACACCACCACGACCGACTTTTTTTTATTAAGGAAGGAAACGTTCCAGGCCTAAGTTTAGGATACCTGCCCGGCATTTGCCATTTATGAGGACCGAAGAAAACCTGGAAAAACCTCAGTCAGGGAGGACGGTCGTGGCGGGATTCGAACCTGGGACCTCCCGCTCACGCTGACTGAGGTTGCTAACCTTCCTCATGAGGTTTTGTGAAGAGGACTGGGGAGGTAAGTATGAGAAGTAGAAGACCGAGTACCGCATTGTTCTATTGTTTCGTCTCGGTCAGCCGGACGACGCGAAGTAAATTTTCTCTCTTCTCGATAAGGTGCGCAGTTCTGAATCGACGTTAATTGCCGTTTTGACTTTAGATCGTTGTGAAAATAAGGCGAATATTTCTAGCCTATGATAATTGCAAGCTTTCTTCCGTGCTTAAAATGTAACCAAAGCAAGGGCGTGTTTTGTGTTTGTCTAAAGTCCAAAGTCAAACTCAGTCTCAGGTATGCTCCTCTCTATTGGAACTAGGAACTCTCTAAGGCACTTCCCCACTACTGTTTAGATAAAATGGGAACATATCACCGTTTACAGGCGTTTCCGCTTTAGTTTATGTATTCCGTTCCCTCCTTCTGAAAGTGCTTCAACTGCAGTTCCTTAAGATGTTTACATCTAAACCAACCTTCTATATGCAATTTCATTCTTCTTTTATACATAGACACATCAACACTTGAAGAAAAACACGTAAATTTAGTTAATTTTGACCATTAAATAAATTTTATGTTTTTCACATATCCTTTCCCCATACCTATAATAAATATTAACATTAAAATGTGCCTAATGTTTTAAACATGTTTTTATTATAGAAAAGAATTGTTCCTAGTATAATGAACGTTTGAATTAATTAGTTCTCAAATATTCATTTTTAATATGTTATAAATAATATCGCAAGAGAGTCCGAGAATATCACGAACCGTCAATTTATAGGCAATCTCGGACCCTCTTGTGGTATTCATTAGGTCTATTTCACGAATAAAATAAGAATTTAAATGTTATTCCCCTAAACTTGACTAACAAAATTGTAATTACTGTATATTTGTATTCTGATTACCTAATTTTCAAGCCATTGTGTAATGGACGAATGTCAATTATCAGTAATGATATTTAGGGCTATTTCATGGAAAGAATTTGATGAAAAGCAATATATATATATATATATATATATATATATATATATATATATATATTTGAAATTTAAATTCGCGCACAGAATATTAACAGTTGTATAAATGGTACACTTATCTATTCAGAAATCGTGAGACTGAATTAGCGACTATACAATCTCTACGTTAGATTTACTAATACCAACCGAGAAAAATAAAACAGAGAGAACATTTTACCATTCTGAATAACGTGTATATTAAACTATGGTTGCTTAGGCAGATATTGTTACATAGTTTACAAAATGATTTCAGACTGTTTGGCTGAATGCGCATAAACAATTGTTTGAGTGAATAAACATTAAGTTTAAATATATAATTATTGAAAACACAGTTATCACATTTTAATGAAGGGGCTGCAATTTCACTGGATACAAAGGACATCTGGTAATCAGTAGATGAAGATGTGGAAGTAGAATTGAATATTGCCGAATTATGTTCAGGAATTTGTAGTGGCGATATAGAGTTGGCTACACTGGTCAGAAGGCAAATGTACTTCGCATGGTAAAGGGATTTTATAAAAAATTTACGATGATTTCACAGCAATAACGATCAAAATTCAAAATTCAAAATTTTGTTTTATTTCATTGGTCAGTTTTATGATGACATCACATAAATGAAATAGCCATTATGAAAGAATGTACAATTATTCTAAAGATATTGAACTCTTCTATATAATAATATAATAAAATGGCATCTAAATCTACAAACTGAAAATCAATAGTTAAAAAGTAATCTCTGCAAACACAGAGATTTGTATTTTCTGAAAATTGAATGTTAAATGCGCTTTTTCCTCCACTATCACATTTTACTTCCAGTTTGTAACAAATCTAGCTTATTGATAACAGATTCGTTACGCTACTTGGAAGAAACTACATATAAATAAAAAACATCCTCATGCGTGGCTGGGATTGATTTGAATGTTAAACTGTGATCACAAGATTTTTTTTAATGTAGCTTAGTCAATTTTGTAGATATTGAAAACAACATTTAACACAAACGAAGCTGAAAATGTTTTCAAAATAGAAGGCAAAAAAAAAATAAATAAATAAAATAAAATAAATAATAATAATAACACGCATTTTTGACTACTAAAGGTCAAAACGAGATTTTCTTTTCATATACATACTGTGGGGAATTTTGTTTTATGAAAGCAAAACGTTTTAATCCTATTATATTTTCACCGCGCTGCTAAGCAACCCTTATTTTCTATTATAGCAGTGCTTGTTACTACAATAACGAAATAATTTGCTGGTTGGTTAACCAATTCCTGCTTTATGAAGATAGTTTATTTGTGAAAAAAAACATTAAATAATATAATAGGAAACATTTTGAACACCTAATTAAATATACATTTAACTTTTACACTTAAAGCAATTTGTTTAATAACTAAATATATCCGTTGCTTTTAAGAAGAAACTACTACAAAGTTTTTATATCTAAAAGAAATAAAAAAATTTTCCCCGCTTTTGCTTTCAGATGAACATAAAAATAATGAAATTATTTAAAAACATCAATTATGACATATCACTCGCAAAAATGAGCATAACCAACTGAACAATTTTCATAACAAATTCAAAATACAAATTTTAGGTGTGCAAGAGCGTTTTCTAAAAAAAAAATCCAATTTAATTAAAATTGTGCTTTAAAGCGTCCTGTATAACCAAAGTGCATTATTTCTTCAACTAAGTTGAGTGCAAAATATGAATGTCCCATATACCAGAAGATATTTTAAGCCCATGCAGAAATGAAAATCTGAAATTATCACTTTGTAGCTGCACTCTAAAGGAATGTGACATCAGAAACTTCGTTCCTCTGTAAAGAATTTACTGTATAATTTTTAATATTTGCCTTCACTGTTATATCTGAAAATTATTAACAGCAAACCTCTGTGAGAAAAGTCTCGAAATTTTTATGTGCATCTGAATGTGTGTGCATTTCTTGAAGACCTAAAAATTGGCTCGCTTTATTGTTAAACGGAGTAATTTGCTTCATCACAAGCCTATACTATAGGTCTTAATAGTCAAACGTCAGCTTTTCGAAACGCTACAATTATTCTTTATACAGACATATAGGTACTATTTTCCTCTTGTAAATACACAGCGTTCTCATTCCGCTACGCAATCGGAAATTGATTTGCCGAAAGGAAGTTACTGCGTAAGAGCTTTGCAGTAAATAGTAATTAATATTATACTCATAATAATAGTAGATGCTCGAAGTGCCTACCCCACTGTGAGACGTTCTAAACTTTTGTGGCACTCGCCAGAATTCAAACTCCCGAATTTGGCAAACTACCTCCAGAATATTTTGTTTCACCGCTTTCCGGGATTTCATTTCAGATACATCAGTACTTTTATATGAAATATGTACCAGCTGAGTGGCTTTATATGCACTGCCAACAGGTACACTAACTTGCGTTAAATATGTTCGCAAAGTTTCTAATCGATAAGCCTATTTTATCAAGCTTTTCCTGTGTTAAAATTCGGGCTTTTTTAGTCTCGGCTTCTTGTTAATGAAAAAAGTTTTGATTTCGAACTTTGTTCACCACAAATATATATTCTTTGTTCTAGCGCATGACTCACTAGTACCCAACTGTGGAATATACAGTACGCATTTCCACAATGTAATACAGTTGAAGCGATAAACAAGACTGATCAAGCTCTGTTGACAATGTCTGCAGAACTTTAAAGCTCTAGTCTTATCGGGAATCGGTTTCCAAGGGCATACAGCCTGTGATTGCGTAACGGTATGAGGCTACGGTAGAAGTATTACAATCCTAACTTTTTAAGAATTAGTGCAGGTAAATTCAGTTTTTAACCTTAAAGTGCTGAATTTTTAAGTTTATGCATCATAGCTCGGTATGATATCCCCTTTTTAAGACGTTTTTGTAGAGGTGATTATGTTTTAATTTTTCTTCAGCAGTTATCGTCAACTATTGAGCATCGATACCTGGGTCCATTTTTGCAAACTTACGTCTAATTCTACTCTCAAATGTATTTAAAATATTCATGGCATTAATAGGTTTTATCAACCTTTTTTATAAATAAATCTATATTAGTTATTAACACTGTGCATTCATGCACTCTCCGTACAAAAGACACTACACAAGCAAGGGCATAATTGACCACTAGCTGATTATGCCGTGTCATCTACCTTACTTATATTTAGCATTGGTTTTACAGGAAAATGATTGTCCCATTAAATTTAGGATACCTTGCTATGCTACAAATAGATCCGGTTTACATGGAACTGCGATGTATGGACTCTGTCGTCCTCAAAATAAAACGGTGTTCCTTTCTTGAAGCACGAGCAAGTTTTATACTCTCACAGTGTTTACATCTTGCGTTTACGGCTCCTGACGCAGCTAGGCAGAGAATGCCGCTTACTCACCATGGAGTTTCTCGGGTCTCCGCCTTTTATGTCATTAAATTTTGTGTCTCCTATAACTCATCATCTGGGTGAATGTACCAACCGAGAGGACCACCATCTATTTACCCTCCATCGATCTCAACACATCAGGCAGTCTCTACCCGTCTGGTAAAGTGCAAGTGATACCTTCGCAGCAGCCTTTTGATATTCATCACTTCGGCCTTCAAATGCTATTGATACATTAACATAAACCTAATCGATTTTATAACTCTTCACCCTGTTCGACCACAGTGGTGTCTGAACGTGTTTTCTTTTGGTGCTAGGGTTTCATATTGCTACACATCATGCGGGTTACATTTCTATCTTCTGACCAATAGTATGTAAATGATCTTGGCTTAATTCATTGAGCAGATATTGGCTTCATTAGCATTATTTCTCCAAATACGGATGGTAGCCATGTTTGCGGTTGATAGAGTTTCTGCCGCCAGATGCTGTTCATGCAATTTATGCAAGTTAGGCAACTTTGAGTTTTCCGGTAGAAACATGGGTTGTATATGAGGTCAGGAAGCAAAGTACATAAACACAAGCTGCCTACAACTTACTTAATAGTTTACTTAATAGGAACGTTCACATCTCTTGAGATCAGAAAGGTTCTCAGTGTTATTATTGATTATGTGACTTGGAAAATGAACTTTTGGCAATATAAACTCGTGCACAACGAAGAACATTGGCAAAGGAGAGCCTTAAAATAAAATAAGAAAGTGTTATAAATATTCTTGAAAATAAGGTAAAATAAATAAAAATGCATATAATAAATTAATATGAGTAAATGTAAGAGAAAGACAAATACGGAAAAATTAAATAGCTTTGGATATACTCCTTTTGTGGCATTTAAATATTTTTCTTATATGGGTTTTATTTATACATATAAAAACAAGTAAATTGTATGTATAAGTTTAAGGATGAAGTTAGAAATTAATTCAAAGCCCAATTTCTATCTGATTGGATATATTTAAGAGTCAGATAGACATGAACGTGTTTCCGTACATTTGGGGTTGGTAGAGCCAGTTTTTATTTTGCCTTTTTTATTTTAGCTAGGCTTCCTTTACCTATTTTAAGGTTTAAAAACATTTTTTGTCTCCTTTGAATTGGTATGGATTTTTCTGCAATTATTTGCGCATTATAAAAAGCAAATAAAGAAGTTCAATATATCGAAGTGAAAAAGTTCATAAAAATTAAATGGCATCTTCACTTCACAAAAATATCCATTGAGAATCTTGCTATACATTTATTTCTTTTCAAGCAGTCAAAAATTTTCTCCTCAACCAAGCTCTTTAAATAGCAGAATCTTCATTAATGAAAGGAATACACGGTTACTTCGGGCATACAAATACCAGGAAATAAAGAGGATGAGGAAAGTACTGTAGTTTGGAATGGTCCTGGCGAATAATCTTGTGTTCATCTGCGCCAGACAATTCTAATAAATTTGTGAGAGGGGGTAACTTCTCAGCTGCATAAATGTAGCAAACAATTTCAAGCTAGAAAGATGAGAGCAGTACAGCTGTGCAGTAAACCGTTACTACAATGTGTACGGTGCGGAAGTAATAGAGATACTAACCTGATTCCCCTATAAACGCATGAATAGAAAATGAACTGGAACAGAAACCACAGCGCATATTTTGCTCATTTGTCAGGACTATTCGAAACTACTTTACTCTGTCTAGATCCGCATTCACATGATATCCTGAAAGGTGAATGCTCTGTTTGTTGTAACTGGTATGAGTCCTTCCGAAATAGTTTGTTTTAAATATGCTTCAATCACTTCATTGAAAGTAGAACGTTCTTTTCTCAAGATGAAAATTTTCTCTCTGACAAGCGGCTGACTATGACAGCTGATACCTTGAAAAAACATCATGTTGTTTATAACTAAGAAAAGTAAGCTTAACTATTTTAATTATGTGATAAATAAATTATTAAGTATCTTAAATATCTATTTTCATTAATAATGAGTAATATTACTTTTTCACTTTTAATACAAACTTGTTTTAATTATATTACCGCCTATTTTCAATGTTGTAAGTGCCTTTCTGCCTACTTATAGTAACCAAAATAAATGCCTGAACTTAAAGGGCTCTGGAAATCATGCTACGATGAGGATCATTTGACAGACTGCTATTTCTGCTTACAATAAGTTCCAATCCAGACATCTTTAGATTCAGCAATTTGACCGGCGCGAGACGTGGGAATATGCAGGTCAGGCACTGAAAATGTTAAGAAATTCACATATTTGGGAGTCACTTTAGCTATGAACGGGAACCGGGAAAAACACAAAGCTCAAGTCATAATTAGAAATATAGAGGCAATATAGTTTTTAGTAAAAATGCCGGAAACTCCACCTAGAACAATGAAGTTGGTGTACAGGGCGGTTGAGAGGTCAACTATGGCGTACGGGGCCGAAATATGGGAGTGGAAAAACACCGAGGAACTGAATCAGGTACAAACACAATTTCTAAAACGGTTGCTACAAGTAGGGAGGGGTACAGCAAATTGTGTGGTTCGTAAAGAGTTTGACATTTTTAGCGAAAATGTGAATTTAAAAATAAGAACAATTAAGTACTGGTTACAGGGGAATCAAACTCTTCTTCAAGCAGTTTGTCTGAGGGAGCAAATAAGGGAAGGGCATCAAAAATAAGGAAAGGCTTAGACAAAATTGGTTGGGGAATATTTGGTTAAGAGGAGAGGACATTACAAAATATAGTTGGAAAATAGTTAACAGACGTTTGCGAGATATAGATGGACAAAATATTTTGTCTCAATGCGCAGAAAAAGTATCGCTTAACCTGCAGGCTCAAATATGTCCGGTGTAAGGGGAGGAGACATTATTTAGATCTCTGTGACAGAGAGGAAAGAAGTGGTCTCGCATGGTTCAGATTAGGGGCGTGGAAAGGAAACAAAACAGTTAATGCTCTCGGGGAAAGAATTTGTCCATTGTGTGGAGAAAGCGATACCTGGAGGCATATTTTGGCAGAATGCGGGAAACGAAGAATTTAAGAAGCGAGCTTTTATCGTCGCAATTTTTTTTAATTCCAATAGAAATTTGAACATTTGCGGGAAGTGTTGGTGCATGCGAGATACTCACACAATTAGGGAATATTTCTAGAGAAGACCCGACAAAGAAGATTAATGGCTATAGAGAAGAGGGGGGAGTTGGGGAGGTGAGTGAATTGGAAGGGGGGCTTAAGAATAAGGGTTCCGTTCATGCTTATGTATTTGAATATAAAATTATTAACAGCAAACGTAAATATATCGAATTATTTGTATATTTGTATGTATGCATCTCGATTTGTAGTGTGTGTGTGTGTGTGTGTGTGTGTGTGTGTGTGTGTGTGTGTGTGAGTGTGATCCTTCTGATTGTTATAAGAACAATATTAGCATGTACGACCATGCAACAGTTGTACTTATTGACTGTATTCTAAAACTGATACAATAAAGCGGCCATTACAACTAATTCCAGGAATTCCCTTACCAACTCCATGATAATATTGACTGATGTTCTGAATGAATTACAGAATGATCCAAATTTTGAGGAAGAAGTTACTATAAACAAACCTCACTTTCTAACACAGGAAGATTTAAATGATGGTTCAGGATCTTGGTTTTAGTAAAAGCAAGGAAGAATTACTCGTCTCATGATCGAACAACTGGAAGCTGCTGAATTAAGTAATTTTCCGAAGTAAATTTCTTCCGCCAATCCCCAAAAGGAATTTGAGCATTTGTTTTCCTAAGAGGAGTACCTAGTTTCTTACAATCATATTCAGAAGATCTGAGGATTGGCGTCTGTTCATGGACTGCACGAAAACAAGTTTAAAAGCAGTACTGCTACATAATGGAAACAAATATTCCATCCATTCCTTTAGCTCCCGCAGTTATGACAACATGAAGCTCTTGCTATCCGTTATCAAGTGTGACACTTTTTCTCGGTAGATATGTGGGACTTGAAAGTAATAGCTATATTACTTGGGTTACAGGTTAGCTATACTAAAATTTGCTGCTTCTTGTGCAAGTGGAATAGCAGAGATAAAAGTAAAAAGTAAACTGGCCAAAGAGAGTTACTTAATCCAAGACAAGAAAATGTTTTTCACAAACCACTTGTCGGTCCTGGTGGTGTAGTGGTTACCATACTTGCCTTCTAAACCCAAGATCGCGGGTTCGAACCCGGCCAGGACCGATGGATTTTTTCGGGGCATAAAATCCTTAGTATGGCTTCCTTCGGAAGGGAAGTAAAGCCGTGG
The DNA here is from genome assembly GCA_030762175.1 of Metallyticus violacea. NCBI lineage: Eukaryota > Metazoa > Arthropoda > Insecta > Mantodea > Metallyticidae > Metallyticus > Metallyticus violacea. Next base: position 2,266,701 of record CM060841.1, on the reverse strand, counting down.
GTCCCGTGTCGTACATTTACGGCACGAAAAAGAACCTCAAGCCTAAAAGAGAGGCCTCTGAGCAAAATTTGTCGGCCGTTTCACGCCCTGAGTTGAATGGGACGCTGATGACCTGAGCTGTTAAAGAGCGTCCATAAATAAATCATTTAAAAAAAAACACTTGTTAGGCTCTGAAAAAAAAAAATCTTATTGTGCCCACTGCACATCAAACTAGGCTGACGTCAGTGCATTTCTCTTCCTGAAAAATAAACTCCCAAGAATCATTGAAGCTAAACTAAACAAAGGGTTGGTCCTCCAATAAGGAAACTGATGAAGGATACACAATTTGAAAACTAGTTAAATATGCAACAAAAAATGCGCTGAATGTTACAAACTTTCTGGGAAACTTCAGATCTGAGAACTACAGAGAACTTGTCAGTGAGATGATTGAGAAGTACAAGATCATAAGTTAAAATATGTGTTTAAAAATTCACTTTTGCTGTATTCTCGATTCCTTCCCTGAAATCCTAGTGGCTGTGAACGACGAACACGGGGAGTGTTTCCATCAGGACATCCAGAAATGGAAAGGCGCTACCAGGGTAAATAGTGTTCAAATACAGATGTGCCAAAATGTATACACATTTCAAGCAAAGAACATTCTATGTTAACATTACATAATGAATTCACACAAACAGAAAATGATGAGCACTAATCATCTTAGACTTTTACAGTTACAACAGGTGCTCAAAATGTCCACCATCTACGTCGATACACTTCTGAGTACGTTGAACTACTGATTGAGCAACGTTTGCGAAAGTGTCCTCAGCGATTGCAGTACATGTCGTTCCAACATATTCCCGAAGTGCTGCCAGTGTAGCTGGTTTTCTACGGTAACTTTTGAGAGTTCCCCATAGGTAGAAGTCCAAAGGACTTAGATCCGGAGAACGAGGTGGAAACTCAATCGGACCTCTCCGTCCAATCCAGTGCCTTGTAAGATTGTCATAAAGGCACGCACGCACATTTCGGTGGTAATGTAGTGGTGCACCTTTCTGTTGGAAGTAAAATTCCTCATTTCCATACAGCGGGTTAGGCGGAATTGTTACTCGCATTTGCGGTTCTGTTCTGTCCACGGGTCTCCATTGCATTTGAACTTCAACAACATTCTCGGTTTCCCAATATTCAAAATTGCTTTCCGCTGTTCAAACGATAATATTAGCTCCATTTTGTTGTAGTAACGTTAGCATAATGTAATGTGAGTCATATCTGTTTACAGAACATCATACGATAATCCTGGCTTCATTTGTTCGTTGTTGATTTACCAGTCACGTAGCAACGCTACCATAATGTATATGAGTCATATCTGTTTACAGAACATCATACTACACATTACTGTTGTTGAAATATATTAAAAAGATATCTACTGTGAAATGGCACTTTTTTGGCACCCTCAGTGTATATTGACAGACTACTGTTGGACATTGAAGAGAGATGTGCCTAAAGGGAAGTATAGCAGAAAATCTACTTAACATACATTTTAGGTGAGTAAATCTAATATCATCATTTAATATATAATATTATATAACATATAATATTATAATGTATAGACGCGAGAAAGGTTTATCATGCGATCATTCAAAACCACCGGGTGATGGAAAAACTCTGTAAAAAGTATGAAATTAGCACAAAAGTCACCCATCAGTTCCCTTTTAACAGACAAAAGCTTTAATTTTTTTGACCAGTGTTATTTATCTTGGTTGCGCAATAAGGATTTGGATATTATTATTGTATAAGGCCATTTTACATAATTCAACGGAATTGCTTTTACACAATTTATAATTACAATTCTGCATTTTCTTTAAAAAGTTCGCGTTTTATCATGTTATAAAGATAATTAAATGAGAATGGAATACTTTAAGAAAGGTTTTTTAAATTTAATTGTTTATCTTATATTTTATGTATCAACACAGAAAAAACTTGCGAACATTAATTACTGTAGGCACGGCACCCGCTACTGATGCGCTGGTTTATCGTGCCAGCTCACGTTTTGCAGTGAGGTGAGAGTCAATCAGGGACACCCTCCCGCCGGCCTATATTGCCCCAATATCCAAGCGCTGGCTGTCACATCTCAGCAGCCCAGACAGGTTCGGCAGTTACATGAGGTTTCGAATTCGGACAGATTTTCACCACGAGCGAGAATGAAGGGCGTAGGATTCGCATGTCATTGTCAGTTACTTTATTGACACCTGAAATCACCAAAGAGTTTATGAAATTAATGGACAGAATATATTAGATGAGATAGAAGACTAGGAAAGAAGAATAATAAAGTTGGAGTAACAACAGGAGGAAAATCTGAACTTTCTCAGCATACAAATATCACGAACGTTGAACTAGTCATAGCATCAAAGGGCCTAGCATTAAATGTGAACATGATTTATTGCTGAAAATTGTGGCGAATTACGTAATAAATCCAGTTTCGACTGGAAAATCTGAAAACCTTCTTTGTAAGCCGCGTTGCTATGTTTCCGAACCCCGAATCTAGTATAGTTTTCGATTGTTGATCTCGGTAGTCAATCCTCGGTTATCTTTGGCTTATGACTGTGTACGAATTGTGCGACATACTTGCGGTGAAGTATTTTTTTTTCATCCCTTTCTTTGAACACACTTGTTATGCGTACATTGTTTTCAAATTTTGGAAATATTTTTCTTTTAATTCTTGTTCGATTATTATAATTATTTTTAATAGTGTTTAACGCCCGTTTCACTGCTGAAGCATCGTAGGCAGTGGGCACTGATGATACATGAGAATGAATTTGTTTTTAAGAACTGAAGCCTAAGTTTGGGTACCTCCCGGCAATTGTCATTTTATGAGGACCGAGGAAAACCTGGAAAGACATCAGTCAGAGGGGACGACCTGGTGGGAATCGAACCCCAGATCTCCCGCTCGCGAGTCCGCGCCAATAGGACCTCGACCACTCGTGGCGGTGTTATTATTACACAGGTAATATTCATCAAACAAATAATATTTCTTGAGACAAGTATTGTTTCACTAAGCAAGGTTTATTGATATTTTATTGGGCTTTTTATGAACTTTATAATGTTTGTTATAGCTATTCCTTTTTTAAGTTTTCTGTTCGGTTTAGAATGTTCCACGTAAATTTTGAATACGTTTTATTTCACAGCTGTTAAATTATATACTCGTTGTTTTGAATTATTTTAAGATATATTTGAACATTAAATGTTCTTTTATTCTGCATACAAATGCATTCTCTGTTATTTTATTTTTCACACAATGCAATTTAAGTATTCCTTAGCCTTAAATTCCCATCTAGGATAAATTGCAACATTCTGTTGATAATTTCCTAAACTGTAGACAAAATCCAAAATGCAAAATGGAAAAAAAAAAAAAAAAAAAAAAAGCACTATTTTTGTCTAGCAATCAAATGGAAGTTTTAATATCATTTAGTTTTATTTTATTGAAGTCAATAAGTATAGTTCTAATTAGTAGTTTTAATTGAAGCACTATGCTCTTTATTTATTGTATATTTTGGGTACTGTATTAGTAAATAAGTTTAATGAAACAGATCCTGTGACTAGTTCGGAAAAAAAATCGAAGACATCATTTACTCACAGAAGAAAAACTTGATGAAACCCTTCCCATTCCCCAGATCTTGTTTGATTTTTATCAAAATAGAGTATATTCATTCCAGCAACTAGTATAAGGATAGCAAGCACTAAATTCTATATGAAACATGTTCTACTTGAGTTTTACAAACACTTGTTGAAACACTTCAGCGTCGCGAAACTATGCAATAAAATACCGGCAGCAAAGCAGGATCTAACCGCTGATCGGCTGACCTCTGTATCAGGACCTTTAAACTGCTCTTACTGTAGAAATGAAGGTTCAACATGCACTCATTTCAAATAGAAGGCACATAGAAGCACATTACATGTTCTCCTTGACAGTTTTTTTTTCTCTTTCTTTTCACTGTGATATCGAGAGAAGCTCGTCCATGGCAGAAATTTATGTAAATAGCTGGAACCGAAGCGCGCTAAAGTTTCATTTCAACGCCGCCACAGAGACGGCTGGTTCATTACTTATGCACACATCGCTGACATCACCGTTCGCTTTTTTATTATATCAACTTGAGATCAAGCTTTGTGACTGCGTTCTCGCATTACAGCTGTGCGCTTCATCCCTTTTCCTTGTTGTGCTGAAAAAAAGTGCGGAACTCGTTCGATAATGTGAATGCTATATCGAGTTGTATCGACAGCTTATTACCGACACGTCATCAAATATAACACGCTCTATCAGACTCTCACGAAGTTTTGGATTCAGCAACTGTCAGAGCGAACATTTTTTCCACGCAGAAAAATTTTTGTTATCATTAATTGGCTTTGACAATGTGCTACATTTCAATAGTTCCTTTTATTAACGTAAAACACACGCATACAGTAGATGATTATTGTTTTTCAAAGAAATTCCCCCATATTTTCAATTTTGAGACAATGATGACACGTTTGCTGCAAATGATGAGCTTAATTAAAACAACTGTATGTATTGTAAAATCAGGTGATTTTTTGATCTCGTGATTAAGTTTGATCTACTATGAACTTCTCCTTATACCATTCAACGATTCTTTATATTTGTTGTGGCATGCAAGTTTTAAACATATGCTAATATGTATTAATATACATCATTTCCGATATATTAACTTTGTAATGGAATGTTTTTATTAATATTGAAAACGTATATGTTTGATCTATCTAAGAGCCGTTAGCTACTTTATAATGAAACATTTTTACCACATACCTCGTTTGATATAAGCCATAATCATATGGTGTTTTTCTTAGTTCTATTAATGTTATACAGAGGGTACCAAAAATGTATACACACTTCCAGCAAAAAAAAAAAAAAAAAAAAAAAAAAAATGTGATAACATAACAAAACTGAATTCACCCAAACAGAAAATGATGAGCACTAATCATCTTAGACTTTTACTGTTGCTCAAAATGCCCATCATCGACGTTGATACACTTCTGAGTACGTTGAACTACTGATTGGGTAACGTTTGCGAAAGTGTCCTCAGCGATTGCAGCACGTGCCGTTTAAATTTCTTCCCGAAGTGCTGCCAGTGTAGCTGATTTTCTACGGTATGCAACATCCTTAAGAGTTCCCCATAGGTAGAAGTCCAACGGAGTTAGATCCGGAGAACGCGGTGGAAACTCAATCGGATCTCTTCGTCCTATCCAGTTCCTTGCAAGATTATCATCAAGGTACGTGCGCAAATCTCGGTGGAAATGTGATGGTGCACCATCCTGTTGGAAGTAAAATTTCTCATTTCCATAGAGTGGAAAAAACGAGGCGGATAAAACGAAATTGTTACTCACGTTGGCGGTTCTGTTTTGTACACACGTCTCCATTACCTTTGAACTTCAACAACAATCTCGATTTTTCATTGTCACTTCAAAATTTCTCTCCGCTGTTAAAACGATAATCTTGACTCCATTTTGTTGCAGCAAGTTAGCATAACGTAATGTGAGTCATATCTGTTTACAGAACAGCATTCGATAATCTTGGCTTCATTTGTTCATTGTTGGTTTACCTGTAACGTAGCACCGCTATCATAACGTATGTGTCACATCTGTTTACAGAACATCATACTACACATTACTGTTGTTTTTCGGTTCAACTTTGAAATATATTAAAAAGATATCGACCGTGAAAGTGTGTATACAGTTTTGGCACCCTCGGTATAAATAATTTTCCACTTGAGATTATCGCCACTGTTTCAATATAGCACCATTATTTTTGTGTTTCAAAACTACCTTAAGGCGTTAAAGGTCGTATGCTGTGGCTTTAGAAAATTGCATTTAACAAAATGTGTTATATTACATGTTAAAATAAATATTAACCGTTATAGCACAAAATAAGATTTTCTAATCGTTTTAATTTTTTCTGGTAATTTCACTATACCCTTTTAAAAAGAAAAATTTACGTTAAATATTTTAGAAGTGTTTAATATCCTTTTATTATTGAGACAACACAGGCGCTTCACACTAATGGATGTAAGAACAGAGGAGGACAACTCCGTACTTCAGCTTTGCTCAAGTTCTGGGCCGTTTGTTTTACTTCCCTAAGGGAAACACATCCAAAAGCAAGGAAAGAGAGAAACACCTGGGGCCAGGATCCATGGGCAGTGAGGCAGTGACATAGATGGAATCCCTTACAATGTTTTTGGATATAATACCCCAGCTCTCCCGGTAAATACCATAGTCAGGGAGGACGGTCCTGGCGGAATACGAACCCCAGACTTCGAACTCACTAGCCCATGCCTTAGCAACCTCGGACTTTTAACAGAAAACGGCCTGATATTAACAAATTATTTGAAATGCAATTTGTCACATCAGAATATGTGGATTGGAAACGAGTTAGAAAAAATTGTTGGTCAATCTCTGAACTTAAATCACGGACTTTTCGCTTTCGCTGCCAAAGCTCTCCCCTTGACCGATCATAATTGCAAATCTTCCCCACATTAACAAAATAATGTATAGCCTTATGGAAGTCGAAGCAGAACTGACTTATTAAACTATTGCACAGTATCGGCATTAAGTTATCTTCTGTTCATGATTTTACACGACTAAATAAATGGACAGCACAGGGGGCAACGTTCTCTGTACAGAGTGAATAAGGAAAGACAGTCCAATTAATTTTAGTGATTTTTTCCTCTCGGATGCATAGATATGTGTGGCCACGCCTTCTCGTGAAGAACTTTGATCACATATTTGTGAGAACAACTTGTCAACTGACTTAGGGTTCTGACATTCACTTCGAAGTTAACCCTTTCCCCAAGAGGTAATCAGAATAATCCCTTGAGAGTTGCACAAGAGTGTGGCTATTGCTTTACCAACTGAGAAGTTTAGTGAGGTCATTCAATTTATTATTATACATGACGGACCTAAGTTTCATTTTCGGTTACAATGCAGGATAAGACGTTGTCGCCTTCAGGTTCGTAATGAGCAAGAAGCTTTGAGCAGGTGAACAATGTTCTGTGTTCTTTATGACCGTGTTTTGATGTGTTTTATTTGAGGACGTTCTTTAACATCTCAGGTCATCAGCGTCCCATTCAATTCAAGGCGTGGAACGGCCGAAAAATTTTGCTCAGAGGCCTCTTCTTTCGGGCTTGAGGTTCTTTTTCGTGCCGTAAATGTACGATACGGTACCCAGGGCTTTACTTCCCTTCCGAAGAAAGCTATACTTAGCATTTTTACACCCGCAAAAATCTATCGATCCTGGCCGGGTTTGAACCCGCGATCTTGGGTAGCAGGCAAGTATGGTTACCACTACACCACCAGGACCGACTCTCTTTATGATCTATAGCCTCGAGAGATCATGGGGAGTTGTGTTGGCATTGCCGACTAAGATATAAGTTGAACGGAGAGTTGCTTTTGTTATTCGTTGACCGTCCCGAAAGATTGTCGGCAACTTCTATTGGAGCGTGCTGCCCCAAAGAGTATAGATCATCAGCAATACAGTGTCTTTATCCTCTCATTTCTTAAAAACGTTTCGGAATGTTGATAATGGTCTCTTTTTCCGCTAAAAGAAATGGAGCTATTGGTCCTTGCTCACAATGCACAGCACATAGAGATTCCATGTTATAAATTAAATCCGTAATATGCCGCCCTCCGCAATGCACGCAAAGGGCATTCAAGAGAGTACAAGATGCTCGTACCTTCCTTCAGGAAGTTTAAAGCAACAGTATTTTTTTTTAATGAGAAGTAGAAAATAGCCCATTCCTGTTTAGCAAATACGTCACAAGACGGTGGGGCTCGTTTGCAGTACTCAAATAAAAAATCTCTAAAGGACACTGCACTGCACTTGTGGCAACAAATGTAGTGACGATCAGGCTGCACGAACCGAAAACAACTTTGTGCAGCTTCTAAACGTCCCATGGTTTGCAGATGAGAACTTGTTCCAAATGTTTCGCTCTGCAAATTTCCAAAATGCGGATATAAACCCGGGGTGGCCAACTATGCTGCTGTTACTGCTACAGTCGAATTTAGACCATAAACTTCTAGAATTTTAATAACTAGAATTAACACGCAATCATGATGAGGAATACATGCACAATAGACAGAGAGAATTTAATAAAACTATTCTAGTAACGCATCTATTTAAATAAAGCAGGATTTCATGAAATCAAACTGTTCGATGACTCTTTGATTAAAGTCTGCAACTGCAGGATAATATCTGTCTCCAAAGAAAGCATTAAATGATTATTTCTTATGTTTTAAAATTAATACTTGGAGTTGGTCTACCCAGGTTATTGATTTCAATTTTCTCTTCAAAAGGTCGCAAAGAAGAGGGCTTAGAATGTTAGCTTTAAATGATAGGCTGTTTCTTTACATGAATAAAATTAAACAAAATAAACCAACTACACAAATTCACATGAAAGTTCATTAATCTGCTGAAACGACTGGCTATTGCTGATTGCATTGCTACTTCAAATGTAATATCTTTTGATATTTAAATAACTGAAAGTTGTTTCATATTTAACATCCACGATAGTTGTCAACAATATGCTGCTTTACTATAGTTATTTAATAATATTTAAAAAAAAATTATTAAACTTTGTAAACGGGAGGCAAATATTTCTGGGAACGCGACAAAGGCAGGTGACGTTTTAAGTGCTACATACACATAATGACTTATGGCGAGATTCTTTTCGTACCGTTTCCTCATAAAAACATCCCACAAGCTTGGCGAGATATCGAGTTCTGCTTCAGATATTGTTTTATTTGCTTGTTTTGTTTTTTCACTAATACTGCATCAAGGAGTAGTTTTAGGTAACTAAAGGAGCGCAAATCAGCAACTTTCTAGAGCAGCCGCTCCAATTTGTGTCTCACTCAGCCGCCGAAAACTGAAAGTTTACTGCAACAAGCGAATAATGCATACATTTTTTCTTTCTTCGGTCAAGTTATTTTCTTTAATGACTAATTTCTCAAATTTTATGGATACACAAATTGTTTGACCTAATATCACCAAACTTACTTAGTTAAGTCGATCGAAGTTGACCACTAATAGTTCAGAATTATTATCCAGGGTATACTCAAGCGGAAACACGAGAGAATGGTGTGATGTGTCTACAGAAATATCATTTTCTGCATTTACTGTGAAAGTAGGTAATTCTTCCGAGGTAGCTTACAGAAAAGAATTGTGTATTTGTAGCGTTCATCAAAGAGAAACATGAGCAGTTTCAATATTCACTCGTTTATATGCATCTTCCTGTAGTTAACGGGAATGTACTGTACACTGACTGTCACGTTTCGAAAGCTACTTATAAGCTTTCTAGCAATCACAAGGTAACAGAGAACGCTCGAACCCTCAGGCATCATCATCATCAAAGGTACACCGCCACTTTATATGTCCCGAAAGCACACCGTGTATTCTACCCACGCCGTGTTCTAATAAATCTGCTTATACACCGGGCCTGTGGTGTTGTGGTTTACTGCTAGGCGAGGTAACTTGCTTGCGTTTACACTTCTAACCTAAACCCAACAATGGCTTCCGCCGTTGATAATCTGAAACCATGCAGCTTTCTTCTGAGAAGGAGTTGATAGATTGAATGAAGCGACATACCAAACATTGCGAAAGTTGAGATTTTGCTGCCATTTCTTATGTTTATACTTTGCCACTATTCGCTTTATTGTGTCTATATACCCGTTTCAAAAATGAAATAGCAGACACTTTCCTGGGAAAAGACGCAGACAATGTTAAACACTTTTGCATTGCTTGTCATAACTGCAACTGGTTATTGTAACGGACTGAAGCGAAACCTTTTTTCAAACGGTGCGAGAGTGATAAAATGTTGGCCAAGTACACGATCGAATAAAATGTGGACATGTTTAGAATTTGGGTTATCTTTTAGCATATTCTGTTTTAATATTTATATTTTACTATATGCTCTATGTGCAGTTATTCTAATTAATTCATTTATCAATACAGAAATAATTTTTGGTAAAGTTCTGTCACGTTAAAGCGTAGCTATGTAATTTAAACGCACACATTTATATACAAACATTTAATACTCTAAAACGAATATCTATCATCTAGACATAAATAAGAGAAGAATGTGTTACAACACAAGTGAACAACACTGCCGATAAATATAAAGCGATACTATTCAATGTTAAATTTTTAAATAATAGTGAAAATGCTCCCTTATGTCATAAAACGATCAATACAGAGATTCGCACATTAAGAATCATATTTATAATGGTAAATATTTGTTTAATAATTCAAAGTTCTGCATGACAACATTTTAGAAGCTTGTAAAAAGATTTCTTGGCGGTTTTAAAAAAGCTGGAAACCGAATATATAGATATAAAACATTTTTTAAGAATTAACTCCCTTGTTTACATTCTGGGTGGAAAACGTTCTTTATAAAGCTGATATTTATAGAAGAACATTTCTGGTGTATGAAAATGGCATTGAAAGGTATCACTTTAAAGTATATTTAAGATTTTCTCATTAAAATGTATACCACGTTATTTTTTTAATTAAAATACCAAGCTGTAAATATAGTCATTACTAAATATCGGACTTTTTGAGCATTAAAAGTAGAATATAACGGAATTAGTTATAATAGTGCTAGACTGTAGACAAAAGGGAGAAGGGCTGTAAGATGGAAGATTGATCTCCTTGAAGCCACATTTGTTCACAGCTTCCTCTACAAAAAGAGCTGTGTGCACAGGCGCGTTGTCGCGAACAACGTGCACACCACCACTCAGCTCTTCTCGCCTTTTCTCTTTGATGGAAACACGTAGACTGTGCAGTAGGCCAGCATAAACTCCCTATTTACTGTAGTTTTCCTCTCCTTTAAGTCAATGAAGAGTATTCCTTCACAGTCCCAAAAGATTGTGGCCATGATCATCTTGGTTGACTGCGTGACCGTGGTCTTTAGAGGCGGTGTTTCGCCAGTTTACGCCACTCCATTGATTCTATTTTGGACAAGAGTTCATAGTTTCATCTCTTGTAACAGATCCTCTCTCTCGTTACCACGGCAGAGCTCCAAAAATGTCTAACAACAGATGACTCGTTGCTGCTTTTCGACTGATGAAAGAAGTCTACGCACCCATCTTGCACTAACCTTATTCATGTTTAAATGTTCATGAGTAATTCTAAGGAATGTTGTTTTAAAGAGGTTCAACCTTGCCGCTATTTCTATAAATTTGAGCCGCTGGTCTTCCATAATTTCTCCTTCCACAAGAGCGATGTTTTCAGAAGTGAGTACCTCCAAGGGCCGACCTGCACGCTCTTCGTCTTCAATGCTTTCTCGACCCATTCGAAAAAGTTTGGTTCATTTTTTTTACGGTAGAATATGAAGATTATGCTTCCCCATATACACCATTCAATCGCTGTTTAATTTCATTTTTAGTAAGTTCTCCTTTTGTGAAGAACTTAATAGCAGCTCGAAACTCTTTTGTGAACATGTCACAATCTTCTACACATAGCCTTCTTTATGCAACTATATCTGAACATAGTGGATAGGAAGTTACAGCTGCAATTATTTACTTAACAGATTAGATATGATACCAGATAAAGCTTTTGTGAAGACGATAATCCTGATCGGCGAGGACGGAAACTTATGGACCTACCCTTTTATGTACGTCTTTTTATAGAATTGAAGTTGTTAACTATATTCATGCATGCGCATAATTTAACCAAGAACCAGTAGCCGAGTAGTCCCCACCGCTTCAACCAAGAGAGCGTGAAGTCAATGCGTTAGAAAATCGGACACAGTTCAATAACCTCTATCCCACGAGAGTGTGTGCCAGAACGAAAAAGAGAGGAAAAATCCTTTGGTTGAATTTTAAACAAATATCTAAATTCTTAAAGAGAATGAGAAATTAACAGCAAATTTGGTGCCAGAAATGTTAATATTATGAAGTAGTTAATTGCATGCATATAGTTCCAAAGAATAATTTTGTCGTGGGAAAATGAATTAGGTTTTCATCAAGGGTGTAAAATACTTGTTTCACATTAATGCCAATAACGCGATCATTTGGCGAAACCTAAAAGTTGTATAGCAAATACATATTTGAAATGCTATAAAAATAATGAAATATTTAAAAATCAATTACCTGGGTAGTACTCAGGCCACTTTCTCTAATTTTCCCTTCATGTTTTCTTTAAACTAAACATTGGAAAACACTTTTTCAAATATTCATAAACTGCATATCCAGTTTTCATAAATGATTATATGTGTGAGAATTCACTAGCGTAAAAGTTACGGAATGAATACGGGTGTAAATCAAATAGCAATTATGTTACAACACAAAAAAAAAAAAAATTGTTTACCTCCAAATATATTTATAATTATGCTATTTGCATTGATGCTCTATGAACTGATTTTGTGACTTGTATGCCCTTAAATAGTGGTTGTGAATTCCTTACTGATGCTGTTTATTAGCTTAGATTGTCACTTAATATATATTTTCTTTCCTAGCCCTTATAATTGTTATAGTGACAACCATAATAATTCAAAATGTTTTCTTAAAAAGGGTGTGTATTTTTTGCAACGTTGCTGCTTATAAAATCCCATGGTCATATGTTTATGTCAAGTCACTTTTTTTTTTTTTAATGATTTATTTATGGACACTCTTTAACAGCTCAGGTCATCAGCGTCCCATTCAACTCAGGGCGTGAAACGGCCGACAAATTTTGCTCAGAGGCCTCTCTTTCAGGCTTGAGGTTCTTTTTCGTGCCTTAAATGTACGACACGGGACCCACGGCTTTACTTCCCTTCCGAAGGAAGCCATACTTAGGATTTTTACGCCCCGAAAAAATCCATCGGCCCTAGCCGGGTTCGAACCCGCGATCAAGTCACGTTTGTATAAGTGTATTTTAATAAACGTGTTAATTTGCCGATATTACGGTACTGATATTTGACACCCTAAAGTTACAAGCTCTTAGCTCAAATTTTTATTAGTTAGCAGGAAGAACACTTTCGAATAGCTACAACAAAAACCCAGAACTACCTTAAATAATTGGGAACTCTACTAGAATTCGTTCCCATATCATAAATACAACAATTTCCCCTTGTACCTAGGCGAAAGATAATAATCCATGTAAAATCCTCTATCAGAACAATCTGAGTATATTATCTTTACTAATGTCGGTCCTGGTGGTGTAGTGGTTACCATACTTGCCTCCTACACCCAAGATCGAGGGTTCGAACCCGGCCAGGACCGATGGATTTTTTTCGGGCGTAAAAATCCTAAGTATTGCTTCCTTCGGAAGGGAAGTAAAGCAGTGGGTCCCGTGTCGTACATTTACGGCACGAAAAAGAACCTCAAGCCTGAAAGAGAGGCCTCTGAGCAAAATTTGTCGGCCGTTTCATGCCCTGAGTTGAATGGGACGCTGATGACCTGAGATGTTAAAGAGCGTCCATAAATAAATCAATCAAAAAAATCATATCTTTACTAATGGTTAATTACCTTGGTGGTCGAGGTTATTAAGACACGGACTCGTAAACGGAAGATCTGGGGTTCGATTCCTGCATAACTGTTCTCTCTAAGTTAGATAGTTTCAAGTTTTTCTTAGCCATCACTGACAATAGGTATTCTAAATTTAAACCTAGAAAGCTTTGTTCTCCCCAGAAATAATTATTTCCCAAGCATTTAACCGTTTATTTCATGTAGCGCCAGTGCTCATCGCCAATGTTGCCACAGCAGTGAAAATGCGTGTTAAACGCATACAGAAATGGATCTTCAACTCAAGGAGTGTTTTGCAAAATGCAAGGTAATGGAAATATCCCTGCAGGTTGGATACTATCCATATCTAACCTCCATATTCTACAGATACGAGTACGAATACAATAAATTTGTTTGTAATGCACTTCAGTCAAAACCCTCTTTAAAATTTATTCCCGGCTGTAGAATTAACGTTTTGTACTGCAATTTAAGTAGCTTCAAAACTCCTCGCACGAAAATGCATGAAAATGACAAAGAGATTTTTAGTGAATTTCTGCAGATTCAGAATTTCTTCTGTTAGCATTCTACGTTTTCCGGTTGTTACACTTCGTGTTTCATGATATGAATTTTAGTAAAACCTGAAACATGATACCTGGGAAACTCGCATGAAATAAACTGTACGAATTCATGAATCATAAATAAGTATACTTGTACGTGTTACTTTTCATTTGATCTTTCCCCACAAGCAAATACAAATCACCAACAAACAGGTGCGTTTTTGTCCACTCTTGTAAACAACTGCATACTTCACTTTGCCTTTAGGCTAATATAGCGGGAATTCCTTTTCCAGAAATGTTGGGCAAGTTCAATTAGCCTTCCGCTGAAATTTCACCCCCTCTTAGATATCCCATACCCAGCACTATATAATTAGAGGCAAATTAGCATGCAGTAGTAACCAGCGCGGTCTCTGACTAGGCAGGTCTCTTAAATAAAGTTCAAAACAACTAGCCCGCGTAATGGTAAAAGGTGCTTAGTTGACATTCTTCTCTATAATCTAAATGCATATTATGATTTAATAGCATTTGGCTCTGTGGCTGTGGCGTAGGTTCCGTACCTTGATGTTAAACAAAGAGCTACATTTTCCGGAAGATAGTGCTTTTATCCACGCCCCTTTTAGCTACAAGACAACGAGGGAAATAGATAAAAGCACTAATTTCCCATAAAATATAAAACTACGACAAGAGAAATATATTTGTCTTTATTCTTATTCATTTAGATGTAACGAAAACGAATACTGATTCTTCTATTATGATATAGAATAATTGTGACAGACAAAATTTTCTATTAAAATAATTTATGTTGACTGCACTAAGCTTAAAACAATGAATCAGATACCAGATGAAATATCGAAACAGAAATTCTCCTAACTGAATTATACCAGATCTATCGGTTCTCAACTTAATGAACTGCTTAACGTCCATATTTTTCATTTGGTCCTTCCAGGTAATAATAAGCATCTTGGAAGCCTTCGGGTTTGTTATTTACATTTTCCAGGGCAACCAAAGAGCTGAAAGTTGTCTGCAGCTGTTAATTAACTACTAAATACATAGTAGCCCATAAAAAATAGTATCTCTTGTCTTTGGATGAATACATAGTCGGGCCAGTGTTTCGTGGGCCACGCAATATATTAATAATTATGCTACTCCTTGATTATTACTTGGACTCCTTCCCTCGAAACTGTGGTGCGGTTAACCTAGAACATGGGAAGAGCTTCCATCAAGGGCTTTCAGCGATGGAAAGAAGGTAGTATGTATAGTTGAACAAGAGGAACTTACCTATACTTGCGAAACATTTGAATATGACAAGAAATGGCTCAGAAGTGGAATGCAAATATAACACAGAAACTGTATATTAATAAGGAAAATGTTCCAGGAGGAATTGTGAGATATTTTAATATATTAAGTGCAGTAAACAATGATGTTAAGCAATAATCATCATGATACTATTTAAAATCAATTTCAACATAAAAGTTAAAACAAAGAGATCTTGTAAAAATATTTTGCTGTAATTTTTATTTCTCGCCTCTTTATTTGTGATTATTTAAGGGAAAGAAAATATATGTTATATATTCATCATTTTTGTGTGCTAGTGAATCAAAAAGCAGAAGGTTTTTATGCAAGGCATTCTTTTATTTTAAAGTAAGATTTCTGGATGAGCAATAAACTTCAATGTGGAAATTAATTATCTCTCAATCGGTTGGGCGCATCCAGGTAATGACAAACAAAATGTTAGAAAATGAGCCGATATGTAAGCACTACCTGCTGAGAGGATGGCTTATTTTACTAAAAGATTCTGACAGAAAGTGACTCAAGGGAATTTCGTTAAGTGCGCATACAGATGTCTTTTACCTCTACCCAACTTTGGCCGTTGTTTTTTACGGCTTAAAGTTGGAAGAAATATCCCAATATCCTACGTTAAGGTCTTAAATTTATATTCGCTGAGGTGCTAGGGCTTCCGCAAAGCACATTTGATTATCACAAAACTTTGGCAGTATATCTTGTACCGCTTCTCCCGCCTGGCCGCATTGTGGAAATTTTGTTACCATACTATATGGATCTTGTTTATTTCCGCAGAACCTCAGAAATGGGTCCGATGATTTATTTTCGGAAGCGACTTCAGCCAGAATTTCAGGAAGCGTGTGACAGCTTTGGGCAGTAAGAAAATATTGGGCTTGAAATCTAGATTTGTTCCATAGTTACAATGAAATTAACCATAAAATATTAAAACTAAATAGATTTATTATACATTGCAGATAAATTATATACAGATTTTCAATTCGTGGTTACATTTTTCGGCAGGACAAAAGATAGAACGGATAATTATATAGTGAATGAATTGATTGATCATCTAACGATTGGGGAGTAGTGTTAATAGTCATATAAAAAATAACCACACTTTCAAGTGTTCTAAGCTATGGCTTATTTTTTTAATACATTAATTGAAAACATTTGTTATTAAGACATTTCTTGCAGAATAAATTGTTGAACTTCAACTTCATTGTCTATCATTATCGTGCAAAATTCATTCAAATTGGGGTGAAACATTTTGAGGCTGGATAGAGGGGCTTAAAACTGTCTCCAGAGACAGTGCCTAAAAAAACCACCATCATGGACTATTGTACTCTCTAAAACGATCTCGCCATCTTATCTGCTGACATTCTAGTTCAACACTGACTAAAATGTTCCAAGAACATTGTATTGCCTTCACAGGTGGAAATCCAATGGATTCAGATAAGGGAAAGGAGCAGGCCAGAGGCAGTAAAGCTTATGTTATACACGTGTCAAGATACATGGTAAGGCATTCCTAATAAGTTCTATTTCAGACGCCGTTTTCTGATTCAATTTATTTCCTTGGAAGGCAAAGCAGCTAAATTTATATTCGACGCAGATAAGTTCCATCGTACGCTTCGAACCCGGGCAGAACCGATGCAGTTTTTTCGGGCGTAAAATGCTAAGTATGGCTTCCTTCGGAAGGGAAGTAAAGCCATGGGTCCCTTGTCGTACATTTACGCACGAAAAAGAACCTCAAGCCTGAAAGGACTCTGAGCCAAATTAATCGGGTTTCACGCCCTGAGTTGAATGGGACGCTGATGACCTGAGATGTTAAAGAGTGTCCATAAATAAATCAACCAAAAAAATCCATCGTACGCAAAACGCCAGAGGACGCGAAAGATTTTGAACATAATAAAGTACCAATATATATAATATATATTGGTACTTTATATATTGTAATGTATATTGGTACTTTATATACATTATGTCGCATCGGGTATTATTTACACTATTGAACTCCTTTTTCCGATCCTTTGTTGTTTATTTGATTTATTTACGGACGCTCTTTAACATCTCAGATCATCAGCGTCCCATTCAATTCAGGGCGTGAAACGGGCGGTAAATTTTGCTCAGAGTCCTCTTCTTTCATGCTTGAGGTTCTTTTAGTGCGTAAATTTACAACAGGATCCACGGCTTTACTTCCCTTCCGAAGGAAGCATACTTAGGATTATTACACCCGAAAAAATCCATGGATCATGGCCGGGTTTGAACCCGCGATCTTGGGTTTAGAAGGCAAGTATGGTTACCACTACACCACCAGGACCGACTCGTTTCCAGTCCTGTTGAGTGCATTTCTATAACAGAATTCACCCTGAGATATTGTCATTGAAGCGTGGGCAACAAGACCGAAGCGACCATTAATCAATTTAACCAAACCAATTCGAAATTGACATCTCAACGTGAGAGCTGACAACAAACCGCTTCATAATTGGTGCTCAACCTGGGGCACTAAGCCGGAGTCTACTAAACAGCTTCACTTTTAATTTTGTTACAAGATACATTGTGATGTAAATTGCTTTATTGCTTTTTAACATCTAATTCATCAGTATTAATCTTTGGTGAGATGAATTAGAGGAATTAATGCTAAATTTTGCGGATTTAATGCACGTTTAAGAAGGGTTATTATTATACAAGATCTAAGGGGCGGTTATTACATCATGTCTGTAGTTGATAATGGCAAGGACTTCGAAACGTCAAGCTGTAGATATTTGTGACGAGATGAAAGATAAGACTAAAAACTGCACACACCAAGCTATAGGAACTGCGCATTGCTACTATCAACTTGCCGATTTTATATCGTGTTTTATGACATTAAGGTTAAAATTTATCTGAGATCCTTGCACCATATACGTTCTTCAGAACATAAAACAAGTCAAAATGTGTAAAATTGTGTCATATTAATAATATCTATATACGTTCTTCAGAACATAAAACAAGTCAAAATGTGTAAAATTGTGTTATATTAATAATATCTATATGGAATTTTAACATATTTAAAGTACATAAATACACATGCTCAATAATCTCAGGTATATAACCAAATTATTTCAACTGCAATACAACAAAAGAGCACTGCATATCATACATTGTTATACACTATACAGTGATATTTTGCTTATGACTGAACACTATTTATTCATTTAACATTAATGATCTATAAATTCGCCAACTGAATAAAGGTATTAGTGCTTAGATATTATGTAAGAGTTCATTTACATGTATCCTTAATATCTGATGCATTCGTAATGAACACCTTTTAGATAAATTTGCAATGAGCATATGCAGGTTGCACCGATACCAAATGTTAAGATATTTTATATACTCATAAGGGACTGTTAAACTTTTTAATTTTCGAAATAGAATTCTGCGTGCATTTCTAATATTTGTACCGCACATTTTTCGTGTTTATTTATTTCTTTTGTAATATAAAATACTATAGGTATTAGTCTGATATTTCAATATCTAGCTGTTCGTTACCAGGATTAAGGCTGTTAGAATATTAGATGGAGGTGGTGACATTTATTTTGCAAAGGAGAATGCAGTTTTTGGGTGTCGAGTAAGCGAAATATGCAGATAAGAACCTCGACCTGTCAACTTGTACCGGTTGAGCATGTCGCCACAGCAACAACTGTGCTTGGAGACTGAGTAATTGCAAGAGATTTTTCTCTCTTAATTTCGAGAAAGGCATTATCTCTCTCATCCAGAATGGTTGGCAGGAAACAAATTTAAGGGATTTATTATGAAAAAGAAAGTTTATATTATATTCGTTTTAAAATCCTGCGTTGCAAGCCAAAAGTATTTTGATTTAATTTCCAATTGTATTTATAACAGAGATAAAATATAAATGCTACCTATAAACTTACATTGGAATAAAAAATATTTTATTTATCATATAAATCTCTTTGAGAGCCACTAAAATACTATAATAAATAAATTAACATTTACGTACTTGAGAATGTGAAAAGAGCCGCCATTATTGCTGTAAAACCCAATATTCTTAAGCATCTATGCCACTAGGAGTAGATTATAAACACTGTATTCATGTGTGGACTCGCCTCTTTTGTACAACTCTCCTGGAAATACTGTAAATACCCAGAAGGGACCACCACTCCAATTTATGGAATACTGTGTATTCTCTTTTGTTACAATGGAAGCAGCGGTGAAAACTTTTGCTATGTGTACTTGTACACCATATTGTTGGTCATAGCTATATATATGTATGCCATAAAAACGCGATTAAAAACAAAGCTTGAACGAAAAAGCTCACGCAAGTGTACTTTGTTACTGAGAACAAAGGGGATGGAAATAAATGGTAGAGCACCATGCTAGAAAAACAAACGCTGTTTTATATGAGCCTTGTTTACATTCCATACAAGATGTCCGAGCGCTGCCTCTCACAGTGATAGATTTACTCCGTCCCTCTCAGCTTTTCCACATGGATAATGTTTGGCCTTTGGTTGTAGCCCTGCGGTTAATCTCTAGCGATGGAACTTTTCTTAATAATAGCTACGAAAAATGTTCTATTAGTTTAATATTATGAAACGTTTATATAAAATGAGTTACACTCAATTTTCAGTGGTACAGAAGAATTTACAGAACGAGAATTGTGTTTTTTTTTCTTTTTTTTCATAGAGAAAAGTCTGTATTTATGAACCTTTCCCTTTACTAATAAATATAAAATTTAAAACTGTTTATTTTTAAAAAATTATTAACCTACGATGCTATCATTTTTTGCATGATCAGTTTTATGGTCATCCCACTAACTGCTAGCGATAAGTGCGATATTCAAGGTCCAAGTACAAGGTAATGGAGAAGCGTCTGCAGTGATATTTAGTTGGGGGTCAAAGTGCAGTTTTCTACAAAGTGAAGAGTTTTAATTTTTTCCAACTTTATAAAAATGAATAATCTGTTAGTGTTACAGAGCATTTCGGGAAAGCTTTCCTGAAATGGATCCGCCTAACAGACTAACTGCTCATCAAAACGCCAAGAAATTCAAAACAAAGATCACTATTGGGGGAGGGGGGAGACAAAAAGCTTAATGACCTGGGTAGTTAATTAGAAAGTTCACCTCGATGGTCTCTTAAGTTAGCATTGCAAGGATCAGCACACAATGCGACAAATTTACTGAAAGTTCGGCCTAACAGAAGTGGAGGTGTAAGGACCCGCAAAGGAGAATGCCGTTTTGCACTTGGTTTCTCGAGCATGTAAGTGGCGGTCGCATAAACCCGCAATTGGTGTTATTAGTTACAAGGCATGTTTCGCGTGCATGGGCGAGTTAACACGCTATTACAAGTCTCGTACATAAAGAATGTGTGCGCATTGGTTCGCCGGCCGCGCTGAGATAAGAGTGAAGGCAGGTGGGCGGAGTGTGCGCGCGGCCACAGCGTCGTTGAGAGCGAGCCCAGTTAAATTGATGACTTTGTGTTAGTACAAATATACAGATGGTCATAACGCCAATAATAACCATGTGAATTGAGTCAACTGGCCACTTATAAAATATTACTATGGTTTATTCGAACTAGTCAAGCCGACGCACTCTTGATATATTTATTATGAGTTTATTCAAGAAATGACATTTCATCCCACTGCTTGGAAATACGAAGATTAGTATTTTAATTGTAACAACAATACTGTAGATGAGCCACACAATGGAGTCAAATATTGCAGAACAGATAAACAAAATATAAAGGAAAAGAAATCCTATCAAAATTTGATTATGCCGCTATTACAGTCATATCATTTTCTGTTAGTTTCAAATTTAACAACAATTGTAAAATTTGAATTAAAATTTACACTTGATATATCGGCTGTTTCACTCGCTCTGATTTAAGATAATCATGTTTATGTTAGAAACAAGAGTGCCGAAGATTTTCTTTAGTCTGTATGTGCTAGAGCTAAATACGTTTGTGTTATAGCAGCGTGTATTTTCCACACGTACTGGAAAACTACATTGACAAAGAATGCCAAAGACAATTTATTGCGCAGTTTGGAATTAGCAAACCAGAGAAAATCTTCCATTGCTGGATATCTAGGAAGGAGTCCTTGCAAGCCGAAGCACAGACAAAGCCTAGCAGTTTGTCATGCACATCCGACAATACTGGACTACATTAAGACGTGTCCGTTCCCAGAGGTGTGCATTTGATCCACTGAGAGAATTCTCACACCACGCATGAAACACTTCTTCATGGTGCTGGCGGTGGAAATGTTCCACGAATTTGTAATCAATTGAGGACGAAGAACTCCGTGCTGACCACATGTTCAATATCAGCATGGCCGAAATTGTTATCTTGAATTGAAGTTTGTGATTTGGGCACCAAGGACCACTTACCTTACCCCACCAGATCACTTCCTAAGGAATGTATTGAAAGGGATTGTGATTAGTTTATTTATGGACGCTCTTTAACAGCTCAGGTCATCAGCGTCACATTCAACTCATGGCGTGAAACGGCCGACAAATTTTGCTCAGAGGCCTCTCTTTCAGGCTTGAGGTTCTTTATCGTGCCGTAAATGTACGACACGGGACACTCGGCTTTACTTCCCTTCCGAAGGAAGCCATACTTAGGATTTTTATGCCCGAAAAAATCCATCGATCCTGGCCGGGTTCGAACACGCGATCTTGGGTTTAGGAGGTAAGTATGGTTACCACTACACCACCAGGACCGACATACTGAAAGGGAAAGTGTACCGCAAGGATTCAGAGATTTTAGTGGATATTATGTGGGAAATTTGGATCGTAACTGAATGTGTCTATAATATCGTCCTAAACATGAAGTGCATTGATACTAATGGCAGTCGCATTGAATTATTATTGAATTATGTCAATTAGACAATTATGAAGAAAACCTTGAACCGAGAGCGGCTGAAACAAGTACAAGTACAAGTAATTTTATTCGTTATAATCTGCAGAATAAATTAGAATAAAAACTGAATGACATAATGTTATGGTCTTTTTGTGTGTTCTGGGAAACTGTTTCATAAAAAGAACACTAAGACGATAGAGTATTTGGTGATGGAGAATATGTTATGTTTTCGCAAGATTAAAATAGAACATTCATACAGCTAATGTGATTAACTGACAGTTAATGTAGAGAAGCAAAGCGGATGCTAACTACTTAGCACATACATAGCTGACTGAAGAGGAAAACTTAAGTTGTGTTGACACGCTACCGTGAACGCTGTCGGATGAAGCGCGAAGTTTGGAAAGGATTCCTGTACGTACAAACAGAGAGAAAGACAGAAGTAGCATTAATTTTCCGGACCAGCTGAGCGCTCACTATCACAACGGGTCTTCCTGTCCTCAGCATGTAGTGTGTGATTCCACGCTACACTGATCAAATGTGTCAGCGGAAGGAAGTCTTTTTCCCCTGATCCTGCTTTAGAAGTGCTCGAAAACCACTTATGTAGAAAGAACCTAATATCAGCTCCAGCTTATAAGTATGCTGCATTCTGCGCTTTAACGTGCATCTCATCTCTGCAAAATCACGGAGCATCTTCAGTTGAGCTTTCAGATATAAGGAGAACATTCATAAAATAGTTATGCAGTTTTATAAAAATGATATATCTATTTAAAGTCTCACTAGTATTATGAGCTGGAAGATTGCACAGGAGGAAAGAAAACACTTAACTGAGCAGTAGAGAAATTAAAACGTCTATTACAATACCAATGGTGTCAAAAATGTATATACACTTTCACAGTATATATCAATTCAATATATTTCAAAGTTGGACCGAAAACAACAGTAATGTGTAGTATGAGTTCTGTAAACAGATGTGACTCACATTACGTTATGCTAGCGTTGCTACAACAAAAGGGAGCCAAGATTATCGTTTGAACAGCGGAAAGCAATTTTGAAGTGATATAAGAAAACCGAGAATGTTGTTGAAGTTCAAAGACAATGGAGGCGTATGTACAGAACAGAATCGCCGTTGGACTTCTACCTATGGGGAACTCTTAAGGATGTTGTATATCGTAGAAAACCAGCTACACTGGCAGCACTTCGGGAAGTAATTGAAACGGCATGTGCTGCAATCGCTGAGGACACTTTCGTAAACGTTGCTCAATCAGTAGATTAACGTACTCAGAAGTGTATCGACGCCGATAGTGGGCATTTTGAGCTACTGTAAAAGTCTAAGATGATTAGTGCTGATCATTTTCTGTTTGTTTGAATTCAATTTTGTTATGTTAACACAGTTTTTTCTTTATTTGAAGTATGTGCTCCATAGAATGCACTTTTCTTATTGAATGTAGTTTCTAGAAGATTTCCGTTTTAATACAGTGCACAGACTTATAAACAAACTTTTTGAATCGTATTATTCGCCTAGCAGTTACAGCAAAGCACACCATTTTTTTACATCGTGCAAGGGCATTGCACGAATTAAACATGCTTTTCTTGTGCTGTCCTGTATTTGCGAACAAACCCTAACCATGGAAATGGTACTAAGCCGCATCGCAGAAAATTATTAACTTCAGATCAGCATTATCCTGCAAACCCAACTTAAAAAAACTACACATTTACGTCGTCAAGCAGTTGTAATTCTTGGATATGACCACTCACCTTTCTTTCGTAAATGCTGTAACGTTTCTTAGTTTGACTTGGTTAGAAGTTCTATCGTCTATCAAAGCTGTTTCCCAATTTCTAGAAAAACTTTTCTTAGTGTCTTTATGTGGAATCGAAACACAAGGAAAGATATCTTCAAATTCTGTTTTAACACATCATATGCCAATATTCTCTTTCAAATTATGGCATGACAATTCAATGCACTAAATTTAATTCACACACAATAATTAAGACACTTGTAGATTTAGGACAGTTTTAAACACATTTCATGCAGAGTACCAACTAACAAATATGACTTGTCCTTGAGCGAAGTGATTGAGGGTCTGGTCTGGTCTGCGATCCGGGCACGTAGCCGAGAGATGGCTGAGTGGGACGCATGGTATAAATATAATTAACAACTAGGTAACGCATAACCTGAGACATTAGAATCAGTTTTGACAAAAAGAACCGCTTCTATTGGAGTTAGGGCACACACGAATCTTTTTTTTTTTTTTTTTTTTTTTAAATCTATTCCTTAAAGTTAGCATTAGGCCTTCCAGCTCCTTAAGATTCAGAATTCTAGAGAAACTTTTTTTTTTTTTTTTTTTTGAGCCACATATGATTTTATTGGTTCACAAAAGTTATGTTTTTGAATTCATGATGAAAGAATTTTTACCGGTGGGATATAATTTCAGTTTAGTTGTAGGATTTAAGAACTAATTTACTAGGGTCCTATGTTTACACAATTTCTATCTGAGGCACATCAGAATGACGGGAAATTTATTCCCAAGAAAATATGATTTTCCTTATTTCATTATTCCATTGATATTTGTATGAGAAGCGAGAAATTTGCAAGAGGTGAGCAATGAAGAGGCAGGAATTGTGACATATCTACATCATTAGAAATTATGTAAGGAGGTGTACGCTTGTTCACTTAAGTGGATAGCGCAGGGCTTGAATAGAATCCATTGCTCTTTGAGTAAGGGACTGACAGCGTAATGACGAGAGGGAGAGAGTAACTCCACAGGAAGATTTAAACCCATCCAACGAGATGAGGAGATTGGTCAGGTGTAATTGATGGCTGGGAATTGCAGCGCTCGTTTGTCCGGCTTGGATGTAAACAAGTAGCGGAGTTGGTTCACGTCAGCAAGAAACGCTTACAAAATCTTCAGCAGCTTTCTGTTCATGTTCTAGCGAAGCATAGCAGTTTGTGCCTGTTTAGTCCACGACTAAGTTAGCGCTGAACGTTTAATAGACTTAAGGGATATTACTCAAGAGGCATGGATTGAGCGTTGATTCGCCCTTAAATCTTCC
Source organism: Metallyticus violacea (assembly GCA_030762175.1). Taxonomy (NCBI): domain Eukaryota; kingdom Metazoa; phylum Arthropoda; class Insecta; order Mantodea; family Metallyticidae; genus Metallyticus; species Metallyticus violacea. The sequence continues at coordinate 2,241,506 of CM060841.1, read as the reverse complement.
TCCCCACAAAAGAATGAGGAAAACATTTTTAGTGTTGATGAAGATTTAAAATAGGTTCAGTATACCCAAGTAGTATAAAATGCTTTGGAGTAGAGGTGAATATTTTAGATTTTGGAATATCTGCATAATGAAATAATCCTTACGGCCTATTCTTGCTAAAACATGAATGTAATATAATATAATAGGTGTGTTGCAAACCTAATCATTATGTTTTATGCATTGTAATTGACAATAGAAATATTGTGTCTATATGCACATCATAAGGTTTAACTTTAATATGTGAATTGTATGTCGACTAAAGAGAAAGTTCTCTGGTGTAACTGTTTACGAGAGCCCAGAACGCCAAGGAGGCCATAAACCGATATACAAAGAAAGAATAAACCCAAAGGGACCAGTGTTATGCCTTTCTTAAAATACCTACCATTGGCGAATGTTAATAAAGATAAGGTCTTTTAAATTCTAAGGTGAATGAACTTGCCAGCTGTTGTGCAGTTAACTTTAAACCAACCAACGTGAATAAATGTTTTAAACTGTTTAAATAGTAGCGGGTGGTATGCGTTTACAGGTGAATTTGAACCAACCAATATTAGATTTGAATTTTTAAAGCAAGGGGCGAAACTAGCGCGAGCTTTTGTGATCCCCGTGGCTTAGTGAAGTCAACCATTAGTTAACTTGAATCAAATATATAAGGAGGCGTTTGCTCCTCTGGGATATCAACTGATATCCCTGGGATATAACTGATTCAGGTTAGTTCACGTCTCAGTTATAAGATGTAAACACCGACACTAATCTTGACGTTTTACATTTTGCAAAGTCACTTCAAAAACTCAGTTCGGCAACTCAGTTGATATATCAGATAATCAGTTGATCAGATTGGATAAGTGCAATTCAGATAGTCAGGTAATCAGACGCAGTTCATCTCCTTGGAAGTCGGGGCAGCTAAATTTATATTCGATGGAGCTTAGTTCTCTCGTACGCAGAACACCAGAGGACGCGAAAGATTTTGCGAATGATAAATTACCATTCCCATTCAGATCTAGTAGTTATGTGATGATTAACACAGTTGATACTCTCTACCTGTCCTGTTGAACACGAGTCCCAAAATAGCTAAACAAAATCTTGAGACATTGTTGTTATAAAGAGTGGAATATAACAACAAAGCGATCAATAGTGAATTAACGATACGTCGCAACTAAATATGGCGATCAGCAATTAAACCGCTTCCAACCCGAGGGGCTCAGCCGGAACCTACTATAAGACTTCAAAATTGGACATCAATGTGTAGAGCCCTTAACAAAACTGCTTCAAAATTGGAGCCCAACGTGGGGCTGCCACAACAAAATTGCTTTGAAATTGGCGCCCAACCAATAACCAAGTTTTATCTTGTCGACTAGCATTGCATTATATTAGATATTTGTTGGAATATGTAGTAACACATCGTGGCACTTGAGCTGCATGGGGCCTTTGCGCACTCTTTAAATCCAATTTTTTTTAATTTCAGATCTAGAACTTAAGTGAGCTCTAGGACATTTCATTACATCTTCCAGCGGAATCATCCTGATATATCCTATATACTATTGTCCAAATATTAAGGATAAATAAGATACGAGTATATATTTACTTAACAGGATGTCAAAATGATTGAGAGGAAATTAAAAATGAACCAAGGCATTTTGCATGCAACAGCATCCAAAACATAAGATGAAAAAAAAAAATTTATGAATATCTCTTCCAAAGCAACAAAACAGTTCATACAGAATGTGGTTTCCTCTGAGAGGTTCAAGAGCTCCACTGGCAGTAGGTCCCATTCCTCATGAAGGACAATGCGGAGGTCCGGAATTGTTCTGTGGTGGAGACTGATGAGCTGTAACTTAAGCAGTTTAGTAATTTCCGGCTGAGTGCCCCAGATTAGGCACCAAATTTGAAGTCGTTTTATCTGTTGGGACTAGTTGGTCGCCAATTATGAAACGATTTATTTACTGATCGCCGTATTTTGTAGCGGCGTATCTTAATTGACTATTGATTTCTTTGGTGTTGTTGCCCGCGCTCATGATAACAATATTTCACAGTTTTCTGCTGTTTTTTGATTCGTGTTAGTAGGACTAGGAGAGGATATCAACTGTGTAAATAATTACGCCATGCGATATAATATATGTTATATATGCTATTCATTGTTCGCAAATCTTTCGCGTCCTCTGGTGTTATATCATTAAGCTACGTTGAATATAAACTTAGCAGCAGGAATTTCTTAGGAGACGAAATGAATCTGATTATCTGACTATCTGAACTGCACTGACTGAAACTGAATATGTAGACTGCCGATGTGAATTGAGTTGCTGAACTGCGTGAGTTTGAGAACTGCGTCTTCCTTGATCTATCCGACTGCTGAGAACTGAGAACTTAAATTCTGCTTATCTCAAATTGATGTCAAATGCCTATGTGAACTGACCTGACGTATCGGAACTGAGAGCCCCCGCAGAGCATACAACTTCGAGTGCCTCAGGCAAGCAGACGCCTCCTTATACATATATTCCATTCAAATTAACTGGATGTCGACTTCACCCAGCCCACAGGGGTCACACAAGTACTCGCAAGTTTTGCGTCTTGCTTTAAAAATTCGAAATATACATCAACAATTCACTGGTTCAAATTCACCTGCCAAGGCATGCCATCCGCTACTATTTGAATGTTTAAAAACATTTATTTACATTGGTTGGTTTAAAGTTAATTGTATAAACGACTGTCCAATCCATTGTATTCAAATGCCTGAACTTTATTAACCCTCGCCATCGGAAGGTCTTTTAAGATGTGGCATAGCATTGTATAACTGTTTATGGTCTCCTTGACTCTGTTCCTTTTCTGGTTGGGGCTACCACGGACAGAAACACCAGAGAATTTTCTATTTTCACGACGTACAATTTAACACATTAAAGACATTATCACACACACACACACATACACACACACTTGTATATTACTAATTACAATACACAAAATGTGCTGGTTAGGCTTACAACATATATTATGATTATATTTTAGTGGGGGTGGGCCGTAGTAACTGTGTCAAACACTTCTCCCTAATGCATACCAGACATTGCTCTATAGGATTCGTAACCGGAGACCTGGCTGGGTAGCCCATACAGTGGATATCATCACCTTCGAGAAATTCATCACCAGTTGAGCTAGGTGCGAACTGCGTTATCGTCCATGAAAAGGAAAAAATGACCAACTGTGCCTCTAAAAAATCGAACATATGGTTGCAGTACCTTCCTTATCTCTGAACCTCTGGGCGATAACGCCATTCCTCCGCACCTTACGCCCGTTCAACCTTCCTACATCAACACGCCAACAGCACCAAACGATGTTTCTTGGATTATACCGAATACCACGTTCAATCCAGAGTAGTGAGAATAGCTCTGTAAACTGAAGCGGGGCTCATCTGTTAAAAGCACACTTCATTCATTCCTGGATTAATTTTGATGTTGCTGACTTCACAACAAACGAGCCTGTCTCTGCCCTGGAGTGAGGGGGCAAGACTGAACGTCTGGCATACAGACCGACTACGTACAAGTAAGAACCAATAATATGACGATTAGGAAGAAAATACAACTAAATCTAATTTTTTTACAGTGAGGACCGGCCAAGGGTTTACTTTTTTAGTCGTCGCTGGAAAGTAATTGATACATACTATCTACAATAGCATGCCAATAGGATATGTAACGGATATATATATATATATATATATATATATATATATATATATAAATTAACACTAATAATAAAAGTAGATAAAGATAAAACACAGAGAAAGAGTCACACTTGAAATTGCTATATTTCGAACTACTGCGAGTTCTTCAATGGCAAGAAGCTAGTCTTTATCTACTTTTATTATTAGTGTTAATTTGTTACATTGTTAATAGTGTTTCTTTATTTTTATGTTTCATTAATATATATATATATATATATATATATATATATATATATATATATTACTGGCAAGTTGGCGGTGACAATTATTACAAAATGTATATAATTATAGTCATCTTTGAACAAAGGATGTTCTTGCGATCTTATGACTAGTGTGAGTAATATTCCTAGAAATTTTCCGGACTCTACACTATCAACAAAACGGTAAATGTCCGCGGCGATTCGTGTAAAAATAGAAACAGGTTCCGACCTTATAGAAGCATATCAGCTAGGATTAAAGTAGTCAATTTTATATCATGAGAAATGAAACCAAAAGAGTTATCAGTGAAACAAAAAAGGTGAGTTGCAACAAATGTCATGAAACTTTCTCCTGTAATGTAGGGTACGACTGATAAAAAATGGAACAATTATAAAATTTAGATGAGGAAATTTGCCTAATCTTTCGTTTAATTGCTTTATTCTCGTATATACTACTCCCAGTAGAGGGAAGGGAATGATTGTGGGCTGTTTCACGGCCAGCACGCTTCTTATTCTGCTTGCGAAACATAAGTAAACTGTTGGTTGGTCCGCACTGTATGCTATATAGTTAATATTTCATTTAGGGAGCGTTGCTGCGGGGTTAGAATATTTGTCCCCCGTTAAGGAGATCAAATTTTGTTTCTCGTGATTGTTAATATCATTTGCTTATCGAAGGATTTCTGCTTCCGTTGCTCTCATTCCGTATATCGTATTTTCGAATCTGGGCTTGAAACTGTACAACAAAATTGTTCTATGCCATGTGTTTGGGAAATCCCTATCATAATGAAATATATAAAGCTGTAACGGTTGTTCTTAAGTGCATTGAGATCAAGTTTTGCACTCATGATCAAACCTGCCCAGAACCGATAAGCTTTGTACATTAACTTCAGAACTATTGCTACTAAGTCCAGCATTGACAAAGAGCTGGTGGTCTTTTACAGCTGATCAATGAGCATATTTACTTAGCACTTGTAAAATTTGTTAAATATTTGGAGTATTATACAAACTTTTTGGAATTGCTTAACATGACCAACTTTGGAAGGTGGAGGTTCTGTTTAAAATTTTTAAAAGCAGAGAAACTGTAACTTTACCTGGCTCTAATGGCTAATCATTGGAAATAACCTGTTTTACCAACACTTAAAATATTCAACAAGATACAAAATGCATCTAATTTATTATTTGGTTTACTTACGGACGCTCTTTAACATCTCAGGTCATTAACGTCCTATTCAAATCAGGGCGTAAAACGGCCGAAAATTTTGCTCAGAGGTCTATTTTTTCAGACAGAAGGTTCTTTTACAAGCTGTAAATCTATGACATGGGACCCCCGGCTTTACTTTCCTTCCGAAGGAACCCATACTTAAGATTTTTACGCCCCAAAAATCCTTCGGTTCTGGACGGTATCGAACCCGTGATTTTGGGTTTAGGAGGCAAACATGGTTACCACTATACCGACTATAAATGCATCTGAGTTTCAATAATTTGCTTTGGAGAACTTTTTCTATTCGAAAGTTAAACAGCTGCAAATTTCAGAAATATCTTCAGTGCAACACGTGACATACTTGTGATGCCAGAAGCGGTGTACAAACATCTGTTCTATTACTCTTGTCCACAAGTGGAGATGTCATTATCCTGCCATACCATTAATCATAGTGTGTAATTAGCTTGTGTCAGATTTGCAAGCTCAAACAGGTGGCGAGTTGCACGTATGAATGCGCTTTATATTTAATAGCAGCTTGTGATCACAATCAACATAGCAACTGACATTTCAATCATTCCAATGACAGATTATTAAGTTTTTCTCTTTCCTGTTTAAAGATGTCCAACGTATAATCAAAATGTGTCAACTTTGAAATAAAAATGTTCGTATTTTTTAACTATTAATCTGAATTAAAATAAAACCAAATGAGGTCATTGAACCCTAGAAGAGATAGCAAATTTATTTCTTCTCTGAAGCTATTGCATTGTCTACAACAATGAAAAATTCCTGCAAATGATGTTCATATGATAGGTGAGGAAATAGCTTCTTCTCTCGTTCACTTTCGATTATGACGAGGAGATACGGGTAAATTTCGCAGTAGAGAGGCAATCTTTATGTCTATTGTCTAACACATAGCGAGCGCTTCCTGAGAAAACTTGTATAGTAATTTCAAATGTAATTATAATGCTATTCTTTTTTATCATTTTTTGTGATTTAAAAAGGGACATAATATAGATTCAATTTAGTTAACATAAGTGAAAGGCATGGCTTAAGTTTATGTTATCATTTAAAGTTACATTCCTCTAGCAGCATGGCAATTTTAAGCCATTTAGACCTATAGATAACGATAGTGTTTTGAGCTGTATGTTAAATTCAAATATAGACATAGACATCGACGTTTTCTCGTTCATGACTATAAGAAACGCAAATTTAATATGCTAAGGAATAGAAAATTCCGGGGAACATATGAAACATCCAAGCAGAAAAACGGTAGCTTGTTCTTTAATAATGAATGAGAAGTGTTTAACGCCCGTTTTGCTACAGAGGCACCACAGGCGATGGACACTGATGATACATGAGATGAAATGATAAATTGGGAAAGGATTTTATTTTTAAGAAAGGAAACGTTCCAGGCCTAAGTTTGGGGTACCTCCCCGGCATTTACCATTTATGAGGACTGAAGAAAACCTGGAAAAAACCTCAGTCAAGGAGGACGGCCCTGGCGGTATTCGAACCCAGACCTCCCGCTCACGAGTCCGCGACTTAGCGAACTCGGCCACCCTGGCGGTGTTCTTTAATAAAAACATAATTTGGTAATAATAATAATAAAATAATATTAATATATTATGAGGATTATTTGAAAACTTTTCGGAATAACGATTTTCCATAGACACATTTGTACAATGATATATGGACTGGTCAAGCATCGTAATACCAATATCTGCTTGTTGCCGTGCAGACGGGGAAGATGGCAAATAACAAACATCGTGCGGTTATTGAAGTACTTGATAAAGAAGGCTATGCATGCAACAGAAATTCATACAGAGTTGACAAACACTTTAGGGCACTCTGCACACTCCTTTTCAACCGTTTCCAAGTGAGTCACGGAGTTCAATCACGGCCAAATGACCCACCGAGAACAACCAAAATCAGAAATTATCGCAAAGGTACGCGAGGTGATTCTGGTAGATCGTCAATTAAAGGTGTCGGAATTACTGAAGTTCTGGGCATTTCAAGGGAAAGCGTATTTCACATTTTGAGGTAGAAACTATGCTTGAAAAAGTTATCGGCAAGAATGATGCCGCGACTACTGACTTAGGATCAAAAGCGAATTAGAGTGCACATCTCTCAGCAAAGTTTGGCCCGTTTTCAGAGTATTCCCGCCTTAATTATGCGTCCATTTGTGACAGTGATGAAACATGGATACAACTACACACGCTGAAACAAAGCAGCAGTCTAAACAATGGAAACATCACTTCTCTGCAGCCAAAAAGATCAAGTGTGTATAATCGGCCGATTTCACTTTTCAATATAGCTATCCTTTATTGCAATACACTTCTCACATCTTTGAATTAAAATTTCACCCCACCCCCCAAATAGTTAGATGTATTCTCTGCAAAATGGTCATAAACAGCATCCATAACTTCTTTGTCACACTTAAATTTCCTTCCTCGAAGGTCCTTCTTGAGCTTTGAGAAGAGGAAATAGTCACTGGGAGCTAGATCTAGGCTGCAGAGTGGATGGTCGATCTCCTTGAAGCCAAATTTCTTCACAGATTCCTTTGCAACAAGAGCTGTGTGAACAGGCGCATTGTCGTGAAGAAGGCGCACACCACCACTCAGCTTTCCTCGCCTTTTCTCTTTGATGGAAGGACGTAGTCTGTGCAGTAAGCCAGCATGGTTCTTCCTGTATACTGTGGTGTTCCTCTCCTTGGAGTCCATGAAGAGCATTCCTTAACAGTGCCAAAGGATTGTGGCCATTATCTTCTTGGTTGATTGAGTGACCTTGTCCTTTTGAGATGGTGCTTCGTCAGGTTTACGCCTGCCACTCCATTGATTTCTTTGGACAAGGGATATAGTAGAGGACCATAGTTTCATCTCCTGTAACAATGGTTTGCAGAACGTCTCTCTTTTGCCACGGCAGAGGTCCAAAAATACCTGACAACAGATGACTCGTTGCTGCTTTTGAACCGAGGAAAGAAGTCTAGGTGCCCACCTTGCAATAACCTTATTCATATTTAAATGTTCATGAATAATTCGAAGGACTGTTGTTTTAAAAAGGCCCAACCTTGCTGCTATTTCCGTATTTGAGCCGCCGGTCTTGCTTAATTTCTCCTTCCACAAGAGTGATATTTTGAGATGTGAGCACCTTCAAGGACCGACCTGCACGCTCTTCGTCTTCAATGCTTTCTCGACCCAATGGAAAAGTTTGGCCCACTTTTTACGGTAGAATATGAGGGAGATGCTTCCCCATATACACCGTCCGATCGCTATTTAATTTCATTTGGAGTAAGTTCTTTTTTGTGAAGATCTTAATAACAGCTCGAAACTCTATTTTGAACATGTCACAATCTTCTACACATAGCCCTCTTCTTGCAACTATATCTGTACAACTGAACACAGCGTAGTGGAAGTTACAGCTGCAATTATTTACTTACCAGATAAGGTATGACACCAGATAAGGGTTTTGAAGACGATAATCCTTATCGGCGAGGTCGGAAACTTATGGGCCTTCTCTCGTACCTTAATCATTCAGTGCAGAAAATATACATTTAACAGAAAAATAACCCATGTAAGCTGATCAGAAGAGCCTTTTAGGAACTGCTGGAAGATTTTATAGCGCCTATTACCCCTGATTTCGATATTTTGGTTATCCACAAACTTTTTAAATTATACCAATAGTCATTTACAATAATATGGAAGAGAAGAAACTGTGTCTGTAATAACAGTAAATGAATGGATGTGTTTAACGCCCGTTTTTGCTACAGAGGCACCACAGGCGATGGACACTGGTGATACATGAAATTAAATGCTATAGGGAAAGGATTTATTTTTAAGGAAGGAAACGTTCCAGGTCTAAGTTTAGGATACCTCCCCGGCATTTGCATTTGCCATTTATGAAGATTGAGGCAAATCTGGAAAAAACCTCAGTCAGGGAGGACGGTCCAGGCGGGATTCGAACCCCAGACCTCCCGCTCACGAGTACGCGATTTAACGACTCGGCCACCCGTGGCGGTACAACAGCAAACGATACGCAATAAGAGCTACTACATAAATGAACCGTTAATGCAAATTTAATTGAAAATTTTAATTTTGTTTTAAAATGCCTCGTTTACTATAAACATTAGAAGAAAAACAAATGATAGCTCATTGCTACTGAGTAGCTGGGTTTGCTATGCTAAGAGAAAAGAAAGCAGTTTAAGGTAGTGGTTCTTGAGAGTCCCATCAAAATATTCTCCAGTTCGAAGTTTCAGAGACGCTTTGACTGAGAAGTTGGAGTTTTTCCTTAAAAAGTTACTTTTGTTTGCTTACGGTCCTTCTTCCACGTTATCCATCTTTTCTTTTCTTTTCACTGCCGATGCTACCGGTTTTCAATTTGTTTCCTTATCCATTTATCTCATTCTACTTGCGAGTAATAGAACAATGCATTTTTATGAAACATTTACACTAAGTAAACGTTAAAAGTGTATCAGCTGTTAGAGGGAAAATCTAAATAACTTTATGTTTCTTATAAAACATGAAAATTCTGTTTTTCTTATTGTAAATGTATGTTAATACTACAGCAGCGGTAAATATGACACATTTGACTGCTGTTGCAGTCTCTAAAGTTATTGATATATTCGCGGTTCCCTTTATCTACTGATATTTAGTTTTCATTTTAATGAAATATTTAATTGTTCCTACTGTTTAATGGTTAATCGTACAGATGTTTATATTAACTTTAATGTCAATAAATTAATTCTTGCAAACGATACCAGATTGCGGTACTGCACTACAGGCGTCTGTATTCACGTACCACTAGGATGACATTAGTAAATGGAAGTCGTCATTCACTACTGAAACGGTATTTCCTCCATTTGCTATTGTGTGTAGCTACTAACTGACTTAATATAACGACAAGAGAAATCTTTCTTTGTAGATTAAGCTACGAATAACTAAATGAGAGTATAAAACACAACTTTTCATGACTCTTAAAGCTTCCTCTCTAGAGAAAAGTTAACTGCCAAGTATAATATATGAAAATGTTGGAGAAACAGGTGAATAACGTTAAAGATTTACATATGAGGGAGTAGAAAGTGAATGAAACTTCACCGGCACAGGAGGTCGAGTCATTAAGGCGTGGACTCGTGAGGGGAGGGTTTGAGGTTCGAGGACCGTCCTTCCTCACTGAGATTTTTTCCAGGTTTTCCTCAGTTCTTATAAATGGCAAATGCCGGAGAGGTACTCTAAACTTAAACCTGGAACGTTTCCTTCCTTTAAAAATAAATCATTTTATCTCATGTATCATCAATGTCCACTGCCTGTGGTGCCTCGGTAGTAAAAATGAGCGTTAAACACAATTCAAACTACTTACCGCTTAATCTATTTATTTTGTATGCAGAAAATGCTTAAAATGTATTAAAAAGATAAAAAGATATCACGTTTCAACTCCAGACTAACAATTAATATTTATTTTTAACAGAAAATGCAGATTAGTTGGTTATTGCCTATTGTTATTTATAAAATAATTCTCATTTCTGTTAGAAATGGCGTTAATGGTTTCAGTATTTAATTTCAGTTTAAAGTATTGTTTATGTTATTATGCTGTTTTCTAAAGAAAGGATTAAAATATTTTCATAATTTATACCTTTTTTCAGACCTGCCTTTAATTGTTAACATTTGTGTCTTATTCATAAATCATAATTGGCAATTATCTGGAACGGGAATTATTGTGTAGGTTATTTTTGATATTGCTAAAAAAGTTATTAATTTAATCGGGCAATAGATTGCTCTTCTTGTCTTGCCTCGGCTCTCGGAGTCATGAGTTCGATTCTTCCTAACTCTCTGTTTCCAATGCAGAGGAAAGGGATCTCAGGGTAATTTTGGACTGTTTTTAATGACGTAAAGTCATTAGGGAGGAAGGAGATTGTTCACCGTAATAATGAAGTTCGGCACTGGTTGAACATTTCATTTGTTTGTCAATATGGAAGGTTCTGGGACAGGCTGTGCTTCGTCGGATTATAATTCGTTGTATACACTCACGTATTTATTCACTTTAACACCATTGTAGCTATTCTTACTATTACGCTTGCACAGCCTTATGACTCTCACTGACCGAACGATTTACTTTGACTCCGCGACGGTTTAACTATTCTGCTATGACAATGAATAATGCATATACTGACTAACTGTTACTCTTGCTGCTACCGTTAATGCTGTTACTGTTCTGTTAGGACTGTTTCCCCTCGCGAATGCTCAAGAACTTAACTTCTCATAGTTAATATTAAATATCTTATGCGAACTCGCTCCTCCCTCGCGAAAATTTAATTCCTTTAAATAAATTGAATTTGATTCCTTCTAGAATATTATTGGATCATACAAGTGCAATTTATTACACGTTTGTTTCAATTCGTTGGGATTTCAAACATGTTGATTGTTTGAAGATTCTGGGTTTTACCAGTAAACATTTCTTATTCTCCTGCTAAGGAAAAAAATACACCTGCCCTTCAATAGATTCTCGCGACAAAGCACGTTTCTACAATACTTGCGGCCGCCTTTTAAACAGCTAATATTTTGGTTTCTGTGAAAACGCGTGTTTCTGTATGCGGTATTTCCTTTTGAATATATATATATTCATAGCCTTTTACAGTATATTGACATCTGACGCCTTCAACCGGCGAGACTGTCCGAGGGTTTAAAAGAGTAGTGCTTAACAAAAGACCCTTTTCTCAGGTAAAGCTAATGACCTCCGACAAAGAACAGCATGCCCATTCCTTTTACAGGAACATAACAAAGACATGGTAACTTCAATATCGCTTACTAATCAAAAAGACATGTCTGCATACATACACTAATACATATAATATTGGGGTCCTCCTTTTAATTGTAAAATGAATACCCTTGATTACCTGAAACATGATACAATTATTATTATTATAATAGTCATCAGAAGCAATTATAATTAAATAGGAAATTTTGAGACAACATTTCCTGCTTCATGTCACAGTATTAAAAGGTCTAATGTTAGTCTCACTAGGGAGAATAGATAATGGGAGACTAAACCTATGACTTTGAAGTTATGGAAATGGTTTTTATATTTAGAATTTGTGAAAAAAAATGGCAGAAGATTTTTACCAAATTGGATGTAGAATAAGTGAAGTTTTTATCTGAGTAAGTTTGCCCACTTTTCATGGAAACTAATATTTCCCTTTTTTCAGTGGTTTAATGGTCAAATAATACTTTTTAAGGTCAAAAAAGGGGAAAAGCATGTTTAGGTTCACGTCTCTGGCCGTGAAAAACTGCATTTTCCCATTTCCTATGTTTGTAAATTAAGATTTATACACACTAAAACTTGCGTATTCTGACCATATGCAAAACATAGTGCTTGACCAGTACTTTATACTATCTATCACCATTTTAAACTTATATGTTGGTCTACCTAAAATATTCTAAGACTTCCAACATTATTTTATCCGATTTTGACCAGGTTGTCGACGGGATGATCTCCGGCGAATAAATAAAAGTAATAAAGAATAGGGTACAATACAAAAAAGTACGTCACATAGGAGCTGCGTAAATTAAACGAATTCCTCACCAAGTTGAATCCAAACTAGGCTTTATTAATTAATTGATGAAATGAAATACATTATGGTATTACTGCACAGGGAACAAAATTATACTTATTGCATTCTGTAAGTATCACAAAAGAAAAACCACATTTTAGAATTATTATTATTATTATTATTATTATTATTATTATTATTATTATTATTATTATTATTATTATTATTATTATTATTATTATTATTGAGCTTAAACTACAAGAATTAATACAAAATTGATTAAATGAAATGTATTACCATTGATATACAAAGCTATACTGTGTGGGTATTTTAAACATTTTTAAATGTTACCATGTTTATGAATTAAGCCCTTGCTACATCTTTAGATTCACAAAATAGAGAGAAACAAAGTGTCCAGTTACATTGTGTATATGAGAAGAATATGTTCATATGTTTCAATAAAACAAAAACATGGTACTATTTAGAAACAATTACAATATGCTAAGCAAATATACACAATCAACATAAACAATTTAAAGTTTCATGGATTTTCATTGACTTTGAAACTTAATTTAAATGCTATTGTAGTAAAAACATGTAACGCAAACATTTTCTGAATGTATTTACAGATCGCTCTCACGTACAAATATAATTCTCAAACACATATTAGATTAATGTTTCACAGCTGTTGTCTTCACGACGATACTTTTGTTAAATACAAAACATATATAATGTTATAAATATAGTTTATATGCTGAACTATTTTCTAATTTTATTTTAAAACTTTATAGAAAAAAATAACGCAAAAGCACTTTTTAAATTTCGATTTTCAACTATACCTTTACTCTTAATAGTTCAATTTTCCTAAATTTAAGAAACTATTTTTTTATTTACTTAAATTATATGTATCGAATTTTGTTGAAAAAAAAAGAAGAAGAAGATTGGTGCCCCTAGAGCGATGTTTAAATGTTGGGTTTCAGGTAAAACCCTCATTCTTAATGGGCCGATTTCTCTGATTTTCAGGAATTATTTGCCTTATTTTATCTGCATTCTATGTGTGCAGTTTTGTTGCGAAAAAGAAAATGGTGCCGCTGGAGTAAAAAGTAAAGAAGATTTTTTTTTTGTATTTGTCGACTTAACTTCCAGATTGCAAACATCGGTTTTTGCTACAACTCTGTGAATTGGCCTGCTTTTATGCAGGCTATTTGTAGCCTTTTGCTAAAATTCGATTCACAGGACGACGCGGAAGGTTAAAGTCATGTCGTTACGATGTATAACTCAATTTAGAAAACGTTTGCATTTATCGAGTTTTGAGCTCGTAGGCTTAAACCATCATGTGCTTGAATGTTGCAACGTGAGGCACACTCTTCAGCTATTACAGAAAAAATGAAAAGATGATTGAAGAGTACCATTAGTAGTCTGCTTGAAAACACAGATAATTTAACAAAAACTTGATAATCAGACAGTCACAATGTCACATTTAATCATTTCATTTGTCATGTTCGCTTGTACACTAACGGAGGAAGTGTTCAAATGGTTGCCATCTTGTTTACTGTACATCCGAATATGGCAAAGTATTTAAAACTATTTCCAGCCATTTTCACGTTTTCCTTTTTCCGTATCTACACTAAAAATGGAGTTGTCTGTATGAATCAGTCTATATAGCGTAAAAAGGATACATAACATGGTATTTTCAAATTTTCAACACCTTTTAACGCCAATAAACTTTTTATTCAAGTAGATAAAGTATGTCGCCCAGTGATGCAAGCTTGAAATGAGATATTACTAGTAATGGAACCTACGTGTGTATACCTCAGCATGAACTATACAAAATAGCTGACATTCCTAGTCTACCGATATAACCCCCTCCCTTGACGTTATGTGCCCCAACTCGCGTCAGGCTGTTTTCTTGTTGGCAAAATAATTGTTACATATCGCATTTACAGTGAACATAAAAAGAACAAGAGGGGGAAAAAGCGATTTGCATTCAATAGGACTTTTAACAATGTGCCCTTTTTACATAGAAGTCTTCAATTGTCTTTCTAGTGCAACCCATTTAGTTATTATGTGAGCTATCTTTAAATTTAACTGCTAACGGGCTTCAAACTCATTTTGCGCATTCCTTAATTAATTTTTAAGACCTTGTCTTCCTGCAAGACATGCTGCATATTTATTGCAATCTGGCTAAAGACGTTGCTCTCTGTTTTTATGCAGCGAGATGTTTTTGCTCTTCACTTACAGTAATATTTTAAACGGAAGAGCTTCTGAGAGACTCTGGTCAGTAATTTATGTGGTGTGTTCAAGAGACAAACAGCTCCATAACTCTTGGGAGTGTACAACTGTACGAGAAGAACCTTTGCTGGCACTATGGAGTTGTCTTTATCAAATTAATGTATTGATAGTGTTTTACCCATAACCACGATCTCCACCATCTACGCCCAATTAATTTCCGATATCAATCGGTGTATATGATTATTTTTAAAAAATAAAATGCCGTTTTCAGCTCTGTAACTATTTTTCTTTCGGATTTTTTCACCGAGAATTCTTAATGTCGGCTCCAAGTCATTTCTATATCTAATTAATGTTTATGATACTTTCATATTTAGCTCGTCTTTTATGTTGGTTTGTCTTGAATTCTGAATCCTTTCACATATCTTAAAAATCCCCTTTCCGCCAATTCAGTTCCTTTAATTCCCTCTTATTACTGAAAATACACTGCCATATATATGGACCGGTAATGTAATTATTTTAAAGAACTGTTACGACTTCTATTCTTGTCTGATTTCTTAAGCTTTTAGCGCATTTCGAAGAAATGTAAGATATTGAGGTTGTACCCATGGAAAGATTTTTGAATAATTTTTCCAAATTTCCATCGATCGTACGTAATAGGCACCTACAACGAAGGAAATAAAATAATATATATATAACATTCTATTAATAGAATAATATAAAACTCCTCAATATGCATAAACAGCGCTGAGACGTTCCAATATAAAAAGTTAACACTTGTAACTTTAATAAAACTGAAAACTAAACACAGGATATTTAGAGCTAAGCTCTTGTATGAGCTCGTCTCTTGCAGGGCGTACAGGAGCCTAGCTGGAAATGTAGTGTGTTTAGTTTTCAGCTTTATCATTGTCTCATTGCAGTTTATGTGTTACGCACACAAACTCACACGTGTGTGTGACCGCCACGGGTGGCCGAGGTCGTTAAGGCGCGAACTCGGGAGCGGGAAGCGGGAAGCCTTGCGATTCGATTCCCGCCAGGACCATTCTCCCTGACTGAGGTTTTTTCCAGGTTTTCCTCAATTCTCATAAATGGCAAATACCGGAAAGGTATCCGAAACTTAGGCCTGGAACGATTCCATCCTCAAAAATAAATCCTTTCCTAATTTATCATTTCATCTCATGCATCATCAGTGCCCACCTCCTGTGATGCCTCAGTAGTAAAAACGGGCGTTAAACACTACTAAAAATGTGTGTCTGTGTCCGTTGACGCTCTAGCGGTGCAATTTTTGTTTTATCTTAACGAAACTCGGCATATAATCATCAATTAACAAACAATTCGTGGAGTTCATTAACAAGAAAAATTGGACCGCATGGGTGAGTGTTAATCTAAAGCGAAACATTTTTAAATTTTTTTAAAAATTCGCTCTAGCAGCCGCAATTATTCAATAAAATCCTTTTAAAATTGATAAAACTTATTTCCGAAAATCAATGCAATCAGACAATTAGCAATACACCTGAGAAACGAGCGGTGTTTAAAGCGAAATTTATTAGGGGCCGCATTTTAAATTGTTTAAGGAAACTCGGTATTTGCCATTGAAATGATATAAGAAAATCAGTGAAATCGGACTATTAGGAGGAGGGGGTTACCTGAAACCAAAAATTTAAAAATCGCTCTAGTGCCATTAATATATATTTTTCGCAACGAAACTCGATATATCCAATTTAAATAGAAAAGAAAGATAGTTCTGAAAATCAGTGAAATCGGGTCATTAATAGAGGGAGTTAACCCTAAACCCAAAAGTAAAAAATCTCTCTAGCAGTACTAATAATAGTTTATGCACACAAAACTCGGTATATACCATTTAAATCAAATAAGACAAATAGTTTCTCTTATTTGAATTAAATAAATCAAATCGGTGATATCAGATTATTAGGGATGAGGGTTTACCTGAATAAACAAGTGGAGATTAAAGCGAAATTTAAAAATCATTTAGCGGCCACCTTTTAATATTTTTTAAGGGAAACCAGGTATATGTCATTGAAATAAAATAAGCAAAACAGTTTCTGAAAATCAGGAAAATCGGACCATTAAGAGTGAGGGTTTATCTGAAATCCAACATTTAAAAATCGCTCTAGAGGCACCAATATTTGTTTCTTCACAACAAAATTCGGTATATGCCATCTAAATAAAATAATAACAATAGTTTCCAAAATTTAGAGAAATTGGAACATTAGGAGTAGGGGTAAACTTGAAACCCGAAAAAGTTCTTTCGGGTTTAATTGTCTATGCATTGTTTTAAAATAAAAGGGCAAATTGATTCAGCATATAAACTGTATTTATAATGGCACATATGTTTTATATTTAACAAAAGCATCGTCGTGAGGACAGTAAATGCGATATGTGTTTGAGAATTATATTACTGGTATATAAGAGCGCTGTTTAATAAGCCTCAGAAAACGCTTGCGTTACCTATTTTTTCTAATATAACATTTAAATTAAATTTCAAAGCCATCGAAAATCGATGGAACTTTCGATTGTTTATTGTTGATTATGCATATTTACTTAGTGCATTGTACTTTTTTTTTAAATAGTAATATGTTTTTGTTTTTTGAAACTTATAAACAACTTTTTAAACACTCAATGCTACTTGAAACTTGCTTATTTTTCTCTATTTAAGTAAATGTAAAAATGATATCTAGGACTATATCAATATCCATACGCTCGTGGCAATGAGGAGATTGGAAAGCTCGTCTGTCGACATGTCAAATGTCTTAATCTTCAGGGCGACTGTGTGGAAAAGTAACTGTGACTGTACTTGACTCCTGATAATAAAACCATTCTGGGTTTCACATTTGTTTTTTCGTAATGCCCCATCGGTGGTTGAAAAAACAAACAGCCCTCGTACATCCGCACAACGGAAGCTACACAGTGTTAATCAGAAAATAAAATCTTTCGAAAATTATTTCATTTTTTATTTCAGAATTTCTTTTCTGTCTGCACCAAAGTCTTGCAACATTACTATCAAGAAGACTTTTAAGTATATTCGTTTTTTATCTAGCCCTGGAGAAAAGTTCATTCGTGATACAGTGGCATTCGCTCCGTAATCAAGGAGAAACAAATCCACCGGTTTAATTTTTAGCGATAGCCACTCATGCAGAGTGGTTGCTCTTTTCTGCCACTCAAGGGCTTCTCGTTCTCTATTCTGACAGTTTTCACGGTACAGAATTTACTCGTTCCCAAATATCTCGAACTTTCTCTCTAGGGCTTTTAATTAAATGTGTGTTATCCTGCTACTTAACAGTTCCCCATCTAGTGCTCGTTATCTCGTCTAACAAATGCACTTTATGACACAAGAGAAATAAATTAATTTTACGTTCTTTAGCATCACTCTAGACTAGCATTGAACATACTTGTTATATTGATACCTTTTTTATGGTGTCAAAAATCTGAGGTTAATGTTTAATATTTTTAAACAGCTACTTTGGCTACTTTTAAAAATAAGATTCATACAGTGTTACTTTTGTAAACTCGCTGATGTTTTAAAAAAGTTCTTCGATTCTTCAGGTTTATTGAAAGAAAAAAAAAAACATTTCAAGGAATATAGGCAGAATAAACGTACTAGTCACAGATTTTTCATGATGTGTCAACATTTTCTGCTATACTATTTTGAATAAAAACTAAAAGAATTTCACTTCTTAACGGATTAGGAAAATTCTCCACCCCTAGAAGACAAAACGCAGAAAGAAGTGATGCATTTCGAACCTGGATTATTAGGGAACACCTACATGTATTTAAATTTTTTATTTAGTAAATGCCAATTTTATTACACTTTAAACTCTAAGTAACATTTAATAAATCAAAGAAAAAATCAAAATTGAAAAGTAAAAGCCTAATATGCAAACAATAGTCTCCAACGTGAAAGATTATCGTTACTCTTTCTTTTACATTTTATAAATGCAGGCCAAATAAACAAGAACAATGCGCGCAAGCTTCTCTCTTTTCTTTTCCATGCTTGCCAAAAAGCTGAGGCTGGTAGTTAGTGCGAACATGCAGTACATTACTCTGTTAGCGTTCCGATAGAGAAGTTCAAATTAAAGCAACAATGTGCATTCTCCTTATTCGAATGAGGTATCTCCTGGACCAAGCATCACTTGCTCACGAAGAAGTATCGTATGTATATGTCAATAGCAGAAAATTAGAAACTTTGTATGTTAAGTAAAATGAGCCACTTCGTAGTCACCAGGAGTTCAAACTTCACTCTCTTGCCTTAGTGCTTATATTATTAGTTTCCCAGAGAAAAGAAGGTTTTTGTTCCGAAACAGTGAAATAATTAGAACGGGAATCCCCAGAAATCAGACGAAAACAAAATAGAATGTTTATAGCATTTGCATGGTCGGAGTGAGGCGTATTGCGGAAGGTAATGACAGGAAACTATGGACACGGAAAGTTTTCTTTCATTAGTAAATGTATAGGGTGGAAGTGAAACAACCAGGGAAATTTTCTGTGCAAATATTTAACGTTGTATACTTTTAACAGAAGTTAAGCACCTTCTTATTAAATAATTATTGCACGTAGGTTCTTAATTTTTGTTCATATCCATAGAGTCTACAGAAAGAAATGTTAATATTTGGTCTGTTTCAAAAGATTATACGGTTTTCGGGTAAGTTAAATAAAATTCCTAATTTGAAGCCACAGCACGGATAATATGCCAAGAGCTTGCAATGTCGTAGGCAGCGAAGGGGTTGGGACAATTAAATTTGTACCCTAAATATTAAGAGTAGAGTCAATGAGGTGTTTGCGTCTTGTCGGTATTTTGATTTTTCCGTTGTAGGTATTTAGGCATCGTTTCCAGACAGACGAAACGTTCAACTTCATTTTATAATTAACGGTGCATTTATTGAAAAAATATATTATAGACTTTTATTAGTTTTTATGTCCTCCATAACTTCTCTGAAATTGTCTGGCTATTTCACTTGCACTGTGAAGTGCATGTAATTGGAATAAGTTTACAAAGCCTTTCAGGGATGTTATAAGTTTTAAGAGTTTTTAAACATGTGGGTAACTTGATTTTAAGTAAAGCATTAGTTTAAAGCACTTCTTGTATCCGAAAGTTAACAGTCCTGCTAAAAGAAGGTAAAAGCGGCTAGTAAACAGAGATGCACACAAAATAGAAGTAATAAATTCCATTTTTGAGGAAATTAGCAGAATAGCTGCTCTGAAGTATTGAGAAGTACACAGTATATCAGCACTGCTTTGAATGCAGCAATGCTCTGCAAAATGGGAAAAAAGAAAAGTGTGCATACAAGTGACTTTGCCCAGGAGACAAATGGGCTTCTATCACTTTAATTAAACTAAAAGTAAAAGAACTATGTTATCAATTTAGAGCAAGACTTCGCCAGTTTTCATCAACGTGATTTAAATACATTTTCAAAAATTAATGAAACCCCCATTAATAATTTAATATCTAAATATCGGAATGTAAAAAAATATAAAATTGAACGTTCTATTCGAACACCACATTTATTAAAATAAACAAGAGAAAAACAGGAAAATGTAAACTATCCGAAATTAAGGGTATCTATAATTTAGCTAGAAATAAATTCAAGAGAATGAAAGTATGTCACAAATGAGTAAAACAAATACAAATAAAAGAACTATTGTAACAATTACTTGCTAAACATATAGGAAAGTAAGGTGTAAAATAAAATTAATAATGGAGCACTAAAGTGTTTTGATGAAACATAGTCAAAGTAATTATTGCAACAGTAAAGTGTTCTTGAAGTCAACAATCGCGAGCTAATTCCACACGCGTCTGGCGTTGTGAAACAGAAAAAGCCAAGCTCTGCGCATGCGTATAGCTGCATGCTTGGAAGTTTGCTTGACGTTACAGGGAAGAACAAACGCAGCACTGCAGGGAAGAATGTCACATTATGTTGCTATGAGGGAATGAGGTGGTGCGACAGCTATTAGCTAGATAAAATCGCTTCAAATTCAACGGCGTAGTAGCGTAGATGGTAAAGGCACTGCACTCTAGTGTAAAGTTTCAATTGGGCTCAAATACTACCATCTTTCTTTCTTTCTTTCTTTCTTTCTTTCTTTTTTTTTTTTTTTTTTTTTTTTTTGCACGAGTTAAAGGAGATTTGCCACAATTGCAAATTTACTGCTGCTGAATTAGTTGCGAATTGGAATTAGAGCAGTTTTTTAGGATTTGCCGAAGGTTTGTGGATAGTGTGTGTGAATATATGAATTAGTTACGCAGTTGGAAGGAGCCGAAGGTTAACACGTAATACGGTGGGAAATGTGCTCTTATTCAATTCGCAACTAATTCATCTTATTCTCTCACAGCAGCATATGCAGCAGTAGCAGCAGTGACATTCATCCCTGCAGTGCTGCATTTGTTCCTGCTTGTAACGTCAAGTTGGAAGTTTTGGTAAAGAAAAGCGTCAGTCGACTGAGAGACGTGACCGGGTGAAGATGCAAACAACTCCTCTCCCTGGCCATCGCAACAGCGTCCTACAGGTAACATTTGAAAATTTACATAGGGGATATACAAGGCTACAGAACAGCAGCTCAACCCGAATGTCAGTTCATTGTGTAATGCGTGTTTCTGTCCCTTATGTAGATTTTAACTTAGGATGTTCGGTTAATTTAGGGACTAAAATCAGGATGGTGTCAATTTCGTGTCATTTAACTGACAAGAATAATATCTGTAAAAGCGAGCGATTACAGGAGGTTGTGACGATATGTTCCTTCACGAGTGACATCTCGTCATCATTGAGAAAATAGTAACCGAACAATGTAAAAAAACTAATTGGCATGATTGTGCATAGGGTTGCCACCTCTGCAAGTCGCAATGTCTGGATACCTATGACTACATATTTAGCTGGGGTAGGGCAGTTTAATTGTTACCTAATAAGAATGCTTAAATATAAAATTTCCTTTATTTTTTTTACACTGCTTCGGTTTTTTGAAGCCGTATTGTATAATACAGAAAACTGGGTCATTAGCATTAAATCTTATTTTCTCACAATGTAATAGGAAATAAACTCTTTTATAATAAAGCAGGGTTATTATTGTTCCTTAATATTTCCGGATATTTTAACTGTGAATATTACTGGATTCTGAGTGTTAACTCAGATGAATATACTCAAAAATCCTCATGATTTGCTTTATTTAACAGCATCATACACTGAATAACTTAAAAAGGATATATTTATTGATATTTCTCCCTGTCTTTAAATTATACAACACAAAATCTGAAAAAAGTGTGGAAATTTGTAGCATCATTTCTGGATGCTCGACATGAGTAATAAAATCTGAACAGTTGAAACAAAATTTGGGAGGTAGCAGTCAATATTTTCATTCTGCTGTAATTTTTGTAAGCTAGGCGACATTATTTCTTTAACAAGGAGTATTGTTGCATACAACAATCCTCACGACACTGGTAAGCCAATAATGTAAACTCAAGACATAGTGTTGAACAACAATTACTGCAGTATTTTCAACACTGGTGGTGTTTGCAAGCTTTCCTCTCTGCGCATTAGTTGCAGTAACGGATATCTCGGCTATGCCAGTGTCTTTGTGTCTTAGTGTTGACAAAAACTTCTGAAAGTGAACCCTGTTAAAGTTACTACGTGTGAGTTTGGCAAGAGGTTATTTTAACTGAAGTTAAAATTGTATTTTGCATATTTTAGGTAATTTTATAAAGGGTTTTTTATTACTTTACAGGTCATCTTTAGCAATTTTAGGTCATCAAAAGTGAATATTGGTTATAAAAATATCTTTAACAGGTCTGTAGATGTATTGCATATTTACAGGAGGTTAAACTAAATGCTTAGTTTCAGCACGTACTGTTGATTTGAACATTTTGACAAGATCTGTGCGGTTGTAACAATGCTATTAGGCTGCATAAGCAAAATTCTTACATAGAAAGTATACCAGTGTTTCTTTTCTGGTATGAAACTTTGTGCCACATTCATGACAGTCCTCCTTGCTATGCTGAAATTTCATTAGAGGGCACAAATTCCGTTAGGGAAAATAACGTACGTTGAGAAGCCGAACAGCAGAAGGGTTTCCTCGGTCGCCAATATCCAGAAAGTCTACCATTCTCCCCTTTCTGCTTTAAAAAGTTTAAAACATTCACCTTCAGCTGGCTATCTCTTCTTCCGGTAATCGATAAACCTTTATCTTTTTTATAATAGGTAGCGCAAGAAATTTCTGCTTAGCCGTTTTATACGATGAACCATATACGAAAGATTGCAAAAGCAAAGGAAAGGAAATGGAATAGAGACAATACATTCAAATCAAAAAGTTCCTCTTTCCTGAGATCTTGGAAAAAACATTTTTGACCAGTTTAATCGAAATCTTTCTCTCAAGATTTTTCATTTAAAAACACATACACTTGAGGAAACGTTCTTAAAATTATTTTCCATCAAAAGCTACGTATTACCAAGTATCGAGTAATTGCGTATTCCATTTGTGATGTAAACTTCCGCAGTCAATTCTACAACATTACTTCTGTTAACTCTAACACATAAATTTAATTGAAATATATTTTAGAAATATAAAAGTCATTGCTTTTACAACAGAATTTCCAAAGGAATTTGTGATATCTAGATTGCAACAAAACCTATAAATAAGAGATTGCAGCAGGAATGCATGACGCAAACAATGTAACAAATGAATATGGTTTCTTGTGCTATTTGTTTAACCTTGTGTGCTTTAACTTGTATACGATTTGAAAGATGCATGCACGCGCCGGGATGAGTTTAAAAGCCTTGAACTGGTAGCCATATCAATGTAAATGTTTCTACAGCAACATTTTATCAAAATTTGAAAACCTTACCGCTCGAATTGACAGCTCAATATATGCTTCAAGTTTGTAGCCACGGTTAACATGCAGGAATGGGAGTATTATAGACCGAGAGGGGTAGAATGAGGGTTTGTATTGAAATTAAAACTAGGGTGGAGGACTTTGAAAAAACAGTAATTATCCGATATTAACAAAAAATTAAAGCAGGGAAAATATATATCGAAATCTGTAACAATAGCATGATTCAGATTCGGGAGTGATATGCTTAAGAAACAGATCTATAAAATAAAAATGTCCAATGTGTGGTGAATTGGAAAATACTTGGCATTGTATATCTGAATGTGAACATACCAAATTTTAGAGAAAGGGGCTTTTTTGGGATCATTTTGGAAGGGTATAAGTGGTAGAAATTTTTAAATTTAAAATGGGATACAAACATAAAAAAGTGGATAGGAAAAGCGATACTAAAATGGCTAATAAATGTAGACAAATTTCATGAGAGTGTATAAGGGTATTTAAAACAGTATAATAAAATAAATACTTGGATATTTGTTAATTTGTTGATTATTTTATTTAAATACATTCTCATCACATATACAACCACGGTTTTAAAATACAGGGGAATGGCTGAAATGCAACTCTATAATGTATTTAAACTTGCTTACATACCAGCTAGTTTAAGGGTTGGGCTGATTAATACTTACACTCCGTTCATTTATGTTTCAGCCAGTGGGAAGCGGCAGTGCATCGGCTTTCGACAGTAACCATACAGCAAGCGCGGATATTAGAAGTTGTTTAAACGAGGTAGTATGTAGTTTATATGTACCTAAAAGTCTATTCTGTCATAAATAGCGTAATGGAATGCACATTACATAGGAATAAATATAGCAGCATGTACCTATAGTCCCGAAATAGTCATGTAAAGAAAAGTCAACTTTAATAACGCTGCATTTTTTACTAGCAACTTGCGGTGACCTCTACATTGACAGGTGCCAACCGGTCCGAGGCCATACTCGCGCCTTGTCTTACGCCTAGCTAAACGACAGTGAACCTGGTTAGTTTTTTTGTATAAGGAAGGACTGAGCTCAGGCTGGAAAACTGAACGAAAACCATTTTTACTAGTGGTTGATATTAAAATACGCAGAGATCTAATATAGATATATTGTAAATTTCACTTTCCTTAATTACTGCGACTGAAATCTTTGTATACTTTTATAAAGATAATTACTCCAACTGTTTACCCTGAATTTGCGTCTATTGATTTATAGCATTAATCGAAAACACATTGTAGGCCTAGCATTGCAATTTCCATTTTTCTAATATAACAACTTTCTGCACTCATGGTATTCCATCTATTTATCGTCATTACCGTGAGTGGAGTGTAGCAAACAAGTAGAAGTGATGATTTTTAACTTTGTGTGGAATGTACGTGAGTCATAATACTACAAATATAATCGGTGACAATCAAAATCATCCTGTTGCTTACACGAAATGAATGATACATAAAAAACTAGTTTATATATATATTATACAGCATATGTTGTTACTATTCCTACAATAGGTAAAATATACCAAATTAAAATGCATGTACAAATTTAAAACATCAACTTCTCTAAAAGAGTAAAAAATAAATAAATAAAACAAACAAAATAGAAAAGAAAAGAAATAAGCATAGAGTAAAATTTAAATGATACAATTAATGTGTCTATATCTAATTAAAGTGTTTGAAACGAAAAAAGTTGTCTGTAAAAAGGTTTATTTTTTATTACCAGTAATTTATTAACATTTTTACATTATTGAATGTGAATGTTTTTTATGTCATGAACAATTTGATGACATGGTTTAGTGGTAATCAGCTTATCTCAATGGAAAAAAACCCAAATAATAACATTCACTCTCAAACCTATTACTAAAACATTTAATGATATAAAACATTTGAGGATGTGATTGGAAATAAAATGACATGAAGATACGAGGGTAGGTCCACAAGTTTCCGACTCAGCGATAAGGATTATCGCCTTCACAAAATCCTTATCTGGTGTCATACCTTATCTGTTAAGTAAATAATTGCAGCTGTAACTTCCGCTCGGCTGTGTTCAGTTGTTCAGATATAGTTCCATAAAGTAGGCTATGAATAGAAGAATGTGACATGTTCAAAATGGAATATCGAGTTGTTATCAATTTCTTCACCAAAGCAGGACTTAATCCAATGAAATTAAACAGCGATTGGACAGTGAATATGGGGGAAGCACCCCCCTCATATTCTACCGTAAAAGAATGGGCCAAACTTTTTCGAATGGGTCGAGAAAGCATTGAAGACGAAGAGCGTGCAGGTCGGCTCTTGGAGGTGTTCACTGCTGAAAACATCGCTCTTGTGGAAGGAGAAATTACTGAAGACCGGTGGCTCAAAGTTACAGAAATAACACCAAGGTTGGGCCTTTCTAAAACAAAAGTCCTTGGAATTATTCATGAATATTTAAATATGAATACGGTTAGTGCCTAGATTTCCTTCCTCAGTCCAAAAGCAGCAATGAATTCATCTGTTGTCAGGCCATGGCGACGAGAGAGAAGTTCTGAAAACCATTGTTACTATCGTCCTCTATTATGATCTCAGAGAATCAATGGCTTAGCGTAAACCTGGCGAAGCACCGTCTCTAAAGGCCAAGGTCATTCGTCAACCAAGAAGACCATGACCACTTTAAGCAGAGGAACGCCACAGTAAATGGGGAGTACTATGCTCCCCTATTGAACAGACTACGTGCTTCCATCAAAGAGAAAAGGCGAGGAAAGCTGAATGGTGGTGTGCGCCTTCTTCACGAAAACACACCTGTGCACACAGCAAAGGAAGCTGTGAAGAAATGTGGCTTCAAGGAGATCAACCATCCACCACACAGTTCAGATCTAGCTGCCAGTGACTATTTCCTCTTCTCACTCAAGAAGGACCTTCGAGGAATGAAATTTAAGTGTGACGAAGAAGTGATGGATGCTGTTTATTCCCATTTTGCAGAACAAGACTTCTGACTTTCATGGGGGAGGAGTGAAATGTTCATTTAAAGACGTGGGAGGTGTATTGCAATAAAGGGTAACTATATTGAACAATGAAATATAGTTTTTGCCTTTATCATACCTAAAAAAGTGTTTGGCCGGAAACTTATGGACCTACCCTCGTAGCATACAATTTAAATTTGTAGTGTAGAAGAAAATTATATTAAAAGACTTAGAACTGATATAAGAGATGTTTTAATAGTATATACTTTTGGTTCTTTCATAGTTTATTAAACCATATATTCATTTTATGGGAAAGTAGTTCTGGATCACAGGATTTATTTTCGTCACTAAAGAAAGTTATTTGCCTAATATTATTTATATCTAACAGAGAGTCCTGTAGATTGTTATTTAAGAAATTCTACCAATGTAATGTTATCTTCTATTTACATCCATGCATGTTTATGTTCATGAAACTAAACTGAAGTTGATGTGATGTCCACATTCATTAAACTAGAAGACAAACATATTTAGTTGTACAGGGATACCATATTAAGTTTCCCACTAACAGAAGTTCTTTAATACAGTCCCAAATAGTCACACAATTAAATAGGTTCATCGAAAGACAGAAAGCACAGCTCTACCGCATTAAAATGTTTTAATTAGAACATAGAACGAAACACGAAACTTTATTCCCCTTATAGTCATAATGACATGTCTACAAAGCTCCTGTTTTCAGATAAATGCAAAAGAAGTTTTGCAACAACTTCAAAAAACGGAGAGAAGCACTGTTGTGAAAATTCTTCCAGGCCTCTTGTACTTCCAAGCTACCGTAACGAAACACACCAGAGATTTTCTCTTTTGTTGGAGTTACTTCAAATGTTAGCATTATGCGCGTTATGTGTATACGGTATCTACATTATTAATTACAATACATGAAATATTATGATAATTAGGTTTGCAGCATATTTCAGTGGGCCGTCAACGTTTAAAATAGAGCAACTTGCACCAATTGAGTTTTGCTTTCGATGTGGTTGTTTTTGATTTGATTTATTTACGGACGCTCTTTAATATCTCAGGTCATTAGCATCCCATTTAAATCAGGGCGTGAAAGGCCGACAAATTTTGCTCAGAGGTCTCTTCTTTCAGGCTTGAGGTTCTTTTACGTGCCGTAAATGTACGACACGGGAGAATGTGCTAAGAGTGCTATTCAACGTTGCAAATGGCGTATATTTTTAAAGTCGTAGCAAGAATTTGATTGATATGCACGATTTAAAAATGGTAGACAGTCGCTAGATAAGATCTGACCCAAATCCATCCATTAGCGTCACTGGCAACAGTTTGAGCAGACGGTCTAATCGTTCCAGAAGACTGAGCTAAGTGTTGTCACTACATCGTGCATGAAGTGCGCGGCAAGAGAAAGTCGAGTGCAAGGTTTGTTCTGCAGTTGATGACTCCCAGCTTTTGGCCAAAACATCAGTTACTACGGATCCAGTCCCGGCAGACTGCTTGCTCTTCTCAAATCTAAGTTCTGTTAAATGGCGCACTTTGATGATGATGATGATGATGATGATGATGATGATGATGATGATGTAGAGACCATCCAAAAGAATGTGGCTGCTGCTTTAAAATTATTTATAGAGGAAATTTTTCAAGATAGAGGTGGAGAGCTTGTTAATTGATTTGTTTATTAGTGAAAAGTGTGTTTTTCTATAAAGCAGTACCGGAACCTTTTGATATCTGTTTGTCAATATGTTCCTTAAACATTCTTTTTCAGTTTAAGTCAAGTATTGCATAACAAAAATATAGACTGTTGTAATGAGCTGTTTTGAATATGAATAGTTCATTATTTTAGCAAGTTACGCTTCTAAAATTGATGGCTGTATTCACGAAAAGATACACCATAACTGTACTGACTTGTACAGATATCAATGATATGAAATACTTATGTTGACAATTGAACACTCTTCAATCATCCTCATAATATTTATATTCATTAATTTCTGCTGCTTCCCCAGGTGTTATACAATCTCTTAATTACTTGTTGACACCACTCAGAACAATTCCCATATTGCACATATCAAGGAAGCTATTTTCTTTGTGAATTTCAATAGATAAGAAGCATTCGTTATTTTTCAGAAGTACTGTGCTATATCAAAATAAATGTTTTCTTAATCTTCATTTCAGTACTGAAATCATATTATTTTGAACCAGTTGGCATTGTCTCCATCACTCTAACTATATATATATATATATATATATATATATATATATTGTCATTCGATAGCAGTAACAACTAATAACTGATGGATCAAATATGTCAGGCAATTATGTTTTTTTCTCTATTGAGACCAAATTCGCACTCCATTTGTTAACTCAAAGAATAAGTTATTGATTACAGAGATATCTCATCGCCAATTCCTTGAATAATATTATTGAATGACTAAAATATAATTGTTTATTCTTTTTCTAGCGCAACTTCTTATTGATTTGGTTTATTTACCAATGTTCTGTATCATCTCAGACCATCAGCCAACCCATTTTGCTCTCAGGCTGTTCTTTCAGGCTTGAAGTACTTTTACATGCCATAAATTTACAACATGGGACTCACAGCTTTATTCCCTTCAAAGGCAGTCATACTTAGGATTTTTGCGCCCGAAAAACCCATCGACCATGGTCGGGAATGAACCCGCGATCTTGGATTTACGAAGCAAATATAGTTGATACTACACTGCCAGGACAGACTCTAGCGCAAGATTGAGTGTGATAGAGATATGCATCATTGTTAAAATCACCGCCAAGGGTTGCCGAGGTCGTTAAGGCGCGGACTCGTGAGCGGGAGGGGTTCGATTCCCCCATGTCCTCCCTGACTGAGGTTATTTCCAGGTTTTTCTCAGTCCCCATAAAATGGCAAATGCTGGGGAGGTATCCTAAACTTAGGCCTGAAACGTTTCCTTCCTTAAAATATTCCTTTCCAATATATAATTTCATCTCATGTATCATCAGTGTCCATCGCCTGTGGTGCCTCTGTAGTAAAAACGGCCGTTAAATACTATTTAAAAAAATGTTAAAATCCTTTATTTTAAGTATTGTACAAGCAACGAGTAACTGTAACTAAGCAAATGCTCCATTTTTTGTTCATATCTCAAAACACATTTATAAACAAACCAGCGGACCTGCACTAACATTATAATATTTAAAACCAAATGATTGCAGTAGCGTAATAAAGTGATTATGGTGGCAGCTGGAGAGATGGTTAGTCAGGTAAGTGTTGATAACGTGGAACTATTCTGCTTTTGTTAACGCTAAAATATGGGCCCACACTTTTATAGACGATGATATACATGCAGTGCGTAATATTTTACTTCGCAGATAAAGCCCTCTCCCCGCAGACCTCACTAGCCATCTCTCCAGCTCCGGGTACTTTGTTTTGACATTAAATAGTAATGTACATTTGTAGATATGCAACACAGTGTTCCAATGTTTTGGCATTAAATCATTTTATTTCCCCTGTCATTAATAATGCTGATATGTCAAAATGATAATTTTAGTAGATAGTCGTTATTACTCTAACCCCCCCTCCCCGATACTTTACTGTTATTCCATTCATTAGGTAACGAGGTCAAGATGAAATATCTAAATAAACGGAAAATACTTTTTGATGCCGTTTATAATGTTTGAACCCTAACTTTCGAATATTTGTTTTCCATTTTTTACAATCTGACGTTCATTATTATCCATGTTTTCAGACTTTAAAATGTCGAAGATATGGTTTGTAGCAGAAGTACTGGTATACATTATATAAAATATCAATGTTAACAGTCATTAGAAGATATGCTTATTTACCTTCAAATATACACAAAGCATGTGTTGGAGGAAAATTCAAAATGCCAAGTATACCTTACAGAGTTGGAAAGTAGATACTCCAAATGACAGAGGTGGAATTCACGTAGGACAAGAGCGAGTATCTTGCTTAGAGAAGACAAAAATATTCCTTAGAGTTACGTGATTCAGGGAGAGGATGGACATATGCCCTGTAGCCAAACCAGCGAAAGATTCAGAGCAGTTGGGAAGAGAATTCAAATGGAAAAGTCTGTCACAGAAGGGAAAAGGTAGATGCTAAGTATATGTACATGGATTATTTTAAACGAATTGAAAGACAGTAAATAAACATTTCAGGAGGTGTTGTAACTTTAAGCTTTTATATTTAATATATTTCGAGCTAGTTATGGCTATGGCTAAATAACTAGGGTTACGGCCGATTAATAATTTTTTGTACTAAGCATAAGTTCAGCCAAGTAAAAAATTAAATTCTTTCATGGTATCAGAATAGCAGAGGGGAGGTTTACTTCTGGACTGCCAGAAATGCAGCTACCCTAATTGATGAGTGGTTAGTATTTCTGCCTTCTGGTTTATTATTAGCCTCTTTATTACCTCTGTAGTAAGGAAGTTAAAGTATATTTGTGATTTTTACAGTTTATTATATGTGAACTAATTGCATGATTGTTTGAACTATTGTAGTGGTCTATCGGAAAAGTTGCTAGAGTCTGAACCTATAAACTTTTATTTCTTTTGAATTTTGCTTAATGCTCAATAAATATATAAAAAACTTTAAACGTTAATATTATTTATTTAAGAATTTACTTTGGTGAGTGGAATATTCAAATAATCAGGTTTAAATTTTTCATAAGAAAGGGAGGGTTTTAAATACAATTCTACAGTTTTAATATTATAATTATGCTAGTGTGTGTTTCGTGAAAAGCATTTGTATGAAGTGTAAAAAGATAAATTAAAATTAATATAAAATGTTGTGTTCCAAAATAGTTTCACTTAGGTATTTCAAATATTCTATATGCATGTGAATGTACATTTTTCTCTAAATTATAGAACAATATAGTAATATTTGAAAGTTTTCAAACTTTCTCTTTAACTTGTTATAATAGGAAAGCAATTATGACAAGCAAGTGCTGATACACAACAATGGTATTTAATCAGTTTGTCATATTGCAAAGTCAGTTCTATCAGTTCAACTTAGTAATTAAACATTTCTGATCCCGTGCTACAAATGCTATGAAGAGAAGATATAAATAATGTTTGAACAGTCCCTGTAGATAATCGCCAGTGCCACTAAATAGGTGTGTTTCATTCTTAGAAGAACATTACAATTAGGCAAATTACTTTTTACATCGAGTTTATTTCAGTTCGGGCGAGCACGTTCTGCGAGAAGTCTGTTCTGAAGGCCATATAACGCATGTGAAGTTTGAGGTACACTTTGTCAACGAGTGGTTGTGCGTTCCTGTATTACTATTACATTTATTTATTTATTTATTTATTTATTTATTTACTCTAGCAAGAGCTAAGGCCGTGGGGCTTTCTATTCCACTCTACTATGTGAAAAAACTAGCAAAAATACAAAGAACGACACACATAGATATATAAAATACAGGAGAACTACTGCTGCTGCTGCTACTACTACTACTACTACTACTACTACTACTACTACTACTACTATTACTACTACTACTATTACTACTACTACTACTACTACTACTACTACTGCTACTACTACTACTATTACTATTACTACTACTACTACTATTACTACTACTACTACTACTACTACTGCTACTACTACTACTATTACTACTACTACTACTACTACTACTACTATTACTACTACTACTGGTACTATTACTACTACTATTACTAATACTAATACTACCACTACTACTATTACTACTACTATTACTACTACTACTACTGGTACTATTACTACTACTATTACTACTATTACTACTACTACTATTACTACTACTACTACTACTACTACTACTACTACTACTACTACTACTACTACTACGTTTAAGTTCAGCATCGTTTCATGCTTTCAGTTAAAATATAAATATTAAAATAAAATTTTTAACTTTACAAGCAGTGACTCATCTCCTGAGGCGCCGGCATTTCCCCAGTAAACAGCCGCCTCAGGCGGCCCATAACTGAAATTTCACTGTATGTATGTAACGTCACATTCTAAAGGTTAGTTACATGCACACCTTTGATCCTTGGACCCAATGACGGAACTTTGTGATAGCTAATGAGCTCTGGAGAGTTACTTTTTTCATTAACATTCCAAGTGAAACGCAGATAAATATGATACTTAAAAGTCAATTTAACAGGAGATAAGGCGGTAAATGTAACGATAGTACTGCTTAATTCAGCCTGTTGACTTGCTGATGTTAATCTTCAGAGCGGTATAATGAAACCACCTTCAATTATTTTATTACACGAGAACACCTCCGTTTGTTATTTACTAGTTATTTATATATTACAAATCTATCACTAAGTATCAATTAAAAAGTTTCGTATTTTTGGAGACTTAGCAAGCAAATAGTCCAATCCCCAATCGAAATAATTTAATTTACTTTAACTGTAACTTTCCTTATATTTGACAAGTAGTGGTAGTTGTGTACTTTTATTGCAGTAGTTTTAAGTACGCACTAGTAAGTATTTCTGTCGCATGGGCCTTACGCCGTACTTGCTAATACTGTCCTTATAACAATAAATATATACCTATATCCATAAATACAAATAAATCGACATACATTTACTATAAATCATTTTATATACATATAAACAAACATGAATGGAACCCTTACCCCTTAGCACCCTCCTTCCGAACTCCCCTCTCCTCTATAGCCATTAAACTTCTTGTAGGGTCTTCGATAGAAATGTTCCCGATTTGCAAAGGCAGAACACAAATCTTCTAAAGCACTTGCTGCAACAAAATAGTCGACTTGTGGTCAACCGTTCATTAACCCAGCTAGTCAGACAGCCAGTGAGTTATTAGTTATTCAGGCAGGTAGTCGATCGGTAACCTGTCAGTCAGGTCTGCTCGGAGTACAAAAATAAATGGACAAAGCAAACAAAGAAAGCTTTTGAGCAAAGGTAAACTTTGTTCAGTCCTGAATGAATGCGCATTTTCCCGTAGGCATTGGATTGTTTCTTAAGAAAATACAAACGTTCAGCTGAGCGAAAAATTACAATCCCTCTTCGGCATGTTTACCAAAGTTAAATCGAAGTATCGGGTAATGCATACTTGATGCAACCAATACAAGGTACGTCGGAATGTCTCCCATCTGGCAGTTCCTTGGTTAGTTTCGGAACGACTGGTTAACCTTTCAATGTTTAATCAACAATATACTCTCTTCAGTCTTGTGCCGTTTCTGTTGATTTAAAAGAATGAGATCTGACACATTTCTTATACAAGTAAAAGTAATTCATTTTAAAAAATATTCTATGCAACAAAAGTGCATAAATTTAAAAGAAATTAAAATAAAAATACACATTATTTATGGAGTTACTTTGGAATACATTTTGTCCAATATAAACAATCCTGCCTGTAGCTGTAAATGCATTCACTACTGGAAATATGTTCTTAATTTGGGAGAACCAGAATGGTAAAAATGGTAAGATTTTAAAGTTAATGGTATCCGAGGCTCAAAAAAGTGAATAAGGTTATTTTTCTATCTTTTACTTTTATTTTTCTATCCAATGTAATTTATAATTTAATGTATTGTAATCTTTTCTAGTCTCTGTTGGCATGTCAGTGAATATTCTAAGATAACGTTTCTCATAACATGTTTACTAATCTATTAAATAAGAAATATTTAAATATTCTGGAAAGTTTTTTTTTGTTGCAAAACTATAGTTACATGGTATAGAGTGTTAAACATTTCTGATCCTTTCAAGATTTTTAATAATATATTTATTTTAAAGTTTTAATTTCATTGCGCAATATTTTACAATAAATAAATTACATTTATTCTCCTTAAGTAATATATGCTTCCTCCAGCACCAAGCATTCATAAGAAATCTTTCAACAAAAGTAAGATGTTCTTCTTCCCTATTAGAAGTCCATTCTATTTGAGGCCTCTGGTTCTCGTATCTTTGCCCAAACATGTTTTGTGTAATTCAGATCAACAGAGTTTATGTGGCCAATGGTCCAAATACTAAGAAAACTCTTTTTATTCTATTTACCCATAGTACTTTTTTTTCTTTCAGTCTTGCATGAGCACAACCTTCCTTGAAGACAATAGGGCCTTGTCTTCTACATTAATCTTGTATATAAACTGAAAGCCCATAATAATCATACTGCTTCTCTATAGTGTCATATAAGTTCCTGATTTTCCGTTGCTACAAATGCTGTCTACCAGCACGATTTAACTCTGGTTTGATCGCCTTGATTTTGCTTGTTGGGTATGGAATACAACTTAACTGGACATTTATTAGTTCCCAGTATATGGATGCTTTTTTCCTCCCAAATATAGCAGTGGAAGAAACAGTTTTTTGGTCTAGTGGTTAGCATTACTGACTGCTGGCCAGGAGATATGGGTTCGATTTCGGGTACCTATTTAGGACTTTTTCTAAGTTAGGAAGGTCTGGAACGTGGTCCAAATTGGGAAGTTGCCTGATAGAGAGGTGGCGTTCTTCGATTACGAAAGTCGTGCGAAAGACGACGGGTGGGGTGGGAACCGTGCTCCCTGCAATGCTGGCCTTTACCAATGAAGTCGCAAGCCGGACGCAGAGGTTACCACAGTTTACCAACCGTCACCCCGGGCTGTAGCGCCAAATAAGGAGAAAAAGTAGTGCAAGAAACTTCATTCTATTTTTTATTAATTAAGACCCTTGTTGATTTTTTTTCGTTTATTTTAACCAGCATAACGTACGAAATCTCCAATGAATTTAATATTTTTATATACGTGAGACTGACTTTTTCCATTCCTAGTGACTTGAGTTCAGTGTTTAGCAGCTGTTCAATTTTCTGCACCCCCTTTGTCTTTATATATTTTAGTGACGTCTCCTTTGATTTACAAAGAGGTTTTGAAATGTTTCGCATTACAGACATTTCCGTCAATTTTCCTTCCTTACTTTTGATCGTGTTTCAAGAAATCTTACCTTTCCTAGCGATTCTATTTGTGCTGCAATCAATTTGGTATAATGATTGCAGGCTTCTACACGTACAACCATGTAGAAGCTGTTAAACCAAGTTTATGTGCAGATGTAACTTAATTTTCAATCTTGAAAATTATAAAATACATGTATAGAAATGAACAAAGCAATTTTTAAGAATGCAATAAGCGTGTAACAGTATAAACATGTTCAGTTTTTTGTTTACGGGAATTATATAAGAATATTAATGACGAAATTATTTTCATGTAGATTGTCTAATGAATTACTTTGAAATCAATGTTTTCTTTTGTTATACTTATTACGTCGTTGTGTTGAGGAGCATTGTTTATTGTTTATTGCTGTTAGCGAAGATGGCTGTATCGCAGACATTGTATCCTAGGCTGTAAAGGCTAAATTGTCGTTAATAGCGAGAAAATATTATGTCACTTATCACAGATTTTTTAGTTGGATGAACAGTAAAAATATTCAGTCTATTATGCAACAACAACTTATTAGTTATTTTATTCATTGTGTAATTATTATTCTGTAATAAACATCAATGATTCTTTTTCAATAAAACACAAAATGTTTCTTTAATATTATCATAAAATATTGTTCAGCTGATAATCATATTTTAGCAATTATAAAAAAAAAAACGTGATTACCTACTCGTTACTATGCGACTAGTTACACAATGTAGCAGTTTATTAAAGGTTTTGTCCAAAAATAAATGCTGATCACAATTCCTGTATACAAAAAAATAATATTTAAATAGAATTTTTACTCTTATCGGGTGAAATGCTTTCCACTTGAGGAACTGTGAGAATCTGAAAAAAAAAGGGGGGGGAGGAAATTTGCCAAGTCGTCACGTTTTGACACAAACTTTCAGCAATTTTGTCAACACATATAAGAGTATTTCAAATTCTAAATTTTCACATCTGTAATTAGCTCTTAAGCAAATCTCAAATTAAAGCAATTTTTATGTATGATTAACTTTATGCTCGCTGTGCTATGGTCATATTATATGTATCATGATTAATTCTGACAATTTTGTACTTTTAATTAGTATGTGTATGTATATATATATATATATATATATATATATATATATATATATATATATATATATATTTGTATTATGTATATATATATTTGTATGTATGTGTGTGTGTGTGTGTGTGTGTGTGTCTGTTGGGCAAATCTAGCAAATTAGGTATCGACGAAAGAAATGTTTTTTTTATATTGTAGTAACTTTATTCTAACCGTGTGCCGTGCTCTAGCAGATTCCGTGACGCGTAGCTGATTGCGAGTCTATGCGGCAGTGGTAATCGAAAACCGGGCGAAATGTACCGGAATTTTCTCTAACATTTCCAAATGTACTCTTTAGAGGTAAACATGGGTTAAGTATAATGTGTTCTTTGAGATTGGTTTTATTTTATCTTATATACATAAAGGATTATGAAATATTGCCTATCTAATGAAGCTGGGGTATATGGCATGAAAATGACGATAAATAAATAAAGACTCTATTGTAAGCATTTAGTAGACGTGTCTTTAGGATCTAAATTTTTCGAGACAATATTTAGAATAATGGCACGCAGAGCTCGGAGTCCATTATCACGTTCGATTTCAGGAGAAGAGAAAACTGAATTTTAGACAACATATTCCTGCCGGGTCCGCTGATACGCTAGAAAGTAAGCCTATAGATTTGCTTAAAAGATACAAAATGTTTTAATAAAATAAAACAATAAACTGAATTTTTGGTATTACAAAATGGCATGAAAAGTAACTTGTAGTTGTATGTCAAAGAAAGTAAAAGGTCATACGCTATTGTATGTTGTAAAAACACCCAATACTTCCAGAGCTATTATGCTTTAGTCGGCGCTGTGAGTTAAAACGAAAGTTTTCGCTCACTGCTTCGGGTAACCTCTTCAGTGGAATTTGAATGATATGTAGAATAAAAGATAAATTTAACAGTGTAAGCTGAAATCAAGTAGCAGTTGGATTTGTGTATTGCTGAGGGAAGGGGAGAGAGGTTGTGTGTGTGTGTGTGTGTGGTAAGGTACAGCGTGGTTGTTGGTTAGTATCAAATTCCAGGCAGAACTAACCCACCATCTTGTTGTCCTTGTTTATGCTCTAAGGATGTTTTATCAATAAGAAGTTCCTTCTGATCAAATTAAAACAACACCGATTCTTGCTCTTATTTCTGTTTGTTCAAAAATTTTCGTACAGAAATATTCAAAAATCTATATATGAAAGTTAATTAGTAATCTATTTTTTTTGTTGACACAAACTGGTGTGCAGTTATATGAAATTTTATACTTAGAAGTTTCGTATATGGGTTAAGAGTGTTCAAGCTTTATAAACACGTTCGATTTTAGTTCCTAGATCTCAAGTAGCGATGTTTGCTGTTACACTGTTTTACATCTTATTTGCGCAATTTATGAGTCGTTGAACTGGATTAGTAGAAACGATGGACGGGATTTCGATACTTCAAACTTGCTCAAGGGCTGACCGTTTGTGCCTACGCACCCGGTGGAAGTACCTCCAGAGGAAGGGTTGAGGAAAGAGGGGTACCGGGAGCCAGAATTAAAGGGGAGAGACAGAAGTAGACGGGGTTCCTATACCTCCAAATATGATGCTCCGATGTCAGCGGAGCTCTGCTTTCATACTTGATGCCGGAGCAGAAACTTTGCAAAGCGCAAATCATCGTCACGCCGCACGCAGTACCGGCTCTTAGACGCTGTATCAGAACCTATAGAATGAAGTGATATGAAAGAACAGGGCGCAAAATTCATAGAAAGTACAGAATTATCTATTCTGTATCAGTCATCCCAATATATGCCTAGCGAACAGCGAAACTACGAAAAATCGCAAGGTGAAAATCATTGCAAGAAATTTGAATTTAAAGTCACCCGAATGCAAGTCCATTTGAACCACCCCACTCGGTCTAAAGAACGTGGTAATAGTTCTAACATCGATCATTTTCAGTTAGGCAAAAGGGACTTGCTTAATATTCCCTACTGTAACTTGCCAGCAGTGTATTATTAGCACAAATGAATAAGGTAAACAAGAGCCAATTAAGCAGCTGAAATCAGCGAAGCGTTATTCTTTAATGGTAGGCTGAACCCGATGCAACACACATCGATCAATTTGCTTTGGTACGCTGTAATAGCCAACTGTTTTAAGACATTTATTCCCAACCCCAGGCATAACTGATAAATTTTGTCTACTTTGCTGCAGGTTTGTTGATATATTGCAAGCCTTTCCCTCCATGTTTGGAAATTATACTGTCGCTCTGAATAAATACTCATTTAAAATACGTTTAATTATTAAAAAAACCGCCAATTTATATATTGAGAGGAAAGTTTGAAAGCAATGTTGGTTGCATTTCAGATTTCACCCCGTCACTCCCACCACCCTCACTTTGTAATTGCAAACTGTACCCCTGCCTTAAAATTTAAATCTTAAAGAGGTATAATTAATCATATTTTTTATTGGTAGCCTGATTGTTGTTGTTAATGTGGACAGAATAGAACTTCAAAAAATATCAAACATTTAATGCAATAATTGTGTTTTGTAATAAATTCTTTCAAAATAGTTTATGCTGCATAAGAAACAACAGAAAGTAACAGGATTAGCCAATAGTTCGGAAAAATGCTGCATTACTGTAACATTACTTCTTGTAATACTGCCCAAAATATAAGTGTGTTTTTATTTTACAATTAACATTTTATTCTGTCCACTTTCAAACTACAATATCAAATACCGAAAATGTAAGAAAATAAAAAAGGGGAATACTAATTTAATCCGCCTTAATGTTTAAGTATTGCAATTTTGGGTCTAGGGGGTGAAACATAAAATGAAATTATCATTAGTTTTAAATTTCCCTTTCGATCTCTAAACTCGCGTTCTTTTGTTTAAATTAAATATATTCACAAACAATTAACCAATTGTTTAGTAGGTCGTGTTTGCAAAGATTGGAACACATTTTCTCCAACTCGAAAACCGCCACGATTGGCCGAGGTCGTTAAGGCGCGGACTCGTGAGTGGGAGGTCTGGGGTTCGAATCCCGCCAGAACCGTCCTCCGTGACTGAGGTTTTTTCCAGGTTTTCCTCCGTTCTCATAAATGGCAAATGCCGGGGAGGTACCTTAAACTTAGGCCTGGAACGTTTCCTTCCTTTAATAAAAAATTAACCGCCACGGGTGGCCGAGGTCGTTAAGGCACGGACTCGTGAGCTGGAGGTCTGCGGTTCGAATCCCGCCAGGACCGTCCTCCCTGACTGGGGTTTTTTCCAGGTTTTCCTCAGTCTTCATAACTGGCAAATGCCGGAACGCTTCCTTCCTTAAAAAAAATATCCTTTCCCAATTTATCATTTCATCTCATGTATCATCAGTGTCCACCGCCTGTGGTGCCTCAGTAGTGAAAACGGGCGTTAAACACTACTCAAAAAAAAAAAAAAATTCTTTCCCAATATATAATTTCATCTCATGTATCATCAGTGTCATCGCCTGTGATGCTTCTTTAGCAAAAACGGGCGTTAAACACATTCATTCATTTTATTCCAGCTTACAATTACAACTAGAGAGACGCTATAATGAATTTATTCAAGAGGAAAGCTACACCAGCACAAATATAAAACTATAATAATGCACTGGATATAATTCTTCAAAATGTAAATATAAAAATGTTGCCATTATTCACTAGTTTAACCTATTACCAGTCTCAAACACATGTCTGAGATTTAAAACTCACATGAGCACGCTGATATCGAAAATTGTATAAAACACGGTAGTAGCCAAATGGCATGGAAAAGTGAACGAAAGGAAGCAAAACTTACGTAAAATAAAAGCAAAGGTCACCAGGAGAAGGCATAAACACGCCGGAAGTTATTAGCCAAACCACCCAACTCCTAAAAAGCACCTTGATTTATAGCACATTTCCACAGGAGGAGGTGAGACGCCACTGTCGTTGGCAGCAGAAGTTAAAATAGTTGCAAAAGGTGGCTGTATCGAATACTTCGCAGATATATATTTAAGGCAGTTATAGTAAACTTAGCGAACCTAATCTAAACTGTTGTTGTTGTTGTTGTTGTTATTATTATTATTATTATTATTATTATTATTATTATTATTATTATTACAGGGCTCCTCTTAAAATTTAAAACTAAACCTGAAATTAAACTTAGAATTACATTCTTAAAATGTAACCCCTAGGTTAGTTTTAAGTTAGCGAGTTTAAATTCAGAAGTTTCATTCGCAGGGCTCCCTTGAATGCACTGCCGCGAAGAAATATCCCTTTTCCTCCCTAAAGTAATATGATGTAACAGTTGGTGATTATGAAAAAACGTAGATAAAGGTAACAAAGTAATGCATAGGGCCACCCTGGTGGGGAATAATGAAATGCGTGGACACAATAGGTAATTTCGCAGAAAATGAATAAATTTAAAAGAACAGACAAGAAATAGACATTTGCAAGGTATGTAGAAGATGAAGAAAATTAACTGAAAAAGTACCTACGAGATAAATGTAGCATCATGGACTTAACAGAAATAGAAAATAAAACATAAGGTGATTAAGGAAGTAGTAATAAACTTGAAATTTAACTTATGGACAAGTTGAAGACGATATTGGGTAGTTTAGATAAAAACTACTGAGATAGTTGATTATTGAGTAGATACATTCCAAAATTTACATAAATTCTCACTGAGCAATCAGGAAAAAAATTGGAAATGAGTGCAGAGATGTAAGGCAGTCTTTGTGAGTTTACCTGCATAAATTTAAGATCAGAATTTTCCATGCACCTCTACCTCTAACAACTCTCCGTGCAAAAGAGGGTGAAAAGTTATTTACGGTCAGCGATGGCAAACGACCGTCTGAACGTGATGGCTGTGCTGTGCATAGAATCTAAAACACGACTAAGATGAAATGACGACGGTAATAATACATTTGCGCTAGAATGAGCTAGACGAAAGCTATTTTAGCCTTGGACATATAAAGAATATATATACTTTATGTATTATGTTTATATATCCAAGGAGCTACGTAGGGTGTTTCGAAAATTTAAACTCAAAAATCACCTCCGTGGTATTTATGGAAGAGCTCTCCGGTATGTTGCGGGGTGGTAATGAGGGCTGAAAGTAGGGAAGGAGTGAAGCAACATGGGTAAAAAGGCGTCTGTACATTATTTATCTGTATCACAACGACCATTTAATTGGACATGCTCTAGAAAGATCCAACATGTAAAATATTCGTTTAAATTCAACTAGCTGTGTACATCAAAATGCAGAAACACAAGGCTTTCGGTCATTTCTAAAAGGTAGAGATTTTCTAGGTTACACATGTGGTATCCACAATATTTGGGACTGGTGCTGCCATCTCGACAGCAGTTGCAGTAGAGTTTGTACCGCTAGGTGGCAACACTAGCACATATGATGAGTGGGTGTTTAATGTCTCATGCAGCTGGGTAAATGTGTTGAGATTCTATAGTACTTTTCATGATACTCTGTGTGTAGCGTGTGGTGATTTTACGATGGATCCAAGATTAGAACAGAGAGTGTGCATCAAATTCTGTGCAAAGCTCGGGAAAATGCTACGGAGACCCTCGCAATGATTCAACAAGTATTTGGGGGACAAAGCATGAGCCGTACACGTATGTTTGAGTGGCATGCTCGGTTCAGGGCCGGCCGTACAGCTATTGAAGACGATACTCACACGTAGGCCCGTCAGATGCACAACGCCTGACATTGTTGCCAAAATTCAACACCTCGTTTGCGAGGATCGACGTCCAACCATTGAAGACCTTGCTCATTTGTGGAAATTGGTTATGGAACATGCCAATGAATTTTAACTGATGAATTGGGCATGCATCGTGTCGCCGCAAAATTTTGCCAAGGATCCTCAGTGCTGATCAGAAGGCGCAACGTGTTAAAGTTTGCACGGAGATTCCTCAGG
This sequence comes from Metallyticus violacea, assembly GCA_030762175.1. Lineage (NCBI taxonomy): Eukaryota > Metazoa > Arthropoda > Insecta > Mantodea > Metallyticidae > Metallyticus > Metallyticus violacea. The sequence continues at coordinate 2,198,890 of CM060841.1, read as the reverse complement.
CCGTATCCGATGACCCATCTTTCTTGTCCACCGGCGACGAAGGCTGGATGTACGCTTATGACCCTCAAACAAAACAGTAATTCCCCCAGTGGAAGAGTCCGAACTCACCAAAACCAAAAAATGCGAGACAAGTGAAGAGCAAAGTCCAAAGCATGCTCCTCGTTTTCTTTGATACCAAGGGAATTGTGTACAAAGAATCCGTCCCACAAAATCAAACAGTGAATTCCACGTACTACTGTGACGTTTTGCGACGGCTCCGTGAAAATATGCGGAGACGAATGCCCGAACTTTGGCGACAAGGGAACAGGCCGTTGCATCACGATAATGCGCCCTGTCAAAATTCATTGTTCACCAGGAACTTTTTGACGAAAAGCAACATGACAGTTGTTTGCCACCCACCGTACTTGCCTGATTTGGCACCCTGCGACTTCGCTCTATTTCCCAAACCGAAAAATCAAGTTGAAAGGACGTCGGTTTGACACAATTGAGAGGATTCAAGAAGAAACGCTGTCTGTGCTAAACACTCTCAAAGAACATGCTTCCAAGATGCACTTGGAAAATGACAGAATCGGTGGGACCCGTGTATACGTGTGGTATCAGAAGGGAAGAAATCCACACCAAATGAAGGGACTATTGCCGAAACAAACGTGTATTTTGCAGAAAAAAATATCAAATTTTATGGAAGGAAAAAAAATTATAAAATCGTTATAAATGTGTGTATAGATTTGAATGAAGATTATGTTGAGAAACAAAACAATTTTTAACAAAAGTAGTTTTCGTTATTTTTGCACAGACTTATCGAACAGTTCTCGTACCCATGCATTGCGGTTATATAACTTTCTTTCCCCTTTCCGCCAGTATTACTTCATTATCTGGCTTGCCGTTGTCATAGCTGTATGCGCGCTGGAGGCATCTCGCCATGACCGGATCAATGTTTCTTTGGTCACACAGTATGTATGCCCTATTAGTCCGTTGGACATAGAATGTAACAAAGGCGACTATACCGAAGCCTGATTAATGCTCATTTAGCTAAATCGCTGAGTAATGGTTTAATATTTTTATCTGAAATACAGAATTTGAGCGTTACTGTAGAATTTTATTTTGCACCTATACATGCCGCAATTTCTGAAGTTAAGAGAAGGAAGTAGTTTAGTCCTACAGACAGAATGTAAAATTATACGTCTGTTATTCGACAAGGAGAGACCATTTCTCTAAGAGGTGACGTAAGATAAAGTTGCTTACCAAAGAAATGCGAACGGGCCCTGAATAACACTCAAGGATAATTGCGTTTGGAGAACTGATCTTGTTTTAACACACTCGTACATCTAAAGACAAAACCCTAAACCTTGGTGGGGGCACAATGACTCCGAGAGAATTAATGGAAGCTGTAGATCTAATGAACTTGGGAGTGTTCAAGAATATTCTGTCCTAAGAGCTTGCCCATCTTAGAGCCAATTAAGCCAATTGCACTCATTTGCTATTGGTAAAGTGCCTTAAGTGGAAAGGAATGGAACAGAAATGTTCTTAAGCCTTAAGGAACAGCAACCTTTTTAAAATTCAGAGCAAGTAAAGAACGTGGCTTCTGTTCGTAATCTGTTTATCTAAATGCTTGTTTAAGAACGAAACTAAGATAACAATGAAACAACAGGAAACACTTTTCTATTATAGTCATAACAAATAAAGTTTTCTTATATCTTTATGAACTTTATTATTGAAAATAAAATGTTTCTCATGACACACGGCCCACCACACATATGTGCATAACTTCAATATGTTAAATTCCATGTCGTGAAAAGAGAAAGTTCTCTGGTGGGATTGTTTACGGTAGCCCAACCAGAAAAAGGGCAGAGTCACGAAGGCCATAAATCGCTAAGGGAAGGGAAAAATGTATGCCACATCTTAAAATACCTGCTGTTGACGAGGGATAATAAAGCCAAACTTTCGAATACGTTAGGGCAATGAACCCGCCATTGTTGTACATTTAACTTTAAACCAATTGATGTAAATAAATGTTTAAAACTTACAAATAGTAGTGGGTGGCATGAGTTGGCAGGTAAATTTGAACCAGCCAATAGTAGGTGTATATTTTGAATATTTAAAGCAAGGCGCGAGACTAGCGTATGCTTGTGTGACACCTTTTGGCTTAATAAAGCCAAATTTACTTAATTTGAATAGAATATATAAGGAGGCATTTGCTCCGCTGGGCATCAGTTTTGGAGTTCAAATCATAAATAAGCAGTTCAGTTCAGTCAGTACAGTTCAGACAGACAATCAGATTCAGTTTGTCCCCTGAAAATCGCAGCAGCTAAGCTTATATTCGACGTAGCTAAATTCTACTGTACGCAGCGCACCAGAAAACACAAAAGAGCACGAGAAAAATAAATTATACTATGTATATATTATGTCGCATCGCGTAATTATTTACACAGTTGATATCCTTTCCCAGTGCTGTTGAGCACGAGTCACAAAATAGGGGAAAACCCCTAAGATACAGTCGTGGGCGACAACACCAAATCTATCAATAGTCAACGACACGCCATTACAAAATATGGCTATCATCAAGTAAACCACTTCAAAATTGGCGCCCAACGTGGGCCTGACATGCGCTAAACCGCTTCACTCATCCATTTAATGCTTAGCAGTGACGATCTCCTCGGACGTATATTCTTATTAAGTCAATAAAAAGAGAAACATCAACAATTTCTATAAAACCATTTCGAGAGAGGTCTGAGATGGTCTCGGCCCAAACCACAGGTGGCAAATAGTTAATATTTTTTTACGTTGTTACGTCTGTCTTAAGTGTTCATTTGAAAAAATTAATATTTAATTTAACAGTGTTCTAAAGTATAAAATGCATATAACTGAATGTCGTATAATGATAAAATTCTTACCAAATTTATAAAAGTGTATGTGGACACTTCACCTTCATTTTCAACGATTAAAAATGAACTGCTGAACGTATCAGCCTTGAAGGTGATCCTCGTGGGATGTTCAACAAGTGCAACAATAACAGAATTCATATAACAAATAAACGATACGGTGTTAGATGACTTGCTTACAATTGCTGGAGCTACAGACTTTTCAAATGTGTTGTGCTTGCTAACGGCAAATCAGAAACGCATTCATATGAAAATACTGCAAGCTTTTAACAGCATCAGACGTGATTTTATGCGCCGACTGATAAATATGGACATGTCTTGAAGCTACCAACACCGAAACAGTGCACAGTGGCCGATTGTTCAGCGCCAAGGAAGACAAACTGATTCCGTATGCAGGAAAAGCTATGGCGTCAGTGTTAAAGTAATTCTATTGATTATCTTCAGAACCTTAAAGTGCTAGTCCAATCTTTTGAACCAAATCAGAGATAAGAAGGAAAATCAAATGCAAGATAATGCACAAACTTACAAAAGTGTTTTAGCGATGAGAAAATATGAATTGTTGAACCAACTACTCCCCAATTTGGCTCCTTCGTCAGTTCATTAAGTGCCAAGCTCTCCTTTCCTGCTCATGAAATCAAGAGACAATTGCAGCTGTAGAGAGATATATACGATCCTTCCTTAAAGTCACTTCAGAAATGGAATAAGGATATTAGAGCACCGCTGGAATAGACGTGTTTACCTTTAAGAACCAGTATGTTGAAAATTAAAAATAAATCCAAGTTATAAACTCGTTCCTTTATTGCTGGGTCGAGAACTTTTTAGATCGTCTTTGTAAATTGAAACAATTGCGGTAATGTAAAGATTGGGCTTTTTATTGGTTATTTTATAAAGTCTTTAAGCAATCGAATGAAGCTAAGTAGATTAGATAATGGAGCTTTGTCGACCAGCCTAAAGGGCTCAGTGTGCAACCCCATTGGAAGAGTGGCTTTCACTAATTCCCAGAAAAGCTGTTGCAGTATTTCGGTTCCAATGTCAGCGTCCATTCCCAAGTCTTCCGTTTACAAAAAGCGTAATTCCCTTTCTTATCAGGAATGGGCAATGAAACAGGATATGCAAGAAGATTCCTCATCCTACAAGTGGGTTCATCTTTATAGAGTCTCACTTTACGTAGATGTTTCCTGAAGTGACCACATTCAGTAAGTTCAATAAGCTTTCCTTATTCCTCTTCTATATAATTTTAGGGGAGATGGGAAAAGAGTTGCTTGGACCTAGGACCAGTTTCCTAACTTGTGTCATGTCCAGGATAGATTTGCCATCTATTTCGTGTTTTTGTCCAATCTCGATCTTAGCAATACGTGTGCTGATTCCAACCACGGATTCAGGCCCAACAAAGAGTGTGTCAGTACCCTAATTTGCCTACTGGTCTGTTTTTTCATTTCCATTGATGCCCTGATACCCGCACAGTTCAAGTCTGTCACGAGATGCCAGGGCAGATGGGCATTTAGGCAGTTCAGATTTCACCTGGTCGGAGGTAAGTGCTTTAAGACACTTTGACTACATGAGGGGAGGAGAGTTCGCTTACCTTCTCAAAGTCTTCCAAAATGATAGCAAACAGTTCTGCCTGAAAAACTATGCGGTGTTTCCCAAGGCTTATATTCATGTTTATCCCTAGAGACAGGCCATTTCCTGCACCCTATTGTGTCCCTATACGAAATTCATCACTAAACCATGTCAGTTGGTCACCTTCTTTATTAAGCGTGATTTCTTCCATTCAGTTTTCTCGAGATCCGAAAGTTACTTTAAATGGAGGGACGGAACAGTATTGAGTTCTCATTAGGTCGGTCCTCACGCTCAGTACTGAAATATCCCGGAAGATTACAATGGAGGCATGTCCAGCTGTTGTTACACAACTGCTTCTCCAATTCCCATCTGCTTTTGTTCATTTGGTTTATTTACGGACGCTCTTTAACTTCTGAGGTCATCAGCGTCCCATTCAATTCAGGGCTTGAAACGGCAGATAAATTTTGCTCAGAGGTCTCTTTTTTCAGGCTTGAGGTTCTTTTTCGTGCCGTAAATGTACGACACGGAATCTACGGCTTACTTCCCTTCCGAAGGAAACCATACTTAGGATTTTTACGTTCGGAAAAATCCACCGATCCTGGCAGGGTTTGAACTCGCGATCTTGGGTTTAGTATGGTTACAACCACACCACAAGGACTGACGCTCCTATCTGCGCCAAGCAATCCATGAAAGGGAAACTCAACAGAGTTTCCAATGTAATGGATGGAGTACTTCTAATATGCTTATCTGTGTGGCTTGGTGAACTTGCATGCTATATTGTTTGTAGTGGTTTTCGCCACCAGACATATTTGACACCTAGCTATTGCACCATACAGCCATTGGCTGATGTTGACTTTAGGCTCCAGGTTGGCCGAAGTCGTTAAAGCGTGAACTCGTGAACGGGAAAACGTCTGGCATCTGGAGTTCCTGACTAAGTTTTTTTTTCCAGGTTTTCCTCAGTCTTTATAAATGGCAAAGGCCGGGGAAGTACCCTAACTGCAGTCCAGAGCGACAGCGGAGAAAGTCTCGAACGGCAGATAGTGGACTGTGTTTGTGTGGCCGCTTGCAACTGCATAAATGTTGCATGTGTTATTTTTTTGCTAAACGTAAAGTAATCTATGCGTTGTCCTCCGTAATTTCATGGCTGTAACATGTTGTTCCTTAGTACAAAACTGAGTTTATCATTTTTTTTTGCACCCGTTGTCTTGTTGGAATCCGCAATTAATTCATATATGCACACACACACACACACTCTCTCTCTCTCTCTCTCTCTCTCTCTCTCATTAACGCTAATCTCGACTAAATCTTAGAAACCGGTGAACCTAGTGGTTTTTTGCGGCTCGCTACGGCCTGACAACCTACATTGGCCTCCTTTTCGTAAATATAAATTGATATGGACGCGTAAATCACTATGGTAGCAAATTTCCTTTGATTCCAGCAGAAAAAATTGTAAATACAATTTATATGGGGGGGTAGAAGAAGCATCAGGATTAAAGAATTCACAACTATAGCGTGACGCTCTAACCGTCTGAGTTATCATGCTGTTGCGCCATATTATCTAGCAATGTCTGTGGAAGTCTCACTAATTTCGGCTTTGCACTACCTTCCGTTCTCTCCTCTGTCGCTCGGGCAGCTCTACCGCACCAGCAGCTCCAGCAGACTCGGATTTTTCTTGCTGTAACGTCAAGTGTTTAAACACTCTAGTTTCCCCTGGCCGCGCAAGCGCAGACTCTAATTTTGTTTACAAACTCTTTCCCAACTGTCATTTTCAATTCCCAACACCCCAGTGCTATAATACTTTTCTCCACATACATCTTGTTTTCCCCTATATGCCACATGTTCCACCTTAACCAGACAACTGTTCTAATACAGAGACGGATGTAATCAGGAAAAGAGCAGTTCAGGTAGCTTAGAATTGATTGTAGAGATTGAAGTTTCTGTGTTCTGAACAGAGTTTGCGGTGTATACAGAGCTCACAAACGCCTTAATCAGCAGCCATATTGACTCATTTTCATATAAAGTGTGAAAACGGTGGCAGAATGAACACTGCGCGTTCCTTTGCTTCATGTGCTCACTATTCTGAAAACTTTTCCTTTCATGCTGTAGCAGTTTTTCCCAGTAGTTCACCTTTTCCGAATTTCTGCACCTCAGTTCGCTATAAAGAAGAATTAGCCTTCCTTACTCGTTCGTCTTTTGTACGTGTCAAAGCTCACCCGTAATCAGAAAACAACACGACCAGACTTTATGACCGCCCTATATATTAAACTGTCTGAACAAGAGACAGTGCCTCTCCGATCTTGCTGCAAGTACCCCCAGTGCTGAGACCTCCGTCACTAAGCGTTTTCCAAGCAGCAATTTTGTGTAAAACCGGCTATGATGTAAATGAAAATATACTTTAGCATTCTGATGTTCTAGTAATGCATTGATAAATAAAATTCAATCAGATACTATGGTGACAGTGTTCTATCCGAATACCCCAAATTCCGTTCATCTTCATGTCTATGTTTACGCAAATTAAGAAAGTAATTGTTGTAGAAAACTCTGAAGTAAGAGCGGAAAACACAGCAAGGGAGTTTCCTCTACAAATCATGGGGGAGGGGGCAGCACAAATGTAACTCGCTTCCATTGGTAGACACATTAAAGAAAAGAAATGGTAACGGCTCTTCCAATATTATAAAACTAAACTTTGCTTTGGTTAAGTTAAGTAGTCTAAAGCCCGTCTTAGTAGATCAAAGTAGACCAAATTAGCGCCTCTTAAAAATTATTGCTTAATCATACAAGATATTCAAATATGAAAAAGAGTTAAAAATCAACTGAAAAACCTGCTACAAAAAGAGTTAAAGCTTTGTGATAGAATTCCTTTTTAGCAATGACATTCGAGCACAGAAATTGGCAAGGGAAACACAAAAGAGGGAACGAAAGCAGCTAAAATCCTAAAAGAATAGATACAGGAAAATTCAAATAACAACGCAGCAGTGAAATGAATACGTTCTTCCCTTTCCGGGTTACTTTTGTTAATATAACAGTAGCTGGCGATAGAGGAGAGTAGAAGAAACTGTGTATCGAAACAACCACTTAACTGCAAGCCTATCCGGTGACGGAATAATAAATGCCAAGCACAGCACCTATTGCTGATTTTCTGCGAATTTACGAACTAGACCGCTATATCCTTAACGCAATAATATCTTATATAGAAATTTTGCAACTGTCAAATAAAACGTTTTAAATGCCATATGCATATGAAGTTCTTAAGTATTATTGGAGATTTAAAAAAAAATAGTGCAATAATTTATTTACAGCGTAAAAAACTACCAATGTAATTAAAATATCGTGATTTAGTTATGAAATGTATGCGTCTTCTTGGTCACGTCACATCATGCCCACTGCCATAGGTGGCAGAGGTCGTTAAGGCGCAGACTCGTGAGCGGGAGGTCTGGGGTTCGAATCCAGCCAGGACCGTCCTCCCTGACTGAGGATTTTTTAAGGTTTTCCTCAGTCCTCATAAATGGCAGATGCCGGGGAGTTACCCTAAACTTAGGCTAAATGAATGGTGTTTAACGCCCGTTTTCGCTACAGAGGCACCACAGGCGATGGACACTTATGATACATGAGGTAAAACGATATATTGGGAAAGAATTTATTTTTACCAGGCCTAAGTTTAGGGTACCTCCCCCGCATTTGCCATTTATGAGGACTGAGGAAAACCCGGAAAAAACTTCATTCAAGGAGATAGTTCGAATCCAGGCGGGATTCGAACAACAGATCTCCCATTCACGAATCTGTGCCTTAACGACCTCGGCCACTGTCACGGTAACTTAGGCCTGGAACGTTTCCTTCCTTAAAAATAAATCCTTTCCCAATATATTGTTTCATCTCATGCACCACCAGTGTAAAAACGGGCTTTAAACACTACTCATTCATTCATACACGTCACGCCTCCTAGTAACGGAGAAGTAAACAGTTCCGTGACAATCTGCATAATTCCTGAAATTGTCTTTTATTACTACTTTTAACACTAGCTTTACTAGAAATAGCTTGAAGAAACAACGATACTAAGGAAAGGATGAACTATTAAAAGCTTTACATTACATTTAATTCATAAAAATTAATACATTAATTTCAAGCAATCGTTGTGGAAAATAAATAAGTGAGAGCAAACATGTTTTGTCACATGATAAATGGAAAGCAGGCTCTACATTTCTTTCATTTCAAAAGTTGCCAATATAAATGATTATATATTTAAAATAAAATTGATTAAAAGAAAGCAGCTTAATTTAGATATTGTTTAGATGTTGCTCGAGGGAGTGTAAAAATGATATTAATTATACTATAGGATTCACTCACTCCCAACAACCAAACATTCAAATTTCAAAAAACACTTTTATCTTAAGATATGTACTTAACACTTAAAGAGGATTAACCATTTCTACATAATTTGTTATTAAAGTCAGCAGATAACTTGTTGGAGAGAATAAAAATAAGCTTGTTAGTTGTGACGAAAAAAAATAATTTATTTTAGGTAATGATACAAGTATTGATATTACAGTAATGCATCCTTATAACTATTGTTGAAAAAGGAGCTGGAACTGATTGAACGGTTAACCCCGCTCTGCTGCAAGAATTACTCATGCGGGATCAGCTGTAGTGTAGCTATTTTCTACTAATCCACTTACACCTGTTCTTTCTTGGAGAATTTGAACCATTTTGAAACATTTACCAAAGCACAACTATTAGATCGAATATTCACTGGTTTTGTACTTTAATTCCGTCCAAATTCAAACAACAACAACGTCAAATCAAGCCGACAACAGAAAACAAAAGATGGGATAAAAATGAACCACTTTTTAAAATTTGAGTATCATGAAATTTGAAATTTAACACTAGGGATGACTGAGTGTGAAGGGGCGAATTCTACAATATAATCAGTATTTGTTTTGAGCTTCCCTCTATTTTTAAAATTAATTTTATTTTATTCAAGATGACTTATTTTGAAATGAAAATCATATGTAATGTCAATTCATAAAAAAAAACAAAAACAAAAAATTGCATTCATATTTAAAAAAAATAAAATTCGATGTATGTATATTATATTTAAAATAATTTTATACAAGCTAGGAGAACAAATTGCAAACATAGCAGCTGAAAATTATTTCTTTCTTCCCTATGAAAATATTCAGATATTCATCGTTTCACATCCTTGGCGCGGATTAACTTAACAAGGGCTATACTTTGATAAAATTACTTTATTAGTACTCATCGTTTACGAATTATAAAGCAGCAATAAAATTTAATATGTATAAAATTACTTTTAATCAATGCTAAAATTATATTTTGGCCAATGTTTACTGTGGGAGTTTTGGTGTATCTTCAGCGCCGAATTTAGATATTAATTCACGTGCTATCTTGTTAATAATAGAGAGAGAGAGAGAGAGAGATCCTACTGGAAGCGGGGCAACTATAAAAATAAGCACGTTCTCTTATATGAGTAAAAATACTTTGTAGAGCTTGTCAGGGTTACTTTTCACTTTTTTTCTGGATCAATAAATACAAATTGAATGAGATGAAACTTTTGGATAGTAGTTAGGAAAATAAAACCCCTGTTGCTTTCTCTGTTTAGGATTATACAAACGGATTAGTAATTTAAGTAACATTTCTTCTCTATGATTTCATTGACCAGAGGTGCACTATCATGAAAATAATAATGCAGCAATTAATAACCATAAAAAGAGTAATAGCACTATGAGGTTTATGAGAGTGAGCTGTGTTCTATATTTATATAAATATAAACTATCTTTTAATGTACTTTTTATAATGCTTTCATGGTTTTTCAATTTTTAAAGCATTGTTTATTGAATTTTTATATTACTAGAAACTTGTGTATTCTGCGTAAATCTATACAGGACTTAAAATTATTCCTTTTATTAAACGATATAATAAATTAATTTTCATAAGCCTTAATTAAAACTTTAACATAAAGATGACCAAAATAATATCTGTAGAAATATTATTGTTCTTCTTTAGTCATTAATTCCTTTAAGGTTTATTGCGAGCTCCAAATTATTTAATGATTCAGCCATCTTTTCTTTGGTCTTACAAAATTTGTCTTTCTTTTGGTGTGCGATAGAATTTATTTGGATATCTTTCATCAGACATTCTCTCCACAGATATACAGGGATCTTAAGAAACGTTATTCTTGTAATTTTATTCTGTATAATAAATTCCTTTCATAATTTACGTAGCATAACAGAATGTCCAATAACTGTAATTTAAATAAATAAATAAATAAATAAATAAATAAATGTTTTTTGCATTTAAAGTACCTATATCTTGCAGGATAGTTTTGTATAAAATATGAAAATCCCAATATAAACTCCAAGAAATGTTGTGCTATTTAAAATGCTGTATAAATTGCAAGTAATCGTTTTGATTGAAGGGCAAGTATAAAATAAAATCTTAATATATTAAACATTAAAGCCTCTGAAATAACATTTTTTTTCCAGGTGAAAGGTGGAAAGGAAGATAACTATTATCTGAACACTTAACATCGACAAGAGGTCTATAATTAGGCTTACAACGCCTACATCTTAACTACAAAAGGGTCAGTAAGACAACCTTCATGGTACAGAATCCTAAGAAACATCTAAGAAAGGGTTGATTAATCACACTTACTGAGAATCGGCAAATCCAGTCTAGAAAGCAAAGGTTAATTCGCTTCTGAACTCTAGGTTGCGCCGTCTCTGGCTATCACCAGCTTAGCAGACCCCGACTCCTCGAAACTGCTGTTTACTTACTTATATTATGTGGGTGTTTTGGTTTATGTAGCATAAACACTTTCGAAGGCCTAGACGACCACATCTCAGAAAATTTCATTTTACCAATTTCTGACTTCCAAATCCCATCTTCCACTTCACAGTAAAAGAGGATTACTAATTTACAATATTTATGGACTTTGTTTAAAATGTTTATAAGCTTTCGTTGGGCTACGGTAGAATGTAGAGATACTTCAGCAAACTCCCCAGAGAAACGCTAAGAAGGGAAACTTCTAAAAGTTGCGTCACTTATTTTTTATGAAGACGATCCGTTTTTTTGTTGCACTCTTTGAATGAGCGGATTATTTTAACGGTTTGAGATCGCTGAGATTCATGCGCAAACTTCCCAATGCAGCTGGGACCTGAAAGTTACGAGCAAAAACTTTCACGATTTTTAACAATGTCATCAAGTAGAATGTTGCATTAAAAGCAAATTTGTTTGCTAGAGAAAATAACATTTTTACTTTTAATGCTAGTTTTTTTTTCTAAAAAAGTCATCTGTTTTATAATTTATTATGTTGTATATACTGCTAAGTCTATTTTAGGCTTGAGGTTCTTTTACATACCGCAAATCTACATACATGGTTTTACTTCCCTTCCGAAGGAAGTCATAGTTAGGATTTTTACGCCCGAAAAATACATCGTTGCTGGCCGGGATTGAACCCGCGATCTTGGGTCTAAGAGGTTACCACTGCTCCACCAGGACCGACATATTATTTATTTTGTGACTTTGCATATTTTAATTTAATTATAGTTTCATAGATGTAAGGTTGAAGATAAAAATGATCTATAAACCATGTGTTACTTTTCCAGATACTTTGACTTGTAACTACAACCAAATGAGCTGGGTAACTCTGAGAATCAAGAGACTCCAGGTATAATTCACATCTCCTGATTTCTGCGTGTGGGGTTTTATTATAGACAGAAACCCAGGTATTTTGATGATCTGAAAAGAAATTTTTCTCAAGCCTTCCATAAAACAAAAAACCCTTAGGTATAGGATTGGATTGGATTGCTTGGGGCAGAGGGGGATACTTTCGTACTTCAAGTCGTGTTCAAGGGCTAATCATTTATGCTTATGTCCCCAACAGCGACACCTTAGGGAGAAAAGGATGATAGGGAGCACAGGGCGACTAGAGCCCACGGACAATGAGGCACAAACGCATACCGGGTCTTTAAGATCCAAATAGACCCCTCCAAGAAGTTGGAGCTCCTCTGAAGGTCCTTTTCCATTTCGGACGCAGGGGCAAGCCTTTTCACAACTGTAATATTAAATAGACATGGACTGAATTTCATCAGCATTATGAGTTAAGCAGAAAGCGCAATGGGGGGGGGGGGGCTATTTAGCGTTCCTAGAAATCTCCCTTTTTTTAATATTGCATACACAAATATTAAAAATAAAAATGATTAATGGTGTTTTTATTTTATTCACTTCCAAACAGACCAGCCTGTAGATATTCTCATAATAATTAATAACAAATTAAAAAAAATGACATCCTAACTGAGATGTGATAAAGGAATTCATGTAGATTAAAATTCGAAAAATGGAGTGATACATGAACTATTGCTCATCATAGTACGAACATTGTGAACTCATTTCCTTTGCTCTGTGAGTAGCAAAAATAAACTGCGCGGTGGATGAAACCACTCCACAATTTATTACTGTTGCTTGACAACGACAAGATGGAATGGGGTTTAATTTACCAACTTGCAGGAAGCTTTACTACATGAGACATCAAATATTTCCCGCTCTCCTTTGTGAATGTCGCTCTAGAGGGCACTCCACTTGTTTTTCCATAGAAAGTTGTTGGAGACATTATTTTTAAACATATTTTCATTAAGGTGTATACTTTCTTTAAAGGACATTTTTCAAGTGTAATGCTTGAACTGGAATGTTATTCTACAAAGAGGTTCATTCTCTGCATGAGCGAACCTACTACAACTAACTGATGAAATTTTCCAAGGACTTAAAGAGCTCTAAGCTTTTAAATGTCAAATTATTTCTTGTAATTTAAGATGTTTAGAAGAAAAAGATTAGAAGAACTAACTTTTTTTGCTGTTGTAGGTCATCAACAAAAATTTTAAAAACCTTTAAGACGAAAAATATTTTAAAAGTAAATATTATGGTACATGACTCAGAGGAAGGCCTTAAGAGAACGTGCAGAAACCTTCTGTTGTCTGCATTGAAATGCAGGCTAAGTTCAGCATTAGCTACAGCAGTTTGGTTGATAGTAAGTAAACTGTGGTCTAATAAATAAAACTAACATAATTTTGAAGTTTGTAGACCGGTCCTGTGGAGTGAGTTTATTATTTTTTATTTTGTGAAGTCCAAATTACTTGGGGTCCGCCATCTGTCCTTGGGGTTTTTTTTGTGAATTTTCCTGTTTCCTCTGGGAGAACGCTGAGGTAGATTTTTCCTTTCCACGAATTAACACTCTGCCATTTTATCTCATTTCATTGCGTTGCGCTACTACGAGGGTGGGGGGGGGTAGAGTGCAAGGAGAGGTGGTCTGGTGTTTTGTGCCGTTGTCGGGGGGTTTTACCTAGAAACATTGTTAGAGAATCCGTCTATTTCCTGGATCCTAGAGTGTCACCCTCGCCTCATTCCTTCCTCCCGAAGGCTGTCTCACTGTTTTTGAGCAACGCTGATGTACCGAAATATTCCTCTCTAATTCTAACAATACGGTCAATCATATTCATACATACAGTTGCTCCATGATTTCATCCTTTATTGTATAGTATCATTTCGAATGGAGTAACTAACAATGATTGGTTCTTTAGAAACTTAATGTCATAAATTTAAAATTTAAACAGGTAAGGTCATAGATTTCCTATCTTAAATTTATTGTCTAACATCCCTTTAAACTCGCTGAAATTACTGTGGTGTAGTTCACTAACTCCCGGTATTTCAGAAGTTGTTCCGATCAACTTTATCCATATTCCTGATAGCATGGTTTTCTACTCTCTTTAGTATAAAAATATTAAAATAAGCCACATAATTTATGCGACATACCTCTGGATAGATAGCATAACTGAACCTAAGTTTAAAGGCATATTAGTAAATTTATTTATCATTCACAGTACGAAATTGAAAAATGCATTAAGTAATTCTGTATAAAGCCATACACATAAATTTATCACAATACATGAAACTCAATGCGACTGTAATACAAATAACTAAATAATATCAACATACAAAATAGTTTTATTCATCGAATAATAAACTTAAGTAAATATTTATTGCATTGGAAGAAGTACACTGTATTCTTAAGTTCCAAAACTATTGCGCTAATTGCGGGATTCTGAATGGTTAAAATATATTACTTAAAGTGTTTTAATACTATTAGTTAATATAATGTTGTATGATATCGATATAGCGTTTTATTTGAATGTGTTACTGTTGAATTTGGTTTATAAATAATTTAAGGGGAAGCATAAAGAATGCGTAAAACTTAGAAATATTTATACTACTGCGTTTATTGGATTTTGACTTTTTTCAGTAATTTGAAGATTATGATTATTGCTGTTAATTTTGTAGTTGAAATAAATACATTGGGGGTGCTATATTCTAAGTACATTAGAAAGAAAGGATTTCATGATTAATATATAACACTCTGGCGGATAATTATTGCATTTTATTATTTTTGTTGATTAACCTGTAATTGCCAAGTCGAGTAAACTGCAGTGAGTAAACACAGTGTACTGATGAGGTCGAAATAGATTTTTTGCTTTGAACGCATAACAGTTTTAGAATTTAGTTTCTGAAAGTAAGCGGAATTGCCCTATCCTTCTTCATTAAGTTTTCTTTGGGAACATGGAACATAACAAGTTTAGGACCATCACTGTCATCCGTCCGGGAACTTTTTGATTTCTACCATAGGTTGGATCCAAACGAATGGCTGTCTTTTTTACTAGTGCACATGTGTCATATTAGTTTACATTTTTTATGCTAAGCCAAAGATTAGGCTGTCCGCAGGCCCAGTCACATTAATGTAACTAACACATTCTTTGGCTAAAGAGAATGACAGTAAAGGAACAAAAGGCTACACTCGCCGCCTTTGTGAACAGAGCACAAAATGCATCTCACGTAGTGCCTGCTTCCATTTCAAGAGGTAATTAGAAGCAACACAGGCATGTTTCAATGTAGCCAAACCTGCAGTGCAAGTCCTTCTCACTTGCACAGTCTTTCAAGTGATGCTCAGAAGGAAGAAAACACGCGGTTATGACGTAGCCGGATTAACAGCTTTCTCATTTGCACTTATTATGTTTCATTTTAATTCCAACACTTTGCTACAACTTCGGCTCTGTGTTTGCGCAACAGCTGGACTCCTTTATGTATTAAGCTCAGTTTTCCCCACTTATTTTATCCTTGGGAATTAATTCATCCCTTTTCTAGTCATATCACATTTTAAACAAAACAGCGCCTCGTTTCTAGCCTTCGATGTACTAAATGTGCTCATTTTGGTAGTAGAAAATTAATAGTACCATTAGACATGACCATGGTAATTTTTAGCAGAAGAACATTTGATAACTATAAAAGATGATATATACTGCGACTGCAACCAGACTAGACACAAAACGTAATGGCATATGAACCAATCACTGGTTGTAATTGCCTTACCCATCTAAATTTACACATCAGAGCAGTGCTTGAGTTTTCGAGAAGTCGAGCTTTTTCTCTACTGGAATAGTATTCGTTTTTTAAAAAAAATTGTTACTCTTTAGCAAACTTCGCACTTTTGTATAGAAAAACCAGCTGTAGCATTCAAATCGCAAGCGAGCAGAGTCACGTAATGCAGGACTGGAGAACCGTTCTGTTCACATTAGCATCTTCAAAATGCATTACATCATCGTCTATGCCTGGCTTATATTTACACGACTTCCAGTATATGTCTTTCCCGCTCGCATGGGGTTTTGCGACTTGGCACCTGGACATGACACAGCCGGCCGCCCCTTACTCCGACAGGACCATTTTTGGAAAAAAACATGAACACGAACACGAGTTGGGGTCACTGATGAAAGTAACCACTTACAATAACATACACATACTACGGGATCACCTCGCAGTAGACAATGAACATGTGTATAACGTAAGGTTTGAGATTTAATTATTTTTTGCTGTATATGCAGAAGACAGTGAAACTCCAATATGTGCTGATTTCGGTAGTGACTTTGCCGGCGAACTTTCAAGTTTTACGCCACTTTCATCTAACTTGTCTGCCGTCAAAACCGTACGTTTTTTGTTTCGCACCGAACCAATAGCATTAGATGTATTCATAAAATCGTTTGCAAGAAGGCAATCTACATATAAATTTCTCATGAACGCGAAGAGCTGATTCCTAACATTTACGCATAAAGTCTTCGCGAACGAATTTGCCTGGTAATGGCTCGGAAGTTGAATGCAGACAGTGGGCGTCGTGAGTATGGAAGGAAGTCAGCATTGGCCGAGATGTTAAAACCCGTGTGCGGTAAGGACATGTTCTAGAGGTTCGATATTTAAATAACTACGCAATAACCAGAAGATTTTAAAGACATGCTCATAATCTTAAGCTCTTTCTTATCATAATATTACCTTTCGACACTTAAATAGAAAAGCTCTACTCCCATTTATTAGCGTAATACTTTGTCTTACACTACTTTTCAAAATTATCCATCTTGTCTCTTCCTCTCACAACCTTAACACACTTTCCGAAACCCGGCATGCACAATCATTACCATAAATCATTTAAACTGGTTACCTTCTACCGTAACCACTGCCTGCCTCTGATATGAATTGCCACAGGATGTCAGAGATTGCCAAACTTTAGAATCATTTAATAAGACATTGTTTCATGTGATTAACAATAATACACTTATATAACGTATGTTGCAATACAAGGGCTTATTTGTTATATCTTGCTATAGAGTGTTATCATTATATTATTGTTATTTTCATTGTTATTGATATTATTACCATTAATTGTCATGTTGCCCCAATAATAAAGTTAAAGTCCATAATTTGTTTTACTAGCATATTTATTTCTATTCTCTTTCAAGATACACATATGCTCATATGTGTATAAGTGTCTTGGTTACTGCTTGTGTTATTATTATAATTATTGCACTAATATGTTTATTATCCACTTTCATGTTTCACATTTATTTAAACACTAATTCATGTTTTACTTTATAATCCTTGTTAATGTTAATGCTATACATTATTCTTTTATATCTGATATGTCCAATAACTTACAACGCTTTGGGGCAAGATTGGACACAGACTGAAGCTTCATACGCCATTAAGCTTTGCGTCTGATTTAAGTGTGTGCGTGCCAAAGAAAGCAAGAAATCTCCCCTCCCCAAAGGGGATGGTCAGTTTCACTGGTCTCTGAGAGGGCGAACGAATAATTGCGTCCATGAAACTTTTCATGTGTAATCATGAATTGATTCAGTAACAATTTTTTTAAAAATTATGTAATTATTTGTTTCAAAAATGGAGGTAAATGTAGATAATACCGGAATTAATTTTCCAAGTACTTGCAAGTACTTACTTGATTTTTTTCTGTGATTATTGAGCATTTTAAAAAAGCGTATTAAGAATTTCAATATATAGAAGGGAAAAGAATTATGAAAGTTAAATGACATGTTAACCCCACAAAAATATCTTTTAAGAATCTTTTTAACATTCATTTCTTTTCAAGCAGTCAAAAACTTTGTCCTCAACCCCATTCACTCAATCTCTTTAAATAACAGAACCTTCATTAGTGAAAGGAACGGACGGTTACTGCAAATGATTTTGTAACAATTTTGTAACAATCTACACGAGATAATTCCAGGAAATTTATGGTAGGGGTAACTCCTCAGCTGCATAAATGTAAGAAACAAATGCAAGTAAGAGCGCCACTGCTGTGCAACAAACCGTCCTCCCTAAATGTGTTCAGTACGGAAGTAAGAGAGTAAATAACCTTATCCCCATATAAATGCATAAACAGAAAATTAAGCCACTGCACATCTTTTGCACATTTTCCACAGATCTTTACTTTGTCTAGATCAACATTTCCATGATGTCCTGAAAGGTAAATGTTCTGTTGTAACTGGTGAATCCTTCTTTCGAAATAGTTTTAAATATCTTCCAATCACTTCAGTGGAAGTAGAACGTTCTTTTTCCATGGAGAAAAATGTTCTCTCTGACAAGCGGCTGACTATGACATATAACACTTTAAAAATATCTTCTCGTTGCTTGTATTAAAAAAAAACGAAACAACACAAACAAAAAACTCAAGTACTTTAATTACGTGATTAAAATATTTAAGTTTCTTAACATCTATTTTCATTAATAATGAATGATATTACTCTATTTTCATTTTAATAAATACATATTTTAACTATATTGCCACCTATTTTCAGTATGTTAAGTGTCTTTTTGCCTGTCTATTTTATCCAAAATGAATGCCTGAACTTCCAGGCTCTGGTTATTACTAATTCATTTGAAAATTCATTACAAAAACTCATTTGAATTTTTCACTTTATATCCCTCAATTTATGGAGCTGCAGTTCTCCCGTGTTCCATTACAATTAACACCAGGTTGAGTATGTAATGAGAATATATATTCACTCCTAAATAGAGTCGGTCCTGGTGGTATAGTGTATGGCTTCCTTCGGAAGGGAAGTAAAGTCGTGTGTCCCGTGTCGTACATTTACGGCAAGGAAAAGAACCTCAAGCCTGAAAGAGAGGCCTTGAGCAAAATTTGTCGGCCGTTTGACGCCCTGCGTTGAATGGGACGCTGATGATCTGAGATGTTAAAAAGCGTCCATAAATAAACCAATCAATCAAATCAAACTCCTAAATAATGTCAACACTGTTATTCCCATTTGTCTTGCCCATTTTCACAGCTATTTTTATCGTTTTATCTTCCCGAAGTTATTTTCCAAGTGCTTTTACATTTTCATCTGATTTTGAATTTAAAATTCTTCAGTCTCTTATTTCATTTAGTAAGTTTCCTAATTTCGTAAAAGAAACTATTCCCTCCAAAACTTGGTTTGTTTACATTCAAAAGTACAAACCAAATACTAACTGACTCTTCACACATTGGAAATTTCCCCTTTATATATTCATTTCTTATCGCACTTAAGCATATTATTCCTGTTCTAAATCATGTCAATTCTTCCCTTCCTGTCTTATCACAAATTTCAATGCATTTTCTCTTCCCCAATCATTTTTTGACATTAAGACTAGCCCATATTTCCTGTTTTTCTAATATCATAAATCCTTGGTATTATCTCTTTCCAAAATTCTTTTTCCATTCTTTCCCCCTCATCCCATGCCAACTTCCTGTTGACTATTTTGGTTTATATATATATATATATATATATATATATATATATTGAAGTTTCTTTCCCCTTAATTCTTTCTTGTGTTATCACATAATGTTTGATGATATTCTCCTATTTCTATTATAGCATTCTGTCTGTCTTGCTTTGCTTCCTAGTATCTAAACTCCATTAGAGCAACCTCTTAGGCGAAGATTTAGATAAGCCTAGGACAGGTCTACAAAATAATCTATTTATCACATTAATTACTTTCCATATGACCCCCAAATTTCTATTCCATGCTTCATTCTGCCTTCCAATAGCCTCTCTCTTACATATTTTATCTACACAAGATATGATTACACTCATTTTTCCTTTTGCTAATGCTTTTCTCTTTTGTTCGCTCCATTTTCCATTACAAAACAGTGCAACCCCCAGGTAAACAAATTTCTTGACAACTTCTATTTCTGTGTCTTTTCATCCCCATTTTTGTGGGGTTTTTTTACCATTATCTTGCATTTAGCTTAATTTATCTTAAGACCCCATTCTCTACAGAATGTATCCATAGCTTCTAATGATCGTTTTTATCCCACAATCATTAAAGAATCTGTTGTGCAAAGAGCAAACCTGATAGCTCTATGTTATTTATGATTGGCATGTATATTACTTTTATTAATTAATTCTAAAATATAATAATTGAATAGAATTAACAACACTGAGCTGTATACAATATAATAAATACAACGTAAATTAATACATAAAATCATACTGTCAATATACTAGTTTGTATTTATTATTTATCAATATTTCTATTATTTTATCTGAATTTACAGTTACTTATTTTCTTATCGATCAAATATTCACAACACTATAGTAATGGATTCATACACATAATTAAAATCGTCATCCCTAATAACTTTCCACACATTTCTTTCTCACTTTCTCTAAACAACTTCCTATTTTCCCTTGAACTTAAGCTCTTATCTTATATATCGGTGCTGGTGGTGTAGTGGTAACCATACCTTGCCTCCTAAACCCAAGATCGCGGGTTCGATTACGGCCAGGACCGATGAATTTTTGGGGGATAAAAATCCTAAGCATGGCTTCCTTCGGAAGGGAAGTAAAGTGGTGGGTGCTATGTCGTACATTTACGGCACGGTAAAGAACCTTAAGTCTGAATGAAGAGACCTCTGAGCAAAATTTGTCGGCCGTTTCATGCCCTGAATTGAATGGGACGCTGATGACCTGAGATATTAAAGAGAGATAGTAAATAAACCGAAAAAAACTCATTATGTTATTCCAAAATATTATTGTTTAAAGGCTCTAGATTTTTCCAAAAGAGATTTATATCTCAATAATTAATTTGTTTTCCTGGTAATGCCATACATTATCTTTCAACATGGACGTATCGATCCAACCTCCTGCGACCTCTGTTCTCACTCTTTCCGGGCATATTTACTATCGCATTCAACATATTTCCTCTCTCTATATTTTTCATACATCTGTGTGTGTATAAAGTCACGCCTGAAATCACTATATAACTCGTGGACTGAGTTGTCGTCTTGCCATAGAAGAACACCACGAGTTCGAAATATAGTGATTTCAGGTGTGACTTTATCCTTTCTACTGTTATAATTACTGTTAATTTGTTACATTGTTAATAGTGTTACTTTATTTTTATTTATATATATATATATATATATATATATATATATGTACATGTATATATAATGATTTTTATTTTAAACCACCAAATATTATTCGCACTTTAATATCTTTATTCCTTAGCGTAGTTTCTTTCCCAAATTCTTTTTCTTTCCAATTTCCCTCTTTCTCCATTATTAACCCTTTCCAAGATCTCGTTATTATACTGAGGCATGTCTTTCTTGTTTTATTTTTTGTTGTAAATGTAACTATTGCCTTAACATGTTTCCTTCCTATAGCGCGTTAATTGTGAATTAATGTGTTTTCCACCTTATTCTCTA
This sequence comes from Metallyticus violacea, assembly GCA_030762175.1. NCBI lineage: Eukaryota > Metazoa > Arthropoda > Insecta > Mantodea > Metallyticidae > Metallyticus > Metallyticus violacea. The sequence continues at coordinate 2,177,368 of CM060841.1, read as the reverse complement.
TTCGTCCTAACTCTGCTGGAGCCTTCGGTAGATCTAAAATGTATTGTTATAAGTAATACAGTGAAATAAAAGAGGCTCAACTATTTTTCGGCCTCCAGCTCCTATAATTGAGATAGAAATAGAATGTGAGAAACAAGTATGCATTCACATCCCATTGGAAAATATCTTGGAATAAATATATTTATTAAAATTACTAACTTTAAAGGTCTTCCACTTTCGAAAGAAAGTCTAAAATTAGCATCTTCAACGATATTTTCGGTAATTATTAGTAAATTTCGAAATAATATTTGATAGTAAAATTATAATTTCTTTCTAATTATTTCTTTTGGTGAACATTGTATGTACGGCTTGAATGTGTTATGTCTTAGTACTAATAGCGATTCCTTATACTATGAGAAACTGTACATTTATTTATAATCTAACTCTCTATGGCGCATTTGGTGTTCCTTAAATTTTAATGTATATAAATAATTGATTTTTTATATATTGTATAAATTCTTATAACATATAATATTATAGGTGTATTTGTGTGTGTTGAAGCATGCCCAGGTACACTGGGCCGGTAACATTTTTCTCCACAAAAAAAAAAAAAAAAAAAAAAAAAGCCGTACACTTTTGACGAAGAAACAGCACGAAACACATTGACTTTAGAGGAATCACGGACGTGTTCTATCACAATACCAGGTTTTCACATGTACCAAATGATAACATTGTGACAATTCACTTTGCCGGATAGATGAAGCGTGGCCTCATCACTAAACGCAGTTTCTCAGTAAAACCGTCTTCTAGTCGCCCCTGCAAATCAACACAGAATTGAAGACGGCGATTGTGATCCTCGGGACCCAAAGCCTGAAACAGCTGTGTCCGGTATGGTTTTACTTTAAGTCGTTGACGTAACATACGCCAGACAGTTGACTGCGAAATATGCGTCATCTTTTAGGGATCCCGTAAATACTGCTCGCACGCGCCCGGCCGGTCTCAACCGACACTCTTGGCCGGCAGGTTCGTTATCCTTCACAAAATTAGCCAGTCGCTTCAAACCTTTTGTACAATGCACGAATTTTTTGGCTGTCGGCGGTTCTTGTTGATGTTTCGTAGGAAACCATCGTTGTACCGTCAGAACGGACTCACATTTAGCGAATTGTAACAGGTAGAGAGCTTTGTGTGCAACAGTGAACGCCATATTTTCGTTATGACTGCCCTCCAGCAGCTAAAGCTACTACTACTACACCATGGAGCTAATTATGAATGCAAACTTGGATAGAAACTCTATCTATTGATAAAAGCGTTTTTGCTAGTTTCTGTTTTGTCGACCTTCGAAACCAGGTAAGGATTTTATGTTTATTCATTTTCAGTTTTCTGATGTTTTTGTAAACTTATTTACGTCTAAACTGAACACAGTGCGGCTTTTCCAAACACTGCTTTGTTAAGATAGAGTAATAACAACATGATACTTCTCTGCAAACTTTCGGAATGCAGTAGCTGCTATAGTTTTGAGACAATTAGGAACTTTGGAAAACCACAGAACGTTGGTATAGGTTTTAAGCTCATTAAAGGAGACCGAAGCAAGCTACAGGTTTATACAAATCTTTTCGTTTGCCATTCTCGTTATCTATCAGCAGCTTTGAAATTATTCTTCCTGAAAGAGGCATCCCACAGATTCTGAGAGCTATTAGGCTCTCAAAAGGACAGGATGGAAGCACGAATGTGGCAGACCGGTTATTGGCCAAACTCCAGCTGCCACATTCTTACAAGCAGAGCAGAGAGGCGAGGATAACAATGAAAATGTAAGCTGTAAAAGGAACATCTAGAGAAAAGAAAAAAGAAAAAAAAACTTTTGCCTAGAGCTGCCATCCTAAGTGAAACTCCCTTTTATTTCTTTATGTTCTTTCATGAAAAAGTTCTTTCTCAAAAATGAGTTTGGGCACGTATTCCAAACAGTCATGTAAAGATACCATTAGACAAAAACTTATTAAAATGAAGACCACGCAGTTTTTGTTCCTAAAACTGCAGTGAAAAAGGTTATTTCAGGTTTCAAGCTTTTTAAATAATTGCAAACTTTGAATGTTTTTATTCACATAGAGACTGCTTCGCCGCGATAGTCAATAACACATTTTTTTTTTTTGCAAATGTATAATTAAAATGAAATCGTTCTTAATTTTAGAGCTTTCTGCTTCAGGTAGAGATAGTAATGCATATGCATTTCCCATATTTATAAATTATTGCTAAAATGATATATATTTTTAGATCTAAAGGGTTTTTTTTTCATAGTGTTCCAGAATTGCAAACAGCAATACACTATAAAGGATAGAAAAATCAGCAGTTAATTAACAATTGTCAATATTTCAAAATTATATTTTTAATCGATAGTCATTACACGTGAAATTACACTATATTCAGCAATTCAGAATCATTAACAGTAAAACATAAATCACGTTTCACACAGACAAACAAGTAGAGTAGGAAATGAGCATGCACTAATAACTGTGCATCGATCGAATGAAGTTTATTTGGTAATGAAAATATCACAGAGAAAATTAAATAAAAATAACTAACGTATTTCCTTAAGTGTAGTTTTTGTTCATTTCTAAAATCCCTACAAGAGGTACAGGGTTTAAGTTGGAAAAAATTTGGTTTTGGTGTTTTGTTACGGAAGCTTGGAAAGCCAAAATGGCCCTAAAACTACACAAGGAAGAGGAACAAGCGTGAAGTCCCCTTTTTAAAAAGACTGCCATTGGAAGGCTAATTAATTGAAGGACTTTTAAACTCGTTAAGATCTCTGTGCCCAACTGGCTGTTGTACTCTTAGCCCTTTAAACCAGTCAATGCTAACAAAATATTTTAAACTTTCAAAATGTATGTTTGAACTTTTAATGATAGACACGAAGGTTGCTCGTGCATATGTGACCCCCATAGCAAGCGCTAAAACCATCGATTACTTGATTTGAATTTAATATAACGAGGCGGCTGGGGTACTCAGTTCGACTCAGTTAGGCAGGCAGTAGTAAGTTCGACGTTGCTGATGCACGCAGTTATAAGATCTACACGCGGCTAAAGATTCCTCAGTTTTCAGTTTCAAGTTCTAAATGGGCAGTTTTTACTCAATATGAAGTTTTACGCGCGGCGAGATATACAAGTTCCAGACGCGGTAAGACGCAACCCCATTCCCAGACGCAGTTAAACACGTTCTGCTTCGGACGGGGGTACTCAGTTCCGATACACAGTTTTACGTGCCGCGGCACTCATCTGTAAGCTAGCATGACAAGACCCTATGTCTTAAGACACCTGAGGCATTACTGAATAGAATATAGGAAGATGTTGAATTTCTTAATGACTAACTTTCTTTCGACAGACTATCTAAATATAATAATAATAATAATAATAATAATAATAATAAATGAAAGCGGTAATACGCCGTCCTGGCATCTAGATGCCTGTACCAGGACATATATTACAGCTTCTATAGTTTATTATATTTTTCTTTTCTCTTACATTTTAAACATTATTTGTACAGATTATATCTATAGCTAATTAAACAAAAATAATTAACAAAAACGCAAATTAACAAAACAATCTCAAATTAAAACACTCAAACAATTCTATAACTGGAAGCCAGTTAGCACAAAAAAAAAAAAAAACTATAACCGGTAGCTAGCAATAATTCAACTATTAAAACTTAAATTCAAAACTAAAATCTGAAGCTAAAACTACCAGCCGTCGGAAACCAACGGTTACAGTGCTGGTAACCAGCACCACAAAACTTACAAGCTAACAAGGTTCAGATCGAAATTTTAACCATGGATCTTTAGCCTTCAGAATGTTTCAAGTCTGATTCTTTATTTCCAACTGATATCCTACATGCGGCTAGTGTAAAAAAACAATTTCCTTATACAAGTTGCGGCAATAGTATTTACGTAATGAATTGTGCTTTTAGATTTCAAAAGCAATCGTCATTGAAGATTTCAATCTTGAAGGCATTTATAGAGAACTAATCACTTTCGGAGTGATTAAGCAATAACCCAATAATATTTACCTCATAAATTATGCTTTGGGTGAAATCAGTGGTGAAACAAATATTTATGTCGCAGCATTTAGAGGAAATAACCAATTTCCATCAGGCGGAAAGGAGTTAATAATTTATTCAACACTCAAGCCTTCATTGTGTACACCTCTGTGTCTTTTATATAGCGCATTAACAAGCAATAGCTCTTGAATGCATGGTGACAGCTTCTCTTTGTCTTGCACACGAAACAGTAGACAAGTACCAGAGGTGCAATTAGTACTGAATGAAAACAATAGAAGCCGGGACTCTTCCATTTCCTGTGAGCTTCCCGTCGGCGTGAAATTCCAGAGATGTAGACATGCTCATTACCATATATAAATATTACCGGGGAAATATTTTTAGACGAAAAATGGACTTTTCAATGCCAGTGGTGTGCAGTGATGCAAAACAATTAATATCGTGCGTCTTGCAAACTTTATTCAGACGACAATCTAGCTTCCCTTTGACTGTGTTTAAGTAACGAACTTTCTTAAGGCGAGGGTTCCATTTTGTTCTGTTTTCGCTAAGGGTACCTAAAATGGATTTGTGTGAAATTATCTTATTTCGGAATAGTAACGTCACATTGTTTGTGATACTAACAGGCAATACTTTAGCATTTTCAACCTTCAATCATTCGAAGCTGTACAATAGAGTAACCAACATCATCACTATAATATTTAATTGTTTCTGCTTTAAAATGTTGTAAGTTAATAATTATTATCTAGCGGATTTTCAGGCAAGGATATATTTTTTCTTAATAGATGTGACATTTTTGAATATTTATAAATCACTTGAAATATTACACTTCAAACTTTACAGCCCTAAATCTTGAAAGCTTTGAATATTAAAATTTAAAAGCTATAAATTTTTAAATAGTTACCACATTTGCCATATAGGTAATTATTAATATTGCTGACAAATAAATGCTAGGGCAAAAGCATATCGTAAAATCTTCTGAATGAAAGACTTTAAATACTGTCCCTTAATTAAAATAACTTCATATCTTCTGTCACATATGCACTTTCTTTCCAATCAAACTTTATATAAAAAGTCAAATATAAAATTATTTACAATAAAACATTTCAAACACTGCTTTCTATCTGGGTTACTGGATGTACGTAATGAAGGCTCCGAGTCCAGTAATTTAGAATGAGGAGCCGAATATGAATATAATCTATCCAGCCTGGTCGTGCACAAGGCTCTTTTCTCCATGTCTCACGTTTTCCACTTAAACACAAAGTAGCGCAGTAATTAATTCGCAGTTCTTTAAAAGAAAAGGAGGAATTATGTATGAAACAGTTTCAAGATTGTACCGTAAAAGCGGAAAAAATGCTGTAAACATGTTAAAAAAAACAACAGTACAGATAATAAAATCGACAGGGGTTTTATCACAAGTAATATCACTAAGTTCGTGAATTTATCTGGAAAGCTCAGACCCTGGCGTGATATTTATTGGTAATATTTCACGAATAAAATAAGAATTTAAATATAATTCCCCTAAACCTTGGTCACAAAATTGTAATAATTGTATGTTTGTACTTAACCTTTTCAAGCAATCTTGCGACAGAAGAATGCCGATTATCAGTAATACCAATAGAGTAGAGCAAAATACGGGTTTAGCATTATTTCATGGATAGAATAAGAATAAACGTTTTACATATATATTTGAAATTCGGGCCCGGAATATTAACACCTGCTGTTCTTAAGAATATTTATTCTGTTCAGAAAACGTGAGACTGAAATTGACAAAAGTTCACTTTATCATCGCTTACCTTTCCATTTTCTAATACCAACTAAGAAAAACAAAACAAAAGATAACTTACAGTGTCTCTATTTTTATTTATATTCTGTGGTCTGGAATTCCTAATGATAAGATCAATTTTTAATTGACGCATCACCAAATCGCTCTGAAGAACCCTCCTTTTGCGTTATGATTGTCGATTGTTCATGCTTTTGTTGCTATCAATATCTCACCACCGCCTCTCACAAAAGTGGTCAGTGAAGCGGGTTCAGGAATTATGTAGTATAGAGTTGACTACACTGACCACAAGACAAATGCATGTCGCGTGATAAAAAGGTTTTGATAATTTTTTTAGACAACTTCACTTGTAATACGGCTGTGATTGGTCAAAATTCAAAATGTTGAATTCGTTCTGATTATTACGGAAATACAGGCCGGTCAGCCTCCTGCCAGCTCTGAGTAAACTGTTTGAAAAGGTGGTGCTCACCCGTCTGTTGCACCAATATGAGTGCTCCTCCCGGAACAGTTCGGTTTTCGCCGCCAGCACTAAACAACTCACCAACTACTTCGCATAGCAGACGACATGATTCGTGGATTCAACAGTCAATATTTTGTTCCGGCTTTAATTGAGGATATCACGCGGGACTTTGATACTGTCTGGCATGAGGGGCTTTTGCATCGCCTAAGTACCCCCATATCTTGTACATCTCCTACCTAACAAATCAAACCTTTTCCGTCTGCATAGAAGAAGTCCTTTCCAGTCAGAATTATAAATGCAGGAGTCCCTCAAGACAGTGTCCTCGGTCCAGTACTCTTTTTTAACTCATATAAATGCCCTACCCTGGCTGATCACTATACCTGTATGCCGATGATGCGACGATAACCACCAGCTCTACACGACCCCACATTGAAGAGACTGCAAAACTATGCAGATCTCCTAACCACTTGGTTTGGTTTATGTCAACTAGCAGTTAACTCCTCCAAGTCGCAGTCAGTAAGTTCACTTGCCGATATCTGCAAGATGAGCCTGAGCTCCGGATAGCAGGAGGAAAAGTTCCCTGGAGCAAAGAAGCAAACTACCTCGGTTTCCGACTGGATATGCGCCTCACCTGGAAGGCCTATATCAGTGACTTAGCCAACAAAGTCATTCGTAGGATGGCCATGTTGTATCTCCTTTATTCAAAAGTTTCCGCAATGTTCGTTCGAGAACAAATGTTGGTTTACAAGCAGTTACTCCGACCTGCTTTAACCTATGCATGTCAAGTCTGGGGCATCAACGCCAAAACTTACCTCCATTGCCTACAAGTCCTCCAAAATCTTTATTTAAGGACAGCCACTGGGTTCGACTGGTGCATTTCCAACTCCAACATACAAAGACCTAAAACTCCCCACCCTGACAGAATAATCCTCCACCTATCCCGAACCTTCTACTCCTCCCTTCCGCACAGCCTCAATTCCCTGATTCGTAACCAGGAGAGTATGATATTGACCCTGGCGTACCCTACAAACGCCCCAGACTTATGCTTGATGACTAATCCTTCAAAATTCCCCAGTCCCTCAACTACACATTACCATAACACCCAAATTTAACCCACCGTCATCCTTCCACACTCCATACCCTCTGCCAGTAAAGGACCTAGTCCTGATACGCAATTATTACGGAATTAACCGGCTTTCATCACCAGCAGTTACTGGTAGCCCCCGAGATCCCCACCAGCGACCAATAAGTAAAAGTGTATACTTGTCAGGATGTCAGTTAACATTAAGAAGCAACTACTATAATTCGGGGATAAGTTGTTTGCTGCTGGTTTGACTTTAGTTCTCTGTAGCATATTTTGCCTGGGAGATGTTTATTTCTTGTTTGTCGGCATGAAAGGGAGCATAAAGGTCAATTTTAGATGTTAATGCACTCCTGACTTAATGCATACGTTGCTACTAAAGGGAAACTTCATTAAGAGAAGTATATTCCCAAAATCCAGGTTCAGGCTTATTCAAACACTTAACCTAACAATTCTTCGAAGTTCTCTCCATCTCTGACCGCACTTAGTTGTAGGCATTGCAACCACTTAGCAAAGACACTGCAGTAATCCGAATGGGAAATTGTCAGCAGAGCTGAATTTACAGCCTGAGCAAGGCACTGCAGTGTCCCAGCTTTTCACTCGGACGAAGTTGAACAGTAAAAGACCGAGGCTGTAAGGTGGAATGGCCAAGCACCTGGGCTTTCCCGACCTCCAGCTGTACTCTGAACAAATGCGAATCAGCAACGTTCGATCATTACGACTTCTGATTGACTTAGTACTTGTCATTTTTACAGACATGTTTCTTTAAACTGTTGATGTCCTCTATAGTAATAATAATAATTTTGTTACTCACTTGGCTCTTGACACCGCTATGAAGACTGCAAATACTTTCTGGAACAGAAACACAGTAATTCTATTAGGTAGGACCAAGGTTCATTAGAAACACTGGAAAAGACAAACATATTCTTGAGGTAAATATTAGTATGTAGAAAAATAATGTATAAAAATTCCTCTGCTGTTTTAATGTAACTCACACTTAAAAGCTTGCTTAAAAGTCGAACTATTAAAATAAAATTATATTTTTGATAATGTACAAAATAAAAAGGATTTTTCAATTCATTAGCAAAAAATATAAAATATGTAGAGCTACTATTTTCTACAGAATGAACGTTTAAAAACTTACTTTACCTGCATATATTCTTATAATTTTAAATTATTGTTGTAACAGTTGAATTGTGTATAGGGTGTCCCATAATGTAATCAATTTTTAAAATAAGCGCCTCTGTCGGTTTGTTAGGTTGCCAGGTCTAAAACTTAGCAGAATGTCATCGCTCATCTGCGAGTAACTATTGCAATTTGTATGTATTGTTATCAGCTAAAATGGAGCGATACACGCATCCAGATTCTAAAAGCGCATTTTAAGTACGGTGAATGTTAAGCAGAGACCGTTCGCAGACTTCGTGTAGTTTTTGATAGACGAAATGCACCTAACACCCCAATAGTGCACAGACTGGTAAGGAAATTTGAAGATACAGCATCGACAGAGAACTGCAAATGTTCAATCTTGGTTTATGTAGACAACCCATGAACTATCCTTCAACTCAAGGCGTTACATGGGAGTAATTCAGCCGGAACTTTGCTCTTGAACATTTTGCCAAGAGAGTTAAGGTGTCTAATGAAGGTGTGGAGGGCATTTGCCTGATGGTTTATGACAATGTTTGTGTTTTACATTGACTTAATAACATTAGCACTATTCAAATAATTGGTGCGTTTTATTATTAAACAAATTTGTTTTCAATATCGGACGCCCTATAAATGTGGTATCACAAATTCAAATAAAAGGTAGATCTCATTAAGGCTTCCGGGCTACTTTTACGCTGAAGATGCTACAGAATTACTTTTAGTACTCTTAATTCATTTAAAAATGACTGATACTTTGAACATTATATTTAATATTAAAAGTAAAGCACTACTTTTTAAAAAAATATAAATTCCAGAAATTATGATTAAAGGGAATTATACTCAACCAAAGCTTTTTATTCTAATACTGTTTATGTTTAGAAACATCTAAGTGTTGATAATATTGTTCGCTTACGTCTAGCAGGGCTGTGCACAGATTTGCCAGAGCGGCGTTAGAAGTTTTAACCTTACTAAAATTATCGTGTTCTCCGGAACGCCACATTTCAACCTCTAACAGTAATGGGAAGCAGATGGTATTCCCCGAGGTGAAAATTAACATGGAAAGGAATTAATTGCTTCACTTCGTTAACAACGGTCCATGAATTTTGCGGCTCAGCAAACCGCAACACGGTTACCCGAGCACGCATCAATTACACTTTGACACATCCCTTGTGTTTTATGACGGGGTAGGAATTATTTTGCGAAAAATTAGGTCGGTCCAAAGACAGTATTTAGCATTATAACATTGCAGCTTACCTGGCACAATTTGCCTTCTCTTTTTCAGAATACTCTTTCATTTTTAAAACCGTTCTCAATGTGTTTTTTGTCATCATTATCATCAACTACATCGTCATATTCTGCTGCCCCACCTATTTTCTCTTTCATAGCGAAAGTCACATAGACATTTTGGTGATGGGACATTTTGCCAAAGTGTGAAGAATGGCATGCGCGGTCATTGCAAATGTTATGACCTCTGAGGCCTCTTATTGCAGATCAAGTAGCCGCAGAGGAAAGGAATTTAGGCATGCGCAGTAACTAGCAGCCTAGCTCAAAATATTTCAAATAGCTGGATACTTCCTGGACTGGGTTCCGTTAATTTTTCTATATAGAAAATATTTAACGAATTGATGAAATTAGGCGCAAAACAAGCGCTAAATCATCTCAAGAAAAAGTAGCAGAAGTTGACATTCAGAGCAATGGAATACATCCAATTGAATTGTTATACAAGAGTACTAACTGATTAACATATTTTATCACTCATTTTGAGAAATATCACAATTTATTCTTAACCATTGCATAAGTTTATATATATGAACTTATTTGTAGCAATAGTCATCAATTAATAAGTAAATATATCAAATATGTACTAAACATATAGCACAATCAACAAAAAAAAAAATACCTTATGCTTTATTCATATTAATAAGATTTTTTCTTCGTATTAGATCGTACTAGATTTTTTCGTTTCTGAAATACCGAAATTTCTACTCTAAAACGTATGCACTAAAACAAGAAACCAGTTAAAGAAGTTATTCTTTAGTTTCCTAAGGGTACTAAGCGAAATAAAATCATGTTTACTTTTAAAACCAATAAATAATCCTTGAAAACAATACCAGACTGCGACATTGCACTGCAGGATTTACATGAAATGAATTAATGCAAGCTCAGCATCATGTACATTTGTGTGTGTATAACTGCTGAAAGGCAACCGAGCAGAGGGACTCAGGTTGTAACGCTTGAGAGATCCCAGGTGCGATTCTCGTTAGGTCGGCCATCCTGACTTTGGGTTTTTCGGGAGAAAGTTAAAATGTATATTTGTATTCTCTATCATTTCATTCCGTTGGTTCCGTAAGAGGACCAAAAGTGCCGGTGTGAGGTGGGTTGACGTGGTGTGATGGTGACTTGCTCTTTAGAATGATTTCTGCGGACTCTCCGGGGGGTTCGAACAACTTGGGGTGGAAGTTTTATTTAGAACAAGTTAGGGATTCCATCTGCTGCACGTAGTCACCGCCTACAGATCCTGGCCATTCGGTATTTCCTCATTGCATCACTTAATCTCATAGGTGTCTCCATTGGGAGCATAGGCACAAACGACCAGCCATGAGCAAGGCCCAAGTACCGAGAATATCCTCTTACGCCCCAGATTAATCATCCAATCAGAAATACTGCTACTATAACGAGGTAATATAAACTATTTTATTTTGTTGAATAAGCTAATTATAACTATAACTGAACACACCACACACACAGATATATATATATATACCTGAGTTTTAAGTCGGTCCTGGTGGTGTAGTGGTAACCATACCTGCCTTCCAAACCCAAGATCGCGGGTTCAAACCCGGCCAGGATCGATGAATTTTTTCGGGCGTAAAAATCGTAAGTATGGCTTCCTTCGGAAGGGAAGTAAAGCCGTAAGTCCCGTGTGGTACATTTACGGCACGAAAAAGAACCTCAAGCCTGAAAGAAGAGGCCTCTGAGCAAAATTTGTCGGCCGTTTCATGTCCTGCATTGAATGGGATGCTGATGACCTGAAATGTATCAACATGAACCTGAGTTTTAAATTGTCCACTTAGACCGAAGTTAGTTGAAATGTGAGATATGAAAAATAGCTCGGTATCGTTGAAATGCACAGTGGCGCTACATATATTTTAGATTATTCACGATAGCTATATGGGGCAGTACTTTAGCCTCCTGACATACATATTTTATATGTGGAAAAGAGTCATTTTTGAAAGAGCTATTATATCTGATGCTTCAAGTCCAGACAAAGGAAAACTTAATTTGTATTGCGTGAATATTTATGCTTTTTAACAGTACTACAAATTTAGATGAGTATTATGTAAATACTCTAGGAGAAAAGCATTCTTAATTTCGCAAGTTAGAAAAGAGATGGCGTTAATTGGTTCAACTGTTCCTCAAAATGGCCTTTCCTAATTCAGTTGTGTTTGATATCCACTATAAACTTGCAAATATGTTATTCAGCTATTGACTGAAGAAAAAAGGAGTTTTTGACATCATTTTCTTGATTCCAGAACTATAGCAATTTATGTAGCTTGTTTAGGCAGCTCGCCTTATTGGTAAACAGAGCCTGAACACTGTACACAATAAAAGTGAAACCAGCGCGACATGGTAGCAGTGTCCTGCCATCCTCTTACAGGCTTCTTAAATGAGGACATAAACTCATGTTATGATCTTGAAGAAAATGGCCTGTACGTGTGTGAACTACCTAAAAGATGGCAATTTTCTTTTGTGTCCCCGAGAAGATCTGGAAATTAACTGCTCTTCTAAATAAACGGACGTGACATGATATTTGAGAGTACAACTGGAGCAACGTTGCTTCCTTTGTTTTTATCACCATTGGGGATGTCATCAGCGTCTTTATAAACAGCTTTTCTGTCGTTTCCACAGTAGGCTCTTCGAAGTTCACTTTCTCTCACACCACTATAAAACTCATTAAGAATCCAGTGTTTATGCATAATTTTCCTGTTTTTCGTTTCGTATTCTCTACCTAGTATTATAAATTCTCTTGTATATTTGTTGAGTTTCTTTCAACACAAAAGTGAGATCCGTTTCCTTAATGTTTTCTTTTGTTATTGTAATGGAGGCGGATTACAAATGAAGTCGACGTAAAATGAATCACTATTTTTACAACGTAAAATCTGCTACAGTGAAGTTCTTTTCTCAGAAAGGGAGGTTGAGAGGTTTTATAAACCCGAAAATACAGTCATATTCAACACAAGGCTTAGCAACGTCAATAATATCACGCAAGAGAAAAACTTGCATTTTTGATTACAAGACCTTCTGGAGTAAAGTAAATAGATCAGAGTGTAATTTGTTGATTTTTTTTTTTCATTTAAGGAAGCCTGAGGTTCTTTACGTGCCGTAAATAATATAAGCAGAATATTAGCAGTTCTATAAAATATTATACTTACTTATGAATATCTTACCCATTCACAAACCGCGAGAATGAAATAGAGAAAATCGATATTACAATCGGTATCTCTCGATTTGCTAGCACCAACTGAGAAAAACAAAACGACGATAACATTTTACCATTTTGAACAACGTTTTATTAAAACTCATTGTTGCTTAGGCCGATATTGTTTCATAAATTACAAAATGGTTTCATGCTGTGTGGCTGAATAAGCAAAAACAATTGTTTGAGTGAATGCATATTAAATTAAAAAAATACGTTTAATGTTATGAGAAAATCGCATTAAGATGTGCAAAATATAAGCTGCTTAAATGTAAATTACTGAAAACACAGAAAAAGGGTCAGTGATATACAGACTATAGTGGGGTTTTGGCTACACTGATCAGAAGACAAATTAACTTCGGTAAAGGGGTTTGGTAAAACTGCACGATAATTTCACTGCGATATTGGGGAGCTTGATTAGTCAAAATTTTAAATTTTGTGTCATTTCATTGGTCGATTTTATGGTGATATCACATAAGCGAAATATTCATTGTAAAACATGGGAATTAAGAATTAAACGTCTTTCTTAGTCTAGGCATTCATAAATATATAAAAAATACACATTTTAACCTCTATTGCCTTTTTTTTTGTATGTTGCGTATTTATCAGGCTGTCTTGTAAGTAATGTCGGTTTTGAATTTCGTGTGCTTTGTAACATTTTATTTATTTTTGGGGGGCGAGTTATTTACAGGATGTCATGTGAGCACGTGTCAGTTGTACAACAAATATGAAGGTAACAAGGGTTGAGATTAGAGTCCTTTTAAAGCACCACTAAAAGCTGCTGCTGAGGTTCAAAGAATATGTGGAGGTGTCGTTAATGAGCGTGTAGCAGTACAACGTAGAAAACACTAACGCTGTACTTCTTCCTGCAGGACTCTAAGATTGAGAATACACGCAGAATTTTGGAAGATTTTTTTTGAATGATTTATTTACGGACGCTCTTTAACATCTCAGGTCATCAGCGTCCCATTCAAATCAGGGCGTGAAACGGCCGACAAATTTTGCTCAGATGCCTCTCTTTCAGGCTTGAGGTTCTTTTTCGTGCCGTAAATATACGACACGGGACCCACGGCTTTACTTCCCTTCCGAAGGAAGCCATACTTAGGAGTTTTACGCCCCGAAAAAATCCATCGGTCTTGGCCGGGTTCGAACCCGCGATCTTGAGTTTAGGAGGCAAGTATGGTAACCGCTACACCACCAGGACCGACAAATTTTGGAAGAAAGTCCGTAGACTGTCAGAAGAACAAAACATACCATACGTTGCCATATTAAGATACTTGAAACATCATACATTGTACTTCATGAATTGACTCCTGAACAGGCTCGACCTTACCGCAAACTCCATGGATGATAGTTTTGCCGCCCTTAATTGACCCCCGTCAGCCTGCCAAAGTCGGTCTGGGAAAAAAAAAAAAAAAAAAAAAAAAAAAAACACGATCCGGAAAAAAAAAAAAAAAAAAAAACGACCCGGCTTCAAAATAATGTTATGTGTTTGATGAAATTTTATAGGTGTGATTCACTGGACATTTGATATAAACGCAGCATGCAGTAATTACAAATATTTTCCTCAATAACCAGAGCATGAAAATGCATATTTGAGACAGCGATACACTGCATTAAAATAGACTTCTCTTCCAGTAGGACTATAACAGAACACACACAGCTCTAACAACCATTGAAAAAATAGGAAGGAATCGAACTGCTGCCACACCAAGCATGTAACCCTTCGAATTTTGATCCATGGTCCATTTCCTGCGTGGAAGAAGGTTCAAAAACGTTGAAGCCATGGAAGTGGTTATCATGAAATTCTCCAGAAACTGTACCGTCACAAGATAATAAACCTCGCTAAAATATAACCCAATACTATAGGGTCTAATGACCTTTTTTGAATATTAGTTTAATTACTTTCAGAGCATATTTAAAATAAAGTTGTACTTAAAAACCGAAATTAGTTATGTGACAGTAGACCACCACCTCCTTGGTCTAGTGGTTAGCGTTGCTGACTGCGGGTTGGGAGGCCCGGGTTCGCTAAAATAGGGAGATGTGGAACGGGGTCCACCCAGCCTCGTGAGGACAATTGGGAAGCTGCCTGATGAGAGGTGGCGATCTCCGATCTAGTAAGCCGCGATATAGCGACCGGCGGGATGCGGTGTGCTGATCACATGCCCCCTGCAATACTGCACTCTACCGATGATGAAGCGGTCGCCGCGATAAAGCTCAGGCCCATTTGGGGCTGTAAAAAGACTTCACAGATAGACAGCATCTATAACTCCATAAAACAGCAGTTTCTTAGTAACCACGCGTTTACGAACAATTGCCGATTTTCAATTCTCTGCGCCCCGGGCCGCTGAAACTTTGCACTTGACAGATAACAAATGAGGAACGCTACACATTACACCTTGTGAATCAATGACAAGTGACGTAGCGTCGGTTAATCTCATTGTGTGTGCAGTTGATTTCTAGCCCGATGAGCTACTGTATTGAAATTGTAAAATTGTAGTTAGAAAATGTCTCAAAGTGCACAGTGATTCACGAATTGATGCCTAATCCTTTGCGTCGAGGGTTTCAAGGTCACAAAATGCTCTTAGAGAAGGCACATACTGTGATGACTCGAAGCTTTTTTCCTACTTAAAATCTTGAGCAAAAATGTGCACAATGTCGAAAGATTGTTCTTTACTTTACTTAAATTGAGGCTGTAAATAATTCATTATTACGTACACTTAATGAGCGAAATTGAACAATAACAACCGTTAAGGTCTCAACAGTAGCATTGCCAACATTGCATGAACTGAAGCCCGGATTTCTTTATAGCCAAGTTTTAGTATTTCTGAGCAACATGTTCGTACAACCAAGACCGTTCATTTCCGTAGAACAAATGCCAGTAAATTGTCTCTCAGCCCTTGTATAAGAAGCTTTGGTGCTTAGCTGTAGATTGTTTCTTACGAGCTGTATATGAAGTCAAGAGTTTAGACATACTTTCTGGAAAGTACGGGTGTTGTAAATTCATTCATATTTCTGAGAAGATATCTAATTATTTAAAAATGTTCACTTGACATTATTACAAAATATATTTCAAGTTTTTGTAACAGACAATAGCGACACTATTAAACTTCTTATGTAGCTACTAAAACGAAAAATTAAAATATTTCTGATAAGTACGCAAGCCACAAGGGTAAAGATAACTTATGATTCTAAATGGGATGGAGATCGAAAACAAACATACCACAAGGGCTTTTAAATTTATTCCGCAAATTTGATGGCTTAAGAATCGAGAACTCTAAAACTAAGGCCAATGAGAGGTCTTTGTAGCGCAACAGCATCTCAGAGACTACCTCAATCTTGGCTATCCAGACTGGCTTCGCTACTTTTAGAGTCATGACCTCTACATGAGGCTGGGTGGGCCCTGTTATACACTTTTAGAAAAACATCCTCAGCAGTCGGAAATTGCGCGCTGACGGTTACATTACGAAAACAGTGAATATAATTAAGTACATAATTAAAATTATCACACTATTTATATTACGGAATGCCAAACTACTACACTAGAGATAATTCATTTTTCTGGTTAATTAGACATTGATATGTTGCCTGTATCTGATTAACACGCGAAATGAAAACTCGCTATTTTGTGATTTAATTACAGTCACAAAATGTTGATGCTTTTGAGACATTTATTACTTAACAAAAAGACAATCTTTTCCCATTTTTAGGTAATAACATCCATCAAAGCTCATATGATAATTAAATAAATTTCGAAGCCACAATCACGAGTTTTCCCTTGTTCATAGGTTCCCTCGGGACCTACACGCAATCCGCAACTAAAAGCTTTTTTGCCGCCGGATGCAAATCCTGTCCCGGAGAGCAAGCTGTATGAATTACCACATCCACTGTGCTTTCTTTTGTTGTTCATTTTTATTCACAGCACTTCGCGTCTCCGCTTCTTGATGCAGCATAGTAATTAGTGCTTGTGGCAGCGAAACATCAAAAGTATTCAAGTTGGCCCATAAAGAACAAAGTTTCATAGCAGAAAAATAAAGGATGTAGCACCTATGTGGCGTTATCTAATAATGAAGAAGATTATTGAGCTGCTTTAAAATATTTATTTGCACTTTAAAGTAATTGTAACACTTTCTTTAAAGAAGAAACAGAAATCGTTTGATGAATCTTATTTATACAGGGCGTTCATTTAAAAAATCACAGTTTAAATAATTAATATTTAAATAAATTTAATTTAAACAACAAAACAACTCGTCAATTTAGATGTACAGCACCTCACCCCAGCCACTCCCATTTTTCAAATTTAAAATACCCTTCTACTCTTTGAGTCTTAAATTTTAAAGAGGAAGCGATCGTTGCCTGAAAACATGGACTGTTGTTATGCATTTGGACAGAGTAAAAAATAAGTCAGAAATAATAATATATTTTGTTCTTTTTATATGGTAGTTTCAAAACGACAGGAAAATAGTGGAGGTAACACCAGTAGGTGCGCAGAACCCAACCGCATGCTTTGCCATTTCTCAATGTGTTTTGATATTCGTAAACCCTCGCAAATATTACGCAATAGTATATTAGAATATGAAGCTTCGTTTTGTTTTATCCAAGCATAATCGTGTCCAATGTGTCTTTATATATTTATTTCTGGCACATTTATTATTATAGTATAATAATAATAATAATAATAATAATAATAATAATAATAATAATAATAATAATAATAATAATAATAATAATAATATCCTAGTGCTCTTAGAACGAAATAAAATGAACTCAACAACAAAACTAAAGTAAACATTAAGCAATACTAATAAATCATTGTCAATAAAAGTAAACAGAAAAAGCAATCCCGCTTATGTAGTTTGGACCAAAACTTTATTTTATTTCCCTTCAATAAGGCTCAACGATCATATTTTATATAATTGAGAGCAATTTCATATTGAAATTAATAATGAGTTATTTAATTTAATGATAAGTTAAAGCAAATATTCAAACTGCCCATCAATTTGTAAACAAAGAAGACACCTTCGTAATAATGACCTATTAGGTTTACAGTCACTTCTTCCCATGGTATCAGCTCCTCTTCTGTTGTCGTAGCAGTTTTCGCATTAATGATTTCAAGTGTCCCCACAGAAAGAAGTTTAACTGTGTAGGATGAAGGTGGCCAAGGGATATGATCACAACTATATTTGTTTGTCCCAGGAAAAAGTGTGCGGATGCACCAATGTGTTAATGCCTCATGTTCTGGCTTATGCCTAAAGGAGCTGATTCCAACAAGGGTAACAAGCAAATCGGAAATCACATTTGCCCAATCGATTTTGGTACTGTCTCTCTTCAGCCTTGTAATGGTCATAGTAAACCGGAGTTAGTTCGTCTTTAGTCAGTTTTACTTCTGTGAATGGTATTACTTTAGTAAAATCATGCTTTTGTAGTAGCCAATGACAAAATTCTTGGATAATCAGGCTGGACTTTGTATGGATGATCGGGTTGTAACTGCTGTTCATATAAGCAAAATGGTCGACACTCTTTTCACGTCTACACAGTACGCACGATTTCGACGTAATTCCTCAATGATGTCAAAATTGTTGCAATTATTAGTTGATTTTGAAATAATTTAAATTTGGACGTAGTTATATATTTTGTAGTGCGTAATTTCTTACGCGAGATCATGCACGTCAGGTCAAGTCAGTCTATATACAGTAAGCAGGCATTTGTTTGCCAAGCTATTACCCCTACCATCCTTTTACTTAAAACCAACAACAGGTCTGCATTTGCTTGGAAACAAAAATAATCGATTACGGAGTGACCTTTTATTTTCACTACGCACGACACATTTCCCAATGCTCCTACAGTTTATGTGACACGCGATGAATTTTTCGGCGTCACATATTGTAGGTTCCTTCACTGCCTAATCACAAAAGCTAATTATAAATAAATATTTAAAACAGTGTTTCGAAGTTGCTACATGTGTACTTTCCGACTAATCGAAACAAAATATATATTACGGTTTTTCGAATTTATTATCAAACAAAATTAATACATAAAGTCCTTAATAATATTTATAAGCATTGTTCTTACTATTTTCAAATAGAAATAACAATAGTTCAGGTTGACAAAGAGGTAATATCAGATACATCCTTTTTAAACTTTAAGCAACTTTCGAAATTTGGTTTGGTTGGCAGAGAAAATATAAAATGCTACCAATATTGCTTTCAAACATCAATATAATACGTTTTATTTAAATTTAACTTATTTAAACGCACCTAGTTATTCAAACTAGGAAATTTTGAAACAAAAGCCACTAACGTTGCATAATGATAGGTTATAAAACTTTATTAACAGCCTCTACAGTGGATAGATTCAATAGTGAATTAATTTAGCCTCTTTTTCTTTCATTTTTATACGCAGTAAAGGCGACGTATGGTTTATAAAGCTACGTCTGTGCTGGGTGCTGACATTGTTGTTTCGAAATATTACGTTTCATAAATAAATTCTCAATTCCATTGATTGGATGCTTTATCTCGTCTCACGTTTGAAGGAAATCGCTAAAAAGTTTTTATCTAATATAAACGTGACATTTGTAATTAAAAATATGCAAAATGAGCAGACTAAATGTCAAAGATAAGCTGATATCAAGTTTTCTCGATATCAATAAATACATTTATTAATCTCCATATTTCCATACTACACTCTTTCAAAATTTTCAAATAAAATATAAATTTCTCGATTTATTATTTTGAGAGTATGAAAAATAATTCTGAATTTTTTAAATCGCCTAATTGGGCCGTTAAGTAAACACATTTTACTAACTGAGATGAGTGTTAACACTGTGAGATATTTTTTTACAAAAGCTTCAGTTAGCGTAGTTATCACCTGTAGATTCAAATTGAAAATAATTCCAAACTTTACTCATATTGTCCGAAAAAAATAGAACACGAAAAGACACCGTCTTCTGTCACTTCAAAATAATTGATTTAAAATAGCTCGGTAGTATTGCAAATGAGCTGATGCTAAAGGCGCCAAAGTGTGGTGCTATTGCAAACAAATACTTGCGAGCAAGATATTCTAACAGATTATGTGTTTACCAAAAGTTTGTTTTATTATTCGTGAGACTCTGAGGTACTTTTATAGGCAGAATATTGTTTTCCCATATCCACGAAAAGTGAAAATAATTCTAGAAAATTAGTGAAATAATACGTTCGAAAATTTAATTGCTCAGGTATGTTACTCTTTAAGACTTTTGTAGCTCAGACATATTGTCGCCAGAAACATGAGAAAGGGGTCGGTGGTTTGGCTTCAGTTTCTTGGCATGTGTTACTTGCTATTTAGAAGCATGTAGTCTTTCTTTGAATTAATTAAAATATCTATTTATTAGAATTATTACATTATTAGAAATGTTTCAGTATCAGCTTTGGTATCGATAATTCTTCGCATAGTAACAAAAAATCCAGCTTTACTAAATATGTGGGCAAATCGACAAACACTGAGCGTTATTTTTTTTTTATCGCGCACAGAAAAAAACATTGTTGAAACAACTTGCATGGTGAAAACGGACCAGCCCTGGTCGATGGACAAAAAATAGAAGTTCGTTCGCCCATTCATCTGCATCCAGGGGGCAGCGAACTGTCAGTTCGCCAGTCGCCTACATACAAGATGGAGTTGATTCGTGAAGAGCAACATGCTGCTTTGAAGTTTTGCTTTCGTTTGCAGAAATCCGACATGGAAGCTTACAGATTGTTGCAGCAGGTGATGATGTTCTGGCACTATCCACAACACTTCGATGACTCAAGGAAATTAAGGAGGGTCGTGTTTCAACAACAAAGCAAGGCGGTCCAGCAACAGCAGTAAACGAAACGATGATTAACACAGCGGGCGCCATCGTTCGTGAAGACAGACGAATAACAATTGACAGTATAATACTTCTTAGGCTTTCACGGCCGGTGTTGTCATTAAAACAATTAAATTTTCCCGGGCTGTTTTGCCGTGGTCCATGGTTTAAATTACTACCATCAACTAAGCAGCACATGGAAACCGGTTCTTAAAAACAAGCAACTACCTCCCCTCCATCCTCCTCCCCACCACTTCCGCCACACACATATCGATCGTCCTCTACAGCCAGACAGAGACGGATCAATACTGTCGTCGTGTTGACAGTTAGGTGTTACTCTTCGTCCACTGAAGATGCCAACCGGAGTAGTTGGTGAAAGCTATGGTAGTAATTTATACCATGGACCACGGCAAAACAGCCCGGGAGAATTTAATTGTTTTAATAACAATTGACAGACTTGCAGACATACTACACATTACCCATGGCAGTACATTTTCGATTCTACATGATCACTTGAACATGAGACGCGTTCATGTGAGGAGGGTCCCAAGATTACTGACTTCTGAACAGAAGATGGTGCGAGTGGAAGTGTGTAGGAAACTTCATATGTGTCCCCCATACTCCCCAGATCTAGCCCCCCTGTGTCTTTTACCTCTTTCCCTGTCTGAAAAAGGAGCTAAGAGGAAGCGTTTTGGTACTTCCGAGGCCGTCGTGAAAAAGGTTGAGGCGATTTTGAAGAAGATGTCAAAAGATGGCTTCCAGCACGTGTTCCAGGACTGGCAGACGCGTTGGGCAAAGTGCATTCAACTCAACAGAGAATACTTTGAAAAAACCACACCACAGATATTTGTGTGTAAAATAAAATATTAGCATTCTTTTTTGATTTGTGTAAATCATTTGAGTTTTCTCTTCACTGTAGAACACTATAAACTGCAATGGGCAGTGAATAAAGTCATAACACGAAGCACCTTTGCTTCTGCTGTTCTTTTATCGGTCATCTTAATGAATGTGTCAGTTTCTGCTTGCCCAGCACCTTTTTTGCTATCCTACGTAAAACACTTGTCATCTACGAGGGGTGTTCAATAAAGAATACTTTCCTTACATGCATACTTTCTCTCGTTGAGAAATGTTGTGTTAGCTTATTGTGCACATATCATAGATTCATTTTTGTCACTTCGGTTTCCGTCTGACCTGTGAGAGCTCTGCAAGTTGTAACTGTTTAGTTCCGCCTATAGCCAGATGGAGTTGAAAAGTGACGAACAATATAATGATTTGAAATTTCAAATGTTTTCGTCAAATATTTGGTCAAAATCTACCTTTGCAGTGTTTGTTATACCCTATAGCATAACTAGAAAAGGCTAAAATGTTTAAAGCGGGGAGTCAATTTCAAAGGAAGATGAATCACCAGCTCTCCAATTTGTGCTCTAACGGACGAAAACAACATTGCTGCTGTCTAGTGACAGAGGATTGTCCAATAATATTAAAAATACT
Organism: Metallyticus violacea; assembly: GCA_030762175.1. NCBI lineage: Eukaryota > Metazoa > Arthropoda > Insecta > Mantodea > Metallyticidae > Metallyticus > Metallyticus violacea. Next base: position 2,155,094 of record CM060841.1, on the reverse strand, counting down.
TTCAGAAATTTTGAAAACACACTATCACTCAGACGTTGGTAGTTGAAAAGTTGCATGTGAGACGTGTTTGTGCTCGGTGGTTTCCAAGGCTGCTGATTCCCCAATGAAAGTAAGCTCGCGTTTAGATTTTCATACAGAAAGATGAAAGTGATCACTGCTGATGAAACTTGGCTACATCATTTCGATCTTGAGAGCAAACAGCAAAGTTCTGTGTGCCAATTTGCACCATTACCAATAGCAAAAGTGATTATTTCTCCTGGGAAAGTTATAGTCATCTCATTTTTGACATTCAAAGCCAGTCGCACTGTACACAACTGAAACTGTGCAACGATACAGAAATGTTCTGAAAACTCTGCAAGTATCACATGCAAAAAGTATCCTGCAATAAGCAGATTCTGCACACAACAATGCACGTTAGCACATCGCAAGAATTGTTACATACCTCACAAAAATAAATGTGAAGTATCCCCCCTCCCCTGCTCCATCATGGTTCAAATTTTATCCCTTGTTTCTTTTTCCTTTCCTTTTTAGGCCTTTTCCATTGTCAGAGGTGGTGAAGGCTTCAAGACGATTTTTAGTAGGATTTAACGCCCGTTTTTACTACTGAGGCACCACAGGCGGTGGGCACTGATGATACATGAGATGAAATGACAGCAAGTCTGGCGGAAACGTTGGGACAGGTGCATTGCATCCAACCGGAACTTCTATGAGGAAAAATAAAAATATGTTTAAAAAGCTTGTAATCAATCACAGCAATTTTTGCACCACTTTCAATCTGAATGTAACTAGAGGCTCAAAATAAAAAGGGAAATATATCTAGGTCCGTTAGATACGTCACAGCATTAACTGGAGAATTAATGCAGCGGTAGTGGGGAGACTATTGTGCCATGAGAAACTAACGATGGGGCACAGGTGTGTACGCAGATAGCGCACGATGGTCAAATAGTCGGTTACACTCCCCTTTAAGCTCGTGTTATGTTCACAGATACAACTGAACACTGAAGCAGTAACAGAGGGCGATACTGAATAATAGTAACAAAATGGACGTAAAGCTGTAACAATTAAGTTTTTGAGATGAAGAGCATTGAAATGTTTAAAGAACTGCGTGTTATTTTCTGTTATCGTACCGAATGGAACATGGCTGCTGTTTTGATCTGTTACATGCTGTGTTGTCATCAGCCACTTAATATGTTGTGCGAAACTTTTCTTTTGCTTTTATCCTGGCTTGTATCTAGGGTACAGAAGTTCACTCAATAAACTACTAATTTTGCATGCAAATTTGCTCTTAAGAAGTTAAGCATATGAAAGTAAAAATGCACAAATAAATTGTAAGAATTATATTTGAATTAATTTATAATATTTCTAGTCAGGTTTTGCTAGTAAAAATATGTTCACATAATATCCTACAATGGGAACACTGCAAAAAGCTTAGACTTATGAAAAGCATCATAAATGGCCAAATTTTCGGTTTTTATATATATTTTTATATCCAAATGTATGAAATTCAAGGCAGTGTTACAAATGCAACTGCTGCTGCTACTGCTACTGCTACTACTACTACTACTACTACTACTACTACTACTACTACTACTACTACTAATAATAATAATAATAATAATAATAATAATAAGCTAAAATTACTTTTTTCATATAAATTTCGGTCTAAATTTCAACATTATTAATTATTTTTTCATTCTGTATAATGTAAGAAAATTAAACTTATTATTATTATTATTATTATTATTATTATTATTATTTGATGATTTTTCTATGCTTATATATGCTTCTTCCACATTATATTACTTTTATATTAATCTATTAATTAATTTTCAATAAGAGTTGCTTGAATAATATTGATTTTATGAGATTTTCAAGCGGAATTCAAGTGTAGTGAAAAACCCATCACGTGATATGTAGCTACAGAGCCCTCGTTTGAACCAGTGGCCGGCTTAACGGGGATTTGCTTGGCACCGGGAAGCGCGTGTTTGTCGGTAGAGTTGGATATTCATACCCCCTTAAATTCCAGCGTATAGATTTCTACAGTGCACCGAACACAAATTTTTTGTCATAAAATAGAATTTCGTGTGCAAGATCGGATTATTCTGCACTCCAGTATCCGTTGTTTTGTGTCTCTACATGACCATGAAAATGAAAGCATACATCGTCCGTAAAAATAATTCAACGCAGGTCAATGGAATTATGCAATACCCAATTGCAGAAATTATTCTACTCACATTATCGCGTGGTTGAAATTCTTGAACTACAATTATCTTATAGGGTTTGAATTTTAAAAGTTTAGTGGCATTCCAAGCCGAGGTTTGCGAAATTCCCAATTCCTGTGCAAGATTTCTCAGATGTTTCTTTGGACTTCGTTCTAACTTTTCTCCGATGCCATGGGGTTTTTCCTCTGTAAGAACACGGCGTTTTACTTTCGGTTTCTTATCAAGAACCCCTTTTCCCTAAATCTATACACAGGACTACGAAGCGTTTCTCTGTGAGGCTCACAAACAGTAGAGAATTTATCTGTAAATCGCCGTCTCACTTCTCTGCAAGAGTTTGTTGTCACATAGGAATCATACATGAAGATGTTGTGTGCTAAAGTATACGGACTTTTCGGCATTATAACAGCACTAACACACTATAATACCGAAACACGTGATCTCACAACGTTAAATTTCTGTACAGCACAAAGTCTTCGTGTCAGCACACGGAGAGGTGGGAAAGTGGAGAGTAAGCAGAATGTGCTAGAAACAGTGCAGGCAAATCCCTGTTAAGCCGGCCACGTGTCCAAATGAAGGATCTGTATAAGTTTGATATTAATGAAAAGCTTCACATACTACCAAAACGTCTTTTACCATTATGTAGGCAATAAATAAGGATGAAAAAGTTGATATTTTGTAATGACAATTTGTAGATTTAAATGTTTTATTAGCTCTTTGTTGTATTTAAGCGGAGTAGAAATAATTAAAATATTGAGAACATGAGGGACATTTTCATATAATATTATTACTATAATATCTGTATTGCTAAAAGAAAATTATTTAAAATAGGGAATAAGAGTACACAGTAGTGGAAGATTGAATCGGAACGGACATTGGAGAACTGGGTCAATTTTTGAAATGAGAATATTGACGATTTTAAATATTTCTTAGAAAATGTTATATTCATATTTATTGAGGTAATATGTTGAGTTTCTGAAGACTCCTCGAAGCAGTTTTTAAAAGTTATTTCTTAATTAGGCATCAGCCAAAAACAAACGCTTTCTTTCCCTCATACCTAACATATTACTCTCTTGCTTTCCCCTGGCACTGAATCCAGCCCCCCCCCCCATATTGATGAAATAGGATTCTTGTATTTCACAAAATAAAACCACAGATTCTATCTTTTCTTCCTCTTATTCTTCCTCAGATTCTGATGACGTTAATTCCGGAAACGTTTTTTGTTTGTTTGTTTGTTTTTGCTCTTTTATTTTCCATTTTCCGTTTCTGTTCTCTCTTCTCATCTTTTCTAGATCAATATTTTCTGAGGATGTAAAAAGTATAGCTTGCTGTTTCCTTTTGGAGATTTCTGATCCATTTGTTTCTTTGGAGAGGAAAACCCACGAAAGACGTCAAGGATTCAATGTTGATGGGACAGGAACGTGACTGGGTACAGGAATGTCAGAGACTTCTCTATTATCAAGGAATACATTTAGTCAGAAAAGTATGTTCAGGGAGCAATGGACACATCCCAGTTTATCAACTCAGCAATGGTAGATGTATATGCAAGAATACTCGCTCTCTCTCTTCAATGCTGCATATACAGTAGCTCTGAGTTCTTGTTCTAGAAAAACTGTCTGACTGCCAGTGGCGGCCTGTGTATAAGTCTATAATGACGCGCCCCCTTTTCAAAGAAAATTCTATAATTATTTCTAATTTTCTCTTCTCCTGTTCACTTTTAAAATAAAAATTGTATGAAAATAGCGATGAATAACTTATTAGTTATTAATTATATCTTATGCAATAAACAAATTTCCAGTGGCGGTAGCATCATCGCGGACTCCTGAAGGGCAGCAGCAGTTAGCAAAAGATGGGAAAAGATTATATCAAAACCTATCCCCAACAATCTGCCCCCCCTTCAGGACTACCCACAAAAACATTTGCACATCGGCATTGTTGACTCTCCGATCTGCTCAAAAGAGTAAGGAACGGCCGATCATTTTCTGTACTGTATAACACTTCAGAGTGACTCAAGAGAAGACTCATTAGAAGGACGAGCACGGATGTACTGGGTGGCACGGCGTCAAATGACTGACCAACCAAGAACGGGCGTTGGCTAAAGAAGAAGAAGAAGAAGAAGCACGAGCAAGTGGGTCCTCCATTAACGAGGGAGGCTCAGTTGGGCCAGCCTGGAAATTTTTACGCTTTAAACTTTTACTTCCATGGGTCAGCAAAGATTTGCCAGTTATATTTTTCTTCCTCCAAGAGCTGTTTGTCTTTCTCCTGCTTATTTCTGCGTTCTATTGGGACAGCAGGAAGACGGTCCGTGGTCAGCACTCGGATTCTCTATTTTCTTAGGAACCAGCTATTGAGCGGTTACTGACACCATACCCAACTGACTAGCGAATGTTTTCTAACTTTGTTTGAAATTGGGTGGCTTTCCCATTATTTGTGAGTTGAAAGTTGACTTTCACAATGTCAACTGTTAGGTTAAAAAAAAAAAAAGCGTATTTGTTTTGTGGCAATGAATAAAGTGATCACATAGCACAAACTACGATGTAACTGCCGTTTGCCGGGAAAGAGTATAAGGCTTGATAAAAGAGACCTTCCTTCACGCCATTTGGGTGTCATGTAGTTATGCCCTTGGCTACACTTCTACAGGGAGCAAAAGCCACGAGCAACCACTATTGACTGTGTGCGATGGAATCCTCCAACTCATCAATTGTTGTAAATGTGCTCAAGAACACTCTTTCTTCCAGATAGCCTCAAAATCTGATGGATTAATATCTGCCGATCTTGCAGGATTCTGGAAAGAACGCAAATTGATTTGTAAATAAAACCGCGGAAGGACTGCTGAAAAACTGCGTAATAACAATGAATAAGCCCGATAGAAGTTTGCAGAGGTTGTATCATTTCGTTACACAAATTCAACCACAACAATCAAACAAATTCGTTGTCATGGTAATGCAAACATTCCATTGTTCTGTAATAAGGCAGCTTTTAAAGTTTGTATAGGAATTAGAGTTCCTCTTATTTTGAAAAATCTTATGGAAGGAATTTTATGAACAGATGGTTATGAACGCTTTTCTTCTATCTCTTCTAGAGTTGTAGAAAAATGTTTGAAAAAGATGGGTTTGGTAACCGTATCTTTCTCTTGCATCTATTGTTAAACTTGGGAAGCCCACATTTGGAGGGGAAATGTCGGAAATCAGCCGCGATTATATAGAGGGAATTGTAATGTTTGATTCTCCTAAGAAAGTTTTTTTCGCTTCTTTGCAGTTAAGTTTCATCATTTAATAAAAGTACCTAAAATCGAAACACACATTTCTTTTGGCTTTGAAGGAAAGGCCAAAGAAAATAAACACTTTGCACTTAAACATTTATTCATACGTACTTAAACTAAAGTAAAAAAAAACTATGCAATACTTTTACTGTATAGTTGTACTATCAGTGAAAGAAAGTAAACATTCATATTTCTACGTAATCATTCAGTGCGGTAACTTAGAGATCAAATAAAAATAATTGAATTATTTAACTATAAATGTTTCCTGTACTTGTACAAAAGTGAAGTTATAGCTGAAGATCGATCGTGTTTTAACATGTGCACGTGCTCATTCTCAACTGTGAGCTCACCCTCTTTACCCAACCTGTTTGGAGAGGGTGCAATGTCTGGCAGCATGTGCCCATCCTCTACTGCCATACCATTTTTTGATGTTGTTTAACGCCCGTCTTTACTACAGGCGTGAACACTGATGATACATGAGATGAAATTATAAATTGGAAAGGGTATTTTTAAGGAAGGAAACGTTCCAGGCCTAAGTTTATGGTACCTCCCCGGCATTTGCCATTTATGATGACTGAGGAAAACCTGGGAGAAACCTCAGTCAGGGAGGACGGTCCTGGCGGGATTCCCACTCCAGACCTTCCGCTCACGAGTGCGCCTTAACGACTTCGGCCACCCGTGGCGGTCTACCAGGCTACGCCTTTATACAAAAGAAACGAACGTGAAGAGAACTTAAAATGCTGACCAGTTGTGTTCTAATATGCCTTTCCGTATTTGAATTACACAACTGCAATGCTCATTTAATTTTCTTGAAGGGCTTTTTCAAGTTCTAAAATGTACTACATTTTTTTCATTTGTCTCTAAATACAAAAGCATCTCCTTAGCTCATGACATCATAGCCCTTCCATTGGTAAGGTTTCTCACAAAATTACAGAGTTTGGAAAGGTGCCCAACAGAAGCAATAGGCATGTTCCAGGAACACGATTAGCTGGAAAATGACGCAGTATAAATGTCGGTTTTATAATTAGTTCATTAATAACAAAGATGCATTTTATTTTCTTGTCTTTAAATATTTGTCCATCGCGGAATTAAATTTCCAGTAACATTTGAGCAAACAAGGACAGTAGCAAGTAAACGCGCTCTGCAATAGGCAATTCAGAAACCTTTTCCTGCAAATATTTTCTTAGTTGTTTGATCATTATTTTAAATCCGCATTCATCATTTCATAACTGACTCTACGAACTGAAAGGATGAAAGTAAGCGAACGCTTTCAGTAAATATCCGAGACGTTAATGAAATGGCCCAGGAACTTCCTCTATAACAACAATAAAGTTTATGCCTGATGGTGCACCAGCACATATCTAACTCGAAGATATGGTCGGTCTCCAAGATCTCTTAATTTAAATTCTCAGGTTTCTAGTGTCTTAAGTTATCTAATTAACATATGTAGTGTGCAGTTCCGCCATTGACACAGATGAAAAACTCGAGCAGAGAATTGTCCACACTTGTCAACAATTAAGAATAGCTATTGAGTGTTAAAACCCCTAAAATAATCATTCAATCTTTCTTAAAAGTTTATTACATAGTTAAATGAGCAATATTCGTTACTATTACAATTGGATGTATTTGCTTTAACGATTTTAAGACATTTACATTTTATATTTCATAAAAATAGTTCCACACAATACAAGTTAGAACGTTTAAGAGTTATAGATTTTTAAACTATAGTATTTATATGTTAGCAGTTTTTACATTTATTTCCCATTTATGAGAAACATTTTAACAATGATATTTTTAATAATAAAGTTAAATTAAGAAATAATCATAATAAAAGTAGTATATATACCACCTTGGGTTACTTTGTTCGTTCCACAGTCTTACCAAAACTTGTGGCCAGTTCGGAAGTAAACTCAGTGTTAAGGTGCTACAGGTATTTTACAGTTTGTTATAATAATGTCGCGAGATAAATACACATTACAGCAACAGATTCCTATATACGATTCGTATGTGATTGCATCATCCTGCAGGGAATTCCCAGGTGTGCGTCCTCCAAGCTATGCGAAAACGTGTAATTACATTTAGGGAAACGGGTTCGAATCTTTGTAAGAAGCGAAGGGTAAATTCAATAAGCTCAGCTGGACGAGTTATGAAGCTCCTAAAAATTAAACCATATAAATTCAGGGTTGTCTCCGAATTGCTAGCACTTGATAATGAGAGTCAGGCAATTTCTGTAACTGGATTTTGAGGAAGGTTAAAGTTGGGATAGATGATCCAAATAACCACATATTCCAAATTATCTTGCAAATTGATCACTTGCAGGCTCACGTTTCTTAATACATTATACTAATATTTAAAAGGCTTTCACAAATCAAATTGTTAAATATAAATGTTCAAATATTTTGAAGCAAACCTAATATCATAGCTCAACAACCCAAAGATTTTGAAGTTTTAATATATTTTGATTCTACAATAATGTATTTTGCATCCTTTCAGTTAATGAAATTATCCAAGTTCAGGTAAGAACATTGTAAGCTGGGAGATCGATCCTTATCGAACAATTGTCTTTATGATAGAGCTGGAAGCTATTTGATATTCGGCCCATTATCTGAGCACCCAACTATTCAGTTGGATCCAAGCAGTTCTGACCGATGGCCTAACCACAGCTATGAGTACTTTCCGTGTTACTGCGAAAACATCTCTAGCTTCTCAAATTGCTGTTACCAAACGTTTCTTTTCCTCTTGCCCTACTTTGCTTTTGTGCTGGTGAGAAAGGCACAAAATAGAGAGGGGAAAGTGACAGCTGTCAGAGTAGTAAGATGAACAGAGATAAATGTCCCAGCATCGCCGAATAAACGACAGGAAATGTAAACATACATTTGTTCACATTTTTGCTCCTTTCCAGAGAGCACCTCAGAATGTCAATGTAGATATATCGTTTACTTTCTACTCATGTAGTGACACACTCTTTTCAACAAAATAACGTTATTTACGTAATTAAAGGATCTTATCTGAAAATTTATATCAGAAGTCCTTTACGCAAGTTGAATAAGATGATTTTAAAGTGTATTAATTTACAGAAAATGAAAACATGAATAACATTTTTTGTTGGTTACAGGCTGTAATATAATTTAAAAGCGTACACACTTCCCCGGAGGTTGAAATATATTTTCTTTATTACTTATACGTTAATTTGAAACAAACACTGACCTTCATGCCTCTGAAATACTTCTTTCAATATCTAAAAAATTGACCGAATTATTCATTAATATATTTTAGTGTTCCATTACAGTTGTTGGGCCTTTAAATCAACTCCAGATAAGTTCATTTCCTATTTCTGAGGGATTTAAAGTTATTAAAATTTTGTTAGTGAGAATTTTGTGCTGCCATCGAAATTATTTTATTCTATTTGTGTGACAACTGTTACCAGTATGGTACACCTGTTATGTAGTAGGAGTAGTAATAATAATAGTAGTAGTAGTAGTAGTAGTAGTAGTAGTAGTGGTAATAGTAACAGTAACAGTAGTAGTAATAGTAGTAGTAGTAGTAGTAGTAGTAGTAACAGCAACAGTAGTAGTAATAGTAGTAATAGTAGTAGTAGTAATAGTAGTAGTAATAGTAGTAGTAGTAATAGTAACAGTAACAATAGTAGTAATAGTAGTAGTAGTAACAGCAATAGTAGTAGTAATAGTAGTAGTAACAGCAACAGTAATAGTAATAGTAGTACTAGTAGTATAGTAGTAGTAATAGTAGCAGTAATAGTAGTAGTAGTAACAGCAATAGTAGTGGTAATAGTAACAGTAACAGTAGTAGTAATAGTAGTAGTAGTAGTAGTAGTAGTAGTAACAGCAACAGTAGTAGTAATAGTAGTAGTAATAGTAGTAGTAATAGTAGTAGTAGTAATAGTAACAGTAACAGTAGTAGTAATAGTAACAGAACAGTAGTAGTAATAGTAGTAGTAGTAGTAACAGTAACAGTAGTAGTAATAATAGTAACAGAACAGTAGTAGTAATAGTAGTAGTAGTAGTAATAGTAACAGTAACAGTAGTAATAGTAGTAGTAGTAGTAACCGCAATAGTAGTAGTAATAGTAGTAGTAATAGTAGTAGTAATAGTAACAGTAGTAGTAATAGGAGTAGTAATAGTAATAGCAACGGTAGTAGTAATAGTAGTAGTAATAGTAGTAGTAATAGTAACAGCAATAGTAGTAGTAATAGTAGTAGTAATAGTAACAGTAGTAGTAATAGTAGTAGTAATAGTAATAGCAACGGTAGTAGTAATAGTAGTAGTAATAGTAGTAGTAATAGTAACAGCAATAGTAGTAGTAATAGTAGTAGTAATAGTAACAGTAACAGTAGTAGTAATAGTAGTAGTAGTAGTAGTAGTAGTAGTAGTAACAGCAACAGTAGTAGTAATAGTGGTAATAATAGTAACAGTAACAGTAGTAGTAATAGTAGTAGTAGTAGTAGTAGTAGTAACAGCAACAGTAGTAGTAATAGTAGTAGTAGTAGTAACAGCAACAGTAATAGTAATAGTAATAGTAGTAGTAATAGTAGAAGTAATAGTAACAGCAACAGTAGTAGTAATAGTAGTAGTAATAGTAGTAGTAATGGCAATAGTAGGCACATCTTTATTATAAAATTGTATATACAATTTACATTACATTACAAATGAGTCGTAGACCGTACATGCTTAAAAATGATACACAAATAGTAAGAGGAGTAAATAATAATAATACAAATTAAACAATATTAATAATAATAAAAATAAATAAACAATAAAATGGAAACATGTTATTTATAATTATGCTGGTTATTGCGTTCAGAAAATAAATTGCTTCTGGCTTCGTGCACTTTGGCTAGGAAAATTCCATATTTAGTCAATTAGCGAGATTTGCAAACAGGTCCCAGGTTGTCAATCATTTTATAATAGCCTTAAAAAGTTTTCAGGAAACAACGTTTTTCTCAGGTGTTCCCAGTAGGTACATTCTGCCAGAATATGTTCATTCTTCAGTCCCTCAAAAAAAAAAAAAAAAAAAAAAAAAAGGCAGATTCTCCTACCAGAACTGTCCGTTATTTTTTGAACCTTCCAACTTCCTAGCATAAGCCAGGCCATCTCTGATCTCGCCTTTCTCCCTAGAACAAGTGAATATATACACCTCTTTGTCTCAAATATTTAATTTCAATAGGCTCAAGGAGGCTTTCGTGTTACATTCTGCTTCGATTTCCTGCCTGCTGATAACTTCTAGCCTTGTTCTAACCTTCTTCCAAACATTTTTATAATTTGCATTGTCTCGTATCCACGTTGAACCCAGGACCATTCCTCTGTCTCCTCTTCCACCTCTACATTCCAAAACGTTAATGTTATATTTTGCATCTGGTGTAACTGATAGTAGTTGTTTAACTTTTTATTGTTGTTATAAAAAGTAAATCATGTGATGGCAAATGTTAATAAACATTTATTAATGGATTAAAAATCAAATTTAAGAAATATTTTTGTATATTTGTGTTTTACACATTTTAACTTGAGGTTTAGTTTGCATATTTAAATGTAAAAGTTCAATATCTTGATAATAATTTGGTAAATTTATTTAATGCAATGTAACAATGTAAATATTTGAAAATAATTATTTCAAAATTTTACAACATGTAAGAGTGATGCTTACTTTGTAATTTAAGAATATATTTTAAACATTTAGCACATAATATTTAATTTTGTAAGTTCTTATAGAAACGGAGAAAGAAAATGTGAAAAACATTTACATCTACATGTATGTAATCAGCGTAATGTATAAAGCGTTAAAATTGAGAAGCACAAGTTTCTCCAAGCTGCATTACAGCTATTAAGATAATAGCTAAGGAAGTTATTATTTTGTATTTCTTAAGCTCAAAGGATAACGGAATGCCCTATTGTAAGAATATTAACTATATCGAATTTAAAGAGCATTTTCTCAAAAAAAAATTCAAGTTACAAACTTGACATTTTTACAGGAGATGACTACAATAGCTAAATACACTTAAATATAAGGTGAAATAATTTATTTCAATTTAGTAAAATATACTTCAGAATAAAAATTATTTGTATTAGTAATTTATTTTATGCATTTTACAGTAAACAATAATTTATAAAGGGCTTAAATGTTTACAATTTTCAAAGCTATTTATTATCTTAGCAGCTGAAAAACTCAGGAAAGAGCTTCAGATTTAAACAATAATAACAAACAAGTCCTTACAATATAAATTTCAAAACAATTCAAACGCTTTTTAAAAAGGAATATAAAATAAGGAAAATGTTTAAAGTGTTTAATAGTCAACTACTGTCCAGTCCCTCACATCCTGTACTTTCCATTAGTTTCCCTGCTCTACGTTATTATTTATGTTATTGAATTAATTAGTTACTTCCCGTGATATTGTTTATAATGTTCTGAAACTTCTCATATAATAATGTTATTAAAAACAGCCAACCATATTTTTGGTCACAGATTGCGGGCTATCAACAGTCATGTCATATTTTATAGATGGTTTTTGGCTTACTCTGCAATACAATACTGTAAGAAGAATTTGTTTAGCATTTACATGCTCATTAATAACCGCTGCTTAGAAGCTAATAGAATTTTAACAAATTTTGAGTTTAACTGATTTTAACGTTTAATAAAGATAATATTTAAAAGTGTTCTGTCTGAAACTGTGACATTTTAACTCGAAAACAAAATTTGAGAACTATAATCCAATTCTGTAAACGACAGAGCATACAAACTTTTGTTTCATTGAAGAGATTTTGATTTATATACAGAGGATGCCAAAAAATGTATACGCACTTCAAGCAAAGAAAAAACTGTGTTAACATAACAAAACTGAATTCACACAAACAGAAAACGATGAGCACTAATCATCTTCGACTTTTACAGTTACAACAGTTGCTCAAAATGGCCACCATCGGCATTGATACACTTCTGAGTACGTTAAACTACTGATTGAGTAACGTTTGCGAAAGTATCCTCAGCGATTGCAGCACATGCCGTTTCAATTTCTTCCTGAAGTGCTGTCAGTGTAGCTGGTTTTCTACGGTATACAACATCCTTAAGAGTTCCCCATAGGCAGAAGTCCAACGGAGTTAGATCCGGAGAACACATTGGAAACCTCTTCGTCCTATTGCCTTTGAACTCCAACAACATTCTCGGTTTTCCAATACAACTTCAAAATTGGTTTCCGTTGTTCAAACGATAATCTTGATTCCATTTTGTTGTAGCAACGCTAGCATAACGTAATGTGAGTCGCATGTGTTTACAGAGCATCATACTACTCAATACTGTTGTTTTTCCGTTCAACTTTGAAATATATTAAATAGCACCTACTGTGAAAATGTGTATACGTTTTATTGGCACCCTCGGTACTTAATTTTAATTGTTATATTCATTGCACTCTCATCCAGAGGGCTGCCATTCGTGTCCAGGATTTGGACACATTTAGGGCGGATAGTGTAACAAAACACGATTTTTCAATTTCATCTAACTTTCATATTTTTTTATTTTAGCCCCTTTTCTGTAGTAATGAATAAACAATATACCTGCTATCATGAATGACGTAAGCACGTGATGTATTACCTAATCATACCGAATAGGAATTAGCTTTAGTCAGCTAAAATACATGTAATTTTCTAAGGAACCCGGGTTCACATACCACTTTTCCATTTTTAACTGAAGAAATGAAGCATGCATTAAGAAAGTGTTAAAAATAAATAAAAGTTAACTCAAATTAAAGAAAGTTTGAAGAAAATGAATAGATTTCCAATATCGTAAAATATTAATTGTGAAAGAAATGTCTTAAAACTAAATTCACAAAAATAGCTCAATGTTGCCAAAACTGAGATAAAACGAAAATAAGAGAAAAAGGAGAAAGAAAACTCAGCAAGTTTTAGGAAATAATAATTAAATAAAACATACAAATTCTAAATAAACTTTTAAAGTAACTGATGAGTTACTTGCCACGTTACTTTAAATCTCATGTTATTATACAACAGATTGAATGACTACAGTGTCAACTTTCAAACGATGTATAGAAAACTTTATAACAAAACACTGTTTTCATTGTTTACAAAGTTTTAACAGCTGATAAATTTTCTTCATTAAATCTTTCAGCCAGCTTAAAATCTATACTGTCATAGGCAGCAATAGACTTAAAATCTCTACTGTCATAGGCAGCAATAGACTTAAAATCTATACTGTCATACACAGCTATAGAGTTAAAATCTATACTGACATAGGCAGCAATAAACTTAAAATCTAATGCCTGCCTTAATCTGCAGTTCTATAAGACTTGGCTAGGGACTACTCCATAGCTTTAATTCTCAACTTTTCCGAAGAAACGAAAGTATCAAGAAAGAGGATTTTAATTTCATGTAAACAAAATGCGCAAGATGAATATCATTATCGCTTTTATCGCAGAGTTTTACTCCAACATCATAAGTTTTTATATATTAGGCACCCTGTTTTAAAGTCATTATGCATTTGCAATTTTTACTGTAAGTGCACACATTTTCCATATGATGCTAGGAAAAATGCAAGCTCCTTTTTTCAGACTCTAAGCGCAATATTTAGACACATAGCACGACTTCCACGGTTTAAACCGATAAGAGGTTAATCTAACGACAAAATATAGTTTGTTTCCTAAACTGTGTTACATTTTTGAGTTCATATAATCGTTACGTATTCCTGGTTATTTTTTCTGAACTAATTTTCACAAAGGTCGTTTCGCTAAAAACTATTTCTTCTCCTAAAGCATTTCTTCGAATACATTTTTATAAGAAAACTTTTATAATGGGCATTTTTCTTAATAATATATATTTCCTAATCGAATATGTCTAATAATGTTCTCTTTCATTTATTTATATTTGCCGTATTAGTTGCACAGAATTTTGGAATTAAAATCTTTCAACTTCAAAAAAACTATGACTGATTAAAATATTCTTTAATCTTCTTAGAAATGAGTTATTTGATTAGATGATTTCTCTAACAACAGATAGCAAACTTTTTACTCTGGGAATACAACAACAAGAAGACGAAGGAGTACAACAAGAAGACGAAGAACGATTCCATCTACAATGAGGTTATTTGAGTTAAGGACCGCAGACGCTGTAACTGCAAAAAAGGGAAAAAAAGGGTCGCATGATGTAAATTTAAAATTTTCAGTGTAGTATTTATATATATAATTAATAGAGTAATAAAAACTTCTAAAAAGCATAAAAACTCATAAAAAACACTCAGAGTGCAATATAAAAAGGTTCACATAAAATTTCACACTAAAAACCGTAAAATTGAACACTAAAATCACACTATATTTCGAGCTTGGCTCTTGGTCACGTGATGAAAATGAACTGAGCTCTGGCAGCCAGCGTCTGTCGTTGTGAGGCATAGAGATGTGACGTGGCAGCAAAACTGTCAACTCTAGCTGAACAAAGTAGTTTGGCAAACCTGGCAGTATTACAGGGAGATGTTGAGGCCTGGAGGAATACGGGCTTTATGTAAAACTATTGCTGCCATCTCTACGTCTCTAAGTAAGGTGTGTTTAGATGGAGGAGCGGCATCTATGAGAATAAGAGAGAAACAGTTGTCGAACGTGGCCTGGTGAAAATTGGCATGTTGTGATACCGGTAATGGGGAACAAGTTTTAACTGAATGCCTGTGATTGTTCATTCTAATAGATACCTTAGTGGACGTTAGTCCAATGTAAAAAGCGGGACAAAATTGGCATTTAAGTAAATACACCACATTTGTGGAGGTACAGTTGAAAAAAGAGTGAATTTTAAATTCTGATTTCAGATTTGTACTAACATAAGATGAGCATGGGGATATCAAAGCACAGGTTTTACATTTAGGACGGTTGCACGGATATGAGCCAAGTGTCGAGAAGGAGGGCTGAGGATAATCAATATTTTTGCGAAAAATGCTTCTGAGGTTGCGAGCTGACCGGTTTTGCTGCCACGTCATATCTCTATGCCTCACAACGACAGACGCTGCCTGCCAGAGCTCAGTTCATTTTCATCACGTGACCAAGAGCCAAGCTCGAAATATAGTGTGATTTTAGTGTTCAATTTTATGGTTTTTAGTGTGAAATTTTATGTGAACCTTTTTATATTGCACTCTGAGTGTTTTTTATGAGTTTATATATATATATATATATATATATATATATACATATATATATATATACTAAAAGCATAAATGAATACTGCACTTTAAACTAAAAATAATAAGCAATAACCTGCATTATAACAGGCGTTGAAAATTATGTCCTTCAATGGCAATACGTTGCCGGCATCTGTTTAGGAAATTCTGCCCTTCATCTAACTTTTCTTCCCCAAGAACTCCTCCTTTCGGAGCAGGATTCTTGTCGATGAAAAACCCTGCTTTTCTTAAATTTTAACAAGCTGGCGAACATTTTCTCTATTCGGAACACGATCGCCTAATCACTTCTCTACAATGATTCGTTTTTCACGTGTATATTGTACATAAAATCCTGCTTTAAGGGTATATTCACGTAGAGACGTAACTAAATTAAGAAAAAGTAGCATACAGCGAAAGCAGCGAGTAACATAGGAACGCAAAACCACTTTGTGACAATTTTAATATAAGCTGCTACCTGAACGTGTATTATAGGCCTTGATGACTGACTTCTCCCAATACACAGACGCGCTCTGCTGAACAGCAAGTCAAATAGCATCTCTGTGGGGGAGCGGGGGAACTGTACTAATTAGTGGATGGACAGCCATTTTAAACTTTCGAGAAACACCATTCTAATTTGTATTTCAGCGATGATCCAGTTTCATTAGATACGAAATTATTACGGCGAAACTAAAATGGGAAAAGTTCAAGGCAGAAGAAAAAAAGAACGACCTAAAAACGACCAGAAATAATCTACAGTTATGAATGAAAATTGTAATTTATGTACCTATATGCATTAGCAGATACTATTAGAATGTAATGTTTTAAATAATACATTTTTGTATTGAAATTGTTTTAAAATTTCTTAAGGAAACTTTTAAACGGAGGATTTTAGGAAAAATATAAGTAGGAGTTTTTACTGTAAAAAAATGACTTTAGAAAGGATAAACTTTCAGAAAATTGAAATAGGAAAAATGGCCGGAAATGTCTGTTCTTTGCCAAAGAACATCCAAGAGATGAAACTTTCCCTCCTAAGTTACTGACTTTTTTTTATTTTACTTTTACAGAAACCTTCAGTCTTGTTATCTTTGAAACCACTTGTCGCCATTATTACTTCGGTCGGTCTATTTTTCCGTTCACCAGATGGTTTCCACTATTTTGTTCTTCGGTCTTTTTTTTTTTTTTTTCTCCTTCAGCATGTCCCGAAAAGAGCTGAGGCTTATTTCATCCTTTTTCCCTTATACAATTACAACATCTTTTCTGTTACATCCATCCTATTTTGCCGCCCTAGCTTGAAAGCTTTACTCCCTTTTCAGTTAATTAATTTCCAAAGCTAATATCCTTTTCCCGTGAAAGCTATTTTCTCTACTGACGGCTTAATGACCCACACGTCTTCCACCGATTTGTCCCAGATTCTACACCAGAGACTGAATAGATTTCCTCCTCTTTCTCTGACCTGAAGGTTTCACATTCGATCCCCGGTATATTATTGAGCATGTTTTAAGCTAGAAGAAACTACCAGACTCGTGCTGATTGATGGCAACTGAGGAAGCTATGTAAGAGTCATGGTTACTGTCAGATACGCTGAGGACACACCTCCCTGCAATCCCATACTACACTCTATCGCAGCGGCCATATGGTATGTCCGGGCCCTTAATAGGCTATAGTAATTTAATATTAATATTTTCTCTCTCTTTGGATAGCGGACTAGAGTAGATGGAGGATGGCTAAGAACCGATTGAGGGATATGGATAGTGCAACAATTGCGCAATGCAGCGAGATGATTTCGTTAGAAGTATAAATTTGATTGGATGATGAAACAGTGCATCAAAATAGCAGCCAAACTCACTAGCCAAGAAATCTTTTATCTTAGATAGTGGCATGGATAATGATTAAGGTCTATGCTGGCAAGCAAATAAGAGAAGTAAACCTAGCTAAATGTCTGATGAAAGCGAGACAGATCAGGTCTGAAACAGGTGATGACAGAGAGGAGATGCTGGGGGAAACAATTTGAGTGAATCCAACTGTGTGTGACATTACTTGTGTTATTATATCTATGTTTGTATTTTATTTTATTTTACTGTGTGGAAGAAATATATGTGTCATAATTTGAAAAAGATGAGAACAATGAAAAATACTATTAACATTTTTCCTCAATCTTTCACATATTTCTAGAAAACCGTTTTAGAAAACAGAGATGTTTGGCAGCCTCGCCTTTCTCTTGTAGCTACTGGAGTGATGCTGCTGTGTAGCTGAGTGTTAAGGAGGGAAGGAGAAATGTGATCGGTGCCTGTTGCATACCGAATGTCGGATGAAAAAGGCCACAATTACGTTGCATTATGGGATCCTATTAATGTTTGATACTGGTATTTACTTTCTAAGAACGTTCTTAGGTCAATTTGTATTGAAATTTTTAACGTTTATTGAAAGTACATAAAACGAAACACCCTTACCTTTGAACTTTGAATGAATAAATGAAAGAAAATGTTTTGCACTTAAACATTTACTTATATGTACTTAAATAAAACACCAAATAGATACAATATGTTGGACGAACAATCAGTGAAAGAAAATTAAACATTCATGCTTTTGTATAACCATTCATTAAAATGAAACAAAAGCGAAATAGTTTTATTAAATAATTTAGAGGAAAGTAATAAAAATAAAACAAGTGCATTAATTTAAACATTACATCAATGCTGCACATACATTGTCACGAGACTGGCAGGGAATGGGTTCAGAAAGCATAATGCATAGGGGGACAGCGGAGTTAAAGTACGGGCACTCGCCTACTATTCGAGACGTATAACAAGGCGCGAGCGGCCTAAGTTATGTTATAACTAAAGACATTTCGAACCAGGCATGTAATCGTAAACTAACTATAAAGTTACTGATCAAGCAGATAAAAAGTTTTCCTTATCTCTCTTCCCAGTTATTTGACTTCCTCTTTTGACCCAATTTGTCTCTAAATGTTGTTTAACTAGATTACAGTGTCTGTTAGTTTGTGTTCTTAAAACGTCACAAAAAGTTATAGGGGTATTCCTGAAAGAGGAAATCTGTGCTAAAGTCAAGTTTTTCCAGCACATAACTTTCTTTACTGAAAAAAGAAATGTTTAAGCTGGGTTTGGTTCAATCATTTTGTTTATCTTACTCTAAGCTGCTATTTTTTTTTTTTTTTCCATTTTTGCTCTATACGATGTAAAAGTGACTAATTGATCATTTAATCAGAAAAGATGCACTCTCTGGTAAATGACGGTGGAAAAAAGTATATCATTTCATATGAAAAAGTTTCCTAATATCTTTTAAGCTTACCACTTTATTGCAACAGTAATCCACCAAGCATTTCTTGTACCTTTTATTAGAACCATAACAGAGACACTAACAGCTCTAAACACACTGCCCACTACATTCTTTCACTTCAACAGAAGAAGTTGAAATACCCCAACCATTTTGTAAATATTCCATTAAATATGCAATAGAGACTAAAAACGAAGAGTTTTTACTCTTTATATATATATATATATAGTATATATAGTATATATATACTATGTATACTAATAAAACAAAAAAATCTTTAGATATGCACTAAGTATAATTTACTCTCGAAAAAACCTAAATATGCAAACATGCACAAAGAGTCTACATCTATTTCGATTAAGAAGGTCATGAACATTGAAATTATTAATTTTATTAAAAGTTGCAGCGTCTATAATTCTCACTTCAAGATATAATTAAATCTCTATAATGTCTTCCATAATCTTTTCATGACATCATTTCGCATATTAAGAAACGGTTCTATTGCGATTTTCATACTGTTCGAATTTGTTACACTATACCGCGAGTTAGCTAAATCTTTTTCTCCTTTCTATGCAATAAATCTATTTTGTAAATATTTTTGGTTGGTGACTACGTGTTCATATTAAAATCAGATGTAAGTTGGAGAATTTTTAAATAACCAACTAAAGGAGCAAAATTAATGCAAAGAAACACATAGAAAAAATTATAAATATAATATTTATTGCCTGAATAGGAAATTCATGTGCACTTGAAACATTGAGATTGTAGATATTGAGATTTTTGTGTTTTTATTAATATGTTAAGATACGCAAAAGCTGCCACATTCACTTTTCTCCAAGAATTACTTGTTCAAAACGTATGCATGGAAAACAGAAGAGAGCATTCCGATTTTCACATCCAAACTCCCAACTGGTTTCGTGCACTTTCATATTACTTTTTTTTTAATACATTAGCACCTATCTTTTCTCCATCTCTAACGTTTTATGTTAAGTTTAGACCTGGAGTATGTGTAGTGAACTATTTTATTTCCACTTTCTCCTCCAGAGTTTTAACAGAAAAATCAAATTCTTTAACAGCCTTTACATTGTATTCGCCACGAGCAACAAACTACAATGTTCTCCTCTCACACAAACGCACTCTGATCTCATGTTTCTATAGTTCATTACCTAGCTGCTGAACTTAAGGAATGTCAAAGGAAATGAAGAAAACTAAACAAAGGCAATGAGCCAGCAGTAAAAGTCAGTATGAAATCGATTATTTATTTAGTGACAAAACATTCCAAATCCTTCACGGAAGCATGATAAAAGGAAACCAAAGCACTGTTTAAAAATGTGGAAGCGTTTTAAGAAAGGCCATTATCAAGAAACGCTGTGACTCAACAAATAGAATAGCTGTTGACTGGCGAGAAGAATCCTGAATATTTTGATGTTTTTCAGTGTCACTTGACGGAAATAACATTCATTTTTTTTTTTACAATTCGTCAAGTCTATGATGACATGAAAGCAATTTATTACTAATGATGGAACTGTGCACTACTGCTGAAGACATGTGTGACGTTGCACGGGGAATTCTATGAAATAAAACTTCCTTTCTTTCAAGCGTTGGCAGGCAAAGGCAAAGGATTTTGCAGCAGTATTAGGGGAGGGGGGGGGGGGGTTGGGAAGACGGATATCCAGACAAACAAAAATTGCAAACTCTCTTAGGACTTATTTATGAGCAGTTGCTTTGATCCAACCAAAACAGATAATGCGTTTAAGACAATTTGCGAAACTGTAAACTTTATTTGCCCAAGATGACTTTAGTACCACACTTTTAGGATTTAGACAGTGAAATATAAAGGCTACCGTACACGGATATTAGCTTGTCGTCTTGTCACAACGAACTGAAGAGTATGTATTTACTTTTGGAAGAAATGATCCCATCTAAAGCATGGAAGATGTGCCCTTTCTAGAGGTCATTTAAAATATATAAATAACAAATCACAAAAGAGAGACCAAGCGATAACTCGCATGTTCGGTAAAAATAAAACAATTTACAGGAAAAAAGTTTTGTTTCGAAATGATGCCACACATAATGGAGGGAAGTTGTGAAACGTATTTTTTTTCGGTGGAGAGGGAATGATAAATAAACAACTTACTCTGCAGGACCCGAACCTATGTTGCGGGAAACCACAGCAACACAACACAACAGGTGGATAGTTCCCTCTGTGCTATGCTACATATAACGATAAAAAGGACTTACAGTTAGAATCGCCCTAGTACACCAGTCATGGCTCATTTCACAAACGGCAGCGGAGAAAACCAAGGAATGACTGCATCGATGCGGAGTTGTCGCAACGCGTAAGAAACAAGCAATTGAATGCAAAACATAACATTTTAGGGTATGTTAATAGTTATCACATTCAATATACAGCGAAGTTAAATGGGAAACTGCAATGTGGCAATGTAAAACGCAAAGGAAAACAAATGATACGAGAAAAGGCATGTGTTTGAACAGTATAAATTTTGGATTTTTTTAACCTTAGCTAAGCTAACATAATCTAACCTAACTTAACCTAAACTTGTAGCCTATGCGTTAACAGTATAACTTTTGCAAAGGTTTTTAAAACTTGAGCTAACCCAACCTAACATAACCTAAATTTGCATCCTATGTATTAGTAGTATAACATTTGCAATTTTTAAAAACCTGAACTAACCAAACCTAACCTAAATTTGCAACCTATGCGTTAACAGTGTGACTTTTTATTTGTTTAAACCCAAGCTAAGCTAAACTAAATTTGCAACGTACATGAAATAAAAATAAAATGTTAACCTATGCATTGTCCTCCCTAAAAAGGTAACATTTATTACCAAGGTAAGAAAAGTTTAGACAAATCATTAAGATTAAAACAAAAAAAAAAAAAAAAAAAAATTAGCCCTGGCGAAAGCGAACTGACTATTTTCCTGTTGATAGCACAACTGTCTAACGAACTGAGGCACCAGGCCTACATGGTAATTATCCGCCTACATTAGTTGACTGGAATCGGGCTCGGTTTTCTCCGCTGCCATTCGCTGCCGTTCGTGAAAGGAGGCGTGACTGATGCACTAGGACGACGGGCTATGTGTTATATATTATCTAGCCATTGTTCAGAGTCGTTATGTCATATAACATTTTAGAACATTTTATAACACTAAATCTTGTAAACGGTGATGATGAACAATTAAAAATCCTCGCTAGTGAGCTCCGACTGTTTCGATCAGGACAAGACGCGGCAATTCCTGGAAGCTCAGTATAACACAGGTCATGAGAGCTTATGCATCTAAGGTTGAAGATATTCTACGGCAAATTTTTATCTCCATTTCGCTTTAATACCGACTTATCAGCCTCTAACTCCCACTTATTTATCATATATAACTAAGATTATTTTCTTCAGATTCCCCATCTGCTATAAAATATAAATATTACCATTAGAATGACTCTTGTATTATACATTTATTATTTAATAGGCTATCAGAAGAAGGAGAAAAATGACTTAGGCTATAAGATGAATTACAACTAGGGACCGAATTTTCAAGCACTAAAGTTTGTGAACATGGGCGCTTTTTTGCAGACTTCATCCTTTTAACATTTCTTCGTGCTTACTGGAGTTGAAGTGTTGAATCGTTTGGAATTATTTTACAGTACCAATTATTTTTTCACAAGCTTACAATAAAGCATATTTCATATTCTTGAAAACTGGGCAATTTCTCACTTGCTTTAGTATTAGGAATTTTTTGTTCAAAATTACAACTACCGTTTCTAAAGAGAATGCACTTCCAATTCCAAGTCTGAGTAAACCTCTGTAAACCACTGCACTGCAAACACAGGAGGCAACTAATAGGAAGGTATGGACTGGAATTGCAAGAGATGCTTATCTTTTATATTTTTCTCCTGTTGTTTCTTATGTCGGAGTGACTCACGCTGCTCTGAATTGGATTACGGGTGTACTTGTATTCTGGTTTTCCTGGAGCACTTGCTATGGCTAACTGGTGTGGCATTCAAGTGATTTCCTTAAGCTGCAATTTAACTCTATTCAAGAGCTAAGCCCATTCTTATTTTTAAAATCAGTTCTATGGGGGGAAATAAATGTGTATTATCTACTAACAGATTAAAATAAAATTAGCTAAATACGCACGGTAAAATAATGTTTAAAATGCATTTACTGCAAATAAAGGACAGTACGTGTTTAACAGCAGAAAAATAATATGTATTTGTCCTTAATTATAACTGAAGACATTACAGGATTTCAAATCCGCTCATTATAATAAAGCAGTGCTAAGCGTTTGAGGTATTCCTAATATATATAATCACAGCAAACTTGATCAGCTTTGGTTGAAAAATATCATTCCGCTGAATTTCATGGATTTAAATGAAAGTTTTTACATACTCGTGTAGTAAGTATTATAAATAGTAATTTATTTTTACCTTTAAATTCGTATTCATCAGTTTTTCTGCATTAATCCCACGCAAGTGCCTGGAATATAAAAAGAAGATTCTCTGTCATATTCAGGTTAATCAATCGATCCACAAAACTGGCCGTAGGAGAAGCTTTATAGTTCTACTTCTCTAAGTAGATAAAGATGAAAAGCAATACACGTGCCACTAGCAGTTGTCATGTAGGTTTTATTACATGCCTCTTTGGTTACACTCACGTTTCACGTGGAATGAATTCACTTTGTAATGCACAGAGGAACGTAAATTTGCAAACATTCAACCTTCTGTATTGTATAACTGAAATTCGGAAACATGTTTCACGCTATACGCATACAGAGAGTGGGATGCAACTGAAAACCAAAATTTGAAGATTAATTTCATGAAATAATAATGAAAAGGTTTGATATCATGTTGCCTTCCGATAGTGTTGGTCCAAAAATAATAGGTTCTGATTTATTTTTCTAGTTTGTATCAAAGTTAGTGATAATTGGTAGACAAAATAATAAATATAAACTCCCTTTACAATTAATGCATAATGAAAGCATTTTATATAAAATTTCCATAAAATATTATACAAACCTATACATAGCGCCCTGCATTGCGCGTTGGGCCAAGGTCACGTCACGCCAGCCACCTGTTCTCGCGCTGATGGCTGCATGCGAATAGTAAGTAAGTCGCAGGTTCTTTTTTCACGAAAACCAGCAATATTTCTATCTTTGTGTTGATACAACTCAACTTTCGGTTAGGAGATCGGTATAACTCAAATATTATACTATTACGTGTTATTGTAGATGAACGTTCCCAAACTTCTTGCATGCACGACTCCCTTTTCAATAATGAAATCATTGGCGACCCTTCTATGCACTTCGCTTCATAATAATAATAATAATAATAATAATAATAATAATAATAATAATTTGCAATTTTCTGCTCATACTTCAACAATGTGACATCTATTCAACCACAATGTCATTGAGGCGCTGCTGTATAACTGGTCAAAATAGTGATTAGAAAGTGGAACAAATAATAATACAAAATAACAATGTTAATAATAAAGAAATAAACATTAAATGGAAAGAATGATATTTACAGATGTATAAATGGAAATATATTATTCATAGCTGCATTAGTTATTGTGTTCTAACCAGAAAATAAATTGCTTCTAGCTTCGCGCACTTTGGCTAGGAAAATGCTATGAAATTCAACCAATTTGCATGGTTCGCAAACAGGTCCCAGCATATCAATCGTTCTCTAATTGCCTTAAAGAGTCTCAGGTGTTCCCAGTGGGTAGATTCGGTTAGAATATGCACCCATTTCTCACCTCCTCCACAAAATGGGCACATTGTGCTACCAGAACTGTGCGTTATTTTTGAGCCTTCTAAATTCCTAGTCTAAACCGGTCTAAACTTGGTATCGGCTTTTCCTTGGAACAGGCATATATACCTATTTACCCCAGTTTAGTTTAATAGATTCAAGGATACTTTCGTGTTACATTCTACCGCGATTTTCTGCCTGTTGAAATCCTCTAGCTTTGTTCCATCCTTCTTTTATTATTTCCATTGCCTCGTTGCCATGTTGAACACAGTCCTCTTTGCACCTCAGCAGCCCAAAACGCTGTATTGAAACGTTACCACCACAACAGAGTAATAATTCCTCATACATCGCTTCGAACAACTGATATATTTCATTATCAAATAAAATTTATATTGTGTGCATGCGATTAGGTTGCAGCCCGGGACTTGCGTCACTCTGCAAGTGTTAGTGACTTAGGCTTCACTACTAAATTGACAAGAGGGATAGTATGTTAACTAAACCTTTATCTTGCCTGTTTAGAAAAACACAACTGCACTAACGTAAATGTAAAGTCAAGTGTTGGGGAAGCTTAGAGTGCCAACTGAGAGAACACAATAAGGGTAACAGAATTCCTTGAAAGAGAACTTTTTAGTGATATTCCTACTTATACACTTCAATGTAGGTGTAAAGAATGAAAAGTTCTTTATTTTTAGAAGAGCTACACATACTTAATTTATTCCTGCTGATGCCCGCCTATCGTATATTTCAATTATAAAAGAAGTCTATTACCGTAACATATCAAACTATGTTCCCTTTAATATGGTACTTACTGCAGTAGGACGGTATTGCCACTGCAGATACAGCCCTAAAGACAAAGTACCGTGTTTTTATCGAGTTGCTGGCTTCATTTCAAGCTGCATAAGGTCAGAACACTTGCAAGTTTTCATCGTGCATCTCTGTTTCTGTAGAATTGCAAATGCTTCAAGAAAATTGTTAGTAATATCTTTTTGGTGGATACATATTTGATTGTAGATGTTCACATATACCTCATTCTTAAGTTTCGAACGCATTCGGGGAATTTTGTTAAAATTTAAAATACTTTTATTGATAAAGAGTCGTTTATAACAATTAATAAATGAAAAAACGTCACCAAATGGCACCATCATGTCCCACCAAATGTGGAAATTGTCAATAGACCTAAATAT
The DNA here is from genome assembly GCA_030762175.1 of Metallyticus violacea. Taxonomy (NCBI): domain Eukaryota; kingdom Metazoa; phylum Arthropoda; class Insecta; order Mantodea; family Metallyticidae; genus Metallyticus; species Metallyticus violacea. The sequence continues at coordinate 2,129,211 of CM060841.1, read as the reverse complement.
TTAACATAGGACGAGAGAGTTTAAAAATTATGCATAGTTGTTTGTATACGACTTGTAAAATGATTGATTTAACTTCGTAAGCGACATTTTAATATTTATGTAAATCGAGTACAATCTTGATAATTGTGATACGAGTGAATTCGTTTTTTTAATTAATTAATTAATTAATTACTTTATTTTTTTATTTATTTTTACAGTAACGCCCGTTTTTACTACTGAGGCATCACAGGCAGTGGACACTAATGATACATGAAATGAAATGATATATTGGGAAAGACCTTTTTTTTTAAAAAAGGAAGCGTTCCAGGCCTAAGTTTAAGATATCTCCCCGCCATTTGTTATTTATGAGGACTGAGAAAAACCTGGAAAAAACCTCATTCAGGGAGGACGGTCCTGGTTGGATTCGAACCCCTCTCGCTGAAGAGTCCGCAACTTAACGACCTCGGTTACCCGTGGCGGTACGAATGTTTAGAATGAAGTTTATTACATGTGTTGCATATAACGTTTTATATAATTTTAGCATTGAAATATCTTAAAAAGTATTAAACTTTTGCAAAATGTGAAGTTATGACGCAGTACATATGAAGAATTATATCGCAAGTTTTCTTAGCACTCGTTTCTATGGACGATGTTATTTTGTATTTGTTTCGAATGATTCAAATGGAAATGGATACTAATTCCGGAATGTTTATATTGAAAACATGGATATCATTGCGGAATAAATTATAAAGGAAACTGAGGTACCTGAGGGTGTTTTCATTATTCAAAAGTTCAAAAGTGTATACGAAAAGGAATATGACAAGTTCTGTGCATAGAAACGTGTTAGTCAACCAATGAAAAAATCTGATTGCATATTTGTCCGGAGCTGTTAAATATATAACGTTTAATGATTATTAATATGGTAAGTAATTTAATATGCATGCATGTATGTATGTATGTATGTATGTATGTATGTATGTATGTATGTATGTATGTATGTATGTATGTATGTATGTATGTATGTATGTATGTAGGTAGGTATGTATGTTTAAAGCGAAAGAAAATAACGAGGTTTAATATCTTGGTGTAAGATTTTTTATTTTTTAGGAAGTGTTCAGTGGGATATTAGCGAAAAAATGAAAGGTACTCTCTAGATGGAAAATTGATGGATTTATGATAGAAGCACCTAGCGATAGTGTTTACTAAAGCAGTTAGTTTTGTCTTTAGGAATGTTTGGGCCTTGTAGGCGCCATGAACTACACGGTCTGTGTGTTGATGATGTTGAGGTTGAAGGCCGTAATTTGATGGTTCATATTCGAGACACGAAATATTATGGGCCTGAAGGTGGTCCTATCAATTGTGTGCTGCTGTATGGGAGTTATGTTGCTTTATGTCCAAAAATTGTGAAATGAACTCTCTTTTTGTATTAGAGAGCTGGTAAGGTTAGTAAACCTGTTGGTATTGTAGTTTTGTAAGATTCCCTATGAAAGGTGCTAAGTTTCTGGATCTATCAAATGTGTCAAATTACACAGAGTACTGTGTATGCGGAGTTCGGCAACGATTATTGCAAACACTGGGGCCAGTATTACTGAAGCTAAGATATTAGCAGATAAGGGTTGGTGAATCTTACATAAAAGAATCAGTTGGAACTAAAATATAAATTACAAAAATTGAATAACAGTAGGAAGGCGAAATTCAACGCAGTAGTTACCAGTAGTGCCTAAGGAATAATATTTTCAAATGTGATTATATCTTTAATATTTACCTTCAAAGTCACTGTCATGGAGTAAGGTTAAGGACATTTTCTGTTAGTATAATAAAGATGATTAACTTTTGAAATGAAAGAAATTGTAATGTGATTAATTAGTTAAATGCATTTTAATGTTTCCAAGTTAATGGAAGTTCATTTAGAATGATTAATAGCTTACATTTTGTTGCAGTTTCAAAATTTCCTTTAATAATATGATTCTCATGTTTGAAAGTTGGTATGTTTTCCCCCTCCTCCGCCCACTTACAGGCAAGTTGCAATGATTGTTTCTTTATAAAATCTGATCAAAAAATTCACTAATTTATTACACCAAAATAATTTCGTGAATAGAAAGTAATTTTCAGTGGGACAAGTGAAAATATTTCATTAAGAGTGTTTAACAATTTATATGATATTCGCATTATCTTTCTCAGTTTCTATAAGTGATATTAAAATTATTATTTGTGTGTTCAATATTTAAAACATCTTATTTATTATAAAAAGGTATTCGCCATATCCTTTTCGAAATTATAATTTTCAAAGTATGTATTGTTAAGTTTGTACACAAAGGCATTTACAGCATTCCAATCATTTTTAACTTTACCGAATAATTCTTCGTTTGTTATAAATGATCACACAAGTAAATGTAAATAGACAAACTGCACCTCAATAATTAAAATATGCACAGAGTAAGATGTAGAGAAAGACCGTCTTTTAATCTGGTGATTAGCGATGCTGCCTGCTAGCCCGGAGGTCAGGTTTCGATACGGCTTGGAAAATTTCTAAGTTCAGGAGGTGTGGAAACTCCATCTATACCGATCCTTACGGTGACCAACGGAGAGGCAGCGGTCGGCGTGGTGCGGTGTGCTGATCACATATCTACCTGCAATACTGCACTCTGTCGATGATATCGCAAGACGAAAACAGGACGCAGCGCTCGTGCAGTAAGCCTCATCCTTCAGGGACTGTTGGGCTCGGGATTAGTTCTTTTTAAATGTAGGGAAAAATATTTTCTGAAATGTAATAATAAACACACTTGCTTCCTCATTGTAGTATTTGAAAAACATCTATAAAAATTAACCTCAATAAGAAGAATGTCCATGCAATTATTTTATAATTTGTAGATGTTATGGTGTAATAAGTCCGAAAATACATTTTTGAGACAATGGCCGACAGGGTTACAGATTATTTTACCCATGTTTGGTTACACTTCACCAAAATTAAAAAAAAAAAAAAAAAAAAAAAAAAAAATACTTGCTACCATGTGCTTTTAATTTTAAAATCAGCAACAAATAATCTACTTCCAGTATGTGACAGATCTACCACACTACTAGTAGAGTTATCATACCTAGAGTAAAAAATGGCGATAGAATGAAATGTAATTTAATAAATGCTGGGTAAGTTGAAGTCCTCAAGTAGGAAAAGGGGCGTCACTGGGGTGATCGTGCGCTAATATGCATTACTCGGCCGTCAAATCAATTATTTCAGACAGAGCTGTTACATAAACATGCAAAGCGTTAAAAAAAAGTATTTTTTTGATCCTTGAACATGTATGTACTCCTTTAAATCCATTAATTTATTTTCTTATACAGGTGTAACAAAAAGATATGCCTAAACCTTGGGAAAACTTTCCTTGTATTTAGATGGTGTAAATATGTTATATAAACACGGGTCCGGAAATGCTTTATTTCCTTGCTTACACGGTGTAGTATTGATGTACAGTAGATATACATTCGCTTTTACCTCTGTTTATATGCGGGGGGGGGGGGCTGTTAAAACTGCTCTTAGTTCATAGGTTCACCTTGTTGTGCTCGTTCTGTAGCCCGCCTGGCGGTATATGCTTGACGAGCACGTATGTCATTTTGGTGTGTTTAGGTACCTCCTTCCAGGTATGTTAAAATTATATTCAAATGCGGAGTTGGCAAACGCTCAGTGATCTATGGATCAGCCGAGGGTGGAGACAGTTCTGTGATCGTATTCTGCAAGAGTGTCAGACAATAACGAGAATACATCAGCACACCAGTCCATGTCCATACGAAGGCGGCTTGATGGATGTAACATGCTAATGGAGGACCTTTTGAACATTTCATCTGATTTTCTTTTTCCTACATTTTTGTTTTTGAATATTTTGTTATGTGGTACAGATGTAGAAAAGGGGCTCTAACAAGGAAATAAAGCAATTAAGGACCCATGTTCTTCATGTTATTTTTTATCTTGTTTATGTGAGGAATGTTTCCTTGAAGTTTCGAAATAGTTTTTCGTTACACCTGTATATTTATCTAATAGCAGTCTTAACAAGAAACATAAACATCGCGTTTTCCTTTAACATTAAAAAACTCAATCAAAGATGCAATATAATTGACGTTTACATATATATATATATATATATATATATATATATACTCTGTAATTAGACAAAAACTAACGCCTTTTAATTTAAGACTTTCTTCCTGAAATTCCAGCGACCTGAATGCAAATAATTGTGATGTTAACTTTACATATATATCCAAATAATTGGTTAAAAGCCATACTTTTTCGTTTGATATACTTTTTATTTTAAAACTCAAAATATTCCTTCATTCTTTATTAAACAAAAGTATAAAAAGTCAATTTTAGAACCAGTTTATCCTAAAAATATTTCATGTTGTTTATCCCAATTTCTGTTTTCACGTTTTTTCTCTTAGTGTTATATTATCACAAATTCTGTTTGGCTTAACCACATGTGCAAGACCGAAGCGATGTTTTACAAAACAATATCTCCCTATATCTCAATTAGGTTTCAAAATTTCCATTATAAGTTTCCTACTTGGTGGAAAAAAGAGGGAAGAGGGAGAAATGTGCAGTAAATGACTTGCATAGCTCTAATTTACCTAATAAAACATTTGCATACTCCCAACAGACCAGGAATATTTAAAAGTGCAACAGAGTTAAAACTTTTGGCACATTAATAAACTAAGCGAGTTTCATTAAGACAGAGCAAGGAAGTCCAGGAACCAAGGGCCACAAGTGGTGGCGTTCTTGTTATTATCCTGGAGATTTTAATCAGGAAGAAGAGAATTGCGTTCGTTAGGGAGCATAAAACAATCACCAGGTGGTGAAAACGCTTGCCGCCTGAAGTCCAACTCAGTCGGAAACTTCCACTTGTAGCAAACATGACGTTTTAGAATTGTGCATTTGCTCGTATATTGGGTTCTGCATTTACTTCGTTTTGGAATAGATGGCGCCGGTTGGTGCGAATTCTCCATGGATATCATTTAAAGGAAACATATAGCGTATTGCAAACGTGGATTAAGTGGCAGCTCAAAAGCTAACATCCGTAGAAACCTTGACCGAGCAACTTACACGAGTGTTGAAAACAGAAGACGTGACGCATCAAAATAAGGAAAGAAGTCAAGGCAACTCTAAAACAAATGCCTTTCGAGATATGTACAGTTTTTTTATCATCATTAAAGGGGAGGAATCGCCACGGATGGCCGAGTCGTGAGCGGAAGATCGGCGGCTCGATTCTCTCCTTGAAAGATGTTTTTTTCTAGGTTTTCCTCAACCCTCATAAATGACAAGTACCGGGGTGGCAGCCTAAACTTAAATATGGAACATTTCCTTCCTTTAAAAAAATCTTTTCCCAATTTATCATTTCATTTCATTTATCATCAGTGCCCACTGCGTGTGATACAAGGGTAGGTCCATAAATTTCCGGCATAACCATTTTCTAGGTGTCATAAAGACAAAAACTATATTTAACTTTTCAATATAGCTATCCATTATTGCAATACACTTGTAATATCTTTTAATTAACATTTAACCCCCCCCCCCAAATAGTCGGAAGTCTCGTATGCAAAATGCGCATAATCCGTCACTTCTTCGTCATACTTAAATTTCCTTCCTCGAAGGTCCTTCTTAAGTTTTGAGAAGAGGAAATAGTCACTGAGAGCTAGATATGGGTGTTAAGGTGGATGGCCGATCTCCTTGAAGCCACATTGCTTCACAGCTTCCTTTGCAACAAGAGCTGTGTGCACAGGCGCATTGTCGTGAAAAAGGCTGTGCAGTAGGCCAGCCAGCATAGTACTCCCCATTTACTGTGGTGTTCCTCTTCTTGAAATTAATGAAGAGTGCCAAAAGATTCTGGCCATGATCTTCTTGGTTGACTGAGTGACCTTGGCCTTTAGAGGCACCACAACAATAGTTTGCGGAACTTCTTTCTCGTTGCCACAGCAAAACTCCAAAGATGCCTGACAACTCCTTGCTGCTTTTGGACTGAGGAAGGAAATCTACGCACCCATCTTGCACTAACCTTATTCATGTTTAAATGTTCATGAATAATTCGAAGGACTGTTGTGTTAGAAAGGCCCAACCTTGCTGAAATTTCTGTAACTTTGAGCCGCCGGTCTTCCATAATTTCTCCACAAGAGCGATGTTTTCAGGAGTGAGCTCCTCCAATGACCGACCTGCATGCCCTTCGTCTTCAATATTTTCTCGACCCATTTGAAAAAGTTTGGCCCATTCTTTCACGATAGAATATGAGGGGGATGCTTCCCCATATACACCGTCCAATCGCTGCTGTTTAATTTCATTTAGTGTAAGTTCTTCTTTTGTGAAGAACTTAATAACCGCTCGGTACTCCGTTTTGAACATATCACAATCTTCTACACCTAGCCTTCTTTATATCTGAACAACGGAATATCGGAGCGGAGGTTACACCTGCAACTATTTATTTAACAGATAAGGTAGGACACCAGATAAGGGTTTTGTGAGGGCGATAATCCTTATCGATGGGGCCGGAAGCTTATGGACCTATCCTTATACCTTAGTAGTTAAAATGGGGGGTTAAACAATATTAAAAATCAATAAAGCGACTGATAAATGCAATTTTCTATGTTGCTATGCAGTGTATCCAACACTATGTCTTAGAAAATTGTGGAATGCAATATGCTGACAGACATCGAAAATACATCCGCTGTAACGTTTGTGTATCACTGATACAAGTTGAGCTCAAACAATACTTTAAAACACCCCCATAACCAAAAATCTAAGGGATTAAAAGCCAGTAGAAGAACAGTCCTCCTCTACCATGATTTCTATATTAGGTCATCTGCTGACTCGGAAGAAGAGCTGACGTGCCCTGGAAAGCGTCCGGATTCCTTCAATCCGCTGGACCACAGCCTCAAGTTTATTTACTGTAGAAGTGTATAATATTTATAACGTAAGTAATATACGATATAGTTAATTTATAACAGTTTTTAAAAATTACATATTTGTTTAGTTTGATCACTATATTCACAATATATAAAATAAAAATCTTTTTCGCACTCACTTTGACAGTAGTGCATCATAGAAAACGATACTTTCCCTGCGAACGGAGCATACCTTCAGCAAGTTTTGCGTTACATAATTTTGTACCTCATGGAACTGCTTGATAATGTAGCCCTTAGGCCAGGTATATGTATTACGAACTTTTCGCTTTGTGAACAAGTGATTAGGGAGCGAGCGGGCCTTAGTTTTAGTACTATATATAGGACTTCCACACTTCTCAATATAGGGTCAAGAATGATAGTGACTGTACAACCAGCTGGTCAGATATCATTCCTTACGTAATTTTTTGCATCATGGCTCGTTTTCGTTCTTATTTGCTTAGGCTTAGTCCAGATTGGTGTGCATGATCATTTTTGTCTCTGACAAGAATTATTCTAAAGGGCATGATATATATCGAACATGGTAAGAAATGGAACCGGAAACAGTGAATCGTAAAAGAAATTGGTTTTCAAAGTAACATACTAGTGTTTGAAACTGGATTGCAATGATCAAATAAGTGTTAGGTTAGGTTAGGTTAGGTTAGGTTAGGTTAGGTTAGGTTAGGTTAGGTTAGGTTAGCCTTAAAAGAAGAGCGAGCGAGAGCAGAGGACATTGGTGACAGTTACAAGCATTACGATTAGTTCTTTGATAATGGCATGTCTTATTAGAAACTTCATTAATTCACTATATTCGTTTTTAGTGATGGATTTACTTAAATACATAATTCGTTCAAAACGTCAACGGAGAAACACCAAATAAAATAATAGCAATTATTTTAATGTAAGGTGTTATTTAGATAATGGGCTTCTTAAATTATTGTTCAATCCATTCCTCTGACCACGCTTCAATTTATGGCAGAAGTTATGGACTTCATACTAAACATTGTTGCTGTTTACAGACAAGGTGCAGTAAGGTTGAGCTATTATTCTATGCAAACTTTAACCCATTGTTTCGAAAAGAAACACACATAAACTGCAAATATTGTTTAGCACATGGAACAATTATTCATTTATATTCTTCATGACTGCACAGCGGTACTAACACAGATCAATATTTTTGTGAGTCAGAATTGGTCATACATACACAGTATATAAATGTCTGCCTTAAATTGTTCACTGTATTACATAGCATATGTCTCTCTCTGACAGTGTTTCTCGCCGCCATGCTATTCTTACCTAACTGTATTTCATAAACCCGGCAGCAGCCTTTAAAGTTCTTTACAGACGCCCGTATAGAATCGCGTAATTAGTCCACTGAATACATTACCTTACAAATGTCACCCGATAAGGCAGCTAAAAGCACACCTTTTGATATTTCCTAAAGGAATATTGCACTTGAAGTACTGTTTCCACAATACTAACAATATTAAATTACTTTACACAGGTTTATAACGTAACTGTAATTTCATTAGAACTTAGTAATTTTTTTAAAAAAAACTGTGTAATAAGCCCAACATAAATTAACAATGAAACAGCTTATCTAACAAATTTGTTATATAACGCATTTAAATATAATATTTTGCATTAACATTAACGGCTTATAAATAAAAAAATATTCATTTTACAAATGAAAAGCAAATGGTGAAAAAAAAATCATTGCATATCACCTTATGGACTACGTCACACCGCCTCGCATACAGACAGCATTGTAATTGCCTGTTAGGGGCGGGCGGCAGAGAAGAAGAGAGAGCTCTACAAGAATACCATAGTCCGTAATAGTCACATTTACGTTTGATCATAGGACAGAAACTGCCCCCTGTTTCTTAGAGAAAGTAAAAGACGTTCCTTCGGTTAAACGGATTATGTAGAAATAGCAGTAGCAGTAGCAATAGTAATAGAAATAATAGTATAAGCGGTGGTGGTAGTTGTAGTAGTAAAGTTGTATTCTGATCATCCATTACGATAATGCGCCTTCACACATGTGTGCAATTGTTGCTGCAAAACTGCATGGTTTTTGTTTCCAAGTGCTTCCACATCCGCCATATTCGCCGGGTTTGGCTATCAGCGATTGCTTTTTGTTCCCAAATCTGAAGAAATGGCTGAATGGACGAATATTCACATCAAGTGACGAGGTTGAAGCTGAGACAAACGTCTGTTGAACAATTTTTATTTTATTTTATTTTATTTTGCTAAGGGCATTAAAACGTTGGAAGTTCATTGGAATAAATGTATCGATTTAAAGGGTGACTATGCTGGAAAAAAAATCTCTTAAATCTTGTGTTTTCTTCGTCACAATAACTTGTAGAATGCCTCAAATATTCGAATATTCGAAAAAAATAAAAGGATTATCATGTATCCAAATATATGATAAATAAAAAAATTCCGACAATATTTCACGTGTACTTGCACTTGAAATGCTAGTCACACCTCTTGCATTGATCTTATACATTTGCAATTGTTGATGAAGAGTGTAAAGCACATCGTTTTAAAAATCCTTAACCTTCTTTCTTTTGAGTTCAGACGCCTTTCATTCAGAACTTCCTGCTGTCAAGGGGGATGTTTTTACGTTTTAACACATACACCGACCTACTCTCTTCAATGTTCTCTCTATTCAAACAAAACTGCTTCAGATTGGGATACTGAGGAGAAGCTTCCCATATAGACTGTCAATTGTTTAATATATGTTCTTCTTTAGTTAAAAAACGAATCACTACTCTGTAGTCAATGTTGCAACACGTCTCACTTAAACGAACTTCTCCGAACAAGCGAAGGGTATGAAATGCAGTGAAACATGATATTAGGTAGCGTGATGATTCATCCTTTACTGACCTATGTCAGGCGGAAACTTAACGATTGCACTTCGTATATTAAACAAGAGAGAGAAGAGATACCTTTTCCCGTCTCATTTTATCCAGATGTAGCATATATTGGAAATCTTTGTTGGTTGAGAATGGTTTCCCTTGCTTTTTAAATAAAGCCAATTGAATAAAATACACATCATTTAAAATGCAGTTAAAATGTCCATTATCATTTTTGAGTCAGAATTGAAAGCAATCCTATGCTCTCTTTTATGTAAAATAGCTTCCATAAAGGATAGTTTTTTTATGAAAAGCATATATCATTAATTCCAGTTATTAGACACTACGTTCAATATACCTAGCGCGGAATTTTTCTGTAACAGGACAATTACTGTAAGATATATTGCGAAATTCATCCATAGAATTAAAAGCAAAGAGTTTTCGGTACAGAATTTGCTGCACTCGAAGCTTTTAATAAAGTACTAGTAAACCTGGAATTCAGAGTATCAATAAATTATTATATATACATAGGGTGCTAAAATGCATACACACGTTCACAGTAGATATCTAATTAATATATTTTAAAGTTGTGCCGAAAAAACAACAAAAATGTTTACTATTTTGTTCTGTAAACAGACGTGACTCACATTGCTTTATGCTGGCGTTGCTACAACAAAATGGAGTCAAGATTATCGTTTGCACAGCGGAAAGCAATTTTGAAGTAGTATGGGAAAACCCAGAACGTTGTTGAAGTTCAAAGGCAATGGAGATGTGTGTACCGCGTTCCCCGGATCTAATTTCGATGGACTTCTACCAATGGGGAACTCTTAAGGATGTTGTGTACCGCAGAAAATCTGGTACACTGGCAGCACTTGGGGAAGAAATTGAAACGGCATGTGCTGCAATCGCTGAGGACACTTTCGCAAACGTTGCTCAATCAGTAGTTCAACGTACTCAAAAGTGTATTGACGTCGATGGTGGGCATTTTGAGCAACTGTTGTAAATATAAAGTATAAGATGATTAGTGCTCATCATTTTCTGTTTGTGTGAATTCAGTTTTGTTATGTTAACACAGTTTTTTCTTTGCTTGAAGACCCTCTGGGTACCCTCTGTATATACTTATAACGGAAAAGCATAATATTGAAAAAAATCCTTCAGAAGTAAGAGAGCTGAGGTACATACATGTAGATCACAAGCCGTGTGATTATACAGGCATGTGATTTACATGCAAATTATTTAGTATTCGCTCGCGCGATATTATGCAACGTCCATTTCCGTCATTTACGCCTGTCACTTACGGCTACCTGATATAGGCAATTGACTGAGAGACTGCTGTATATAATCACTCAGGTAGAAACTAATTGCAGCAAGGAGGGATGGAATGACATTGGATGCGCAGTAACCACGGTATCTCTCACTTAAATTTTGCCAATGGGTATCACTGTTATATAGTTCTTTTATAGTTCAATGTCAACCTTGTCATGAATTCGAGGGCATTCCTTCCTGGCATGGCGGTTTTGTAGCGAACATATGATACCGGGACATCCATAAGGCAATGCTGTCTTTTTTATTGTAATCTGTCTGTTTCTTACGTTACTTTTCACTGCTACACATATTATTGTAACTCCAACGTCACAGGCTCAAACTACGTTAAAAAACAAAGCATGTGCAAACAATTATCCGCGTTTTCAATGACACTATGAGTATATTACATAAGGTAAGGTAGTAGTAGTAGTAGTGTCTGAATATTTACAAACATTATTTGTACATCATCATTCGCGTGGAACTATATTTTTAATAGTGAGTAACGCCCTTTTTTACTGCTGAGGCACCACAGGCGGTGGACACTGATAATGCATGAGATGAAATGATATATTGAGAAAGTAATTTTTATAAGGAAGGAATCGTTCCAGGCCTAAGTTTAGGGTACCTCTCCGGAATTTGCCATTTATTAGGACTAAGGAAAACCTGGAAAAATCTCATTCAGGGAGGAAGTCCTGGTTGAATTCGAACCCCAGACCTCCCGCTCACGAGTCGGCGCCTTAACGACCTCGGCCACCCGTGGCAGTCCGTCAATGTTATTCATTACACAGAATCATCGAAAAATAACGTCCACTTCAAATCATATGCATTTACACTTATAATTACCTAAGTACTTAAATATGCATGCAAACAGACATTCAGACTAAAGAGGTTTTTACTCCAACAAAGGGCTCCTAATTTCACGCACTTTACATGGAAAAGTACCGAACTTTGGCCTGTTATCCTCTTGTGCAAACAGATCCCCAATATGCTAACCTATCCCTATTCGATTTAGCAAACTTAGCTCCAAGAGTAGTCTATCTCCCCCTGTTTTGTACCTCGGTAGTCCATTAGAATGTGCTGTCAGTTTTCTTTGTCTCCACAAAAAACACATAATCTCTATCCAGCCTCATTTGTTATTTAGTCACCTTCTATGCCCCCAATCTAATCAATGCTATTTTGAAAGTTCATGGAATACATTACACATCTCACTGTCCCATCTGCCGCTACATCCTCTGTTTAGTTTCCCTGAGTCTTTTTGTATTTCCTTCCAAACATAATTACCAAGGAAGAAGAAGAAAAAGAAAGTAAGTTAATAAAATGGCCGATGCCTAAACGAAGAATGGGAGAAATTTGCAGGGCAGAAACGACATGCAGAATTTCCGCCAATGAGCAGGACTTGGAGAAAAATTCTAAGTATGGATTCCTTCGAAACGGAAGTAAAGCCGTGGGTCCCGTGTCGTACATTTACGGCACGTGGAAGAACCTCAAGCTTGAAACAAGAGGCCTCTGAGTAAAATTTTTCGGGCATTTCACGCTCTCATTAGAATGGGACACTGATGATAAATGATCTTAAAGAGCGCCCGTAAATAAAATAAATAAACAAGCTATTTGCTATCTTAGCTATTATAATGAATTATAAATAACAAAAGCTCTATTCTTCCTTGAAAGTTAATACTTTAGAGTTATTTTACAAAAATTTCAGTATATTTTATTCCTTTCATGGCAACTTCGATTATAGCTGCATTTGCCAACATTTTTCAACTCTGTAGTTTGTGATTATGAAAAAGAAGCTGCAGAAATTCGTTTTCCTGCATAAAACTATTCAACTATTAAATGAAAGTGTTTTCTTTTCGATTCTATTTGGTACTCATAATATAACGCAATACCAGCTCCCATTTTTTGCTGCAAGTGAACTTGCTATGGCAACGGGAAAGATTTCTGGGCGTGGCTTGTGCGCTTGGCAAAGCTGGAAGATTTAAGAGTAATAATTAAATTTCTGAGGCGAAGTGAGAATACAAATAGCGGCATTCTAGCTAACGAACTGCACCAGTATATGTCTAAATAATATTTTAAAAATATAAAACTTTTGATATGTTTTCACACTTAAAATCACTTCACTTATTCTGGTTACTATTATTATCTGCTAATAATAACCTATCATCATAGCCTGCCATATAAAGTTGTTATCACTGGTCTTGAATCATAGGTCATTAATATTTGTGAATGCTATTAATAGCTTTGAGTATACTTTGATACCATTTAATATTCTGTAGAAAATGTTACTCCATTCAAAATGTATGCTTTCAATAAATTGGCAATTGTGGTTCTAAAGCTGGTAAAAGTTACTATTAATTTTTCTATATATTTATCAGATTGCACAGAAATAAAATAGAGGTATACACAAATGTACAGAGGAAATTAAACTCCCAATTCAATATATAAATAAGTGTGTTTTTAATTTATTTGATTTAAAAATCTACCATTGTGAATAGCTATACATTTATAATAAAACAAATGTAATAAAAACAGGAGTAGTAGTAGTATAATAATGGTAATAGTATAATAGTAGTAATAGTATAGTGGTAATGTATAAAAATATCGGTAACAAATCTGATTCATCCATGTCGCACGGATCTTGGGACCGTACGTACTTTCCCATTACACGAGGGAATACATGAAATTACACAAACAAATGTTTAGTTCTTAAGAAAAAAACAGTATTTTTAATTTGAAATGAATACATGAAAAACATACAGAATAATAGAAAAATATTAGAAATACATAAATAAAATAAACAGAAAAAAGAACAGTACATAATTTAGTAAAGCATGGCTTGGGCTAAACATTTTACATAATTGCACGCGAGAGCTGTTCAGCCAAGGTACTTTCAGTGATATCTTATTCACCAATTAGAATGAAACTTAATATATAATTTTAAAGCATGATCAACAATTAATAACCATTGCCCGAAAGTTTTTTCTCCTATGTTCATTATTATTTATCCTATAATATCTGCTTCAATTCGATTAGGGATCTAGGAAGCCTATCTCGTGCAATAAATAACATTATTTAAATAAAACAACAAATAAAAAAGAATTAACAATCAATTTAAATTTAAATTTACTGTTAAAGGAACAAATGTATAACCTCAAAAGTTCATTTAATTTAAGAACCTGTTATCACAACACAAAATTCATACAAATAGTAGTAAATTGTAATTTTTATAATGGTGTTCATGTGTATGTGAATATATTTAGAGAGTTCCTCGAACCTTTGACTCTTCGCGATTAAATATATTATTTTTTGTAAACCAGAATATTAGACAGTCTTTATTGTTCATCAAAATCGTTAATAAAATGGTACATTGACAATAGTTGCATAAAATTACTATAGAAACAATTAATCATTAAATGTTTTAATGCCACCAACTTAATATTATGTTTAGGGAAAATTTATACAACGGAATCAATTATTCATCTTCTTTGCAAAATACATAATTATAGAATTAATAAAAATGTTCTCATAGACCTACTTATGAACGTGAAGTCATAAGATTTTCTCGGTATTAATGACAGCTTGGGCTAAGTATTTGCAGTATCCTTGCAATAGACAAACGAACTACATAATATCCAAGTATAACAAAAGAAGATATTTACTTCAGAGTAATTGAACAGAAAGTCAAAAATAATATTCATTATATTACGGCCCAATCGAGCCTAGAGATGGCACCGCTAGTCGGATAGGAATGCGCATGCGCAGGAGTAGAGAGGAAGTATGCGGGAATAATGCAGTGAAGTTTCAGCCTTGTGACGGCCGTGGTTACCGCGCTGTGCTAGGAGAAAATGGGTGCTCTGATATTGTCTCCCGCCAACTGCGAAGTTCGTGCAGTCATCCGAGGTTTGCACGCTCAAAAGCAAAGTCCAGCAGAGATCCATCGCCAATTGTGTCAAGCTTCCGGGAGACAATTTCGTGCACAAGGGAGCGAGACATCTGGGGAATTGACAAGAGAGTTCTGAAATTGTGAAGCGCCGGTTCTGCTCAATTGCTTGCCGCACACTTTCCAACACTTCTGGCGTCACCAGGGACGGTCGGCCACTACGGTCGTCGTGGTGAATATTGGTTCGTCCTTCAGTGAACTGCCTGCACCATCGTCTTACCATAATGTCGTGTCCATACACTCGACACAATTGGCGATGGATCTCTGCTGGACTTTGCTTTTGAGCGAGCAAACCTCGGATGACTGCACGAACCTCGCAGTTGGCGGGAGACAATATCAGAGCAGCCATTTTCTCCTAGCACAGCGCGGTAACCACGGCCGTCACAAGGCTGAAACTTTACTGCATTATTCCCGCATACTTCCTCTCTACTCCTGCGCATGCGCATTCCTATCCGACAAGTGGTTCCATCTCCAGGCGCGATTGGGACTTACTTTCTGGATGGCCCTCGTACTTTTTCCATGAAAACTGCTGATACTAAATAATTGGCTAGTGGTTTCCATATCTTATTGTTATTGACATTATTCTCAAAATGCATACTGTATCTGGTAGTTAAACATTAAAATAATTGAATATTTGCATTGGTGAGACTAGTTTGTGTAAACGATAAATTAACTGCACTAATTTGCGCTATAACCTCTCTAAGTAAAATCTATTCTTCTGTTTATTGCAGTTCCTTGCGCTCTACCCCACCAGGCACTGTGCTCAATTAATTCCCATTTGGGACAAATGGCAACACTGACCAACAAGAGAGAGAACAGAAAGGAACTTTACTTGGATAGGACTATGTCACCATACTAGCAGTCATGCTAAACGTATGCGGGGAATCACAGTCCCACATAACTGGCGCTTGTTTGAATTCTGCAGTTTCAACTTAAGAGGCCTAACTCTGAAACCAAGACTAACAAAAACTGTTTCGTAGTTCTAAAATATAAATTTAATTTCTATGTTATAACAATTAATTGCAATAGGATCGATATGATGTTTGAGGTTTAATTTTAATTTCAATAGCGAAACATTCAGACTCTCGGACAAACCTAGACAAACTCGTGAACTAATTATGTATGAGAATATAATCATATGCACGTAAAACCTGGAAGAGAAGATTAGTTGATGTTATTTAAGGAGTAAAAGGGCAAATGATATACAAAGTTTTTTTTTATTTGGTTTATTTACTGACGCTCTTTTATATCTCAGGTCATCAGCGTTCCATTCAAATCAGGGCGTGTAACGACTCACAAATTTTGCTCAGAGGCTTCTTCTTTCAGACTTGAGGTTCTTTATCGTGCCGTAAATGTACGACAGGGACCCAAGCATTTACTTCCCTTCTGAAGGAAGCCATACTTAGGATTTTTACGCCCGAAAAAAAAATTCATCCATCCTGGCCAGAATAGAACCAGCGTTCTTGGATTTAGAAGGCAAGTATGGTTACACCACCTGGACCAACGATATACAAAATGAGCCAGTTAAAATAAACCCCTAAATAACTCCTCTTTTTAGCGACAGAAGAAAATTCTTTAGGTAAAAGCTGGTTGTCTTTAAGGAAAACATGATGTGAACTTGTGGAGTTTTTACTACTGAGGCACCACTGGCGATAGACACTTGGTAGTCATGTTTGGCATGACATTACAAATGGAAACGGTTTAAATTTCCTCTCCGGCATTTGCCATTTAAGAGGACTAAAACACCGTTCTCTCTAACTGGAAACAATCTCAGTCAGAGAGAACAGTGTTGGCAAGAATCGAAACGCAACTTGCCGCTGACGGGTCCGTGCCTTATAGACCTCGGCCAACCGTGGCGGTATTTGAAGGTGATATGAAAGAACAATGTTTTTGAGCAGATAAATATGTTTTAATATTTGCCTTTTAACGGCGCATTTGAAGAGGCACACAATACCCAGATTCAGGGTGGTCGTTGAAAGCAATAATTAACAGTAGTTACATCAAGGTAGAGATCAAACATTTTGGTAAATGACTTACATCAAAGGTGGAAAAGTAGAATCAGGCTTGAAAAATTTTGTCACAGCATGCATGCAAACCACGGCTCTTTGCCTTCCGTGCCGAATCTCTTTTCGGGCGTAAAAATCCTAAATATGGTTTCCTTCGGAAGGGAAGTAAAACTGTGTGTTCTATGTCGTACATTACGGCACGATAAAGAACCTCAAGCCTGAAAAAAGAGGCCTCTGAGCAAAATTTCTCGGCCGTTTCACGCCCTGAGTTGAATGGGACGCTGATGACCTGAGATGTTAAAGAGCATCCGTAAATAAAACAACAAAAAACAAAAAACAAAAAAATGTTTGTAAACACAGTGGCCGAGGGGGAAGTGGGAGTACGTAACCTATCACGCTCACTTCTCTTATTGTCGTTGCTTTAGCTTACATACCAGTGTACTGTAGTCATTCATCATAATAAGTTAGCACTGCACGAGCTATTGTGTACACGGGTGAAGAGAAATGCTGCTGATCTAAGGGGAATGTAAGTTGGCAGATTTATTTGTTTGCATTTATCATTTCCATATCTACGGTTTTCTTGACTAAAACGGTACTGTTTAATGCATTTCTGAATAGCTCTTGGAAACGCCAAGTGTATTCTTGAATGAAATGTACATGGTGCTGTACATTCTATCTCCTACATTAATGCAGATACAAAAATATACTGCAGAACTCCATGATGTTAAACCATTTTTGTTTGAAACATTTTTTAAATAAGGAAAAAAAATTTTATTTTGGGTGAGCAAGTTAAATGGGTCACTGTGTGTATTATTCCGGAGTGCTCCCTAAGGTTTCCTCTACTCCAATGTGACCCGGCTATTGTATAGAGGTTAATTCTTTCACATTAGCCACGTGTAGGAAAGGTGGAAAACATGTAACCCATTGAACGGAAGACCCAAAATCCGTAGTTCGAATCCCGGCCATGACCAGAATTTTTCCTTACCAACTTGTGTCAAACATTGTGAAATGACAGATGACTTTGAGTATTGTAAAGCGATTCTGTGTTGATACCAAATTTCATTTAGAAGATCACAGAGATAAGAGTATCTTTTAGAGTGTTGCTCTAACTTGGTGACATCCGCCATAAATGAAAACCGTATCAACTTTCTCGGGTGTAAAGAAGTCACATAGTTGGACACGTTGCACTGACTTACATTTAACCGGTTCTTGAAGTAAGTAAGCTATTTCTCTTAGTCATTGAACCTTCACCTTTCTTGAATGAGCCTTAAAATACAATCGATGTATGTTTCTGTAAACCCATTAATAAAAGGTAAATAATAAAACTTGTCAATTCATTAATAATATCAAAGTTCACTTTTACATCTCCTCGACACCTTTACATATGCAAAAAAAAAACTAACAATATCACATGTTCCCCTTCAAGTCAAGCCACTTGCCTGAAGAATGTTCTTCTTTCAGTAAAAACGGCCGTATTATTCAGATATCCAGTTTTAAATGCATCACTCTGTATTTTATTGACTATAAAAATATGTATTTTTAAAATAAAATTTAATTAAATATATAATTAATGCATTTAAATTCCATTCATATACAAGCGTTTCTTTACGCTCGCTAAACAAAGTTCCTATTTCAAATATAATAAGATTAAAAATATAAACTTCGAAGTAACTTTTGTACTAAGAACGTGCTTTAATGTTGATATTCTCAGAGGTATAGACTTATAAACTAAGGGCTTTTATTTTTGACCATTCGGAATAAATTTGCATTGACTTGAAGCTTCGAATGAATATTTAATTACTTCTCTCATGTAGAATCAATTAATAAATTCTTAAAGATCATACAAAAAATATTCCATTTTATCTTTTATTTAGTACTTTCCCATTTTTATTTATAAGTATTTTATTAAAAATATAATTCGGATTTGTAGGGATAAAACATCTAGACAAGCATTTCGTACCCCTAACATTTTCCCTGCAATATCCAGTTTTAACATGAACAGAAATTCTACAACAATTGTCAATGCACTAGCTACGAACTTCGTTGAACATCCTCAAACTTCGCTTTCTGAATGCATTTCCTGCCGGACTCACGGCAGTACACATTCATTTGGAAAGATTGTTAGACAGAAAAACAATAAAAGTGGAGTTTATTTTGGAATTTTTCATAGCAATTTCCTCCTTCGTTGCCTGCAATTCATGATATTATGTACAAATTAGAATCCACTGATTCACTACAAAACAGAAAACACGAGCGAAAAAGTTCATCGCAACAGGAGAAACATTGCGGTGATGGAACTTAATGGTGTGCTTTCCAAATACAATGCATGTTTAGTCGAGAGAGGACAACAATTTGAGCTTGTTTTAGGAAGCAAGAGTTGAAATACGGGCAGCAAAGACCGCGTATGCGGACAACATTTATAACTAAAAGCTGTACAAGTTACAAAACAGGCTGCGCATAAACAAGTGAGCGCAGTTTTGCAGGCTGCATTGCTTACTTCTCAACGCTACTGCATCCAAAGGCTCACACAATGCAGCATGTAACTTTGAAGTGTAATTAAACGTTTGCAAATGTCTATATTTACAACAATAAGCAACAATTTAAAAACAATATTTTATTATTAGATTTAAACTACTCCAATGCTCTAATAAGAGGCACAGTTTGGAATTGTGGTAAAGAATTATTTTTCGATTTGCAACTGACCAAACAAATGAATAAATAAATAAATTAAGCACTTGCAGTTCATTTTCCAGCTTTCTCAGTTATAACAAACGCTGCTGAAGTGAGGGGGGAAGAGAAAGCGATTTTTAAAAATAAACTCAGGGACATTTGAACAAGAATACAATGCATGAGTAAATATGGAATATCCAAGATCTTCTTTTACCCAATGAAACATATGTATATATATATATATATGTAACTATATGAGCAACATATCTATATTTTGAACGTCTCCCTGGAAGTGTTGGTGAATGAAAGATACACACACACACAAATCTGGAATATTCTAGCGAAGGCCCGACAAAGAAGGTTAATGGCTAAGGAGAAGAGAGGGGGGTTGGGGAGATGCTTGCTCAGGAGTAAGGATTCTATTTATGTTTGTATATAACATTATTTATATAAAATGTGTGATGTAAGTATATCGGGGTGTTTTTGTATATCTGTAGTGTATGTATGTATACAAAATTAATGTTATTGTTCTTTTGTGAATTGTATATTTTGATTGTTAAAAGGCCGGTATTAGCACGTATGGGCGTAAGGCTCATGCTACAATTATACTTACATTTGTGTACTTTAAATCTTCCAAAATAAAAGTCTACAACCATCACCACTACTATTATTTTTTTTTTTTTTTTAAATTTGTGCATATATTCAATTGATGACAAAGAAATCTGACTGGGACAATGGAAATGAAACTACTTTAAGAGAAAAATTAAAGAAGAAGTAATATTGTCCTGTAAAGATAAACTAAATAGCAAAAAAACTGCTTTTAGACAAAATGGTGGGAAACTAGAGTTGATACACTAGAGGAATTGTTCTAACTACCTCCACTTGTCGCATTTACGTTCTTCATATCGTTCTTTCCTTGCACTTGGAATAGGGCGATTTAATGTCTGACCAGACACAATGTCTGGTTTATGGGAATAGAGCGACCGTATTCTCATATCCCTACAATATGATCTTTCTTTATATCCGATGGGCACGGCAGCTGCCTTCCTCATTGTGAACCACAAAACATGTTTACTGTCGTACTCTGTGAAGGACAGCAATGAGTTCACTTTGTAATGTGGTAAATGTTTGTTGTTTTAAAGACCGGAATTATTTTCTTTGTCATAAGTCAGCTGTAAAAGCGAAGAATGGAGTTAGTGAGTGAAATTTTATGTCTAAATCTTTTTCAGCCTTTAGGACAGCTACTTTATAATCACCAGATCGCCGAACTAGGGAATTTAGCGATCGACAGTAGTCAGTGATGATTGAGAATGTCAAAGCATTCTTCCTTGAGCATACATGTGCGAGCGCTTCGCTACGGAAGTAAAAAGGAGAAGCTTTTGTAATTTTTGATAGAACTATTTTGCGAATTGAATAATAATCAATTAATAAAATGTGATTTCAATGACATTATTAATGTATAAAACTTAATGTCGCAATAATGGAACGATTGCTGTATTTTTAAAATAAAAAAAATAAATGTTTGCTTACAAATGTCATAAGAGTTATAGTAGGTCTTGATGGTCATTTTCCCTGAACTGCAATTACAGCTATACATTTATGTTACTTTGACATACGCGGTTTATCAGAGTCCGCTCAGAAAACAACATTGTCACGTCTTTTAGTACATGCTTAGTACTAACACAGATCGAATCTAGAAGTTGAGTAAACTTTCATTAATTTATTCTTTATATATTAAGGCACCTTCAGATCTTTTTAAAAACACAGAAACAGAAACTATTCGTAGTTTCTGCTCAATCTTTGATGTATGAAACTTAACAGTGGCAGCGTAATGCTGGAGATTTGCCTAGACGTATAAAATAATTGATGAGATAAATGGGAAAAGGAAAGTTTGTACAAAGTGCCCTTTTCCCATAAAACCATCGTTTCATTTTTCACTTCACAGTATGTGCTGCCATTTACTAGAGGTTCTAGGGTTCTACTCTAACAATATGAGTGTAATGAATGTTTCTTTTTTTTTTTTTTTTTTTTGAGTAGTGTTTAACGCCTGTTTTTACTACTGAGGCACCACAGGCGGTGGACACTGATGATACATGAAATGAAATGATATATTGGGAAAGGATTTTTTTTTTTAAAGGAAGGAAGCGTTCCAGGCCTAAGTTTAGGTACCTCCCCGGCATTTGCCAGTTATGAAGACTGAGGAAAACCTGGAAAAAACCCCAGTCAGGGAGGACGGTCCTGGCGGGATTCGAACCGCAGACCTCCCGCTCACGAGTCCATGCCTTAACGACCTCGGCCACCCGTGGCGGTATGAATGTTTCTGTTTGTATAGCTAATGAATACAGCAATATTTTTAGTTTTGGTAAAGAAAGCATTTAAAAGAAGAAGCTTGTAAAATTAAGAAAAGATAGTAATAAATCAAATTTGAGCAGTTGGTAAAGACATCCAATGTAAAGAATTCAGATTCGTAAGAGAGGGTAGCGCAAAATCTTGTTATAAGAATGTAACTTTAGCACAATGAAGTGTATTTTTTCATTCATTCTAGAAAAACTGCAAATAAAAATATTACAATATTATTATCCAATTTTGATACCATGAAGACTGAAATTGACTAATAAATAAAAAATACAGTTACAAGCTGAAAATACAAAGTTAAAATTGGTGAATAGATATATTATTTTATCGTATGTTCTTCTTAAAACTCTTGACAAATTGCTCCAAAGCGTGTAAGAATAATTCACCAGAAAATGAATAACGAACAGTATTTGTTACACATTAGAGGAAGGCACAGTAACAGGCAATATAGAGTTACAGAAAATATTTCGCAGTTAATAAAGGGACGCTGAAGTCAACCTTTTACTCTCTAATTCACCATTTGATAGAAAAAAAAAAAAAAAAAATGTAATTTGAGATTCTTGAGCTAAATATAAAACTTTTGTATGACTGTTTCAAAACATTTCAAAGAAGAAACTGGAAAATGATTGAAAATGACATCCAGCATACAAAATCAACGCATTCGAATCAATTCTTAATTTTAAAATTAAGGCTACTCATGAAATGTGTACTCATTTGCGTGTCTAAAATTCGTGTTTCGGTTAGTATACGGTTAATATACGGTTATTTTAATGTTTTTTTTTTCTTTCCATAGAAAAAGGAAAATTTTAATGACACACGCGATTGATTATGTTACAATTTTAGCAAATCCTTAGGTATGCAATAGTGCTAAACATAAATTTAATAATTAAAATGGATCAACATTAAAACTAACAGATATTTCTGGGTTTAAATATTTAAAATGAAATTTACTGAAAACTACCATTGTGAACTACTGAAAACTACAATTTTTCCACACATATGTTCAATTTCTAATCACTAGTGATATGTTTTAGGTGATAAAATAATATTTGACAATAAACTACACATGAAAAGGCCGTCTGCGCAACAACTGGTAACGCAGACGTTTATTGAATGTCGCGATGCTGAAAGAGCTACTGTATTCTTAAAGAAATAAATTAAATGTATATACGAATTCGATCACAGGGACGCCAAATATACAGCAATAAAGAAAATATTCATTTTTATCGATACAATAAAATGTAAAAAGAACAACATTTGGTTAAACACAGAACTAGGGAAGTGTATTCTCACAAAAGCTAATCGTACGAAAAGATTATTTCAATGCGTGTTTGCCGATATTTAACTGCAACCTGCACCCAAGTCCAAACAGCATCAACGACAGATGATAGCAAGACAAACAGGGAAGCAGATCATTTTTCGACTGGGAAGGTGACAGCCACTGAGATCAAGGAATAATTCTGGTAGATTATTTTAAAAGGGAACAAGGCAGCATTTTGTACCATTCAAAAACGAATTGAAGGAAAAACGGCTTAATTACGTTCTCTTCTTCGGAACAACGAGGCACAACTCACAATTGCTCAAGTGCATGCACGAATCTCTTGATTTCGTCACACAATATATCGAGTCACAATAGTACAAGCGCACAAACTTGATTAACTATCACACATTTATGTACGTACTGAACTTAATAAGAAAACAGAAAGTTCAGACACTGTTTCAGAAATGTCATGTTCTTCTTTCGTATTTAACAAAGCACGACACGTGGTAGACATACTTTTTATGGAAATGTAATTTCCAGATTCAGAAAAATTAGATGAATAACATGTTATAAGACAACGGCAGTTCCAGGAGTTCAACTAAACATAGAAATTGATTTCTAGGTATAAAAATACATTACATACAGTGCAAATGGGAATTTTAAGATTAAATATAGGAATAAATAAAGAAACAAAGATATGCGAGAATAATTACACATATTTACCATAAGTGACAAAATAACACATTAAAGGCAAAAGTTGCTAGAAAGACCATAGAAAAGATTGGTAAATCAATAAAAAGCTACTTGGAGCTCGCAACAAGCCTTAAAAATCATAAAGTCTGCTGATGAAGAAGAACAAATAAGGCAAACCCACAGGCAGGAATGTATTCGTAAAAAATATTACTAGGGAGCTTCACGAAATTATTATTATTATTATTAGCAGTAGCAACAGTAGTAGTAGTAGTAGTAGTAATAGTAGCAGTAGTAATAGTAGTAGTAGTAGTAATAGTAGCAGTAGTATAAGTATTAATAGTAATAGTAGTAGTAATAGTAGTAATAGTAGTAGTAGCAATAGTAATATAATAGTAATAGCAGTAGTAATAGTAATAGTAGTAGTAACAGTAGTAGTACTAATAGTAGTAGTAATACTAGTAGTGAGATAGCAGTAGTAATAGTAATAGTAGTAGTAGTAGTAACAGTAGTAGTAATAATAGTAATAATAATAGTAGTAGTAACAGTAGCAGTAGTTGTAATAACAGTAGTAGTAATAGTAGTAATAATAGTAATGGTAATAATAATAGTAGTAATAATAGTAATAGTAGCAGTAGTAATAAACACTCATTGTGACAAGTTCACAAATACATAGATAACTATAACGGATGTATACACCATCCGTTTAACAACCAAAGATATTACACTCAAGGAAGGCAGGATTTGCTTGATTACCTTCGTATCTACACATACATACCAATATAGGAATATACATCACACATTCACTGCGAATATTTTCATACGTAGAACCTTACCCCGGAATCACTTCAATTTACTCAATAGTTATAAACAACTAACTCTTCTATTGTGGTAAACTTCACGCTGATAAATCATTTGTTGAGACATCGATTGGCAACCTACTGCTAAAAAGGGAAGGCGCATTTAGAATAAAGTTGCTTGAACTTTATTTGTTTATTTTCCTTTCTTTCTTTGGAGATGTTCCTAACTCTGAAAGGGCAAATGCTAGTAGGTAATTTCGGCGCTAACCCTTCCCGAGCTCATTTGGTGACAATTGAATAATAATTCATTCCATTCCTTATTTCGGAACATGGGAAATAAAATAATAATAATAATAATAATAATAATAATAATAATAAAAATTTCAAGAGTAGGAAACAAATTTCATTGACACTAGAAATGAGATCGAAACATCTATACAGCGCAAGAATAAATTCAAGAGAGCTGTAATAAGTGAATTTATGCTTTAAAGCAAACGTTTCAAAGTAATTAATTATACAAGCCCTCTTAATGTACAAGTGTAAAATCAGTGTCTCTTTTTCTAATGCTGTTTTCATTTTGTATACATACATTAATTGGCAAAACGCTCAAAAATAACACGACAAACTTACATGAAAGGAATAGTCTTTAGTAAATCAAACTAATTAAATTACGTTTTCCTTTGACTTCAATTTCCATGCTGTGGGGTATCGCAATAACTTCAAACATTGTAGAACACAATAACGAGTATAAACAGTTAAAGTAATGATAAGGTCCACTCAGTCACGGCAGAAATAAACATTTTCAATACTGGGCTTTGATTTCATAACCTCTTCAAAGGGCTAGGATGTTGACTGTAATGTTTTGATATTTTCAGCACAATAAAATACCCACATGTAAACTTTTAATTTAAATCTGACCTATCATACAGAATAACGAAAATAATTAGGCACTACAGTTAATGGTGCACTCAGTTTTACTCTGACATCCTAAGTTTTTAAAAGAAAATCTTAGTGTTTTATGTAGCTAAGTGATATAATGGTGAACAGTCAGTAATATAGGTAAATGTGAAGAAAATGAATTTTATAAAAACTCCCTTTACAAGATCGCTGAAAAGAAATTATTCGGACCTTTGTCACCTTGTTTCATAACACATTTGATTTACTCGTCCACAGCCTTGAGGGTATCAAAAAGGAGAGAAAAAAAAATGCACTGCTCGTTGAGTGTAGAAATATCTGACCCCGCAAATGTTTCACAACCAATTGTCTTAAAGTGAGAATCTACAAAATTATTACATCCATTGTCATATTGGTGAAAGTGGCACAGCTCTGGCAGGACTCAATGAAGACCTGCTTTCATTCATATCGTGCACAAAAAGAAGAAAAAAAAAAAGAAGGAAGGAAGGAAGAAAGAAAGAAACAAAGAAACAAAGAAAGAAAGGACTTGAACTGAATCCAGGAAAGTCGAGGACAATTGTTTTGGTCATCAACGAAAAGCCCGAATATAAAACTTGGCATAATATAATCCGCTTTACTAAAACCTAGGGGTACATATGAAAGAAACCTAACTTGGAATATTAACATTGAAAAAATATACAATCAAATTGTTCAACAATAGACGCCTTATTAGGACTCAATGTTTTTTCTCAAAAATATTCTTGTACTTTTGGTGTCTTAATTTGATTACAGCGACTTTTTATTTACTGACCTGAATGTTTGTCGCTCCTCGTTGTGTAATGGTAACCATACTTGCCTCTCCTAGACACAAGATCGCGGGTTCGAACCCGGCCAGGATCGATGAATTTTTTCGGGCGTAAAAATCGTAATTATGGCTTCCTTCGGAAGGGAAATAAAGCCGTGGGTCCCTGGTCGTACATTTACGTCATGTAAAAGAATCTCAAGTCTGAATGAAGAGGCCTCTGAGCAAAATTTGTCGGCCGTTTCATGCCCTGAATTGAAAGGGACGCTCATGAATCTCAAATGTGAAAGAGCGTCCATAAATAAAACAAATGACCTAATGCCGACTTGACCCATGTTCATGTTTGCATAGATACATTTGCAACATTCATCGACTTGAATGTCACTCCATTTCTCGATTTGTTATTCTGGCTCCATCTTAAGAAACGAAGAACTTTCCACACTCTAACCACACCCTTCGCACTTGCACCAGTCATAAGCATAGCCTCGCTACCAGATCGTATCACTCTTTATATAGAATTACTTCATATTCTTCCTATTTCACAGTTTCTCTTGTTCGTCTCTGGAATTCCTTACCTTTTAATACCGCGGACTGTCACATCATTTCACAATTTAAAACGTATTACTGTTAGGGAGTTGGAACAGGGCACCAAAAAAGAGACCAAACTTACCAGACTGGGGCTCGCGTGGCTAAGATGAGGGAGAATTTGCCCCTGGGAATTCTGGACACATATTCATATAGAATGTAAACGTAGGGAAGAATGGAAAGAAAAGCGTCTACCACACTCCTTTACGGGGGTTAAGTTGGCAGGCAAGGAAAGAGAGCAGGTAAACGTCTGATGAAAGGACACAGCTCAGGTCTGAAAAGGCTGTTAACCGGGGAAGGGGTTGATTGAATCCACCCGTGTGTCATTTATAATGAGATTTTTTTATTATTTTATGTATATTTTAATATTTTTAAAAATTATTCTTCATATTCTTTCTTCGTTGTATTATATTTTATTTTTATTTACTTATTAATTTTTAAATGTTATTTTTATTTTATCTAATTTCATTGTTGAATATTTTTATATATGTTTGAAATTTTATTGTCAAATAGCTAATCTAATATCTTGTACTACATCAAACAGACTTAGAGTATTATAAAAACAAGTTGTATTATATTGGTGACATTGCACTAACTCTACCACACTACAAGTCTGCAAATTAAATCTTGCTTTTATCAACATTTATCTATGGAACGTAATTATGTGTATGTTTAAAATTAATGCTTGGAACTTTATTTTGTTCAATAATTTTGTTGGTGGTTAGATTACTTAAAATTAGTTTGCGATGGATTAACTTACAAGTTGTTTAATTTAAATTTAAATCTAAACTAATCTAAACCAATGCAATGTCGAAACATGTGAAATCGAATTCGAACCGTCAAACTTGAAACCTGTGTTGTTAAATAACAAACATCATTTTGTCTTGCAGTACAAACGAAAGAAATAAATGGTAATACGAAACTACCCTTGCTTACAAATTTAACTGGTCTCTTTTAAAAACTTTGAATGCTATTCGAATTACAAAGAGGATCTAAAATGTTCTTGTTCCGCGCGTAAACAGCATAGCTGTGCTGAAACCATACCTGCAATTGAGTCTAACGACTATTAAGAACTTGATGTAACTTGAAAGGATTTTTAATACTTAGATACGGTTAAAATGTTCAAGAATCAATGATGATAAATTTAAAGAAGGGTACTTATTGGAACGCAGATCAGAAAAACGATGAATGATTAACACAAGAACCGCCCAACTGTCATTTTGACCATTTTAAATTTTCAGACTGTTATTGCTATTTTATTTTATTATGAGTTTGTGAACTTTCTTAAGTTGTTTCAAAGACAATTTAGGCATTGTTATTTATTCTGGGCTAGTTATTGACTTATTGGGATCAAAGTTAAAACACCCAACGTTATGCTTTTCTAACAATAATTGCTTTGTTTTAAGCAATTGCAAGAACATTTTAAGTCTCTGGTTGTTAATAACCGAAGGGTGAACGTATCTGTGGAACAAATCACAGATGAAGAAATTTTGAGGATTTTCAATGATATTTCTGAGCATCCATCGCATCTGGAGAACTCTCTAGAAATAGAGACGAAAGTAATAGCTCACATGGACATGACCATCGGAAAGTGACTCGCCAGTAGTAATGGGAGCCTCCATTCTTGTCAGACAATGGGTAGGAATAGCTTCCGCGAAATACTTAGATTGCTGCACTTTTATCTGAAAACAAGCTTTTGAAAACAGATAAACGTGTACTGATAGCAACATTGTAAACAAATTCATTGAAAGTGTCAATGGCAATATAGCTGAGCAACGTTTCCCCAGAAGAACACGGTGACTTTATCTGCAATACATTTCAAACAGCATTTGGTTTAAAATACTGACTTTTAATAGACGTACTTCGACAGTAGAAAAAAAGACTTTTGGGGAGCTTTCATAGATCCAGCATTTCTGCAGAAGGTTGTGGGTGTTTTATATAGAAGAAGAGAAGGCTACACCAATTAGTATACAAAGATCTGAAAGGTACACCAAAATTTAATGTTTTAAAATATTTTAACTCGTTTTCTGTTCTGAGAGTCTTTTGACAGAATAAGCTTTATAAAATATAGTCACTTGATAGTTTTATCAAAACTTCATGTTTTGTTTGCAGTTTTCAAATTTTATAGTTGAGACACCTCACCCCACTAGAAATCTAATGCATTTTTATTTAAAATTATTTTGTAGTTCTTAAGAAAAATATTCTAGAAAGCTCTCTGAAAATTTAGCTTTCTGGAACTTTCGAAATTTCTCTGGAACATTTCAGAACATTTAGACAATACTAGAACATTTGAAAATTCGCCAGAATATTGGGGAAGCTTCCAGAACCCTCAAGAAGTTGCTGGGTAGGCTGGGTTCACAGTATGTAATAATTGGGTTATCCGGATTACGGAATTGAGCTAGTGGTCAACACAAACTTTAATTAATTACTTAATACAAACACGACCCGGATTAACAACAGTCCTGCTATTTTAAAGCCACATGCCTAACATTCATGAGGAACGTCGCCATGATCTTGTGGTCAGAGTATCTGTCTGCAATTTTGTTGGCTCCGAGCTTGAAGCCCACAGCCCTGGGAAATATTTTCTGGTGATTTTATATAACCAGGTAACTTCACATATTGTGGACACCGAACTCATTATTACACCATTCATTCATCTGTTTAAATCTCATTTGTTATAAATGACGTTAGATAGCAAATAAATTAATAACGTCCGTGGATTTAATTATACATTTTAACTTGGCCCTTTTAAAACATTTTGTAAATTGGTAAATAGATGCATTCAATTCATAAAAGTTAATTTTTTGTAACTTTTTTGTCGAAAATAAAAAATATTAGCAAAATATGAGAATATAAAAAATGAAGACGAATGGAGTAATTTAATTTTGAGAGAAAGTGAGAAAGGAAAATTCTGGAGCACAATTAATGTATGGTACGAAAATCGATGGTAAAAAGAACTGAATGCAAAAGCAGAAGATAAATACTTATGGAAGAAAACTGATTATGGACTGAAGGAAAAGGATTATATTCTATAACTTTTCTAAATAAAGGCACATGTGACGAAACGTTTTGCAGTTTTATATATTTTCATGTCAATCATCGACATTTTTCTTTGATCTATTTTTTAGTTTGTGTTTCCACAGTCGTTCTTATAGCACAACTATTAATTATTTCTTGTACATTTTTGCTATCTTAATTATAGAGTTATATTTCAAGCATGATTTAAAATATTTTGCTTTCATTTCATTAAGGGCATATCCTTTGTTTGTATTTTCAATAAAATGAGAATATTTTTGACTGACTTCCCCAGTTTGTAACATCCTGAATTATTCTTTCTCAATTGATAATTTCTCCCCAGTATGTATTTAACCACGAATATGTATCAGTTATATATTCTTTAGTTTAATGTTATTATGGCTTGGACTAGACGGTTTTAGATGTTAAATCTTAATGAGAGGACCTGAAATATTTATATATTCCATCTGTGAAACAATCTGAACACGTATCATTATTATAGTACTCTTTACACAGAGTGATTCGTCTAAAACCCATGCTTTTAATTTTATGTTTATTTTGATAAAAAGGAAGCCAGTAACGTGGTATTGCGTCTTAAATGTACAGAATATCTGATAGATTAATTTGCTGTTAAAGATATGTGCTGAAAATGCCTTCCATCCGCCTCTAGGCATAACTGTACACGTCATTCTATGTTTCTGGTAGTTCGCTGGAGCAATGCGTTGTCAATACCGTTGATTTTGCATGTTATTCTCCTTCAGATGGTTCACAGTCCGAGGGTGTCTAGCGTAGACTCTTTCCCTTTAGATAGCCCAAGGGAAAAATTCTGGTGAGGCCAAGTCCGATGATCTTGGTGGCAATAGGTTCCTGGAGATTTTGCGGTCGTTGAAGTAACTTTGGATCAGCGTCATAGAGTAACAAGTGACACCATTCTGTTGAAAGTGCCCTTGACGTAGCTCAACATCATCCAAAAGCTCAATGTATTCACTGAAAATGCGTCGGAACTCTTGGGTATTCATTATTCTCTCTACGCACCAAACTGGGACTTTCAGAGGGTGCGTTGGTGTTTCGTGAATGTGAATTTTGTGCTGTGTGTTCTGTACTTTTACGTGACCGCTTAGGCGAAACTTGTTTGCGAACAACGTAATGAACAGTGGCCATCTGGAACTAAGGACAATATTCCACCCTTACAGTCTTATCTGACTCACTCAGTTCATGAACATACATTACTGCTTCAAGTCGGCCTTCTGCGCAGCTCTCTGACGCATCGGTCTCCCACCTAACGGAGTGACCGCTGTAGTATGTTGCACGAAGCTTCCGGTTTCACTCACAAAACGTCCAGCTGTTTTCAACTTGTGTACCAATGCCAGTATTGTGTTCTGTCTGGACCAAATTCCCTCTGGTCCTTATAGCCTTTTGCGTGGCTATGACCGAGTTCATTATCCAGTAGTTTTTAAGAAGAAATACCCTTTGCTGTAACGTGTACTGCATCTTGACCGACACTGGTAAAGCATTAATGGCGCCTGAAACTATCATTCGACATTGACAATGAACAATCGTGGTAGCTATAGCTCTTTGTTGCAGTGCAGGGGACGTATTAAAATGCAATCATCGTGCGGTTATTAGGCAAAGAATGCAACATAAATTCATACAGATACGACAATAGAGACTCTCCACTCACAAATCACCCACACTCAAATCCCATAAGATTAACATGAAACATGATAAAAACAAAGTTTGCCGACGTGAGTTTCTGCGGCTCTTCTCCATAGTTAAAAGGTTGGCTGCCTGAGTGCTACCTCGTCTTAATGGTAAACTTGGTCACTAGTGACGTTTTTTAACACTAGCACTCAGGAAGCTAAGATTTGAACCAAAGGTTGCCAATAAACATGCCCTCTGGCAACACTAAAATATTGACAAAAGTTTGCATAAACGAGATGCTCTTCTGAAAGACATTGAACGTCCAGCAATTAGTCCAGGGCTGGGGAGTAGCGACAAGTCCGGAAATGAAACGTCACCTGACTCGGAAATGACACAGCAGACGAGGGAGATGTTGCACAGTAACGCTCAAGTTTTAGTTTAAGCAGACGAGAGGAATATCATGATTGAAAGTAATTGGGGAAGTACTTGATTGCTTATGATTTAAAATATATAAGGAAAAACTTATTATAAGTGCAAATTCAATGAGGAAGGAGGTCAAATTCAGTTACATAATACCAATTAGTAGTGAAACTGGGTAATGAGGAAAAAAGACAAAAATAAAACTGAAATAAGATTTGCGAGAAGGTTATTCGAGGCACCTCTTAAGACATAAACAGACGTAAGAATGGAACTTATTTTTAATAGTGTTTAACCCCTTGTTTAGATGAAAGCCAGGTGTAGTTGTAGAGTTGTTGATTTTGTTATTGATTTGGTTTATTTAAGGACGCTCTTTAACATCTCAGGTCATCAGCGTCCCCTTCAATTCAGGGCGTGAAACGGCCGATTTGCTCAGAGGCCTCTTCTTTCAGGCTTGAGGTTCTTTTTCGTGCCGCAAATGCACGACACGGGACCCACGGCTATACTTCCCTTGCGAAGAAAGCCATACTTAGGATTTTTACGTCCGAAAAAATCCATCGGTCCAACCGTTAGAGTGGCAGACTCTAACTTCATGATGATACATGACATGAAACTATATATTGCGAAAGGATTTTTTTTAAACGAAGGAAGCATTCCAGGACTATGCTAGGATATTTTCTCGGCATTTGCCATTAAGAGGACTGCGGAAAACCTGCAAAACCTCAATCAAGAAGGACGGTCCTGGCAGGAATCGACCCCCAGACCACCCGCTCACGAGTCCATGCCTGAAGACCTCGGCCACCTGTGGCGGTAGGAATAGATCTGGATGTAATTCACTATCGAAAGAACTGGCGAGCACTTTTTCTGTCCGTTTTACTGAGGCACCACAGGAGGTGGACGCTGGTGATACATAAAATGAAATGGTAAATTGGAAAGAATTTTCTTTAAAGGAAGGAAGCGCTCTAGGTTAAATTTTAGGGTAGCTATCCGGCATTTGCCATTTATGAGGACAGAGGAAACCCTGGAAAATACCTCAATCAGGGAGGACGGTCCTATGGGTTTCGAACCA
Organism: Metallyticus violacea; assembly: GCA_030762175.1. Classification (NCBI taxonomy): domain Eukaryota; kingdom Metazoa; phylum Arthropoda; class Insecta; order Mantodea; family Metallyticidae; genus Metallyticus; species Metallyticus violacea. Next base: position 2,096,012 of record CM060841.1, on the reverse strand, counting down.
CAGACCTCCAACTAACGAGTCCGCGCCTTAACGACCTCGGCCACCTGTAGCGCTTATCATTCTGGTGTCTCCTGGCAGACTACAACAGCAGACATTTCTTTATAAACCAAATGAAAGCTGGGATATAGGACAGCCGAGAACTAGGTGGAAAGATCAATTTAAAAATAAAACACTTTTGGAGTGGAAATGCAGAAGAAAGAAGAAGTGCAAATAACTTTCAGTTAACTTATTGCAGCGTGTTAGTTGTTTGCGAGGAGGTCAGGCTTGACCGTTATCCGTAACACTAGCTCTTCGAGGTGCGCAGTCGGTCCTGGTGGTGTAGTGGTAGCCATAATTGCCTTCTAAACCCAAGATCGCGGGTTCAAATCCGGCTATGATCGATGGATTTTTTCGGGCGTAAAAATCCTAAGTATGGTTTCCTTCAGAAGGGAAGCAATGCCGTGGGTCCCGTGTCGTACATTTGCGGCACGATGAAGAACCTCAAACCTGAAAAAAGAGACCTCTGAGCAAAATTTGTCGGCCGTTTCACGCCCAGAATCGAATGGCACACTGATGACCTGAGATGTTAAAGAGCGTCCTTAAATAAAACGGGAAGAAAAAAAAAAAAAATCGAGGTGCAGGACTGCACTCGCCTTGGTCGAGTAATGGAGTCACGTGCCTGTGCATAATAATAAAACCTTTTCCATTTCCCTAGACTGTTCCTCCTTTCTAATCAAATGAAATAACAGAAACACACTCAGAGAGCAGAGAGGTGCTCCGGGCTTGAGACAATCTGCTCCACAAAGGTTGTGTGTCTAATTGGATCACAGGTATTATCAAGCACAGGGAATTATTCGGATCATGTGCCAAAAGGCTAAAAGAAAATGCTTTAAAGTGGATTGTCAACTCATTTGTTCTGCTATGTCTTCTTGTTTGTACAAACTTTGATGAGATTATAATAATGGTGTTATTTATGTCAAAGCACACTAAGTGCTCAAAAGGCGCTGTCTGAAGATTAAATTAGACTTTTCTACATTCTCAATTTATCTCTCTTTCTCTTAAACATAACATTAAAAACAAATAATTTATGGCAATCTAAAATGCAGGGAAATATTTAAGTATCAAAAACGAAACAAACTTCTGCTACTAAAATATATGTTAGTTGTATATTCTTGATTTAATGGTATAGCTATACTGTGATGATTTCCATTAGAAAAACGCATGAAAAATGCAAAGGAATCCTTTAGATGAAAGCCAGGTGTAGTTAGAGAATAGACGAGTAAACCTTGACACCTGGGCCACTCTAACGTCAGGACCGATGGATTTTTTTCTGGGTGTAAAAATCCTAAGTATGGCTTTTTTCGGAAGGGAAGTAAAGCCGTGGGTCCCGTGTCGTACATTTACGGCACGAAAAAGAACCTCAAGCCTGAAAGAAGAGACCTCTGAGCAAATCGGCCGTTTCACACCCTGAATTGAATGGGACGCTGATGACCTGAGATGATAAAGAGCGTCCTTAAATAAACAACTCAATAACAAAAGCAACAACTCTAAAGGCACTTTATGTAACAACTACAAGCGGATACTTCCTGCGGTGAGAGGTAAGATTAACGATACATGGACTTTTATACGCCGCACAGCACTAACCCCTTCTCCTGACGCTTCCGAGTCTGTAATTCATGCTATACATTGTTGTTGATCTGCCTGTCCATGGTTCATCTTCGAGTGTTTTGTTGCATCTCTGGAACTTCGCAAACGATCATTCATTTACAATACCCCAGCATCGAAAACCTGGCATATTTTCCGCACTACTACAGTTGCGCTGTTTCCCAATATTATTACATAGCACATTTAAAAATCTAATCACAGTATACGAATATAATACAATAAAGAAACGCGGTTTCCTTTTCTGCTAATATATATACCAATATGCAAATTGCATGAAATATTTTGAGAGCAATCAATTTATGAATCCTAACAAAAATTCTATAATTAAAACTGCTGTTCCTAGGGTGTCCTCAATTTCTAATACTACTAAGTTACTAACAGGAAGTTCAAGTTAAGCCAGGCCATAGGAAGTTTGCAATATGTTTCAATAAAAAAAAACCAAGTAGGAAAGTCGAACTAGTGCAGTGGTTGACATTCAGGTCAACGGACAAGAAGAGAGAGGAGGAGTACGAAAATAGAAATGTGGGATGGGATTAAACTTTAGTGAACTGAGTCTGTTTTTGTGAAGTAATAATTAAAGAGACAAAAATAGCTCATAGTAAAGGAACTTTTACATTGGACATAAAAACCGTAAGCAGTACTGCATCGAAATATTTAAGTGATTTTACACTGCCCCAAATGAAAATGGGAGTATAAGAAACAGAGAAGGCTCTGCACTGAGCATTCTGTTTATAAGTTCATTGCTGAACAGTTTCAGCTTCCTACTTCGAGAATATTACAAAGTTGGAGGCATGCAATGAAGATACATTCAGATATAAATAAAAATGTAATGCCTTCCTCAAGAGATGAAGAAAAGGTCGCGACCCTGTCAATAGATCAAATCTCTTTAATGAGTTATGTGTCATATGGCAATGCTTCAGACAGGTATTTCATTTTGGAAAGGAGAAATTAGTAACAATTGTTAATAAAATATTGGTGGCAACGATTATTTTCTTATATTGTAGCATATAGGTGGTTGGTGTCCAAGTGTTGGTTGAAGGTTTGAGCATGTGGGGAGATTAGCTCTGCGCGTGCGCAGAAGGGGAATGTGTAACGTCTCAACGGTTTCTATGCAGACGAGCTTCAAAGATTAAAATGAGTGAACACTGTACCACTCTCCGAGATTGTCGGTCCTGATGGTGTAGTGGTAACCATGCTTGCCTGTTAAACCCAAGATAGCGGGTTCAATCCCGGTCAGGAACGATGGATTTTTTCAGGCGTAAAATCCTAAATATGGCTTCTTTCGGAAGGAAAGAAAAGCCCTGGATCCCGTGTCGTAGATTTACGGCAGGATAAAGAACCTCAAGCCTGAAAGAAGAGGTCACAGGGCACCTGAGATGTGAAGGAGCGTCCGTAAATTTAAAAAAAAAAAAAAAAAAAAAAAAAAAAAAACACTCTCCGGGATGGTCCGCCTTAGCGACCGCTGACAATGCAACGCAATATTTGTTGAATTACAATGTAATAAATATAATTTATCCAATGGTTACTTGACATCCTGGTCTCATAATTTTTCCTGTATTTCTGATTTTTAAATACAGTTGTTTAGGATTATGCAGAGGGGAGCTCCTTCCATGTCCAGCCATGATTTAAAATGATGAATAAGAGGGTGTTCTAAAGGTGACAGCCCATACATAATTTTTCAAATGAATGTTCTACAGTTGTCAATATTAGAAAAATGTTTTACTTATGTGTTGAGAAACTTATTGATATTGTTTTGCATGTAAACATATTGATCACTGATCAAGGAACAAATTTTAAAATGTTTCACAAGGAAATTAATATTTCAATGGAAAATTCTTGCATTCATTTGGGGGAAATCAAAACTGTGATTTTTTTATACTTCACCTCTTCTGAAGAGGGTTAGAAATAATTAAAATAGAAATAAATTCTCTTTAGAAATATTACTGTAAACGGGATTTAATGGAGTTTACAAAACAGTAAATTCACGTTAGTCCCCGAACTCACCAATAGAGGGGATTTTCAAAGATGAAGGTAAGACCGTTGCTATCAAGCAGGTTGTCCAGAGCAGTTTAATGATTAAAGATGCCGGGGATTCAACAACATTTACTGAAAAGATAAATGCATTGTTTGTTATTTTTAATAGCTCATCTTTAAAATGCACCGCCAAGGGTAACCGAGGTCGTTAAGACGCGGACTCGTGAGCGGGAGGTCTGGCGTTCGAATCCCGCCAGGACCGTCCTCCCTGACTGAGGTTTTTTCCAGGTTTCCCTCAGTCCTCATAACTGGCAAAACTTAGGCCTGGAACGTTTCCTTCTTTAAAAAAACCTTTTCCAATTTATCATTTCATCTCATGTATCATCAGTGTTTACCGCCTGTGGTGCCATAGTAGTAAAAACGTGCGTTATACACCATTTAAAAAAAATCTTTAAAATGCAATATAAAAAGAAGAGCTTTCTGTGAATTTTCAGAGAATCTTAAAGCTGGGTTTGTTATGAGGGATTGGGTCTTATGTTCGCAATTTAAAGATGTTGCCCTTAATAATACAGACAGAACAAAATGTTAAAGTGGGAGGGTTTTGAATATCCAGGCGTGGCTTGACTTGTAACTTTATAATGAGCATACTTATAGTTTTCTTTTCACAAGAAGAATGAATCAAGGCCCGTTAGAAAACCTTTTCTCAATTACAAGAAAGAAAGGGGACCACTGTAGCAATCCTACTCCTAAATGTTTGGTATTGCTTTGAAGATAATTTATTCAATTCGTTTTTCACACTAACAATTCAGATCAGATCAACTTCTGCACAATATAACTGTTTTATATTCCAGTGGTTTCCATTGTAGCAATTTCCCTCGCTTATGTTAATGTCGCTGACTTAGCTGTTGGTGTGGTAGAGGCAAATATGGAGATCTACGCGTTTATGGTTATGTGTTAAATAAGGTACCGTATTCTTGTACTAACTGTTCTTGAATTTAAATCATGCCACACATTCCACTTTTGTAAGCCTGAAATTGATAAATAGTCACACTGATTTACTTGGGGCATAATTATTGGAGGTCACACTACGAGAGAACGAAAGGGAAAAATATTTAACATTTGCTCATATGGTACTCCATATGAGGGTGAAAATTTAACATTTGTTATTTTTTGCTGCGGAGAAATAACTAGAGAATACTACTTTGAAGTAATATTTTCTTATTTGTGCAGATGTAATGATTACAACAATGACATATAAATCATCTCCAGATAATTGTCAATGCATTATATTTAGATGTGTTACTTGAATATTAATGAAGCTATTTTAATTTTCAAATGAATAAAGCCCAGAGAGCAGTTTCATTTCAACAAAATCTTTATGCTCATTTGAAAGATCGACACTTCCTTATTGATCTTAAGGAGTAAATTTAAAACCGCAGATATACGCAATGATGAACAAATTAATGAATGTCTTCAATTTAATAGTTTGCTTTGTGTTAGACTCCCCCCCTCCAACTGCATAGATACGGTAAGCATGTAGCTTTAGATACTCGCCACTTGTAGGCGCTCATAGCATAATTAGGACACAGTATAATATTATGGCAAACGTATTGTTTTTTTAATTACCAATAAGATGTTATTCCTTTGCTCTCAAATAATACGTTAGTTTTTTTTTAAATGTTGTTTAACGCCCGTTTTTACTGCGATGCGGTTAGTGACAATATATAAGCAAGTAGCTCTATAGACTCTCACCGCCTAAAATATGCATGTATTTATTGTACACTCGCTTGGCTTTGCTTATTTTAAATCAACACGCCCTTGTTTTCCACTACCTCACACTTATAAAATGCATTACATTATTCAAAGAGTGAATGTTAACAATTTCTACCCGATTCAACTGTTTTACATAGTTTCGAGTGGGGGAAGGAAGATACGTCGTGCTTGTTTGGTGGTCTATTCCCAAATAACTCTTTCCTAACGTTCCCCACGACTTGGGGGAACTCACAACCATCAATCAGATTATAGCACAAGAGATTTTTGACAACTAACCGCCACCAACGGATGTTCTCCCCCAGCAAGAACGAACACACCACAATAATTCAAACAAGGTCTAACACAATCTAACTTAACTCTTAGCACTGCGAAAATAATCTACCCAATTTTTTGGTCAACTGTATAGAAATGGACATTACCGTGCACAAAATAATTGAGACCTTTTTGTTTCTTTTGAAATGGAATTAACCGGCTATGCAGATACCGGCACTGCGATTTCCTTTCACTAGTTAATGAAAATCAAAATATATAAGTAGCTTTCTTATAAATCTGTCACATACACATATAGTAATGGTAACATGGTAATACTGCAGTGCATAGAAACAAGCCCGCGGTTTTGGAAGTCGGTAATAGTTCATCTACACTTTGGTTATTTGTTAATTACATAAGTTTTTAATCCACTGATAATTATTTTAAAATCCGGAGAGGTTTTTGAAGAGAATAATAAATTAAAAAGCAAATGTTATAAATGTTTCCCTATCTTTCAATAAATACGCTTTGCTATATTCATGCAGTGTTTACAGAAAAAAGTGTAATGTTTATTTTCGTAATTGCTTTCTGGATATGGACAGAGGTAGAAAATGTCTCTTAACATTGCAATTATGTAAACGCTAATCAATAATAAAACTGTACAGTGTTGCCACTTGCATATTAATACTTCACACAAGCAATTGAAATTTTTCGTAATCCACGAAAGTTTATCACATAATTAAAACAAAATTAAAATGCATGATTTAAACAAACGCCCAGAGAGGGGAAAAAAAACCGTTTAAAATCACTGGTCAATTTTAAAAGGTTAAAAAAACAAATAAAAAAAAAACGAGGGCATCTGCATTGTTCCATTTATAACTAATGAATGAATAGTGTTTAACGCCCGTTTTTGCTACAGAGGCACCACAGGCGATGGACACTGATGATACATGACATGAAATGATATATTGGGAAAGGATTTATTTTTAAGGAAGGAATCGTTCCAGGCCTAAGTTTTAGGGTACCTCCCCGGCATTTGCCGTTTATGAGGACTGAGGAAAACCTGGAAAAAACCTCAGTCAGGAAGGACGGTCCTGGCGGTATTCGAACCCAGGCCTTCCGCTCACGAGTCCGAGACTCTCGGCCACCCGTGGCGGTCCATTTATAACTAAGATTGTTTACAGTCTATGGTGACAAATTCAAAGTTTTAACTTGTGAGAACACAATCCTGTACCAGCGACGATTATCTATGTGCTGGTCGCGAGCGCGAGCTATTGCTCTACATTGCATTTTTTACAGGAAAAAAACTGGTACGAAGTACAGTGGTGCCCAATTTTTTTCCACTTCTAGCAGGCTTTTCACAATTTGTGGTCTTCTGTTTTCAAGGGCCCTTTTCAATAATTCAAATGTACAGAAACCACCAGATGAACTAACAGGGATGGAATATATTCCGGTTTCTCTCTCTCTCCCCATATACTCGCAAAAATGGTGGGTTGAAGCAGATCTAAGTCTTATATTGATACAGTCAGACTACATCTAATGTGTTCATAGTTTCCGAATTTCAATGAAATGATTCTGTGTTTGTGGATAAGGGAAAAGAGCTTTATAAATGGAGAAGTAAACACTATGTTGATCATTGATATCTATCATAACAGTGTATGTCTAAAGGTTCTTGGCCTTGAGCATAGGTAACATATAATTGTAAAATTACTTTTTGTACACCTGTTTAGAAATATCAAGTCATTTTTTTCAATTGGTTTATTTAATTCAGCTTTCTTAAGCATACACATTGAGGGAATTCCATAAACTTATCGTATCGCGTAGTGATAAATTTCTTTGTTAAAGATGGCTGGAAATGGTTAAAAATATATAAATTTTCATAGGGACTGTTACCTTACATTTTCAACACTTAAAAAATAGGATGCTGAATTTAAACACGACCGCATTGATGACCCGCATGAAGGACAACCCAAGTGTGAAACAACAACAGAATTCATAGAACAAATACCGACAAGTTAAAGTGCTGGGTGGCTGAGGCTCAGGAATGTGTAGGTATATTTTACATGAAGAATTGCATACGAAAGATGGATGCGTTCGGATGGAAATATTGTAACTGTATTTCGAGCGTTTTAACAGCAAAAGAAATGATTTGGTCTGTAAATGAGGTTTGGGTCCACCCTCACACACCAGCATTGAACGAGCAGTCAAAACAGAAGCCAGAAGCGCCAAAAAGATAGTCGATTGCATCTATATTAAAGTTATGTCTTCATTCTTTTGGGAGCTAGCGAAACTCTGCCACATGAGTGGTTGTTTTTTGAAAGACAAAACAATAACCAACAGAGCAATTTAAAATAACTGGAAGAAACAAACCATGAGAAAATGCCCCATTTTGGAGAGGAAAAATACTTCATCAAGAGGTGCACCATTTTGGAGATGGGAAAATTGAGAAACTTGAATTTTTTGGACATTCACCGTATTCCCGAGTTGGCTAGTTCTGACTTTCTATTCCCATAATTCAAATTCTTCGCTATCAGCGTTTTTCATTAATTCAAGAGGAAATTGCACCTATAGAAGAATCTTTTTTAGGCCTCTGATAAAACCGCTTTAGAAATGGAAGATTAATTTTTGATGGAATTTACGTATTGACCTTAAAGAAGATTATGTTAAAAATGCAAATAATTGTTTCCAAGTTAAAAACTATAGGCGTACGTAAACAAACAGTAACAAGGCAATGTTGGTTCTCAATATAAGCTCACATACTTATACTCAGCTTCAAACAGTGCTGGAATTAATAGAGAATAAAACAATACATTTTGTATTAGACCCCAAAATATTAAACCATTGTTATTAAAAAAGAATGAATGTACAGCATATGCATAAATTTATGCTATTGTGTGTGCGACGTGGTGGTGGATTCGCCCTTTACAATTATTTCTCCCTGGGCATTTGGTGTGGATTTTAGGGCTCGGATTCCTTGGAGGGGGGAGGCTGCACGCCATCAAGTGCTCAATCTGCAAATGCTATTGGTGACACTGTATAGATCCGTGTCTCACAGCCTTATCCCACCCCTTCCCCTCAGAAGTGGCATAAACTGTCCTTGATGAAGCTGAGATACAGACTTTGCTTCTCTGTCCCCAGTAATCCAATCCAATTATTTCTAACATAATCAATCTATCAGACAGACTAGTTTTATATGCAACGCTCCTGAAATATTATCCATTTCAATTACCGTATTAATTTGCATCTGATATGTTTACGGTTATATGTGGCTGTTTGTTTGTGTCTTTGATGTTCCGTTTATATTTGTTTTCAGCAGATGTTACGAGTGCAAAAGGACGGTATACATTTAATTTCTGTTTAGTATATTTTACTGTTCAACCCTCAATTCTGGAAGCCTTGTATGACAGTATGAACCAAACAGTTGGAAAATGTAGACCTCAGTAGTCAAATGCGACCATATAAGCGTTTATGTAAAACTTTTCATAATATTGTTAAAATGTAACAAACATTAATTGCAATTTTTCATGTTTCTTTGATAGAAATAAAGGCAATTTGGTTTAAAACGATAGCTATTATAGAAAAAAAATACATTCTTAAATATATTACACATTCTCCATGTTTTTTTTCCCAATATATTTGTCAAAACAGAATTTAAAATTTCGGAAATATTTAAATCGCCGAATAGACAAAACTAGACTAAACATAGCTCTGCAATTTTTGCTAATATATGTTCTGTATGTTTTAATAATCTTTACTATTTTTATAATACTTTATTTTTCTCTGATGTAATGTCGCCATTTATTACGTAATAGTAAACATATATCTGTTACAAAACACATGTAGATTTTTCTTTTATCTTCTCTGTCATTAGTGTTTCATTTTTCTATCTTATAATAAAGCCAGTAAAGCCATAAGGCTATACTAGTTCAATAATTTACTTTTTATAATTTTCTTTCATAATAAAAATTGCACAATTCTTTATTAATAATTAAAGCTAATCAATTTGTTCTTTGTTTCTGAATTATTTTCATACACTAAGTACATTTTAGCTTAGCAACTCTAGTTTGTACTTGTATAATTTTACTATTTAGTACTATTTGGGATCCTAAAATGCCATTGATTTTGTTTTGTGTAATATTAAACCATGTCTATTTGATTTACCTTAAAGCAATTGATATAGTGCTGCTATTAATTATCACGAGTAATATCACGAAAGAGTCTGAGATTACCGATAATTTCACCAACGTAGTAAGTGAGGTCAGATCTTCGAATGATATTTATTAGGACTATTTCACCAATAAAATACGAATTTAATTTAAGTATAACTCCTTTAAATTTGGCTTACAATATTATATTAATTGTGTATTTGTACTTAACCTTTTCAAGCAATCTTGCGACAGAATAATGCCGATTATCAGTAATACCAATAGAAAAGAGCAAGATACGGGTTTATGACTATTTCATGAATAGAATAAGAATAAAAGTGATGTATATATATATATATATATATATATTTGAAATTCGCGCACAGAATATCAATACTTGTACGAAATATTACAGTTACGAATATCTATTCTAACTAGAAACCAGACTGAAATGGACAAAAGTCGACTATTATGATTGCTACCATTCGATTTTCTAATACCAACGGAGAGGGAGAGAGATAAAATACAATGTCTCTGTTTTTCTTTGTATTCTGTGTTTGGAATTCCTAATGATAAGATCAATATGCACATTTGACGCATCACCAAAACGCTTTGAAGAACCCTCCATTTTGCGTTATGATTGTCGATTGTCCATACTTTTGTTGCTATCAATAACTCCCCACCGCCTCTAGCAAAAGTGATCAGTGATGTGTGTTATGAAGTGGAGGAGGTATAGAGTTGGCTTCACTGACTAATAAAAATTATTTAAAATTATTTAAAAATCACATGCACGTCCCGTAATAAAATGGATTTGATAATTTTTTCCCCATAATTTCACTCAGTAATCTGGCTGTGATTGGTCATTATTAAAATTTTTGTTTCGTTTCATTGATCGATTTTAATATGACATCACACGAGTAAAATATTACTGTAATACACTGAAATTTGCAACTGAATAAAAATGCATTATTATGTGGTATTGACGAAATTAAAACACACTTGCGATGTCATCTGAACTAATTTATTATGCAGGGAGATTTCCCGAAGTGCAGGAAAAGTGTGTTTGAGTCTGGAGTCAAATGAGTGTCAGAAACAAATCCTTGATAAAAAAGGGAAGGTTTTGCTTCCATCACGCAACATAAAGTTAGGGTTTTGTGGAGTTCTCAGTATTAAAAAAAAAAATCCAAGCAAGCTGTTAATGGACGACAATGAGAAACAAGAATGGATAGGATTCAAGGGGAACGAAAATTTCATCTTTAAAGTTGATCCTGGTGTGTTTAAGAAGGGAAAAACATGAAAAAGAAAAAGAAAAAAGTGAAAATTTTGAAGATTTTTTTTCATATCTTTATATAATGATAAAACATGTGATTATTGCAGGTAATTCTATTATTTTTAATTGTTAACATTTTTTATTTCAAATTAATTTCTGAAGTTGGGTTACATACATAATTAAGAAAATGTTTCGTTTACGAAAATGTTGAATGTTTTGTGAAAAATTTAAAACCCAACTCCCAGCAAATTTTTGGTTTTCAGATCTGAATTTAACTCGCACTAATTTTACAAAATAGCATTTCATTCAAGTGCAAAATAAAAAGTTAAATTTTATTGTTAAGTGATTTACTCATCTGCAAATAAAATTTTTGTCAATTTTGCATATCAATATTCTCAATTCAATTTTCAAAATTCTAAAGATAGAATCTTTACTTTTGCTTTCTGCCAAGCCGAAAAGAGTTATCTTCCTTATCCATCTTTATTTTAGCGAAGCATGAAAAACTGCTCTGCTCAATGAAACTTGGTTATTGTCCAAGAGGTCATAAACGCCATGTATGAATTCTTGTGTTTTCTCAATTATCATGCTAAAAATTTATCTTGGTATTTTTACTTGCATTTTATAACAATTTACATACAAATTATATAATATATGGCCAAATTCCCCTATCGCATTTATCACAATATGCTGAGAATTAGTTTCTCACATACCTAAACTGATTCCCAGCATGCCACAGGAAATCGAAGTGGAGAGATTGAGGAGTGTGCAGTTTGTCACCTAAGTCACTTACGTCAGTCTCAGTCTTGCATGTAAACTGCGGAATTAACCGGATCAGGCATATCACGAGGTTTACAATGGCGTTGCTGGGTGACACATAGCACGTCGCCTTTACTTATGCAACGTTGCACATGATGGTAGTTGGAGTGTGTTGTTTACTATTGATGCCGCACAGGGTGCATGCTGAGTGACTGCTCTAATGCCAGTTCATTTTACTTCAGTATCTCAGTGTGGGCAAGGTTCACGAATGAGTTGAACAACCTGTTTCCAGTGTTTTGAACTGTTTATTTTAATGGGGTTCATATTAATGCGAAGTTGTTATGATTGCGCGGAAGTAAAAGATAAATATAATAACATGTTCAGATCGGAAACACATCGCAGTTCCATCGTTCGTAATCGATCTATAACAAGTTGTCATGGCACCGAATTTTTAATAGTGTTTTAACGTTTTTTACTACTGAGGCACCACAGATGGTGGACACTGATGATAGATGAAATGAAATTATATATTGGGAAATGATTTTTTTTAAGGAAGGAAACGTTCCAGACCTAAGTTTAGGGTTCTTCTGCGGCATTTGCCGTTTATAAGGACCGAGGAAAATCTCAGTCGGCGAAGACGGTCCTAGCTGGATTCGAGCACCGGACCTCACGCTCACGAGTCCGCGCCTTAACGACCTCGGCCACCCGGGGCGGTTGGCGCCGAAAATGACAATAAATGTTTATATGTTTATATTAGAGCCCTTTAAGGCTCTAGCGGTGGCAATTTTTGTTTTTTCTCAACAAAACTAGGCATATACCCTTCAATTAACAAGCGATTCGTCCAGTTCGTTAACCAGAAAAATGGGGGTGTGGGGGTTAACTAAAGCGAAAGTTAAAGAAAAACAATTCAAATTGCTCTAGCGGCCCCAACTTTTTTTTCTCAACGAAACTCGATATATTTTATCAAATAAATCTATAATAGTAGTTTCCGAAAATCAGGGCAATCAAGTCAGTAGGAATAGGGGTTTACCTGCAAAACGAGTAGAGGTAATACGAAATTTCAAAATCGCTTTAGCGGCCGTAATTTCAATTTTTTTTAAAGAAATTCAGTATGTACAATTGAAATAAAATAATAAAAAGTAGTTTCTGAAAATCGATGAAATCGGATTATGAGGAGTGGGAGTTTATCTGAACTCCAACATACCAGTATTTACTTTTTCGCTAGGAGACTCAGTATTTAAATAAAATAAGAACATAGTTTCTGAAAATCAAGGAAATTGGGCCATTAGAAGTGCGAATTTACCTGAAACCCAAAATCGCTCTAGCGCTACAAATATTTATTTTTGCACAACAAAATTCAGCATATATAATTTAAATTGTTCTGAAAATTAGGGAAATCGAACCATTAGAATTGAGGAAATTTAAAGGGGGGGGGGTTAAGGCTAAATTTAAAAATCGCTCTCAGTGAAATTTGGTATAAGCCATTAAAATAAAATGGAAATAACGGTTTCTGAAAATCAGTGAAACCAAATAATCAGAAGTGGAGGTTACTGAAACCCATAATTTAAAAAAAAAACGCTCTAGTTGCACCAATATTTGTTTCTTCGTTGAAAAATTCGTTTTATACCATTTAAATAAAATAAGAATAATATTTTATGAAAATTAAGGAAATTGAATCTTTAGGAGTATGGGCATACTTAAAAACCGAAATTTAAAATGATCTCTTGCGATTAATTTTCTCTATATTGTTTTAAAATAAAAGGACAAATTAATTCAGCAAACAAACTCTATTTATAACGCTGCATATGTTTTATATTTAACAAAAGATAGACTTGAAGATAACACATGTGAAATATTAATCTAATATTTGTATGAGAATTATATTTATGTATAAGAGCGCTGTTTAATAACCTTCAGAAAACGTTTACATTATATGTTTTTACTACAATTATATTTAAATTAAATTTCATAGTCAATTGTTGATTGTGTATATTGACTTAGTACATTGTAATTGTCTCTGAACAGTAACTGTTTTTTAATTTATTGAAATATATGAAGAGCTTATTAAATGCGCAATGTAACTTTAAACTTTCTGTTATTTCTCTATTTTAGTGAATGTAAAGATGCTATTAGTTCATAAATATGGTTAGTCAGAGCTGGTGGTGTAGTGGTAACCATATTTGCCTTCTAAACCCAAGATCGCGGGTACAAACCCGGATAGGATCGATGGATTTTTTCGGGCGTAAAATCGCAAGTATGGCCGTGGGTCCCATATCGTACATTTACGGCACGAAAAAGAACCTCAAGCCTGAAAGAAGAGACATCTGAACAAAATTTGTCGGCCGTTTCACGCCCTGAATTGAAGGGACGCTGATGACCTGAGATGTTAAAGAGTATCCGTAAATAAATCAAATCAAAAACATAAGTATGGTTACATTTAAAAATGTTTAAAAATATCCTTACAGTATAACTTTGACTATTAGTGGTCATATATTTCATTTAATTAATAGTATACCATTAATTTTTGTGATTTAATCTCAATAATAATAATAATAATAATAATAATAATAATAATAATAATAATAGTTTTAAAATGTGGTTCTATTTTGTGATATTTAAAGATTGCAAGAATTCTAATTTTCTTCCCTTGATACCACACAGTAATGCCATAACTTATTTCATTTCATTAATTAATAAGGCTGTAGTTTGTATTTTATATTATTTTTGAAAGATACTCTACTAAGTGAGAAATTCGCTTAGTTTAAACAGCTCCTGTATGACGAACTTTCTTAATTATGTACAAAGAATTATTAACAGCTTAAATAAATATCCATATTAATCCATTTGTCTTTTCTAAGTAAGACAAATAAAAAAGTAAAGAACTTGGATACCTATACCAATAGAGAAATGATTCACTCACAACTACATGTGGTGCACAGTATTTTCCGAGCTTGTGGAAGATCAAACCAAATTTCTATAGCTCGGGAGGACAGACGGACAGGCAATAGAATTTAACATTGGAGCAGATCCATGGCAACCCAACCTATACGTGCCGTTTCAGATTTACAATGATCTAGTAAAACTATTCACTCGCTGTACCCTACGGACATGAACCAGAGAGGCGAAAGATAATTATGCAGAACTGTGGAACAAGAAACATTGTTGCGGTTACATGTGCAGCGTTAGAAACCACGTCCCGTAAAATTAAGTGCACATACATGATCTCCGGCAGCGTGAAGCGTTTCTGTTTATTTTCTACCAACGGAATTATAATTCTCTCCGTAGCAGAATTTACTACGTTCAGTTCTTTTTGCAACTATAGCTTACATACTTTTTAACATAGTTTATTATTCACTGATTGCCAGATCATATCAGAAAGCAACTATATTGTTAGTTTGCTGTTCATAGTTTTTACGACCTAAAATTTAATGTTACAATATTTCGTTGGCTTATTGCATAACGTACATAAGTTACTGGCTTCATTGGCAAATTGAGACATTTTCAGCTCCGCCTAAAACAAAATGGACGAACAATACGCTGCACTGAAATTCTGTCCCGACAAAATTTCATCTGAAGTTCATTTTCTCTGTAGCATAACTCGAAGGTGGTTTAAAGAGGCAAAGCGATCATTTTCAAAGGATGGTGGACCCGGAATTCCAGTTTGTGCTCTAACGGAAGAAAACATTAACAGCCGTGCTATCACGAAGATCTTGGAGAAGCATTTTCAGAACTTCTTAGAATATCGTAAAATAATAAAATGATTTAAAATATAATAAAAATATAAAAATCAATAAAATGTTAAAATATTGAAAAATAAAATAGATAGTAAATGTAAAAAATATTAAAAAAAGGTAATGTAAATTATAATAGTACAGGATACCGGTACATATTTTCGCTGGAAACTGGTGGAAAAGTTTTGTATTTTTGTTTTACAGATGTAGGTCAGTGCTGGCTTCCAGTATGTATGGGGATTTATAATGTAGTTTAGTTTATGTACATGTTTTATTATGCTAAGTATATGTTTTATAATACGTTTCTTTTGTTCTCCCTCTATATATTTTGTATGTGTTTTTTATTATAATTATTATTACTTTTATCGCTTTTTTATTTTTAGTTAGTCTTTAGATTTAGATAACTCTGAACAATAATAATGCAACAAATGTAAATATGTACTTTTTCAAATAAACTATAAAAGTTCTGGAATGTACGTTCCGATGTAGGAAACAAGATACCAAGAAGTAGTATTACAGAGTTTTATTATTATTATTATTATTATTATTACATTCTTAGAATATTACTAAGTGCCATCCATACGTTAGTAACACAAAAGGTGCACATAAAATGAGTTTGTTCACGGTGGGTTTCTCGAACAAAAGGGTGTTCTAATGCAGGCTTGCATGCAGTTGAAGGAAGCGCACGCAGTTTGTTTCAAACGTAATCACTGCTGATGAAAATTGAGAGCAAAGAGCAAAGTTCTGTGTGAAAACCTCCGTCATCACCAAAGTGGTTACTTCTGCTGGGAAAGGTACGGTCGTCGCATTTTTCTTTATCCAAGGAAAGGATGTCGTACAAGTATGTCGTACTTGAACACACAATCAAAACTGGGCAATAATTTAGATATGACCTGAAAACTGTGCTTAGCAATGCCACATTTCCGTCCTAATAGAATGATCCTGCTCCACGATAATGTTTTATTGCATACAGAAAATTTTGTCTCTGAATTTCTCATAAAAAATGTGAAGGATGTTCTTCACCCTCCCTACAGTTCAGACTTAGCTCCACATGACTATTTCCTTTCCCCCAAATTGAAGAAACACCCTCATGGCACGCATTTTCCGTCATCAGAGACAATGATGAAAGCTGCGGAGGCAATTGTGAAGGTCCTCTCGAAAAATTGATTACCAGTTAGTCTTTGAAGACTGGCAGAAACGTTGGAACAGAGGGGACTGCTTTTAGAAATGTCATGAATTATGTCAAAAAAGTATCGTTCATCATTGAAGAGATCTAGAAAGTAAAATATTATCTATAATGACCTTAACAATTTAACAAAAAATGGAGTTCTTGCTCTAAAAAATAAGCATAAAAATCAAGTGTTTTAAAGCACAGTCCTTGTAATTCCAGATAAAAATATAATAATACAAACTGTAAAAAAAAAAAAAAAAAAAAATTAGTAACCAGTAGTACAAATTTACTATACATTTAATAAAACATATGTATAGAAAGTACAGGAGGGTTGATAATTTAATATGAAATTTTACGTTATTTGTGATCCTTCAATTTTTAATCTCTCTGAATATACAAAAACAAGTGACAGCCCCAACCTTAAGAGTATAAAGGCTACATGGCGACAGTGTCACTCAACATCGCTATGAAAAATTAACGTCACACAGTCTGGACAGTAACGTTAATTCGGAGTCTCTGCAAATCCATTTTAAATGAACGTTCGCTGAATTCAATGGGGTGTCACGGTTAACTCAAACCATGATGATAATGTGGTGATTTTTCATGTATGAGGAACATCAAATGAAAGCAGATCAGACGCAAAAACATTTATTGTGCGTTTTATTATCTTTAAAAGCGGTCTCCTAACTGTTATCACATTCATCCGCGATCATTTAATAATTCTTACATATGCACGTCATATCACCGAGCCAATGAGTGCAATAATCTGTTTATTGTTGTACTGACTGTGGCAATGAACTGAAATACTTACATGGCATTCTAAACGATCCTACAAAAAAATGCTTAAAAAGAAACACACTTGAGCTTTGCGTTATTATTACCTTAACATATCCTTACATTAATATTTGATGACAATTGTTTTGTAGAATTTCCACTTGCAAATTGGAGTTCTTACCTACTAATCTTTTGCGTTTGGGGTAACTTTTATTTTTAATAATTGCCATCTGCTATCACTTGGAGCCGCCCTACCTTGTAACTTCGTTGTTATTAAATTGTGAACGTTAATATTAATATGTTAGGTGCGCTATAGCTGCCTTGTCGCTAGAATGTTAGCTACATTTAAGAGAGAAGCAAATATTAATTTCACCCCATTTATTATAAACATTTAGGATCAAAAACCCTGAATTTAATAACTTATGTCCAACCGAACTTTATAAAAAAATCAAAATGTGCGCTGCAAATAAAAAGTTAGTAAAATTAACAAGCAATAATTTACGCTGCATTAAAATATAAATAAGAACTATTTGTTAGTATTGTTTAAGGTTTTCTGTAAAAACATTCCAATTACTACGAAATTGCTGAAATGGGGGACAAAGAAACATGCCTAAGTGGGTTAGTATAATTTAAATACACTCGTAGTAGGCAAAATTACACAGGTAACAAATAACGTTCATAGTCCACAATAATTATGTCCACAAATTTTTAGCTCTGTACCTATAAAGGCAAAAAGTC
The DNA here is from genome assembly GCA_030762175.1 of Metallyticus violacea. Lineage (NCBI taxonomy): Eukaryota > Metazoa > Arthropoda > Insecta > Mantodea > Metallyticidae > Metallyticus > Metallyticus violacea. Next base: position 2,077,787 of record CM060841.1, on the reverse strand, counting down.
AAAGTTTCTTCCGTAAAAAGCTTGTATTAATACTTCATAAATTAAAAATGCATAAAATAATCCTGAGGAAATCCAATAACAAATCTAGGTTGCGAAAGTAACCGAGAAACTCCACTTAATTTCTAGAGAAAGTCGAAATACAGCCTCATTCCCGAGAACTTCTTGGCTAGGTCTTATCACTCGAACAGCTCAGGAGAGAAAACCCTCTTGTACTGTCACATATTCCCGACCGTTGAAGGCAAAGACGTGTTGACTAATGAAATTAAACTTGAAAGTCACGCAACCGCGATCACGTGACAGTACCAAGGAAAAAAGATAAATAAACAGCACAGGGATAGTCGAAACACTTTTTGTTCAGTTTCCTTAGGGCGAAAAAATGCTAACATGTCCACTCCATCAAAGTTACCACATCTGTCGAAACTGTTGCTTCAATATCTGAATGTATGCTTTCTTCAGAGTCGCTAATTTTTATAAGAAGAATTATTTTCCTCCTTTCAAGTTAGATGTATCATATTATCATTAATAAATTAGCATCATTCGGTTTTTGTGCCTTAGTTTCGAGAAAGTTCGTTCATAGTATTTCGCAGCAACTGTGGATCCATACTCGAGAAAATCGACAAAAGACAGGGGCCTCGCAATCGAAAAAGGCCATCATATTCTTCCTGAAACTTGTGTATACTAAAACTTTTTCGGCTGGGGAGAATTCATCTGTTTCCATTGTTTGCTCTCGGACCCAAAATGGTGACAAGTTTCATTCTCGGTGAAGATACGAATAGAAACACATCCTCTTTCTTCTCATTCATTAGCAGATATCCCAAGATTCTGGGCATTTTAACAATCCATTCAATGATCATATCAAGTTATTAGCAGATTTGCTCAAACAAATTATTATATGTCACCTACCTTGATAAAGTCATTTCAAAAAGTTACTATTGCTCATTTTTTGTAAGGGGTCGTCATTCTAGAATAAAGTCTTTTTAAAGAATAATTAAAAAATTCTCACTGCCACAAGCATCCCGTTAAAATACATCGGTCAGAATATTGCTTTCAGACTTCAATTAAATTCTTATTTTCCTTTCCAATACTTCACAAGAATGTCATGTTGGGTGAAATAGCACGGAGAGAGATCCCTAGTCTTTCTAACGTTGTGCAGTTTCAAATATAGAACTGTGTATGACAGCATGCCTTGAAAGGTTACAGAATGCATCACGAATAATTAGCTCGATTGTCTCAAATTAGAACAGATGATCTTTGAATTTTGGCTCTCAGTCATGTCATGTGTCCATATCACGTGCAACCCACTATGGACACTTATGCTTAAACATAAATATTGAAACCGTTAAGCAAAAGATTAGAGGTACGAGAATGTGAGAAGAACATGGGCAAATACTTCAGCAACCCAAACGACGTAGAACTTGCACAGAACTCTTACGATACAGAGCACTTTTAGTTATAAAAGAAAAGGTTGGACAGAGATTTCCTCACACTCATCTACGTTATGCTGTGGAAGCATATAAACAGATTAAAACCGCTATATACGGAGCAGAACTTTCGCCGAGTTAGGGAGCTGTGCTGTACTTCAATGCATTATTGAACATATTTCAAATTGATAACCTATTAAAAGTGCTCATAACTACATCAATGATGACTTCAGAAGCAGAAATATGCTCTTCTACTTTCAAGGAACTAAGAAAATATCTCCATAGCACCATATCAGAAGAAAAATTAACAGCGTTAGCTATGCTGTTCTTAGAAAGGAATTTCATCAACAATATACCGGACTTCAACAGGGCTGTCTCCCTTAAGTTTGCCACTTTGAAAGAGAGAAGTACGGATTTCGCACACAAACAACCAAATTAGGCCAGTCAACCATATGTATGTTGTCTAAATGGTAATATGGCAGACGTTCTGTTTTCTGTTTAAACTACCAACTGAAAACCTCCACTGACAGTGGCGGCTCGGGAGATATACATATGTTTCCATTTATTTTCCCAAGGTATTTACAATGATGAATTAGTATTTGTCCAATAATTCACTAGTTTCAGATTTAATTGTAACAAACCTTTTTAGCAATTTATCAGCTAGATGCAATTGTTTTGTTTTGGGTACTGTAAGTGGGCAATAAAAAGATAACAAAATTATAATGGCGTTAGTGCGATATGTGACAATGGTTTGATAAACCACTCTAGCACATTGTTCTGGTGTCATACCACTGGCCGCTAATTCACAGATTTGTTACACACTGCTCTTAACATCCCATAGGAATGCATCACATAACATTGGGTATAGATGTCAGGGGGGGGGGGAGAAAAGTCGCTTTTATTTTGACAAACAGTTCTTTTATTTTGCCTGTATAAATGTGGAGGGCTCCGTTCTTTTACAAAGCTTTACCCATATTGTTAATATCACACATTATTTGTAAATATTCATTAATTTATTCTCTGAGGTTTTAAATGAAAGCGGAAACAATAATATAATGGCTTGAAACTGACTAACCCTCTCTATGTTCACACTTTTCAGGTTTGTGAGGTTTTTCCCACCTAAGATGATATGTAATTTGTTTACGTGCACACTGGAAAGTATATGGCACATAAGTGTTCAAAAAGTTTAATAAAAAAGAAAGTTAACCACATTGTACATTGTCGCAACCTAGTAAAAATACTCGTTACAATTCCTGAAACTTTCTGACTCCTAGGGTTTGCGACGCTAGGACCATTTCTTGTTTTTATCTAACATTATCACCGGAATCTTTGTGTGAAAGGAAATAAGGGAACTTCAAACAAAGCACTCATACTTATGAGTGAGATATGCTGACTATTATTTATTATTTCAAAGTATTTAAATTTAAATTACAACTCACATCTTGCTTTGTTAATGACTTCCCGGAGTTGGTGTGTCGTCCACATCCTTTCTTATTCACGTCTCACGCTTCAGGACTTGCTGACATCGCGCTATGCTATCAACCTTCATCCTGAACTACCTTCCCCCTTTTCTTCTTTTTCTCCCCCTCTGCTGTTTCCCATGTTTATCAATCTCTGTATTCATTCCCCAACTATCTATTGGTAACATTATATCGTAATAATGCCTTGACAATGCTGAATTAATACATAATACATATACAATGTTCTGTAACATTGCCAGTGCATTATTACTGCCTATATTCGCTAAAATAGGTTTTTCTTTTAGAAAACATTAATTTATTTCTCTAAATACTTTCTATATTTGATCTAGGAATTTTAAATTATTTTTCATTCCAATCAAAATATATGTTTTGTCAAAATAATATCTTTATTCAAAGAAAATATCTTCCTCTGCTAAATTATGTCCATTTAAATGGATAATCAATTCGTTCAATCAATGCGCCAATTGACATTACTGAAATGACCCTTCCAGAACATTTTGAACTCACATATTTGTTTATATATCGTATTTTTGGAAACAATGTCTTGAACCTTTTCTTTAACAATTTCATCAATATTGTTAATTTTAGCCTTAAAACTTATAACGAACGATGCTTAATACTGCTTGCTTTCAATAATAAAATGGTAGAAGTGAAATGTATGGCCATGAAAGAACAAAGTGTAGCCCTCACTTCTGAGTTTGAGAGATCCTTGTCAGTTATCTCAATTGGTTATTGGGATAAAAAAAGTACTACAGGTGATTAACATTGTAGAAGGCAGCCATGCGTTCCAGCGAGTTAAAACTGGTTCTGGAGGGAGGGGTATGATGTATCTAGTGCTATTGTTTTAAATAGGTATGTGGTCTATGAGATGCTTTCAAGAAAACACGTTAAAGAACATGTAAATTTATCAACAAGTGGAAAATAAATTGTGTCTCTGATACACAATACAACCCATGAACAACACTAAACCTGATAGCTAGCAATATTACTTGTGAAACTTTATATAACAATTTATTAATTAACCAGCGTCATCGCTCACAAAAGCAACATTCGCTCGTACTGAATGGCATCTGACTATAGTAAATTTATTGAAAAAATGTTGCAATTTTGGAGCTATTTATGATTTCGATTTCTTAAGCAGCGAGCAGAAAAGAATCATCAGGTTGTTTTTATTCGAGCTATAAACATTTGAATATGTCGATCATCATAACCTGTTATTACATCAGCTGATATCCTTGTTGATTCGGTTTATTTATGGACGCTCTTTAACATCCCAGGTCATCAGCGTCCCATTAAATTCAGGGCTTGAAACGGTCGATAAACTTTGCTCAGAGGCCTCTTTTTTCAGGCCGTAAATCTAAGACAAGGGACCCACGACTTTAATTCCCTTTCGAAAGAAACCATGCTCAGGATTTATACACCAGAAAAAATTCATCGACCCTGGCCGGGATTGAATCCGTCCTGATATGCACTCAAATTTGAATTTAAAGTGTTTCCGAACCTTTATAATATGTAGTGCATATTTTTTTGCGTAGGCTCCTTGTTAGTTAGTTTCCAGGGAGGAATATCAGCTCCTATAAAAACTTCACATAAATGTGGGAAAATTTGGAGAAAAGTTTATCGATACTCAAACATTCACCAAAAAGTTTCTGAACATGAACACTTGAGTATTTTATGTTTAACATTTTCTTTGACTAAATGTTGAATCACTTGGAAATATTTCTCAGTACAAATTATTTTATTACACGCAGCACAATAAAACAAATTTCCTTTATCGTAAACATTTAATTTTTAAACTCCTATTGCGTTTGCTCACTTACGCTTGCTTTTATTTTATACATTTTTAAAGCATGACAACGAACGTTCCTAAAGAGAATGAGCTTTACACTCCCAAGCGTGAATGAACCGTGCATTGAAAACACACAATTGGAATTGCAAGAGATGTGTATTAATTTGTCCTCACGGTTCTTGCTTGGAGGGGTGACTCACACTTAAGGTGTGACATTCAATATCTTAGCGAATTAGATAATTTCCTTATGCTGCAATTTTCTCCATTTTCATGTAAATGTATGTTTTATTTCTGTGATCAGATCAAGTTATAACTAATACTAAATTTAAAGCATACTTTAATGGTACATATAAATATACATTGTAGTAATATCATTAAAGGTATAATATTTTTATACATTTCATCGAACAGAACTTTTAGAAATTAGATGAAAAGAAGTTAATATGCTTGATAATCTAACAGATAAAAAATATGCTTTAATTATCCAAATATGCATTTGCTCCAGTCTTTATAATCATATATCACAAGTAGAGAAGAAAATTGCCTACCATTTGGCAGCAAATGCCTGCAGAGAGGTCCATTACCGTATCTTTGGTAGGCGACGCTGAATTATGACTCCGGACAGCCCCGTGGTCGCTAGCTTTGAGAACCAGGATCTTGTCTAATAAATAAACGGTCCAGTTGCATGTAGCCTCCTTAATGAAGTAGAATTTTAAAAAGAAAACATATTACATGTCGTAACCAATTACTTGTCGTGACCTTTCAATTTGCACGTCCGACAGCACTTCGATCTTATCTCTTGTGAGCACCTCATTGCTTTTAAGATGTTCGTAATAAACCACAAGATAAAAATCTTTTAAACTTGTATTAGTATTGATGCATTAAATCGTAAGCTCATGTTAACCGTAAGAATGCTTCTCCCACTTAAGAATTTTTTCAAAAAATATTTTTATAATATTTATTTTATACTCTATAAGAAATGGAAAGGTGAACATTTCTGAGATCACTATAGTTTGTGCAAACAAATATTTTCATAAAATACTCATAAAAGGAATTTATCTACTCGCAGATGCGCCGGCGAAAATGAGCACATACGTAAACTGCAATATAAAAAGGACACTAAAGTAAATATAAAGTTTATATTATTACTCGGAGGTGAAGGCAATTTTTTATGAATTTTAATGTTATATCAATGATCCACTTATTTTAAAATTTAAAATAAATCAAAGTGGAAAATATTTTCAAAGTACTTTTTACTTTATTATTAGTAAAATATTTATTTGAGATGAGAAGTGTATATTGGAATCTATGTTCAAAGAACTTTTATCATAAAGTATGTCGTTTGTTTTTGTAACATGCTCATATACCTTTGAGAAATATTCCGGTCATAGGCAGATAGTGTGGAGAATTCTTGCTATAGATTGACAAACTATGAAGTTAACCGATAATAATTTATCCATTAATTCCGATATTTTAGGCACGTTTCGGCTCGTTTTAAAAAAATAATATTTTAGTTAATTTTTTCCTTTCTGTGTTTTAACATACAAATATGACAAGTAGAACGAAATGCATTGTTTAATTTCATATCCGTAAGACAAGTAACAAATAAGAAGAAAGAACACATTTCAAAGATGTTTCGAAAAGCGGAACAGTGTCGCCTAAAGACATAACCTCACTTCTCATACTGCTAGCAAGAACACCCGAACTCTGTTTTACAATCAGACAAATTGCTTCTTCCAGCATAAAACTCAAATGAATTTCTTAAAAGCGCTAAGCGTAACATGACTAAAGAGGCTCATTCACCTTAACCCCCCCCCCCCCCCCCGTTATTATTTCCCGGAAGGAGGAAAGGAATGAATGAATATAATGAATAACGTTTAACGCCCGTTTTAGCTACAGAGGCACCACAGTCGGTGAACACTGATGATACATGAGATGAAATGAATAAATTGGGAAAGAATTTTTTTTAAAGGAAGGAAACGTTCCAGTCCTAAGTTTAGAGTACCTCTCCGGCATTTGCCATTTATGAGGACTGAGGAAAACCTGGAAAAAACCTCAATCAGGGAGGACGGTCCTGGCGGGATTCGAACCCCAGAACTCCCGCTCAGGAGTCCGCGCCTAAATGACCTCGGCCACTCGTGGCCGTCGATGAAATAGTTAAATGAGCAGATATGTTAGTGAAAGATGAGTGAAGTGAGTAGATAAATGTATTAGTAGGTAAATAGATAATTTATACGCTAATGCATTGGTGTTTGAGTACAGTTAAATGGATTACTGGATGTGAGGCATAATCCTTAAGACCTTTAAATACCTCTACTATTCACTTTGCTTATACTTGTATCAGTTTGGTCATAAACATAACTTGTAACTGGCATTATTCATCCCAAATAAGATAAACCTGTCATTTATACGCTTGATGCTTTCCGCTTATTATACGGCCATAGTACATTCTACAGGTGGATACCTATCGCTTTAATTAATATATTCATCACGTCCAAGTGACGCGTCTAATCGCCCACAACAAGGTCGACTATGAGAGCAACAGGTCCTGCAACTACAAGCTATTCTGTACGTCTTTACTTTATTTTGAGCCAGTGCCACCTATCAGTTAAAAGCGGTAACACAGGCACATACAGAGGTTAAAAGGTTAACAATAATAAGCCTTGAGTTTCACAGAGTATCTTTTAACGTATATCATCAGTTATCAAGCGTGCAAGTCGATTAAAGTAAAAAAATATTTCGTATAGAAAGCTAAGGTCTCTACCCCAACAATGGTGGATTGTGCTCAAAATTCCCAGTTTTGGCGAAAAGTCACAGTACATCTACAAAAATCTGTTAATGTGCTGTATTTATAAATATATTTATGAAATTTGTGTGTGCATGTGTAACAACTTTAATAATGGCATCAAGCAAAACAAAAACACAATAGGAATGTTGCAAGGAGATAAAAAGAACAATGAATAATCAAAAATACAAATTTCAGAATGGCCGTTTTTATTATAGAGGAAAGGCTTGTGGCTCGGTTCTCTAGTTCATATCTCTTTAAAACAAGTGTCATATTCGCGTGTTACATCCGCATATCATGAGCACAGCTTGGTTCACGGCACACTTCGCCGTTGTCCTCCATGATTGGTTCGAAGACACGTCTACAGTTCGTTGGACTGACCTGCTCTCTTGTTTTGTCTTCCTCGCAGCTCTGACGTCACTACGCCATGCATTGTGGGGCTTCATTAAGGAGAGAGTGCGACAGAGTCGATGTGCTCTCGAAAATGCTCTAAAAGTTACTGTCAGTGTCGTCTTCAAAGAAGTGATGGCATAAATGAACGAGAGAACATGGCATCGTATTATTCTCTGCAGAGTTCATACCGAAACCTACACTAACGTAACAGATTTACGCATACATAAATATAGCATAATAGCATATTATTATAGTAGGTGTACTTACATTTTTTGCAAATCCTGTGTAGATAATTTTAAAAATGCCAATGTAATTCAGTTTTCACATTACTATGGGAGACTGTGCGACTGTTGTGTTAAGAAAACACAAAACAAACAATTATTGTTTCATTATACGAAGAAGATAGAAGAAAAATCTCAGTTGGAACACGCTTTGTTTAAAGTATTTATTTGTTATACTATTACTTTCGATAAAGAGATGTACCTTTTTTACATAAATTTGCTTCGTATCTTACAGTATTGCAATATGAATATGGGTAATTGAGTTGTGCTTAGACTCTATAGGAACTCAGATAATAAACAACTGTTGCCGCTTCACATCTGTGAAGCGAAAGACAGAGACATCGTTGTAAAAACAGCTCAATGATGATTTCGATACTTCAACAGTGGAGATAAAAATATTTACAATTTAAAATGTTCCAAAAGACATAATGATATACGTACGCTTCTGAAGGAAGTCTATCAAAGAGCACTAGGTGCAGTATGTCGTGACAAAACCCTCAGATGATCTCTACCTCATGAAAAACTCATCGCAGAAAATACATAGGCATTTTCAAGAGAAAAGTGTCGCAATAATATGTATGTTACGCAACCCAGATTTCTAAAAACAATGACGTCATTCTGCTGGGGTTGTCGTTTTATTTTTTAGTAATGTTAAATGTGTGATGGTATTAAAAGAAATAATTTACTTTCTGTTCGTTCCAAATAGCCGCTTTAATAATAAATATTTTGTTTCTAACAGTTAGAACACTTTTATGCAGTTTTGAGTCAGACATTAATTGTTGCCACAGGTCAGTCTCGCGTTAAGGATCACCCAGACTACAGCACCAATCATATTACTAACAGTTTTAATTCAGTGTTCTTATTTTTCATAAAGGAAGTAATCATAACACTGAAGTAGTTGCAAACAGTAAACTCTTCCTGCAATGGCAAGGGCTGTTACCACAAAACACTTTTTAACTTTAACAAAGGTTGCTCAAGAGCAAATTATCCAATTGTCTTCTCCTTGAAGATTAAACGCATTCCACTCTTAAACATTTTGTTTTAGACAAAGGGCTGATCACAATTACTATGACAATCCCACTTCGGTCATCACTGATCGGGAGCACGCGTGTTCAATGCGTCCTTCCTGGTCTACTTGATCGTATTGGCTCTACCAATCCTCCCGACTGATTTCATTGGACGTGCACTTTCAGTTATCCTCGAGCACACTCCAACTACGATGTAATGAATTATGTGTAAGGTTTCTTGCTTATTCATAAAATTTAAAGTTTTAAGGGAATTTATGTATAATATTTGCATCATAACTTTCGGACATCAAGAGTGCGTTCAATAATATGTGAGCTGTTTGTATTTATTTATTTATTTAAATTAATTCAGTACAAACATTTAGTGGTGTAATATTTCATATCTATATTTTAAGCAAAGTTATTCAAACTTTATTTTCTTGCTTACAGGGACTACTACATCGGAATGGAGTACGACGGGCGAAATGTCTCTGCACTAACGGGGCACCTGCTAAATGTACGCCTGTTGCAGCTCTTGGAGGCCAACGGCAACACCTTCGCCCGCCCACACGTGCATCTTCTAGAGCAGAACCTCTCAGAGTACATCCGGAACATCTCTTGGGTGCTTAATGCGACGCTGGATCAAAGAATTCTCGACGAGTATGCGCGCAACTTAGTGGTAGAGGATCCCGCGTTTTCTGTTCTCATATTCGTCTACAGCTTGCTCATTATTGTTGGTGCCGCAGGCAACAGTCTGGTTGTATGCGCAGTGGCGAGAAAACCTGCCATGCGCACTGCGCGAAATATGTTCATAGTAAACCTGGCTATTTCTGACCTTCTTTTATGCCTCATCACAATGCCCTTGACCCTGATGGAAATTGTCACCAAGTACTGGCCTTTGGGACGCCACCCGTTCATCTGCAAGGCCCTGGGAACGCTTCAAGCTACTAGTATTTTTGTGTCAACGATATCAATCACTGCTATTGCTCTGGACCGCTATCAGGTTATCGTGTATCCCACGAGAGAGAGCCTTCAGAAGCTGGGAGCAGTTATCATCCTGTCTTGCATTTGGGTCGCTGCTATTATCCTTGCTAGTCCCATGTTCTTCTGGAGAACGCTCAGGCATCACGATATCAATCTGCCAAGCATAGGTATCGAGTATATCGTCTACTGTCTCGAGGAGTGGCCAGTGGAACACGGACGTGCTTATTACTCTTTATTCTCTCTCGTTGTCCAATACGTCCTTCCTATCATTACTGTCAGTGTTGCCTACTCTCGAATATGCCGCAAATTACGGTATCGTTATGTCAATTCTTCAGCGATAGGTTCATCGTCATCAAAATGCAAAGGCTGCAACACTGCGACGGCTTCGATAAACCGGAGGAAACCTAAGGACGATAGGCGGATGAAGAAAACAAATTCTCTTTTAGTTTCTATATCCCTCATCTTTTGCATTAGTTGGCTCCCGCTCAACATCTTCAATCTTGTCGTTGACTACTGGAACCCTTTTGGCGATGACCGACAGTCAATGATGATATGCTACGCAGTTTGTCACATGATGGGCATGTCCTCAGCATGCTCCAATCCATTGCTCTACGGATGGTTAAATGACAACTTCAGGAAGGAGTTCAAGGAAATTTTTGCCACCATCTGCCCATGTATACCGGTAGAGGTTGTGAGAGAACGAGTGGGATCACTTCGATCCAGCATGTCCAGGAGACGGCGAAAACACAAGAACAACTCGCTGAGATCTTCCATTGGACCTGGTGGAGCGAGGGGTTCAGCGGACGGCGGATCCATAAAAGCAAAGGACGGCTTCCATGGCGCTTCAGTCGATATGGAAGAGACTGCTATGGATGCAGGAGTTAAAAGATGCCGCAACTTTAGGCGGGGCACCGAGACCTTGACTACCACAGAAAACGGTACAGGAACCCTTCAGGGAGACACTGAGATGACGGTCCTTACTCGTATATAGGTCGCAGGTAAGTGCAGCTTCATATAAATGTGCTAATAGTTATTAATAATCTTCATATTTTAAATTTTATTTTCCTATTTTTGGATCAGTGGTTAGATTGGGTTAAAATAGATTAAAGATTCAGTTGGCCTTGTTAAATTTCCAAACATTGAAGCCTAAAGGCTTATTGTATTATTTCCTATCTTTTCATATGAATAGATTGCTTCCTTGTATAAGGGTCAATAGGCTGTTCACTACATTTTTCTGAGGGATTCGTCTGTTGAATGTATTAACTCCAGGAGTTTATATCTCCTGAGAGATAAAACTTTGCACTGGAAGACAATTTGAGAGGAAGTTTCGTCCTCTTCAATACGCGTGTTTTCTGAGGCTACTGTGATTGAGTCTGCTAAGCCTTAAAAGTGTCAACAGTAAGGAATACACTTGGTTTTTTCATTAAAATGTTACTGTGTCGATTTCCAGTTACATTTGTCCAGTATTGATGATAGCTTCCTTTTATTCACTCATCAATAACTCGTCGGACTATAGATACTGGAATCCCAAATGTACTTACAGATCTCTTTCTTATTATGTTATTGCCTTTACACCCGTGTTTATTGCACTCAACTTCATTGTGTTTCGCCAGAATCACATGCTTTCATAGGAAACCCAAGAAGTTTTGATTTGATCTGGGTACATGCCAAGAGTTTGTATAGCAGCCTGACTGTCAGAGAAAATGCTGCTACCTTTGCAGATTCTCTTTAACGTGTCTTTCTGTGGTATTGCCTCCCAGTGTGAGAGATTTGTCCCACTAAGGAACTCCCCATGGACTTCAGTTCCTGCTCCAGTGTCAATTTTGGACCATCTGTGAACCATAGGCTCTCTGCCTGGCATTGTTTATTGAGTTTCTTCATCATTCCAATATTATATTAAATGATTTAATAATAATAATAATAATAATAATAATAATAATAATAATAATAATAATAATAATAATAATAATCTTATGAAGGCAAAGGCCTCTTAGCAGCTGAATGCTTTACAGGTCAGTGTTGCTTCTTTTTTAAATAGCAAGCAAATATTCTAAGGGAGCAGATAAAAATATTAACTTTTCTCATGTTGTATTCAACATATACGAATTTTTGCAATTCAAGCAATTGTTTTAGGAGAAGGCACCAGAAGAACATCTTAATGTATTGTTAGTATGTGTCAGGGGGTACAATCAGCTGGAAGTAAGAAGCATGAAGAAAAGCAGTTAGGTTTGCAAACTGCAGTGCTATGTGCCTACAAAAGTTGAATTGCTGTTGGAAAATGAAATTTGTTAAATATTGAACCATGACCTAAAGCTTTCCTGGCGGCGATATGAAAATAACTTTTCTCGGGCTATCAGTGAGGTGAATTCTGGAAGTGGTTCCAAGCTTTCAAGAGCTAACGTGGCTCTCACACTCAGGGAATTTTGTTAACTGTTGCTAAAATACCTGTAACAACTTTTGAAGAAGAGAATAAAATAATGAAAATGATATTACTTTAGGAAGAGGAATGGAATTAGCCGACGATCACTTATATTGACATTGTAAATATGGCTGCCTGTAAGACCAGTTTGCTAATCAAACTAAGTTTAAATATCAAATTAACTATGCATATACCACACTTATATTTTTAAACGAAAGAACTTTTTCATTCCTATTTTTAGCGAAATGAAGTTCAGGACTGGGGCTCATCAATGTAGTCTGTGTAAAAATTGCAGTAAATATTAGAAAGTGTATTCCTATCACAAAATTACATATTTTTAAAAAACAATGCATAATTACTTAAAAAGTAGAACTAGATGAGATTAAAGTGGGGTTTTATGCATGGCTCTAGGCCAAATAGTTTGAGATATCATCACAGGAAGGTTCGGCTTTTCAGACCCTTTTTCACGATAATTAACCAAAAGTAATACATTCTCCAGATTGTTAGGCAAAAATAGTACCTATCTGTTGGCAGTACGCAATATAATAATAAAAGACATTGTTCCTACATTCTCCTTTCATGTCAACTTTTTCAGCATTGTGAACAATATCATCTTCTCTAGTACATTTAGCACGTTCTATGACATACAACATTGACAGGGACATCTCATCGTATGTTCTGTAATGGAAATAAAATATAAACACAAATACACATATACGGTCGCGGTAGGCAGGAATGTGCGGTACATTTCCAGTCTAATGTCTAAGTAGTTAACAAGGAGATGACTCTTTAAAAGATTCGTATGACCAGAATTCGGAAAACTATACTGTTTATTTTCCTTAAATTGTAGACAAAATACTGTTTTTGGCTAATGTTAGAATCTTTGTATGGGCTAAATTGGTGAGCTCTCGTCTGAACCTTTATTTCAGTGAAAACAGTCATTAATTGCTCCTTTCGTTTCAGAAATATTCGCTTAAGGTTATCCACCCTGAGTACCCAACACCGCAATATACTATACACAATAGATTCAGTTTTTGTGTTTCAGTTCACTGATTACCTGCTACTTTCTGAAAACATCTGTTGAACGCGTCTTTGGTCTTTCTGCGCTCCTTTGTCCTATTCTTAAGTCCCAACCGGCTCATTCTCGCCTCATGCGCTTCCCGCTCCATTTCAGCATTTCAGTTCTTAAAGCAGCGTCTGCCAAGCCCGCCCGTCTTCTTATCACTGCAATGTTTGCTCTGTCCTGTAGTGTTGCATGCGCTCTGACAAGTTTGTAACATGGTCTTGTTCCTTGATATTAGCGAGCGACCGCGTTAGTATGACTGGCATATTCTTCCAAAAGTATCCTTTTAATTTAAAATGATGAGAGTTGTCATACTAGTACTACACATACCAACAAAATATTAATATCCATAGCTGAAAGCACGTCCCCTCAAAAAGTACGGTGTATAATAACATTTAAAACATTTGCTCTACATTTGCAAATACATACATCCCTTGAACATGACTGCAGGCTATTTTATTAGTTTAACCCCTTCCTGAAAATTGTTTTGTGTCATAATGAAAATCAACTGCTTCGTTAAGAAGACGAAACATTGATACAAACATGCATAATTTTTAAGTTTAATATTTTAGAAATAGTCTGATATATAGGATGTTACTATTATGTAATATATTAATCAAGGGTATTTGCAGAAATAGTAGATAATGATTAAAAAGTTACCAGGTTTGAAAAATCGATATAACAAAGGAAACATAAATCAATCAGTTATGTTCACCTTAAATGCTTTATTTTAACATATCAGTGTTTTGGCCCTTAAATGAAAATTATTAATTTTAAAAAATTTAGGTGGCATTTCCCCCCTGTGTCCCTCTTGATATTAATAGCATTTATGTTCGGAGCTGATCTGAATTTTGGTCCCTTCTTTATACCTTAGACTATGGGTGAATTCAAATTTCACAGTATTTTAGTGAGATCAACAAAAGAGAACTTTTATAAAAAAGTTAATGATATTTGTTAAAAATAACGATAGCTATCTCTGAAAACTTAATTGTATTGCAATGTCACTGTGACAACAAATATTGATATTAATGAAAATGTTGATAAATGACAAAGAGATACCGTGCATCCCATCTGTTGCAGGGATTTGTTCAATCGGCGGCCTTCAGCTCACAACCATTTTTTTTATTTATTTATTAGAATAGTGTTTAACGCCCGTTTTTACTACTGAGGCACCACAGGCGGTGAACACTGGTGATACATGAAATGAAATGATAAATTGGAAAATGATTTTTTTTAAGGAAGGAAACGTTCCAAGCCTATGTTTAGTGTATCTTCGCGGCATTTGCCATTTATGAGGAAAACCCGGAAAAAAACCTCAGTCAGGGAGGACGGTCCTGGCGTGATTCGAACTCCAGACCTCCCGCTCACCAGTCCGCGCCTTAGCGACCTCGGCCACCTGTGGCGGTGCACAGCCAATGGTTCAGTGGAACGCGTGGTACATGTAGCATCCATTTCCATTTGAGGTTCTGTAACAGGAGACTAATAAATAAGAGAAATTGCTGTAAATCTTATGTAGCTTAACATTGGCATTATGTTGAATATCTTTTTAGCCGGGTTTTATTCTAAGTATTTAACTGTCAAATTCGTTTCATTAAATTTTTTAATTTAATTTTTTTCCCTATCCTCATTTATATTTAAATTCCTCCAATGCTATTAGACTCAGTAGTACTTATTATTCAACCTTATATTATATGTTTACTACTCTAATAAGTAACAACCCTTTATTCTAGACAAACAACCAGTTACATTATTTGGAGTATGAATAGAAAACTTGCATTAATCCGTTATTTGAGTTTACTAAAAACAAGAAATAATGACTCCCTAAATAAACAGAGGCAGAAGCGTATAAGGGTTCGGCAGCTAAATAGACTTATTAACGAAATGCTTTTCCTTACATAAACTGTGCAACCATTTATCAGTTGCATCCTCCCTAGAGGGAGATTGCTTGCACTTAGTGCCTCCAGCCACTTACATCAGTAAACAACAGATTCCCTCATCTGAATATGTAAACAAATGGGATTTGCAACAAGCACAGGGCTACAATGAAAGAAGCTATTGGCATAATTTCTAGTTCATATGAAATGCTAGTGAGGCAAATAGTTTAACTTGCAACAGTTTTCGAGGTGATGTAATCATCATAATTAACTGAATTAGTGTGTGGTTGCATTGCAAGTCAGTTCATCAGGAGGAAATGAGAGGAGAGTGGGAGGCAATCGTCATGGCAACTGCAGGGGTGTGTTTCCATAGTCTTTCCTTTATTTTGCTGTACCAATCCCACATTTAATCACTGAGGAGCGCATGCAGGACAATCTTCTTGATCTGGGTTAGTATTTTAACTATATCAGAAGTGCGGTTTATATAGTTTTACTATCAGAAAAATTACATGACGTTTATCGTAAATATCCGAATTAATGTACAGGATGTTAATTATTTTTCAGGTCGGATAGAGAAAACACACTAACGCTATGTTTCATATTGTTTTATCACGATCTGGACGTTAGAGTTTTTTAATATAAAGATTTTCTTTCACATCTCTGGTCATCAGCATCCTATTAAATTCTGCACGTGAAATTATCGACGTGACCATGACCAGTGTAATGTGATCATTTTTTGGAAAATCTTGAAAATGTTAATTGTAGGCTCTGGTGCAACAATTTTGTTATGTTTTTTTATTATTTATATTGAAATTGTTATCAACTGCATGGACTTTTCATTAACTAAATATTCTAATCAAGAAATAGTAGATATGCTTCTCAGTAAGAAATTGCCAAGATGCAGTGGGTCTAAAACAAGGAGTTTGCATACTCAATAATGTTCTAATTCGAATTTTATATCATTTATTAAAATAAATTTATAAATCATGGAGGACTGGTAGCCCGGCCTGCTCAAACATCAATTCTTTAGATATCTACTTATTAGAACACTTGTATTCACTGCCTATTGCTCATATTGACTTTGCTTTTGTTGTATTAAATTATTTGATTAACAGTTTTTGATTCCACTGTGTAATATTAACATTGTTTTAGTTATATTATCTTTCATTTAAATAATATTAATTTTTAGGACTCAAATATCAGATACCTACGCTAAAAGTTTAATATAGAACAAAACTAAAATATAAGAAAATTTTCGCAAGTGAGTGGTGCAAAGTTAAACAAAAAAGGGTCATTAAATATACCCTAAAAGCGCGTTGTTGAATAATACTTATCATTATTTAGATTTGGAGGTACTTTCCTACAAATTGTTCGCCCATTCAAATGTGCAGTGTGTCCGGTAGAAACATTACCAATAAGAAACCCCTCACTCAGTTAAGTTAGAAACATGACTTTCATCTTATCTTGTGTAGAAACTCTTCAAGTTTTGTTGCAATGAAAATTAGTTCATCTACGCGTGGTATGACAGCACATACAGTTTCGTGAAATGGCATAATCAACTGTTTGAAACATGTTTTGTATTAAGAAATAATGAAAGGGACAAAAAAGAGGAACATGTTAATATTTCCTACACACAGAATAACCGAACTTACACATTATGTTAGAAAAACCCACCAAGGTTCAATAGTACCCGATCAAGTCACACGTTAACTTTGGAACTATCAGTTCGTATTCCATTACGACATGTGGGCTTTCTTCTCCCTATACTCTACAGCAATGTCCCAATGCATTTTCCCACACGTGTGAAAGGTGGCTTCATCTGAGAATGCGACATGATTGTGGAATTCATTGTCATCATCAATGTGAGATAACAATGAATGGGCGAACTCGGCCCATCTGGATTTATAATTTGACTGCAGCATGCGCAATTGGATAATATCGTGAACAGTGAACTTTTGGAATACCAGACCTGAACTGGTCGGTCGAATTGTTTTCTGCGGGCTGCGCTGAGTGCTTGCCTAACATCTTGAACTTTAGCTGCAGACACTATAATTTTTATTTTATTTATTTGTTTTTGCCGCTTCTCTTCTTTATGAACACAGAACCTGTTTCTGATCACGCCATTTCACAACGGTAAGGAGCATTTGCACCATGTTCCTGACTGAGTCTTCTTTGTACTGTAATTGGGAAATTTTATCTTCGCTAATCACTTTCTGTAAATTCCACCATTTTAACTCCTAGTATTGTCATACGTAGCATCATAATTTTCATTCTAGCAAAACTTGGAGAGTTTCTATACAAGACAAGACGAAAATCGTATTTCTAACTTAACTGAGTTCAACTGGATGCACTGAGTTAATTCCCTATAAAGGTCGTTGTGCACATACTCTTGAGGTCATACATTGCTAAGGAAAATACTTACATTTGAATTACAACTGGTCTTGCTGGCAACCTAAACTATGGCTTTATTTACACGATGAATTAAATATTTTTAATTCTCTGCTGTTGTGTTATTCGCTCCTCAAAATATATTCTGAATAAAAGAGAATTGAAGAAGAATGAGTGTACTTGTTAAGAGCTAAAGAAAAATGAAATAAATATTATTTAGTTAATATACATTTCAAATTAAGATTTCTGCCACCTTTTTTTAAAAAAAATTCTGAAGTTAATCCAATGTAATTTCTTCGTTAGCTCCTTTCAAACACCCACTTTTTATACATTTACACAAAAAATTATATTCCTTTTCACAAAACAGAGCAGACTTCTTTGGAGCTAGTGAAGAGCGAAGCGGTTTTATGGTGCGGTATTGTTGTACTTGGTTCACCCGTTTGGTGTGGTAGTCACGTTGGGCGCCAACTTTTGAGATGGTGTGGCATGGCTCCGGCTATGTGCCCCAGGTTGGACACCAATCTTGAAGCAATCTCTCGTTGACGTTGAGTGGACTCGCGTCGTGATATTTATAGTAGTTTCGTATATTGATTTGTTGGTCGCTTCGGTGCTTTTGCCTACGTTTCAACGGCAACAATATCTCAGGATGTTTCCGCTGTTTATTTGATTGGGACTCAACTGGACTGGGAGAGAAATCTACTACGTCCTTTGGCGTTTTGCATATGATAAACTTGGTTACTTTGAATATAAACTTGTATGAACCTTAAAGAGGGATGCTGCGAACTGTTAACTGAGTCGAACTGGAATGAGTAAGGCAATGAATGCGTCTCGCGGCGTGGAGGACTTCAAAACTGCCTTGTGTCTTAACCTCGTACTGCCTGCTTAAAACTGACTGCCGGATGTCCTCTTTATAATTCAAATCAAAAATCGTTAGCTAGGAGACGCCAAAAAGGTACCAGCAGGCCCGTACCTTTCTTTAAAAATTCCAACATACGTTTTCCGTGGGCTAGTTCAATTTCAGCTGTCGTGCTATTTTTTGAAAGTCTTAAGTAAGACATACGTCATTATTGGATAGCGGTACTACAGCCGGTAGAGGTCAAAGCCTCTCTAACCGGATTAAAGGTCAATTTACCCTGCGAAGGAAGTTCTTTTTAAAAGAAGAAAAAGATTCCGCACGCGACCTTCGGTTTCCCTCTTTTCATTAGATTTTGTGGTTTTATTACCCTGTTGACATTTCCAGCTACTGCAACGGGGAAACACCAAAGGCTGTCTCTATTTCCACTTCTTAAGCCGGAGTTAAGGCTTATGACACAAATATATTTAACATTTATATTACTAATTACAGTGCCAAGCTATAGGGCTTGCACAAATATACTTAATAATTATATTTTAATAGAGGTGGAGAGGAGGAACAGTAACTTTAGCATAATGTAAAACATATTTCGGTATAAATATATATTTTTCTTTGGAAATTTTCATTCTACGGGCCCATTCACACATTCACAAAGAATTCCAGAATATTTCAAGCTATTTATTCTGCATATCCATAACAACCAACATTATTCCTCTCGAAACAAATAAATCGCGGGTTCGAACCCGGCCAGGACCGATGGATTTTTTCGGGCGTAAAAATCCTAAGTATGGCTTCCTTCGGAAGGGAAGTAAAGCCGTGGATCCCGTGTCGTACATTTACGGCACGAAAAAGAACCTCAAGCCTGAAAGAGAGGTCTCTGAGCAAAATTTGTCGGCCGTTTCACGCCCTGAGTTGAATGGGACGCTGATGACCTGAGATGTTAAAGAGCGTCCATAAATAAATCAATCAAAAAAAATTAAAAAATCGAAACAATCGACTCCAATTTAAGCAAAGGCGTAATATTTAATATTACATTCGTACTAGTATTGTATTCTACTCGTGAATAAAGCCCTATATACTCTCTTTTAGTAAATAATTATCGTTGTCAAAGAAATTTATTTATACTTCTCTGTCTGTTTGTACATTACACAAGGTCGCTTCAAAAATGAATAGCAATTTTAAAATTTTGAGAAGTGCAGGTTGGGGAAAAAATGTGTACACGAATTTGCGAATAGGAATTATTTTGTAGGGAAGATAAAGTTAGCACAAGTATGGCGCTAAGTGTTTTGAGAGTGGGAAAGTCTCGGGCGCTTCAATTCATCGATATGGATCAACGAAACAGTTACGTTGCGATATAACGTGTGTTCATAATCAGTCAAATGTAGACAAAACCTATTGACAGTGATAAACAGATTGTACCACAAGCCAAGCACTGGTTACAGGTCTTTGTGAAAGTGGCAAGGAGTTTGAGAAACATGACCTAAAACTTTACTTCTTTTCTTATTTTCTTACATTATATTGATTTTTGTTTACATGTTTGTCTTTCAAAGAACACTTACCTTCAATTTTTAAATAAGTTTAATATATTTTCAATTGGGCACTACAGATAATATTCAGTAAGAACTGTTCATCTACTTTAGCATATCAGGTTGTCATGTCATGTCATGTTTATATATTACTTCAATAACTCTAACATATTTAAACAATAATGTACTCTACTTTTATTTTCTATGATTAAAGTTAAATAGTGCTTTATTTGATACCACTCTTTATTTCAAAATGCTTTACTTTAGTTTTGAATATATATATATATGTTAAATTTTAATATTCACTTATAGTATTTAAATTATATAAAATGTCATTTGTATAACTCTTTGTTCTTATTCCTCAATTAAAATATTTTGAATATTTTATTTCATTTTTAGAATAAATTAATATGTTTAAAAACAGTGATTATTAACTTCTGTTCAATTTTAGTTTTCCCACGTTCATTTTTTGCTTTAGACCCCACTATACATTTGTTGTAATATGTTGTAAGCTGCCTTTGTTTTGTCATTATGGATATTTGGAAGGAAATTGCATTTTAAGTGAACATATGCACTGTATATTTATTAAGTCTATTTTTAGTAACTTGCTGAATATAAATTTATTATCTTTCGTTTATCGTTTAATGTGGAAAACAATTACTAATTATACTAACATATTTTCAGTTACAAATATTAATTTTAAATATTTAGAAGTTTTAAATAATAAATGCTATGTACAATAATGTTTTATACTTGTTTCTAACTAATGGCGTGATCTCTGTACTTTTTCTGATTTTAAAGGTTCGTAATTTTGGCCCAGTGCACATTAATTATTTAATACAGTTACAACAGCAAATAGTTTTAAGATTACAAACAAATGCTAAACACTTGTTCATTCTTGTCTGTTAAGGATGATACTTTTTCCTGGTAAATGCGATTTGTGAGAGCAATGGGTCAAAATTATGTATAAGCTTGAGCTTTTTTTTCCATTTCAGCGAATTCCGATGACGAAGCTATTGCAGCCGTATGTGTATGCGTGTTTCCGTTAAAGCTAGTGGTCGCAATTTTTGTTTTCTCTCAACGAAACTCGACATATAACCATCAATTAACAAAATATTTGTCGAGTTCCTTAACCAATAAAATTAGACCATTGGGGAGGGGGTGGTTTAATCTAAAGCGAAATGTTTAAAAAATAAATGACTCTAAGGGCAGTAATTCTGGTTTATTTTCAATGAAACTCAGCAAATTGTTTTAGAAATAAATTTATAAAAGTAGTTCCCGAAAATCAGGGTAATCTAGTCATTAGAAGTGGCAGCATACTTGAAAAACGAGTGGGGGTAAAAAGAAGTTTAAAAATCGGCCCCAAATTAAAAAAAAATTCCCGATACTCGGTGTATGCCATTGAAATTCAATAAGAAAATAGCTTCCGAAAATTAGTGAAATCGGACTATTAGGAGGGGGTTACCTGAAACCCAAATATTAAAAATCGCTGTAATAGCTTTAATATGTTTTTGTAACTAAATTCCATATATATCTTTAAAGAGAATAATTAAAATAGTTTCTGAGAATTGCAGATACCAGGCCATTAGAAGTGGGGATTTACCTGAAACCCAAAATTTAAAAGTCACTCTAGCGGCAGCAATATTTGTTTCTTCACAACAAAATTCGGAGAATGCCATTTAAATAAAATTAGGAAAATAGTTTCAAAATATTGGGAAAATTGGACCATTATAAGTAGAGGCACATTTAAAAACCGAAATTTAAAAAGCGGTCTGGCGTTTAATTTTCTCTAAATTGTTTTAAAATAAAAAGACAAATTAATTCAATACATAAACTTTATTTATAATGATGCATTTGTTTATTATTTAATAAAATCATCGTTGTGAGGATATGTAAAATATTTATCTAATGTGTGAGTGAATTATATTTGTAATTCTGTAATAACCTTCAGAAAACATTTTCGTTAAAGGTTTTTGCCACAATAACATTTAAGTTAAATTTCAAGGCCAACTAAAAGCTGTATACTTTTCAGCTGTTTTTATTTGCTTAGTACATTGTACTTGTTTTTGAATAGTGACATGTTTTTGTTTTATTGAGACATATGAACATCATCTTAAATACACAATGTAACTTGCAACAAAAAAAAATTGACCCAAAGACTGAGTCGGCAATAGTGAATGGTGCTTCATAGTATTCATATTCCTTACATGGATTTACACTAGAATTATCTTTTTAATAATCCTAACCATTGGATTATATCATGACGAAATTTTCTGTTATTTCTGTTTCTTTTAGCGAATGTAAAGATATCAGATCAGAAACATGGTATCATTTAAAAATGTTTAAATATAGCCAATAGAGCTTTGTTTATCAGCGGTCATAATTATATATCATTAATTTTGTAGCATAATCTCAATAATAATAATAATATTCTAAAAATATGGTTTTTCTTTCGTGATACTTATAGACGGGAATAATTCAAATTTTGTTCCCCTAATACCATACAATAATGCCATAACTTATTTCATTTCGTTAATTAATATGACCTAATTTGGATTTTATATTCATTTTTATTGAAAGTTATTCAACTTGAGTAGGAATTCGTTAGTTTTCGCAGCTCCTACGTGACAACTACTTCATCTTGAATATAATAAATAAATGCAACATATGTGTGACGTAAACATAGATCTGAACCATGAAGTTCGTACTGTTTAAATAAAAATGCTGGCTGAAAGTGAAATATTTGTAATATAAACTTACATAATTCGGTACAGGGAGGCTAGAAGTTCTGCTGTGCTGAACGCCGTTGATGATACGACCACTTAATCAGATTAGTGTTCCTTGGAACAATGAACGCCTGCAAATATATTAAAAATAATTTTGTTTTATAAAAAAACTCATAATACTTTTATACTGTTCTGCATAGGTAAATAGCTCAAGCATATTCTAGAGAAAAATCGTAGGAATGCAGAGTAAAAAGGGCATAAAGAATTTAATTGTATCTAAAACTTGCACCGCAAGTATATCTGAAATGCGATTGATATGGTGCTTTCACAGAATTGAAGTTTAAACAAGGGTTCATAGTTGCAGCCCATAACACGATGTTAATTATTAGCATGTGTACTTTTTGACAAAAATACATTTTTTTTTCAAATGGAAACAGCCTATTGACACTAAGAAAAGAAAACTGGTGGAAATAAAATGTCAATGGTGTTTTTTCAGGATTTTAATGCTAAGAACTATCGTATTATGAATGTTTCAAATATCTACAGTTGTTTGATCCATTTAACTGCTTAGTTACTAGACTACGACGTTCGTTGCTTATTTTTCTTATTTAGTGTGTATGTGCGTTTTTCTTTCTCAATTTCCAGGAAAACAAATGTTACATTTTGTAATTATGTGTCAAGTCTCTTAAGAAATAAGAAAACTGGCCTTCACAGAGGTTGTTCCAAATGAAACTGCCAGCAACAATAAAAGCTTCCCTTCTGTCTTGTACCGCCATGGGTGGCCGAGGTCATTAAGGCGCGGACTCGTGAGCGGGAGGTCTGGGGCTCTATTTCCACCAGGACTGTCTCGACTGAGGTTTTTTCCAAGTTTTCCTCAGTACTTAAAATGGCAAATGCCGTGAAGGTACCTAAACTTAGGCCTGGAACGCTTCCTTCCTTAAAAAAATTCTGTCCCAGTTTATCATTTCACCTCATGTATCATCAATGTCCACCGCCAGTGATGCCTCAGTAGTAAAAACGGGCGTCAGCACAATACGTCGCTTCATATTTTCTGGTGTGTCGGTATGTCTTTGTAGACAGTGCCTTTTAGCTTTCCCCTCAGAGAAATGTCTTAAGGGGTCAAATCTGGTGAACGGGCAGGCCAACGTATAGCTAGCTCCCTTTCGTCCAATCCAACGATTTTGAAACAATCGGTGAAGCGTAGTACGTACTGATATATCTTTCAGCGTACACTTTACAAGAAAAAACATAATTCTTTCTACATTTCCCATGTCGACTTTTTCAGCATTAGTAAGTACCATCTTCCATCACGTCCTACATCAAAAACTATCACAAAGTACTGGCAAGGAAATCCCAATAAAATCAGTGCAAAGGAAACAAATTGTAAACAACATACGAACATGGTAATCTAGTAACTAAGCAATTAAAATGGAGCAGACAGCTATAGATATTTGCAATGTTCATATTAATATAGCTAATAAACTACTTGCACTAGAATCGAGCAAAAAACACCTTTGACATTCTAATTTCCAAAAGTTTATTTTCTTGATGTCAATAGGCAATGTTTAATTTGAAAAATAGCAATTAAGAGCCCTTATCTAAATTTCATCTTTGTGAAAGCAGCACATCAATAGCACCTCCTATTTGGGAAATATTGGCAGTATAAGTTTTAGGTGATTCTCTGGTTTATACCGAGGATGCCAAAACTGTATACACATTTTCACAGTGGATATCTATTTAATATATTTCAAAGTTGGACCGAAAAACAACAGTAATGTGTAGTATGATGTTCTGTAAACAGATGTGACTCACATACATTATGATAGCGTTACTAGGTGACAGGTAAATTAACAATGAACAAATGAAGTCAAGCTTATCGTATGACGTCCTGTAAATAGATGTGACTCACATTACGTTATGCTAGCGTTGCTACAACAAAATGGAGCCATGATTATCGTTTGAACAGCGGAAAGCAATTTTGAAGCGGTAATGGAAAACCGAGAATGATATTGAAGTTCAAAGGCAATGGAAACGAGTGTACAGAACAGAACCGCCAACGCGAGCAACAATTTCGTCTTACCCGCCATTCATACACTGTATGGAAAAGAGGATTTTTACTTCCAACAGGATGGTACACTATCACATTATCGCCGAGATGTACGTGTATACCTTGATGATAATTTTCCAAGGCACTGGATAGGACGAAGAGGTCCGATTGAGTTTCCACCGCGTTCTCCGGATCTAACTCCGTTGTACTTCTACCTATGAGGAACTCTTAAGGATGTTGTATACCGTAGAAAACCAGCTACACTGACAGCACTTCGGAAAGAAATTGAAACGGCATGTGCTGCAATCGCTGAGGACACTTTCGCAAATCAGTAGTTCAACGTACTCAGAAGTGTATCGACGCCCATGGTGGGCATTTTGAGCAACTGTTGTAACTGTAAAAGTCTTAGATGTTTAGTGTTCATCATTTTCTGTTTATGTTAACACAGTTTTTTCTTTGCTTGAAGTTGTATACACTTTAGGCACCCTCTGTATACACTACCAGCTCTTTATGTTTAATATTTTCAACTTATGTTTGCGAGTTCTCGTTGCTTGAGAAAGCTGAACCTTGTTAATTAAATTATTCACAAATCCCAGACGGAAAATATCACTTTGGAATTGTACCCCGTGGCTCGGCACAGTAGGGAGTCCACAAAAAGAATAATAAAGAGGAAAAAAGACTCAGGAAATGTGCACAGCATGACTACAAATGTTCTAATAAAACTGAAAAAAAATCAAATGAAAATGGTCCAAATGAATAATGGGCATGTTATTTAGCCGCCGGATAGAGCGTTACTTTCTTCTAATTAAAGAACAGCACTAGAGAAATCTTCATATAGAAAAAAATACTATAGACCCATTTTAATGGCAAATACACTTGAATTGCAACCACCATCCGCTCTTAAATCATAGCTTCTAATAATAATTTAAAGAGAAATATTGGTGAAAATAACACAAAAGTTCTATGACTGTAGTAACTTTTGCCTGAATGCAGTATATGAAGGCATTAAGATTTTCACTAAGAATATTTCCTACTTACTGTAATTCTATTTTCGACTATTAAACTGAAAGGGAATGTTGAATGTAAACCAATTATTGTAGCGAATGTATGCTCTGAAACAACTAAAAATTTAAGTTGTTCTTTCATAATTTCTATAATTTTGGTTGCAAAAAAGTATTACCCTCTCGTTCCTGTAAGTGGAACGGAACAAGCAACTAGAAACGTATGAACGCTGGAAATAATCTAAAAATGGCGGCAAATGCGTTAATACAGAGTAACAGAATAAAACCATATTTAATACAAAATTCCGTTTAATGGTGTAAATTTCATTATTGATTTCACAAGTATTTCATCACACCTTTTCCTACAGTATATTAATATATACAGGACGTAAATAAATAAATGTTACATCATTCTGTAGTAGAAACACAACTTTTGTTACTATACCATGATTAGAAACGTTGTCTTATGGCAGCTAAGAGTAAACGGGTATATCATTAAATCCTGTAAGAATATTTAAACTTGAAAACTTAATCAGTTCATGTTTTATATGATCTATTTAGGTCGATTACTTACCAAGTGTGTTCTCTAATCAATCATGTTCGTGGTATTAAATTCATTGACAGGCGTTAGTGAGCACATTTAAGTGTGACATGTTTCTTCTGTGGTTTGCATTCGAACGTCAAATGTTATATATAGGTTTAATAAATTAGTTCCAACTCTTTTTAGTATGCTCTTTTTATATTTATGGCTTTCCCAAGGTTTTGCTCAAAATATTCATCGTTTTTGGTTGTTATTAGTTATTTTGATCAGATTTTCATATTTATCCTCCGTTCTTCCTTTAATCTTCTCATTTGGCACTCCGACCCAGGGTGAGTCTTGTTCTGCCGCAACGACCTCTGCTTCCTTTACCTCCGTCTTATGACTTCATTGATAGAGGGTATTTAATAAATCGGTAGTTCACCTATTCGTGATCGAATTCTTCCTTTAATATTTTACTATTTCTTCGCTAGTAGAATTTTATTGAACATGTTTTTTGCAGTTTTATCTTTGAAGTTACAAGATAATAATTGGTGTATGTAATAAATCTTTAAAAACTTCTTGTATGCAGAATATATGACCATACATTTTAATACGAGGTCAAATTGAATTATGGAGCATATAACAAGTTCTTCCTATGTGAATTATGAATGTTTTTATGTGTGGAAAGATGCTTAGTTTTTTCAAACAGCAGAAATATCTTTGTGGCTGCTTATTTATTTAATAACACTTTCTTAAATGTAATTATTAGGTTTCCACCTTGGCTTTGAGATTTCCTAGCATTAACAAATAATAGTTTTTTCCCATTAGTATTAAAATTATTCTCAAGCTTTATAAATCTTCAGTTATTCTGTAGATAAACGGGTGTCTCTCACTCATTTAACAGACATTACAGTTCAGTGGATCAGTGACAGACGTAATGTATTTCATAGTCGCATACCTTGCGGCGGTCTCAATGATAAACCGTATACCGTTTAGGGCGATGATTCAGAATTTGGTGCAGTGAAGAAATACTGCGAAAGAATATTCCTCACGAACTGTTTTGTCTATCACAATTTCCACGTGAAGCTACTTAGATAGAATCCGGGTCATCTCGATGGAAGACCAGTACTCTAACCATCTGGCCATGGCGCCACACATTAATTATTTTATGGCATTCCATTTATAGCCGGTCCATAGATCGCGTATATGCATAGTTCGCTTGCACTGCAGTAACCTCGATAATATTGCAGTAGCGCACTAGCGGTGAATGACCCGCTCAAGGCTACGTTTATCAGCAATGTTATACTGTGTCAGTTGCTGCCTTCTGTTCGAGCTGTAACGTCTAGAGTTTGTTCACTCTGTATCTCAAAAGTGAACGTTTATTGTGTGTTGTGTGTGCAGATTATTCTTATTAGTTCACTGAAATGTCTACTGAAAAACAAAGAATATTTATGTACTATACATATGTGAAAACCGAATTATGTAAACAATTTCAGGAGAAATTTCCTGGTATTCCAGTTCCAGGTAGAGAAACTGTTAGATGTCTGGTTAATGAGTTTAGGACAACGGGATCGCTAAACGTTAAACCTAACAAGCGATATAAAGAAATGTTTTAAGGAAGGAAAACCAATTGACGAAATTGATGCATCATTCGAACGTTCTCCCAAGAAGTCTCTAAGGCGTTTTGCACAGCAAGTGAGTGTTTCAAAAATCTGTGTTAATAAAGTTGCTACAAAATATTTAAAATAGAAGCCCTACAGAGTGACTATAGTTCATGAAATGCAACCTCGTGACGACAAAATCGAGTAAATTTCTGTAACTGTATTTTACAAAATATCATTGACGGTACTATTGACCTACATTTAATAATTTTCTCAGATGAGACATGATTTCATTTAAATAGGAACAGACCCCACTTATGCATCATTGTAACAAAGTGCACTAATGTAAAATCACTTTCAAGTGCTGGAGTCATGAAATAAAAGTATCACTGGCACAACGCAACGAAGCAAGAACAGTCGCTTCCGCACGTGATCAAAGTTAGCCATCCACTAAGAAAGAATCTGCCCATCAAAGCTTTGCGGGCCCTCTTGCTTTGCATAATCTGAGTAATGTCTGCCTAAACGCTTCATAGTAGTGCAAGGGTTTCTAATCAATCAGGATTAACTTCCATCCGGAGCTTTGTAGTGTATTATCGAACATGCCCTCCCTTTGTTCCTAACCAATAACGTTTAGTCCTTTTCTTGCCCCTTTACCGTTCTAAAAGGAGCACACACGTGTTTCATTATTTGAGCCATCTTCTTCCAAATTTTAACTATATTTATTAATTCATTATATTCAGTTATAAAACATGGGGGAACAAGGATGAACACATAGACATATAAAAGTCCGTCACGCATGGGCTGCATAAACTAAGTAAAGTCCTCAGCAAGTAGAATAACTTCAAAAAATAATGTAAAATTCAAGTTATGGCCTTATTAACTAATGAAATAGGCGTGAAAATAAATGTTTATAGAGAAATTACTCGAATTTTCACAATTAAATGGAACAAAATTAGAATTCTTGCTATCTATACATATTACAAAAGACAAATCATATGTTTAGAATTATTATTATTATTATTATTATTGTTGTTGTTGTTGTTTTTCAGATTAAAGCACAAAAATTAATGGAATAATATTAATACAACAAAATGACTACTGACAGATAAAGATTGCGTGAGTATTTTTGAGCATTTTTAAATGTAACCATGTTTATGAATTAAGCCCTTGGTATCATCTTTACATTCACTAAAACAGAGAGAAATAACAGAAAGAAACGTTGTGTATTTAAAAAGAAAAAAATTATATGTTAATAAAATAGAAACATAATACTATTTAACATAATTACAATATATTAAGTAAATATAAAATATACAATCGAAAACTACGTCTACTTTCATTGGCTTTGAAATTTAATTTAAATGTTATTAACATGTAACGAAAACGTTTTCTGAAGGTTATTACAGAGCGCTCTTACGTATATAATTCTCATACATATTACATTAATATTTCACATTTGCTATCTTCACGATGATACTTTTTTAAATATAAAATTTATCGTTATAAATTTAACTAATTTGCCCTTTTATTTTGAAACAACTCAGAGAAAATTAAAGCTAGAATCCTTTTTAAATTTAGGTTTTTTGATATACCACTCACTATTCCTAATGATCCTATATCCCTAATTTTCGGAAACTGTTTTTCTTATTTTATTTCAATTGCATATGCCGAGTTTCCTTTAAAAAAATGAGGCCGCTAAAGCCATTTTTAAATTTTGGGTTTCAGGTAAACCTCGCCACTCCTAATAATTTGATTTCACAGATTTTCAGAAACTATTTTTCTTATTTCATTTCAATGATATATACGGAGTTTCCCAAAAAATTAAAATTGCGGGCGCTAGAGCGATTTTTATAATTCGCTTTAACCCCACTCTTTCATTTTCTGTTTTTAGGTATATCCCTACACCCAACGGCCCAGTTTCCCTGATTTTCGAAACAATTTATCTTGTTTTATTTAACCGGTATATAAGGAGTTTCGTTACAAAAAAATTGTAACCGCTAGAGCAATTTTTAAAATTGGGTTTCCGGTAATCCCCCACTCCTAATAGTTCGATTTTTCTGATTTTCGGAAAATATTTTTATTAATTTATTTTAACGGTACAAACGTTCAGAATAAGCAAAAATTTGGCCGCTAGAGCGATTTTTAAATTTTCATTTTAGGTTAATCCCCACTTCCAATGGAACAACTTTTCTGGTTAACAAACTCAACGAATATGTTTGTTAATTGATGGCTACACGCCGAGTTTTTTAGAAAAAACAAAAAAATGCGACCGCTAGAACGTTAACGTGTTCAAATATATGTATATAAAGGTACATCTTTCATATATATATATAAATGTATAAATTAACAGTAATTATAATAGTAGAAAAGGATAAAACACTAAGAAAAAGTCACAATTGAGATCGCTATATTTCGAACTCGTGGAGTCCTTCTATGGCGAGAAGACAAGTGACACTTGTCTTTATTTTCCTTTTTCTTTTATATCATATATATGTTTCATCTCCATTTTCGGTGCCTAGGAGGCATGATCGATGGAGATTTGAAGAAAAGTTTCAAAAACCTTTTCATCGATACAACTACATTCCCCCTCCCCCAAAAAGGATGCATAGATGCAGCAAGTGCCGAGAGGAATTCGGAGTCAGTTGGGTGCACTAATACCTGTGTGGAACAACTGTCAGGAAATACAAAGAGACGCATTTGACAAGGCTCAGAGCACCAGACAACAGTAACCAGACCCTGTTAGGATGAGACAATAGTGATTATCGCCAAAAAAAATAAATAAAAATAAGAAAATGTCAGGAAAGAGCTACAAATTACGCAGTATTAGGAATAAGTCATTCATAATGTGATCGTTAAAAACTCTTCCTGACATTAAAGTATTCAAATTCATCCAAAACTTCGATGCAAGCAGGAAATTTGTGGAATAGAACGTGAGCCAGATTCCAGCTAGTAGCTTTCGGAAATAATGTTACCCCAGAATAATACAGAAATCAAGTAAAAAGAATACTCTGTAATTACGAAACTGTAAATAAAGGGATCCAATTGGACTTTGAAAGGGCGTTATAAAACGGCCACATTAATTAAAGAGTTTAAAAAGAATGTTATAATGGTGTCAAAGTGTGTACTAAAAGCAAATAGATATAAAATATAAATGAATGAAAGCATACCAAGTAAAATGTTTCCTTTTCTTTTTAATGTTTTATTTATTGTCATTTTGACTTTGACTTCTTACGACTTCTTAGTATTTTGGACTTACTAATGTAGGTGTAAGTCTGTAGGGATGAATGAATGAAATGAGATGAGATGGCGCAAATGAGCTCGGAGTCCTTGGCGCTAAAATATATGTGATATTCAACAAGGAAAAACTCCGAAAAAATGCACATCAAAACATCTTATTTGAACTGGATTCGAACCCATGACCTCCGGATTAGTAGTCGCGTACGCTACCACTAGATCATGGAGTCGTTCCCTTTTATTTTGTAATAATTAAAATAACACAAAACTAAAGAGATGAATGTGAGGTTGTCACCTTAACATCAATATCGACATATATTCAACACATTTTAAAAATAAGAAATATATATATTGTATAACGAACTTTTGTTAATTTTCATCCATTCTTGTGAGAATTTGCAGAGACGTGGCGTATGAATTTCCGATCTTAGCCAGTCGGTCCTGGTGGTGTAGTGGTAACCATACTTGCCTTCTAAACCCAAGATCGCGGGTTCAATACCAGCCAAGACCGATGGATTTTTTCGGGTGTAAAAATCCTAAGTGTGACTTCCTTCGGAAGGAAGTAAAGCCGTGGGTCCCGTGGCGTACATTTACGGCATGTAAAAGAACCTCAAGCCTGAAAGAAGAGACCTCTGAGCAAAATTTGTCGGCCATTTCACGAACTGAATTGAACTGGGACTCTGATGACCTGAGATGTTAAAGAGCGTCCATAAATAAAACAAAACCAACACGAACCTTAGCCAATAGAAACCATTAATTTCAAAATACGTTTTCCTGTAGCATTATCTTTGATTAATGTTGGGATGCTGCACATATTTTAAATAGAATGTATGCATAGTTATGTTTTGTCACATGAACGCAAGCCAATTGCTGTACGTGTGGTGTATCTCTGTAGTCTCACGTTTCTTACACTTTGCAACTCTCCTTCCAATTTCTGCCCTAATAAGATTTTCTACAATGTGGGAGTTAATCCTGTAAACTTTGTTTTTTCTATACTCTAGTAGTACCAATTCAATACAATATATTACACAAAATGTACTTTATTAACATACTTTAATTAATAACACAATGACTTGAGTTTTACTGATTTCTGAACCCGCGAGCACAAAGTAACAGCAAACAGAGACCGACTGCCATATGCTTCATCTGTTATGACAAGAGACTGCCGTGAACATGGCTCAGGTCAAATACACCTCCCGATAATTATCGATTTTTGAGATCTTCAGCTCTCATAACTTTGTATATAAAATTTCATTATGTAAACAAAGTATTAAAAAACTTCGCCCAATTATTGCGGTGAGTCCAACAACGAAACTATTACTCTGGCGATTATCGTTGGAACGTCTTATGTCATGGGCAGAGTAATTTAAAGTTTTTTAATTTAAATAATATTCAAGTTCAAAAAAACTGTTTAAGTTAAGATTTGAGGTCACATTTTGAAATAATTGAAAGTTTAGTTTTTGTTCCAAATATTTCGATTATTCTGCTTAATTTGATAATTCATTTATCGAAAATTTCCCGTTTTAAGTGATTTTAATTACATAATGTGTTTTATGTGTCAAACTGCCTTTTTGTTAATTCCTCGCGCTATTGCATAAAAATAAAATATTTCTGAAACCATTTGTTATAGAAAGTTGTGGTTTGGTGTATTAGTAGGTAAATTAGCGTTTCAAATGTCAACAACAGTAAGGGCTGCTTGAGTGTTTAATTTTTTATACAATTTAAAAAATAAATTATGTTTATTTTGAGTTTTGCAAGCTGTACATCCCCGTTTTCTCCCTTAAATAGCATGCTCAAGTCTACCGCAGTTTATAAAAAAACAGAGAAAACACTAGTAGGTGTTACAAAACCCACCCAGTAAATCATGGCAGTAGTGATAATGAAAATAATAAGTTTAATTCTGAACAGAAATTCAGTGATTAATAAATCAATTACTTTCCATTCCTCTAAAAATATCTGGTAGTCAAATGGAAGATTTGAAGACAACAAAGGAAATATTAATTATGATATTTTAATTACGGTGTTGAAACTGTCTTCTGTGGTGGTAATATTACTTTGTGTGAATGTGCAGGCGCAAGGAAGTGACATTAGTTATATTAACTCTAACGCTATTAGCCGTAAGTGAAACATTTCTTTTTCTCAAAAACTAATGAAGATAGATGCATGACATTTTCACAGCTGATCTACTTATTACTGAGCTCTAGTTTTGGATTATATGCATAAGAACCTTTTAGTACATGAATACAATAATATAATTTTATTTTTATAAAAAAGGGATCTGTTACAAAAAATGATAATTTATAAATTTTAAAAAGTGGTGAGTACTTATAATATAATCAAAGTTTCACTGAGGTATCTGTAATATTTTCTGAGAATAACAATGAATAATTTTGCATTAGTAATATAGGGTCTCTGACCTCACCTCAACGTTTAATAAGCAGACATTTATCTTTAAATATATTGCTTCTTTTTGGGGGGGGGGCTCAAGAAATGCGTCCTATTATGGATATTTAGGATCTCTAGGTGCGTTTTTCTAAATATGTTCAATAACTTCACTCCTAGGGCTGTTAATAAAAATCCTTCGTCAGAATGAATAAATGTACATAGAAAGGGCACGATTTTATACATTAGTACCAGAAAAATAGTTTAACACTGTAAAATATCATGATACCTTTGATCTTCTGAGTGGGATCTGTAACATTTCCAGTGTTTCAGTTACCAATTAAATAAAAACACTACCAGTCATGTACAGCGGAGCTGAATGTGCCATTTCTTACGGAGAAATCATTGATATAATATTTATAATAATGTCAGTTTTTCTTCTTCCTACATAAGAAATAACATTATGAAGGTAGTTCACCTCGTGAACTTTTTGTATAGAGTTTGTGTTCCCAACATGTCCCTTCATGTTTCATACAAAGGAATACGACACAAAGTTCTGCGTGTCGCGAGACGAGAGAAGCAACTTGTCATGCGCACATTGGCTCAATTAATGACATTTTTTTTTTCCATAAACAACAAACATGGAGTGGCCAATCACAGAAGCATTATATTTAATAGAAGAAATGGAAGTGAGAAAATATATTTGGGATCCTCAAAATAAGAATTTCAGAGACAGGAAGAATCTTTGCGCGAAATGGCTTCTGTCTTCAAGTTTACTTAAACTTAAAACTTCAGTACAACAGAAATTGACGAAAATAAATAAGCCAAAAACTTCAAGATCATGCAGGAACGAAACATGTGAATTCATTTTCAGCAAAATATCATGTCCATCCCTTGCGTTTTGTTTTTTCCTCTCATTTTCTTACACAATAACAGCACAAGCAGCATCTGCACGCAACAAGAGTTTCCTCACAGTTGACTTGCAATATTGTCCTATATAAATATAAATACTTTTAATTTATGTTCTATGTATGATACAAAATGTCACGTACAAGAGTTCTAAATATGAACCCTCCTTTAAAGTGACAATGGGGTTGGATACCACAATAGTTAAAACATTATTCCCTTTCACCCACGTGTAAACGTCGTTAGTAATGTACATAGTTCGGAATTAGTTTAAAAATTTATTATCCCCTCTGAGTTAGGCTCCTGGGCTTAACAAATTTAATAGATAGGATAAATTACTAAATGTTACACGACAGTTTTACGAAAGTGACGTTCTTGATGAATACTTCAAATAAAATAAATACGAAAAACTTTTTTTAATATTAGACTAAGTATGACAAAAAGCTGAAACAATGTTTTCCAATAAAAAATCCGATCAGAACTAATATTATTAGACTGCTTATATCAGCAATATCACCACGAAGCAACGGAGGAAAATTGAAAGTGAAAGGTTATTAGCCTCTGAAGGATGAAAATGAGAAAGTGTTCTAGAAAGAAATGCTTGGGAGGAAAATCTTTAATATCCGATTAAGAAATAAAAAATACTGGCGTAGGGTGAACTGTGTACCGAGAAGCAATAAGAAGGGGCTAAAGGAAAGCTGGTATTTGATATTAAACAAAACGATAAAAAGAGTAATAGATTACTATACTGCAGATCCAGTGAAATGTGAATTAAAAAGAATAAGAAAGCGGAGAGGTAAAATATATTTAGAAAAATGAAATTTATTGAATAAAGAATGAGAGCAAAGTAATATGGAAAGTTAGCGATTTAACGGTAAATAGGTAGATATGGATTATAAGCGAATGAGACATTTAAACAGGAACAGAGTACCACGTTTCATAAATAAATGGAAGCGAAATATTGCTGGAAATCTATAGTTGATCATTACTATTATTTACACACGATATATGGAAAATGTCGTCGTAGAACCTTAAGATTCAGTAAAGCGCCACTTTCCAGATCCAAAAGGCACGGAGTGTCTATCAGGAAATTCTAAGTAAGCCCCTCTAACTCAAAAGTTTTCTAGTGGGATCAAACCAGCTACCTATTTGTATGTAACTAGCAACACTAATTACTAGACCAGAAAGGAATCAACCTGCAAATTTCTGCAGTTATTTGTCTCGTGATAGTAGTGTCAATCTCCCCGCGGCAAAAACTGCGCATTTACTCTAAGAGCAAGAAACACATGAGAGAAAAAAATGAAATAAGTTTAAAAAATAAGAAAATTACTTTTACTAACCCGCGAGTACTTGCAGGGGAGCATTTTTCTTCTTTTGTTGTTTTAATTTTCGTAAAATAAAACAAATACATTCACACTACACATTCCTATAAGTGTTTTATCATTTCCTCTGAGTATTCTTTAACAGGAGTCTGAAAAAGTAGGAAATTATAGAAATCTTCTTAATTTTGTTTCAGTGCCAATATAACTACTGCTGTGCACTAGGAAAGTATGTGATAAATGTTTAATTTCCGGACACCAAAAAAACAGACAAATAAGTTACTTCACTAAATAGCAAATATTTTGGTTAGATTTGGCTAACGAAGTACACGGGTTATTCAAAAGAAAGTGGAACTATGAAGACAACAGAAGCCTTTGGAAGATAATGCAAAATTTTATTAAAAAACCAATTTTAATGTATGGTTGTCTATTCAGTTACAGTAAGTCTCCAGCATCTTAAAAAAACAACAAAAAAACCTACGCAAGAAAGAAAAGAAAATGTCAATCAAATAGAAAAAAACACAAACTCACGACATAAGAAATCAAAACGTTTTTATGATTTAAAGTAATCTGTGAGCAAAAAGCGACCACTCAGGGGTTAAAGAACAAGGAGAGAGTTGGGAGCTTATCACCCTACATCTTGTGCCCGCTCAGAATGTGAATCTGTCACCCCCAAGTGTTTCTGTTGCAACTGAATGCACTTTGGGGGTGCATACTCCTCGGGCTGTGCAGATGGTGAGGTCAGAACTACAAACTTCGATTCAGTAGAAACTAAACAACAAATTTAACTTTACAAAATTAAGGGATTGAATAAATAATTTTACAGTTTTTATTATTTTAACCGTAATCTTGTGTTTTCACCTGTAATATGTAACTGCAATTGCACTGTCTTGTAGAGATTCGTTTTTACATATTTTCTTCTTTAGTCCTGTTTCGCAGAGATAAGTCTAGATAGGCAGATTAACAAAGTTGAGATCTGATATTAATGTTATTAATGTTTTACACATACTGTGTTGGAGTCGCGTGGATCAAGGTAATGCAGAGGTAATCGAGGTAATCGAGGTTGTGGAAATCTCTTCAAGCACCGTGGGTCCCGTGTCGTACATTTACGACATGTAAAAGAACCTCAAGCCTGAAAAAAGAGGCCTCTGAGCAAAATTTGTCGGCCGTTTCACACCCTGAATTGAATGGGACGCTAATGACCTGAGATGTTAAAGAGCGTCCGTAAATCAACCAAACCGACAAAAGCACCAAAATTTACCTTATAGGCAATGGAATGAACAATAATTAGTTATGAAATAACTAGCGATTACTTAACACATGTGGGACACTTTGCGAAAACCTCCATATTAGAACACCGTAGCGTCACCCACCTCATGCCGCGGTCCATACTCCGACCCACACACATTATTTTACTTTATTTTTTTCTTAAAGAACAAATGATTTAGAAAATGGAGTCTAAATAAAAAAGAAAAGAAAATATGGGACATACTCCACCCCCAATATACCCAGCGCCTCCACCAATATGTCACAGTCTAAGTTTAGTGTACTCACTTATCTATGGTTAAAACAAATCAAATAAACATAATTGGAAATGGGATGAGCTCACTTTTGCGTACATCACACACATCTTCTATTTACAAATCAGAAGTACAGGGAAAATCATGGAACCTGGGTATCAAATAACCACATAATGATTATTAATGCTCATTACTGGCAAATTAATGAATTAATGTTACATGCCCTTAGCAACCGTCGCTAAGGTGGCCCATATGACGAGACATACTACCCTCTGTGATGCTACGCTTAGATTCTAGGCATGTGCCCATACGCAGATACACCGCCTTGTCTCTATTGAAACATGCTTGACAGGCGTTTTTTAATTTGTTTATTTATGGACGCTCTTTAACATCACAGGTCGTCAGCGTCCCATTCTATTCAGGATGTGCAACGACCGGTAAATTTTGCTTAGGCCTGTTCTTTCAAGCTTGAAGTTCTTTATCGTGCCGTAAATGTACGACACGGGACCACGGCTTTACTTCCCTTCCGAAGGAAGTCATACTTAGGATTTTTACGCCCGAAAAAATCCATCAGTCCTGACTTAACCGGCGTGGAACCAATGGATGTAATATTTGATCTATCCGACTTCAACGCACTTCAACGCATAAAACATTGTTAATACGATATATGATCATATTTTTAATGATGTTTAACGCCCGTTTTTACTACAGAGGCACCACAGGCGGTGAACACTGATGATACATGAAATGAAATGATATATTGTGAAAGGATTTTTTTTAAGGAAGGAAACGTTCCAGCCTAAGTTTAGAGTACTTCCCCGGCATTTGCCATTTATGAGGACCGAGGAAAATCAGGAAAAAAACCGCAGTCACGGAGGACGGTCCTGGCGGAATTCGAACCACAGATCTCCCGCTCACGAGTCGGCACCTTAACGACCTCGGCCACCAGTGGCGCTTTATCTATATCTCAGTATTTGTTAAAGTATTTTAATATATTGTAAATTCTCCCATCTGCCACAATAATACGACACAATTGAGGCTATGAAGTATTCGGTCCACACCATTATAGTTAAAATTACGTCGCCTACAATGTAAACACTTTCCTAATTCTATAACTTTTTAGAAATAACATTTCTAAATTGTTAGTCACATGTCACCAATGTTTCGTTAACATTACAGTTTGTAGGCAACATAATCGCAATTATTACGTATAATGCACGTGGTCCATCTAGAGAAACAACTCACATTGAATTTAGTGGATGTCTACTTTCAACAAAGCATCGCTTTGCTATAATACACAAACGGTGGAGAAAAAGACAATTATTAGAACCGGAAATATGAAATAGTGGAAACATTAAAAAAGTCCAAACCCCCAAAACGTAAATTAATTCCAGTTAAAACCCTGTATTTAAATGATCACTGAAGGGGAAAATTTCTAGAGCACATTATATTATCGCTGACGCCGGACGAATCCTACACCAGGATAACGTTCCAGCCCATCGAGTGCATGTGATGATGACGCAGCAGAATGCGACTTCTGTTTGCCCAAGTGGAAAACGGGCTTCATGAACTCCATTTTCAAAGTATTAGAGATATAAACAGTACGTGTGTTATATTGAATAAGTCATTACAAATAGAATTCAATGAGTTGACCGCCCATTGAAATATATGTATTACAATGCCGTTTTGAGAATGTATAAGAGAAACCCTTAAAAATAATAAAGAACGAAGAATTTCTGAAGAATGTGCTATAAACTATTGTGTGGAATAAAGCACTTTATTCGAATTCTTAATACCGTATACGTTAATGTCAACAACGTAGTAAGCTAGTGAATTTGTCAGACATGAGCTATAACGTTAGAAGAGAGTAAGTGGATTCGAAAGTTTATTTACGTTCTGTGGTACAGATTTCTTCTGATCATAAACGTCTTAGAGACCCCGTACAATAAACAGACAGAATAATAATTGATAAGTGTATATATGCTTTATATATTTGTATTATAGCATTGCTTTCTGATTTTGTTAAATGAATTGAAGGGAAAGAAGAAATTAAAGCCTGCAAAATATGAAGATTGGCCGGTCCGGACGATATTCCACCCAGAAATTTTTAAATATGGACGATCAAACACCAAGAGAATGGGAAACAAAGAAAGTCTCATTGAATGGGAAAATAACGTCATTAGACCTATCCGTAAGAAGAAGTCTACAAGAATGCAACCGATTGTTCTTTTAGTGTGGTTCTGGAATGTTATTAAAAATTATAGAGAAGGCATGATTGTTGATTTGGTTTATTTATGAACGATCTTAAACATCTCAGGCCATCAGTGTCCCAATCAAATAAGGATTTGAAACGGTCGACAAATTTTGCTCAGAGGCCTCTTTTTTCACGCTTGAGGTTCTTTATAGTGCCGTAAATCTACAACATGGAACCCACGGCTTTACTTCTCTTCCGAAGGAAGCCTTAGGACCGTGGCCGGGATTGAACCCGCGATCTAGCAGGCAAGTATGGTTACCACTAGCTACCAGGACCGACGAGAAGGGAT
Source organism: Metallyticus violacea (assembly GCA_030762175.1). Classification (NCBI taxonomy): domain Eukaryota; kingdom Metazoa; phylum Arthropoda; class Insecta; order Mantodea; family Metallyticidae; genus Metallyticus; species Metallyticus violacea. The sequence continues at coordinate 2,037,727 of CM060841.1, read as the reverse complement.
GAGAAAATTGACAGAAGAACATTCAGAACAGGGAAGCAAACTCAAGACGAAGAATAATTTAGAACAAAATGTTGGGGAGGGCCAGATATGTACTACTGGCAATCTGTGAAGATTCCAGAAGGGTATTATTAAAAAACATTAGGTCGAATATACAGAATGTGTACTTCAATATCGGTTTTATGGTTTGAAAATTCTAGGCTACTCCGAACAACATTCACTGTTGTTTTACTAACAGAAATATTCTCGTATGTTTTATATATGTGTGTGTGTGTAGTTGTTAGGAATCTTAAACTAAAAAAAAAAAACAAATCAGTATTTAACAATGTGCAATATTATGGTAGCTTTGTTTTATATTATTGTAGTCGTTGCTCATGGTTAGCAGTATACACCACTCTCATTATCAAAGAATAAGTAACAGCTTTGTAATATTGTTTTTATCTTTTAAAACAAGGTCCAATGTCGAATTCAAGCCAATTTTTGCCCCATTCATATGATAAACGTAACAATAATTATACGGCTTAAATATTCTAATCATAAATAAACATATAAAATTATGCTTGTAATTTTCTCACAAAATGATTGGTTTTAAAACAAACAACATGGTCACGGTTAGGATCTTATTAGGTTTCAGAAAAAAGAGATTATCGTATTACGGCTCTACGCTTTAAGATATTTCTTTTGCTTTTGGCGTTACAATGTTAAGAATTTGGTACAAAAACTGGGTTTGTTCAGTAAAGTAAACACGTTTAATGTGCCTAAAAATGTAATGAGTCATAAATAACTTAATATCTTATTTTTCATAAACAGGGGATGAGGTAAAGTCTAAAGAGGGGTGTTTACTCTATGTTGGCATTCTCTCACTGAATACTGTTAGCTTTATATTGAAACCAGTAGAACTTAAGGCTACCAAGATAGATTACTTTTATTAAGCTAACCAATATAATTTATCTCTTAGAAAGCTATGCTTGTTTTTCCTTAAATTAATACTGAAATAGGAATATATTGGATAGTTCTGCTTTTAAACTGCTTAATTTGGAAGACATGATGTGGAAAAATAAATGTTCGTATCTTTAATTTAATTTAATTTAAGTTTCCAAAAAGGCGTTATTGATATTAAACATACATAATGAATACAGAATGTTTCAAATTGTCGTTTACAACGTTTAAGAGATTATATAGAAGGCCAAGGGAAAAACAAAATTATGCGGCAAACATTTTTGTAATTCGCTGTTTTCCTGCTAGGGGTACATCGAGTTCTTTCCACTAATCATCATCATCATCATCATCATCATCATCATCATAATCATCATCATCATTATTAATATTATTGTTTCAGTTCCACTACATGCATATATATATATATATATATATATATATATATATAATTAAGCTATATAAGCTAGACAAGTATATATACTTGTCTAGCTTCTTGCCATTGAAGAACTCAACGAGTTCGAAATATAGGAATTTCAAGTGTGACTTTATCTGTTTATCCTATTCTACTTTTATTATTACTGTTAATTTTTTACATTGTTAATAGTGTTACTTTATTTTTCTTTTATATATATATATCTTTTACACCACTTAAAGTGTCTTCCATTGAACTGATCACAACGTTCGCAAGAACTCTAATTCTGTCTTCTCACGAAGTTGTTGAAGACGTGAGACAGCAACCTGCTAGTAGAGAAGCGTACGCCGTACAGAATCCTTGCAGCTCGGGTGTCTAGTTCGGGGTACATAAACTACAAATAAATGTCGTACTGTACTGGTAACTCTGCATAGTTATTGCAATGACACAATCAACCAAACAACAATAATGCAATGCCTTTCATCATGTGAGCTGATCACACATAGTTCACAACACCGCTGTGAACCCAAATGGAAGGAGAATTAGCTATTCCAAAAGTCTAAACCATTCAGATTATCAGGTCCCCAGAGCGAAAATGTGGAAATACAAGAATTTTGACACATGAAAAAGTTTCTCTTGGCTTCCTATAATTTCTCAAATGTTGTTAATAACTTTTAAAACACCCTATATAAAATAAATTTTTTAGCATTTAGAGAATTGCAAATAAAATTCAAAGATTGAAAAAAAACATGACAACTTTAATTATTTCTTTGGTGTACAATATTTCTCATTTAAAAAGTGGATGTTATAAAGATAGTGATTTAATTATAAATGAGAAATATTTAAGACATAGAAGAAAGAAACGAAACTAAAGTTTTACAAAACAATGTCTGTAGGATTATGGCGCAGAGTACAAAAATAGAAGCCGAAGAAATTTGATTTCTAAGAAGCAATGCTGGAATACAATGCCTTAAGGATAGAAAAGAATTGAACGTCTTTAAGAGAAAAACACACCACACGCGTTGAGCTGATGGAAGCGATGTTTTACACTAAACACCAAACGCGTTAAGTGTTGCTACACTGAAGAAGAATTAAATGCAACAATAATAATAAATGAAGAAAACTTACGAACTTTAATACTTGAAGAAGAAGAAGACGATATGATGATCCGTCCATCACAAGTTTATAATGAATGTCAATAAAAACATGCGGCGGAAATAATTTTGATTGGCTAACCAGCCTCTTTACTACCAAATCAGCTCGCGAAGTATAGTACTCCTTAATAGATTAATATGCTCGGTAATTTATGTGTCTTTCTTTTATTTTCATTTTATACCGTGAAGAGAGCATTTTTATTATTATTATTATTATTATTATTATTATTATTATTATTATTATTATTATTATATAAGTATTTTGGTTTTAAACTTTTGTTCAAAACAAACATTTATACATGAAAGAGACACAACAAACACAGCGGAGTTTACTAGCACTTGACAGCTAATTGGTATATTGGCAAAGCGGGGAGGCAAAGTAATATTTTACTATAAAGTTACGATGAACAGATTATGCCTAAAGTTCATCACCCTCGTCACGCTGATGTCTTTACACGTTCTGTGCTTAAAACTTTCCACGAGCTTTGGTACGATATACTTTTTCGTAATTAATGCACTCTGAGGCAAAGTTTCTTCTCCAACGCTCGAATCCTTTATATCGCACTAAAACGTGTCTTTGGGGCGTTGCTACAAGAGTAGGGTGCGGAAAAACGTAAAAAGTCGGTCAAGCAGGAGCTGCGTAACTAAGCGAGTTCCTCAGCAAGTTGAATTTGTTGCAGAGCGCTAGAGCAGAGAAGTTACATGTTCAGTTTACAGAATTGGGAGGAACCAGTGACTCGTGTGGCTACTACCAGGAGCCCGTAATTCAAAATATTAACCTCTGGCCATTTCCTTTCTCTTACAGAAGACGGGCAAGCCAGTGAATTAATCCGTACTTTGTTTTCTTCAGGGCCTTTATAATAATAATAATAATAATAATAATAATAATAACAATAATAACAATAATAATAATAGTATAAGATACAGATTCTCTATCTTACCACAGCAATAATATTTTAGCTTCAGCCCAATAACAGTGACATTATGACTGTGCGTTTGCCAATAATATTGGTTGTGGATACAGTAACATCGCATCGTAGATATAAAGTTGATCTGTAGCGTCTTATTGAAGCCAATGAGACTATTCGTTTCCCTCTGTACCTTATTGTCAAACCCCTTTCTAATCGAAACTTTTTGTACATATTTCTTCGGCACTCTATACATAAACTGATCTTTATTTAAGACTAATTGACCATGAAGACAGCCTGTTAAGGGGAAAATATTTTGTTTTATTGTTGCCATGCCACTGTGAATACTTTTCCTAAAACACGTTGATATATTAGCTGTTTATATGAAATATCCAACAATTATTTGTTCTTATGCCTCTGTAAAAACGTTCTATGTTTGACATTTTTAAATTATATTTTATGTTTTTATATATATCACAAAACTTATTGTAAAAGTGTCACACTTTTTGATTTATTTACTGGCAACAATGGATATAATTTCCAACCTTATAATTTATATAATATTACATTATTCATTCAGTTGAGTTTCTAAAGTAACAGCACCTGGCTCACAGTTCAGAATAAAAGAACATGGCTGCTCTTGCATGCTTATGAAAGGTTACAGTGATTTTAACCATACGCTTATTATTACATAGCACGTGACATCATTGTATTCCACGGTAATGATATGAAATAAATCACTGTCTGTCGCAAATTATGTCATTAAGCTCAGCTCTCGCTCTGCCTTTCTAACGCAGTTACCTCTCTGAGGCAGATTGAATCGAAACTAATGCATTATTATGATAGAGCTAATGACAGACTTTCCATAATGAAATTTCGTGTCAACTGCGGTCTAAAGAAAAAGCTCAGCATGATGAAAATCAGTACCCAGTCTTGTACAGGTTTTGTCCCTAGTTTAAGAACGGGTGTGCTCTGAAATAAAAGAGTAGAAAGCTACAACAAATGTCATCTTTTACAGCAGCTAATGAATTTCTATCAGTAACCTCTGGGCCTATACACATTACCTTAATTTGTTAGGCCAGACGAATAACATCAAATCTCATCCTCGCTTGGGATGAGATTTAGGATTCGGTTCAAGCGTTGCTCTCCATGCTAGATGGTTTAGGCCTGAGCTATTAATCAGATGATTGAACACAATTTCCTGAGCCTTGCTTGGGTGCCCATGCATTATGAGCCGAAGTCAATTTTGTTGGAAAACCCAAGGCCTTCCACCGAAGAGTTCATGCTCGAAGGCCTCACAGCATCTTCTAAGATACAACCTGTTTTTGGTTTTTATCTCTTTCTGATAGAAATGAAGGATGTCGTTCCCTGGTACGATATTCGCCACACGATTTAAGCGATATTTGGTGAATGATAATGCCAAAAAGTATATTCTTAGCCTGCTCAAGGCCCTACTCATATATTTTATAATTTTGCTTAATGTGCTTTTCCCCTTCGTGAAAAATTTCTCATCAATAAAAATGTTTTCGTATCATTTTGATTCCTTCGGAAAGGAAGCAAAACTGTGGTTCCCCTGTCGTAGATTCACGGCATGCAAAAGAGTCATAAGCCTAAAAGAAGAGGTCTCTGAGCAAAATTTATCGACAGTTTTGGTCTTATGGGCTGTGGTCAAGGTGATGAAACGTCAGGTAAGTTGGTTTCATTGGCTAGACCACGGGCCACAAGGCCTTCCTACTGGATCAAAGCGGCCGTGAAGGCCTAAATTCATATGACTTTTTTTTTCTATCAAACATCAATCCTCTTGAGAATATGAATAAATACATACACCAATCGCAATAAAGATTAACTTGTTCTCCACGCCAAACAATGCTCTCCCTACTAATGATGACATTAGCAGTTGGCTCTTAACTGCTTAGCCGTTCATTTCCCGTCGAAGATTTTATTTATTGCGAACAGTAGTAATACTGTGTGTCGAAGCTCCTTTGTGCTGGTACCACATTTTGCACCATAAGGGTTTTTGTCCAATAAAGTAATAAGAAGACTTCATTCATCAAAACATTCATCACTTAGCCTAATTTAATATATATGAGGACTGTTCAATAAAATGCTATAATTTTCTGATAATGTATCCTTAATCATTCAAATAATTTTGATATTTCTCAAAGTAGTCCCCGTCGGATGCAACACGCCTATGTTACCGTTTCCGTCAGTTTTCAAAGACATGCTGACAAGTCCTTCAGAATTGCCTCCGTAGCCTTCACCGCTGCTTCTGATGATGGAAAATGTCATCTACCAAGATGTTTCTTCAATTTGGGGAAAAGGAAAAAGTCACACGGGGTCAAATCTGTGCTATAGGGAAAATGAAGGACGAATCGTCGTGGTTATTTTGAATGTGATATGGCTTGCAGAGTTTTTAGAGGATATCTGCAGTATTTCCCAGTTACAGTCGTGTGTGCAGGTACGAAATACTGCTTAAGCAACCACCCTACAGAACTTGATGTTTGCTCTCAGGACGGAGATAATGTAGTCAAGTTTCATCACCAGTGACGACCTTTGTAAGAAACTCCGCATCATATTGTTCAGGAATCAGCAATCTTGGAACCTACCGTGTACAAACATGAGCAACTTTTAATTTATCAACGTTTGGATGGTAACCAGTAAAATATTCTGACTTTCTAAAAGTGCTCTTAATGTTATTCGTTGATGCTCTCTTACAATCACAGCAGTCGTGTTAATGTTTTCTTCCGTTAGAGCACGGAGTCAACTTCCTATGAAATCGATTGTCTCCTCTCTTTAAACATTTTAAACTACCTTCGAGCTGTGCTAAAGTGAAGAAGAACCTCTCCATAGGGCTCCTGCAACAGTGCGTAGGTCTCAGCTGAAGATTTGTTGAGACGAACGCAGAATTTCAAAGCAGCATATCGTTCGTCGCGCGTCACTTTCTTGGTGCTGAGGCGGAACTGAATATGTCTCAACTTGCACACCGAAAGTGTCAACAGTGAAACAAGTACCACATGTAAATTACACAATACGTTAACAAAATATTACAATAAAATTTTAGTGTGAGAATTTATTCCTACAACAAAATATAATCACTCTTTATTGATCAACCCTCTTGTCAAATCAAAGGATGATTTATTCCGTCTTTACCGTGAGTTATTTGAAATGAATGAGGCCACTATTGCGCAGCAAGTTTCAGTTGATCTAGTTCTGAGAATTCATTGTGCAAGGCAGGAGTGCATTTCGCAGAGAGGGCAATTTCTATGTCGTAATTATATCAATACCTTTGTGTTACATCTTTAACCAACTGTACTCTCGACGCCGAAACTCTTCAAGGCAAGGTGCACTGACTAGCAATATTGTGATCTATTCAAACTGATTCGGAGTAAAGTTAAAATAAATTTTACCATCCGGTGTGTGCAATGCAGCTCAGCGAAAAACAAAAGGCTCCTAACTATTGTTTACTAGATGTATGAATTTTATCAGGTGTTAAAAGTTTCATTGAAACAAAAGAAATACTCAGTTTTTCAGAACAGAGCACTGCTCTACTCAGAGAATGAAAGCGAAATTTTAGTGTAACTTCAGGATTTCGAATATCTGTTTGCAGTTCCTGGTAATCCTAAATTACTTTTGGCTAGCTTATGCCACGGACATTCCAACAACAATTTGTGGTTTAATTATCTTATTCTGGAAGCACGTTCTTCGCGCCGGAATCAGTTTAATAAACATGGGCAAAAGTTTTAAATGAATTACTGGTTTCCCATGAGCACAGAACTGACCTCCTCCCACTACGACATGCCTTCCCCCGCACTCTAACTTAATCTCATTTCCTGTATCAGGTGAACGAGCTGTAATTCGATCAAAATATGGCCGAAATTTGATGAAGCGAGTATCGTACGCGTTTTGCATTACGAGAAATGTTGTAGTTAATTTGGAATTCTAGTGCATGCTGACAGGTGGCATAACGTGTTCATATTGCTCTCCAAACATTTTTAAAGATAAAACTTTAATAGTATGAAAATGATTTATTCCATAGAAAGTATTATAGCTATCATTGAATCAACGGTGTCCAAATATTTCAGAGTGTAGTTGTGTTTGATATCCTTTTTGTGTTTATTTAGTAGTTGTGTTTTATTTTATATCATTCATGCGTTTTGTATGTGGTAGAAATGAGACAGGAAATTTAACAGATAAGAATCGGAATAGCTGGTTAAAATAAGGACCACGTCCGACAGTTGTTTCGAGTAAACCAAGCGAAGGCAATTGGCGCGTCAGTCAGTAGAACTGGCAGGTTGATTAAATGACATCTGCTGCGTTCCTGTCCGTGCATTGTAGGCGTTTGTTTTGCGCGATATGAAGCATTTTAGCCCAAGCTTATACGATAGTTACTAAAACATTAGTGTCGAGGTTTTCTGGGAGAAAAGTATGACGGTAGGTTTGGACAAGAGTATACAAAAACAAATGTGGCTACCTATAATGACATCATTACTTATTTGAAGATCATTTGCTGGGTCAACATAGATGCCAGTGTTCTTCCCGCGGGGAAACTACATGTGAGTATTACAAATTGTGTGTAAGAATGGACGTGTTCACCTTTTTAAATAAACCCTCAGTCTCCGAGGTAGAGCTAATAAAACGTTTGTTTAAATAATCTTTTCGATTAAGTACAAGTGGCGCACTGTTTCTCATTGTCACCACGAGGACGTACAACCAACCGGCTCATGCCTTAAAACGTTTCTGCTTCTGCAACATTAGAACACAACAGAATGAAAATTATGTTAATTAAACTTTTCTTAACTGCCACGGGTGGCTGAGTTCGTTAAGCCCGGGTCTCGTGAGCGGGAGGTCTGGGGTTTGAATCCCGCCAGGTCCGTCCTCCCTGACTGAGGTTCGTTCCAGGTTTTCCTCAGTCGTCATAAATGGCAAATGCCGGGGGGAGATACCCTAAAAGTAGGCCTGGAACATTTCCCTCCTTAAAAAGTCCTTTCCCAATGTATCATTTCGTTTCATTATCATCAGTGTCCACCGCCTGTGATGCGTTAGTAGTAAAGGTGGGCGTTAAACACCATTAAAAAATCACTTAAATGTAACTCATAATAAATCGGAACCATTACTTTAAAATATGCAACCAATTATTTATTCATTTTATTATTTAATTGTTGGGGGATATAATAAAGCTGGATAATTTAAAAATCAGTTGGTTTTAATATGTCTCTTTCAACACTATTTCAAATTAAATACGTATTTTATACACACCTGTAAATATAAAAATAAACAATATCGAACAGAAAAAAGTTTATGATAAGGATATAATGAAAATAAATATCCATTTGCGGAATATTTTAAAATAAAGCAGACATTACAGGCAGTGAAAGCAAAGGAAGAGGAAAAAATTGACTTATGACTACAAAGAAGGAGGTAGTGGCCATTTTAATTGCGAGTCGAACCTGTGCATTATACGCTACCCTTAGATATATGAGAATAATGCTGAAAGCTTGAGAATGGTCAACAAAAAGTAACCAAAAGCTAGCGCGGCTGTTACTGCTCTCTTTATATGCATTACGATCAATTATGCTTTACTCCGTGGCGCGAGATTATTCCTGGCTAACGAGCGGCGCTCTCGCCAACAGGCAAAACACTCCGGGATAGACAAAACTGATCGCACGGTAGCAACACGTGTAAGTATGAACATATATTTGTTACACATTTAACTTATCTAAATCGCACGAGTCCTGGGACCGTAAGCTTTCCCAATACACTTGGAAATACATGAAATTGCACAAAACAATATTTAACTCTTAAAACACTATATATAGTATATAGTATAGCATATATAGTATATATATTATAATAATAATGAAATAAATAAATGAGAAAATATATAATACAAAATTGTTTAAACACAAAAGAAAACAATAGAAAAATAAATAACTTACACTCCTTCATATATATATATATATATATATATATATATATATATATATATATATATATATATATGTATAAATATTTCCCCACCCCCAAAAATATTGTGACTGATGTTCCCCTACGCCACTTCATGGTTGTCTGTCTCTTCCGATTCTCACATTGTTTAAACATTTACCTACTCCCTCCTCCTCCTTTCTCTCTACCAGCAAAGTTCAGCATTACCACTGCTCTCTGCGAATAAAGTCGCTAATAGGAATTTGCAAAGTTAATACTAACAGATGACAAGGGCTAGTTAATTATCTACGTCTTTTACATCCCCCCCCCCCCCGTAAGAGAATCATACATTAGCTCTTAGCTAATTCTTAATGTTGTGTTAAGACGTCATTTTATAAAAAAATGTCTATCGGCCCTTGAGCCTATAGGAAAGACAATGCTTCAACTTATGTCGTTCAATACACTGTTGAAGATGAAGCATTCTGCAATGGGATGGAAATCTAAAAAGATGAACCTCATTTCAGAATCCCACATAGCAGCTACATCTAAAACAATTCATACAGTAAGGAGAATAGTGAAAGAACGTGAAACTGCAAAGATTCTAAACTTAAGTACCTCAAATGACCATACACTAATATCTATGTTTCATAATTGATACTCCCATTGGATCCCATGTTCGCTTGCAGATCATGATCAGCATACTACGCTTGAAAAACAAACTGAGGCAAAAGTTTATAAAGTTGTAACATCATTAGAGGTAAATTATTTTTTTTTCCGTAATGGGGGATCAAAGTGTTGAAGAAAATTAGAGATCAGATCTTTTTAATTCAATAAAGTGTCACATAGGAATCGATTCACATAAAATACAACGTACCGTCCTTGAGGAGTGCTACCTCTTTCAGAGATCTTCAACAAATGAAAAGAGTGGTACAAAATCAAATCTTGTGTCTCATCACGAAAATGCTCACGCCCATGCAAAAGTCGGTGAGAAAATTGTGATTTTTTTTTTGGGGGGGGGGGAGGGCGATGTCCCTAGTAAGACAACTTCACCATTTATTTTATTTTGTATGTGCTTATAAAATTAAGGGATCAAAGAATTCTGAATGTCAATTTTCAAAGACTACGTTCTCAAACTTACTTACAAAATTCAAAACTAGCAAAACCCTAAATGCACATTAAATTAATCGCCATTACTGCTAGGAATTCGTAAACGCTTTCATTATGCAGTTCTACACGCCGCTCTCTCTATATGTGTGATCAGTTATTCTACTTTTCATATATCGTTGAGATATACGCATGCATGGATTAGCATGAAGCACGACCACAGCGCCGCAGCAAAGTGCGGGAGTCCGCGCTGTTTTGCCACACTGTAATGGTTTCATTTCCTCCTGCAAATGGCGGTTTTCAGTTAATGCACAACTGATATTGCGTGGTTTGGCTATCCAGTACATAACAGCACAACGTATGTTTGAACTTATAAAACGGCGTCGAAGCCCAGACTAGAATAATATGTAGACTTTTCTACGTTAAGTATGATCTGATCGTTTTTACCGTTGCTATATTTGCTATGTATATGCAAGAAAAACTTTTGTTTGTAATGGGTAAACTTCGAAACTATTGAAGAAATCTGGAACATTGTTTCACCATTAGAAATCTATTTTCTCTAATTGAACACCAGCTTTATATTATTATGGAATGAGAAGGTGGAAAACTCAGAAAAGTTTACTCAAGACGCGCGACTGATCATGGACAAGATAGCTGTTCAATCGAGGTGGGTAAAGAGTTCATCGTTAAGCTGTCTACAGATTGTAGCCGTGAATATGTTACAAGTGTTAGCTACTACATTCCTTGTCATTCTCATTGCTACCGTCACGGGTGCCTGAGGTAGTTAAGGCGCGGACTCGTGAGCGGGAATCCCGCCAGGACTGTCCTCTCTGACTGAGGGTTTCCAGGTTTTCCTCAGTCCTCATAAATGGCAAATGCCGGGTAGGTACCCTAAACTTAGGCCTGGAACGTTTCCTTCCTTAAAAAAATCATTCCCTTCATCTCATGTATCACCAGTGTCACAGCCTGTGGGGCTAAGTAGTAAAAACGGGCGTTAAACGCTACTCAAAAAAAAAAAATCTCGTTGCTGAGTTCAACTATAAGCACATGAGTTTGTTAGTTAAAGAGCGTGTCGTGGAGTGGAGGATTGCGAGAACCGTGTTTCACAGGATTAGAGAAGCGCAGAGGTTTTCCAGGCCTTAACAACCGAAATCAGTAGAATGTTGGAGTTTCTTCTTTAAAACTGGAACTTTGACGAACCTCCAAGACCTCCGATACAATGAGCACGTAACGACACTTTTAATATGGAAACGCAAAAGGACAACAGATCTGTGTTCAAGTGCCCAAGCAAGACTTTGAGCTGAACCCCGTCGGTATTTTTAACTAATGAAGCATAATAGCAAGTTGTGATGCAGACGCCAACTAAAAGTTGCTATAACTAGGGCAATGAAAAAATGTTTGCTAGTGTAGGGTGACAGGCAAGAGTCAGAATGCATGAAACTACTGTGCTGTACACAAACGAGCCCATAAGGCAGAGAAATGTCCTCAAATCATGGCTTTCTAGCAGCCTTTATTTCATCCCTCTGGACAGCAAACGGTAGTCAGTATTGCAAGGTATGATGTGTAAGAAAAGGCATCTCAAGAGTCAAAACTGTTCAGAGCAGTGGTAAATTTCCCAGTGGAAATAGCGCACCCAGCCCAATAGACTTCGGTCACGTGTTAGGGCAAATTGGCAATGATTTTTTGAAACTGCTTCCTAAATCTTATAAGAATGGCAAACACATCAGGGTGTGAGCACATAAAGGAGTAATGGGCATTGAGAAAGAAAGCGAAGAAAGGATCTGCTCAAAAGTTTGTGATACGGAGAGTCATTTCAGACATAACCACCAGTAGCAATGAACTCAAATGAAGGACATACACAAAGTAAGAGATACACGACCTGTGTTATAATTAAAATATTCCGAACGGTTGTATCGGTCTCCTACCATAGTGATGTCAACCAGAGTAAATGGTAACATATTAAACCACAGACCACGGCAAAACAGCCCTGTTTTAATGTTGTAGAGATTAACTCATTCCTTTACAAAAGAAGTCTTAAATATCAGCAGCCATAAATGAGACTCATAATAGGGCTCCGTATGGAACACTCTACACTCTACTAAGAAAGTACCTGCATACAATGAGTATCTTTAAGGAGAATTCAACCTGCAGGCCCTGATGAGAAGGAAGAGACAACAACTGCAAAGATAATTTGATATGAACAAATATGATATCACCCAGTGATATCTTCCATAAAAGAATCTAGTTAAGGTAGTGGGCTATTGAATAAGAAATAATAATAATAATAATAATAATAATAATAATAATAATAATAATAATAATAATAATAAAGGTGGCGATAATGCTAAAGATTTTCTGCTTTCAGTGTTACGGTATAAATCCCTAACAAATATTTAATTTAATTTTGTACTTTATTCTAACACTGAAACACGACTAGATATCACGATGTTTAAAAAGATTCTAATTGTAGGCAACGTACTTTTTTAACTGTTTACCCTTCTTAGATATGACGACTTCCTGAGATTTATTAAGTCAATATCGGGGTCAAACACTCGGTAATGAGTCCAATTTCAGGGTAGCCTTAAAACATCATAAACACAGAAGTCGAAGACACACACAAAGCATTAATATGGCATATGAATCATGGCAGAGAAATACTGACATTTTCTCTTGCAATGGGATAATTGGTAGAAAAACCTCAGTCAGATTAATCGGCCACAGAATTTGACCTGGGATCTCTCGAATACGAGTCCCAAGCGTTACGACTGAGCGTGAGAACAAATTGGTAACTTTTTTCTTAAACCGGTTTTCGCTGCGTGATTCTAACAAACCAACGGCCATATTTATGACAGGCTAACACGGTAAAAAGTCCTGCACATTATTAAATTAAAGCGTGACAGCGTTAATTGATAGGAAGCTGTTAATTAGGTAAGTATGTGTTTACAGTTCACTAAAGTGACTTAATCAACTGAAGTACGGAGTTGAGCCGGAACCACCCAGCGGTAACACAGAAGAAGTTGCCTTTGTGAGCTGACATTCAATGATCAGTTCTTGGTTGCCTTCATTTGATCAGGTTTAAATGTCCACAGACGTTTTAGTGTTACAATTTAACAAAAAAAAACTCCAAGGGTTTACTTAATGCAATAAATAACGGTAAAATGATCACAAGGCGTCAACATCGCTAAAAGTTTTGGATACCCTTCGCTTCCTTGGGTAACAAAAAGATTGTCAATCAACATACATACTAGTACACTATGCCACCTTTCTATGATGAAAAATGTGCTTTTTAAGACAAAGCGTCCCGTCGTTAAGCACGGATTCGTGAACGGGAGGTCTGGGGTTCCATTTCTGCCAGGACGTCCTCTCTGATTGAATTTTTTATTGGTTTATTTACGGACTCTAACAGCTCAGGTCAACAGCGTCCCATGCAAATCAGGGCGTGAAACGGCCGACAAATTTTGCTCAGAGGTCTCTTCTTTCAGGCTTGAGGTTCTTTATCGTGCCGTAAATGAACGACACGGGACCCACAGCTTTACCTCCCTTCCGAAGCAAACAATACTTAGGATTTTTACGCACTAAAAATCCGTCGTCCCGGCCGGGATCGAACCTGCACTCTTGGATCTATGAGGCAAGTATGGTTACCGCTACACCACCAGGACTGACTTTTTCCAGGTTCTCCTCAGTTCTCATAAAAAATACCGGGAAGGTACCCTAAAACTTAGGCCTAAAAAACTCTTTTCCCAAATTATAATTTCATTTCACGTATCAGGTCCACCGCCCTCAGTAGTAAAAATGGATGTTAAACAAAATTAAAAAATAAAATACAAAGCGTTGATGTCCTTAATAAGGAAACTTTCCTTAATGTGGTATTTAGAATACAGAGTTTGTTTGTAATGCAGTAGATGGTGTTAACGATGCTAACTAAATAGGTTTAGGATGTCAAAAGCGATTAGTGCTTATATATTTAACGCGCGTTTGGACTACTAAGGCACCACAGGCAGTAGATACTGGTGATACATGAAATGAAAGGATAAATTGGAAAAGGGGTATTTTCGGGGAGGGTCAAAGGAAGGAAACGTCCAGGCTTAAGTTTAAGAGTGCCTCCCCTGTATTTACCATTTATGGGGACTGAGGGAAACCAGAAAAAAAAAGTCAGGGAGGACGGTCCTGGCGGGAATTGAACCCCAGACCTCCCGCTCATGAGTCCTCGCCTTAACGACCTGGGTCACGCGTGCGGTTCGTTCTTCGTAAAGAGAGTGTAAGACTAACACAGTACAAATGTTGAAATGGGTAAAATAAGGGAGACCACGTGCTGCAATATTTAGATATGTAATGTCTTTGGCACACTTTTAAAATTAAAAAATTGTAATTTTAAAACACGGTGTCATTAGTATGCAAAAGAAAATCTGTTAAATGGATTTGTTGTTTCAATTATAGACAAAACTAAACGGTTCAATTTCAGAATAGCGGTGATATTATTCCTTAGGCCATTAATTGTTTCTAGCTTGTTCACATAAACCCGTGATTTAACATAACCCCATAAGAAACAATCCAGCACAATTCTCAGAGCACATTTTAATCAGAAAAGTGTACTATTTGTGTTAATAACAAGACATTAATGTTACTATCCATTGTGAATTTGTTATACCTAAATTCCCCTCTTTTCACCCCAGAAGTATCAATCTGAAAAATCCAGCTATAATACCAAACAGTAAGCTAGCCAGATGGTAGTTAGGAACGACGTATATGACGACACACATAGATATCTTTGCAAATTTGGTCCTCAACGCCAACGGCGTCGTCATTTTATTTCCGTTACAGACTCAAGATACAAGATAGTCTGTCAGTGATAGTGGTGTTGGCTAATGGAAAATTTATTTACAATACTTTTTCAAAAGCTATTAAAAAGATGTTGCCTCATACATAAACACAATTATATCACTAGAAATTTACAGTGCGTCTGAAAGTTGGCAAACCCACATAATTAAAGTAGCCGAAATTTTAAAAAAATATGTAGTTCATATTAGAAAAACTGTGCAAAATTGCCTAATCGTAGTCATTTAACTTCTTTTCTCAATTCCTACTTTGTTATTGACAGTTATTTCTGCCGCACAAATGACGAAAGCAGTGATTTTTCTTCCCAGTTTTCACAACTAGTTTCGATAGCACCTCTTTCAAAGTGCTATAGGAAACACTTAGGTTTTGGGGGGGGGGGTTCTTAAAACGTTTATTTCTTTTCACCTTCCTGTAAGAGAGACTTTGTAATAAGTAACAACTGCAACTGCGTTTGCAGGAGAATGCAATAAATAAATAAATAAAAAGATCACTACGCCATGCGACATATACGTTTGCAGAACGTCTAGCAAAAGCACTTACAATAGCGCAATTTTCATGTAACCTTGTCCGAGTGCCACATCCATTACTTCCCAGGTGACATTAAAGCGAGCGGAAGGCTTTGAAATATAAACATGCCCTTCTTAGATTGGATTTCTGCAAGAAAGGCCGTTACTGAATATCTTAACTCTTTCCCAGGATACGCAAGTGTGCTATTTTTACGTAGAACCGTCGGTGAAAGCAACGGCAAATGCTTTTTTTATACCACGTGTCAGCAAGAATTCAGGTTTGTCACTAGATGGACGATAGGATGTGACAGTAATATTCTCACGAACCCTTCTGTTCTGTATTAATCTTTCAGAGTATAAAATAAAAACATTTTAGTAGAAAACGTGGACGCGTTGTGTTCAGCAAGCAATGAAGGGTTGGCGGGAAGAGCGGCGAAGGTTCATAAAACGACATTTTTAGTTAGAGCGCCAATTGTTAGAACTAATAGAGGATTACCTGGTCATTACAAATATGATGAAGGTTCACAGATAGGTTTAAGATCCCCGTTGCGGAAGAACAATAGAAGTCCACCTCGTTTCAGGGAATAGAGCTGATAGTTCAATTTTGAGTTGCAGCTTCGAAGGCAACGCTGATTGTTTCTCATTGGATGGCTGTAGCAGCATCGTAATAGGTGTAATTATTTCATAATAATTCATTTCAGAGTTAGAGCCCATTAAGGGGAAGGTGCTGACTTTGGAGCGGTTTGTCCGGGGGAAAAGTTGTTGTAGGCCCAACGGAGTGAGCCAGTTATGAAGTGGTTTCTGGACAGGCTGCCTCGGTGTTGATTTTTTTTTTTGTTTATTTAAGGACGCTCTTTAACATCTCAGGTCATCAGCATCCCATTCGATTCCGGGCATGAAACGGTCGACAAATTTTGCTCACAGGCCTCTTCTTTTAGAATTGAGGTTCTTTATCGTGCCGTAAATGTACCACATGGGACCCAGGGCTTTACTTCCCTTCCGAAGGAAGCCATACTTAGGATTTTTACGAAGTATCTTGTGCTCTGCTCTTCCTTGTCCAGGTAAACCAGTTTAAATAAATATTCATTTTACTTATCGCGATGAGAGATTAGTCGAGTGTTTGATGTTTAGGAAATGGGAATTTTCCTTTGAATTTTGGCTTTAAAAAGTCAGACTAAGACGAAGCATTGATTGCTCACACTAAGTAACTTTGAATGCGCTCCTCTGGCACTTTTAAATGTCTGCCCCTTCAATAGAGGGTTTTACTAAAGCTTTGTGATTAATCAGACCCATATTAACAACCCTAACTCTAACTTGGAAAGTCTGGATCAGCAGTATTAAGTTTTCTAGGCTGACGCCTTTTAACTTTTAACCAAAGAACAAGAAACTAAGCCTCCTGGATACATGTTTTGTCCATTATAGTTGCATATTTATAAACTATGAAATAATGGGCATTCTGTTATCCAAGTTAATGTTTTCGAAACATTTCAGTCGAGTACAATGACAAGATGGGCCCAAATCATGTCCTTGTGCTAGTCACTTCTTCTTTAGATCACTTAACCTCCTCTTGGTTGTATACACGTCACCACACAGTCGTCGGACCGCCACAGTGGCCGAGGTCGTTAAGACGCGGACTCGTAAGCGGGAGGTTTGGGGTTCGAATCCCACCAGGACCGTCCTCCCTGACTGAGGTTTTTCTCATAACTGGCAAATGCCGGGGAGATACCCTAAACTTAGGCCTGGAACGTTTCCTTCTTTAAAATATCCTTTCTGAATATATCATTTCATCTCATGTATCATTAGTGTCCACCGCCTGTGGTACCACAATAATAAAAACGGGCGTTAAACACTACAAAAAAAAAAAACACGCACACAAGGTCGTCACAGTTGAAACCCTTCCTCCGATCCACCTCAATAAAATATAATTACTATGTACATTTATGCAGCCGTATAGCATTATAATTAATAATATATGTTTGTGTCATAAGCTGTAACTACAGCATAAGAATTATAAATAGAAACTTTCTTTAGTGTGTTTCCGTTTGTAGTACTTGAATTTGTCAACAGCCTTTTCAAAGAGTTTATGACGGTCGCGCGAGATTACAGAGACGGGCTCTCATTGCAGTGAAACAACTTTAGTGAAGGACATTTAAACCGTCCAGGGGAGGGGACGCTAACCCCTACCATCTAATGGTCCGCTATCAATAATTCAATGATAATATACGTCTAAACACATTCAAATATAGCAAGTGTGAGAATCAGCCAATGAAAAAAGTGTATTTGAAATTTTAAAGATAGGCCCGAGGATGGACGTTTATTCTGGCGTCTCCTAGCCAACGAATTTCATTCTAATTTGATATAAAAGGAGGCGGTCACTCCGTTGGAGCAACCAATGTAAGCGGTTCAATCAGTAACTCAATTTTTACTCATAAGCAGTGCATACTAGTAGTCGGCAAGGAGCAAGAAATGTAAGAAATTTATTCTGCTAAGCTTTTCAAGGAGTTCATCAGCACCCTCAATTTACACAAGCCAGGCATTTAGCGTTCAGTCAACTTACTCAGTTTAGCTCGACTCAGCTAAGCAGTTCGCAGTAAGTTTCATACCCGCGGCAACTAAGTGTATACTCAAAATAGTTCAGTTTACCAAACGCGAAAAACACCAAAGGACGCAATAGAATTTGGACATAATGAACTACATACATATGTCGTATCGAATGCTCATTTATTCTTTCAAATTCTCCTCCCAGCCCTGTTGAGCTCCACTCAACGAAACAGTGGAATCACCCAGAGACATTACTGCCCCTGGAGCGTCGAATCAACGGCTGGCCCTGGTGGTATAGTGGTTACCATACTTGTCTCCTAAACCCAAGATCGCGGGTTCGAACCCGGCCAGGATCGATGGATTTAGTATAGATATAGTAAAGTAAAATTCATTCACACATTGTTGAAAATGTTAAACGTCCTTAGGCTGATTAAAATTTGCGGTCGCTGTATATTGTTACACTTGAAGTAATTGCTTCTGATGACTACTATAATAATAATTGTATCTTGTTTCAGATAATCAAGGGTGTTAATATTACAATTAGAAGGAGGACTATGCACTAGTGTATGTAGATATGTCTTTTTGATTAGTAAGCTATATTCATGTTATCTTTCAGTAATACCATGTCTTTGTTGTGTGTTTGTAAGAGGAATGGGCATGCTGTCCTTTGTCGGATGACATTAGCGTTACCTGAGAGTCCTTTTGTTAAACATTACTCTTTTAAACCCTCGGACACTCGCCGGTTTCAGGCGCCATAGGTCGTCTAAACCGCTAGGAATATGCATTCAATTAGAAATGGCACTTGCAGTCAAAAGAAAATACCGCTTACAGAAACACGCGTTTTCACAGAAACCAAAATTTAGCCATTTCAAAGGAGGCCGCGTAGTGGGTTAGAAACGTGATATATCTCGAGAATCTACTGAAGATGTACTTTTTCCTTAGCGTGGGAATAAGAAATATTTCCTGGTAAAAACCCAGAGTCTTCAACCAATCCACATATTTAAAAATCCGACGTATAGAAGCAAACTTGTTATGATCATGCGCTAGTGTGATCCAATAATATTCTAGAAGGAATCAAATTCAGTTTATTTAAAAGAATTAAATTTTCGCGAGGGAGGAACGAGTCCGCATAAGAGTTTAATATTAACAATGAGAGGTTAAGTTCTGAGGCAGTCGCGACAGGAAGCAGCTATAACAGTGTCATAGCGTAGCATGTCGCGAAGAGTTAAAGTAAAACGTTCGTTCAGCGAGAGTCGGTCAGGCAGTGCAACGTAATAGCAATAATAATCACCATCGTGCTTCAAGTGAATAAATACGCGAGTGAATACAGCAAACAATAATCCGCCGAAGCACAGCATGTTCCAGAACGTTCCAAGTTATCGAATAAATTAAATGTTCAATCAGTAACGAATTTCATTATTACAGTGAACAATTTCCTTCCCTCCCTAATGACTTTAAGTCATTAAAAACAGTCCAACATTCCCCTGAGATCCCTATCCTCTGCATTGGAACCAGAGAGTTAGGAAGCATCGAACTCATGACTCCGAGAGCCGAGGCAACACAAGAACACCAAATCGTTCAATTAAATAAATAATAAATCACCAACATCCTAAAATAACAATAACACAACACAATAAATACCCGTTTCAAAATTGCCGACAACATGTGCGCAATAATCCCGTTCCACACTATAACAATAAATTCGTTTCCTGTGATAAAATTAGGTAATAACTATGAAGCGTGAAGAAAAGTTAAAGAAAATGCATGCTAAAACAAATAAAAGGAAAGCACATGGAAGAATGAAAGATGTACAAAACAAGATGGAGCTGCAAAATCTTGTCCTTGCTCATTGCAATAGAAAAACCTTGAGCCTCAACTTGAACAGATGAAAGTCTCCTGTCAAGTTCGAAGACATTTATGTTTATGGGCTTGGGAGCATTCAACATTGAAGCTAAATATAATTATAGAGATTCCTGCAGAATACATCATTATTTGATGTTGTGAAATCAATCCGAGATCATAAGGAAGTATTTCTTGTCGGAGATATTACAAGAAATCTTCCTTCCACACATAGTCCATAAGAGAAATCAAAATAGAAGAATCTATATTAACTTCAGATGGTAAATCATTAAGTAAATGACTATAGAACTTAATAAATAAGAGTACTAATTTGAAAATACTTTTATTTCTCAACCTAATCTCCCTATACATTAAGGCACTTTTCCCGTCGTTTCACAAGCCCCTAAAACATAGCAGCATAAATTCTTTAGGCTGCAGTCAGAAACAGGCGGTGATTTTCCTTTCTACAGCTTCTGATGTTTAAGAGGACCGAGCAAATGGAAAGCATGAAGCAAGGTCGGAAAATACCCGAAAATTTCCCATTTGATGTTTCTCAGAGTCTCATATAAAGAGATAGTCGGTCCTGGTGGTGCAGTGGTTACCATACTTGCCTTCTACACCCAAATCGCGGGTTCGAACCCGGCCAGGACCGACTCCGTGGTCATATAGTCAAGATGCATTGGATAGCAAGGAGGAGTCTTCTATTACAATAAAGCAATACATTTACCGAAAGTCTATATATTGTAGAAGACTTGAAAGTCATAACGCAGTTGTACAAGCATTGAGCTGTTCAGGACAAGTAACTGAAGCACAAATTCAAGTACCAGAATTTTGGCGATGTGCAATAAGAAATTGGCTTCTGAAGGGCAATATAAACATTTACTTTTCATATGCGCCAAAAAAAAACATTTTATTAATATAAAAATGTCTAACCGATTCTTGCAAAAAAACTTACCCATAGTTCATTGCATTCGGCACTTCGAAAACGAAGACTCTTAGTGCCACTTGATTACATTCCAAGATTGTGTTAATATAATTTTAAATTATATTTTTGCTCTTTTTAATTAATTCTCTAGTTCTAAACGTTTTAATTGATCCCCAAAATCGAATATAATCGTTTCTAAGTCCCCCATTGTGTAATAAAGCAATCGTGCTTTTCGTCAGAGTAGAGACTTCTTTTTCACTGTTAAAATGAATATTTCAGCTTTAGTCGCGCTGTAACTGAGACCAGGATTCCTTAGCTGCCTGCTGCTGTTTGCAGTATGTATGGCATTACAGAGAAGAATGCACAGCAAACCTCAGATTTTTCACGCACCGTGGTGCGTATACAGAAAGGCTTACTAATTTAACACGAAAAATTATGAGACGACATTCCCTGCCGGACATGTCGTGTTTTTGTACGGAAATGTGCTCTACTTGTTCCTCCAATTAATTCTTCAGACTTTCTAGCGCAGACGAACGATGAGGTAGTAACAACAAGTAGATGTGCTGTATGGCGTAATTTACACTATAAAAGTGACATTTACACAAAACTATGCAAATTCCGGCATTTTAAAACTCGTAGTTACAAAATTAAATGTCGTTTTACTTACAGTAATAGTAAATAATACACATTTCTAGCTCGCCACTGTAAAACGTTAGAAAGTAAAATTTGGTCCTCTAAGATTCATTTGAAAAAGTTGAAAATACACAAAATTCATTTTATCTATTTCATTTATATTATCATTACCATTAAAAATTGCTCTAGCAGCCGCAATTTTTGCTTTTTTCAATGTAACTCGGAGGATTTCTTCAAAATATGTTAATAAAAGTATCTACCAAATATCAGGGCAGTAGGGTTATTAAAAGGGGGGTATACCTGAAAACAAGTAGGGGTTAAAGCGAAATTTAAAAATCGTTCTTGCGGCAGATATGTTTAATGTTTTTAAAGGAAAACCAGTATATGCCAATTGAATAAAATAAGGGACATAATTTCCGAAAATCAGTAAAATCGAAATATTAGGAGAGGGGTTTACCTGAAAACCAAAATTTAAAAATCACTATAGGGGCATTAATTTTTTTCCCAACGAAACTCCGTGTGTATCATTTAAATTAAATAATAATATAGTTTCTGAAAATCAAAAAAATCGGGCCCCTTGGAATGGAAGTTTACCTGAAACCCAAAAATTAAAAATACTTTCTAGTAGCACCAATATTTGTTTTTTCACAACTAAACTCGACATATACCATTTAAACCAAATAAAACAAATAGTTTCTGAAAAATCAGTGAAATCAGACTATTAGGGCTGGGGGTTTGCCTAAAAAAAAAAAAAAAAAAAAAAAAAAACGAGTGGAAGTTAAAGCGAAATTTAAAAATCGCTATAGTGGTGGTATATTTTTTCCTTTTTTTTAAATTAAATCTCGACATATGCCATTGAAATTAAATAAAAAATAGTTTCTGAAAATCAGCTAAATCGGACTATTAGCAGGGGAAGGGTTTACCCAAAATTTAAAAATTGCTCTAGGGGCACCATTCTTTCTTCCCAACAAATTCGAAATGTACCATTTAAATAAAAATGAAAAATAGGTTCCGAAAAATAGATAAATTATACCATTATAAGTAGGGGTATAGCTGAAAACCAAACTTTAATAAGTGCTCTAGCGTTTAATTTTCTATTATTTCAAAATAAAAGGACAAATTCATTAAGCACCTAAAAATATTTATAATGTTTCATATATTTTATATTTAACAAAAGCAGGGTCGTGAAGATAGCAAATTTGTGTATTTACTATCTTCATATTAATCTAATATGTATTTGAAAATTATATTTTTATGTAAGAGCGTTCTGTAATAACCTTCAGAAAACGTATTCATTAAATGTTTTTACTATAATAGCATTTAAATTAAATTTCATAGCTAATGAAATTTGATGAAACATTCAATTGCATATTTTTGATTGTGTATATTTGCTTAGTACATTGTAATTTTTATTAAAATAGTAACATGTTTTTTTTTTATTATTGAAACATATGAACATCATCTTCTTAAATACACAATATAACTGGAAATTTCCTGTTATTTTTCTCTATTTTAGTGAATGTAAACACGATATAAATAGCTCAATTCATAAACATGGTTACATTTAAAAATGTTTAAAAATAATCACACAATATAACTTTGTCAGTAATTATATATTTTAATTAATTAATAGTATTCCATTATTTTTGTTGTTTAATCTCAACAACAACAACAACAACAACAATAATAATAATAATAATAATAATAATAATAATAATAATAATGTTTTTCTTTTATAATACCAATAGGTTGCAAGAACTCTAATTTTATTCCCACTAATATCAAACAGCAATACATTAACTTATTTCATTTCATTAATAGATAGGGCCCCATTTTATATTCATTTTTATTAAAAGTTATTCATTTCTGTGAGGAATTCGCTGCTCCTATGTGACAGATTTTCCCCCAATAAGTTCACCCAGTCGTGCAATCTCATCAGGAATAATGGCGCGATGAGCCTGTCCTAGACGTGGATGGTCTTGCAACGACAAGCGCTTATCTCCCACACGTGAACATTGAAGCCGGAAATAAGGCTGACTTTATTAATTTAATTAAAAGGCTGCAGAGTCATATTTATAAAGGCATTATATTTGACAAGGATAATTGTTATGTATATGTATAAGAAAATCACTTTGAGATAGGTATAACAGGAATCGAAATAATTTGTAACTTGTATGTCATTTAACAGGTAATGGTATCTTACAAAAGGGTTTTTGTATACATTTTGTGTAAAATATGTGAGAAAGACGAATATGTATACCTGACTCCACTCACTGACCGCTCCTTAGACAAGGCTGAAGAAAGGATAAACTATCTTTTGTTAGGTCACGAACCTTCTACCCGGGAAATACTTAGGAGTTGACAATAAGAGAAACATGTGGCCGTAACGGGACAGTATTTAACAAAGTCAGACTTAGCAATATTTTAAGAGAAAATGAAAATGTCAGAGACGGAGACGAAAATGTTTTATTACAGGAAAGCCGAAAACACGTGCGTTATCTCCGGGAACATTTAGGAATCTACAAACTTAGGAAGGCAAAAGATTTTCAATAGAAATCAGAATATAAGGAAAGTACCGAAATTTACGACAGCTTGTTCTGGGAAAATTCAAGTTCGTGGGAAGACATTAGAACAGGGGGGAAAGAATAATTCTAGCCAATGGTCTTCGGATAAAAGTTAACGAATGAGAACTTAAGTTACAAATTAATAATTTTAGGATAGCCAATGACGAACATGTAACACAGAAATAGATAAAATACGAGGGAATTTAATTTAGCGAAAGGCGTGGAGAAGTAGTAGAAAAACCAGAGTACAGAAGTCAGAGAGGAATTCACGCATTCGGTAGAGACACATTCAGAGGCGCATTTCACACTCGTAAAAGTCGGACATTCATCGACTCACATTCAGACATTCAGTAGAGATACATTCACAGATTTACACTCACACATTCATAAATTCAGAGGGACATTCAGACATCCAGATATTCACTCAGGAAGCCAGTCTAAGAGAGTAGCGAAGTCAGCGGCGAACAGTCAGAAAGTACTTTACATGTGAATAAAATATTTTAAACAAGTCAACCTTGTGTATTTTTGGGCAACACATTTCTCGTTCCCGTGGATCTATACTGATCCCGAAACACTCCAGTGGACCCTGAGATAAAAATTCAACAGAATTGGAGCAAACGACGTCATCAGTGAGCAGCCCGGCCCAGACATCGAAACCACGATCAGCTCAGCGATCAACTACGCCCCCGCACCCTTTAATTCCTGCTCCAACATTACATAAAACAACAGACATGAGCAGATGCGTTTGTCATCATCCATCACCCTGAGCATTAACACTTCTCTTCACTTCTTCATTCACTCTCTTTCTGATGTTGAACTTATGTACTTATCGCTTCCTTACTTCTAGCGCATGTGCTACACAGACTGAAGTACATTAGTAAACAGCAGTGTTACAACTTTTGAGTGCATTGAGTTCTATTCATGGTGGCCTGTTTCATTTTCACTGGTCATTCCTCGTATTTACAGAAAAAAAATAGATTTTGATGTTCCAGGGATAATAAACTAAAAATGTGATAAAGCAATATGTTTTTATTCTCTGCATGTTTGACTGTGATAGCTACAGTATACCAAATAGCAACATTCCAGGGTATCTGTGCAACCAAACATAATCTTAAAAGAGATAGAAAACTGAATCAAATTTTAGCAGGCAGGGGCTTTGATATTACACAAAAAGAGATAGACGCAATGTTTTAGACTTTAACATAAGGTAACTAACTAAAAATATACAAATGACAATGTGGAGAATTGCTTCCTATAAGTAAAAAATAATGAGCACTTAAATGAACTCGGAAAGTTAATCAGGAAAATAGGAACTCTGAAAGATATTCAAAACAAATAGCAAATAAAATACAGGCTACGAGGAAGGCATGCTATTGACAGACTTAACAAGGTTGGGAGGCGAAATCGAGACATGTCCGAAAACGAAAATGGTAAAAGCAGAGGCAAGAGAGAAAGATCATGAGTTTGTCTAAACATGTTGCCATGCTGAAAAAAAGCTTCCCTCAGGCGATCAGTGGAATATAATGAACTTCATCGAAAATATTTAATGTAATCCTAACAAAGAGATATTTTCAAATGCCATTCTGTTGTGTGGAACAATACAAATGTGCAACCTCTTTCTTTGTTAAAAGCATTTAAAACCCTACATGGTATAATTCTGAGATGTTAAAGAAATATTTAATTAAATCAGATGTTCAGGTAGTGTCTCACGTCAAATCCGAACGGAACTGGTCTTTTTATTGATGAAGAAGTGTAATTTCATTTATCTCTAAAGATTAATAGCTACAATGTTTAAATACAGGAAGAACAGAAACCTAACGATGTCATCGACAACGTTAAGTGAGAGTATTTTGTGTTGTTTCCAGGGTCCTGTTTCACAAAAGTATGGTCTGTTCCACGAAATAAAGGCTGCACTGGTAAAGTTTTAGTAAAAAGTTGCAAGTGACGTCATATAGAACAAGATGGAGGAACAGCTGTTTGCCATACTTCCCCATACCTTAGATTAGGAATAGAGCGGATAATTGTCATTCTTGCAAAATGGATCTTATTTTTTTCTCACACATATAATCATAATTTGAATACTTTATTCAAATTATGAATAAATGCGACAGTTTTATTTATATGAGTGTATCCTAAAGTCGTACAATAAACCGTCCATTACTACTACTTACTACTAATATTTTACTAGCATATTTGATCCTTTATGTTTATTTATTCGTTTGTATTGCTTGACAATCACATTCCCATAAGAAAAAAACTGGGAAAATTCTGTCAAAAGAGATTATTTTAAAAATACAAATGAAGAATGAAAATAAATTATTTTCGTGGCAATTAGTAAGAACCTTAAAAATACGTTAACTAAGATGTTGGTTTGAAACAGGAAACGGCAATATCAGTCAAAAGCCGTACTTTAATTGCACTCAACCTGACCTTATTGTACACAAATATTTATTTATTCTTTTATACATATTCCTACATATCATTATCATCCCTTTCGCTAATACTTAGCACATTTGGGCCAGAATCATTAAAAATATATTAATTTTGTGCCTATGTGAAGTTACCAATATTCCTACACTTGTAGAGAAATTTATACAAATTACCAGTGCCCAATTAACACTAATACTTTCGTAGAACAGAACTACAAAAAATAATTTGTATACTTGTAAGTATGGAGTTGAAAAGTACAAGTGAGGCAAAAATCTTTGTGGAACAGAATTTTAATAATAACTACAAGTTACCAGTCGTACACTTGTAATGTATTAGACCATACTCTTGTAAAACAGGGCATAGAAGACCTGTATTAAACCCATTCTTTATCGCAGACGACACAACATGCGCATGCGAAGGGACAGGAACAAGATGGCGCCTCACTACATTGGCACGCGCATGTTCGTATGCCAGGTTGATGTGCGGCCGCCATATACATCTGTAGACAGACACCCTTACTCCATTAATGTTTCACAGAATTCTCTTATTTTCATTTAACTTCTGTATTTTGTTTGTGTTTACCTAACAGAGTTTATTAAATTACAAACAGATACCACTTGATAACATTGGAATTCCATGCTATTGACTCCTGGTCGTGTGAATTTTATTGGACAGACAGTGACACATTTTAGGCATTTTAACCATTCACAGCAGATTTTGGTCTTACAATTTTCTCTAGCTCTTGTTCTTCGTGTTTTCTGTTTCACAGATCTTCTTTATAAACATCGTTGACTATGGTATATTTCAATATGATTCACCTGATTGAAAAAAAACTCACATTTCTTGCCGAGTTCTCTCTTTTCAGCGAGAGTTGCAAGAATAAAAAATCTGCAAACTAAGAATGATTACTTTTGTTTCTGAAAACAGTACTCGTGATATCTGTAATATTTCAAACAATTTAATACAAAATTTAAATTGATTTAGCACACCGTTATATAAAAGAAAAATAACATTAAAATTAAAACATAATTAACCTATGTAACACAGAATTCTGAGAATAGTATGACATTTTGATATAAGGTTTCTAATGTGCAAAATAAACAGTATACATGTCTAATTTAACATTTTTAAGAAACATTCAAACTATAAAGTCATAAGCACATTCTCTACCATTTGTTCATATGACCTGTACTATCTTTGAAAAATACACATCAATTAAAATTATAGCCACTATTTGTTTAACTAATTCAGCAACTATTAATTAATTTTGTCCCTACTGTACTTATTGACTTAATTTTATTTATATTACATTATATTTACATTATTATTAATTCTTTAATTATATTCCTATATTATTACTTTAGCTCTATATTTACTTTTACGTTTTAGCTACATTATAATTTATTATTTACCTATGTAGTTACTTTTTTATTATTTTTAATATTTTGCTATGTATTTACCACCATATATTTTTAGTAAAGAATTAAAACAGTATGTGCAATTCTTTAAATTAAATACGCTTAAATCCCCTAAATTAACACTTTTGTATTTTAAACTGTAAACCACAATTAAAATGCTGTTATCAACACGGAATGCGAACACAGTATTGGCACCTTTTTGATGTTAGAAAAACTTTATAATGAAATACATCTGCAATTCATATATCACGTGTTATACATTGCTGGTATATTTGCCATTATAACAAAATAGCATCCCTTTCCTTTATTGAGTTATGACGTACACAAATGATTCATTTGAACCTTTAATTAAATTACATAAAATCTTTAATTGCAAAGGAAATATGTTTCGGTTATCTTATAGCTATTCACTATTACGTAACGCATTATTAAAATATAGCAAAGAAAAATACGTGCTGTCTTGCTTTCTTACCCTTTTTGCCAAATAACCTGTTTAAGACGTGAACGATAACACGTTTTTTCTTTTTAATTTACCATTTCACAGAATTACTCTTTAACTTTACGACATATATCCTTCTAGCATGTACAATAATTTTTAATAGGCGAGAAGAACGTATTAATGAAATATATTTTTGAATATGCCATGCATAAGTTTATCAATATGATATCCTACTTCACCTTAACGGCATTTAAACTTTATTTGTTGGCACCTTTTTAATGTCGAAACTTTTCATTAGCCATATAACTTTCGGGTCACTGATTTTCTCTCTTTTTTCCATCTCGTTTTAACTTCCATAGTAGGGAATTGGAGGTCATTAAAACTTTCGAAGTTCTCCAAGCATTAATAAATGTCCTGGTTTTAATGAATTAAACAGGACTTGAAATGACAGCCATTCAGCATTTGCATGGAAAACACTAGTGAGATATCTTCTTCCGCCAGTGCACCGTAACTCTTTTCATATGTCTACAAACAACGTTTTCTTTCCGTCTACACTAACGGCGAAGAATCTTGTCGTCACTTTCGGAAAACCAGATTTAGGTAAAACAAGTTTAAGTCTTTTTGTTATTCATAGCAACGTACATACCGGCTGTAACAATAAGTACGTCCAAACTTTCAGAACACATTCCTTACACGTAGAAGAAGAAAATATGTTATATGGACATGAGTCCGGAAACGCTTTATTTCCATGTTAGAACTCGTTTTCTACAACTCTTCATATACACTAATCAAGGGAAACACAGTCCCAAGCGACTGCGAAGAGAGTCGAAGGTAGAGACTTCTATAGACATAGCTACATAATAATGATTTTATGCTAGTAATACCACGCACAGAAAACGCGATAAATTGATATTTATGAATATTTTTTCTACTGCAATCAAAGAAGATTTGTCGCCATTACAGTGATTTACCCATCCCTATCAATTTATAATTACGAAAAACCACTGGGCCCATTGGTTTCTAGGATTTTCCCGAGGTTAGCGTTAGTATATATGAATTGCGAATTACAATAAGAGCAGATTTGCCACCGTTACAACATTTCACCCGCCTAACAATCCCCTGTCAATTTATATTTAAAATTTACGGAGGATAACGCATAGATTACATTATAATTAACAAAAAAAAAAAATACATGCAACATTTACGTGCGGCCACGGCTTTCTGCGCTGTCACTCGGGACTTGCAGCAGCTAGCAGCATGAGTAGCATTTGATTTCCGTGCTCCGTGTAAGGGCAAGAGAGAGAGATGAAGATAAGTAAATCTGTAGACAGAATGGCGTCAATGAACAAAAGATTAATTAAATTATAAGGGAGGTATTCTTGCTCTTATTACTCCAAGTAAATTAGTTCCTGCACTTTGTATATGCATAAACGCTACCGCCGTCTGCCCAGAAGCAGCCATTTTCAATCAGCTGTTAGTTGATATTCTCTTGTTCTTATTTTTGATTGACTAATTCGTACGTTTGCGTCTTTCATTGTGAATGTTTACATACTACTAAGTTAACGTGTTACTTTTTTTTATTATGTTTACGTTTAATTTTCAATTTTCATTGTGAATGGAGCCCAAGACCTGTTCCCCAAGGACGACGAAGTATTACATTAAAATTTCCTTACTCAAGGGTAGATTCAATCCAACCATTCTCCGGAAGAGATTTTTAAAGCTATAAAATGAAAAGGAAGACCAGGAACATGATGTATGAAGCAAATGGAGTCTTTTCCTGTTAGTTGCTCTAAAGAATCAGCATAGTATTTAATATACTTCTGGGTAAACACTCGCTTCCAGACAGCTTTGTAGAGCTCTCCCATTAGCAGAGAAACCCTTGGGAAATCGGCAAAGTTAGCAAAGGTCCGAAGTTTATGTAAGGTTTTTTATTTCCTTCCTCCTCCCTTTTTTCTCCTCTCCCTCTACGAAAGAGACAGATATGTTGGGAAAGAACTGTCTGACGGGGAAGCTGTGTTGCTTTAAAACTCTATGATTAATCTGTCAACCCTTTCGCGTTACAGATGTCGATAGCTGTTAAACAGCTTTTAACAATGTTATTTCATGTTAATTTGAGCTGGGAAAGAGCATAATTGATACTATTAAGCGTTTGATGGGAAATTATAGTTGCAAGAGTCTATTATTTGACTAATTGAAAAGTGGCCTTAAAACCTTCATTGTAATATAATACGTTTATAATAAAAATCTATAATGTTAACCGAAATAGGAAATGATTTCACCCTGAGATATGCAGTACATCGTCCAATTAGGCACAGGCAAACTGTATTCCCAGGTCAGGTAGTAATCCGTCGCAGACAAGACTGAGGTTAAAAAAAATGTACGCTATATAAAAATTGTATAATTCCACTTCAAATACCTACTTGGCAAACTTAGGGCATATAAACCGCATCTTTTGCTTCGGTAGTTTTAAATTTACAATCATTTAAACTTTTCTTACGTTAGCAATAATAACTCGGTTTGCAAACTACTAGATGGAATAAATAAAACCTTATTTACATCTTCGTGCCCTCGTTTGCTTCATTAGCGCGTTGTCTGTCAAGTATTTAACCTGGTGCTGATAGTGCTTAAGAAAATAACGTCATAATCGAGAGAAACTCTCTTGTTATTCCATTAGGCGGATTCTAACGCGAGTATTTCAGTAGGCCTGCAGTATGTTATTAGTAAAAGGTACAAGCTGTGCTGCTGATATGAAAAACAGATATTGCGAAGTCAGGATCAAAGTTGTATTTTTAAAGTTTATACTTTCTTGTTAAAAAGTGTTCTATAGATGACGACGGATAAAAACTTAGCTGTACATACGTCAATTTCTCACTTCATAAACTTGTACTATGAACAAGGCTACCAACAGCACAAACTTTAACGATGCTGCAGTTATTTTGTCATCAGAAAAGAAGTCGATCCTGACGGTGTAATGATAACCATATTTGCCTCCTAAATCGGGGACCGATAGATTTTTTCGGGCGTAAAAATCCTAAGTATGGGTTCCTTCGGAAGGAAAGCAAAGCCATGGCTTCCGTGTCGTACATTTACGGTACGATAAAGAACCTCAAGCCTGAAAAAAAAAAGGCCTGTCAGCACAATTTGTTGGCCGTTTCACGCCCTGATTTGAATGGGATTCTAATGACCTAAGATGTTAAAAAAAAACGTCCGTAAATAAACAAAATTAAAAAAAAGCAGGAAAGAATTGATCCCCCAAAGAGGTTATGTGACTTTGAAAGGACAAAAGGGCTGTTTTTTACTTTATCAATAAGCGAATTTCTAACAATACAAAATAGTTCTCAGATCTCATAAAGTAAATATCATACAAGGACTGTATTTCGTCCCTTAAATAACGCACTCTAAAAGATATACATGTATTTTATGTGATACTCACGCTTATTAGCAGATGTATTTTTACATTAGCTCTTATTTATTAGTTTAAGTATCGATTTAGATCAACCTGAACCAACTTCACATACGTGAAGCAAACGCACCGAGGTAGTTTGGGTCGCTCAGACTTTGGGTGCTACGTTGAAAGCTACCCTAGATCACAAAACTGAAATTTGAAATACACTGTCAATAAACTTTGGACGATTGGGCTTAAGATTATTTGTTAGAACGCGTTTTGTATAATAGAAGCTTGCACTGCACTTTATTTTCATTCGTAATAATTCTGAAATCACAAGAACACAATAGCACCGCCAGAGAACAAGGTCTCAGCCTCCAGATTGTTACTGAATTGCTTTGTTGCATGAACAGATATTTTGCGTGAAGTCTAATCTTTAAGAGAGAACACAACAACTTAATATTTTTTATTTCTCTCATGATTTACTCCGAGAGAATAGTTC
This sequence comes from Metallyticus violacea, assembly GCA_030762175.1. Taxonomy (NCBI): domain Eukaryota; kingdom Metazoa; phylum Arthropoda; class Insecta; order Mantodea; family Metallyticidae; genus Metallyticus; species Metallyticus violacea. The sequence goes on along the minus strand of CM060841.1, from coordinate 2,005,273 downwards.
CATGGCTAGGAGTAATAAAATCTGAAATAGTTATCGCAGATGAGAATTGCGTGCACTGTGATATAATTCACAATGCGCTGGCAAGTTAAAATTACACTTCTACAATGAGGTTATATAAGTTACGACAGATCGCGGCTGCGCACTGGAAGGGAAGCATAATGTTTTTATTTTGAAGGACTCTATGTCAGCAAGTGTTTGTGTGTTTGTGTGTTACTCGGTGCTCTAACTGTGTGTAAATTGTTTATAGTTATGTCTCTACATAAATATAAATTGAAAAAGAGTTTTTATGTACCACAGAGAAGTGATAAGGCAATTTGCAAGAAAATATCCTGAAAATCGTGTTTCAGATATTGTTCACAAATTGTTAAAAAGTAATGAGAAACAGGATTTCTCAACGACAACAAAAGTGTTCTGAACACCGTGTTCTTACGAAGAAAAGCTAAATAAACACATGAAATTCGTATGAGGATATCAGCAACGCATTGCCATTGAGGGGCATCTCTTACAATACAGGTTAGTATTTATAGTCAGTTTTAAATACAGAAAAAATGTTGCTTTCAGTAAAATATAAATACTAACTAACGCGCGGCGATTCTATCTCTTTTTTTTAAAGTCGCAATGATTGCATTTCCCCAGTAAGCAGCAAGGTCCGTAACTCAAATATCCTTACTGTACTTTCATTCTTGATTTGGTCCCAACTGTTAGCCTTTCAACATGTCTATGGGTAGTAATGCGCTTTATTTTTCTTTTTTTTTTTCTTCTTCTTCTTCTTTTCTCTTTTTATACGCCATTTACGAGAACTGGCTTTAAAGCAACATTTCTGTGATTTTTTTTTTCACTGTCTGTTATATAAGGGCGATTCGGAAATTCCAGAGGATATATGTAATATTACAATCATTTACAAAACTTATCTATACATCTAACAAATTTTGTAAAAAACGAAATACATTGCACCTGAAGCCCTTTATAATTTCCTTTGCAAAGGCAAACAAATATGGGTAACGATTTTCTAGGCCACATTTTCGTGCGCGCACATATTATCATTGAATCTGTGTCAAAAGTAAAATATTAGTGACAAAAACTATTGGGTGAGCCAAAGTATAAAATACTCGTGGAGCATTTGCTTCCACGATCTACAGAAGCACTGAGTGTTTAGCAAGTCAATTCCAAACTAACAGGGGATTGTTGTCATAGAAGATTAATTTACGGTGATTTATGGTCCAGCATATATTTTACTTTCCGTAGCAAGTATTCAGCTTTGCTTCATACTGACTGAGTCAGTTCTTCAAGTTCCAATACGAGTTCAACAAAGCCAGAGTAGTTGATAAATCTTTGGCGGTTTAAAGAACATCAAGGTTACAGGCCTGAGGAAAAAAAACTGATATTACTATATCTCCTTTGAGCTTCACACATTTCTGACTTCTTTGTTTTATCTTTTTTAAACCATTTAAGAAAACATTCTTCGTTTTGCTGAAAATGTTATCCATAGCTGGTGTGGCTTTATCTGTTTTTGAAAATGTTTCCTAGCTTGAGGTTTGGAAAGTGATGGTAGTCTGAAGAGATAAAATTAGCTGTGTAGGCGGAGAGTTTCAGAGTTTTAAAGTGAAAAATTGCCAATTTTAGCTATGTATTTTTCCTGAAGAAACAATTTACCTTTTAAACGATTTCCTCAGCTTTTGAAGTTCAGTTCATTGAAGCACTGGTTTGTCCAAAAGTGCAAGTCATAATTTGCTAATTATTTCCCAAGTCTGTAATGGGCTCTTAGCAGAGTTTCTTCCATTATCTGAGTTGGTCTTCCAGAATGTTGTTCATTGAAGGAGTTGAAGAACCACTTAACACTTAATGTATCGTAAATTTGTTTGGTTGTATTCCTTTTTATGAAAATGTTTCATTAACGCTCGCCACTCTATTCGCTGACATTTCATTCCTGCAGAAAAAATTAAATACACATGCTGCAATTTGAAAATTAGGAAAGAAACACAAAATATATTGAATTTTGACAGTTTGCATTAGGAAAATAAAGGGAAATGCCAAGCTGTAATAACCTTCTCGCAATGTTTCAACTTGCCAAATGATCAATAAAGTTCGGTAAACGGGAAGATGCGAGGAATATGACCAAGCTTGAAATATTACTTCGGGGTTGTTTACTACTAGCAAACCTCTTTTGGGCAATGAAAGAAGTTCATAGTTCGCAATTCGTGATGAGTTCATCGCATTCCTGTAGGTTGTGTAGCTCTTCCTTAATGTTTTTCTCAGAATTGCTTTTTTAAAATTATTGTAGTTAATTTCATTGTATCAACCAATAAAATGCAGCTCTGCACACGTTTTAAAGCTAGCATACATATATAACACGAAACAATTAATCAGGTTACACAGACATGTCAATGTGGTGATTATTTTTCAATCAGGAATGTCTTAAATTGTATCTCAGTATTCTTGTTTGTTAACAGAAACTAAGATAATTTCACTTTATTATCGAAGAAAAAGAACTTTCAAATGTAAAGTTCTCCTGTTAATAAACGTTTGCCTGCTCTCTCACTGTGGAGAAAGTCCCTGCTACCCAAGGCAAAGTATCTGTTGTGCTCCGTACTATGGAGAGCTAGAGCTATACAAGTATTGACCACTTTCTTTCCATATGCTTCTTTTGTTATTCATTTTAGTTTATTTAAGGGCACTGTTTAACATTTTTTATCATTAGCGTCCCATTCGATTCAGAGCGTCAAACAGTCGATTAATTTTGTTCAGAAGCCTCTTCTGTCAGACTTAAGGGTCTTTTATGTGCCGTAAATCTCCTACACGGGACCAATAAGAGATAAGGCGAATGCTGGAATGAATATTTCACCCTCCCATTTCACATCACTTCATTCCTGGTGTTGCAATGTGACGGTGGCTTGAGCTTTAAGAAGGTTTAACTGCCTTGACATGTGGTAAGAGTGCGAGGGACTCAAATATGTACAGACTGCACGATCCAGCGACCGGAGTTCCGAAAGGTAGCGAAGAAAGCCCACTGGTTACGGTGCTTTAGGCGATATTTTGTTATATTAGAGCGTCGTAATAGAAATGCCAGGTCTTGCATTCAATCCCTTTTTTTCCTGACTTTGCTCACTTGTAATCTTCACAATTTCTCTACACTGTTCTAAATATAATAATACATCTTTCATACACTAGGCTAGGTGTGTAATATAGTTTAGTTTAGGTTTAAAATACTTAGTTTAATTAGGTTTAACAAATAATAATAATAATAATAATAATAATAATAATAATAATAGAACTCCCCTCCGACATTGTCTCACTGCCGTTTGGCAGAATTCGGTTTTCTCCTATCGTTCGGAACTTGGGCCACCGGATTGTGCTCTCTGTATGGTTAAGTGACTCCAACTCCTTGAAGGAGTGGCTCCGCCGTCGTCGGGATACTCCGGGAAACATTGCCAGGGACTCCGCGCATTACCGCTCGTTGTTGATTTGTTTTATTTACGGACACTCTTTAAAATCTCAGGTCATCAGCGTTCCATTCAAACCAGGGCGATACATTTTACTTAGAGGGCTCTTCTTTCAGGCTTGCGGCTCTTTTACGTGCCGTAAATCTACGACACAGGAACCATGTGATTACTTCCTTTCTGAAAGAAGACATACTTAGAATTTTTACGCCCGAAAAAAATCCATCGACCCTGGCCGGGTTCGAACCCACGATCTTGGGTCTGCGATGCAAGTATGGCTACCATTAGACCACCAGGACCGAGACTCACCACTCGTGGATCGTGTCTCTCGCCCTGGAAAACATTGCTTTCTCCTAAAGACGCCTCCACTGCAGACGTAGGCAAAACGACCAGCCGTTGAGCAAGGCCCTACTTTAACAGTGCAATCCAACAATTAATTTAAATTAAGTAATTTTAACATATAATTACTAATTATTTTAGAACAAAGGTGCAGGATAAGTTCATTATGGCTTCATTCAAATTGTAGAAAAAGAACCAGTGGCACCAGTTACCCTGCAACTGAAAAGTTTTCAATGATGCACATGGAGATAATTGTCTAAGTCGCAGCAAGGTGTATTCATGATTGAAAAACCACATGCAGAAGACGATCTGAGAGCAGCGTCGCTGTTGACAATCTTCGTCTAACTATCCGAATATGTGTTGGCAGCGTTCATAATGCATCAACAGAAAGTTGTGTGGTAGGTTTAAAACGAGCAGACGAGATGTGGTGTTTCCAGTTCGACCCGTGCCAAACAGCAGAATGGTGTGATGCTAGGAAAAGCAGATTGACGAACTTGCGGTATAATTTACAGCGAAATTTGTTCCTCCTGGGCAGTATAGTCAAGTAATTCTATACAGAGGCGCTACACCAAATGCGAAGGGATAGATCCAAAATGTACGAATGTGGAGACAGATTCCTGCTATATGACAATGCTTGCTTTTCTTTTTTCTAAGTTTTTGGTCAAAAGTCTGTTATTGTGATTAACCACTCAGAGTGTTTACCGGATCTAGTCCCGGCAGACTAATTTCTCTTCCCAAAACTCAATGCTGTGTTTGCAGAGCATGTAGAACCCTAGTTAGTGAAATTATTCCTTATTGAAGTCTGCTTTTCTTTAAATCTGTCCCGGAGCATTGAAGTGTGTATCATTCATTATTCATACATTTTTATGCACCTCGTTTTAAAAATCTTTCGTAGTCTATTTTGGGAGGTAGAGGAAATTCTATGAAAACTTTAATTTTCAGATGTCGGTTTTGTGTTTAGCCATGGAAACTTGTGTTCAAATCGTCCTCGGACTTGGTGAATATCTGTGCATAATATTTCTATGCTTAATTATGCTGACTGGTGACTGCTTTAACGCATTCGGCGTGCATGTCTCAATGAACCACAAGAGTGGTCGATACTTGTATAACTCAAGTATTAGCATCTCATTCACGACACAATCCCACTGCTTTTAAACGCAATCAATTTAACTGTAATTCTCAAAACCTCGATCAAAAAATTTTGGAACCTGCTAAGCCCTTAGGCATATTGAACATGTGCAGCATGTCTATGTAAATACAAGCCATCGTCTTTATGGGACTTTCAGAAACACAAGTAAAGTAACCAAAGAGTTGAATAAAAATAAGTCCGTTTGGCAGCAGTGTTAACGATTTTCAAATACACCACCTGGAGCATATTTCAAATGAACAATATCTTATTGCAGCAACAGCAGCAACGTATTACAAAAATAACACTAGCTCAAAATATCTCATGTGAGTGCTACATTCAGCACTCTTTGATGTTTCCATGTGTATCACATTTTTCATGTCCTGTACGAACATTCGTGTAGAGCGTTATTGAACGCTAATTAGCAAAAGTCTTTCGTCATGGGAGTTCTGGGCCTTAGTTTAACTAACATCCATTTTGTTTTCGCACAGGGGAATATGTTTATAACGAGGTGTGAATGTTGTGGCATATTCTCTCCCTCACCCCCTCCGTGTCACAGATGGAGCCGGTAAATATACACACCTACATATTCTATTAGTGACAACTTTGTTCTAAGCAAATTAGATTATCCATTATCTTTTGTATATTTCAGTTATTTTGATTTCGTCCCCATTTTATTGTAAAATGCGACAATCAGTCTTTTCGTGTTTATTATTATTAATATATATATATTAGATTTATTTAAATATTTTCTTTAGTACTTCTGGTTATTACCGTCATTAACATTAAAATTAGAGGGGAAAACGTCCAATTTTGTCCAGAGACTTTTTTTTTTTTTTTTTCAGGCTTTGGGTTCTTCGACTGGGACCTCCAACTTGATGAGTACGGATGAATTTTCACGCAAGTGCAGGTTTTTTCTTGAGATCAAATCATGTGCCGACATTTCTTTGCGATTCATAACATTTGCTATAATTTAAAGCATATTTTTAAGGTGCATACCGAGTAAGCCTTGTTTGCCATTGGTTCAAGAATTGAAAGTTCACGAAACCCGTGTTATAACCACGCTGGGTGGCGTGCTCACGGCTCCTTCCTTGACACACACATAAAGAGAATCCCGGCGGGGAGGACTAAAAGCGTGTTTCTGATCTTTGTTCTAAATTGATAAGTCCAGAGTCTTCTTCAGCATGTACACCCAATGACTCCTGTAGAATGTAGTTTTGAAACATTTTATGATAAAGTTTTTGATTGTGCTGTATTATATTGGTTTAAGTTAATTTTGTTATTTTTTTGTCAACAAGGAATGCGAATTTGTAAGCCAAGATATCGAAGTTATTGTAGTGAAGGGACAGTATTTAATGTATATTATTATTTGTTATAGTAGGAGATTTTACAATATGCTTGTGCCCTGATATTTATTTGCCAGCAATTTGATTAATTTATTGTATGGTAAATATGGCAAAGATTTAAAATATTATAACTTAAAATTTTAAAGGTTCAAAGCATTCAAGATGATTTCAAAGTTACAAGTTTAATATTGCAAGTTTTTATATCTATTAAAATGATATATTGCTGAAATACATTTACACCATTTGCATCTTCGGAAGGGAAGCAAAGCCGTGGGTCCCGTGTTGTAGTTTTATGGTATGTAAAAGAACTTCAAGCCTGAACGAAGAGGCATCTGAGCAAAAATTTCGGCCGTTTCATGCCCTGAATTGAATGGGATGTGATGATCTGACAAGTGAAAGAGCGTTTATTAATAAACCATCTGCATATTTAAGGTAATCAGAAAGCTTAAACCTAGGAAATAATGCAGCAGTATGCATTTTGCACTATATCTGGAAATTTTACAAAGCTATCAATATGAAAAATTTGTGAGATATTAAGAATGCTTAACTAAGCATGCTCTGTATATTTAAATTATCTAATGTACGTAAAAAGTTTTTTTTTACATTTTTTAATAAACATTCAAACTTATTTTCCGATAACTTAAAATTTTGGCATAAATACACTTTTTTCTCAGGATTGGCTGGACCAAACTTATTGAAAATTTGCACACACATAATGTACGCAAATGTGAAGTGCCGTAACTAGGAATATTAAAATATCACTATTAGTTGATAAAAGTCCACACCAATAAGTGAAAAATATTTTTTTTTTTTCATAATTTGAAAATTATTTTTTTAAGCGACTTGCGTTTATTGTTTTAGTACCAAGATAGCATGTTGTCTGCGATATATGTAAAAACATTATTGCAATTCCATCAATAGTTATAAGAAAAATACAGGATTATGTCACAGAGAATTTATTTATTTAACTAGATTTTATTTTTGTTTAAGTAATGGGCGTAAAACGGCGATAAGTTTTGCTCAGATGCCTTTTCTTTCATGCTTGAGGTTCTTTTTCCTGCCGTAAATGTACAACACGTCACCCACAGCTTCATTTCCCTTCCGAAGGAAGCCCATACTTACGATTTTTATGAACCTAGCTGGGTTTGAAAACGCGATCTTGGGTTTAGGAGGTAAGTATGGTTGCCACTACACCACCAGGACCGACAATTTGTGGTCAGATGGTATTCAGTTCAAGTGAGTATTGCTTTTTGATAGTGGTGGTTACATGACCAAGACCGGTAACGTTTTACATGTAATATTCCCAAATAGGATATGACTAACTGGGTTGCATTGTTTATCAGAGAAACCCACAGTTACTTTTCTATTTGCTGATAACTTAAATCTTCATGAAAACACTTTGGACCGCCTGTGGTGCCTCAGTAGTAAAAAAAGGGCGTTAAACACTACTAAAAAATGAAAGCACTTTATTGAAGACGAGTATTTAATAAACAATATTACTAGACACACCATACACCTACCCCTAAAATTCATTTTACTGACTGCTTGCTGCCATCTACTACCCAAACATCTATAAACATTTAGAAATATTGTAACTACTGTATCAATCATCTCTAAAGATCCTCTCAGACCAGAAGTGGTGGCTAATCTTTGCTTCACTGCCGCATAGTTCCCTCATCTTCCTTCTGCCATTTCACCACTGGAAGCAAGTAGTGAACCATGATCTAAAAATCCAGGATATATTATAAATATGTGAAGTAAAGCAAATTCTAATTTCACGGGCTGTAATTATAGCCCCCCCCCCTCCCAAAGAAACCATAGGGAACAAGAGGCAACTTTTGTGTACGCTCTTTTATCGTCATCCGAGGTTGAACGGAGCAACAGAAGAGGGTTGACTTTGTAAATCTTAAAACTTCTCGTGGTGACTAATTGCAATAGAAAAGATAAACCCAAATAAGATTTAGCACATGTAAATAATCAAAAGGTTATATCCAACTCCATACATAGACTTGAAACTTTAATGGCGTATTGCAGCGATTCATTCCCTAGTAATGCGGTGAAGTAGAGCCTTCATTGTTAACTGTATTCTTTTGTAGTAAATATAACAATGGTAATTGTAGGATTGCGTATAAAAGGCACTGCTTTAGGCATGGGTTTGTAATGTGTTTCTCTCTAGGCACTGTGATATCTGCATTGTTCAATAAGCAATGAAAATGCATGATGTTATTCACAAACAGGTGTAAAATTTTCGAACTGTACAGTAGTTTGCCACATACACGTATTTAAGAAATATGATATGGTTCATCAATTTTCATAACACTAATTCTACATAAGATGAGAAGCAGAAAGATGGGAGATAAAATTCGAGCGAAAAAATTAATAATAAAGTAAAGCTCTAAGTTACAACCTCTCGCCTTAATAAAGGATGCGTGAAACACATTTAATTGTATTTTCATATAGAGAGGTAACCAGCAGAAGTATTTATCTTTCGGAGAAACACACATGAACAATACTCACATTCTGACGTAACGAATTTGAGTTTCCCCTTAAGGGTTTTATACTTTTATAACAGCCTGTGTACCGCCAAGGGTGGCCGATGTCGTTAAGGCGCGGACTCGTAAGCGGGAGTTCTGGGTTTCGATCCCACCAGGACTGTCCTCCCTGACTGAGGTTTATTCCAGGTTTTCCTCAGTCCTCATAACTGGCAAATGCCGGGGAAGTGCCTAAACGTAGGCCTGGATCGTTTCCTTCCTTACAAAAAATCCTTTCCCAATATATCATTTCATTTCATGTATCATCAGTGTCCACCGCCTGTGGTGCCTCAAACGGACGTTAAACACCATTCACACACTCACACAACATTCTATGTTAACCGCTATAATTATAGAGAGGGGATGCAGTGATGGTTGGAAACATGAACGTTCTAAAAATAGAAACGTATAATTTTATAAGCGAAAATGACTACAATAAAACTGGGTGAACAGAATGTGGAGTTTCCACGCGCGCGCGTCAGTCCATCTGCGATGTCGGTCACGGCCACAGCCGGGAACTATGAGGTTCGTGGGAATGCATCACTCAGTTAAAAATATTGTACAGCAGTGTGCTGAAGACCTGGTTTCTTTTTAAGAACATATTTACAGATTATCAGCAAATAGCATCCAATTACATCCAATTACATCCGCCATGAACGACAAATATTTGCAGAGCAGGTAGAAATTGAGCTCCACATATGCCGATGGTTTCCACATACTTCTACTTAACAGGGAATACCAAACAATGCCCTGGCAGCACCTGTAGGGAATTTTAAAGAACTACGAAACAAATCCGTTGCCCTGGCATTTCTACTTGTGTAACATGCACAAAATATTAGTTTTGTTTTATAATGGGTGGTAACCTGTGTTATAAGAGCAATTTGTCGGTTTGCAGTAACGTGTCTCTGAAATCTTTTAATTTGTTTTATCTCTCATCAGCGCTGCTTCCATTAAATTTCCGACTTCTATCCTGACATTTTTTTAAGTTCCTCTACAGTGTGGAAATTATTTTTGTAGAGTTTATACTTTTTACTGTTCTAGTGATAGCACTTCAATACAGTACACAAAATTAAATTTTACTCTCATATTGTAATTAATAGCATTGTCGTATAACAGCCTGTAAATAATTCGAAGACTGGAATTATACACTCTTAACTCAACTAACTTATATTAATTAATACCCAGGCAAAAATAATGTCTGTTCTCGTAACAGCAAAACACGCAAGGGGACTCAGTTATTGTGATAGGCGAATGGAGTGTCCTTGGCCAAGCGCGTTACTCTCGTCTGGGAATGCAGAGCAAAAGTAACTCTCTGTATTTTTTAATTTTTCTTTTATAACAGTTGCTTATTATAAAGAAGACGCATTATAATGGTTCAAAAAATTAAAAATTAAAATAATTATGGACAACTGTTAACTTTTCCTGACGATGTGTGATGCATATAAATCTTAGTCTAAACACTTCCTCACTACTAAGAAAAACAATATGGTGACTAAAGGCTGTAGAACACTCAGAGCTTTCATTTCAAATGTTACCAGTTTTGTTACTACCTATTTGAAATAGTGAAATTTAAACAAACAAAAACACGTCCACTTAGATAATGAGAGGACATTTAAAGACAATGTCGATTACATCTCTGACTTTTAAATTTTACGGAACATTATGATTTTTTTCAAGGGAGGGAGGGGGGTTCAGTTCTGTCGTTGCTTGGCAACTAAAATTATTGTTTGAACTTGGATAGAATAAAACTACAAAAAACTATTGGATATTCAATATAATAGTTCCATTATAGTAATAAGCCCTTTTAACTGTGTACTGTATTAACTGCAAGAAAGAATAAGTATTAATAACTGTAATGCCAAAAACAAAACAAAAACAAAAACAAAATGTTTATGTTATATTTTTATCGTACAACTAATTGGTTTATTTTTTATTCTGTGCAAATCTATGTAACAGATCCATTGGGGATGCATTAAGTGATTTGGTTAGGGCATCGCTGTAAAATACTTTAGAATGCATTTCTGATACTGTCTCTAAATCCTTCAAAAAGGGGAAGTATCGTGAAGTGACAAGAAATTGAAACAACTTTCTGTTGTTGGGTTAGGGTCTGAACTTTCTAAATGATCTCAATTGTACGACTGGTGGCTGGTATCATTTTGATAATGCTTAATATCCGTTTTCACTTCTGAGGCACCATAGGCTTTGGACATTTATGATTATATAAGATAAAATTATAAGTTCGGAAAGCAGTTTTATTCGGAATAAAGAGTTCTAGACCTAAATTTGTTTACCTCTTTGTGTTTGCCATTGATGAAAACTGAAAAAAAAACAAATAAATAAAAAAGGGGGAAAAAACTTCATCGGGGAGAACAGTGCTGGCAAGAATCGAAATCCAGGCCTCCAGTTAACGAATTCGTGACTTAATGACCTCGGCCATCCGTTTCGGTATGACTGGTCGTGGAATTGCCTGTTTATTGCCCTCCAGAATAAGTCTTATTTAGACTTTATCTTTTTTGTTAATCAGACAATTACGTCTTTACGTCTCTTACTTATTACCATAGATCGCAAACCACCCCCTGTATGAGAAATCCAGGTGTAAATATGAAACCTCCCCACTTTGTCCAATATACTGTTTCTGTGTAATGTATCAGAATGGTATAATTTGACAGGTAGTTTTAATTACATTTTCCAAAAATAAAAGCAAACCATGGCGAACTGTTATACCCGACTTAGGACTTTAAGAGTACAAGAAGGGAATTGATTCTGTTGAAAGCGATAAGAGAAGAAAAGTTTCTTGGTGGGACATGAACAGATGCTTTCAGATCAGAGATTTGTCTTTATCTGCATGGAAGCTCACACGCAGTGTTTTGCTAATGATACAAGATGTGTGCGAGAGCTTTCCTTCATCCGCAGATGTAGCTTTGGCTGAGGAGTACTGTGCATGCGGACTCCGCCTGTGGATTGCAACGTGATCCAGACGCTGAGATATACGAATAGTAACCAGCAGCAGTGATAGCTGAGAAATTGCTGATCCTTCATTTCGCCCCGTATTTAGTTAGATGGAATGCTCTGCACATATTCCAATGATGGATGTACACACCTGTTCAAATGCTTTACGCATCGCGTTGGTACATGCGGTGAAATTATAAATTAGGAAAGAATTTTTTTAAGGAAGGAAGCGTTCCAGACCTAAGTTTAGGGTACCTCTCCGGCATTATCCTTTTATGAGAAAAAACTGGAAAAAGTAAGAAAGGCCTTAGCGAATCGAACTCAAGACCTTATGCTCATGAGTTCGTTCCTTAACGACCTCGGCCGTCTGTGTCGGTTTCTCATTTAGTATCACTTAAATGTGAACAATTATGACAATAAAACCGGATCCAGTTATTCCTAAAAGAAAGACAAGATAGGCCCTAATAAACTGAAAGACCAAAACAGAACCCACTATAGCGGTTACAGTTCGCCCTTTCCGTATCCTCTGTATCTGTTGTGAGACCCAACCAGCCCAGACGGGGCATTTAATAGTGAGAACATGGTTTCACGCTACTGGGACCCGCAGTTGCTCGAGCCGGGCAGCGTGGAATTCCTTGCAAGTCTAAATAAATTCTGAGTCACGGTAATAAGGACTAATGAGAAAATGTTTTCATCCGGCGAAGATAATAAAGTTAAGATATAAACTACTGCAGCTCCTCTCACGGACGAGTTGGTTTGGAGGATCACGTTCGAGAAGTGTGGGACTTGCCTATGAGAAGCTTTTTTCTCATCCATGCTTATGAGACAATGTCATGTTTTCGTTGGGTGATCGGATGTTAAAATAAACACAAAGAAAGGTGTAAGGGTTTCCATATTTCTTTAAAGATAAATGTGTTATGTTTGTTTGTCTTTTTGTTTGTTTCAGTTTAATATAATTCACCAATGGAAGTTCTTTTTAAAACTTTAAAGCATTGAATATCATCACGGATCATATTTTTTAAAATTTTTTGGTTTATTTACGGATGCTCCTTAACATCTCAGGTCGTCAGCGTCCCATTAATTTCAGGGCATGAAACGGCCGACAAATTTTTACTCAGAGGCCTCTCTTTCGGGCTTAAGGTTTTTTATCTGCTGTAAATGTGCGACACGAGACCCACGGTTATACTTCCCTTCCGAAGGAAGCCATTAGGATTTTTACCCCGAAAAAAGTCCATCGAATACTGACTGGTATTGAAGCCGCAAACTTAGGTTTAAGGGGCAAGTATGGCTACCATTACACTACCAGGTCCGACAACACGGATCAGAAATATTGTGTACAGAATGATCATGAACCTCTGCTATCATTTGGAGGCAGTAGATCTTACAATGGGAATATTTTTCGTTAAACGACTTATGTTCTCCGGAGCGTCAATTATGAAGCATACATAATTGCAGGAAACGCAAGTGTTAGAGATATTTAACAATAATTGGTTTATTCTATCTTGGTACAGATTACTTCTTTGAACCTAATTACATCGTCCTAACAGCGCCTGTCGAACTCTGGCAAACATTTCAGGCCTGTGTAAAATTTTATCAAAAGCAGCGAATATTCGTCCAGTCAGTTCGCGTCTTGTGTCAACTGGAGTCATGCATGTCTCTGGGGAGTTTAATCCGGTTCCTCTAGTCTCCCAGTAACATGTCTGTCAACTAGGAAAACAGACTACACTTTCAATATACTAGGTGAGAAATTACTTTGTGAATGACGTTTCTAACATCCCATTCGTTACTCGCTATCAGTCCTCAGTGGCTGCACCCCAAGATCATCATCATCATCATCAACTTATCATTTTTTTGCTCCTCTATGATTTAAAACTATTTTATACTCCATATTTATCCTTGCTATGGTACATATTTTTACAAGTATCACAAAAAGTCACAGGTCCTTACATAATTGAGCATTTTATCTTAAATATTTTCAAGATTATTGTAATGTTAACAATTTTGTTTTAACTCAGAAAAATCTACGTAGTGTCATTTAGTGGCAGATATCATAAGATGAAGTTGGCGCATATATGAAAATAACGGGTACGCGTAGGAAAATGGGCATGCACTTTTGATCAAAAAATCTTACAGAAGCAATACAAAGCTCAACCACTACTGTTAATAAACTACCTGCATACGAAAAGTTAGAACAATGCATGCACTTGAAAACGCGTTGGGTTCTTTCTAACCTCGTAAGTGTTGCAACATCGAAGATGTTATGCCTCTAGCTATAATATGTTTTTGTTACCTGATTGGACGAATCTCTCGCTAGCTGCGCCGGCATAAACACGGTCCAAGTGTCAATCACTAACTAATTTCTCTCCTACTATAACTGCACACACGCCTACCACCCATACTGAGGAGGTACACGGAGACGATATGGCAGCGTTATGTGGTTTAACAGTGGAATCAGAAAACATGAACATAAACAAGGTGCGCTGCTTCCAAAACACACTCGGAGAACAGAGATTGGTTAGCAAAAGACGATCCTCATTGTAAAATCTCCCAAACGTTGCAGGAGTCCTGACTCATTCTACACAGATAGAGTCGAAACAGAAGGTTGTGGAAACATGTACTTTGATTTACCTTTTCTTACATGACGGTTCACTTAATCTCATATTAAAGAAATGCTTTCCAAACTGATAAGATTATACCTACTTACACCTCAACTACATATTCAGCGCACCCAAAAAACATATAAACGCTCTATACTGACCTCTTTATGCCTGAGAAACTGTAATACCAAAATGTCACTTTGCTTACTTAGTCGTGTTTTCTCTCTTTGCTATATTAGAGTGTTACTCATGCAGTAGTCAAGGTTTTATATTTCTGTTTGCGGAGAAGTTAAAGCTAAATTATACCAAGGGCACATCTTCGTTGAAAATATTTCGAGATACGACTTATGAAATATTTACAGGCAAACAAATCAGAAGTATCCGGTCACTAATCAAAACTACCTTCCACATTACTCAATGGAAGTATTTAAAGGAGCTTTGATTCTACCAGAAATACTTTCCATCAAGGATTAGAACTTCTCAGCCTGAGTGCATCCCAAATGTGTTCATAACTTACTGTCCACAAACCGTTCCCACTACTTAGCCACAATAATGCAATTTTACAATATATCAGTTCGCCACATGGTATAATGTGATTCATCGCTCCAAATCGCATGTTTCCAGTGTTCACGGTCCAGTAGCGCCGCTCTTTACACCGCAGGCGGTGCATAACGTTCACAAGGGAAATTTTTGGTTAATGGGCAGCTGTTCAATCGCATGAAAAACCGCTCCTCTCAACTCTCAATGCCCTGCAATTTGTATAGCACGGTTGGTTGTTCCAATTGATTTTCACATCATTAACAGTCGGTCTAGGCAACTTCAAAATGGTTGAAATGACAGACTTATCACTTCCATTCTGCCTGCGATCTGCCACTTTATGAAACATCCTCTAGGCTTCAGTTACTTTTTAAGGAGTGTCTGGATATTTTTATCGCTTCTTTGCCGTTTAATTTTTTCTTCTTCTTATCCTTCTCATCCATCACGGTTTTGGGCACTTCAGCCAACTCCTGTTCCAGCCATGTGGGTGTTCCAGAGTTTCCTCTTTCTTAGGTTGGTAATTTAAGGTTACTTTGAGTGCTTCGTTTTCCGTCATGTCTCCAGTATGATTTGTATTTTATTGGAGCGTTGTTCAATTCTTTGATGTTTAGTTATTTTATTTGGTCATTTTATTTTTTAATCCAATTTAGTATAGCCTACCGCCGTTCTAAGTAACCAATGGTCACTGTCCATGTTTGCAAGTCGCAAGTAATAGTGCGTAATCACTAAGCAGATAACTTATTATTTAGTCTTTTCGAGCTTTGTATTTTAGCGTTCGTGTTATTTTATTAATATCTGTTTCATTATTCAACTATAATTGCATAATCAAATAAATATCACCATTTTTATTAGTTTATCATATTTTTCCATTCATTAGGGATATTCCCAGCACACAATATATCATTCAACAGTTGTAGCAATCTGCTTTTTTAATTTTATGCTATCATTTTTAGCAGTTCTGCATTCAATCCTACCATTTCTGGAAATTTTCTAATTTTTAAAACGTTGAGTACTTGTTCCATTTCTTCTGTGGTAATATCATACCATTTATTGGAATGTATTGCCTTTATTTTCAGGGTGTCTCCTTTTTTATAGTGTTTAAAGCCGGTTTTTACTACTGAGTCACCACAGGCAGTGGAGACTGATGATACAAGAGATGGAATGATAAATTCGGAAAGGATTTTTTTAAGGAAGGAAACATTCCGGGCCTAAGTTTAGGGTACCTCCCCGGCATTTGCCAATTATGAGAACTGAGGAAACCCGTAAAATGCCTCAGTCAGGGAGGACGGTCGGTCCTGGCGGGATTCGAACCGCAGGCCTCCACTCACGAGCCCGCTCCTTAACGACCTCGGCCACCCCTGGCGGTAGGGTGTCTTCTTCATTAAATAATAATTCATTATAATTATTTTCCCATTCTTATGTTAATTTTGTCTCTTCCTCTTTTGATTTTATATTTCTAAAAACGTTTAAAACTGATTTAATCTATTGGTATAATGTTATTAATTTGTCATTTACTAGATTAGTACTCTTTCTGTCATGTCTACTACACTGAATAACATTATTTAGCATCTGAGGTCAAAACTAACTCTTAAATTGCATAAGCATTTAACTCCAAATACTGACCCGGCAACCTCTAAGGGAGTTTTAGTTTATAAAATTAGTTTTAGTTTAGTTTTAGTTGGTACACAGCACCTTCTGACAGGTACTTTTACAGCTTAGAGGTTAATGGACCGAGTTTCTGACACCGGCCGTCGCTTTTGTGTTGTTAACGCTGTGTAAAAGTGAGTTTGGCAACATCCGACAGTGAAAAATTAGCTGGAGATGACATGTTACCTGATATCAATCAGCCATCCACCATTGCTGCTAATCGGCTTCATGAGCGCACGAGGGAGGAGGGGGGAGGGACTCTTTCACTACCGTTATGTTTCATCGAACTATGACGGCAGAGAAACAAAATAAAGCGATATATCAAAATTGATAGCGTTAGCTGCGAGGGGGAATGAAAATGCTTAACTGTATTACTGTTACTCTTGTTAGAATGAAAACTTATAAATTTTGTATTTAATATAATTATTAAACTACCTCAAGTCATTGCGAAATGCGTGTGCTGCACTTTAATAAAAATAATAAAAGTTAGAACATACCTGTGATCTTGAACTGTTCTCTTTTGCACTTGTCAGACATCGTCCGTAATACTGCAAAACAATTATGATTATGTCTGTTTCGGATGGATGTGGAACCTAATGAACTGCTTTTTTAACATTAGGTGAAAATCTGTCGACGGCACCCTAATTGCATTATATTGGAATGTGGTACTTTGCCGAATTCCAGTTGCAGCATCGAAATCTCCCAGAGCCACCACATGTGTGCATCACATTAATTTAAACATATCTTATTTTTCAAAGCAAAACCAACCTACCTACCTATCCACCCTTCTCCCCACCCGCTCACCAACCTTGCTATTGGTTGTCTAGCGCATCGTGTGACTAAAGCTCCTGAACGGAATGTTCTTCCTTCCTTGCACAGAACATTGAGAGGTCTCCGGAACGTCATGGGAAACAGTTCGTTTTGACCTTTACTTCTAAGGTCCGGAGCCTTCTTCTTCCTGTGACTCAGTTATAATGTAACTTAATACATTTTATTGTGATTTTTGACATTGGAATTTGTTATATTGCGGTACAGCTTCCTGTTGCAATTATTTTAAAATGCAGGGAACTGGGAATTTAAACCAATCGTAAATTTTGGGCAGTTTAAAAGTTTTTTTATTCACATTCTAAGAGGGAGATTTCGTTAAGTGGTTGCACCCAAAGTAATTTTGAATCATTTGCTATACATCTGTTAGCCAATATTTCAAACGTTTGCTACTTACTTAAATGCTATATTAATGAGCGACATATGGCCCACTTTCAAGCCATATTTATATTTATTTAATAAATTACTTTATAATTAGTGAATTTCCGTTTTGTAAAGTTACCTTTATCCGACCAGACCCTAGGGGGTTTCCTTCCAGCATTACAAGGCTTAAACTAGTTCAGACATTAACTCGGAGTGTAGAATTCTATTTATTGAGTTACACTACAGCCACATGTATTAACCTTAGTCTTTAAAATTGTTAAGAAATACCTGTATAAAGGTTACGTAAACTAATAATGCTGTTTTGTTCGTACTCTGTGAGAGATGGGCTGGCAGGAAGAAGAGTGTTGTTGATTGATTTATTTACGGACGCTCTTTAACATCTCAGGTCATCAGCGTCCCATTCAATTCAGGGCGTGAAATAGCCGACAAATTTTGTTCAGAGGCCTCTTCTTTCAGGCTTGAGATTATTTTTCGTGCCGTAAATGTACGACACGGGACCCACGGCTTTAATTCCCTTCCGGAGGTAGCCATACTTGGGAGTTTTACTTCCGAAAAAATACATCGGTCCTTGCCGGGATCGAATCCGCGACCAAGACCGACAGAGAAAGAAGAGGAGAAAGACTTGTTTTCATTTAAGTGTTGGATCTTTTTTGAGCACTGTGTTTTTTCCTGCCGTGGGCTTGATCATGTGTGCAACTTCATCATTGCAACCTTTAAATAAAATATAATACCTTTGTTCTGCATGGTGTTCTCATTTCCATGTCACACGAGGATGATATGTATGCATTAACGTTGGAGCATTGATATGCTTTTATGGAAAAGCATGCACTATAATTTTACCCAGAGGCCAGCTCTGTACTGCACATTACTCCTGTCATGTAGCAGAATTATTTTGAACTGAAAAGCCATATTTTGCATTAGATGATGTAATGAAGATGAAAGAAATATATCCACTTTGAACAAAAGCCAAATAGCTGAGGGTGGAAAAGGAATAATTCCGAGTAACAAAAAATCGATATTATTCAGCAGGATGGGCCAAAACTCTACATTTTTTAAACATATGCTTGATTCGTAGCGTTATCTCTCTTCCAGTTTGCATTTGAATGAAATGGGGAACAAATTTCAATGGATGTTCATAAAATAATACTTGTATGTGAATATTTATAATGTGGCTTCTTCAATACATTTTGAAATTATATTATTAAATTAAGTTAAAATTGTATTAATTTTTACTTGTATATGCTCTGTCAACTAAAGTACTTAACAAACGTGGAAGTGAGTTCTGTATAGTTAAGCAAGAAAAGAAGGCGATGTATAAATATCCTGAATTACTTTGCTTGTGAATATTTTATAAATTTTGCTAATCCGTAGCGTAATTTCTCCTACACATGCATAACACACTGTAATTGCATACGGAAAATGGCAATCAACATAACTAGAACACCTGCTTTAATTACAGTGTTTCTTAGCCAATGTTTCAAATTAGACTAACGGTTGATTTGCTTTATATATGTATTTGCAATGAAGTACTTGTGAATTAAATGAAAATTGTTTGTATTCACCGGACCATTCTTTAGGAATATGTCATTTTTACATGTCTAACCAGTTTTAAGTAATGTTCCTTGCAAATTTGAGGTCGGTCTTGGTATCCAATCTTGTTTCGTAGATCCAAGGTCAATGCCGCCTAGGATCGATAGATTTTTTCGGGCGTAACGATCCTAAGTATGAGCTTCTTTCGGAAGGGAAGTCCTCATGCGTCCCGCGTCGTAGATTTACGGCACGTAAAATAACTCAAGTATGAAAGAAGAGGCCTCTGAGCAAATTTATCGATCGTTTCACACCCTGAATTGAATGGGACGCTAATGACTAGAGGTGTACTTAACTAAATTTATTATTATAACTCATACATCAAATATTTCCGGATATATAAAGATCCCACCAAAAGTTACTATTTTGTCAGCGGCGTTGTGTCTTCATAAAAAAATTCGGCGTATTAATACGTACATCAAAAAAAAAAAAAAAAGAATTAAATAAAATTCCTTACTTTTTCATAAGTTATGGTATTTCTTAGCTTCTAGAAGAGTTGTAAAAAATATTCTTTTTTTTTCAAATATTGTGTGAATTTAGTCATGAAAATATATGGGTAAAAACTTTTTTTTTTCGAGAATAAACGCACATATATAAGGAACATTTATAAATACAATATAACTATCATATACTGGGTTTATCAATATTTGACACAATTTCCAATTTATTGCAAAATAATAAACACTGTGTCAATTTTTGATAAGCCAGCATGTAATAGTCATATTATGTTTATAAATGTTCCTTATATATCTGCGTTTATTCTCGAAAAAAATAACGTTTATACCCATATATTTTCATGGTTAAATCCCCACAAAGATTGACAAAAAGGATAATTTTTGTAACCTTTCTAAAAGTCAGGAAATATAACTTATGAAAAATAATTACTTTTACATAATTTTTTTAATATAGCTATTAATAGGCTGATTTTTCATGACGAAACACAAGGCTGCTGGACACAATATTTTAAGGAAGAATGCGCTTAGTTGATATATGCAGGTGTCATTAAACTTTTGGTAGGGCCTGTAGCCAGTTTTCAAGTTTAGCTACGCTTAACTCACCTTGCACCGTACGATTTCTGGAAAATGTTTAGAGCTAATGCAAATATTTGCCCGAACAATAAACTCAGCTTTGCTGACAATACCTCAACCGCAAAACCTCAGCGCCTTTGCTAAGTGCTTTTTAACGTGTGAAGAGAGATGGAGAATATGAGGTTAAGTGCTTCAATACGGCTTATAACTTGGAATTTGGGTGGGTGCTTGAAAAAATTTGAAAGCCTCTCGCAAAAATCCTTCAGAAACCTCGATCCTGGTCGCTCTGAAGTACGAATTCAGTAAGTTGTCGATAACATAAGAATTGTGTATACTTTAAGCCGATCTTGGAACTTTTTTTAAAAGATGGACATTAAAAGACTAAAGTAAAAGTATTAAAATATTTATAACAAATATTCTGTATAAGAATTCTTGACATTTCACAATATTGTGTATGCATAAAAGTCTACAGTTCCAAATTATATCTGAAAAACAAACTACATATAGTATATGAATCTCTCAGTAAACAAACAAGTAAATAAAAAGAACAGGAAATATAGAACAGTGTTCCATCTAGTGATATTATTTGTTTTAGTGGGAAGACAGGAGGTAAGGACCTCTTGACTCTTCGTTACCCTTTTCTAATTTCTGTAATGTTTCATTTACGTAATTAATTTTGTTCTGCGTGTGATTGCAGCAGACTGAATGTGTTAAGTACTGATGTTGTCATGGTTACGCATTGGTACACTCCCAGTTCGTGAAAGCGACAGTTCTCTATACGGAATTTATCGCGCTTTATTTATAAATAGCGGAGTTTGTGTGAATGTACTATTTTTAACATGAATATGAACAAACCTACAGTTCTACAACTGAGAGTGAACGAACTACATTTATTGGAGAGTCCCTTTTCAAGAACAACGGAGTGTGAAAGGAATGAAATTTTAATATCGAATTGCTTGCACAAAGTGTTATTGCTAATATAACATAGATGTAAAAACCAAATAATTTAATGCATTTGGTACAATAATCATAAATTGTTATGTGTAAGCACTTCGAAGGGTAGATTATTTTGCCATTGCAGGTTGCTAAACACAATTAAAATGTATGGTCCCCTGAAGGGTATGACTTGCCTAGGTCATGAAGCAAATAAAGGTCACACAAATGCTTATTTTTCGTTTAAATCTTTTTCTGGACAAGTTTTCAGTCAGTGACTTACTTAACGAGCACAATAAATTGTTAAATTATACCTTAATGAAGAAGAAGAAATAATAAAGAAAATTTAAAAATGCTAATTAATATTACTATTACTAGTACATTCTGCTTTCCCTTAGGAAGCACTTGAAATCCTAAAAAATTCAAAGTTGTGAGGAAAAGAATAATATTTGCATCTACCAACGTAAAATGGAGCGGAAAGTACTAGGGATATTCCTCATGGATAAAATATCATCTGTGGAATTAAGAAAGATGTCGGGACTAAGCGACGTGGCTCAAGTGGAAAGGTGGCGGACATGAAGCAAGTCTACGAAGTAGCAGATGGGGACATACAGCTACCACATGGGATCTACGTAACCGAGAACGAGGTGGGCAGACTCCTTCAGGAAAGCAGCTGGAACGCACTGGAACAGCGTAGCACGGAACCGCAGTACCTGGAAGAGCCCCTAGGTACAGCTGCAGAAAGAAGAGAACAACCGAAGTCAATAGTGAAAGTGACACCAAACTTAACAGACTGAGCACTTGAACCTTGTAGTTAAATTGTGTTAAACATGTAAAATAAGAAACATTATAAACTTAACAAACTCATGGGGACAATAGCTGACATGAACTAGCTCATCGTATGAGAAATCAATGAGCTCCCCACTTGCCGAGATCCTAGCCCTGAATGGGACATAAGTGGCTTAATTCAATTTATTTTCATATTAAATATAAATATAGCACTTAAAGAGTGGTGGAAAATGAACTACTTTTTGGACTAATCAAAAATAAATGCAGTGTTGTGTTGACAAAGGATTCAACAATGCACGAAACCGCAGACGTAACAGAAAAATCTGTACACGCTTTACGGAATATTCAAGAACATTTCCTGCGATTTTATTGACATGGAACATGAATGTTTTTCTTGCATAAGAGCTTATAACATTACTAAATTCAGCATGTAATGTTAAAATGTAACGTAATTAATATTTTAGTAATAATATTGTTCTATTTTTATCTCTCCCTACAAAACCAACCCACGAGTCCTTACTAATTTTGTAACTAAGAAATGAATGCTACTGGTTTCGATTTTTATGTACAAAATTTTACTTTTATCCTTTAATTACGTTTGGCATATATGTGCTCTGTCTTAAAGATATTTTATTTCAGTTGAGTAGCCTTTCCTAATTACTAGCTTTACGCATAAAAGTAATACAAAAATGAACTTAAATCTTCTCGTTGCTGCAAGGGAAATATAAACATTAAAAGGGCTAACTTGCTCTGGCAAAGGTTATCATGAAGTTGTTCTTGAAGTTTCAGGCGGAGATCTAGAATTGGCAGGAAATCTGGATTGTCTTGACCTGGGGAAATAAACTGCCTTGTAATCTTGTTCCGGGAGGGTTTAGGCCTTGGAGGCCAACTCGGCGCTGCATTAGCCTCCACATCTAAAATTACAGGGCACTGCAATGTCGGCACCCGCCCATACAAATGTCGAGCAACGCCTGGTGAGGATTCCTGTTTTAACAAGCATACCAAGTTTGAAGCGGGGATGGTCCTATACATTGAAACTAGGTTTTCCTCTACATCGCTTTTACTGGTTTAACTTCGGACAATCTCGCGAGAGAGAAAACCACATCTTCAAGTACTAATTGAAAAATTTCTTATTTGAACTTATTTTAAAGGCAAGTGTCTATACACCTGGAGTAATACAAACAATTTATGAACGAAAGTATTTAAAGAGATGAAACTAGAATGACGCAGGATAGCCGAAAAATGGAATAACTTTTGTTTTTTTTTTTTTTGTGTGTGTAAGTAAAACTATTATTACTATCATAAATGATCCTATCTCCTTCATAGTGTTGTTAAGGTTTATAATTTATTTTTTCTTCATATATTTATTTGCACTTTCATGATATTGTATAAATTGTCATTGTTTTAGCTTGTTGTATTATTGTTCT
The DNA here is from genome assembly GCA_030762175.1 of Metallyticus violacea. Classification (NCBI taxonomy): domain Eukaryota; kingdom Metazoa; phylum Arthropoda; class Insecta; order Mantodea; family Metallyticidae; genus Metallyticus; species Metallyticus violacea. Next base: position 1,981,791 of record CM060841.1, on the reverse strand, counting down.
TTTTAATTTTCTTCTTCCTAAATTAATATTTTTCATTATACATATTTTATCTACAGCCACGGGTGGCCGAGGTCGTTAAGGTGCGGATCCATGAGCGGTAGGTCTGGGTTTCGAATCCTACAGGACCGTCTTCCCTGACTGAAGTTTTTCCAGGTTTTCCTCAGTCCTCATAAATGGCTAATACCGGGGAGGTACCCTAAACTTAGGCCTGGAACGTTTCCTTCCTTTAAAAAGCACTCCTTTCGAATTTATCATTTCATCTCATATCATCAGTGTCCATCGCCTGTGGTGCCTCGGTAGTAAAAACGGACGTTAAACAATATTAAAAAAATATATATATGAATTAGTGTACATTTATTTATCTACGTCGTGTTTTACATGTGTACGAGTATTGTCCTTGTTATGATTGTAATATTATCGCCCTAACATGTAATTATTATTAGGTTGGTAGAGCGGAAAAGACGGCCTAATGGCCTTAGCTCTGCCAGAATAAATAAATAAAATAATAAGTACTTTCTATTTTGCAGCTTTCATTTCCCTAAAGATATTCACTCCGTTATGTAACAAGATGAAAGATGAGACACATCCAGTAATTCTGGTGCAGATGAACTTGAACATATTTACATGGAGGCTTCCGGCAATAAAGGAAGTTACTCGCTCTGCATAGCGAGTTGCCAAAATAGTTCTACTATTCTGTAAAAGGTCTTCGGGATGATGAGCAAAAGGAATCCGGAGTCCATCGTCGCTAAACTGTCCTAATCAAGAATCGAGAGCTGGACGGCTAGAAGCAGACAATGGCTGCAGTAAAGCGCGAGCCCGAGCCTGGAATTGGCGATGAAGTTTCAAGAGACATGCCTTTGTTTTGAAATTCTGTAGTTTCCGATTTAAGCCGCACTCGCACTGAGCAGTGCGTTAAAACAGCGATGCAAAAGGAGGGCGAGAGTGGCACGGCAAACTTGAGGCAGTCACCAGTCAACCGATACAGGCTGTGAAAGTTGAGAATTCTTAGGGAAAAGTTTGCTTATTTTTTTTAAATATTTGTATTTGTATTTTGACACAACGCAATAATCCGGCACTGTGATAATACATGTTTGTATTTAAAACATTTCAGATTTCTATTTGTAAACAAAGCATGTTAATTTTTTTTAAACTTTGATAGAAATAGTGCTCCCATACTTCTCTATTCACACTTTCACTGTTATTGTGGAAATACTAAGTGAAGTACACATGCATGTGTTACTAAACTGAGAGACAAAGATTATGTACCGTTTTATAATCAAGCATTTCAGTTTATAGGAGTTACTGGCAACATTAGGAAACATTATGTGATTGATGGGCGAACATTATAGGAGTGAAATATAGCCAACACAAACATAATACATAAGAATTCTGCTATTTACATTAACTGTATTGTATTAGTTCAATAGCTGATACCCATAAAATATATTACTGGCTACATTTTAAAATAAGACAGCTAATTTTTTAAACTTTTTCAATTAATTATAGTGTAGACTTATGGTATACAGTATTAGTATATAAATAACGTAAGTGCTACAAAAGCTTTGCAGAAAATACATACATTGTAAACTATTACAGAACTTGCAGTACAAGGAGTATGGAGTGAAATATGTGTAAACGCTTCGGATTGCAATATTCATCACCTATTACGAAGTGTGACAGACAAAATTTGAAATATTATTTCCAGATTTCTTTAGATAGGTGATATATCATGCAACCTGAGAACAGACCATCAAAAACCGCCACGGCTGGCCGAGGTCGTTAAGACGCGGACTCATGAGCGGGAGGTCTGGGGTCCATTCTCCCTAACTGAGAATTTTCCCAGATTTTCCTCAAACCGCATAAATGGAAAATGCCGGGGAACTACCTTAGACTTAGGCATGGAACGTTTTATTCCTTAAAAAATCCTTTCCCAATTTATCATCTCATGTATCATCAGTGTCCACCGCCTGTGGTAACTCAGCTGTAAAAACGGGCGTTAAACACTATTCAAAGAAAGACCATCAAAATATAAACTAAGCGAGAAATATATTTGAAGCTCAGCACCTGCAGCTCCAAACAAATCATCAAGGGGACAATCGCAATAATAAGAGTGAACAGAGCTACCACACCATTCTTTATCTGATGCGAAAGATCTCCAGAACTATACAAAGCATTGAAAGCAAACTATAGAACATTTTAATTACAAATCTATAATATAATTTAATGACGAATTGACAGCGTTCATTGTATTTCAGGTTAGCTAATAGTCCAATGATGTAATACAATTTAAAGGTACTTGCTGGAGATTTTGTGTTAGAAATTAATTTTTGGTTTTGTGCATAATATAAAACTACACAGTTTGCAGATATATAACATTTTTGTTTGTTTGGGAAATTTAAAGTATTTAATGAAATTTTAAATATGGCCACCATTTTGTTACACAACATACTTTCTTACCTTTTATTCATTGCATATTTTTAACTTTATGTGCACTTTTCTTAAAATCTATGTAAAATAGAGCTATATATTCGTTCACGCAAGTGGAAAACACATTGCTGTATATAACTGGTGAGAGCTTTTCACTTATACATGCATGAGAGTTTTGAAAAAAAAATATTTGCATAAAATGACACTATATGCGAATATTTTCAAAACGAAACTTTTGCTTTAAAATACATATTTCACCAGCAATGTTAAGTAAACTTATTTAAGTTTGCTGAAGAACTAGATTAATGGTTAATGTGATAAGTGCACCTAACGTAGAAAAAATTATTAAAAACTAATATTTTTCTACACTATCTTAAGCTCTTATGGCCGTGTTAAAATTACAAATTTCCGGGCTGTTGTTCCAAGGTCTTTGGGTTTTTAATTTATTTTTTAAATCCAATCGACGTCATGGTCTCATCTATTGAACACCGTACTTAAATGAAAATGTGCAAAAGAAGTGGATCGCGATTTCTAAAGATTTACGTGCAACTTGGAGATTAATAAAGTTAAATGTAATTTCTCTGATGCGTCAGGTCAATCTCTGTCGATGTCGTCCTTGTATGGGGTGGTCTGGATTAAGGAAAGTGTTGCGCGGGCGTCTCCAGCATGACGGTGCAGCGATTGACGAATGTTCACTGCTTTCCACTATGCCCTTTCTTTGCATTGTGTTGCACGTACCGATTCCTGACCGTTGCATGACTACGCAGGTATGTGACCTCCCTTAAGGTTTTTCCGCCCATATGATTGCTCAAGACTTTCACCATTAGCAGCCTTTATACTGGCAAGTCATTTCTCTGCAAAAACCTACGGAGTCAGCGGTTAAAGCGGAGGAGTAAGATATCGGTATCCTGCTTCTGTCAGCAAAGAATGCAGCACGTTTTCTCTTCATGCATAGATTACTCATGTAACTTCCTGATGACGTTTGTTGTAGGCATTATCCTCCTGCCCTATATGAAAGCAGTCATGTTAGAAAAGACATGCAAAATTTAAACTCTCTTGCTTGAACGGTGATTTAATCAAAATCCAAAGGGAAAGATAAAGCGACTAATTGCACATAAGACCACGTGTCATTTACAACGCATTAAATTTATTGTTTCATTTGTACGGATTATTCTTATTTTTTTAAGTTTTTTTTCCCCCTAATAGAAATTTGTAAATTATCCTGAACAAAAACGGGTGGAACATTGCTTATTAAATTTTAATCATAATGCTCATTAAAGACTACTAACGCAATGTGTGGTCTAAAATCCATCAACCATTACCGTACTTCATATTATCTATTTGCATCTTAAAAATATCATAGAAACGAGCTACACCCCATTATTTGCAGATAATAATATAAATGCGACTATGAATATAAAATAAAAGTACTTACTATTGTAACTTTCTTGATGTTTGGATAGAATGTGTCCATCACATATACGTAATCTTTCTCCGATGTTTAACCTCAAAGCTTTCACAGTTTGCGTTATTATTTTCCACATTTCGGCGTGGCCTTTCTTGTAATTTTGTCAGAGAATTGCCCAAATAGTACTTGTTTATGCTCATTAATTACTTGCAGCACTGTTACTTTGTTTGAATACTAGAGATTCTTTTAGATTTGCAGACATAATGCAATTTCTTGGCTTGAATATGCGATTTAAAACAAATACGTGCAAACAAAATCGCATCAACAAACAATCTACGGGTAATAAATACACTCGAAACAGCCTTCTCGACGCTCGGATACAGTTTTGACAAGTGACTAACGATAACATTTTAGGATTGTACCAATGTAAAATAAATGTTCGTGAAACAGTTTTATTAGAACTGGTGGAATTAAGGCTAGTCTAGTCTTGTCTACTATTAACTGTAACTAGTAAACTAGTTGTTTCCCGAAACAGGCCCTGGTCGTCAGAAAACAGAAGTTTTGAGAAAACGGAAGTTCAAGCTTTCAGAACGTTTCAAAACGTGATACATAGGACGTTTCAATTACAGTACTTTGTACTCTGTAAAGTCCACCTCCAAAAATAATAATTATAATTGGCGCAAATTTTTTTAGATGAAGTGTACGTAGATTTCTAAGGTGAACTAAGGTTGCAATAAATTATAGTTAGTGTATGTTTTTACTATTTCCACTTAAATGAGGAATCAGAAACGAGAAAAGGAAACAGGTTTTATGGAGACGGCTTAGCAAAGATTTGCATTTCAAGCAAATGGAAGCGAAGACCTACATATAAAATATTTTCTACTAATTTGAGTAATTAACAGTAATGAAAATGCTTCGTAAATATATTTGTTAGATTGTGAATGTGCATTTTGAGAAAAATTAATTCTACATAAAAATGTAACCGCTTTCCTTAGTTAATGCTTTAAATTATGAACCGTTTTGTTGGAAGGGGGCTCACATGTAGTTCTTGACAATGCTGAAAAATTAAATGATTCCATCAAATGGACCGTGAGCTGTAAGAGAGCATTTCATGACTTCGGAAAATAAATATTAGCTAACATAAGTACTTCAAATGTTATTATTTCATTTCAGTTTGCTAGATTAATTTCAGATAAACATTTTCAGCGACAGAATTATGAGCACATTTATCCTATTGGGTATCATTTATTCAGCTGAAATATAGTTTGCATAGGAAATGATAACGAAGTATTGGAAGAGGAACATTAAATGTAGATTTCCAAGCAAGGGTGGAAACACAAAATGTTCATCATCATCATCATCATCATCATCATCATCATCATCATCATCATCATCATCATCATCAATCATAAATGGAGATATGCCAAACGTTATACCATGGAACTGCATTTCAATGGATATCGTACAGAAAATTAACTAATCGTAAACAGAGTATAGACTTATTGTTTAAGGTATATCAAATCATCAGCGAACTTAATGGTGAATGTATTTTGACCCTTACAAGTGAACTCATGTTGAAGAAGTTGGTAAACCCGTCATTTATTTATTTTATTTTTTGCTTTATATTATTTTCAAGTTTTATTAGTTCGCCTTACATGCTTTAGAGCTCGCACACTTTCATAGACATACTTCATGCTAACTAATTGCAAGAGGGTCAAAGTGTCAAACAGCTTTCGTAATAAATATATTTAATAATACCGGGTGGGCTGTGAGGCTTGGGATATGAATTCTGTAGGTCCTGTGCTCAAATCCTGCGACCGGTATTCCTGATGAGGTTTTCCTCTTTGCATTTTAAGAAAGGAAAAATGGAGGGTTAATATTTCACTGCCGCGGATTCAACTTCCATTTCCCCATTTCATCTAAGTATGCCTGTGTTTGTGATGTCATCGCGGCGGCCCTGATCATCCATTCAGGGAATCATTCAAAGTAAACGTGTATTCAATGTGCGTCTAGAGTATTTAGATTCCCGAGAAGGCGACTGACCGGGGCTTTGGCGTGCAAAATCTAGGAGGTATAATCTCTACAATACATCGAAAGAAGAAGAACAAATATTGGATAATACCAGTTTTCCATCACCAGCGTCACGGACTATTCTTATTGAACAGTTAGAGAATTTGTTATATAAAATTCATCTTTCTCTCACTCTTCAATAACAGAAGGCAGATATCTACTGGACAAATGTTCTCCACAGCGATTACGTGTTGTCAGCTAGTTCTGTGCTTTCTTAATTGAAATCCATGTTGAGGAGCAATGTACGGAATTAAATGTTAAAATTATCCTTTTGGTACTTAAATGAAATTTAAGGATATTGATGCTTTGTTAATAATGTCTAATGCCCGTTTTTACAACTGAGGCACCACAAGCGGTACAGGCGGTGGTCACTGGTGATACATGAGATGAAATGATATATTGCGAAAGGATTTTTTAAAGCAAAGAAACGTTCCAAACCTAAGTTTAGGGTACCTCCCCGGTATTTGCTATTTATGAGGACTGAAGAAAAACCTGGAAATTACCTCAGTCAGGAAGTACGGTCCCGGTGGGATTCGAACCCCAGACCTCCCGCTCACGAGTCCGCGCCTTAACGACCTGGGTCACCTGTGGCGGTGGATATTTATTATTATTATTATTATTATTATTATTATTATTATTATTATGTTTACTTTAAAGAGCTGATTTTGTATGTAATGTGTTGGCAACACTGTTAACTCGCGGAGGTTCATCTCGTCCCCTATATTCAGGTGTGTGTGTGCACGTCGAGAGGAATCTCGCACAGCGCAGCGGTGAAGAGTCGCAGTGCGTTATCGACGGATGTTGTGACGACTCCTGGATTGCTGCCCGTCAATTAGAAACGAATCAATGCGACTTGCCTATATATTCAGGAATATTAGGCAATTTTCGATAACTCACTTATTATATACTTTTAAGTAGTAAAAATACTGCAAGTGACATTTCTTTGCACAGCAGTTTGGTATGCCTCTACCTGTTAATTTTGAATTTTACAGCGAAAAACACAATTTACTTATGTAATGGTCGTTACGTCATTCCCTTACACCCCATCTCTCTGAAGACAGACGCTGTGTAGAGAGTTTGGGTCAAAATAGATGTTTGACTTTATGCATAATTTGAATGATTTGTAGATAACCCCTATACATCATTTTGGTTTGTTTGGGAAATTTAAATCGTTTAGCCACCATGCTGTTACACTGACACACACTTTTTTGTCATTTGCAGTAACTTGCATCTTTTTAACTTTAAGTGCACTTTTCTTCAAAACTATATAAGATGAATTCTTTAGTGTCGCCGTTTACAAATGGTGAAGACTTTTTAATTTATAAGCAGGATAATTAAAAAGAATAGCGCTATATAGGAATATTTTCAAGTTTTCAAATATTTTAGAATCTGAAGATTTAGATTAATAGTTTATGGGACAAGTGCATCTAAAGCAGCAAGTATTAAAAATCATATTTTGTCTGTTTTATTAAAGTAATTATAAAATAATAACACTTAATGTTAATCCAATTTAAAAACAATTTATAATTCACAAATAATTTCTTAATAAGTGATAAACTTTTCATTTGGTTAGACTGTACAGTTTTTAGTAACTCAGCGTGTATTCTGTTAAGGTTCAGCATCACTGTGTCTTTACTAAGTGTCCTTAAGATAGATTTTATTCCGCGCGTATGAGCAACTCGTTTCGTAGTATGCCAGGTATATTTAATGAGTTCTACTGTATTCCTTGCCCTATTTAAGCTATCGCTTCTGCCGTTTTCACACTCTATGACGAGAGTTAATCTTATTAGTTTAGCAGGCCGTATTTAATAGACATTAAGCATGCTTGGTAATGACAATAGACAGTCTGCGGTGTACAGGAAATGATAAAACGGCCCGCGCGACAAATAAGTATGAACTTAATTTTGTTATACCATAATTTTCGGTTTTAAAATAAATGAGCATTCATTTGAAGGCAACAGCTGTGCTTAGTGTATCTCTCTATTTTTATTTCTGAAATAGCGTAATATGTATGTAATAAGTAAATAATTTTTAATCATACTTATATGCCCCTTGGAGCTGTCACAGAACATATGAAATCTTTAAGTTCAACCATGTACACTTTTCGAGGCATGCCAATATTTGATAATAGAAAAACTGCGTTTTCCGAATAATTATTTGCATAGAATGACAAACCGCCACGGTTAGCCAGGCGCGGACTCGTGAGCGGGTGGTCTGGGATTTTTTCCCCCTCAGGGCCGTCCTCCCTGACTGAGGTTTTTTCCTGGTTTTCCTCAGTCCTCATAAATGGCAAATACCGGGGAGGTACCCTAAACTTAGGCCTGGAACGTTTCTTTGCTTTAAAAAATCCTTTTTAATCTCATGTATCACCAGTGTTCACCGCCTGTCGTGCCTCAGTAGTAAATACGGGCGTTAAACACTATTAAAAAAATATCTGCCAAAAGTATGACATTGATTTTTTTTGGACGCCTTGGTTAGAGAATTAATAAAGCGCATATTATGACAATAGGGTAACTGGTATCCGTAAGCCGCTTCAATAAATGAAGCTCAGGTATAAGTAAGTGCTTTCAAAACCCGTGACTAAACTGTTAATTAATTTCTCTTCAAGTGGAACAATGAGATCCCGCCAGGAAACTTCATTTATCGAAGGGCGCTGTAGAAAGCATTGCACAAAATTAGTAAAAGTTAGTATATCTCGATCGGCGCTGTATTTCCCAATCTTGGAACGTTTCCTAAAATCTGAGCATAAAGAGGAAATTTTATACTACAAGCAAAAAACAATTATATTTACTGGGACGAGGTTTTGCTACATAATTGAAGAAAAGCACGGCATTGAAAGGAAATGCATAAGGTAAATTTAACTTAAGCTGCGACATAATGCAATACAGCTGCTCTAGTGTAGTTAAAAAATTTAGTTTTTTTAAAAAGTTTTATACGTTTTTTAAAAGGATTACTAACATATTTCTAACTTTCCTTTATGAAAAGAATCAGGCAATTCCTATAATTAAGAAACATCATCACTTATATGTGTTTATGAGTGTACTCGGAAGGACAGCCCAAGAAACAAAATGCAATTAAACACCTGGAAATAAACGCAACACTTCAATTGTGAAAGGATAGCCTGAATGTTTCTGCAGGAAAAGCGCGCATCTATGCTCGAATAGAGTTTCAACTAGTAAGTCAAGCGAAGTCAACTGTGCTGTTCTGAGACGTAGATATATGTGCCCTTATTTCTACTATCACGTCATGAATATCTTGCCAGAAACACGAAGGATGGCAGCAGAGGAATGGAATCTGAAGTTTTCTTGAAAACATTGAACAGAAAACAATGTTCCAGTTATTGCATTATAAACATTTCTAATTGAAGGCAATAAGTATTATGGCGATAGTATTACATTAAAATCTGTAAGCTACATTTACATGTAAAGAAATAAGAACAAATCTTAAAAAATGGAAAGTTGCGAAATTAGACTTGAGCAGACGAAAAGGCTTCAGAGCAGCAGGATAATATCCCTGTAATCCTAAAAGTAATGATTGTTCATAACACTTGAAAATGGAAAGCAGTTGTTAGCATTACCCTTTCAAGGAAATGATCAAACTCTTGCCTACTAAAACTTGCTTTGGAATACAATATAGATAGATTTATCATCTACAGAGAAAATGTATTAATGCGCTATTCTTTGTACTTCATTGTCTTTATTAGCATTGTTTCTACAAAGCGTACCAAAATAAAAATGAGAATACCATCGGCGTCGTCTTCAAACCATAGGAACAGAGGCATCTTTTGAGAAAATATGTACCCAGAAATCGTCGATCCAACTAAACCAAGAACAAATACTTCCAAACATGAAAAATTATTGACAATTCCTTTATATATATAAAAGCTCAAGAACATGTGCTTATTTTTGTTTCAACCTCAAGAAGTTGGGATTCATCTTAGATGAAATAACAGGAGGAAAAGAGTGTAGAAGAAAGTGAAAAGAAGGCAAAAGTAAGAAACAAAAATAAACTTCGTAAATAAAACTTTCAGAATCCAAAAATCTTCAAGAAGTGGAGCTACTAAAAGTTTTATGGCCAATACACTCCAGTAATAAAACAAAAGAATGAACAGACCGTAGAGATAACACGTGTAAACTTCATGGAATAAAAATTATAAAAGAAATTGATATATGTGATGACATTGCCAAAGATTGCACCACGCATTATAAATATATTATTGGATAGGAGGCAACTGCTGAATTCCTATTATTTCCTGAAAAAATGCATACTCAAATTACATTTTCATAGCGATAAAAATCTGTGCTAACAACTGGGAAAGATGCCAGTGATACATACAAAGTGATTTAGAAAGAATGTAACAAACTCCCACATAATGCAGACCCCTGAAAATAAACGTCCGGTACAAGAGATACAGGAATTAAAGACACTGACTGTGGGCCATGCAGAAGTCACGATGTATACATTTATTTGTTTCATTTATACATTACATACAGTACCGATTGTTCAGAATGAAATACCTGCCTCAGCAAATTATCAGTCACATCAGCACTGAAACCCGCAGTACCAGTTAAACAACTGCACGATACAAAGTGTCCACCTCCTACTTCTAGGTAGCATTAATAACCTCACCCTCTCAAAAATCACAGGCTGCTTCTATCCTAGGCAGAAGATCTTCCAAGCTTTTCATACACCATACTCTCACATAAATCCAGAGGATTGATAACAGGTGATCTGACTGGCCACGCAATTGCACCATATCGATCTCCAAAACTATTAGTAAGGCTCTGCCGTGTCACTTAACTGCGGTGAAGGAGTGCACCATCGTGTTGAAATCACAGGTGTTCCATCAGTCCTGGTAATGGGCTCAACAAGAAAGCTGATAAACATGAAAAGTGCTAGTAGAACGACAGGGCTAATCAGATGGCCAGAAAGAACTGTACACCATATTTAGGCCAAACGAACCTGAGATCTATGAATATGAGTACCATGTGGGTTCTCCTGAGCTTATATATGCCCATTGTACACATGTGAAAGTAGCTTCATGCTAAATAAAACCACACTGGTAAAAATGGGGCACCTTCTCAACTTCTTACAAAAAAATAGGGAGAAGGTTATCTCCGAGTATAGTCAGCTGGTGTCAAATGCCGCACAGGTTATTGGGATATTGTTGCTGGTCATGAAGTACCCGCCATTCGGTGTTTTGACCTATGGCAACTGTCCTACGTGCTCCAAGTGTCTACTTCCTTTCAAGGTGTGACATGTTCTCCCCATGAGATGTGTCTGAGGTTGTAATGCCCCTATGTGTCGCGCAAATATGCAATGATGCGACTGCGTGCGCAACCCCGCTGCCATCCCCATAACCCCCATACACAAAAACCATATCAGCCATTTCGCTCACAGAATCCTGTTTCGTGCTCTTTTAGCATAAAGTGCGGCAGTAACTATTGGTAGTTAACCGCGAAAAAGCAGACAAATCTGAGTAGTTTGGTTGTTAGGAACGCTCTGTGCTGTGAGGTACTCACCACTTCCTGCGCCAACTACAGTCGGAATCGTTGATTCCTTGATCTCCGGCACCGAAACAGTCTGAACGCTCGTATTTCATTTGTGGAGACCTACAGTATGTGGGAGTTCCGTCACATTCATCCTGAATCACCCGGCATGTATGACGTTTGAAACATGGTTTTATATATTTGAACATCCAGCAAATATTCCCACTGTTCAAATATCTGCTTTAATAATATACTCAAATACAAATAATAACGCATATAATTAAAACTAAAAACTCCACAGGCTACACTAAAAAAATACAAAGGCAGTGTTTCCTGTTCTACTTGTTTTCCAGCTACATTTTGCTATCATCAAATAAGAATCTACACTTACTGCATCACCTAAAACTTCTCAAATACCAGAATGCAATATATATATATATATATATATATATATATATTATTCTTTCACTTGTCTAGCTTCTTGCCATTGAAGAACTCGCAGTAGTTCGAAATATAGCAGTTTCAAGTGTGACTCTTTCTCAGTGTTTTATCCTTATCTACTTTTATTATTACTGTTATTTTTGTTACATTGTTAGTAGTGTTATTTTATTTTTATTTTTCATTTATATTATGTATATCCTCCAGTAATGTACATCTCCCTTACTGTCCAACACGCTTCTTGTTAATTCTAAATCTCCTCCACCTTCGTTTCCACCCATTTCTGATGATTTTTAACTGCAGCCTATTCTCTAATTTTAAACAATTTGTCATCAAATAGCTCATTTCAGGAGCTTAGAGGAGAAAGGGGAATGAAAAAATTTGAAAGTGTTTATGGGCAATTATTATTATTATTATTATTATTATTATTATTATTATTATTATTATTATTATTATTATTATTATTATTTCCTCAAGCGCTTTTGTGATTGGTGTACAGATACTATCCTTTAAATTGCGTTTAAAAATATCAAGAGTGTAAAGGCAAATATACCGCTGTAGTAGATTTTGTACTGTTACTTAATCGGTGTTTAGTATTAGATGATGGAGTTAACAGGGATTTTGACTACACCAGGTTTATAATTACGGACTGTGAAACATTTTCTAAACAACATATTTATTTCATTGAAAATACTAGACAGGGAAACAAGTTTCAAGTTGTTTCAGTTACTAGGGACAAGATCAAAGTTTTCAGCACCCTTTTCACAATGGTACCAAAAAGACAACTACTAGTACCAATATTCAAGGATGAAAAATATTTGAATTTTCTAATAAGTTTGTGATTGGTTTTGAAATTCACTTTGTCCACAAGACTTCGCTTTCTAAAGGTGTTCAACTTCAGAAAGGGAGGAATTCAGGGAAATTCAATCTTAACTTCATGGAAAACTCACAGCAGAGAAACAACATTTCTTATAAGTCCTTCTGTTCCAATATCTTACAACATCTATTCAGCAAACTATCAGCGATATTGACTTCAACAAAAAGATTTTTTCAACAGGAAAGTGAGCGCAAATTAAACCAGACTCCTATATGGTGATTTATTACTTAATGTTACATATTATTTACATTTAATTTTAGTTGTTTTAATATATTTCATTTATTTGAAAATAATCAAAGAGTTTAAATCTAATTTCAGAACAGATGAAGGAATGGTATACAACTTTTTCTGGTATATAATTTAGTACTCTTTATTTTTCCAACTTAAAATATGATTTATCAAGACCTTTCTCTTTGCAGCTCCTCTGTCGGTCCTGGCGGTGTAGTGGTAACCATACTTGTTTCCTAAACCCAAGATCGTGGAGTTTTTCGTGCGTAAAAATCCTAAGTTTGGCTTCCATCGGAAGGGAAGTGAAGCCGTGGGTCTCGTGTCGTACATTTACGGCACAAAAATGAACCTCAAGCCTGAGAGAAGAGGCCTCTGAGCAAAATTTGTCGGCCGTTTCACGCCCTGAATTGAATGGGACGCTGATGCATCTTCTTTCAGGCTTGAGGTTCTTTTTCGTGCCGTAAATGTACGACAGGGACCCGCGGCTTTATTTCCCTTCCGTAGGAAGCCATACTTAGGATTTTTACACCCGAAAAAATTCATCGGTCCTGGTCGAGATCAAACCCGCGATCTTGGGTTTAGCAGGCAAGTATGGTTAACACTACACCACCAAGACCGACACATAGGAGCATGTTTCGGCACCTATGGGTATTTTGTACCTATGCAGCCCAATGGGGGCACGTACGGAAGAGAGGGATGAGATGAAAATTTGGGCAGGCAGAACTAGGAACGGCAACACACGGGCATAGGTGGGGTCCTTACCTTAGATGGTAAGTCCCAAACAACGGCAGTCTGCGAGAACCGTGACGATATCACCCGGTGCGACTGAACCGGCCAGAGGCCAGGATAGGTGCCCTCCACCGCCACGCCGCACATCACCAGAGGAAAGTTCGTGAAAAGAAAAGGTCCCCCATTTGCCTTAGTGACTAGGAAATCCACGAAAAAAACCAAGTTTAAGAGACCAAGGGATTTAAACCAAGAACCTCTCAAATGCAAGTCCCAAACGTTGTTGCTGCACTTGGTTTTCCCCCTTCGTATTTGTCATAACTTTGAATTTTTAAAACAATGGAATTTTCAACAGGTACTGTCTACTAGCGCTTAAACTTGAACTGTCCTATTACAGTATAATTTTATTCGGGGGAATAAACTCATTTTTTAATCTCACAATCAGAACATTTGAACTCTGACTGAAATCGCTTCCATCCAGCACTCTCTTGCCAAAGGCTCAGAAACTGCCTCGGGACTAAGAATGTCTTAATTGCAGTTGTGAAAGTAGTGCTAATGGGATGCAGAAGTTTTCCCACTTTCATGCAGGTACCGGGAAGTGGAAACCTTCTCTCACCTTCAAGAACAATTAAGGGAATGAGTGTCGAGCAACAGGTTTATGACGCAGTCCAAAACTTGAAGATTGAAGATGTTGGCATAGTAAATACTAACAAGATCTTTTGAGCAACAAACCGATTGAAGACGATTCTTTTCAATTTAGTATACGTCCGAAATAATAGATTTTAGATCTATATTTTTGTGCTTCGAAACTTAGAGTATCAATGAATCAAAGCCATGAAACACCTGCTGGGAGAAAAGCGATAAAAAGCAATAAATTAATGGTTACACAATCAAAAACAATCAGAAAACGTTCATTGTGTGGCAATTAATTTGATTATCGATACTGTTTATTGTATAGGGTTCCATCAAAACATGGGGCAAAAATGAAAAATAAATTGCATAGGACGAAAATAAAAATAAACCATCGCCCTGAGTCTAAAAATGTTTGATCCACGAATTTATTCATATATTTATTTTTAAGTATTAATACAAACTACACGATATAATTAAAAACAAACTGAAAAATAGTCATCGTTAATACCGAGAGCAATTATTCGGAATGGTGGAAACAGTCTTTCTGAATTTTCTGTTAAGCCTCGTTTTATACACAAGAATAAATTAATGCTAACGTCAGCTTTTAAAAAAAAATGTTGATATTGTAAATGCTTTATTTTGAAATATTTTATTTTTGAACGATTTATTGGCAGAATAATTTTAGGATCTCAGTGCATTATATTACATAATGTTATTCAATATACGGGCTTTATTTATAAATATTGTCCGCTTATGTGACGTTTTACGTGTCGGCTATTAAGCGCATTTCAGCGGACAGCTCCCGTACTGCAACTCCGCTATATAAAATGTGAGGTATTGTTCTGAATGAATGCATACTGCCATAAGACCGAAAGGGAACCAACTCAGAAAGCAGCATTCAAGTAAAGAGGAAGCAGAGTTGATGTGCAAGTGCCGGCGACGGTACTCCAGTAACCGAGAGCGGAAAAAAAGTTATAACTAAAGACAATATTTAAAATTATAAAGAAATAGCGCTATAAAATCATATTGCTTTCATATAATTTTTTCTGACAGGTTCGGAAACTCTTTCAATTGTCCAAAAATTGCTAATTAAATACAAAGCACTATGCTTGAGATTAATTTAAACACGTGGAAGTCAAATTACAGGAAATATACTTTACCAGTGCTGCCAGTGAAGTTAATGGCGCTATTTTTAGAAAACAGACTATTCACTTTTAAACAGTACTGTTATAAACAGATTTATCATGTTCAAAGTGAGGTTATTTGAGTTACAGGCCGCCTGAGCGCGGTTGCTTAATGGGAAAGGGCAGCCTCGGCTATCGAAAAAAGTGAGATAGTTGGCGATTGCAAAATTGTAATTTTAGTAACTTTATTTTTACAGAAAGCATAATATGATACTATTTAAAATGATTGTAATAAACACTACCCTGCGTTATATGAGATGTCAATATGTAACTTAGCGGTAATATTTTGCCGGCATCAGTGCAAAATAACTCCTGATTTTCGCTTAAATTTAATTTTCTTCCATAAGAATACGACGGTTCGGAACATTTCTCTACCTGGAACAGAATGCCAGGATATTTTCTTGCAAATCGCTTTACCATTTATCTACAAAAATCCTTTTTCACATTTATATTCTAGATAAAAACCCATAAATATTGACTATAATTTTGTAGGGACATAATTAACGACGAACAATTAGCATACAATTTATACGAAATAAAAACACAGAGTAACACACAAAAGCACTCGCTGACAGAGACTCCTTAAAGTACAAACTGGTACCTGCACATGCATTATAGATATTTACGGCTGGATTCTCGCAGTAGGCAGCCGACCCGTGACTCAAATAACTTCAATGTATATGTTTACAGTGTATTTGTGCTTTTACCAGCACATAAATAATAATTGAACTGTTTTCAAATTCACTCGTATTAGATGCATTATCTTTAATTTCAAGAAAATATGATAGCAGTAAAATTGTATCTTTATTATCATAATTTTTCCTTAATAATAAACAAGCTGTGTTTAAGTGAATATCGACAAAATTCTTGCAAATAAAGCGCTTCATTTTCCTTGCAGGTATCTCCTGTTAACTGTTTCAAGAGTTAAAATATGAGAAAAACAAACAGTTTATTTTGTGCATTCTGACAACAGAAGACTTCAAATAGAGCTCCCATTCCAAGCCTTATATTGTATATTGGAACAGTAAATAGAGGAAACAGCAAGCAAATAAGTGAACATACTTCCTTATTGCGAGTGAATTGCCTCTTGCTCTGGAAGTGTGCTGAGCGAGTCTGGAAAGACATCACAGTGAGGCATACATATCTTTACCGGCACATGCCCGTCGGGAACGCTAGGAGAAGGTATGTTGTTAACTTCCTCTGCCTGTTTTCGTTACGCTTTTCTCACAACAAAAAATTAAGGTTAAGGTGGGGTTTTTGCTTCCTTGAAAGAGTTGGAAGTTTTTTTAACGTGCATATAATCTCATATATAAAATTAAGTCTAAATATTGCTCTAGATATAATGAACAATTAAAAGTAAGCCTAAAATGTCCATATAGCTTTTCTGAAAAAACTTAATTTCAGAATTATGAAAGTCATTCCTTGCTTAACGCCAAATGTCACCAGGAATGTAAATATAAAAAACTTACAAGACCACATAACACAATAAAACCTTTTGCAGGTCTAAGGGGCTCATCGACTGAGATTTGGTGGCGTGGTCATTGCCATTACCATAGAAACCCCCCTCCCTTTTTAAATAAAAATAATTGTAGCAATTCTGAAGTAATTAAATTTTACGATGAGTTTGTCAGTGACCTTCTATTCTGAAATAATTCCCCCAAAACATTGAAGGGTTTGTAATCATAATTTTATCTCAACAATATCTAACCAGTATTTACGCTATTTATAGACCACCCTGTAGAGGGAGAATTGAGTCTCGTTTTAGAGTTTCCCCACGGCTTAACGAGCGATAAAGTAAATTTATCTTGTCAATGTTTTAACAAAACAATTCGCTATCTCAAACATTTCTTATCCACATTTATCTAGCAACAAGATTTTTGACAGAACTACGCGAATTACAGAATTTCTCGATTATTAACTACGAAATTCAAAAGTAAAAATAAACGTTTAATGTCAAAGACTCACAAAAATATCAAATCAAAATTTGAGGAATAAACAAAAAAGAGTTAGGAACGTGTTAGGAAAACCTACACACAAAAAAAAAAAACAGGAGAAAAGGGGGCAAAGCAGGAATTAATCGAAAAGTTCAATTTTACAGTGATGAGCTTTGAAGGGTTTTTGTTTTTCTGAGCTGAAGGAGGCTACAGGGCGGCAAGTGACCATACAGCTGTACACAGCGAAGGTAGCGCGTTGTCGGTTAAGACTAAAGGAAAACGCGAAGAAGACTGCAAGGAAACTTGTACATCAGTTTCTCAATCGTGTTCTGAGAATAGAAACTTATTGCAAGATTATCCCTTTGTACCACACAAGATGTTAGCTAAAAAGGAAGTTTAATGTGGAAGTTGCATAGGAAACAGCAGAAAGCAGAAAGAAAGACTTTCTCACAGCCCACAGCAAACCCAGTCAAGCTGTGCAATAACACAAGAAGATGTAGGAGTCGCCTTTTGCTGTGTTTTCTCACACATTGATACGGGTAATGAACTTTGAAAAAGTTATTTTGACCAGTCATTAGCAAATGACTCAGTTTCTGTTTCTGTTTAATAAAGCGTACTGAATGGGCGGTATAGTATCCTGCAGGACTATAGCAGCGAATTTCCCCCATCTCCAGGGTACAGTAGACTCAGAGGGGAGAAATGGTGAGCAGAACAAAAGTGCCGGCACGGCAAGCCAAAGATCCGGCCTTGATCTGAATTTTTCCGTTTAACTCTCGTTATTTGTAAGCTTTGTTTACTTTATTTTTATCAGTAAATGACTAAAATACAGAATATGAATACAGAGAGTTAAAAAAGTAGGTTTTATATTTATGTTTACCGATCCAATCAATAAAATCTTAATGTGCCAAAATTTGGTGGGCTATTTTGCCCATATACCGGAGTACATACCTTTGCATCATCACAAACCGCAATCTTTATTTTTTTTACTTAATCTAAGCTTCTTTTTCCTTTTTCACTTTGCAAGTCTTGAAAGTACTTCAAGAATACATTACATCCTTACGATTTCAGTGCCAAATAATGAGCCTATTAGGTTGTTTAAACAATACGAAAACGGGTTTATTGATTCAAAAACATTTGCATAAAATTAAGGCGTACGTTTATGAAAAAATGTACACAAACATAACTTAGTAACACAGAAGATTTTGATTGGTTTTATTTACGGACGCTCTATAACAGCTCGGGTCATCAGCTCCCATTCTATTCAGGGCATGAAACGGCCGAACAATTTTACTCGGAGGTCTCTTCTTTCAGGCTTGAGGCTCTTTACCATACCGTAAATGTACGACACGTGACCCACGGCTTCACTTCCCTTCCGAAGGAAGCCATACTTAGGATTTTTACGTCCCAAAAAAATCCATCGATGCTGGCTGGGTTTGTACCGCGATCTTGGGTGTAGAAGGCAAGCATGGTTACCACTACACCACCAGGACCGACGTAACACAGAAGACATGTTTCTTCAAAGATAAATATATAATACTTTTTAAATTATTACCCTATACTCCCAGGGGTCCTCGAGGACATGTTCGATATCCTAGAATTTCGAGAAACATAAGAAAAAAAAATTAAAGCTCTCCAAAACGTGTTAAAAATAGTTCCACTTTCCAGGTTTCTTCTCGTAAAGGAAAACGAAAACCTCAAAAAGAAAATTTTAAAAATATCTAATATAGCTTTTGTTAAAACGTTGACAAATATACTTGTAATTTAATTGATCAGAAACTTAGCAATAAAAAACTTTACGTTTCTTACAAAAATGAGTTTTTAAAACTCAAAATGGAAAAGTATACAAGTTAAATGAGTTCTAGCACAATATGCCGATTTAATTTTTTTCTGCATAGGGCGGAAAAAAGCTGTAACCGGTTAAATAATTCTCTAAACTTACAAACTATTCGCCCATGACTTCGAATTTTTTTCCATTTTATTCTTTATTTCAATTTTTTTATATACTTATCTCAACATATTTAAATTGAAAATTTTGAAATATAAAAATCCGTGAAATCAAATTAACATATATCCAAACTCACATAAACTTTTATGATTTACCCAGCTGTCTGGTATTCCTTAATAATCAGCATATACCTGGCTCACTAAGGGCAAATGAGGGACTGAGAAGGCAAGGAGAACAAGTGAAAACCTTATATCAACACATTAATGATAAAGTCTTATTACAATGACTTCTGCTAGTAAGAATAACATTTTTCTCTCACACTAACAGCGTAATATAAATTTTTGAAGTCAATTTTCTGAGAATCAGATTTTTGTTAATTATACACCTTGGCTTCTCAGCCCCTTAAATGAATGAGTTGACCCTGCCCCCTCAACAAAGAGCATATTAAATAAGAATATCGAGAAGGCTCACAATAAAAAACAACCTCTGGTAGAGAACGGCCTGTCCCGGTATTCAAGCTAGAAGCCAAAATTTCTTCTTCGTTGGCAGATCGCGACCTACAATCTAATGGCTCGAAAACGAACTTGAAGGCAACCAGAAAGAAAAATGATACCACAGGCTACAACCAATCAATAAAGCACTCGCTACATGCTCCAACCAATGAGCAGTAGCTATTGTTTTGAAGAAAATTCCAAGGAGATAGGCGTAATATAAAGAAAGGAAGAAGGAAGAAAAGAAATGAAGAAAAGGGAGATTGCGTTGTGCAGTATTCTTAGTAGCTCTTAAAAGTACTTCCTCGCCGGACATTGTTTCTTCCTCACTGATATGTAACAATCTAATGGTTTCTTAACAGCAGAGATAAGTTCACTTGTTCAAAAAGCACCAGAACAGTTAATAATACTATGTCTTTCTCAGTTCTTTACATTAAAAGTCATTATAGATAATTTACAAGTTAGCCAGGAAACGAAAGGAAAACTGTGTTTTATGTTTGTTCTTAAAGGTTATAATTAAGTCTCATTTGAAAGTGGTACAAATGTAAGAATTAGTAAATCACATGTAAACAAATGGCCGACAAAAATGAAACAATGCCCATAAATTTCTCTTGTGTTGTTTCACAATGCCCACTCTTTTATCTTGCTTAATTAGCGAAACTAGTAGGAGGAATTGTCTGAAGACCGAAGAGGAGATTGCACATGGCTGGCTGACAGCTTATTATAAAGAATTCGATAAACGTGATAAATGGGCCACGCATTGGCACGTTCCGCGGAATTAAAACCTTCCCTTGTTGTTATCTCTTATCCAACTTCCACAGTAATAAGCGTGCAACGGTTGAGACGGGCGATATGAGAGAACATATTGGAAAAACGATCACTTAACTTCTGTTAAAAAACCGTCAAGCGGCCCTTCATACTCTTTAAGTAACTTTCACAGCCCCAACGCTTATAAAATTCTTACATAATAGCAGATGAAATCTTCACGCGAAATTAGTTTTAGTACGGCAATAAAGAAGACTGGCGAATGTGATTTGAGAATTTTGTCTTTTACCTCTTTCAGGAATTTAACTCCATTCAGCTCATGGCACCAAAAACTATTCTAAGAATTGTTTTGTGACAGCTAACGGAGAGAAAGACACTTAAAATTATTGAATAGTTTAATTAACGACCTAAAATATTTGAAAATTATTTATAAAATTATCTAAAATTACCTAAAACGGCTTTAAAATCCATTTGTCTTAATTTCAGAACATGACAGCAAATATAAAACAGTTCTTACTTCTGAAAGATTCGAGCTGAAATTAAAAATAAATTAATTGGCCAATTAATTAACTTAACATTAGAATGCCCGAGGTTCAAGCACCCCCTAACAGATGAATGTAGTGATGTATGATTTCTGAGCTGCGAACCAGGCTTGAATCCAGCTTCGGTTTCAGATATTTTTATGTTCATTGTTTTTCTCACGCATTACATAAGTTTGGCGCTTTATGTCCACAGGACTCTTTGTATTTATTTATTTAATTTGTTGGTAATAATGATGCATTCACACATTTTTGTTCATTCTTTTGTTCATCTTTTATAGAAAAAATTTTAAAAAATAAAATTCATGTATCAGCGTATGCTATCTCGAAATTATTTTTCTGGCATGTTTTGTTACAATGGTGACAGTAGTCGATGAAAACCACGTAACAAAAGGAATCTAAATCTAGGGATTATTTCTAATAACATTAAATACTTTCTTATGAAATGGTCCTAAAGTTTGGCAGTCTCTGTGGCAATGCATTCCAGAGACGGGCAGTGATGATGAGTAGTATGTGCCGGGTTTGAAACCGTGTGTTTCGGTTATGAGAGGAAGACAGATTTTGAAAATTGATACTTGTGAAAAGTAGTGGGAGACAATGAATGTTTCTTGGATCTTTCAGCCGGAACCAAGACGGCATATCGAGGGAGGATGTATATGATCGAACAGACGCACATCGCAGATGTTATGAACACGCTGTAGTTTTTGCGTTAGGTTAGAGTTTAAGTCTGTGGGCATAAAATCGCAGTAGTCGAAGCAGGGAGTGCACCAAGATCTTTTTTTAAGGTTCTGGGTAAGGACACGTTTAATCTGTTAAAACTATGGATTAGAGAACTTACTTTCCTTCTCTCGGTATTAGAACGAAATAAAGACAATGGCGGTGGTGTAAAAATTACGATATGCTGTTGTAAGCACCAAATATACGGAAAACTGTTGTATTTGGGAAACACTTTAATGAATGTCAAAGAGATTAAAGATAATGATGATGTACATTTCGGGGACAATGAAGAATAAGAATAAGAAAGAAAGAAAGAAAGAAAGAAAGAAAGAAAGAAAGAAAGAAAGAAAGAAAGAAAGAAAGAAAGAAACGTTGAAGCTGCATATTGAAACTGATTTGTGATTTTTAACCAAAAATTTCAGGTTGTCAAATCTGGGGAGCCAGTCATTAGAGTTGCGAATGAAAAAGTTAGAATTGAGGGGTCTATTAGGCCACTATAGCTTCAATTATGGAACAGCATAAAGAAAGACATTTTAAAGAAAGAATTAAGTGGAGAATGTTATTGGATAAAGACTTATTTCGTTGGTGTAATCGCTTCACTCTGTAGCAGATAATCTCATTTGATAAATCCGCCAGTACAATTTCTGCGACTTTGTTCCTTCACTTGAAACTGGAGATTTTGAAAATCTGATTCCACTGTCCCAGAAAATTTCAATCTTCGTACCGCTCGCTACTCATAAGGAAAACTCAGATTTCTCAATTTTAAGTTAAAGCTGCCAATTTATTTTCCAGTTTCTCCTCCTCGCCATTTACTTCAGAGACTGTTCCGTCTTTAAGGCTATCCTTAAATTGCTCTTTCCATTGTCTTCTTCTTTTCGGCCCGTTAGCTCTCTAAATTGCAGCTACTTGATTTCTACTTGTCTGTAAGTTCGTAGTTCCCAATAAAATCTTAAATTTCTCTCTATAACGTCATTTCTGACTTGGTCGCTCTTGCAATTCACGTAGAAATTTTGTTACTGTCACTTATGTTGAGTGAGCATTGCAGTATAGGAATGACCACTGTGTTGTAAAATTTAAAATTTTAGTAAATATGCTGTCTAGTGTGATGTTCTTCGTATTGTTCCACACAGCATTTGGAAATTACTGAGATGGATACCCAAATCGTTAAAAGTGTCAAAAATATTGTATCCCAGAGACTTAAAACAGCTAACTGTTCAACTAGCTATCGAATTATTTAAAATATGTTGTATCTTAGTTGTTATTTTACTTAAAAGGCTACAATTTTGTCTTTTTAGTTGATATTTTGATATATTTTCCCATTATTATGTGTGAAGGTTTTGTGAATTAACTTTTGAGTTTTACGTTACAAAAGCAAATTGCAGGCACCTAATTAATTAATTTGTTTTATTAAGACATAGGAGTCAGCATGGAATATCAAAATGTTTTAAGAAAGTTTCATACTTATGAATTAAATAGGATATTAATAAATTAAATGTTAATATCACTTTTTAATGAATTATTGTGAAGTGAATGCATTCATTTATTATACTTATGACATCATTGTATCAATAGAAATACTTTACTTCCTTGTCAATCGCTGTTAGCGAACATGGGTGCACCGCAAGCTGAAAAGTCCGAAAAGTGATGATATTTGTTAGAAGGAATAAGACAACTTCATTAACTGTAAGGAGGGAAACTTTAGTGTTTGCAAGTATTCCAGTACGAACATGAAGAATTGCAGAGATGGGATCCTTAGCACGGAGATGTAAAAGAAAAAGTAGTTGCTATAATTAATTGATTTAAATAATTTTGTACATTTAGAATTAACCCTAGATTATGTTACAGCATTAAACTTAATTAAAGAATAGCAGTTTTATAATTTCACATTAACAAAGACTACAAATAAGACATGATAGATATGTAAACTGGGTGATTTTTCACTCGCCCCACGTGCAGTTGGCGCACTTGACCGAGCTATTTAGCGCTTGTCTCGTCCACATGCTTGAAAGCCGGCCGGGAGTCGGAGGGAGTGTCAGTACGAGTTTAACTCTAGGAACGTACGGACATGTTCTTGTGTAATGTGTGACAATGTGTTAAGTATTCATTAGGCGGCATAATTGATGTACGGGGATTGTTTCAAGATTCCCTGATACTCAACTTCCAAATTGAAGTCGCTTCACAGATTGCTAATAAAAGGTCTGAAACGGGAAATATTCTCAATAAAGTCACGTACAGAAGAAACATTAGATAACATTGGAACGTTCCCATAAAAACCACTTTTGACCCCTTTCTCAGTAAATAGGAATTTCTTGTTCCTCTGTTCGAACGACTACAAACCTATTGAAGTTAAAACCCTATAAAATTACTGTACTGCAATAAAATCGAGTTACCCTGCATCCAGTAGTAGATTTTGTGAATGAATTTTGAATAGTGTGCATGGCTCTAATCTAATTTTCTTTAAGGACGAATCTGGTTCCACCTAAGTGGGTATGTTAATTTACAACACAACCGATACTGCAGTTCAGAAAACCTAACCTGTTTCATTAGAAATCAAAAAGTAGGAGCGCGGTGCGCAATACCCATTTTCAGGAAACAATAGTGATAAATATGTGCGGAATATTTTGCAATCCATTTTCAATGAATTAAACGCGAGGGAACCTAGGTTCGCATCTTTCCAACAGGAGTCTGCAATGGCCATGTTTCCTTGCATGCAATTCATAAAATATTCGAAGATAGAGCTATTATTAACATATGATCCCTCTGTCCCAGCAATTGTTATCTCTATCGGGTATTAAAGTAAATACTGTGCATTAGATAAAATGGAAAGGAGCTATTGTGAAGAAATCAGTTCCATATCTCAGAGGGAACCTCACGGGGTAATGATTAATTTCATAAGCCACTGAAGGGAGACAGTTAAAGATGGTGAGTAAATGTACCTTTTAAGTGCTAGTGACAACATGCGCTGTAACCATAACTGCGGACTTTCTAAGTCCCGTTCACCGAGGAATCATCTTGAACCAATTACGCGCGGAGCGGTTTTGCGGAGGAAAAACCACCATTACAAAGCGATCCAACTTGTGGTGATTGACTGATTAGTGTTTAAACGCCAGTTTTTACTATTGAGGCACCACAGGCGGTGGACACTGGTGATACATGAGATGAAATGATGTATTGGAAAACGATTTTTTTTAAAGAAAGGAAACGCTCCGGAAATGTCATGGAATTTGCCATTTATGAGGAATGAGGAAAACCTGGAAAAAACCTCATTTAAGGAGGACGGTCCTGGCGGGATTCGAACCCCAGACCTCTCGCTCACGAGTCCGAGCCTTAACGACCCCTGGCGGTCAACATGTGGTGCTTATACAATGAGTTTGTGCATGCGTGTTTCCCGCCGTGAAGTGGCTGTCATTGTGTATGTGATGTTGTTGACCCCAGTCCATTTATTACAAGTACGAGAAGGGATGTGGCCGAGTATGCGTTTTTTCTTTTTCTAAGCCCCACTTGGGCTTTCGGTTTACCGCGAGGACCGCTGCGTCTTCTACCTCCATCACATGACATCATTGGTAGAGTGCAGTGTTGCAGGGGGGCATGTGATTAGTAACGTATTCATACATTAAACAGTCTGTGCAGCATTTCAATACTTGCAATAGTTTTATTTAGTGATGAAGCTGCCTTCACACGAGATGAGCGTGCATGAGCTCAGCGGAACCCACGAGTTACTCACATTGGTCGGTCTCAGGTTCGGTTTGCTCCAAATGTGCGGTGTGCAGTTCTTTCTGCCAGCATATTTAAAGAACTTGTTTACAGTGGCTTCTTGTCGAACACGTTACCAAGTCTGAGGAGGACGTACCTCTCAATGTACGACGGCAAATGTGGTTTCAGCACGATGGTGCACTCCCTCATCGCAGTCACGTGGCACGGCAGCGCCTTACTGCGGCTTCTGGAGATCGATGGACAGGCAAGTACTGACCGATTGTGTGGCCTGTCAGATCACTTGATTTCAATATTTTGGGTCATGTGCAGATCGAATAGAAGATCTTCTGTCTAGGAAAGTAGCAGTCTGTGGTGCATACGCCATCGAGGATCAGGTTGTCAATGCTGCCTAGAAATAGGAGGTCCACACTTTGAACAAGTGTACAGTTGTAATGTGGGTTTCAGTGTTTGTGAAGTAATCTCCCAGTGTTATGCTGCTGAGTTACAATGTGACTCATCAGCATGACTGCACCGCCCACAGTCGTTGTCTTTAATTCTCTGGTACCGGCGCAGTCAGGAAGCTCGAATTTTTGTTGTTTCATTTGCAGGTATCTGTACTATATGGGAGTTTGTCGCATTCATTCAGACTCACTGGTATGTTTATTATTCATATACGTTAACTAAATTTGCTTGTAAAATTTGAAGAATTCAAAATTTTCTAAAAAATTCTCGGGCGTGAAAGTTCCGGGTCGTAAAACAATCAATGTTTATAATAAAGTTTAGGTCAAGGGTAGCGTTCAGTCTAAGAGATCTATGACAGACAACGTAGAGTTCTCACAGAAGAAACATTAGATGACATAATCGATTGGGGAACTCCACCAGAAACCACTTAGACATTTTCACACAAAAAGTCTTTTATTGTGGTTCCGATAAAATATCTATTTATTGTTAAAACCATATAAAATAACTATGCGATACGTGAATACACTTGTCCTATCCTTTGTTTTTGAGAATTAACCCACAAGGAGGGTGATTTTACTTTTTTTCAACAATACTGCTTTAATTCATACGTTGAGAAAAAGTGTTTCAGAATGACGAAAGTTATAGCAAGGATGTTTGGCTCTCTTGGTCCCCCGATTTAAACTCCTTACCACTTTACCGTATACAAGACAAACTCAATCGCTGGAAGAACTGAAACAAAATATTCGCCAGTAAATAACCAGCATTACTAAACGTGAATTTCAGTGATTTTTACATGCATGGACGAGTTTCAGCACTTCCATTCATTAAGTTGGTAAGTAATTTTATTTAAATAGTTCAGAAAATGTTGTGAGCGCCACTGCAGAAGGCAGCGAGCGTCCTATGGTTCATTCTTCATTGAGTCGCTCGGTACTAAACATTCTAAAATTAGGAAGTGTTATCTAAATTTTAGGCTATAGATTTGTGCCTAAATTTCAAGTTTTTTAAAATGCGATTTTACCATCCTGTATATCAAGCACATAAAGTGTGATTATGAAAGTATTTTAATGCCTCATTTAACTATGTCCACGATCCGAAATAAAAAATTGTCAAATAAATTGATTCTTACAAATAATTATATTGGAAATTCAAAACAAAAAATACAAAACATGCAGTTTTAATTTAGAAAAAGCATGAAGAATGAATTAGGAAGTTTTGTGATAGTGATGAGAGAGAGATAGAGAGTATTTGCTTTGAAGATGTATTTCAACCCGGTTCTGTTGTTTCAATTAAGCAATATTTTCTCTTGTATTTGTGCCTAAGAATATTCAAGCGTTCCTTGAGAATTTTAAATGATGATAGTTTTACATCACCTTACTTCTGTACTTAGTTTTTGCTTGATACTTTCTCCGCTATGTCTGGGTGTTCTTTCTCCTTCTGACTTATCAAATTCTTCACTTACATTTTGTTTCGCTCTTGAGCTTTGAAAAACATGGAGTCAAATGTCCCTTCACAAACTTATGGAGTTGTTTTTTCCTTTTTAATTCTCTGTTATCCTTTTCCTATGGGTATTGTTACACGGACAGAAGCAAACAGTACATACACGAAACAGATTTTATGTACCTTCATGGGGCGTCCTGTCTCAGAGAAGCGCTAATCCTATTAGAGCCTGTTTTAATCTTCTTATACGAGACACGTCTTTCAGACAAAATGAATTTCGTTTATAATTAAGGACAGAAAAAGCTGATTTGTTCCAAAATTAATTTTGATTCAAACAATATTATTTCAATCTTGAAAACATACGAGAATTAAGAGAAGAAAATTCTTGATTTTGTTTTTATTTTGATGCAAAGAAAGCTTAAACTGGTTACAAATTTAGAATTCTTAAGCCAGGGTTACCATACATCAGCAATTTTGCGGATGTCCGTATACAGTTCTGCAATTCTATAGTTTGTCCCTCTTTTTTATATTAAAGTATGGTTTATTTATTTTTGTTTCATACGCATAAAAGTAAAAGTCAGGGTTCTTTCTGCATTCAGCATGAATAAAGGGTGCAGACTTTTGCATTAGTAAGACCGACAATTTTATTGGACCCCAATATGGAAAAAATAGCGGTCGAAGTCGCCCTATTACTGTCAATAGCAAACAAGGAACTTTTATACAATTTTGCAAAAATGTACAATATGCAGAGATTGGAAATGAAGAATCAGGCCTAAAATTTTTGGTTCACGGCCGGGATTCGAGCCACGGATTTTCAGCCTTCCGGGCTGACGCTCTAACCAACTGAGCTACCATGTCCTACTGCAAACAGGGAACGTGCCCCAACCAGGAATTCCAGCCATGGTCGGAATTTTTCAAGTCTGCTTCTTCATTTCCCACTTACAAGTTAATGGGGAAGAATTTCCAAATATACAGAGATTTTGAAGATGTCTATATCTCTCTCTTTTTACAATTCCAGACTACAACATGCTTTTTTCTCTAATACAGGCGCAACGAAATAAAGAAAGAAACATAATTTCCATATAACCTGTGGTTTAGTAAACTTTCATTTTAGACATGCTACTTAAAATATAATTGTATAGTAAAAAAGTTGTTAGAAAAAATCAGGCGTAGTGAGAAATATGCAGCAGCTACATAACATGATGAAGTTAAAATATGAAATGCTTTGATAGGGGAAGGGTGTCAGCATTTCCAAATTTTAAGGTTATAAACGTCTGGGCCCAAATCAAGCGTGGAACAAACCTCAATACCCGATTTCCGAAAATCCAGCGTTAAACAGTAACACACTGCTACAGGAAGTTCTGGAGCTTTGCGCTTTCATACATCACTGCCACAGCTTTTCCTGTTGAATGTCTTGAACTGGAATGCGTGTCATGCAATGTAACAAATAAACAGTTGGATATTCTTAGTTTCATCAAGGTATGTCAGTACTAGTGCTGTAAGCAGGTGCTCTCAGGGTGCTCAGGTTTCCCCTGCATCATCATCTCATCTGCATCGCATTATGACTCCATAAACATGTCAGAACATGCTTAGCGTGCCATGAAGGACATAACATTACGCAAGCCAAGGTGTGCACAATACATCAGAGTAAAAACTCTTGTTTTGAAAATAGATGTTCAGAATTGGTTTTTTATTAATTCTTCTGTGAATAAAACAGATAAAGATTTTATTTTGATATACTTTCTTTCATGTTGATATACTTGCGGGCTTTGGACAGATTACTGGAAGTTCCGTCACAGGTTGCTATGATATTCGAAATTAAACATTTCTTGTATAAATAATGCAATTTTTTTTTCAATATTTATATACAGATAACCCTCGCTGATGCTAAAAAAACAGCTCGCACAGGACAAAACATGCATTTGTTCAGTTATGTAAATAATGCACTTTTTCCCTCTGGCAGAAACATTCACATTATATACTAAGAAAAACAGTAGTAACTTTATTAGTGCAATACGTTCATCGCTTTGAAGTGCTAGGAAAAAACAGTCCTTTGTATGAACATCAGGAAGAAATTAACATTTCAATAATGATGAGCTTTGTCTAAAGCAACAATGACACCGCTAGTTGACGTTCTCCGCCTTTCTAGATTATCATTGAGGCTGAGAGGGGTGGCTCAAGTAATAATTCTAGAGACTCGCATTTGGGAGTTCGGGGTTCATTTTTATTGGGTCTACTCCTGACCTTGGATTTTTTCATGGTTTCTCCTGTTACTTGGGCTAATAATGGGATGGATATTAACATTTCATGAATTTTACGCTCTCGCATTTTATATTATTTCATTCTGTCGGTTCTGTTACAGAGTCAAAAGTACCTGGACGAGAGGGTCTGGTGCGGTGTAGTAATGACTTGCGCTTTGGAATCTGCCCCTGAGTCTCACAACTCGGGAAGGGGCTACACCTTAATCGAAGTATTCTATCTAGAAACATGTTAGAGATCTCATCTGCGTCTGCGCAGTCACTGCCCGTAGATCCTGGTCTCCCTCAAGTTATCCCTTCTTTAAGGAAGCCTCCAATGGTGGCACAAGCACAAAGGACAAGCCCTGAGTAAAGTGATATATCCTTGGAAATAGGAATTAAGTGCACTCCAAACTAATCATACTCAGACAACCGTTTTATGTTCAGTTATTTGCACATCTAGTGCACAGTGAACATTGGTAAATTTAACCAATTAGAACTTTGAAATAAATTATAAGTAAATACTGTTTCAATAACCTGCTGAAATATTTAAATTGACGCGACTGTTTGCCGAGTAAACTCTTTAGCCTGTTGCTTATTCAACGAAGCAACGAAATAAAATGCTGTTAACCCTGTTTAAACCAACTGAAAGTTGTAAAACGTACAAAACTCGGAAGAAAGCTGGAAAGCCCCACTTAACAATTTAGGTAGTATACTTTCAACAATATATTGGCAAAATTGACGAGGAATTAAGTAAGGAAGGAATGTAATATGATTTTAAAAAAACAGCTAATATGTTTGTATTTGGCTGAACAGATATTAAGTCTATGTATATTTTAGTTGGTTGCAAATATTTGGCTTCAGAGGTAAGGTTTGTTTTTGAATATATGGGGTATATTCACGGGGGAATCGTGAGGGGTTATATTATGCTAGGTGAAGTGGGTGAAGTAGTTCCCACTGAAATGCAAATTATGCGAACCCTGAATACTCAAAATTTACGACTTGTGTCGCTTATTTAATTGAGAAATAGAATATTATTGTAAAACGGTTTCTCTGTGTAAATATGCACCGATGACATTTTACGACGTCAGGATGAAATCATAATGTGAGACAAAAGATAGTGCACGTTTTCAGAATATTTGGAAAAGTATTTAATAATTATCTACGCACCCTTTCAAATGTTTAAATGAGGGATACCTACTTGTCTTTCAGTGCTTATGTATTTATTTCGATGATTATAAAAGATTCGCTATTACACATTATTTGGAAAATAACAGATATGAATATTTCAGTCTTACTACCTGTCACTTAAAGGAAATAGGTTTTTAACGTATATAAAGTTTTTTTAAAGACATTAAACATTTTATGTAACATATTCATTACATACAGGGTGCGGTAGTGGAGCATGGCAGTGGATTTTACGGACCTGTTGTGGGACACTCAGAACGAATTAAAAGAAAACACATAATGGAAGTAAGTTAGTACAATGCACTTTATTAATGTCTCATTACTTTTTAAAAACTAATTTCCTATGTAGCTTCCACGGCAACAAATGCATTTCTGCAATTTGTATGACTCGCCCCGATGGCACTCATGTCGTTCCTTATATTTTCTTTCAGCTGGATGATGATGCGACACACCCTACTTTTCAAATAACCCCATAGAAAATATTCAGCTGTAGTCAGATAAGGGGTCCTTGGCTCCCAGGCTATGCCTCCTACTTGTAAAATTATGCATTCTGGAAACAGGTTTAGCAGACAGTTCATTGAATCACGAGCAATATGCGCTGTGGCGTCGTCTTGCTGAAACCATATTCATCGTAAAAATAAATTTCGTCAGGAATTTGCAACCTTGTGAGCATTTATTGGTACCACTGTGAGTTGAAGGTTGTGATCACCTTCTTTGAAAAAGTACGGGTCATTAATTCTAAAGGCAGATACTTCACACTAGCCTGTTACTTTAGGACTGTGCAATGGTTTTTCCCCAAGCTTGTAAGAGTTGTTCAAGTAGGGAAAATGATGTTAATTTACTTAA
The DNA here is from genome assembly GCA_030762175.1 of Metallyticus violacea. Lineage (NCBI taxonomy): Eukaryota > Metazoa > Arthropoda > Insecta > Mantodea > Metallyticidae > Metallyticus > Metallyticus violacea. Next base: position 1,950,057 of record CM060841.1, on the reverse strand, counting down.
TCAGAAAGATAGAAATGTACCTCAGGCGACATAATCAGTCTGTTTGGAATATCTGAATTAGCATTCAAAATGTCAGTAAATTGCTACAAAAGTGCATTCGAAGAAGTTTATCAGTTGGTTTAACTCGATGCACATTTGAGGTCACGAAAACTTCTGTCCGATAGATTCAAAGCCTTGCAGAGCGAGTTGGATTTCTCTGTACAGCTACTCTAACTCTCGCAATGTTCTCAGACGTGCTAACTACCAACAAAGTTAGCACGAACTTTCCCGGATTGTTAAATCTACTCACCCACTTTAGGATAGTGTTTCGGGAGGGAATTCTTTCATGCCGTGTGAAATTAAATTCCTTTTTAAAACTTCTCTGCACCTAAGTGATTGATTTCAACGCAAAAAGAAGTTCTTACTGCGAAACACGTTCTGTCACAGACATTTATATTTACAACACTGAGAAAACAATTTTATTGTTTAGGGATCTGATTAGCAACACTGATGGTTATGTCTCTCATAACCGCTAGAAATGAGCGCGTTTTAAAAACCGCCATATCTTGCTGCCTGTGTTAAAATTCAAGAATAACCACAAGAAAACAATTATAATTACAAAACACTACACAGGAAGATATGATGCTATATGTATATTCTTTTACCTTCCATTCTTTCAGCCTGAAATGTAAAATCTCGAATTGTTGTTCAAATGAGTTTAAATCATATGTAATAGCGTTAACAACGTACGTCTTAAGTTAAAATATGAGCTTCTGATGACCATTTTCTGCAAATAATGGATCACTACTGAGTTTTTCTGTATCTTTTTCAACATTGTTAAATATGGGTTTGAATTCTCATTGCTGAATGTTAGTACAATACACTTCTCATCTAATGCAGATGGGAATTACTATATTGTACATTTTGGATATTTCCCATGTTGAATCAGTTTCTCACCTAATCACGAAATTTACAATTTTCATATGTCGTGAAAAACTGTCCCATCCTGTGAGAAGCCTAACATACGTAATTTGGATCGTTCAAAAATTAATGCCCCATTTTTTTTCTCAGCTATTAATTGCACTTTTGTATGCATAAAACTTGATTTTTTTCCTGTACGTGCACCAAATTTCAAGTCATTCCAACAGATGACAGAGTTGTATTAAGTGTTTAAATTACATTTGTTGTAAACTCTCGTTACAAACAACAAACTAAAATAATTTTTCGTTTACATAAACGAAAGTGGTGCATGGAAGTTGTGCAGTCGATAGGAACGGTAGATTACAGAGTTAAGTGTGTCAGAAACTGGTCTCCATGTATCTACCTAATACTGCATCCAATAATCCAGAAACCACTTATCGGCTCACTTCCACCTCTCTGAGTCTCTCTGCGTGGAATTACTTTGGCATAACTCACACCATAAGGAGTTTTTAATTGATTTATTTACAGACTGTCTTTAACATCTTAGGTCATCAGCGTCCCATTCAATTCAGAGTGTGAAACGATCGACAAATTTTGCTCAGAGGTCTCTTCTTTCAGGCTTGAGGTTCTTTTTCGTGCCGTAAATGTACGACACGGGACACACGGCTTTACTTCTCTTCCGAAGGAAGTTATACTTAGGATTTTTACGCCCGAAAAAATCCATAGATCCTGACCGGGTTAGAATCCCCGATCTTGGGCTTAGAAGGCAAGTAGGTTACCATTACACCACCAGGACCGACCGCCCGTAAGAAGATGCTACAGGGGCAGGACAAAAAATACCTGCCTTATTCCACGCCGGTGTAAGATCATACTAGTCGATGAAGATTATATGAATAAATGGAATTTGTAAAAGAAAAATTAATTTAAATTGTCACCAAATTTCAACCATTTTAAAATAAAAATATTCTGAGAAAGTATAAATAAATATAATTTTTGAATAAACCTCATTTATGAGGAGCCAAAGTTCTGTGAAAATCACTTTGCTTACTTTTTAATGATAGCGTGAAGTTTTACCTTGGGATTTAAAAATTAGTTCACGACATATGTGGCAGACATTGTTGTGAAAGTTTCTTATTCTTATTGAAAATAATCTAAAAGACAAATAAAATGTAATAATCTTCAAGCTGTTGATTTTTGCTAAATATTGGAATACAAATCAGATATGAACATTTCGAAACAATGACCAAAGATCTTCGGTTTACCATCGGAACACGTTACGCCCTTGAGTTTTGATCCTTAAGAGCTGGCCGAAAAATTGAAATATTTTGACCCAGTCACATCGGTAAATGTACTATACCTTATTATTATTTTTTACATTAAGAATTTATTTTTCGTGTCTAAGGGAAGGATATTCCGATTATAAGATACACTGTTCCGCTAAGAGGCATCAAGAAATAAATACTCACCGTTTAAAAACGGAGGGAGAAATTGCTGTGATTGACATCACATAAGATAAAGAAAGTCTCCAAGTTTGTACAACAAAAATGATGTGAAAGAGGGTGAATGTTTAATGCGAGGATCAACCTGGCGCTGAGTATTCAGTAGAGCAACAAATCATTTAGACGCCTGAACAAAAAGTTCAGGTTTCCTGTCATTGCAGAACTGACTGTGTACGTCATTTCGTCGTAAGTCAATAAATTCAGTCTAGACGTCTGTACGGCAATTAGAGGTGCACACATCAAGTTGCATTGTCCATTCTTCTAAATTTGGATAATTTATACATTCATTTCTGTAAAAAGGTATGCTAAAACAAATTATTTTCAATTCAAATTATCTCACAATTCTCGATGCCTCTAAGCGACAACCCTGTATATAAAATAATACCTTACATGGAACAATTAAAATAATGATGCTGAAAACAACAAGAGAAAGACCAACCTATTATTATTTTGCATGCCATTTATTGTATACTCAAACATCGAAACTTTCTCAACTTGAAATTTTAAAACTGCAAAATTCGTTATCTTTCTTTCACTTCATTTCTAAAATCTATACCATAGTTGTAAACACAATTTAAAAAAAAATCATTCTTGTATCGTACTTTAAATGCAGTATATATAAATTTCATAATTTTTTATTTTGTAGCCGTTATTGAAGATAATAAATAAATTGAATAATTTGCTATCAGTGAACCAGATACTTAGATAAGGCCATGGTCTACCTCTTATTTTATTTATACATAACCAAACTTCTAGAAAAATGGCTAGAGATTAATCAAATATGAATTTATCTGGGAAATAATATTTATATAACCACAGTATTATTAGCCGACAACTATACTTATTAAATTCGAAAACATAAACAAGGTTCTAATACATGTATCGGCATCTAACACTAAAGACATGGTTATGCAGATTAAACACTCAATAAGAAATGAAATGTTCAGTAATACATTAGACTCAAAGATTGTGCAAATAAATCATATGGAAAACTTAACTTTAAATTCGCAATAGTATATCTAAATAAACGATGTCATACATCGGTGAAAGTTGGATGATAAAACAATAAAATATAAACATGTGAACTGAGAAAATGAGATTTCTAACAAGGAGAGATCGATTGAAAAGTGAAACAAATTCTCAAATAGCTCAATGGCCCAATAACAGAAAAAATTCAGACTGTCAGAAACAATGATTCTCTAATATACAACCTATGTTCCATATTCGCCATTCATGCATAGCAAGTCAAAGAGATGCAATATGGAAAGAACTCCTTTAATTTCGAAACGGGACTATACCCGGGCTTGAAGAAGAATACGAAGAGAAATATACACATTTTATTATAACAAAAGTATTTTACAAAAACTCTGGATGGAAGAGAGATAGAATATTTTTTCCTAAAGCTAGTCGACCTATAAACTTTACAAACTATTTTCTTATAAATGTTTAATATGCGCGTAATGGGCTGAAAATTAAGGGAACGATTAGCCAGGAAACTGCTTAACAAATTAAGAATTTTAACTGCAATACTTCAGAATATATCCTTTTCGCATTGGGCTTCTGTTAAAGCGCAGTAACAGCATCTACCTACTTCAGGATGTAAATAAAGCGAATGTATTCTCTTTTTACGTCTCCATTCCGGAGCGCATACACGAGTTTGGTTTGCCTTGGAGGCTGCTATTGCCAACGTAGAATTACCACAAAGTTAGATGGCATTTTTTCTATTTGCATAGCATTACTGTTGCTCTGTTTGCTTCAAAACTGCCGGAGCTGCTTGAATTTCCGGTGTTTCATTAACTTAATTCAGCTACACTGCACGATACGGGTTGCTCCACTGGTAATTAGGGCGATAAGACAGAACAACAGAAACTTAAATTATTACGAGATATATCAACAGCACATCCTACTTTAACATGCTGCCACATCTTGGTTGGTAGAAGATTGAAGACCCTGGGCACATCTGCTTGAATGTTACAGTAGAAGAAGTGACACCATCAATCAATCACCAACACAAATATTTAAATAAGTGTTACAAAGGGGCCATAAAAGTATGGCACCTTTCTTTTAAGATTTAAAGACTATATTTAGACAGTTTAAAGTTTAAAGCTTTTGAAATATTTTCATTTAATTATATATCAACATGCAATATAATTAAGTTGTTGATTGAGAATTCCATTTTTAATATTTTTGCAGGTAGGCGTTGCGATTATTTGGCTTCTAAATTTTTCTTTTACCACAACTGAACAGTTTTCACAAATGTACTAAAATTTTACTAAACATACAAGACTGCTCTGAAATTTGGTTTTCATATACAGATAATGTTTAAAATAGTTCGATAAAGAGTGATGATGTATATTTACGCTATTACTAGATATTAAAATTAAACCTTTCGTCATTAGATTGTCAATATTTAATCAAACAGAGCGGGTAAAATATCTCAATACTTAAAATAGTAAAATTTAAATAGAATAACATTTTCAAAATTAATAGTAATAGCTGGTATTTTAATATACCGATTATCCTATGCATTTTTATATTTATACCAGTTTCAAAATATTCCATTACAAATTTTAAATTTCAGGACTTTTTTAAATTATATTTTGAAGAAATTATATTAAATTTTCATAAAATATTTATAATATGAAGAGTGCTTTACAAAACTGCAAGAAATATGGTGTTCCGTGTTGCAAATAATTTTATTATTCATGGAAATAATCCATGCAGGTAAAAAGGATAAACTTAATATGCCTACATTTATTTTTAATTCTCTACATTGGTGTTGTGAATAATGCCTGGTAAAATGTATTAAATAACATTATTGTTGGCATGTATATTTTCTATCACCAGATTTAAGCCAGATGCGACATATAGATCACTTTGGCAGCTGTTTGTTTTGACTAGTCTCAATTGAAGAAAAAATGACAGCCCGATTAACGTTTTTATTTGAAGATTTGGAAGACCGTAAATCAAAAGCCGATTTGGATAATCATTGGTGTTTTGCAATAACACTGAAAATTGATAATTGGTTTAAACAGGGCTGTACGGAAATACTTTTAGTTTGCAACTTTTTGAGAGAATTGCTAAAAATTGCCTACCATTTGCCCTTGTTGTAACTGGAAATGTACAGTTCCCCATGTAAATTTACATGTTCTCCCACTGAGCGGCGCTGTTGCACTAGAAATTGTGTTTTTTCACTTGTATGTAGATTTGTTTCTTTTTCTTCAGAAATGCGTTTGAATGACAAAAGAATGTGGTTCTTGAATAAAACTACAAACTTTGTTGGACATCTTCCCGTATACTTTATTGTTATTTAAGAAAATGTTTCTTGATGTTTTCTCAAACATTTAACCGATAGTCACATTTATTCGAACAAAATTACTTGAAATTTTGCATTAATGTATTGTACCTTTCTACCATAACCTTAAAAGTAGATGCTAAGTATATGCTAGGCCCATAAAAAGTGTGTGATTATTTATTGATGTTTCAAAGCATCTGCAGGCAAACATAGAAACAATGTAACAATCAAAATCTGGAGGAAAAACTGATTAAAATGACGTCTACCAACATTTATCATAATACCAAAGTGCAAATTTGACAGTTAATGTGAACAATTTATTGCAAAAGTGGGAAAATATACAGTGATTTCTTCTTCTTCTTCTTTTTTTTTTGCCAAATTTATCAAACAACCTGATAAATGTTTACAATAACCAGAAATTGCCTTAATATTTACTGCATTTTCCACTGTAAGCATAACATATATGCTCATATTATTTTCTCCTCTAACGCCCCTTTTCGAGCCATTACTTTGTTCTTAAGGTGCCAAAATAGGGAAACAAAGTTCTATAAATGATTAAATTTTATTCAAATCCTTACTGTAGTATTTACGGAAATATTTTATATACCTTAAATTATCTACAAAATATACACGCTGTAAATTATGACATTTTAAAGATATTAACAAATATTATTTATAAAAACATATTCTACACAATATATAACGATTATATTTTATTTTTATAGCGTTGGTTTGCTTAAACCATTCTAATGTAATTACAATTATAGCAGATTGCAAATTTATTATATAGCACATGCTTTGGTTATAATTTTGCACATTTAATGATTCCGCGTTCAGGTAAAACTTATTTTTATTTCAAACATGAACGATAGTATATATAGTGTCTCAGCCTTTATATACTCTGCACCCTGAATTACGATCGGTTGAAATAACTTGCCTTCCAACTCTCACTATAAGAAAGTGACTGCTTTAGTATTGTCGTTTTATTTTAAGAGCTGCTAGAATATTACTTTACTCCTGGGGACAAAATAATTTTCAAAACTTTTTTTCCCTGTACATTTTTCCACATTGCTTCATTTTCGCTTTTAATATTATTTGAGACATCTTGAAAAGTACACTAAATAAAACAAAACTATTCTCATTTCACTACTGATAACAAAGTTTATAGTTGCACTTACGTACAGAAAATATTCAAAGAATTAAAATTGTATATATAGATTAATATTATCATGTAAACCTTTACATGATCATTTGCACACACCATACCACTATTGAAACCGCAAGCATAATGAAAACTGCTTTATTTGTGCAAGGAAATTGCATGGGATATCGGATAACTTGGTAAAACATTTTCTCTTTTAAAGTTTCCATTTATCTATTCAGGGACCGGACCACGTGTTGCAGAAGGCAACCTACCCACAATATGTCTAACAAGCTGCTGTTGACAAAACATTTCGGTAACAAATCACCTGATGATACTGCAACTATAAGATCACCTCATTGGTCTAGTAGTTAGCGTTGGTGATTGAGGCCCGGGTTCGATTCCCGGCACCTTCTTAGGAATTTTTCTAAAATAGGTAGGTCTGGAACGGGGTCAACCCGGCCTCGTGAGGACAATTGGGAGGTGGCGATCTCCGATCTATTAAGCCGCGATATAGCGATCAGCGGGATACGGCGTGCTGATCACATGCTCCCCTGCAATACTGCACCTTACCGATGATATCATGTGATGGAAATAGTAGACGCGGTAAAGCTCAGACCCATATGGAGCTGTAAAAAGTTTTCACAGAGACTGCAAATATAACTAAAAAAAACTCATACATTTAATTAATTATCAATAACAATACCTACATACTTCCATGGTGTGGTTGATTTCCGTAGAATGTGATTCTATTGGTTTAAAACATCACATTATTATTATTATTATTATTATTATTATTATTATTATTATTATTATTATTATTTAATAATATTTAACGCCCGTTTTTTTTTTACTACTGAGACATCACAGGTGATGAACACTGATGATACATGAATTATTAGTGGGAATAATGGAACGTCCTTGACAAGTTGAAGCTGATGAAATGAATTTTTACTTATTGTTAAAAATGAGTGTTCATGTCTAAAGACTTTGATAACCACTACTGTAATTTAATACTTAATTTAAAATTACATATTTTTCTTTGACGCCATGCCCATTTATGTAAATTAAGGCAGACTCACCCGCAGTACAAGGTTTTCAATCAAGTAAAAAGAAAGGCGATACCTATCTGAAATATAAAATGGAATTTTAATGATTTAGAACATCATATTTCTCGGGAGTTCACCTTAATTTAATATGCGACGTAATGATGCATTTATGACTCACAAAGTATTTCTAATTTCAAGGTAATTAAAATTATTATGAAAAAAGTTTATACTTTTATTCTTATTATCTGTTACATCTTGTAGTACTTTGATAAAATTGTGATTTTTTCTGTGCGTACCCTACTTTTACTGTACGTTTTCCTATCATTTACGCCACTGATATAGTTTTATTTGTTTATTTAAATAGATGCCGCAGCTTGAGTTCTTTAGTGTCTCAGATCTAAGTTTATAAGAGAGTACAGATAGCTATGTCAACGCTTCTTTTTCATACGTTCCTATTGATTCGTTCCAGAGTTTCCAAATACTTTTCTTTCATTTTTTCTTGCTCCGTCTTCTACGTCAATATCCACAGCTATTTCTTTGAAGCTTGTAAGTATTATTACGTTTCAACGTTGCACAAGGATCTGGCATCTCAGAGCATTTTAACATAGCTCCGCAGGCAAAGGATGGCTCTTCCGCCTTTGATGTCCCCAACACCGTTAAGGACGTTGCCCTTGTTACTTCGGGCATAGTGTCACGTAACCCTGAAAAGGGACCCTTGTGGGTCAAAGAGACTTGGGGCTTGCGTAAGCAGGGTCGTCACTGTCAGGAATAGAATTGCCCTTTACAGGAGTCCCTACCCATCACCCAGATTTGCAAGTTCACTGTCTCTATGTCAACAATTTGTGGTAAAGCTTTCACGCCTATAAACTCGCTGAGGAACATTACACTAAAGTTTTAAAGACTCTTCTCAACATAAACTTAACCTTACGCTAACCACAACCAGATTAAAATCTATCACTTGTATCATAAACAACTATAAAGTTGAAAAATAAAAAGGTATATGATTTACAGCAAATTGAATTTTTAATTTTCAGAAAATTGTCAGTTCATCTTCCCTAATTGAATTAATTTCAACTTTAAAGCATACAAAATCATTGTCCACGAAATGCAGGCAGACCACCCAAATATTCGGGTAAAATTTCTGTAATTAGTTGTTAGAGAACGTTAATGATACAAGTAATTAATGCATGATTATTATCCTTTATTGATGAAGCATAGTTCTATTTTGGTGGGCAAATAAAATGTGTCGGGGTATAGAAAACCCCGATTTTATACCGTGCATTATCAGAAAACCGGTGTGTTGTCAAGCCAGTCATTTCATGTATTTAATTCTCACCCCTAATCTAAGCACTACATTGTTAGAAAATGAATATTTGCAATGTTTTCTCTTTCACAAAAAGTTCATTAGTCCACATCATCAATTACAAAACGCCTATCGATATGCTGTGCTTTAATCTAACCAACAGAAGGCACACACATTTTTTAAAAGCTTATCAATCGATGCCTGCACGTATTTTCAAAGTTTGGCATATTACTAAGAAGAAAATGCCCATCCATCAATGTCAGTTACAGTTGCCAAATCTTTCTGATTGCGGATAATGTATTTTCTCGTGAAATTATCTCAATGGACCTCCTCCTTTGTCTGTTTGGTATATCACAACATCGCGCAGAAAGTTTTGCAACTCATACCAGCGATAACGAGCCGTACAACTTTTAAATTAACGTCTTTGATTTTTATTCTATCCTCCCCTTTTACTCTCAGAGACTGACGCATCAGAAAAACTCATCATAACTTCAACGTTAATTCTACAGTTGTTTTCTGTTTTCGTTTTTTTATAATATAGTCCCAGAGTTTTCTGCAAGTAAAATATTAAAAATAATATAAATAAATCAGTAGTATTCAATTTCGGAGCAGGGATAAATTAAGAAATCAGAAGTTTATAACCATATTTATAGTTAGTAACTATAAAATGCTGTTTATTCTATCTGTGTAGGTTTAGCAACAGAATATGCTACAGAGTTGGAAATTGCTGTTGTGGGTATCGATTAAAGAGTAAGTTTATGGTCAGCGTTAAGTTTGATTTCGGTAGATAGATGTCCTTAGTCGCAGTTGCCTATTTTTACAAACCATTTCATTTTTATTGTTATTTTGTAGTTAGTGATGTAACATTTTCTTTCAAAACTTAAATAATTAACATGAAAAAATTAAAACAAGAATTTTAATCGTGTTCACCGGCGCAAGCAGGTATCGAGAGACTGTATTGTGAAACTATAAAACTGGAACGTTGCATCCTCCACTATGACAATAATAAACTGATCTTATTTTAATGAAACATGCAAAGGAACTATTTATAAGTGTGTAGGGTAGCCAAACATACTAATAATAATATGTGGAGAACGCAGGAATTATTAAAATGTTATTTCTATAAAAAATTAAAGTTTAACATTTCAGGAAATATAACAAAATGTAAGTTTGCCTAGTTATTAAAACTCTGCTAAGTTCCTCGTGATTTTCTTTTTTCTCTGCCCAGTTGGAATATAAGGACTGTCGGTTTTAAATTGCTGGCAGTATAATTGACGGCAACCTCAGGTAATATTGATTTCGCATATGGTATTTATATGTAAATTTATGGAGTAGTATTGCTTGTAAAGTCTGATTCAATATTGATCTATATTTTGAATAAAAATATTAAATAAATTTTATAATTATATTTCTCATAATCATATGGCCTTTCACCCAGTGAAATAAAGCGAACTTTGTACTACATAAAGCATGCAACAATAGCCCAATTGTGAACATATAAGAAGAATATCTGGCTGTATAACAGAGCTGGTCATAAATACTGACACAAAATTTTGCCTTAAAATTATACACTGAGGGCAATAAGCAAAAAATATTAGGAAAAAAATGAGCAACAAGAAATGTTGTCCAATTCGGAATACATCGGAAGCATTCGGTAAAGCTGGGTGCACAATGCCACCTTCAGTTCCTTTCCAGTCACGAGTATGCCATAAACTGCTCTGATGGCTATGCGGACAAAATCAGTAGTAAGAACTGCGTAGATTCAAATTCTTTGTTATGCTACAACATTTTGTTAAATTTTTGCAATAAAAATTCATGTTTAATATTGGTCAATATATAATTTTTAATGGAAAGTATAGATTTGAATGTGAGTGTAATTATGCTCAAACACAAAAACATCAATTTATCTTCTTCCTTTTGAAAATATTAATTAATATCATAAAGTGAAAAAATAAAAGGAAAAGCTACAATTCCTTTATTTCTTTTAAAAATCATTAATTTCCTATTTATTTTGAAAAAATACTTTGAATATGCATATAAATGCCTTAAATTTCAGAAAAACTCCAGGGGGAATAATAAGTGGCGACAATTGTAGAATTCTGCATTTTAATGAATTATTAAAACTTTTACCAACATAAATTTACTTGGAATGAGCGAGGAAAAATATCAATAATAGCAAATAGGAAAATGAAAGAGAATTCAGAAGAGCTGAAGATGATATGGACCGTTTTATTTGTTTCAAAGGTTAAAACCGAAGAGATATTGACAACAGAAAACAGAAACCCAAACATTGAGAAAGTGCAATTTTAGACACAGTTGTAAGGGAAATCTGTAATAAGAAATTTATATATGACCAGAAGGGATAAATTAATAAGAGGTAAAAGAGGCGAAATAAATCAAGACTGGACAACCTTGTAATCTGTTATAATGAAGAGAGCTAATAAGGTATTAGGAATACAAAAGAGACGAAGATCTAAATGGTTGAAATCATTGAACGATACATTGAAAGAAGCAAAGAACAAAGCGGTTCATCTAATAGATTAATGGAAACAAGATGGAGACCGTATATCATATAAAAGACAAGGAGTTTAAATTATGAACCAATAAGAAAAGCTGGGAACGATTTGTTAGAGATTAGAAAATGATATAACAGATGCACAAGGATTTGACTTCAAGATATTTCCTACATCAAGAGAACACGTGAACGTTAAGCGAAAATTGATTAATAACTAAGGAAGAATAGTAAAAACGTTATATAAGTTCATTAATACAAAGGGTACAGAGATACGAGATGCATACAGATGTAATAGAAGAATATAATGCAATTAATACGACAGATTTCGGAAAAAAAACACTTGAAAGAAGCAAAATTTAGAAAGATTACGGGTGTAGGCAATATAAACACTGAATTAATAAAATATGCAAGTTAAAAATGGAAAAGTAGATTTATACAGCTGCTAAATGATATCTAAAGCAAGCAGAAAAACGGAAAATGACAAATATAATTAAAAGGAAATAAAGCAGACTGCTCTAATTGTAGAGGTATATCGCAACTAAAAGCGGAAGAGTTCCTGTATGTGGGTTTAGTAGAGGCAGATCACGTATAAATGCAAACTTTTTATAGAACAATTAATGGAAACAAATAGTAAATTTAACCTGCAACGTTTATCATATTTTTATATTATGAAAAAGCCACGAGCGAGTGGATAGAAGGAAACTATGGGAAATGTTATAACGTTACCCATAATGCAATTAAACCATTACATGACAACACTAAAACTGGCTCTCCTTTTAAAGTTATTCAAAGTTTTAGACAGATATGTGATTGTCCCCACTATAAATAAATAAAGTTATTCAGGCATGGCAAACATTAAATGCCAGAATTATTAGATTGAATACAAATAAGTCAATAAATAACCTATTATTTGCTAATAACCAACTATTGCTGGACGAATCTGAGAATGATCTAGTAAAATAAAGTTTTAAAAATCTTCAATAAGAAAATCTCTATTAATAAAACTAAAATTATGGCTATGAAAGGAAAATACAGCAGAAGAGCTAAAATTGTAATAAAGAATTGAATAATACAAGTGGATAATTTTAAAAACCTGGAATGCGACCTATTAATCTATAATTTGAACCAAGATCTAGACAAAAATATAATACCCAATAAATGGATGCACCAATATCGTACACTTGGGAAATTCAATAAGGGAGGTCAAACTCAGATTACATAATATTGTCAAAACCAATACGCCATTGTATAGTAGTGAAACTTAGTAATTAGAAAAATAGAACTAAAATGAGAATTATGAGTATCTCTAAGAGATAAATTGAGAAGTGCAGACATAAGAATAGAATAGGGTGTAAGAAATCAGAGAACTGGCAAAATCATTTTTTATAGTGTTTAACGCCCGTTTTTACTACTGAGGCACCACAGGAGGTGACTGACACTGATGATACATGAGATGAAATGATATATTGGGAAAGGATTTTTTAAGGAAGGAAGCGTTCCAGGCCTAAGTTTAGATACCTCATCGGTTTTGCCATTTATGAGGACTGAGGAAAACCTCAGTCAGGGAGGACGGTCCTGGTGGAATTCGAACCCCAGACCTCTCGCTCGCGAGCCGCGCCTTAACGACCCCGGCTATCCGTGGCGGTTCCTCATATCAATTTGATGACCACCACAGCAAACTTTTCCTTATAAGCCAAATAGAAGATGGGATATTATCGAAGGCCGAGAATTAGGTGGAAAAATAAATTTAAAGAATAAAATATCTTTGACGCCAAACCGGATAAACTGAATCCTTGGAAAGGTAGAAGGCGAAGAAAATCTTTGTATTTGGAAGTTATATTATCATGTGTATACTAAACATTAATTTTACTGTAAAAAATAACAAATAAAAACTGACAGGTGGTTTAGGATTTGAACTTGACACTCCTGGACTCAGCATGCGTCTGGCATGGAGAACTTGTAACTGGAGATCAGAGAATAAGACTAAAGGCTCTAAAACTCTGAAGATCTGCAAAATTCTATGTACCGAACAATCCAGCGACTCTGATACTGATTGCCCCCGCAATGTATAGAGGTCCTCGATCAAACCTCCAGCCTCCTCGATCATCGATCGTTTGGTGGAGGGTGAACTTTGAGATTTCATTTTTATGAAGATGAGGTTGGTCTGTATCGTGATGGAGTACAAATTAATCTATTTTCAAAAAGAACCCTGGAGATTCCAGCAGTATTATAAGGTTAAGACTATGCAATGGCTGAGGTCAATGTAACCGATTTCGTTTCCACTGTTGACTGCTACCTACTAACCTTGAACTACAAATAATGATCCATAATGGAAGAGATCGTCTGCAAGAACCAACGATTCAATGTCTAAAATGTATCACTGGTTGCAGCAGTAGGAATTTTCCAATTGAAATCAAGCATATTTCTATGGATCAATGGTAAGAAGGACCTGTAACCTGTGTGACTGGTAAAGGTGGAGATGTTGTCGTTTATTTTCAATGAGAGTAATTTGTATAATTTGTTATGCCTAGCCCGGATTGTGAACTGGGCGCTAATTACTCTGCATTCTAAAACAATAATAATTATGAGATTGTGTATATTGTCGCATGCTAAAGCCAGGGGCATCATGAATTTGGAAAATTAGCAAATTGAAGCCCACAAATGAAACGTTTGCTGAACAAAGGTATAAGGTTTCCAAAGGTTACTCAAGGAGGATGCATAAACATAATCACTGGCACCATAGCCACCAACCACTTTCTGTTTGTCACTATGAAAACGGGATGCACGATGAATGTCCTTGTTATCCCTCAGGGGAAAACCCAGCCCATACAAAGAAAGCCTAAATTATGAATTATGAAAAACTTTAGATGTCTTGATGACAATTTTCCAAACTATTGCTTGACCAGGATGTTGAAAGAGAATTATATTGAAACCTGAGGGAAAGTTTCTGAAAAAACCTCAATCAGGAAACGGTAATCGAAACTGGGGCTACCGGATAGGAAGCACGAATGTGGTGGTAGTTTCAGGTATATTTTTTATTCAGATAACACATAAATTGCTATAGCTGGGTGCCATCGATCTCATGATCTATTTCTATTTCCCATTTTTCACGCCGGCACGAACACAGTCACACAAAGCAGGGATGATCTAGACATTAAGGTGGCGATTTTTGCTCGGTAGCTGACATTATTGGAAGAGGCGCTCGCTTTTGTCTATGTTGACAAAAGCATGCTTTCCATCTTGATCCTCTCCTTTCGCTTGTGAACGTCTCCTGTTTGCTTTAGAGTATTTTATTGACGTGACATTTTTGGTGGAACGGTCCCTGCAACCTTCTTTTGATTCCCAAATTGTAGCCTTTTCCGTTTGGCTTCTACTCCCTTATGTTTTCGTTATTTGACAGTTATTTAAATTTAAAATTTTTCACTAAATATCACAGAGGGTTCTGGTGTTAATTTTAACTTTTTGATTTATCTATAAACCATATGCAATTTGGAATTATGAGGGTCTCTAATTAAACTAAAGGAACATTGTACAGATATAGGAATATATTAACATGTTTGGTAAATTATATATTTCCAAAAAGCAAGTTTTGCACAAGAACATGGCTTTTGTTTTTATTTACTGTACGTAGAAAACAAATTCATTTATACATAACCAGTAGGGCCCGAAACAACATGCCATGTTTTTTTTTTTTTTATTCCCCGTTTTAATTGTTCATATAATATGATATTTTGGATTTTTTTTTTTAGTTTTTCATAATTTGTCCATGCGCTTTCTTAATTTTTTTCATATTTGATCACTTCTTTACCCTTTTCATTCATTTCCTTAACACTTCTCAGAAACGGATTTTGCACATCCCTGTATTTTGGCAATTAAATTGGCATATTTTTTTTCTAAAAATATTTTCACAAAATTTCCCTTTCTGTGAAAAAGGAATGCAAATTTTTGTATAGAAAAATACTTGGGGCAGCATTTCATAGACCAGTCTAAATTCAACAGTAATAATTTGAATTATTTTAAATTTTACCCCAATGTACCCTCCGATGCTGAGCGAAAATTTCCCAATACACGTCAGTACTGAGTGACATTAGAAGATCTTTGTGCTTGAAAAAATTAAAAGTATGTCATTTGTTACTGCAGTTCTCTGTGATCGTTATCATGTAATATTTCGCTCATTGTGTGTGGTATTGAGCATATTTCTTGATTGATAAAATAAATTAAAAATTTAATTAAAAATCAAAATAAAGATTAATATTTTTAATATGTTACATTTTCAAAGCAGTCAGTAACACTAAATTTAAACAGAGAAAACGCTTTGAAAATTTCAGAAAAAATTGTTTCTGAATATTATTTTAGTTAAATGTTCAGTTTTTAGGACATGAATGCTTGCACAATTAACTTATTTAGGTTATAAAAATCCGGACGCCTATCATCATCATTCATTTTGTACTGTTGAATGTAAACAAACGTTGCACCATTTGACTGCTGATCCTGTACAACGCCTGCGTATTAGCAAACATTGCGTGCCCGTCAAAACCAGCTGTCGGCGTCTTGTTCTGTCGCGCGTTTTAAACAAAATATCAGTTGCTGCCCACAACAGTTCATGCCACTATATCGAATGACCAGGGAATGACTTGTTGATAAGTTCTGAAGCGGTTTTGGGTTAGAGCCTCAGCCTTTTGCCTCCGCTTCGCGATTACAGAATTTCATTGGCGATTTGTTGAGCCGGCTCAAAGGACTAGCAGAGAATACTTTTCGTTAAAATGATTACACGGCATTAATATTAACACTACTCACTTTATTAATCGTAACTTATTTACAATCGCAGGTGTTTCTGAAAGTCCCGAGTTCGGTGCGTTGACCTTGACCAACACTCGATAGCCGTACTAGGATGTAACTTGTTCTTGAGACTGTCTGCACCACGTGCGGTTCACCGGCCCTCTAATTACAGTACATAAAACTTTTCGCAACTCTCTTGACTAACCGCTACGATGATTGAATCATTTGAACGAAGCAGACTAAAAAACTTAACTTTTAACATTTGCTACATGGTTCGCGCGCCTATAGACCAAATAAAAAATGCAGTATGAGTTGTTACGTGTACGGCCGAGAGGTGCTTCAAATTGATAACTAGTTATAATTTATTATGTGAACAGTTAGTTTTATTTCCTTGAACATTTTCAATTCTTATGTTGTCTAATTAAATCAGAAAGTGGTAATTTAGTTACCTCCATTTGCTTTACCAGTTCCGTTAACGACTTAAAGGAATTTACCGTGACGGCAACCAGCAGAATTGTGTTGCATTATATTCTTCCTAGATCTACGTACCTCTTTCTCGTTGGGCGCAATGCTTCAAACTTAGGGTGTTGATATACCATAATTAGTGAACATAACAACATAATGTAAACACCCCCCCCCCCTAGACGACCGCGAAGCTATATTAGGATAGCAGAGCTCCAAGAGATTCCTTCAATCGTCGCCTGTGCTATCCTGTGCTGCTAGCCGTTCTGCACTCTCGGCTCTTCGTGACATTACCCCGTTCGGCCTTAATGACCTTATCCAGTCATCATGTGTTATTGTAAGCCTTTAGCATGAGAGAAGATCTTAATGTTTGCATTTTATTATTAATATACAACAAAAGAAGTAGCAATGCAGTAACACCGTTAAGTAAATATACTTGTGAGTGTTCATACCTCTACCCCCCTTCAGCTGACGCCCTAAGCAGGACAGCGTGAACTTAAATAGCTAACTTAAATAAAAAAAAGGGGTTTGAAACAGGCGAACTGCCTCTTTATATACATTCAATAAAAATCACCTCCACGTGATTTTCTGACACGGACGGGGTTCACAAATATTCGCATACGCTACCCTCAACACTTTAAAAGTTTAAAATATACAGAAAGGTTTGGCTCGCTCGTAAGGCGCGTTCTGACGCAGTCGCAGTCGCAGCATGGCATGAAACCTGCCTTTCGTATTCAACTTTTGTTACTTTTACCATTTCATCTTTTTAATTTTTTTGTTAGCATTGAGTTATACCATGGAATTATAATATAAAATGTTTTCTTTTTGTCATTCAATTGTTCATTAGAATTATAATAAGCAACACTAACATTATTAGCTAAGCAATATAGTCTATCATCATGAAATACTCACAATATTTTTCATTAATGTTACCATGGAGATATGTGAATGCTGCTTCTGTTCGTGGCTTGAGTTAAAATATTAAATACATAGAAAAAGTTAATTTTTACATTTTGCGCTACTACCCAACTGAAATAATTTTAAGAGAGTATTTCAAATAACTTTTAAAAAGCATCCAGTCATGAGGAACAGACCTCTTTTATGAATAGGGGCACAAGACTCAAGAACGTCACACTTTACTGTAGCCAGAAGACTGTACAGAGGTGGAAGTTTACCTGACGCCCAGTTAGGTGAGTTCCATTAACAGCTGCTTATCGAAGACGCTGTTTACAGCGGTGCAGAGAACGCAAATACTGGAGTCAAAGTACTCTTTATCGATGAGATCAGCGATTCTGAGCGCCCGCTTATCTCAGGTATTGTGGTACAGAATTTCTCGTCTGGGGAGGCAATTAGTTTGGCCGGACGCGTTATTACAGAGGGGCAGATATCGGGTCTGTAACTGACTAACGCTACAGCAATGATATCATTGTTCCTCATGTGAATGTATTCAGAGACGCAGTTGCCCCGGGTTTGTATTCATGAGCGATTGCAGCTGTTGGAAAGCGAGGATATCCAATAGATGGATTAGCTCGCACGTTCCCTAGATTCAAATACCATGGAGCAT
The DNA here is from genome assembly GCA_030762175.1 of Metallyticus violacea. NCBI lineage: Eukaryota > Metazoa > Arthropoda > Insecta > Mantodea > Metallyticidae > Metallyticus > Metallyticus violacea. Next base: position 1,931,550 of record CM060841.1, on the reverse strand, counting down.
GTGTAGGTAACGTGAAAATGTACACCAGCTGAAGATGAACTGAAAGAAGAATGGGCTATGTAATCACCAGAACTCCTTAACAACTTCGTCCAATGTATGGGGAGACGTTGAAATCGCTGGTAGAGGTGATCATATCCCCTACTAATGACTACTGCTATCTTCTTTTTGACTGTGTAACCATTTCTGAACATATGATTACCCCCTGCAAACAGTTATTTATAACACAGAGGAGACTAATGCAAATAATGACTGAGTCATGTTTAAAAACCTTAAAATTCTTCCTCTTACTTGTATATACAGGTGAGGCATTTATCGTGTCGCGGCCATTTTCCTCCGGAACGAGGGGAAAAATCAAAAAATACTTGACACAAAATTTGAAATGCTCTAGGGGGACATACGATAGTCACTTTAACACGTCCTTGAAAGGCATTCTCAATGCCACTTCAATATCAAATCGATTTTTTTCAAAGGAAATGGTACATTTTCTTTTGCGGGAATGAAAAGAGCATTCAATTTTCAATATAAAAATTATAGCACATCTATCAGTTAGGGGTAATAGGTGAGGTGGCATTGGACAAATAAGAGAGCAAACGTTTTTCATTCACTTTCACTTCTCTCTCTTTTATTTTGTTATTGCTATGAAGAAAACTAATTGGTTTACACACAGAAGACCGTTTGTTGACATCGGTACACAAACGAGTGTTCATCATTGCCAAGGACATCATTCTCAACCAATTCCATATCGATTTTCAATCATGGATGTTCGATACACGATCAACGAGAGGGTCGATATGATTTACATTTATGGCGAAGTTCATAAGAACAGCTTGCAACTTATACGCAGATCGAAAGGCACTCATCTGTTAGAAATTTTCAACGACTTGCAAACTTACTCTCCGAAACAGGAGGTGTCGCATCAAGAAAACATCATCGAATGAGAAGTGAGTGATACTGGGAAAAATTCGGAAGTTAATGTATTAGCTGCAGTTGCCGCTATCCTCGCCAAAATTCCCGTCAACTAGAATGTGATTTGGGAATCTCTCAAAGGAGAGAGATTAAGCGTCACAAATACCATCCATATCACATTAGCCCACATCAAGCCCTTCATGGGGATGATTTTCAGAAGCAAATTGAATTGTATCAACGGCCCGATTACAAATTCAAAAAGACAACTTTTCCAACATACGTAAATTGATGTCAATCAAGTGAAAGCGAGTGAAAAATGTTGGCTTCTTATTTTTCCAATATTTCATCATCTGTCACCCCTAGATGATGATGATAAATGTACTAGAACTTCTATACTGAAAAGTTTAACGCTCATTAATTTCCCATAAAAGAAAATACACCATTTCATTTAGAAAAAAAAAATCAGTTTGACCTTGAAATGACATTGAAAATGCATTTCAAGGCCGAGTTAATGTCTGTATTTTATATGGAGACCTAAGAGCATTTCAAATTTTTCCTGAAGCATTTTTTGATTTTCCCCTTCGTTTCGGAGGAAAATGGTCGCGACCTTATGAATGCCTCACTCTATGAGACATTAAGGAAAGCTTTTCGAACATGACCCTTCAGAGTGAAAACAAATGACGTAAGACACAAGACACATATACACATCACCTGAACCAAAACAACATCTTTTCAAAACAATGCAATGTATATGGGCATCAAATTTTACAATAAATTACCGAATTACCGAAAAACAATAGACAAGGAAACACAGTTTGAAACAGCGCTGATGGCTTTTCTGCTTCGTCACTGCTTCTACATTATAAATGAATAATTAAAAAGGAACTAACGGGATTTATGGTGGGTATGTACGAGTATATAGAACCATGTAGGTACATATGTAAATAGCTTATGTTGGTCCTGGTGGTGTAGTGGTAACCATACTTGCCTTCTAAACCCAAGATACGGGTTCGATCCCGGGTAGGGTAGATGGATTTTTTCGGGCGTAAAAATCCTAAATATGACTTCTTTCGGAAGGGAAGTAAAGCCATGGGTCCCGTGTCGTACATTTACCGCACGTAAAAGAACCACAAGCCTGAAATAAGAGGCCTCTGAGCAAAATTTGTCGGCCCTGAATTGAATGGGACGCCGATGACCTCAGCTGTTAAAGAGCGTCCATAAATAAAGAAACAAAAAATGTAAATAGCTTCAGTTCACTTTTTCATTGACGTGTCCTACATCATGCACATATTTGTGTAACCAAAGATTTACAGGATCAATTGATCCATCCATCTATCCATCTACACTTTTCTGTTTATTACAGTTGCCATTCATAAAGTTTATTTCTACTGCAAAATACAAGGTATTATGATTTTCTGACAGACATGTTCTTCCTATAATGTACTATAGGAAAAAATCTATTTCGTCTTCAATTAGAGTATTATGAAAAGTGGTAGTGGTAGTAGAGTAGTAGTAGTCAGTGTATCTTTTTTGTTACAAAATTCTATGTACACATTACAAATATACTTTATGTATGGATCGTAGACCACACATGTTTAATACACAATTAGAAATAGGAACAAATAATAATAATAATAATAATAATAAAATAAAAGTATATTATTGTAATTAAAATAAATACAATACACATAAAATTCGAAGAACAATATTTACGGGTATATGAATGTAAACATACTACATAATATTTGTAATTACACTAGTTATTGCGTTCTAACCAGAAAATAAATTTCCTCTAGCTTCATGTAATTTGGCTAGGAAAATGTCCACATTCAACCAATTAGTGTGGTTCGCAAACAGATCCCAGCATGTCAATCGATCTCTAATTACCTTTAGAAGTTTTCAGGAAACAGCGCTTCTCAGGTGTTCTCAGTGAAACGTATGGCACCCGTTGCTGAAAAAGAAATGCCTATTCACAACAAAGGCTTACGTAGCGTACAGTCCAGTTTTCCTGATTACGTTTTGGACTCTACGCCCCAAGCATAACGTTGCCATAGCAACGTTATGCTTGTCCACCAAATAGGCGATACGCTTGTTTGAGAGAAAGAACTTTTACGGGCTCCATTCTGTAATAATCTTATTATAAACGAGGTTTTAATAAAAGGTTAATAGCTCTTTAGAGATTGCAAAATGCAATACTTCGTTCAGTTACAGTTACCTTGTTTACACTCCCATTTTAGGTTGGTTATTTAAATGGGAGTGAAGCGAGCAAACCAAGGCAGAGTTGTTTCAAGAGTGTCGTAACATTAAGCTTTAGAAATTCATTTACGTTCTTCTAACACCTGTTCATTTAGCCCCTATATTCCAGCACAGTTCGTAAGGCCCTCAATTGTTAAAGCGGATTATAAGAAACGTGCAATAAAGAGCAAAGCACCTTATATGGTAGGGTATTTAAAATTTAAGAAGTTAAAGGAGTCGAGGGGAAGCAGCTCCTAGTTTGAACATAACATTGTAAATGATGTGTTCCCACCCATGACTCTATTTGTACAATCGAGGACGAATGCATTCTTACATCTCTCCACAGTGTAGGGATTTCTGATCCTTTAACACACTTTCCATCTATCGTTTTCTCTCAGCAAGTTTACGTCAAGGTTGAAGAAAGCGCTATTAGCCAGAAGCTGATCATATCTCTACTACTTTGTCCTCAAGCAGTAGATATAGCACCAAATGGCTGCTAATCATTGGGTACTGGTTTTGTTCGGAAATGCATTTAAGAATGGAAATTAACGCCATGAGACTAGGTTTTCTTCAACTTATATGACCTTTTTTACAAAATCAGATTACATCTCTGAAACGACTGCAGGATTTATCGTAGAAATGTGGGAAGCTGGTGGTGGTGGTCTAGCTACATTGAAACAGCCTCCGTGTTTTCAGGAAGATGGAGAGGAAGGTTTGAAATTTTACCTTAAACTTGGATATGTAAGGCAGACGACTCTTCGGCTCTGTTTACATTTAGAGGCGTCTCCATACTACACGAGGATCCTCAGACATCCACAATCGAAAACCTAAATCCATAGTAGGTTTCGCTTCTCAGTAAGGAATATAACTGGCCGGATGAAAAGGTACTATTTTCACTAGGTGATTGGTCATCTGCAGCTGTGACAATATGCGGTTTGACCATAAGAGCGACGTTGCTACAGCTGAACTGCAGTATAAATGTAGCATTGTGGAAATTAATAATGACTGATTGTGTGCGGAACTGGTCCAGCATTTTCATCACACGAATTCCGAGAATTAAATTCAATTCCTGGAGGATTACATGCTACCCAGTGAACGGAAAATATACCAGAGAATGATGATTCTGCAAAATGTTATATTTCAACAGAGCAACTATAGCGTGTAGCACCAGAAACTGGTTTATCACTCATCCAAAGAATTCCCTTTCGGACTGACTAGCGTAGTACTTAATTTGAACCCCAAAAGAAATATATGGGTCATTGCGTACATGCATGGTATAGGATACATAAGCTCTGGCGAAACACGCAACCGAAGTTTGAAGGAGACAAAATCTTTGTCAATCGTTAGTGAAGTCAATAAGGTGTACATCATATTAATGTAGATGCTACCAATCTCATTCACCCCAAAGTAAACAAAAACCATTTATGAATTGATGAACTTTTGTCTTTATTATCTTATATATACATTATTTTTAATTTTTTTAGAAAAGTAATGTACATAATAAGAAAAATTATATCTGTAGAGATCACTATCATTTGCTAATCAAATAAAAATGTTTTCTTTGTTTTCTTTTCAAGAACCTCAGCATAACTTTTATTTCAGCAGTTATTACTGTCACCTGTTAATCAATAAATAGAGTTAAAAGTCAGGACAAAATTCTTACTCTAACACTGACGGGGAAGGAACAGTGCCGCTGGTGACGTCATTAATGGTTATGCGAAAGTGACATACACAGCGTCTTAAACCCTCCACGCAGTCACCGAGTCTTCTTCCAACACAGTGAACATTAAAGTGCAGTTCATAATAAATCTACGTCCTGGTAATATCCCTTTGCCTGCTATCTACGGATAACAAAAATTCCAGAAGTGGCTCGCCGGATCAGCTGTAAGACAGCGGGAAACTATCACCGCGGAAGAAGAAAACGTCATTCCTGAAATATGAATTACTAATCTAGCAGTCAATCACAAATATTTAATCATACAAAATATTCTCCTTCATAACTAATAATTAAACAACTAATTATTAATCCCCGTTGAGAGCCCGTGTTTACTCCCATTCTCTGCAGTGAAATAGTCTGTGTTTACGATTTGCTTCATTTAAAATAGTATTTCATGTAAATCGCAGTACAGGTTTGAGCTTGTATGGGTTAAGAGGTAACGCATATGTAACCTGAGAGTACATTGACCTCTCTGTATGGCAACTCGCAATTGCTGCTGAGTGCTTTTGGTTTATACAACCACCTGTCGGTCTCATGTCACCTCTCAAAGGGAATATGTACTGTAAGTTTACACTCCCCTTGGATGACAATGGTTTTGTTTCATACTCGAATATGATTTGCAGCTCCATTTTTACAACTGTCAAATTATACTTATAAAGCACACTCAATATATTTGTTATAATCATTGGAGATATGAAATGTACTAAATATTTATTGAGGTAGATTCGCATTTTTAGTTTGAATTACTCATTTATCAGCAAAATTTAATGTTTCTTTAAGATACCATAAAATACTTTTCAAGCTTTAAATTAGGTATGCTAGATTTTTCAAACGAACAACAAAAGTTGATTGTAATATAGGTATAAAATTCTTCAAACATTTATTACTGTATCTCTTATGATAGTTATATTTAGTCACTTCATTTATAAGTCCCTTATGACGCAAAACTATTTTACAAGCTTACTATAGTAGTCTTAAACTTTTATTTTATTTTTATCTAAAAATATTACACTTTAATAAATAGGAATTTTTGTAAAAAAATAAATACAATCCTCTCAAAATAAAATACAAAGTAGTGCTCAGGTATTGTGTGTTTTTGAATAAGTCTGTGTTAAAAAGGAGAAGCACCATTTTATGGGGTAAAAAGTAATAACATATTGAGGAACAAGGAAAGATACCATATGCATAAATCTCACATTAAAAGTACAAGGCTTATTTAAACATGCCATTGGGGCTTTGAAAATGAAGCCTGAAAACCAAATTTATAAACCTCAAAGTACTCTTTCACTTATTGTTGATATTAACCATTCGACCAAGTTCTTCTTGATTTTCCTATTTTCTTGTTATAAAGAAGTTCATTCGAGATTTTTTTTTTTTTTTTTTTTTTTTGGCCCGCGATCTTCTCCCATCCATGTCCATATATCAGTTTTATTGCTTCTACAGTGCAAATAATGGAAATGATTATATCCTTCTGCCTAACTGTTTCATTCTTAATATGATCTTGTAAAGTTATTCCATTATAACTTCATCAGAATTTCAATTTCCATAGCTTTAAAATTTTGTTTAATTATTCATGGATTTCCAAATTTTCTGGTTTGAAATTTGGAATTTTTAATTAAATTGCTCAAAAACTCACTTCTGGATACCTTTAACACGTCAAGTAGCTGGTACTGTGGTTGATCGTGGGTTGTTTTTGTAGGAAGCACCAAATGGAATTCTCTGAATTGTTTGTCTTTCTTCTAACTTTTGATTTGAATGAATGAATCATAAATTCGATATCCAGAGAAGGCTTGCAAAAAACTCATAATACAGAGCCAGTTGGGCTAATAGATATAACGTCACTATGGTTTCCGTCGATATTTTCTTTCCAGAATTCTCTCCAAACTTTGTTTATCGATAAAAAGTAAAAAAGTGAAGCCGACGTTAAAATTTGTCGTGGAGTCAATATGAAAACGAAAAATCAGTTTAAAAGAATGCATAAATTTCCTACATTCTCTTGAAACAACGCGTTTTTCAACAAATCGTATCCATAATAACTGTTTGGCTTCTACAAATGTCTAAAAACACACGGCATAACTTAAGGAATAAATGTAAACAAAATGGATGGTTTTCAAGTATATACGTTTTTTTAGAGATTATTACTGATTTCTTGGATCATACGTTGAGCAGAATTAGATAAACTTTAAAAACTCGAAAAGCAATTATTTCTAGACCCATGTTGGTGGAAACTTTTTATAGTCTACCTTTGCGGGATTCATTCACGGTCGTTTATTTCCTCTTCCATAAATCACAGAAAACAGCACTCGCTTTTAGCATTTTCGCAGATAAACTTCAAACGGGAGTTCAGACACGTCCTGCTTTCTGAATACATGCCACTCAGATTTATGCCCAGCATTTGTATAAGGCTAGTCGTGATTGTTTAGGCACGCGGATTCGTGAACAGGAACCCTGGACCCCTTCCTAATTGAGGTTTTCCTCAGTTCTTACTGTAACAAATGTCAAGGGGAAGATCTAACGTAGGCCTACAAGTGCTACCTTCACAAAATGACTTTCTCACTTTATCATCAGTTTTACCGCCCGTGATGGCACAATAGTAAATACCAAAAACATGTACCAGGTGATGCCTTTTAGTTAGTAAACGCATTCTCTTTGCGATAAAGCATAGGATTTTGTAAACATTTCAATAAAAATAACTTAAATAATTGCCATATTACACTTTCTTTCTGAAACACATTTCAGTTACAGATTCTATCAAATATGAGGAACATTTTGCAAAGATGCACATACAAAGTTTATGGTAGATTTATCTCTTAAGTTTAACTGTCAGAAATGTGGAAAAATTGAAACGCTACGGCATGGTGCTCGTGGAGTACCTCCAGAAGGGCAGAACCATCTCTGTGGAGTATTTCGCTTCACTAGTGGATCAATCGAAGGATGCTATTGTTTTCTTGGTGACTATGTAGAAAAATTAAGAAAAATATCACTTAAATCTTGTGTATTCTTAGAGCGCCTCTACTAAATATCGTGCCCTCATCCCGCTCCGCAATTGGAGTTTTTATACACTGCTAGAAACCAGATGACTTTTAGTTTCTTGAAGGCACGGCTGCCAGCAAGACTGCAATTAAATTCTGCTGATGCTGGCAATTGATTTTGCTCGGTCGTAATTATTACGCAAACTGTTTCAGCTAATTTCTGTAGGAAGGGCGATCTAGGTATTCCAGTATTTGTGTGCCTACAGTGAGATTATACTCTGTAACAAAGAATGTGTATTTATGATTGTTATGAACAAAACAAATCATATAAGTAATGGAAAGAAAAAAATCGTTCTAGGATTGTAGCAGAAAATTTCATGGAGTGACATCTGCATCGGGAAATGCAATTTTCAATTGGTGAATTAAGTTCATCTCCAAGACTTTTGCATTGACAAGAAACCGGGGGAAGAAAAAAAAGAAAAAAAAAAGAAAAAAGAAAAAAAAAACGATTTTAACATAGAAGAAGCTTGATGAAATATGTAATCGATTAGAAACTTCTCCTGGAATGTCTTTAACACGATTAGCCCAGCAAGTTTGTGTACCTGTCAGTAAAATCATTCAGCTGTTACATTTCATCTACATAAAATTACAGCTGTACCTGAAATAAAACCTTTGGAGGCGTTGAAACAAAATATCCGGGAGGCAGTTTACAAAGGGGGTCAGGCAGTTCGAGTATACGCAATAATGGTGAGTACAAGAATAATAATGTTTACTACTACAAATAAAAATGTACGCTGTTGGTTCCGACCACCTAACATGGTTCCCTTCGGCAGAGTGGGAGGCGGTTAGTAGGTAACCTCGTCAGCAAAATAAACGCTCGATTGCGTAGCGTATTGCGGATCCTGTATGACAAGTGGCTCTGTAAAATAGGTAGATCGGGATGTTTGTATCACATTGTTTAAACGTAACATCTGAAGTCACAATAGTTACAAATTGTGCACGAAAATAACTAAACTGCAAAATAAAGTACTAAATGCTGTCTATTTCAACGTAGATATACTTTTAATTACCAATGAATCGGAAAATAAATAAGGATTGAATATCCGTAACAAGAGAGCAGATGTAAAACTGTAACATAACGGTTAAATTATAACAAAAGCCTCTTGACCACATATAAAAATAATGTACATATAATTTCGACGCAACAAAATTTAAACTACTATCCCATATAGTTTAAATGTCTTACTAATCACCCGTTCAGTCTCTAATCCAACGTTTCATCTGAGAGACACCAAAGTGGCATATCGCCCCGAAGCCAGGAGCGAGACAGTTAATTATGGTGAGCGGAAGTGATATATCTACCTTTGTGATATCTATTCCTCCTCGCGCTCTACAAATTGATAAACGGCACAGTGGAAAAGCTGTAGAGGGAAAATAGCATTCATTTCCACCTATAATGTAATACTATATGTAAAGACAAGAGCTCTAATAGAAAAATTAAAGAGAAAAAAACAATAACTTAAGTGTTATTGTATACAGTAATTTTTATTTTATTACATCTCGGGATTGGTGCGTTGTTTTGACAAGAAGAGCTCGTCTCTACATTATTCTAGCCATGCTAAAGAACACAATAAATTAAAGCCATTTCTAACGTCTTTCTCATATAGGGCGTCAGTTTGTTTTAAAATTTAATACACGTTTTGAGAGTTTACTTTTGGCTATTCTTTGTCTAGCTGTGTTTTATCTGCTTGGCTTGATAATTGACTGTCTTTGTTGATATAGCACCAAATCGAAGTTACCCAATGAACTGAAAAACGTGCATACGTCCGTGACTGGTGCAAGGTCACGCTAGCTTCTGGCTAGCAGTGTGGATCTGATAGTAATTTAGTTCAATAGAGTTACGAGTGATGTATGTATCAGCTCGTTAAGTTCAAACACACTTGAAGAATCATTCCAGCCTATCCATAACCTTTACAATAAATATCAGGCCATGTTTAGAAACCTAATAGATGGCGTTGAGTTCTCACCGAAGAAACATTACAGGACATTGGTTATCGTTTCGAAAATTCCCCCAAAAATCACTCAGATATCTTTTACAACAAAAATACTTTTATTATGTTTCTGAGCCACTAAGTTGTCAAAGTAAAATAAGGTGACACGTGTTCTTCAACCAGGTTAGTTGTGAGTAGAGCCTGGTTCACCTTCATAGTTATGTTTTAAATAAAATAATCACGATTGTTGGCAGATGACCAGGTAATGAGAGCCAAGCTTAGAGGATGCACAATTTATGATTAAGACCCCTTTGAAAGAATTTGAAGTTGGAGATCCCCGGGTGAAAATGAACAAAACAGAATATCTTGTTACTGGAGCAAGAGGAGAAAAAAACTTTTTCTTCATAATTACGTCTCAAAATGGAAGAATATCGCTGGAAGGTTATCAGAGGTCAGAGTGACCGTCTAGAAACAAAACTCAGAAAATGCAGAAGATATTAGGCGAGTTGTTCAGATAGATGATGTTTGGGGAATCATTCAAGACATTACTAACAACATTCTGAGATGTTTGAGAGAATATCCTCGACGTAAATGAACTGAAATATGGCGCAATAAGAACTAAATGCCCCATCAGGACAATGCATTAGCACAAGAGCGTCACTAACATACGAGATTCCCAGCCGCTAAGGTAAGTCATCCTTCCGCACCCGCCTTACTCGCCAAACTTGGCCCCTTGCGACTTGCTCCTTTTCCAGAACCTCAAGGATTAAGTACTATATATCATGTTTATTTGGAGATAATTATGGCTTTTTGGTGAAAATACTTATATGCCTTATTCATAAATTCGTTATAAGTAGAATAAATCATGAAATTAATAAAATTATTTTGCAATCATGATTATAATATAAATTATAGCTGCGTGAATGAATCGTAGATCCAGGGCGCTTTTACAAAGTTAAAAAACATTGAGATCGGCGTTTCATTGAACAAGGGGGATTAGGCTGATGGCAAAATGTATTTTGTGGTAAATACTTAATCTTAGAACTTTTGATAGTATATTTACAGACCTAGGAAAGCATTTATTTCTAAAAATAGAGGGGGAGGGACTGGTGGGAAGAAATAGCATAAATGAAAAACAAAGTAGGTGTTACTATAAAATGAATAAATTAATAAACCTACCTGAAATTTGGACGAGTAAATCGACGTGGTATAAAAATGTAATATGTAAACGATGAGGTGTTTTAAACTTCGCACCCTGCTAGTAGAACCCACTGGTTAAACTGATCTGCTTTGATCGTGTTGAGTCCAGCTGTTCAGTAGCACCACATTGTACTGTTGCTTTTTATGACTTAAGCTTCCATTTGCCTGGTTTCTTATATCACAGAGAATTTTTAACTTAAATGTCAAATAAAGTTTGTGCAAACGCATTTGAAAGTTTAAACTTAAATAATTAATTACAATGTTAATTATGCATGTAGTGTTATAGAATTCTGAGAGACTTTACACAGTTTTTACAATTAAAGCAGTTTCTTTTCATCTCAATATCTACATTTCATATCGACAAGTTCATCAAACATTTCTTTTTTAAGTTCACTACTAGCGACTAGTGACAACACTAGAATTGTGTAATAATTGTTCAATCATCTTAGCGTACTCACAATTACAATACAAAAGAAAGGAAATATAAATGAGCAACCTTAAACGTGATATTTGTCCTTTAAGACATGGTGCAATTTTGGATAGATGAATTTTTCAAAGTAAAAGCTATAAAGAAAAAAAAAATGACCAATTTAAGGAAAATATTGGAAATGTTTTTCTCTTTATAGTTAATGAAGTTTCTGAGTTGCCACAAATCCAAATCGTGTCATACTCTGTCGAGGGTATCACACCCGTTCTAGTCTCCAACCGTACCATTACTTTACGGACCCTATAGCCCTGTGACTACCAGCTTAAAATTCCTTCATATTCTGTTTTATTGCAGTACCATAGAATATCAGGCTTCCTACTTCTTACTTCACAAAATGAATTAAGACAACCAATCTTGAAAAACAGGAATATAATTACAGAAGATTAATCATTATCATATCAGAATGCACATCGCTTGTTTAAGTCAAGTAAATATTGAAACTCCAGTACAAATTAAAACATTTATATTTTTTAATGGTATTTAATTTTTATTACTAATTAACACTATCTTAGGTTTTACTAATTTAAAGATTCACGCAGGCCGGCTGTACTTTTGGGTTTATTTTCTGAAAGGCTTCAGTTTAAACTTTTTAGAACATAAACTTGCATATTGGAAAATACATGGATATAAATAATTATTAATGTCGAATTTTGTATAAATATTTAAAAAGTACTGTTTTAAAACAAATAATATTAATACCTAAAACTGCAGAAAGGCAAAGAATAAAACTCTTAAATAATTTCAATAGGACTAAGAAAGGTCTTAGGTTCGGATGAGAATTTTATGTATTAACATAATTTATTTCAGAGCACATACCTATGCTGAAATGTAATAATCGACGTTTCAGCGCAAATTATTTCAGAAATAAAATTTGATAGAGAATATAGATGCATATTTGAAGGTTTAGGGAATTTTTTTTTCTAAGAGAGCACATACTACTATTAAGTTTTATATCCTTTTTCGTTCTTTTTTATGTGTAAGAGTAAAATTAAGTACAATTTGAGGGAAAAGTAACCTGGAAAATTAATTTCATTATGGAAAATTATTTTAAAGGTTGCTGTTTTATTTCCTTCCCTTGTTTGAAAATGGAAGAGTTTTCGAAACTTCTGATTGGTTATAAAAGAAGCTAAACTGAACAGACAACTTTTATAGCGTTACTTATGCTGTTTGCAAAACTACGCACGCACTAAATTAAAATACTGAGGTACTTGGCAGGATGACTATCTGAGACGACTACAATGGTAAGGAGTGAATACAAGCAACCGCTTAATTATATTGTATTATTGTAAGCGAAAGCTGAAAACTTAAATGCGAAAAAAGGCTCCCGGCTCCTAAGTGAGTGGGTTAACTAGTGGTGGTAAAGCAATATTGCATGCAACAAACTTGTGAGTTGAAACTTAGAAGCGATTCGTTTTACATGCAACAAATCTACTTTTGAACGTTTTAGTGGCGGGGGTTCTTTTAACAAGAAAATAGTTTTTTCCTATTATACAATTATTTTTTCTAGTTTAAAAGAGATAAGAAGTCAGTATTGTTATTTTAGTGTTATTAAAACGGGCAGGTTTCAATATAAATACCATATAAGGATATTATTTTGTATGTTACCATAGACATTGAACTTTCTAGAGAATATTTTTTGTGTTTAAGGGAATATTTGGGAAATTTTTAAAGAACATTTAAATGAATATTTTGCAGGTTTTTCTACAATAAGAGTCTCGTTTTTATTAATGAGTATCAGATAAATATATATATACATATATATATATATATATATGAATATAATGCATTCATAGCAAAATTTGCATTATGAAAAACCAATATTTCATGACATAAAAAGATGAAATATTCTGAATGTCTATTACAAATTGATAACAAGTAAGCTGTTAAGTTGTGTAATTTATACCAGAATAAAGAGTGAAAAGATTAATCAATTTAATATTTAAAGCTATCATTTTCACTAAAAAATTAACACCACTTTTTAAATTTTCTTATTTAATATTCATTCCCACTTTATGTCTCATTTACAAAGTAAGATTTAACAACACATATCAAGAATACAGAAAACCTAATTCTAAGTTTATTAAACAGTTTTATGCAAATTTCCTTTGTATTCGAAAGAACTCTTCCATCTATATTTCAACACAATTCTCAAGCAATAAAATTTCCCAAAACACTGTAGATCTTTGATGCTTTATAAATGTATAAACAAAGGAAATTCTTCATTGGAAAAAGAGGACATTTTCCAGGAAAGGGAGGAGGGGTTGTGAGGGATCCAGCCATTTCAGAAAGGTCTGCTACCTTCATTATGTGGAATTACTCCACTAGCATCAAAGCCTTCTTCAGGACTGGAGAGGTGAGGCATGAACTTTGTAATTAATTTGATCTCTGTATACGAAACATCTACAGGTCTGACATTACAGCACGGTAGAACTCATCGTGGAATGTCCCGCTCTTCATGTATACAAAACATCTACAGTACAGAGGTCTGACATTACAGCACGGTAGAACTCATCGTGGAATGTCCCGCTCTTCATGTATACAAAACATCTACAGTACAGAGGTCTGACATTACAGCACGGTAGAACTCATCGTGGAATGTCCCGCTCTTCATGTATACAAAACATCTACAGTACAGAGGTCTGACATTACAGCACGGTAGAACTCAACGTGGAATGTTCCGCTCTTCATGGTGAATACATCTGTAGTATTGGACCTGCTCATAGTGGAAGCTGATGCAACTACAGAGAATCATTTACATTGGAGGAACTAGCCATAACTGGTCAAGATTATTACAGCCTGCACACTGGGGTTGGGATATAATGAAAAGCAATCTGATGGAGGTGTTTTCAACCATACTAGTGTACAAATATCCTGTTTTGATAATATGTGAATGATTTTCCGGAATGAAAAGATATTGTATTTTATGTGTTAATTATTGTTTTGCTTTCTTAAAATATTTTTCCTACTTAAATGTTAATAGACTGATTCTTCAAATCCAATCTTACAAGCTCCTCAACAAAAGAGGGATTTTTATGCTTTTTTATTATGGTAGGTGGCGCTATTGCCCTTACAGTATTTTAAATTTACAAAAAATTAACTGTAACTTGAGCACAGCTCGAAGATTTCCTTAATTGTATTTGGTACACTCAAAGCACATTTCGGAGTATTGGGTAAACGAAATCGTTCTACATAAATCTGCCAGTTCTATTTTAAAAACCTGCTTACATACATTCAAGCAGAGGGAATACATTTGATAAAGAGGGCCTGTCTTAACAAAGAGCGAACATGAATATTAAGTAGTAATGCAGCATCTGCGACAGAAAACTTGCTTCTGTTTACATCAGACAGGGGAAAGTTTCACGGCAAGAAGATATTTCTTGTACAGATTCAACACATTGTGAAAATAGTATTTTCATAAACTTCACATGCCTCAGCAGAAAAGAATGCAGAATACCATTATATGATTTAACTATAGTAAAGTATAGAAAATGAAACTCTTTACTTTAGAGAATAATATTCTTGAAATGCAATAATTTGCATAGACATATTTTTAATATTCAGCGCTTATGTAGACTCAAGAAAAATATTTAATTTATAGTGTTTAACTAAAAATGTAATAAAATATGCTGCATATTTGTGGAATGTATTAATTGCAAATGTAATTTGAAAAAATAAATGAAATCAAATATTTATTTGCTACAGTGAGAAAATCAGTATTTTATTATTTGATAAGAATTAAAATGTCCTTGTAATCATTTATTTTGTTCCAGATTGACTCATTATAAAGGAGTGCTTAAAAAGTGTTAAAGTTAACGAACGCTTGGAAAAAAGTAAATAATGTAATAATTGTGGTGCTAATAATATGAGTAAATAAATTCTGACAAATATTAGGAAATTTGAGCTTGTGGATAGAAGAAATCACAGGTTCTTTAACTGGAGATGTATTGTGTATTATAAAGAACTAATGAGAGGAAAATATATGTTGATAAATGGAGTGAGAATTAGAGGGCATAACATGGTTATGCCCAAAAACATGAAAACTAAACAGGCTTGTTATAGGAAATGTTGAAAACAAGATTAGCTCAATTTGTGGGCAGTTAGAGGACGAAACACGTTTTAATTTTAAGGGGACTTTAAGATGGAGAGAAGAATAGATAAATACCTTAGAAATAGTAACATTCAAAAGAATACTTGAAGTTTAACAGGAAATGTGAGATTTAGTGAAGGTTCTATGGAGAGTTGTAGAGAAATTGCTGGTGGGTGGTTAATGGAAAGAAGGATATAGAGAAAGTAAGAACATAATGCGTTACCCTGGCTTTTGTGCTTTTGTTTATTTATATGTTTATTTTTTAAAGAAATGTGGTGTGGCTTGGTAGAAACCTGGAGCCAGAATTGAGCTATATACTGTACTACTACTATTACTACTCATATATATTATATTATTATATTCTCAGAATCTCTTGGCGTGGAAATGCTGACAGACTTTCCTGTTTGTACGGCAAGACCTCGAAGATTTGTAAAAGTGTGCAACATAATTTTTGTGCCACTGTGTTGCATGTTTATTTATTTCACATTTTGCTTATATGCTTTGTATGAAATATTTTTAAAATAAAGGCCATTGCACATATTGTCCTAACGCATATATGTAGCAAGTACCAACTGGGAATTCAAGATTGAATAGGAGTTTGGAATGTAAGTTTCCCATTACCAGTTATTTCTTATTCAAGAGAAGCGCAACGAAAAATAAAAAGTAGTAGCATCCAGTAGTTTCAATCTACTGAGAAATCTGCAGCCTCCTCGCTTCTCGACCTACACAAAAAGAAATCTGCTCTTTCACGAGGAAAGCCGATATAGCTTACGTCTTGAGCACAATGTATCTTTAGATCATTAGACCGTATTTCAAAGTTTGCTATTACTTTGTAACTTCCACCTCTCTTGATGGCTTCTGCAGTTCTTTAACAAAGAAAACTTGGGACGTGACTAAGCCAGACTTTTGTCAAGTTCTTCACCTCTGCCTTGTTACTTGGCTACGGCCAATAAGCTTTTCATTTTACGGTTCATTCTTTTTTAAATTGCTCTGGTTTATAAGAAACTAAACTTTTGTATTCTGTGTGATATAATGCTGACGTATGTAAATACTTGCCGTTTAAACGATATATTTAT
The DNA here is from genome assembly GCA_030762175.1 of Metallyticus violacea. Taxonomy (NCBI): domain Eukaryota; kingdom Metazoa; phylum Arthropoda; class Insecta; order Mantodea; family Metallyticidae; genus Metallyticus; species Metallyticus violacea. Next base: position 1,914,879 of record CM060841.1, on the reverse strand, counting down.
GCACGCCCTGTTTATTGCAGTGAGCAATCTCACCTTCTATATTGAAGAAGCTCAATGGATTGTTTTCATTATCTATGTGACGTTGTCAAGAGTTCCACTGTTGTATCGTGTCATATCATCCATGCCGCGACGAGAACGGGCCTTAGGTTTATTCCCTGCAGTTGAAGGCAAACAGCTCCCTCTTTTAGGTAAATAATTAACTAGAAGCAAAAGCGAGAGAAGAAAGAAGAGAAAACAAATGAACAGAAATATATTTACCTCATTTTTCTCATTGTACATTTTTTAAATTCTTTCATAACAATTTTAAAATAAAATAAAAAAAAACCTCTTCCTCTTATTTTTCCCCAACAAAGATGAAAGCTTCCCTCCGAATTACCACGTTTCATTGTCTTTATTTTTCAATAATATTGACCTGATAGTATACAGTTCTGTTTTTATTGTCTGTATGCGTTTCTTATTCCCGAGTATCAATTCTACGTTAGGTTAATTTCTCTATTCCCTTCAAAGTGTTTTTTAAAGTAACCTAAACTTTCCATTAAGACTAAATTTGATTTTGAGAAAACTCTTGAACAATAAATTCATACTTTGAATAGTTTTTATATAAACACGATAATTTTTATGGTCATATATTATTTTTCCAATTAAAGGGTTTGTTTTCACTATATGCTGAGTATAACTCTTCGTTTGTTTTCCAGAAGCTATATTATAGAAAAAACAAAATATTATTGTTGGTTAATTTAATTAATCCTGTATTACGAAGACTGCATTATTGTTGTAATAAAAGTAAAAATTATATTTTAACAAAAAATAACAAAATCGAGGCCCTGATGGTATGCTATGGTGACAGAAACATACACAACAACAAACAAGACAAAATTTCTTCAATAGTAAACTGAAAAATGCATAAATGTGATGAGGCCAGACTTGTCTAAAGCTCAGATCACACTTTGACAAACCGACACGAGTGGCCGAGGTCGTTATGCGCGGGATGTCTGGGTTCGAATATCGCCAGGACTGTCCTCCCTGACTGAGTTTTTTCCAGGTTTTCCTCAGTCCTCATAAATGGCAAATGCCGGGGAGGTACCCTAAACTTAGGCCTGGAACGATTCCTTTCTTAAAAAATAAACCCTTTCCCAATATATCATTTTATTTCATGTATCATCAGTGTTCATCGTCTGTGGTGCCTCTGTAGCAAGAACGGGTGTTAAACAACATTAATTAATTAATTAATTCATTCATTCATTCATTCATTACACTTTGACAGATGAAGAGATGGAATAACCATTTTCTTTGGTGTCACAAATTCAATCCTTTGTCGCAGATTCCACCGGCCACTTGACGTCACCGTAACCAATACCATCGCATTATACGCCTTAGTAGAGAGGCCAAACCAACAGTGTCAGAGAACCATATAGGGGTGATTATTCTTGAGAGTATAAACAGACAGTTCGCCTCGTTTGGAAAAGTTTTTTGACGTTAGTTAGTTAACAAGCATTCTCCTTGAGTTTCGGCCGCGAACCATATGGTAGATATTAAAAGATAATTTAAAGGATTGCATTTGATTAATCATTTTAGGATGTAGATAAAGGTGGTTATAATTTTATTAAATTTGAAATGTAACATTTAGTATGCATTTGAAAAATAAAGTGATTAGTTTGTATAGGCTGTCGCTAGGCTATAATGGTATAATGAAAAAAAATTATTTAGGACCTAGGATTGGGTTGGAGCTTAGTCCCCTGGAATTCCAGTAGGCTGCTGCTGGTGAACCGGGGACTGGGGTGTAACTTTTGTATTGTTCAATTATATTAGAATTCGGATAAAGGTGATGGAATAAATATAATTATTGTATTTTTATTTTTTGTAATTATGAGGGGTAGTGCCTAAAATGGCTTGGGCCATATAGGTGGCGGCCCCTGGTAGTTTGTATTTATATATTTTGTATTTATTCTTAGCATATCAATAAATTTCAATAAATAAAAAATAAGTATTAAAAGATAAGTTCGTAATGGCTCGTTTGTTTAAGCAATTCAATACCTCGTAGCGGTTAGTAGTGTCTTGTGCCGAGAGTTATGCAAAGTTTTAAGTACTGTAATTAGAGGGCCGTTGACCTAAACGCGAGGGCAGGTTGAGACCGTTCTCAAGATCAAGGTCAGATCTGCGTGGCAAGGTGATTTTACGGCTTATCCACAAACACCTGTGAATATAAATAAGCTATGATTAATAAAGTGTGTAGTGTAAACGTAACGCCGTGTAATCATTTTAACGAATAGCATCCTCTCCCAGCCTTTTGAGCGGGAAAAACCCATGAGATTCTGTTGGCGCGAAATGGGGGCAACAGACCGAGGCCAACAAGCACGAAACCACTTCAAACTTGGCGCCCAACGTGGGGTCAGCTACAACTCCCTAAACTAAAACTCTTCAGAGTGTATGATCTGGAAATGCATCTAACAATTTGAGCTGGAGTGGGCCAAACTACACTGCATTGTTTTCGGACAACCAAGACCATGCATTTGCACTGGAGTTCAAGAAGAGCGGTAAAATATGAACAAAAATTATGTCATTAATTTCCCTTGACGAGCTACTGAAAGTAATGTCAACAATGTGAACACAAAATAATAAATATAAAGTTTAGTTACATGATATTTGCAATTGAACAGGAATCATGTAATTGTTATGAAACAGGTATGACTTACATAAATTTGGAGTGAAAAACTTTCTGGATATTCTGTACTTTTTACGAATAAATATTTTATAATAAACATGTTCTGAATATATGTGACTGTTAGGGAAGTGCTGTACCTATATTTTATGATTATGCCTAAATAATTTATTATAATATTGTGTTGGAATGATGTTTATACGTGAATATGTTCCAACCGAGTCCTTTTCTTATAAAACAAGTTGGTTAAAAAAGTTTGAGAGGCACTGCTTTAAGTATGGTTTTTTTTTTTCGGGGTAAAAGTAGAGTGGGCCACTCCTGAAAGGTTGTTACAAAAGTGTGGCGAAAGGAAAAGAGCTTTCTTGCCTCTTCTCGGTCTTTATATTGGGCTTACCACGGAACAGAGCAACAGGTGATGCCGGTAAGCTCCTGACATGATCCTAAGCTCCGTCTCTGGGACATCGATTTGACATTTGAAGCAGTTGCAAGAAGTGGCGGTCAGTCGGTCGGTGTTCTTTAGCATGTAGGTATCTGTTTGAAAGCCACTTCTTACATGTAGCGATTTGTTCAGCATTAAACACATTCATTAGATATATCGGTGACTTGTTAGAAATCCTAGGGACTTGCACCACATTTCGCTTCCACATCATGTTGGGAAAACAATTTCAGATTTAGCCTTTGCAAGAAAGCGCTAAATTACTCGCATTTGATGCATCGCTGAAATACAACATGGGTCAATAGTTCCGATATTTGCATAACACGTAGCATTGTTTGCTATCCACCTACACCAAATTTAAGCAGCTTTACTTTATGTAAAAGCATTCCCACATAGCGGTGAAATTCCAGCAAGAGATATTCACTCCTCCTGGCAAGTTTTACACAGATCGTCCACAGTTTACAAGGGCCCTATTCAATAAACGAAATGCCCAAAGTTTCATTGCAGATACATCAGGCGATTTAACAGGGATGCCCCTGAAAAGTATTTTCTGTTTGTATGCTACAAAAATGCGGGTTGAAGCACAAGTCTTAGCTTTATGTGGTTAAACAGTTTTTATGTTTAAATCCCGGTTGAAAATGGTGTTCAAGGTTGTAACCGAGATCTTCAATTTCAATAAAATGGCTCTCTGTGTTGCTGCATTCGTCCCAGAGACAGTGCCCTTAACCATCCGGGTACGGATGGTGACTGGTCATGAATTTGTCTGTTTCTTTCCCTCTGACATAAATTCTCTTCTGGACTTATCTTTTAAGGTGGCCTTCTTGAAGATGGTGAAATTATGTACCTTATGTTGCTTATAGTCTCGAATAGGATCGGAAAGGGCGGTAGTGCACTCTTCCGAGACTGGTTCTACTATGAGGTTATTTGTGTTAGGGGCTACCTCAATGCGCTGTTTATTGGGGAAGTGTAGCCGCAGCAACAATCAGAAAAAAAAGATTAGAATCTCCGCGCATAAAGTTAGTATTTTTAATTTAATTTTTATATTTTTACTGAAAGTATAAAATTGTATTGTATTTGAAAATAAGCACTAATCTATGCTATAGGAGATGTTGAAAACGATGCACCTCAATGGCAATACATTGCCCGCATTTTCATAAAGAATTCTTGTTTTCCATCTAATTTTTCTTCTGTAAGAACACGCCGTTCGGTACAGGTTTCTTGTCATTTAGAGATTTTGTATCTCTTTACTAAGTTGACGAACCCACCTGAAACATGATTGCCAAGATATTTTATTGAGAATCACCTGATCACCTCTCTGCAAAAATCCTGTTTACACTTATAAAAGACTATATGTGGTATCATAACCAAAGAAGAACAATTAACAAACGCACCGAGTAACAAACTAATGTATAATCATTCTCTGACAAAGGCTCTCTGAAACTAAAAGCTTTATAATAGGCCTTGATAACTGACTTCTCCCAGTACGTAGTCGCGCTCTTTGGGCCCGTAACTCAAATAACCTCACTGTATTTTTGGCGTCAGACAAGCGAGCACCCTGGAGTTCACTAGCTACATATCACTGCGTGCCGAAGTTAGATTCTCTATCATAGGTTTGAGTGCGGCTAATGAAAACTTATAATTTGTTACCATAGATCGCAAACAACGCATTCTTTGGTTAAGACTCTGACAACTTTCGATAAGGCACCTAACCAATCAAAATGCACAATCATGGATGTGTAAATTACAAGCACTTGCATTTCGAGATTCTTGTTCAATTAGTTTCAACGGTGAATTTCACACACAAATTAATGCTATTCCTGATATCCTCTCTCGTGGGCGAATACACGAGTTCCATCTCATCCATGGAAATGAAGTGGTGGATATGCACGCAAATAAGACTCGCCTCATTTCGTCGATTACCGCTGATAGCGCTGCACAGAAACTACTTTAGTTGAACTCATTTCTTTTCGTTTTTTATCTGAGGCTAAATTTGCACGGAACCATGGCTTTCCTGTTTGCCTCTGCTTCGCCACCAGCTTATTTCCTCTCCGGAATAAGACATGACTATTTTCTTATCTCCTAGAGATTGTTGAAATGCTTTTTACATCAAATGGAGGCTTCCTCAAGAGAATTGTGCAGAAACATTCCATATCTGATTTCTCTTCATTTTTAATAAAATGGAACAGCAACGTTAAACATTTTGAAAAGCATTTTATGTACAGCAATAAAAAGAGCACATGGGTTTTATTTTAATATAAGACAGACAGAGAACTTTTGTTTAAAATATTTTGAAATAGTTCTATTCATTTCTTAAACAATTAATGATTTATTTTGCACAATATTATAACGCAAGAATTAGAATCCTCATTGTTTATTCCCCAGCTTCTGTATCTGTCGTAACGATGAACGAAAGGTCGTTAAGACATTGCCCAGGGAATTATTCACAATGAAAATAAAACATAAAGTTTGGTATTAGATTATATAATGTAACTATTCATGCCAGCGTGCCAGCGTGCCAGCGTCTATTGTCTGGCGATCAGAAGAAGCCAAGTGAGAGAAATGTGCTATGTAAACGCTTTCTATACTCTTCACCATATTCACGTATGTTAGTGGCACAGTGTTGTCAGATACTCGCCGAGGGTTAGAAATCCAACGAGAGTGCAAGGTCCGAGTCTGAGAGGTGGCAGCGTGGGCATCCCACATACATCGTACAAGTGCAGATAAAACAGTTCAACTCGCAGTCGCCTTCTTCTGATTGCCAGACTGTACCAATTCCATGGCGAAAGTACACAAGTGCGAGACAAAACATAATAACCTCGCCCCAGCCCACCGAGTGCCGAGTGTATAGTGTTATCGCTTTCGTCTAAACAACAACTCACTGCCATGAGATACCTGCAAATTGTCACTCTTGAGCATAAACTATGACTTTTTGTTGCATCTCATATTATTAAGAATATCTGAGAGTGAGATCCCTGACCGAATTCTGATACACCTCAAACCTCACGCACATCATGTCATCGTAGCAAACAGCTGCAACGAGGCTTCTCTGATTCTGGCGTCTGCGCAGTTACTTCTATTGGAATGATGTGAAATCCTTATGAAGGACAGGGCTTAGTTCTTGGGGCACGAAGAGAGGGAGGAGCTAACTTTTCGGCACTTGTGGGCGCCATGTAGCTGTGCTCAGTTTTCTTATATATGACTGGATACATGCACTTGAAATATCTTTTCAGTAGCAGTTCTGAAATGTGCAAATAAATAACCAACGTCCTTTTAAAATCGCTTCAAAAATGACAAGATGACAATAAAATATTATTTAATGCATCACAAAGAAATTGAAGGGAAGTCATCTTTTCATTTCCACTTAGTATATTATTATTTGCTGAATGAATAAACTTAAACGTCCATTAGTGCAACGACCTTGCGACTGCACAGGAAGCGGATTAGTGTGGCCAGCAATTGCAGTCTAATTATAAAAATGTTATTTGTGGCCCCCGCGTTGGCGCCAAATTATGAAGCTCCGGCTATATGTCCCACCCATATGGACACACATTTTGAAGCGGTTAGTCGTCGACGTCGCTTGGCCTCACGTTTTCATCGTTTTCACCTTTGAGTGGTTTGCTAGATTGATTATTGATCGCTTCGGTGTTGTTGCTCACGCTTCAATTACAATTTCTGCTATTTTGTTGACTTAACGGACTGGAATAGGATTTCAGTAGTGTAAATAAGCACGCGATGCGACATAATGTATATCAATATTTTATTACGTTCAATATCTTTCGCGTCCTCTGGTGTTTTCCGTACGATAGACTTAGCTACACCGATACAAACTTAGTTGCCGGTGTGAAACTTACAAATGAGTGCAGCGACATGTGGAACTGAAAACTACTTAACTGACGTATCGGAACTGAATAACTGATAACTGCTTCTCAGCTAAGTATCAACTTAAAAACTGCCCAACTGATGTATTAGAACTGCATGACTGTGTCCGAAGTAGAACTAGTTATCTGCGTCTGGGAACTGAGCTGCGTCTTACCGCGTCTGGAACGTGAACTGCTTGTGTATCGACTGAGTGCCCCAGTCGAGTAACCGCTTTCTTGTATATTAATCACTGGTTTTTTTAACGATGTCACGGGATTACATTCCGCGCCTATCTTTAAAAGTTCAAACATATATTTACCATTGGCTAGTTTAAGTTTACCTGTTCCACGTGCCATTTGCTATTTTTTGAAAGTTAAACACACTTTGTTGTCATTGGCTAACAGTTAAACATCTGTCGAGGCCTAAGCCCCAAACGAATATATAAGTCTTTCAGTTCATTAACCCTCTCACGACAGATTCTTTTTGATTCGTTTTATTTAAGGACGCTCTTTAATATCTCAGGTCATCAGTGACCCATTCAATTCAGGGCGTGAAACGTCCGACAAACTTAGGAATTTTACGTCTGAAAAAATACACAGGTCCTGGGCGGAATCGAACCTGCGATCTTGGGTTTAGAAGCAAGTATGTTTACCACTACACCACCAGGACCGACACATTGGAGTTAAAGCTGACACAAATATAGACATAATATTATATTACTAAATACAATGCCAGAATATGATGATTCGATTCACATAAATATACATTATAATTATATTTTAGTGCAGGTGTACCGGAGGAACTGTAACATTTTCGATATTATTTTTGCATTTTGCATGCGGGACTTTTAAAAACAACACAATTCAATTAATATTACGCGAGAATTTTTTTCAGAAGACGCTCGGACTTCTGATATACAGGCAGGACGTTTACACAAAAATTCCCTATTGTGTTTGCTTTCTATATCAACACAAGAAATATAATAAACTATTTATTCACATGAGGGTAAAGTTTTAATAATAGATGAAAAAAATCACTCCACTCCCACATGATCCCCTCCAACATGTCCAGAGTGATGGTACCAATCACTTCTACAATCCGGGTAAGGAGGTCTCGAAGGTCCCGTAAGGGGAACATGCAGGCTGCTGCACAACATAGCGACTGTCTGAAAAGTTAGGCAGCAATTTCAAATCATGTTCTTCCCAATGAACAAGTCAGATCTGACGGCCTAAAAATTACGGAATTTTGGTGTAAACACCACCTGTGTATATTAAAAAAGCAGATCGTTCTTACATGTGCACGTTGTGTTGTCATAGATTTTACAATGAAATGAAGCCTCCTTTTTATCACGTGAAATAGAACGTACATATACAATTATTTAAATGTGTTCATGAAAGCTTTCGATTTGTTTAATGAAATCAGTAGTTTTCCTCGTTTGTTCAGGTTCTGGAGAATATACGTAAAGTACATTCTCAATACTACTAAAAGTTCTTGTACTTTACTAACTTTCAGTAGTATTGAAGAAATGGTGTTTCGCGATGATGGTGGTGGTAGGATGAGGTAACTGCAGATAGCTATGTTTTCTAAATGATCTGCCATAGCAATTTGATCTAGCTCGGTCAATAAAGGAAAGCTCGCTAAAAACAAAACAGTAAATTGTTTTGCGTTAAACATGGTTTACCACATTTACACTGTACATCTGTATAATAAATGCAGACCAAAAAGCTCGTCATGGATGCCAAACAGGGAAATTCAGCTCGCGGCTAGCAGCCATTCGAATTGGTGAGAGGAACCAGGCGAGGTGTAGGAACGGTTTTGCGTTTTACCAAGGGTTAGTTCTCTCTTCACGACCGCCCGTTTATAGAAGCGTCGGATAATAATTAACCCGAGTTTCAGGGCTTGTTTACAGCATCCAGTCAGGGCCTTGGTAATGGCTAATGTTATGTTATTGACTTAGCAAAAGTTCATAGTGTTTTGATGGGAATTTCAGTCAATATTACAATGTACGTTACCTGCACTATCCTGACACAATATTTCTATGTGTTTGGATTGTTTTTGTTTTTTAATTTTTTCATCAAGGACCTTAATATAGTATTTTTTAATTTAATTTTAGTGTTTGCTCATTAGTAATTTCATAATGGTATTTTTATGAAGTTAAAAGTTTTAACAACCATACAGTATGGCAAAAATTACTGAATGCAACTTCCTTAGCCTTTACCAAGCAACGTTATAACCATATACAGATGATTATGATTTAAACTTCAGAAGCAATCCCCAAATTTCCATCATAATGATAAGATTGAGATGTTAAATTTAAAATACATATTAAAAGTTAAGAAGGAAAATTGGAGCAGAGACAAGGCTAAGAAATTAAAACTAGAATAGAAGAAGGTAAATCTCATATAGTGTGAAATGTTAAATTTGTCAATATGTTCGTATAAATATTAAAGCATTACAGTGCTCTAATTTCTTCGTAAATTTGTTCAAAATCCAAGATAGGTTGGGGAGAATACTGCCTTTTGGAGGGGGGTGTAATTATATTGGAGAATTAGATAGACTATTTTCAAATGCAGAAAATCCTAAAACAAGTTAAGAATATAAGAATTACGTAATGAGGAGTAAATCATTTGGTTAAAATTATATAATTATATTACATTTCTGTATAAGAAATTGCAATGAGCAACACTTAGGAGTTGGCCAGGTACAGAAATATGTGGTTGCGTTTTTGCATTGTTGTTCAGTAAATTAATGAATTAACCATAAAGACGTAGAAGATGACCAAAGTACCATTTAATATACACAAATTTTTATCATTCTATCATCGTTGGACCGCCTGTGGTGCCTCAGTAGTAAAAACGGGCGTTAAACACTACTCAAAAAAAAAAAAAAAATCATCGTTGTCAAAGCAGCCATGTTGTGCATTGTGAAAGTTTGGTTCTAGAGCAAGTGAGAAGAAGGGAATCAGATTGTGCCTAGTCCTTTATTTTTAGGACAGGATATTATCTTTATTCCTTGGGGTTTTATGCATCGTGGCGCAAGCTGTTTACTAATTTCACTAATCATTAGTGCTGTGAGTTTTTTTTTCCTATCTTCAATTGTCATCTGGAGTGGTGCCAAGGGTATTACTTGTAGATGAAATGACCAGTAACTTTGTCCAGGGACCTCTTTTTTGTGTATGGAGTTCTTTAACGTGCTGTAAATCTATGGCATGGGACGCACGGTTTTAAGTCCCTCTTGGAGGCTTTGCGTCAAGATTTCTACGTCCCGAAAAAAAAAAAAAAAAGATGGAACTTGGCCGGATTTGAGCCCGCGCACTTGGCACTATATATAGGGATCGATGTGACTCATACATTATGATAGCTTTGCTATGTGGCAGTAAATCAACAATGAACAAATGAAGTCAAATTTATGGTATGATGTTCTGTAAACAGATGTGACTCACATTGCGTTGCTACAACAAAATCGAGTCAATATTATCGGTTTTTAACAGCGGAAAGCAATTTTGAAGTGGTATTGGAAAACCGAGAATTTTGTTGAAGTTCAGAGGCAATGAAGACGTGTGTACAGAACGGAAATGCCAACGGGAGTGATAATTGCACGTATTTGAGACAAATTTGAGACTCATGGTGCGGTATGTGATGATCACAAGGGCAGATCTGGCAGATCACCACATTACCACCGAGATGTACGTGCGTGCCTTGATGACAATCTTGCAAGGCACTGGATAGGACGAAGAGGTCCGATTGAATTTCCACCGCGTTCTCCGGATCTAACTCCGTTGGACTTCTACCTATGGGACACTCTTAAGGATGTTATATACCGTAGAAAACCAGCTACACTGGCAGCACTTCGGGAAGAAATTGAAACGGCATGTGCTGCAATAGCTGAGGACACTTTCACAAACGTTGCTCAATCAGTAGTTCAACGTGTGTATGTGTACTCAGAAGTGTATCGACGCCGATAATGGGCATTTTGAGCAACTGTTGTAACTGTAAAAGTCTAAGATGATTAGTGCTCATCATTTTCTGTTTGTGTGAATTCAGTTTTGTTATGTTGACACAGTTTTTTTTCCTTGAAGTGTGCATACATTTTTGGCACCCTCTGTGTGTGTGTATATATATATATATATATATATATATATAAAAGTGTGTGTGTATATATATATAAAATCGTCAAAATAATGGCTAATGGCTTTTATATATATATATATATATATATATATATATATATATAAGACTTTCATCCGTTTCTCTGCCAGCATTTGAATTTGTTGACGATAACAATTTAGAAGCAAAAAAACTCTGGACACGTGTTTTTGCATCAACATTATTGAATCGCCTTCCACAAGGAAACGTTCACATGAACCGGAACAAAATGCGCAACATCTGGACGGTATGGAGTAATTTTATTCCCGATTTATTATTGGGTCTCTTAACCTATAGGAAGGAGCATTGTTTTATTAAAGTAAAGCGCGCTTTCTATTTGAGAAGTTGGCATTCAAAATGTATATAGAAATAAATCTGTAAGAAACGAAATCGTTTTGTGGTTTTAATTATACTAATATTTTTCATCGGGTGTTAGGAGGTGTAAAGCCTCTTGTCTCCGAAACTGTTTACTCCTCTTTTTTAATTCAGAAAGTTAATTGGAAGAAAAACCAGATTTTAGCATAAGAGCAGAAAGATCACAAGCATTCATTTTGCAGTTGACGTTTTAAAAGACGAGAAAAAAGTTGAAAGTAATGCTTCTCCATTTGTGTCACCAAAGCAATGAATCCAGACAAAAAAGCTGATTACAGAGAAGAAACACCCCTATTGTGGACAAGATATGACAGAATACATCTGGACTGGAAAGAAAATAGGTGCAACGCTATCACCACGCTGTTAATGTTGTTCTCAGCAGGTCTAAAAGAATTGCACAGTTGTTCAACATACTCGGTGAAACTGTGCAGTATCTGTAAATGGACGAATCTGAAGCTGTCGAGTAATGGTGTAAATTTCGACTGTCTAAAGAGGTATTTTTCTAAAAGTGAACAAAGTGTATTGATTAACATTGAAACATTAGGAACGTAAGGAAATGTCATGCAGGTCTGCGAGTACCCTGTGAAAATGAAACTTTGCCATATTAAATGGTGGCCCATTGGATGCCAGATTTTCGGAAGGACGCAATAGAGTGGAAGATGTTTAGGTCGTCTTGTCCTTGAAGCACAGTAGGTTATTTTGATTCAATCACTGCTGGAGGTGAGTTATCGAGGGGAAGTGAAGTGATTAGCCGCAGAAGTCACAACGAGCTACAGTTTTGCAGTGGGCGCTCCTTTTCAAACATCAACATAAAGGACTTAGCTACGGATATCCAGTGTCTTCCAGAAGTATGACAGCGGGTAATAAATGTGGTGGGAGATTACTTTGAAGAAATGTGAAAGAGTTATGGTTTTAGAATAAATGGTTCACTAATTTATGAATATATTGCTCTTTCTTTCCAGTTCTTGTAGAACAGATAATTAGGCAAACTAGGAAACTTGCGAGGATTTTATAAAAACAGAAGTTTCAGTACGCTATACGTGTTTCTGGTTCCGCTGAATGGAAACTCTCAAAACATGTCAACGAAAACTTCAGATAAAATTTTCGGTTTCCGTCATTCGACAGTATCAAGAAAGCGAATCTGCAGAGGCGAAGTGAAAAATGTGACGCAACAGTTAGAATGGAGAGGGGGAGGGAGAATATATCGCGACGTCGACCTGAATGCAACAACAAAATGTGCGTCATACGCTATAGAAACGAAGTAATGGCAGATCGAAGTATCGTTGGGCTGATCATTACAAGAAATTCCTGTAGAAGTATGTAATGTGAAAATGGGGAACTACGCAGAGTATATCGTGACTCTAATAACACAAATACGAGCTTCTCAGCAAATCAAATATGTAAGTGAGGATTTTAAGGTAGTCTTTCCTCTGTATCATTACAGTTAAATTTATACAATTAATTTTTAATTTTGTGGGAAAACTATGTTCATGTTTGTTAAATGTTTTAATGCATTTTTGGTATTTATACTAAGATATAATTAGGCTTTGATGTAATATTTTGTCTTCCAACTTTTAATTACCAAACAAACAATTGTTATATGAAACAATGGGAAGACATCATGCAACATTAGGAAATTAGTAAAATCCCAACTTCAGTTCTAACAACTGAATTCCTAATAGCGCACCAATACAGTGGCTTGCAATCATGTTTTAATCTGATATTTTTCAGATTATTTTAGCGCTGTTCATTTTTAATTAACAATTCTTATTACGAAGGTTTTAATTCATTATAATATTAATTTTAAAGCTATATATATTTAGAAATAATTTCTGAAAATCAAAATTGAAATATTTTCAATAGTCCGTAACTGCAACATTTTACATCTATGAACCTAGGTTTCTGATTTCAAATTCTTAAGACCCCTCTATATACAGTGATAATATTTCTTAACATTCGGTATACAAGGGTATTAATGAAATAATTTCAGAGTGTATATATGTGTGTGTGTGTGTGTTTAATATAAAACAAAAATAACAATAAAGTATCACTATTAACAACGTAACAAATTAACAGTACTTACAATAGAAGAAAAGATAAAATACTAAGAAAAAGTCACACTTGAGATCGCTATATTTCGGACTCGTGGAGCCCTTCTATAGCAAGAAGACAAGTGACAGATGTCATAGTATAAGATGTATTAGAAAACACAGAGAAAGTAAGAAATAAAATTAAAAGAATAATAGATAAATAGTAAAGAAGTCATGAGCAAAATTCTCAAAAGCAAATTAAACTTAATAAGCAAAGTTAAAAGCAACACCAGAGGTGTAAACAATATAAAAGAAAATATAAATAAAGTAACTCTATTAACAATGTAACAAATTAACAGTAATTATAATAGCAGAAAAGGATAAAACACTAAGATAGTCACACTTGAGATCGCTATATTTCGGACTCGAGTCACTCGTCTTCTTGCCATAGAAGGACTCCACGAGTCCGAAATATAGCGATCTCAAGTGTGACTGTATCTTAGTGTTTTATCCTTTTCTACTATTATAATTACTGTTAATTTATATATAAGTAATTTGAGACAGAAAACGTGTGGCCTATCTGTTCAAATTTCTAAGCTATGGCTATAAGTTTCTAAAGTGCCAGTACGCCAATGGGTAATAATGGGTAATGAAGATGCCCCTCGAAAGCATAACACACGATAAAGCGGGGAGGTTTCTGAACGTATCACTCTGGTGCCATGGTCATGACATTTGCTTTCCAGTAAGAGATGGTCATTTGTTTTTTATTCGAGTCTCGTTCATCACTTTTTTATGACTAGGGCCTAATAATGCAGTTTTTAGTCTACGTTTTAGGTTGATGTTTTAATTTAAATACTTACATTTTAACACATTAATTCATACAATTACAACCCTTGCTTACAAAAGATAGAATTATGGGTAATCTTAATGAGTTGGGTGTTGTATATTCAAAGGTTATCTGAATTTCATTCATAATTCTTTAGTATGCGTATCTCAGCATCCTATTAAATTTTAAAAATTGACACCATGGCAAGAATTGAACCAGTAGCATGCGAAAAATCAGCTTTTGAGTTATGCATTACGCCACACAAGCAGTTAAAGAGCTCCCTCTAGATTAGGCTGTTCAGTGTCGCACTGTTACACGATTAGTTCGAGATTTGAGGGATTTTTATGCACCTAAATCTTGTAAACGCTCAAAACGAGCTGTATAAAATCGATATTTCTATGTTCGCAAGGCAGTTTTAAAGACATTCTCAACCAATTTTTATATCCTGTTTGGCTTTGACACCGACTTATCAGCATCTGATGCAAACATGTTTAATACTATAAAATGCATTGTATTTAGTTGTAGGCCATACCTTGTCTATCTCAAATTGCTTAAATATGACATCTCTAAACTCTCTGACATTACTTCCGTGTAGTTCATTAACACTCTGTAGGTATATAATCATTTCTAACGGCATCTAAGCGTTTCTCTGTATATATATAATTACTGTTAATTTGTTACATTTGTTAATAGTGTTACTTTATTTTTATTTTACACTATAAATATATATTATAGGCATTTTAACAGAGCAAGTTTTTAATTACTCAATGGAATGTTAATGGTAACTGTTAAAGCACCTAATGCATTTAATTTTGCAAGTTATTTCTTTTAAGAATTATACTAAAAGTTAATAAATTGTAATTCTCTATTAGTATGTGTTGGTAATTTTATATCTGAATATCTATAAGAAACCATCTATGTTCTTTGGAACATTATTTCAGCAAGTGTATCCTTTTCTTTAGTTGGTAACAGGAGAACCCAATTACATCATATTTGGAGGAAGTTTCAGCTAGCAACTTGTAATTTAATTAGATGCTCGGAGTATTCCCCACATATAGACGTCTTTGTGCGTTTTAATCATTATTATTGGTGATATTGATTTATATTTTGTGTATATTTTCTGTCATCAGCGCAGCATTTATCGTAAAACATTATTTTGTGCATATTACAACAACAACCTTCACTACACAGGGATAATTAAACTGCTCAACAAATAATTATATTTTCGTGGTAAAGCACACTTCTAAAACGAATATGTGTTGCAAAGTGATATGTGGAATAAAATGCTATGTTGCATTTATTCGTACAACAATTATCTTCACGTTTTGGTTTAATATATAATATAATTTCAAAAACAAAACTTGGCATTTTCTAAAGTTTTGTCGAAAGTTCAATTTAATTCAGAGATGGGTGATTATTTAACTGCCTATGGGAGAGAAGAAAGGTGTGGTCTCGCATGGCTGAGATTACACGCCTGGAAACAAAATAAAATAAGGAATTATGCCGGGGAAAGAACGTTCCCGTTTCGCAAAGAAAGTGATATCTGGAGACATATTCTATCAAGATGCAGGGAAACAGATATTTAAAGAAAGGAGCGTTTACCCCACAACATCTGAATTCCAACAGAGGTTTAATGCCTTCCTGAGATAAACTTACAGAAATCGAGAATATTTATGTCGAAGACCTGATAAAGAAAGCTAATGGCTAATGAGAACGAAGGGGAGTTGGGGAGGAAGGTGACTAACGGGAAGGGAGTCCAGGAGTAAGTGTTCTAGATATACTTGTGTATATATGTGTGTGTGTGTGTGTGTGTGTAGTACATACACACCTACCTATATACAAACATGCAAATGAATCATAGTAAATGTTGGATATAGTATCTTTTGTTTGTTAGACGGGCGGTATTAACATGTACAGCCATAAGGCTCCTGCGACAGTTATAATTATTTGTGTACTTGTAAACTTGTCGCAATAAAAGTCCGTCAATACTACCACTATTTTATTTGAAACGTGGGTTACTTTTAAAAATATTCTTAGTAAATTTCAGGCATAGGAATAACGTAAGCACTGAGAAAAAGACCTAAGTTAAAAGATACTTAATATCGATAGCGGTTGAATTTCCGACGTTCCACAGATTTTGTGACGTAATGAATGTACACTTGGAAAAAGATCAACGCTACAGCAAGAAAGGTTGTGATGCTCAGTTCCTACAACTCCCAGGTTTGTTATGAAAAAGTTTGGAATATAAATCCTTTTCATGATCTTTGTTCTCTGCTTCTACAGCTTTAGGTGTTTTAATTGTTTATGGTTTCTCTCTTTTTATATGTGAATTAATGTCCACCGTTGTCAGTAAAAACGTGATTAACATTCATCCAGAGCAATAAAGAATTGTTGGAATAGATTTCACAGAAAACATGTCTGCTTAAATGTATTAGATATGTAGCATTATTATTTAACTCAGTAGTCAATAAGCTTCATATTTTCTACCTGATCCAAACGCCTTAACCATTACCTTAAACATTTCGGCTCGGACCTGGGATGTCCTACTTCTGTACACAAACCATACTCTGTCAATTCTCTCAGGACGGCCGTTATCTCAATGTACACAGGCATATTGTCAAATATGCATCTCCGCTAAATAAACAATATATTTTAAACCAAACAATGTGACAGAGCTGCAGCCAATATCACAGAAAGCAAACGCTAACTTTAGAAGAGTATACAAACATAACACAGTATTAGCAGGATATACGAGTATGTGCAGATAATGCATAAAATTTCACGTGTGTATATTGCAGATAACTATGCAAAACCCCAATGACCCAGTGTACTGGGGCTCGAAATCCGATTTGCTCAAATCCTCTAATTATCATTTTTCAATGCCCATTTACATTTCCCATTTATTAAGCTGTTATAATATCAGTATAAATATTAGTGCCCCATTCGCACAGATGGGTACGTCCATATTGAACACAATAATGTAGAAATAATTCGCTTGTGACTATAATCCGGGTTTCTAGTTCCTTTGTCTGTAGCACTGCCGTTGCAGTGAGTCGAAAAGTTGAGACCGGTGTTAAAAAAAATACAAAATGTTATGAAATTACAACGAGGTAAAATATTGTGTTATCTGCATATTGAAAAGTAATAGTTTATTTAATAGACCGTGAATAACGTACAAGTTTGTACATCACTGTTGCTTTGATTTGCTTTGGTATGCGTTACATTAATGACTTGTCTCGTACGTAATGTCGGTTTTTAAGCAAACCTTTATTTGAAATTTGTTCTGACAAGAAATTAAACTAATTTTAAAAGTAAATGCTTTCGACACTAGAGTCTTGAACAACTATCAGAGACATTTGTTATCCCGAAATGTACAGAAAGAATTCGGCAATATCCACTTGCAAGACTTCAGTGTATTCGAAAGCTCTCCCACCGAGGCAATGGGTCAAGGTTAGAAATAGATGGGAACCTGAATGTGCAATGTTCTTTGATTGGTCAAGTGGTATTGTGCTGCTGCAAGAGAAATCTATTTCGATTAACGAATGCTGATATTTGTCTCAAAACTTCATGAACTCGTTCCAATAAAGATCCGCATAGGTTGTACGCTCTGTTGGAACAAACATCAGTGAGTCACGCTTTCAAAACAAGAACTGAACCGATTTTGTTTAGCAAGGACTTTGGCAGGGAACGAGGTTCGAGTTAATATATTAATTTTTCATAAAACGTGACGATTCTTCTAATAAATCTGTCATGCATGATATTTGAGATATGCTGAAGACAGAGATCTACTCTATTTGGTCTGTTCAGATACGGATATACAGTTTTTGTATGATTGTTAAATGTCTTAATATGGCGACAGTGCGGCATGTTTTGATGCACCAAATTCATCTGACAGCCTCTAAGTATTTTTTTGCGGATTTTCTTCCAAAACTCATCGTGTATTCTCATTATTCCATATCTAGGTCTTCCAGAACATAGAACATGTTTGAGTTTTCTTCTCTATAACGAAACGTGGAAACTGTGCTTGGCGTTCACTAACGGCATCTTTTTCCTTTACTTCATATATTCTTGCAGCCAAGGTAGCAGCTTTATAATCTTGCTTTAGAAGGACTTTAATCTTAAACTTTGTTTTCTCCATTTTGTGATTGTGTATTAAAAACTGGCGATTGACACATGCTGAAATATATACGTATTTTTTTTTTTAAAAAAAGGGGAAAATAAGCCCTTCCAGCTAGTTACATTAAAAGCGACACCAGATTACAATTTGTAGTAAACGTTTCTTCATTTGAGAGGGATCAACATGATATTGGTTACACTTTCTTCAGTGCATATTTTCGAGTAATTTCGTGGTCAAATCGATTTTTAAAACGGAAAGACCATTTTTAAACAGATTTTGGTTTTAGCAATAAAACCAAAAAAATTTCATCTGAAACATATTTTTATTAAACCATCATTTTATAAATATTTATGAAGTTTGAACAAATTATTAACATTAATACATTAAAAGAAGATTTATTTTTTTAATTTAACATAAACAGTAATTTAAATGCGGATGTTACGTTTCTTTTGTTTACCTTTCTCTTAATTGCAAACATAAAAATGGAAATTGCTTTTGAAACCAATCGCATGTACAACATTAATCAATGTTATAAGAATTGCAAGTGCTCGAAATGTTCTCCATTCATTCAAAAATACAGTCTATTTTCAAAAGCTTGTCTAAGATTTTAAAACAAGCATTAAGGAATAATCCAGTAAGCTGTGGTTATCCTTTGTTGTACTTCTTCAACTGTGGCAGGCTGTGTTTTAAAAACGGGAGATTTTAGGTGCCCGCATTGAATCAAATATAGGGGACCTTGCAGCCATCAATTTTCCCTCAAAACCAATCCATCTGTTCGGGAACGTGTTATTGAGGCAATTTCAAATGTTCTATGCATAATGTGGTAGTGCTCCATCGTGCTGGAATATGATCAAATGTTAATTTAAAGCAGGTCTGTCACTTTCATCTACCTGATTTACAATTTCTTCATTAATGAGAGGATAATAACATCTTCTAATATTTCTAGGTACAGAGACCAGTGAGCTTTTCGGACAAATGATTGTATCAACTAGAATAACTGCCCAGACATTTATTTCTCTCTACTCTTGTGTAGGACCTTTTCACAAAATACATGGTTTATTATCTCTCCAGTACCTACAATTATGCCAATTTACAGAACCATTAAGATAAAATGTAACTCATCATAAAAGTAAATATTTCTTAGTAATTCCAGTTATTCTCTTAGTCTCTCGAACATTGCCTAACAAAATTTGATTCTTCGGCTTAAATCATGTTCAGTATTTTTTTTTTGTTTTTTTTTTTTTTTTTTTTGTATTTCAAGTGGATAAGGATGAAACTTGTGCACATTCAAAACGTTACGCATTGAAATCATCGAAATTCATATCAAAATTTGGATGAAAATGTTTTACGAAGTAAAGTTGTTGTATTAGCAGAATCATATCCTAAAACTTCAACTGTAGTGACTGCATTGAATATATGTGTGTATGTGTGTGCGCGCGCACTTTTTTAAGCAACAGATCCTATTTGTCTTAATTTCTCAACTCAGTCACATATCTGAGTTGACATAAACTTCTACTATGAGCTCTTTCGTTGAATATTCGAGCTTTCTGTCTTGCACACGGATTCGTAGACCCATAAATGAAAATATTTCAACTCTTTCTTATAAAGTGTATACTATGATGACCACCTAAATATCCCCTCGCTGGAATATTTTAGCAAGTTATTAAGCTATTAAGTGTTTTGCTTTAGAGAATTATATATATATATATATATATATATATATATATATATATAAACTAAACTCCCGTGTTGCGTTTGTGTTTTGATAAATTCAAAGAAATGAAATTAAGTTTTTTTTTAATGTATTGAACTGAATAATATTTTAAAACTTCTTAAATATTTTATAAAATAATAGTTGGATTAAAAAAAAGTTTCACACAAAAGTTATTTGCTTTGATTCATAAAATTAACATCTGTTTATAAAAATTAAATTGACCCTGAAAATGTACACTAAATAAAATGTAACTAATGTCAAATGAATAAATATTTTCCATAAATTGTTTTCTTAAAAGTGTTGTTTTTAAGATAATCGGCTGCAAAGTGTTTTAAAAAATTTAACTCATCCTAAAAGTAACATTGGCAAACAAAAGAAAACCATTTCAATGTTTCAAAACGAAACAAAAAAATTGTTATGAAACAAACTAATGCACGCAATTATCCCGTAGTACTGCGCAGTTCCCACTCTTCACAGGCAACCCCATAACTTACCCTTACACGGAGAACGCAACGCGGGCTGCAAAGCGAAGAGGGTTGACCACTAGCGTTCGGACTGCAGCCAACAGATACTTTCTTGTCATATGGAAGCGTTGTTATTATAAAGTAATATAAAGTTTTATGTTGTATTGATTTTTTTTTTGTTAAACGTAACTGAATTAACCGAAAAAGTCACTTTATTCTATGAAGATTAGTGCATAAAAATTAAGAAGTTAAAAAAGAAAACAAAAGAACAAGTAACGAAAAAAGAATTTATCCACTGGAAATCAAACCCACAACTACCACGACGCTCTAACCTACTGAGCTTTATGCTCAGAGTGGAAATTATTGGCATAAAGTATCAGCTACTACTGTCTTCCCTACTGTTAGAAACTACAACCTCTTGCCAGTTCTACGTGTAAGGATAAATTCTTTATGTCCTTCAATATCAAGATAAAAAGACTAAAAATCCACTTCATTCAGTTCAGTGATTAGCTTATAATTCATCTTTACTTAAAGAACAACGTAGCATATACATGACTGTTTTTATTTTTGTTTTCAGATCCGCTGGTTCGAAGAGATAGCTGAGCACAGCGCCAAGACTGAAGACACGTGATGTGCGATAATGTTCCTTTCCAGTGACGACTTACTAAAACTTTTGTAAAGTGACCCATACACAAATAGACTTTTGTGATGCCTGTTTAAAGTTTAGTAAATAGTGAATTTGTTTTCAGAGAGATATTCCTAGGTCATTATTCCATAGATATACATAGTTATTCATATTTTTGTTTTAAATTCAGAGGTGCTCTTTTATAACAAGATATGCAGAAATTACTTTCATAAACTGTGCTTATTTAATTTGTTTGAAAATTTCATGAGTTAAACTTCCATCTTTTGCTCAAAATAGCAGCCCATTTAGAGAGTTATTGGCCAATTTATGATTAACTATAGAGTTGTGGTTTCATATTTCATCGAACTTGTTCAATATATCAATTTATTTGAAGCTTTTATACCTTATTAAATCTTCCATTTACTTAACTAATTGCTTTTAAAATAATATTTAGAGAAAAGCTACATAGTTTGATACAGTTTATAGAAAAAGTAAATGTTATAATTTAAATATAAATTTAAACAGTTTAATGCAAGTATTTTTGGGTTTTGATAACGGTAAAGGAAGTTATTGGGATTTACATAATAAAAATGTATTATTTGCTAGCATTTTATTGTTATATAAATTCCTTTATAAATAGCTTTCCATTATCTAATTCCATGCCTTGAGGGTTAAAAATTTTTTTTTAATCTGCTACTCTATAGTTAATTGTTTTTTTAATATAAAAGTGCTATACAAAGAATTATGAATAATATATATGCCGAAGAAGCAAGAAACGCAATAGGAAGGAAATGTATATTAAAATACGAACCAATGGATCCGTTAACGAGTTTATTAATGTAAAAAAACTCAACTTTTATTGACAATGCAAGGTCACTCGGGAAAACACTCTGTAAACGCACATAACAACAGCAAACGCATTTGTTCGTACTTTAATGGATCATGGTGTAGATGCACTTTTCACATATCCCAAAATGAAACTAAAACCAATATAAATAAATTATGAAATATCTAAAGTAAATTATACATGTCAGATTAAATATATTACAGTTGTCGATTGTTGAATTCCGCGAAGGAGGTGTTTATGGCCTTTTAATATATTTCTAAAATCTGCGAAGTTAGATAATTATATATTTTTACTGAATTGCATTTGGAATATTCCACTCTTTCCTTATATTTAAAACTAATATTTGATTATAATGTATATGTATTTGAAATTGCTAAGAATTTTATTGTTGTGTTCGATCCTATGCAACCAGGGATCTATTGTGTTTGTGAATTGTTGACATAATCAAAACCTACGAAATCAATGAGCCCCCATGATTGTCCTGATGGTCGATTGCGTAGGTTTCGGATTATATGACATGTGTCAATATTCAAGACTAGTTATTGTTAAAGGTTCCAAGAGTATTTATAACATCGTTCTGAAATAAGAAAACAATGTATGTAAAATAAAATAACTGTAAATAGTATTCTGTAGCATAATTTTCTCCATCCTTTTGCCGATAGTACCTATGCAAGCACTCATATTGGAAGATAAAACCAATCAATGAACATTTTATCAGATATATGGCGTAAAACCAATCAATTAACATTTTATCAGATATATGGCGTATTACTATCTAGTAACATTTCTGTTACATCCATAAATGTTTTTAAATGGCAGTGATTACTGAATTTTGAAACTGAAACTATTTAGTCGATATTTCTGAAAAATTTACCACACATTGAACAAACTGTAAAAAATTAAAACCATTAGATATGCACAGGGTAAAACCATAAAATAATTGTATTATTTTAATACGATATAATAATTGTTCCGCACAATAAAACTTGAAAATTTTAGGGGATTAATACATCATCCAAAGCGTCTGTCTTGGTTCATGGAAGCTACTTAATCAATGCCTTCTAGTATTTCTTCTGCCTAGTTTTTCTGGTATCTGCTTCTTCTTCTCTGGGGTTCCTAATTATCAGATTTTTAGTCATTCTTCTTCTGACCTCACCAGTTGTTCAAAAAGTCACTTTTTCATTCTAATTTATTCATGTTTGCATGTGCAATCACTATTTTTTAATGCCTTCATTTTTTATGTGGCTAAGCACTGAAATTTTTTAACTTCATCTCAAATATTTCCTTTATACAACAAAATTATTTTATTCTTTTTCATTTAGGTATAGCCTTTACCGAACTTAGTACAAATTCAACTTTAACACACACCGCCAAGGGTGACCGAGGTCGTTAAGGCGCGTACTCGTGAGCGGAAGGTCTGGGGTTTGATTCCACTAGGATCGTCCTTCCGGAGTGAAGTTTTTCCGCGTTTTCCTCAGTTCTTATAAATGGCATATGCCGGGGAGGTGCCCTAAACTTAGGCCTGGAACGCTTTCTTTAAAAAAAAAATAGTTTCCCAGTTTATCATTTCATCTCATGTATCATCACTGTCCACCACCTGTAGTGCCTCAGCAGTAAAAACGGACGTTAAACACTGTTAATCGTTGACATCTAGGATGTTCACAGAAACACTCCCTGATTATAAACTCACTCTAAGCAGTCAGTCACTTTGTGCCCATTTCACAGACACTCAATACATGCTGCAACATTCCCACTCACGCCACACGCCTCTACAAAAAGCAAGTCGTTACAGGGGGGTGATCGCGTTTCAACTTATGCACTAATTACAGTTTGTGAGGGTGAAACCCGAGACAAGAACTTGGATATGATGAATTTTGCTAAAGACTGCGTACCGCAGTTTCCCCTTTGATCCTTCTCCCCTAAATCTCTATAGCACATCACTAGATACCAACTGCATTTCTTTGGAGTCGTCATTAATGCACTGCTGCAGAATTCAAACTGCATTGAAAATACACACACACACACACACACACACGCAAATATATATTATATAAAAGAAAAATAATATAGCACTATTAACTTTGACACATTTTCACGCAATTTGCTTAAATTCAACTAATGACAAGTGAAAGAACGGCAATAAATAGTTGTTTTTTTTTTCCTTTCTTATAGTGCCATCTATAGTTTTCGTCTGTAATATGCATTCCGTGACATTTAAAATAAAATATTTACTGAATTGTTTTTTCTATTGGCATCGGTATGACTTTTGGAATTTTATAATACACTTAGTTACGAAATTATGAAGTTAATAACCACGGTGTGTGTTTCTGTGTATAATATCTGCAACTTTTTAACTTTACTTCTTAATTTTATGTAAATTAAACGTTGTTTACATTGTATAATAATATACCTAAATGTGCAATAATATATATTAATAAAATCAATTCTTTCTACAGATAGTCACATCCACAAAAATTCTGAACTCAAGATAGTAAAAATATCTGAATCAATTGTATGAAGCAATAAAATACATAAAAATATTTTTCAGAAATATCCAAGTATAATTTTTTTTCATTCACAAAGTCTTGCTTAAAGCTGACCTTCATTACACCAAGCATGTGCTTTTTCTTTCTCAGTCAATGCCAGCATTTCTTCAATTGTTGTTTTTTACCTAATATTCTTAACGCAGTTCTCACCGATGACAAGTACTAGTCTCACAGGGCCGTTTGTTTGGTGACATATCCATTTTGAAATCATTCACTGCCTTTATAATATAAATATACAGGTTAATTCCCTTGCTAGAGGCCCTGGAATCTGTTATAAATAATAGTTTGGGGCCTCTAGCAAGAAAATCACTCTGACCGTTTCCTATCTTGACACAAACACTTCTTAGGGCAGTGGTTGTATGAGAATGATGCAAACTTCCAGCGCTTCCTCAATAATATACTAGGCCCATTTTAGTATCAATTTGCTGTAAAACTCTCATTTTTCTTTTTTGGGAGAATCTACACAGTCCTCAGATATTTTGTCCATTGTAAACCCCGTTTATAGGAACTGTGACGAGATCGATGTACTGGAACACGATCTTAGATGCCAACCGTATGGAAGGTCATTCAAAAGCAAAGCAGGGATTTTAAAACTAAACAACAATTTAAAAACTCGTGCAGAATCTTGAGGAATTTTATAATCTGTAAAACGAAAAATATGATTTTTGGTCGTTCGGTACTGACTGTCCTCAGTTATTCTGGTGCACAAATCAGCTCTAAAATGTGTTATTATTGAAAATGTTAAAAAGCATGCAAAATAAATACAATTTAACATTTAAAATGTACTCGTATATGCAAGTAGCTTAAAATAGTTAATATTTCTACCATGCGGGTCAGCAGTTAATTTCTCACCACGAGGTATAGGTTATTTAGAGATGAATGAAATAATGCACAAAAGTTTGCAATCCTTAGCGCCGATTTGTATTCAGGTATACAGGATAAGGGAAACTCCGAAAGTACCTTCGTGTCAGGTAAGTTTTTTCTTCATTTTCTCTTTTTAAGTTATGTGTAAATATGTAGTAGTGAATTAAAGGCATACAGTTGTCAAAGCTTTATCAGTTCTTTAGAAAAAAATTCACCAATTCTACATAATTTGGGATCAATAAACTCAACTGTTAAACCTTTAAAAAGATTTCCAAGCAAGCAAGGCATAGTTTATACGAAAGTTGATCCTTTAAAGCTTCTTGGCTTGGAAACCAGGAAGAGCGTCTTGCAAATGAATGGAAAGTTTTCTTAAATGCGTCTTTATAGTTTAAAAGCACGTTCTATATGCAAAGTTTCCCTTGACTGGGTTAATAAAAGCCGCTTTCTCCTTCGCGTTTTCCCCGGGAAACTGTTCATTGTTTGTATAGAATGCAACACCATTGGTGTTTAGATGTTCCTCAGTTCAATGCATTTGTTTTTGCAGCACCAAGTTCAGTGATAAGAAAAAAATATTTTTGTAAATGGAACAAAGATATAGAATAACATCAAAGCAAATAATTAATATACGTGAATAGTGTAACTTGATGTAAAACTGTAAAATAATAATGAGCAATATACAGAGTGAGGCACTTAAAACTACCACCGTAAACATCTCCTATACTGATATCGACACTCTGTTTTCCGTCAATTGAGAGTACATAAGGTCTCAAAAAAGTTCGTTGAGCAGGAACTGCGTAAACTAAAAGAAAAATATAAAATCCAAATTATTACTTTATCAATTAATGAAATGAAATAAGTATTGGCATTGCGGTGTAGTATTAAGGGAACAAAATTAAAATTTTTGGAAACTGTAAGCGTCACAAAAGAGAAGTCACATTATTATTATTATTATTATTATTATTATTATTATTATTATTATTATTATTTAGATTAAACTACAAAATTAATAGTATACTATTAATGAAATTAAATATGTGACCACTGATATACAAAGCTGTACTATATGGGTATTTTTGAAACATTTTTTAATGTAACCATGTTTGTGAACTGAGCCCTTAATATTTACATTCACTAAAATAGAGAAAAGTAACAAAGTTTCGATTTACATTCTGTATTTACGAAGAGGATGTTCATATGTTTCAATAAAACAAAAACATGTTATATTTAAAAAAAATTACAATTTGCTATGCAAATATGCACAATCAACAACAAAGAATAAAAAATTTTATTTAATACCATAGGCTTGGAAATTTGATTTAAATATCATTGTATTAAAAAAAAAGAAATTAAAACGTTTTCTGAGGATTATTACAGAGCTCTCTTACATACAAATACAATTATCAAACACATATTAGATTAATATTTCACATTTTTCATTTCCTCGAGGATGCTAAATATAAAACACGTGCATCATTATAAATACAGTTTATATGTTGAATTAATTTGTCCTTTTATTTTAAAACAATCTAGAGAAAATTAAACGAAAGAGCGCCTTTTAGATTTCGGTTTTCAAGTAAACCCCTACTCCAAATGGTCCAATTTACCTAATTTTTAAAAGCTATTTTTATATTATTTAAATGGTATATACCGAACTTTGTTGTAAAGAAACAATCTATGGAGCGATTTTTAAATTTTGGTTTCAAGTAGAACCCCACTCTTAATTCGCAATTTCCCTGAGTTTCATAAAATATTTTTCTTGTTTTATTTAAATTGTATATGCAGTTTCGTTGCGAAAAAACAAATAGTGGTGTCCATATATTAATTTTTAAACTAGAGTTTCAGGTATACCCCCACTCATAATAATTTGATTTCACTGATTTTAGAGACTATTTTTTTTTATTTTATTCATATGCTGAGTGTTGTAAAAAACAAATATTGATGCTGCTGCAGCGATTTTTAAATTTTGGGTTTCAGGTAACCCCCGTGCTAATAGTTCCATTTCACTGATTTTCAGAAACTAATTTTCTTATTTTATTCCAATGGCATATACCAGGTTTCCTTAAAAAAAATAAAATTGCCGTCGATAAAGCGATTTTTAAATTTCGCTTTAACTGCATTCTTAATAAATCGATTGCTCTGATTTTCGGAAACTACCCTTACGAATTTATGTGAAGAAATTTACTAATTTTGGGTGAGAATAAACATTTTGAATTTATTTAAAAAAAGATCGCTTTAGGTTAACTCCCACGCTCAATGGTCTAATTTTATTGGTTAACGAATTGTTTATTAGTTGATGGTTATACGCCCAGTTTCGTTGATAAAAAACAAAATTTGTGATCCCTAGAGCATTAACGGGCCCTCCCCCCCACACACACAGACTTTATTTTTCATCTATAAATATTTTTCATTTTCTATATATCCTATATAGAAAATGAAAAATAAAGTAACACTTTTTAACTAAAATGACAATAGATACAGAAGCAGTAAAGGATAATATACTTACATATTCACAGATTATCGTTCGCTATATTTCGCATTTCTTCAGTTCTTCAAAGGCAGGAACGCGTTTTTATTCTTTTTCTGTTTCTTTAGTTATTGTTATTTTAGTTACATTGTTCAAAGTGTTACTTTATTTTTCATTTATATTAAATAGGTTTCTTTTTTGTGCCTAATAAATACGATCTATGCAAATTTGAATAAATTATTAAAAAATCGTTTCGCGAGTAAAACCGCAATAGCTTACATTCCTACGGAATTCGCTAAATGAAACTGTAATAATAATAATAATAATAATAATAATAATAATAATAATAATAATAATAATAATAACAATGCAAATGCGTGTGGTTTACGAATTATCCACTTTTACAGTGTAATCTATCGGATATGAGCAGAGATGCCTGTATGATACAAATAACAACAACAAGAAATGGTCGTGATGCTCTTATGTTATTTTGTTTACCGATAGTTTTATTTGTTTTGAAGTAAGGTTTCGAGGATATTTTGAAAAAAGTGATATTTGGCAGTGATGAAAAAGTTGATATGATTATAATGTAGAAAATATATTAAACAAATTGCGAATTTATGCTTAGAAATATCCTGAAAAACGTCGCCATCTCGAAGAATGTTTGAAAACCTCAATAGCCATTTAAGGAAAATTGGTAAGGAGAGAACCGCGTTCTGAAATGTGAACAGTTCTCATTGAACGTGTGGTTAGGGGCACTAGGTGATCGTCTCATTGGGCCATACATTCTTCCAAGAAAACTTGATAGACGGAGTGTCTTCGGATTCTGCGGCGGAATCTTTCAGAATTGCCTGAGGACGTTTCCCTTGAGAAACGTTGGAGTTTGTGGTACATGCATGATGGAGCACCGGCACATTTTGCTGCTAGTGTAAGAAGATAGGTCGAGGAGGTTCTGTACCTTCACCTCCACGATCATCTGATGTCAATCCTTAAAAGTGTAGTGTACAGCACTCCCGCTGATACGTTTGAAGTGCTGGAGCAAAAAACTGTACATCCGGGGGTGTTTTAAGAATTGCAAACTCAGTGCAGGGAAGAGTGCAGTATTGCATCCAGATGTAAGGACGACACTTTGAACACCGCCTTTAACAGGTAAGAGTGTACAGTACATAACATACAAAGTAGAGTTGTATTCCTTGTTAAGTTAAGCTATTAGCGAATTTTGAGCCAACTCAGAATGAAAATTAAAGAAAAGTCTGCCTTTCATTTGTAGTAACTTGGACGATGTTTCTTAATGAAGTCAGTGGCGGCTTGTAACCACACTTTTGCAAATATCTCGCACATGGCTCGTTTGCGGACCCATGTTTACTGCAACTTTTTGTTTCTATTGTGTCATACTGTCAACCGTTTTAATTGCGCTATTAATTTTCATACAGCCTGTATACACACAAACACTTTTTCTAAACGAAGAACACGAGAAAAGCATAGAGCTAACGGATGAATGGAATATAGTCTTGATATTTAAAACTTATGAATGCTTGTCTTTATCAAGGAATTTACTGTTGGTAAGAAGGAGATCTGGTCTATTTGATTTCAATATATACAGACTTCTCTCTTCCTCATGAAAAATTTAAAACACAAGATTTTAATATCCAATCCGCGAGCATTAGATGAACTGCAAAACAGAATACGAGAAGAAATTTCGGAGGGGATCAAGCTTCGTTTAGACGCTGCAGCGCTTATCTAGAAGAAAACTATGAATATTTTCTGTCTTCCTTAACGCACGTTCGTAACTGTAGACTATTGACTACCTCTACTATATAAAGAAAGACCGAGGATAATACTTAACAAAGGCCCTTTCCTGCAAGCAATTTTGCATAAAAACAGAAGACACTGCTAGTAGAAAAACTGGTGGATACAAAGTTGGAATGAAGTGCAAGAACTAGGCGAAACATTACCCAGCATACGGAATAATGTTACCTACCTAGGAAAGTTAGTAAACACATGTAAGAAATGAAAGCACTTTTTATTATAAAATAGCCAGACATTGAAGCTAGAATGTTGAAACAATATTATAAATGGGATTTTATCTATTTATAAAAATCCCCACGATGGGGGGCTGTTTGCATTAAAGAGGTAGGCTTTAGATAAATCGAAAATATATAAATTATTTTTATAGGATTAAACTTTAATCTTTTCTGTGGTTTTAACCAGGACAAAAATCAAATTGTGATTTTGATACTTTAGAAATCCATTGTACCTATAAATGCCTTTTTCACTTCTCTCAAACTTTATTATCGGAAATTTTGGTAAAATGGTTGTTTATACAGCTATACGAATTCAATGGTATTCCCCACCTTTCCATTTCAAAGAAACGTAAATTGGTATTAGAATTTGAACATGCCATTGTGGTAATTATAAGATGATCAAAGTCGGTCCTGGTGATGTAGTGATAACCATACTTGCCTTCTAAACCAAAGATCGCGTGTTCAAATCGGCCAGGACCGATGGATTTTTTTCGGGCGTAAAAATCCTAAGTATTGGTTCGTTCGGAAGGAAAGTAAAATTCGGCAAATCGAAATCATAGTACTTTTTTTTTTTTTTGAATAGTGTTTAACGCCCGTTTTCACTACTGAGGCACCACAGGCGGTGAACACTGATGATACATGAAATGAAATGATTGTGCAAGAATTGTTTATTAAGGGAGGAACATTACAGGCCTAAGTTTAGGGTACCTATCCGGTGCTTTCATTTATGAGGACTGAGGAAAACCTGGGAAAAAAAACCTCAGTCAGGGAGGACGGTCCTGATGGGTTTCGAACCTCAGGCCTCCCACTCACGAGTCCGCGCCTTAACGACCTCGGCCACCTCCCGTCAGGACCGCCCTCTCTGTGAGTTTTTTTTCCAGGTTTTCCTCAGTCCTCATAACTGGCAAATGCCAGAAAGGTACCGTAAACTTAGGCCTGGAACGTTTCCTTCCTATATAAAAAATCCTTTTCCAATATATAATTTCATCTCATGTGTCATCAGTGTCCACCGCGTGTGTGCCTCAGTAGTAAAAACGGACGTTAAACACCATTAAAAATGATTGGACTGTATTAGTAAATGTGTATTGTATTATGATTTTTATGCATTGTAGTGCTGAGAAAAGTAATTTTTTCATTATTATAGATGCCAGAAAGTCTATGAGAAGAATCTGCGTATAGCATGGTTCGAAGAGAGGCTTGCTCCTGTAGTCAAATATTTCAGAAAGAACATATATCGGTAAATGTTAGAGCAAGAAAATATAAAATACCTCGCAGCTGACCATGTACACAAAGTACTTTCAGTTCTAAATTAAGTAGGAAGTCTGTTTAACCAGGAATGTTATGCGAGGGAGTAAATAAACGGACCAATGTCTCATCAAGAAGTAGTGTTTACACATTTTGTGAAGAGAATAGTGAAACCAATTTCAACAAAGAAAACAACAAAACTTCAAAGACTGTACAGTAAAACTAGAATGAATAGACAACATTTCTATTGAGAGTATTGCTGCAGGGATTCCTAAAGGCTTCTGAGTTCGTCTGAGTTCTTTCAGAGAGCTATCAGCAGAGAGGAAATAGTGTATTTCAATAAATAAATTTCCATAATGATGAATTTTGTTATAGTTTTGTAAATGTATGGAGTTATTAAGAACACAGAACTGGTGTCAATACTTAAGGCTGGAAAACAACGCCAAAATGCAAGTTAATGACTGTGAACAACAATTTACATTCGTTTGTTCGCACTTCAGTGACTCATGGTGAGGTTATGCATTACTCACATATTCCAAAATGCTGATTTTTAACTACAGAAAAGTCGGTCCTGGTGATGTAGTGGTAATCATACTTGCGTCCTAATTCCAAGATCGCGGGTTCGATCCTGGCCAGGATTGATGCATTTTTTCGGGCTTAAAAATCCTAAGTATGGCTTCCTTCGGAAGGGAAGTAAAGCCGTGGGTCCCGCGTCGTACATTTACGGCACGATAAAGAACCTCAAGCGTGAAAGAAGAGGCCCCTGAGCAAAATTTGTCGGCCGTTTCACACTCTGAATTGAATGGGACGCTGACGACCTGAGATGTTAAAGAGCGTCCGTAAATAAACAAAATCAACAAAAAAGTCCATAAATAAACCAAAATAAAAAACTACAGAAAAGTTATAAATATTTTTAATTGCTTCTTTTGGCTATGTTAAAGATAGGTTTCCAAGTGTCAGCAAATATCCACATATTTGTGCGAGAGATCTTTTTTTCTCCATATACCTACTAAAAAAATAAATCAAGAAATAAATATTGTGTTGGAAATGATCTGAGACTTTAATCAACTTCGTGATTTTTAACTTCAAAGCTAAACAAGCGCATTCTTCTCCCTGAATTTCAAATGAAGAGAAGAATAAATTTATAATGAAACTGTGCAGATTAAGAGAGAAGTTTAAAATATTGAAATAGTCCTGTAACTGTATAACTTAAGCCTTCACTTTCCATATATAAAAAAAGTTATTCTTAATGTCCAGTTTAGAATAAAATGTTTGGCTTTAAAGATTGAGAAATATGCTATTGAAATATTAATGTATCTATTTAATTTATCTATTTATTTAATTTCGGATTTAATTTTTAAATATAAAATATATACATAGGTTATACATGTTTAGCTAGGTTACGTTATTTTTTTGAGGGGGGGGACTCTAACTTAGGCCTAATTACGGTATAGCGCTTTAGGCTAATTTAAGGTTGTTAAACATTTTGGAGATTAATAGGTGTTTGATCAGCTCAGAGTTTTATGAAGGGAGTTTCGAGTATATAAAGATGATTCCGCAAGTTTGATTGGTTTGTTTTATTTACGGACGGTCTTTAACATCTCAGGTCATCAGCGTTCCATTCAATTCAGGGCGTGAAACGGCCGACAAATTTTGCCTAGAGGCCTCTTCTTTCAGGCTTGAGGTCTTTATCGTGCCGTAAATGTACGACACGGGACCCACGGCTTTACTTCCCTTCCAAAGGAAACCATACGAGTACTTAGGACTTTTACGCCCGAAAAAATTCATCGATCATGCCAGAATTGAATCCGCGATCTTGGGTTTACGAGGAAAGCATGGTTACCACTACACCACCAGGACCGACCCCATCTCTCAGGAAATACATAAACTAAGCGAATTCCTCAGCAAGTTGAATCTGTGACGGTTATTACTATAGAGCGCTAGAGCAGAGAATATTAATTAAAAAAAATTCCACTAACTGATATGCATTCCCTAAAAGCATACATTTCAGTCATATGCCTCTCCGTAATATTATTATCTTATTTATGTACTAACGTTTGCAATTACATTTAACTGCATAGTAACTAAACCGGAATGCGGTTATTTAAGTTACATGGTTTATTTTAGGTGTACGCTTGCTTGTTTTTCTGTATTCCGAAATCGTTGTGTTTCCTCCGCCTGCACTTATTTTACACTACCAAAGCTTAAGCTTAAGATTTGTACATCGCTCCAGCATTCCCTGAAATTCGGCTTTTCCCTGCTGCCTTTCGGCACTGAAGTCGCAGGTTGCTAACTGTAAGGGTACGTCCGATTATTTGTCCGTACTCTCTCACATGATACCAACGCGTTTATCGCTTGGCAGGGATACCCAATTGTTAATGCTAACAATAACATTACCCCGTGTTTCCTTAATCGACGTACTCGGCCATTAGAAAAATTTGGTTTTTAGATATACCTTCACTCCTAATGTCCTATTTCCCTGACTTTAAGAAACTTTTTTTGATTTAAATGCTGTACATCGATTTTGGTTCGATTCCCCCCCCCCCCATTTTGGACTTCAGGTAAACCCCCATTGATAATATTCTGATTTCGCTGATTTTCAGAAACTTTTTTGCTTATTTTATTTCAATGGTACATACCAAGCTCCTTGGGGATTATTAAATTTCGCTTTAGGTTAACCCCAACCCCAATTTTTCTAGTTAACGAACTCGATTAATTTTTTTTAATTGGTCGTCAAATGTCCAGTTTCGTTGAGAAAAAAAACAAAAATTACAGCCGCTAGAACGTTAGCAGAAAATCTACCATTTTTTTCATTGATATTTTTGGTATCTAGAATAGTAAAACAAAATCTACTCTTTCAAAACTATTTCCTTAATGAAATACACTCAGCTCGAAACATTCCCTACACTTTCGCGAATCGAAACTCAGAACAATAAAAATGTCATTTTCAGAGAGCTCAAAATGTCCATAGGGGAGCAAAATATACTTGATGTACACACTATGTGCTGAGGTTTGTCATTTCCTTAACTAACCACGTTGTGACGTACAAAATTACGTAACTATGACATCACAACAGCCTGTGGCGGATTCGCCATATCTCCCGTTAGGAGAGCAAAACATTATTATTGTAAAGATGTCTTGGATACCAAACAGAATTTAAAGTAGAAAGTTACTCCACAGATTTTAAGATAATTAATAAACATAGAAAAATTAGAAAAGTAACACATAAACAAAGGAAACTTTAAACGCGGTCTCTGTGAAGACGATGTGCACAAATTCTATTTAGTGTTGCAGAATCGTTGCGTAAGGTACTAAGTACTTATACCTGTAAATAATCTAAGGAGTATGTCAGTGAGCAGCGCCATACAGGGGAGCCATTTCGCCTCGAAGTGGGTGAACGTAACTAAAATGCAATGTCCCATTATCAACCGACCTATAATTACTTCTTCGTGTCTACTATCACAGGATTGTGTATCCCACTTTAAAGGAAGCTCTTTTATTTCACATAGCTTTGTTCAACAGAACTGTCAGGTGTGGTAACAGTCTTGAAGAACACACTTCCTTAAGGAGGTCTGATATCTGACGATACGGACTTAACAAGTCTCTGAGGAATGCAAAAACATACCCTTACCTGGAGAAAATTTCTCGTGCTCGTGGTTGTGCTAGACCTTCAGTACCGAACGGCAGCGGTGGGGAAGGGGTGCGGGGGGCCCTCCGATGTTGATTCGTGACTGCATAATCTCCACGTAATTTTTTTCATTTCACAGTGATAGGCGTGTGATTGTCTTTTTTACAAAAGGCGTGAAAACATTTAAGTTTTCGGGGTGTGCTATACAGACATGCTTTCCTAGATGTTTACTGTACTCCAATTCCCTACCACATTCCTGTTTTGATGTACTCATTATTACAAAAATTAAAGATATGAAAAGAGATGTACAGACCATTGTTAATTAAAGGTTGCATTTGAATTGAACAATTGACAAAAAACGTCTAAAATGTCCACTAAGCGCAGCGCGCGCTAGGACAAGGTCGCGTCAGTGCTCTAAAAATATGCATATTTTTAACAAGAGTTTGCAGCGGCATACCTGTTGGAGATTCATTGTTAAAGCGAGAGGGAGTCACTCTCCTCCAATCTTAGCCTGTGCAACTTAGAGGTGAGAAACCCTAATAAATTAATTCTACATACCTCCCCCACTATAAAGGAACTTAAGAGCGCAGTATTACAAATAAAGTACAAGCGCAACTGCGACGGGAGATTGGCACCACACCTCACATATAACTCTCTAAATTAAAACATTTTATCACTTAACTTAAATTTACAAAACACTAAGGTAAAGTTAATTCCTTTGACATTTAGAAAAGCCTTAATTTCCCAAGCATCTTTATTTTTGATAATCAATTCGAATAACAGTATTGCTTGCCAATTGGAGTGTGTGTTATGTGCTGTTCTTTTTATATCAGTACGGACTAGAAGAAAATTCTGTTATTTTCAATTTAATTACTATAAGCTGTAGAGTCTTTGTGTTTAAACCCGACTTTGTGTGTCATTTAGCATTAATTTTAAATTACCAGAGTACTTTTTTGTACTCCCTTGAATGATAAGAGTGTGTTTTTATGAAAATGAATACACGTTTTACATTTACTATTTCACTCATGTAACGTAATCGTAAAATCGAGCAATGAAACGAAACAAATTTTTAAGGTTTGACCAATGACAGCCAGATTATAGAGTGAAATTATCGAAAAAAGTATCAAATCCATTTTATCACGCGACGTTCATTTGTCCTGCGGTCAGTGTAGCCAACTCTATACCTCTACTATATAAATTCCTGAACACGCACCACTGACAACTTTTGCTAGAGACAGTGGAGAGCTATTGATAGCAACAAAAACATGGATAATCGACAATCATAACGTAAAATGCAGGGTTCTTCAAAGCGTTTTGGTGATGCGTCAAATATGCAAATTAATCTTATCATTAGGAATTCCAAACCACAAAATACAAAGAAAAATAGAGACACTGTGTGTTATCTCTTATGTTTGTTTTTCTCATTTGGTACTAGAAAATCGAAAGGTAGCAATTGTTATTAGTTGACTTTTGTCCATTTCAGTTTCATGGTTTCTGAATGAAATAGATATTCATAAGAATAACATTTCATGCAACTGTTAACATTCTGTGCGTGAATTTCAAATATATAAAAAACTTTTACTTTTATTCCATTAATGAAACAGTCCTAAACTCGCATTTTCCTCTTCTCTATTGTCACTACTGATAATCGGCATTCTTCTGCTTGCTTGAAAAGTTAAGAACAAATATACAATTATTACAATTTTCCAAGCCAGGTTTAGAGGACTTATATTTAAATTCTTATTTTATTCGTGAAATAGTCCTAATATATATCACTCGAGAGTGACCTAACTCATTACATTCGTGAATTTATCGGTAATATCAGATCCTCTCGTGATATTACTACAAGAACTATAATAAGTGTTCTTCATAAGAAAGCTGAGTATTTATCAAAGTTTAGAGTTGATGTACGTTAATGTTGCAATAAAATTTGGAAGTCCCTTCTGATAAAGTAAGAGCTAATTTCAAAGTGTATCTTTATAGATCCTGCAATGGAGTGTGTTGTCTGTTTATATTCATCGTTTAAATCCATCGGAAGTTTGAAATATAAACGACCTAGATGAGTCGATTATTTGTATTTTTTGAAAATGTTATTGTTTTAGGTTTTTCTTGAAGGGCGTGCTTCAGAAAAAAACTTATTAGCCTGTTTTATGTGACTGTTTTACCTCTTTGAGGGCCAAAGAAGCTCAACCGTAATTTATATTTTTCCGATTTCTGAAAGAATGTTGGAAGAGTTTGAAAAATCTATTAAAACTGGGTCGTGTGTGTGTTTCTGATATCGGTGCTGTTTCTAGAATCGATTGATCTATGTGTTTTTGAGATGGGTCGAATCTTCTGGAGATAGCAGACGTCCTTATATCACACTGGAAATGTTTTTGTTATTCAATTCCAGAAACAGATGATAGTTTTCCGCCAATTATTTATCCCTAAAGCCCAATTTTTTTATTTAACTCTAATTCTTCAATCATGTTCATCACTGAACACAAGCCTACATTTTAATTCAACTACATAATCTTAAAAATGCATTTGTCGTTTCAATAACATTAGACATATTTAGTTTTAGTACTCTTACCTTGTAAGTGTGGTATATCGGAAGACGTTCACGAAAATAGAACCCGTTCACCTTACAAGCACTGCGTCACCTAAAACAATTGACATCTGTAAGGCATTGCAAACTGCAAGGTATAAGTCATTTTACTTATGATTACCGCAACATCACAAACTTTGTCTGCTAGTGTCCAGCAAGGTAATTACTGCAACTTTAATACATTTGATGATACAGCCAATGAGAATTGCACTTCCCTATCAACTTTTAGCTACATTTTTGACACTGCCAATGCAGCTGAGAAGATACCTCCTGAACGTTACTGCGCTCAAACTACAGCAGAAAGTAAATTGAAAATAGATCTCTCAACCCTGCTAGAAACTGAATAAATCATTATGTCAATGAGGAGCAAAATCTCACATGGTTGGGATAAGGTTAAAAACAAATTGCTCACACGAATTAAGCTTTTGTCTCAGTCACATTTGTAACTAACCCAACGAGAACGTTTCCATAAAAAATGTAATTAAACATCTCATATAAAACGTTTACAAATGTATGGCTTGTAGTTACAGGCCTATTTCACTCAATTACAGTTTTAAAGCCTAGAACGCTGTTAACGAGCAGCACGAAAGACAGTTTACCATTGGCTATTGTAATGTATTGGGTTACCTAAAGTTTAACAATGACTCTAAAGCAATCCTTTTGCAGATTGTATATAGCTGGGAAAACATCCGAGAAAGTATTCTATTACGACATTTAAACAACTAACTGCATGGCTTGAAACTAGCAAAGTAACGCTAAGTTATGATAAAGCAAAAGTTATTCAATTTATTGCCAAGAACAAACATATACGGTAGTGGTTGAGGGCAAAATTATGTTCGGGGTAGAAATCTGGGGTAGTGATGAGGGGTGGCTAAATGCAGACTTGACTCACAGGAATTTCTGCAAACAAATTATGGGCTTACCAAAAAGCTCATCAAACAGGGTTGCACAAACTGAATTAGTCAGAGTAGAGAGCAAAGGAAAAATAATGACAAGGAATTAGGATTAGGAATTTAGAAGAGAGTTGTATTTTGAGACATTGTCTAGTGACGCAAGAGAAAGTGAAAGGAGGAGATACTTGGGTCAGTAGAATCAATGAGATTACGGAAAAAAATTGACTTGGGTATGCTGTGGCATGATAGAGAAAGTAAAGAAAGAGGTTTATGGAGAGAATTTAAAAAAAGATGATATGGAAAGACAGGAGATAATTATTGAGGGTTTATAGGGGATTAAAGGAAATATGGGGCAACGATAATTATGTAGATGAAGGTGACAGGTGGACGAGGGAGGGAATTGCATGGGCCCGGACAGGGGTAGTGAATCTGAAAGGAATAAGAGGAGGTTTAAATATAGAGGAATGTTCGATGTGTGGAATGCAAGATAATTACTGACGTGCAACTGTGGAATGTGGAGAAACTAAAGAAATGAGAGCAAAACTTAGGACTGAGAAGTGGCATAACTTACCAATAGAAAAATAAGGGGAAACAAGTTGGAGAATATGATACAGAAAATGTTGGAGTTTGGGAATTATTTAGGTAAGGTTAAAAGAAAATAGTTGAAGAAAATAAGCAAAAAATGAACCAAATCGGACAGAAACATAATTCAAGTTGGATTTTGATTGAGTTAATTTTGTAGATGTAAGTTGCCTGATAGTTGAATAACCGCAAGGTTGACACTATTCGGGCCACTTTACTAGAGTGACTATGGTGTATTTTCTTATATGACTGAGCGATTATAAAATAGTACTGTACAAGTTTGTTGTATTATTAAGTGGAAATAAATGCAATTCAAATACTAAGAACAAAATTGTTTCAGACTTAAGCAAAAAATATTTGATTAACTCAATAGAGGAGATGGCTCATACTAAGATTTTAAATGATGAAATTAATTGGAAGTAACACATAAGAATTAACGCTATTTTATGAGTGGTTTAAGATGGAACCATTTCACTAGGTTTGCCTCCCCTCAACTTTAGAGGCAAGAGGTTTCTTATTGCCGAGGACAAGGAGTCTGATCATATATCACATTGCAGTAGGCCTATTCCTGTCATTTTTGATGCTTCTCTTTTTTGGATAAAAGTAAAAAGGAAATAGCGTGTCTTTATATTATGTTATTTAAAGTTTAATCAAAAATAAATAGTAAATGCTTTGATTTATTTCAGCAAAACATTTGACGGCGGAACTCAATGTTGCAATGTCACTTTGATAAACAAGAAATGAAGTTATTTGTTTAACAGAGCAGAACGAGAACTTAGGCAACCAAAGACTGATAAATATTCGTCATGTTCTGCTCGTAGTTTTTGTAGATTTTCATCAACTGTGAAAGTGTGAGTATTAAGACCAACTTGAATTTTAGTAAAATTTCTCTGTAGATACAAAGACTCCGGAAGAAAATAGAAGTTAATAGAGGTACATTAACTATTCACGCGGCTCCATCAGACAATATTAATTATTTCTCAAACCAATTAGACGAATTTCTCAATTTCTTGTACAGAAGTAATATAAATATCTTATAATTTAGGCTGCATAGACAATTTTCAACGACCCTCAACAACTATAATATCTTTACAAATAAAGCAAAAAACAAATTTATACTGTATTTCCAGTATTAAATGTATTGTCAGTTCATATACTGGCATTCAGAAGCAATGAAGTGTGCTCTACTGCCAAGCAGCACTGGGGTAATATCATTACAGTAATTAATGATGTTCCAATTGTGAATTTTGAACCCGATCTTATTAATGAAAAGTGGGGAAATGTCTGTTCTTATGACAAAGTCGATTATAAATTAA
The DNA here is from genome assembly GCA_030762175.1 of Metallyticus violacea. NCBI lineage: Eukaryota > Metazoa > Arthropoda > Insecta > Mantodea > Metallyticidae > Metallyticus > Metallyticus violacea. The sequence continues at coordinate 1,874,637 of CM060841.1, read as the reverse complement.
ATGATTTTTTAAATACAATGCTTTCAGGTCAATTTCCCCCAATAAGAAGGGGAAAAAACTAAAGTAGGTAACTGTCTTAAACTTTGAACTACGGTTAACCGTTAGAATTGAAATCGCACGCACAAATAAAATAAATATTTATAATAAAAATAGAATAAGCAACGATAAAAAATGCAAAATGCACTATAAAAACTGTAAAAACTTAATAAAGTGATTAAAAAAGCAAAGAGTAAAAGTTTTTTACAAGTCATCAATCAGTGTAAGCATAAAATTAATGTAAGCATAAAATTAAATGAAATGTAGGACAAATAAAGATGGCGTTTCCTCTGCACGTTTCAAAATGTAATACTTAGTAATTTACAGGTTATTACAGATGATTTTATGAGCCACTTCATAATCGTCGCACAAAATTATGTAAACAGAAATAATGTAAGAATTAAGGCACTAGATCTATTAATGAAATATGAAAGAAACCATAAATTTATCATTGGGGCAACTACTCCCGGAGAAACCGGCAAAAAAAAAAAAAAAAAAAAAAAATCTTAAATTCACTAGAACACAAACCTTCATCTAGAGGGTATGATTTAAGTAGTAAACTATTAAAAAGTGTTTATTTGAACTTATTAACCTCTCAAACATATTTGTAAACATTCATTAATGTAAAAAATGTTTTTAAAAAGTATGTTTTGGTTAAACCTCATTTCAAAAAGGGTTACAAAAGTCTGCAGTCAAACTACGGGTCTACATCACTTTTAACTTCATTTTGACAGGTTATGTAAGTTACCTAATCCAATCAATGGGCATGGGTTTACCGCGACGATCGCTGCGTCCTGTATCTTCGTTACATGACATCATCGGTAGAGTGCAATATTGCAGGAATCACCACCTCTCCATCAGGCAGCTACCCAATTGCCCTCACGAGGCTGGGTGGACCCCGTTCCAGACCTGCCTAACTTAGAAAAATTCCTAATTAGGGAATCGAACCCGGGCCTCCCAGCCATCAGTCAGCAACGCTAGCCACTATACCATGGGGATGGTCGTAAGTTATTAAAACTTCATATTTTAACAACTTCTCAATTTAGTTTAATAAATGGCAAGGTCACGTTCACACTCACTGCATAAATCCTAGAACCATTAGATAGGAAGGAATACGCTTTGGGGATGCTTTCTGCCCTAATGAAGGCGTTTGATTAAAAATAAAAATAAGGCACAACATACCTAGAATTCCCAAAACCTGACTAAGTAATATGCTATCTGGATTTTCAAAAATGCTGTTTTAATTACGAACGCTCTTTAACATCTCCGATTATTCAATTCAGGATAAGTTTTGCTTAGAGGCCTCTCCTTTCAGGTGTGAGGTTCCTTTGCGTGTCGTAAATTTGTTACTCTTGAGAGCTCTAGAGTATTTTTTATCGCTTAGGTGTTATGTAAAAGTCAACCAAGAAATTAAAATTTTTATTTAAGTGTAAATTGTGCTGCCAACATAATATACTAAAGTCACTTTTGTATCAAATACACCTATAAAGAATAAAGCTTATGTTTGGTATAAGAACAAATAATGATTTCCATATACACTTTTTATTGAAGTTATATTTATTATTTCATTCTATTAATGTTAATGCTTTTTATTTAAAATCAGTATGTTGGTAACATTTCTTCGGTGTGCATTTCTTAATTTGCATACATTTTGCCAACGTAAACATCGTTATTGGACATCTGTTCTGTTTCTATCTATTGGAAACACTGTGCGTAAAATATCAAGTATCAGGAAAATGCAAGTGAGCTAATTTATTCTCAAGGAATGTGTGAAGAGCAAAAGATTGGGCCCAGCAGCTGTAACGTTACCTTTAATAGTTTGCAAACATTTTACCCTCACTGCTGTTGCTATATAATAAATGGTATAGCAAGGGAAACCATGTTGTAATAATGACTATGTAATAAGGGCATGCATTGAATTTTATTTTGCATTGATATTAAATTAATCGTTCATATCTTTGCGTTACGTGATTACTTAGCAATTGAGAATCAGCTGGAAGGTTACAATATACCTGTGGAAAAGTTTTAATGAGTTTGGTAGACTTTGTTGTGGTTCTCTTATGTGACAGGTTATTGCTGTTGTCTTTCGCGGAACAATTGATTAGGAAACGTTTTATGTCTTTCACTTAACGTACATTATGTGCCTGCACAAGATCACAGACAGGTAAATAAAGCTTACCGCCTGTCTCCCAGTTGAAGGTGACACTCCCTCTCAGGTGCATTTTCCCCCCTGAGCACATCCGCACTCCACTACAAACAGAAGAACATTGACGTAAACAGCTGTTTGTATTTCTTACCACGAGAGTTAGCTAGTTCCGTTAAATGGGCGGGTGGCTGTTTAAGAGAGGCAATGGCAAAGGGTGCGTGTTTCTTTGTATTTCGAAAATGTGATAATGAGGCGATAACCGAGGACTTACGAAGAATAAATTGCTGAGGAAAGTGCCCGGACAGTACAACGTTAGCAATGCTTTCTACACTGCACAGTTGTTGAAAAATACAGAAGTGTTATAAGGTTGGTAAACAGTGTTTGTTTATGCAGGTTACTTTAGTATTGTGATTGCACCCTAGATCTGACATTCTCCCCGTGTTCTTTCTAGATTCAGGTGTGAATAATTATGTTCACCTTATTATTTATTTTGATATTATCCCAAAAGACACGCAGGACGAAATTTTCAAGTAGAGTTAGGTTAGGGAGTGGGCGTATCTTTCGTAATAACTTTCCCTTCGAAATCCCTGTTTCATAAGTTAGTTTGCCCTTGTTTTCAGCGAATTCCACTTGTACCCATGAAAAGATTTTTGAAAAAGTTCATCAAATCTCCATCGATCCCACCTTCTAGGCGCCACCGCCACGGGTGGCCGAGGTAGTTAAGGCACGGACTCGTGAGCGGGAGGTCTGCGGTTCGAATCCCGCCAGGACCGTCCTCCCTGACTGGGGTTTTTTCCAGGTTTTCCTCAGTCTTCATAACTGGCAAATGCCGGGGAGGTACCTAAACTTAGGCCTGGAACGCTTCCTTCCTTAAAAAAAAAAATCCTTTCCCAATTTATCATTTCATCTCATGTATCATCAGTGTCCATCGCCTGTGGTGCCTCAGTAGTAAAAACGGGCGTTAAACACTACTCAAAAAAAAAAAAAAAAAAACCTTCTAGGCGCCGAAAATGACAATGAAAAAATATATTGTATATATAATATATATTAATACATATGTATCTGTTTACGCTCTAGCGGTCGAAATTTGTATTTTTTCCTAAACGAAACTGTGCATATAGCCATTAATTAACAAATAACCGAATTCGTTAACCATCAAAATTGGACCATTGGAGAGGGGGTTAACCTAAAGCGAAAATTTAAAAATGATTCTATCGGCCGCATTTTTTCTTCTTCTTCAACGAAACTCGGTATGTCATTAAAATAAATGAATAAAAATATATCCCGAAAATCAGCGGAATCAGACTAAGAGGGGGTGGGTTACCTGAAACCAAAATTTAAAAATCCCTCTACTGTAGTGGGGGTTTATCTGAAACCCAAAATTTAAAATTGAGCGACACCAATATTTGTTCTTTCACAACAAAATTCGTTACACACCATTCATATAAAATAAGAAAAGTAAGTTCTGAAAATTAAGGAAATCCGGCCTTTAGGAGTAAGGGGTATATCTGAAAACCGAAATTCAAAAAGCGCTCTAGCATTTCTTCTCACTTTTTCAAAATAAAAAGTCAAATTGACTCAGTATATGAGCTATATTTATTACGATGCATAAAGCATCGTCGTGAAGTGTCAATCAAGTATGGGCGAGAGAATTATGGTTGTATGTAAGAACGCTCTACTAACATTCAGAAAATGTGTGATTAATATGTTTTTACTGCCATAAAAATTGAATTAAATTTCAAATCCACTGAAAATTGACGGAACTTTCGATTGTTTATTGTATATTTGCTTAGTACATTGTAGTTGTTTTTGAATAGTAACACATTTTTCTTTCATTGGCACAAATAAACTTCTTAAATATACCAGATTTATTTCTGTTTTCTCTCTGTATTTTAATGAATTTAAAGATGATATCAAGGGCTCTATTCATAAATAAGATTACATAAAAATGTTTTAAAATACTCACACAGTATAGCTTTATCTGTCAGTAGGCATATTTTCATTTAGTTAACATTATAACATTTTTGTAGTTTAATCTTAGTAATAATAATGTAATAATAAAATAACAACAACAATAATAATAATAATATTTCTGAAATGATGATTTACCTTTTGTATTACTTAAAGATTACAAGAATTCTAATTTTGTTCTCCTTACTTTGAAAATTAGAGTAATTTCACTATACACATTTATTTTCATGTGATATAAGAAAAATAATTGTCAAACCTAGTTAAATAATGGGTTATCGTTTAGTTTTTATTTTATTATTAACTTTGCAGTTAGCCATGCTAATTAATGTCATAATTAATTTCCTTAATTAATAAGGCCATAATTTGGATTTTATTTTCTTTTTTAAAGTTACTCTACTTGCTGCGGAATTCGCTTGGCGTACGCAGTTCCTGCGTGCTGGATTTTTTGCAATTGCCAAGCGAGCAGTTTAACAACTGTGACGCTGTTAATATATTCTTTGAAATTTTCTAACATATTTGTATTTTTTGTAAACTACTTTGATTTCTATTCGTCTGTCTTTATGTAAACAAGTGCTGAAATACAGAGACAATACCTATTATCATTATGATGGTAATAAGAACGTTCTTGTCTTGCAGAAATTCTCCACTGCTTGTGTTGTCACGATATTGATATTACTATAGGCAATACCTGGTATAAAATAGTAGATGTTTAAATAATATAATATGATATAAAATGTGCCCATTTATAACCGGAATGCTTATAACTAAAACCGACACTCATTTGTCATTGCAAAATATATGGTCTAATGTCACTCAATAATTACTAGCACCAACAAGAAATACATCTGATAACTGTAACACAACAAAATCTATTGACCTGAAATCAGTTTCCTTTATAAAACACATTTCCGCCCAATGCCTCTCACTATAACATCGTCAAATGTAAGAGAACGTAAACGGAGAATCATATGATATACTCCGGAATATAAAACAGCATACTTTTGCAAAAGCCAGTTGCCAACAGGGACTAAGCAATAAGAAATCAAAATAAACTTAACGTACAAAATTGTGCAACTGATTGGATCACACCACCTGCTTGTAAATTCAGTATAATAAATATCATGTCATAAAACTTAGTATTATAGATTTGAGCTTTCTCTACCCAAATTGTTGATAATGGATCCAAGGGATATCAACCGAGCAATCTTTTCGAACTCCAAGCCTAAGGCCACGGATGGCCGAAGCCGTTAAGGCGAGGACTCATGAGCGGGAGATCTGGGATTCGAATCCCGCCAGGACTGCCCTCCCTGACTGAGGATTTTTTTCCAGGTTTTCCTCAGTCCTCAAATGGCAAATGCCGGGAGGTACCCTAAACTTAGTTCTGGAACGTTTCCTATCCTAATATATCATTCATCTCACTTATCATCAGTGCCCACCGCCTTTGGTGCCTCAGTAGTGAAAAGGGCTTTAAACAAAAAGCAAAAAAAACCTTCAAGTCTTCTGCTATCTTTACTCTGTGGTGTTTCTCAGGGCTCAGGGTTCACAGACAGGTAAGGAAGAAAGAAAACTTCCGAGCAGTTTACATTCGTTTGTGAAGATAGCTGAGCGACTGTAGAGCAACATATTTTTATTATAAATACGAATCAATTCGTGACGTTCTTGAGTAGCTTATTCGGAAGTTCCTTGGGCAATTATCTCCTTCCAGAACTGCAATTCACGAGCTTGTGAGTAAATTTAGTATATCGGTTCAGTGCGAAACAAGAAACATACCCGAAGACGTTCAAATTAGACGAAATTAGCGTAAATCTTGAACGTTCACCAAAAAAAGGGGGTTCAGTGTCTTCTGTACCTACTGCAACGAAATTATTAAAATAAAACTCAAACCTTTTGGGTACATGTGTCCATTTGGTCCCGTGCGTTAATGTTTAAGTATTTTGTTTTTCTTCGGTGACTGAGGGTTAGTCGACCTCAGCTCGTGTGTTTTTCTTTCTCTTCAGAAGGTGGGTGTGGTTTCACCAAAATAGTAGTGTAGACACTCACAACAGTCGCTGTTGCTGTTCTGAAAACCCAAATTGTGTACAAGAAAGCGCTCTATTTAATATAAATTGGGGTTTGATGTATTATTAGCGCAAGATGCATATGGCGAGGTCGGCTGTGACATGCCCAGTGGGAGCGGTAAGGATATATTCTGGAAGCCCTGTATTATATATGCTTACTATACTATATATCTACTAGTGAGACATCTGTCGGCCAAATACTGGGCTTCAACGGCAAGCCGATGTCTGCTTTATCAATCCACTTAATACCACATTTCAGGCACTAAGTCAGACGGTGTATTGTTTGCTGTGCAAGTGCCTTTATTGATGTTTGTGAATTTAGTGCATTGAAATGCTACCCAACAAACTAAAACGGGAACAGAAAATGTTTGCTCTTATAGATGTATTGAGAATTTATGAAGAAGTTTGCTATTGTTCCAGTTACATATAGAGCTGGGAAAAAATTAAAAATAAAAAATAAAACTACTGAACAGCTAAAATTGAAACATTTCAGAGCGGTGCAGTCCAGAATTACTCAGCTAGACACGCAGTTCTTGATCATTTCAGCAATTGGGAAAACATTTATTATTATCCGCAGGTAATACTTTTCTTGTGATTTATGTTTACCGACTCGTGGCTGAGATCATTAAGGCATGGGTTTGTGAGCGGTAGGTCTGGGGCTCAATTCTCGCTTGGAGGAAGGTACCCTAAATCTAGGCCTGGAATGCTTTCTATCTTAAATACACCCTTGCCCCATTTATCATTTCATCTTATGTCTAACCAGTGATGCCTCAGCAGTAAAAACTTATATTAAACTTTAATTTAAAAAAATCATGTTTTCGCAAAATTATAGGCACTGGAGCTTAGAAAATTCTCTGTTAATTCACGAAGATTTCCTGTATAATGAAATAAATTGGTATGTGATATACTGTAACTGCAAGGCAAATAATAGGACCAATATACCAATATACTTTATATACCAATATACAATATTTTAAGACACTGTGTCTTAAAGGTATCTTACTTCAATAATAATTAATTTCATTTTTAAACAATTATCCGATAAGAGACAGCATGAACATTTTCAACAAAATTTCACTACAACTCATTATTCGTGATTCTTGGGAAGTTTTTGGAGGTTTTTGATAAATCGCTTCTGGAGGATTGTGTCCCTGCATTCCTCAGATTCGCTTGCGATTATTTTTGTGGGGAATCCTAATAAAGCAATATGCCTATAGAAATAACCTCCATGCTGTGGATGAAATGATTGACATAAAATAACAGAAATTCAAAGAACTTCGGAAGGAGAGAGCTTTTGCGTAATCAGACAAATTTTATCAGAAAACTTTAGTAATGTCTGTATGTAGACAAACACTACTTTGATGATCTACGCGTGGCCGGTAGACGTTTGAGTGGTACGCGTTATATGCCGGCAATAAGGACTAAGTGATTGCAAAAAAGCAGTGTCTGTAAAATTGCTAACTGATGATATCAGCTTATAACTTCACCATTAGGGAGGACAAGATGCAGGAACGAAGGCTACTCGCTAATTTATAAAGCCCGTGATACTTAAGCTTGATATGCGCGTTAAATTGTGACATGGTGGATAGTGTGAAAATAATCTCTAGCGGAAAGACTAACCCTTAAATGTGATTTATATCGGAAACTTCGTTCTCTTTCATTTTAAGGCATGTGCCATTGTTACGGAATCAGATAGGTCAATGCTGACCTGTTATTGATTAAGAAATTATTAAATTTTCTAGAGAATGTTTTAATATTGTATTTACTGAACTTGGCATCAACTATCACAGTATACAGAGGGAAGAAAATCTAATACATTCAGTTACATGTACTATAATTAGAGTAAAATTATTAAATAATCCTAAACTGAAGTTGCCTGCCATAGAAAGAAACAGACGAATAAAATTTTTATTTGCCTTCTTTTAAAAGTTCAAGACATTAATAATTATTTTTTCATGACTTGTTGACATTTTACATGAAAGAGCTCATGCTTTACTAAATTTAAGTTTAAAATATCTGAATGTTATTAACGAAATTTAAGAAAATTAGCCTCCATAGTTCTTAGCACTAACAAGAATGTGTCATATGCAGGCAGGAGACTAACCCTGTATTGTCTCGCTGACTGCGGTGTTGCGGAGTCTTTGCTTGCTATCCCTACTGTGGCTTCAAATTAGTGATCCTTCAATCTAACATGCCAAATAAAATTCGACAACATAATATTTCTGTTCAAAAATCTCTGTCTTTATAGACCAAAATCTGAATACTTTGGAAAATAATAATGCAATAGGAGGGTGCTGAACTCCTCCGAGCATTTCTTTTTCCTGAGAAAACTATGAACCCCTCACCAATATGTTATTAGACCTTTGTGTTATACACATCATGAGCTATTTCCACGGAAAAGTTTATGATTATTTTACTTTCATTTTATTTTATATATTACATATACACACATAAGTTTTATAAAAGGAGTTTTTATTGCTGAGATATCACAGACGGTAGACAGTAATAATACATGAATTTAAATTATGAAATGGGAAAGATTATTTTTAAGGAGGGAAATTAGGCATAATTAAAGGTACCTTCCTGGCATTTGTCATATATGAGGACAGAGAAAAACCAGCAAGAAGAAGAAGAAAACCAAAACAACAAATGAAATAAAATAAAACAAAGAACAAACAGTGAAGGGAGATGATCCTGGGGGGAATTGAACCCTAAACCTCTTGCTCACGACTTCGTGCCTAAACGACCTCGGTTACTTTATCAAACAGCCCATGTTCATACAAATAAACAACACACACAGAAAGGCACAATGAAAAAAAAAATACTTCATGCTTGTCATGTTCTTCCTCAGTGTTAAGGAGAAAATGAAGGGAATCTCATTTAGAACGAACAATGCTTCAATATTCCACTAAAACACTCCAGGTAAATTATTTACCGCTTACTGACTGGCATAAATAGAACAAAGAGAGAAAATTGAATACTATTTTTTTTTTACTAAATATTTACAAAAAGTTCAGCTTATACTATTTAAGGCATGTATAAAATTAACAATAAAATATTTGCATTTTTTTCAATGCCACCACTGTCCCTTCGGACTTTGCTCCCCATGCTGGGCGATTTATGAGGCTGGGGATGCCTATCTCAAGAATAGCCGCCGGAGGGATGACAGATCACAATGAGGTCAAAAGAGTTTAGGAGACCATGCGGCTCAACTTTCCCAAGTATCACAATACCTGTCAGGAAACTAACCCAGTCGGGAATCGAATTCGCACCCATCGTATAGAAAGCACAAATGCTACCATTAGACCACGGTGGTGACAGGTTTTTACAACAATCGCCATGATAAATTTCAAAGTCTCTTAGTGCGATATGTGATGTCGGGTTTGTGTCAGTCAAAGTTTTAGCATCTTCACTCCTGAAGACGCAGCAAGGGCCTTAGCAACCTGGAGGTTACGTTGCCGACGTTATCAGCACATGTTATTAAAACGTAGAGGTTCAGAGAGAACAATGCACACACCAGGCCTGTAGCAAAAGCATCACTGATCTTCTTCTAATGCTAATTTTCAGCTATCAGCACATTACCGTAAGCCTAAGAACAATAAAGAAGCAAGCTGGTCTCTCAGGAGACTTTAGTTGCAATATCGACTTATTTGTTGTTCAGCTTCAGAAAGCAATAAGTTGTAATGCTGTGATTATGAATGCTTTTCTTTATTAGAAAACCCGAGTTTTGCTGAACATGTCTCGACTTGCAATCCTGTCACAGGTGGAACCGGGAGTGAAACTAATATCACATGTACATGTTCATAATTTGAACTAAAACATGTTCAAAATAAAATTTTCAAATAATCTTGATGTACTAACGTAAAGTCCTTACCGCCACGGGTGGCCGAGGTCGTTTAGGTGCGGCTCGTAAGAGGGTGGACTGGGGTTCGAATCCTACCAGGACCGTCCTCCCTGACTTAGGGTTTTTCCAGGTTTTCCTCAGTCCTCATGACTGGCAAATGTCGGGGAGGTACCCTAAACTTAGACCTGGAACTTTTCCTTCCGTAATAAATTCTTTCCCAATTTATCATTTCATTTCATGTATCACCAGTGTTCGCCGCCTGTGGTGCCACAGCAGTAAAAACGGGCGTTAAACACCATTCAAAAAAAAAAAAAAAATGTAAAGTCCTTAAAATTCTAGTACATACCCAAACACTCCCTCAAGATGAGATGTACACATAGCGCTACAAATTGAAGGGGTCTGATAGGTGCCGTGTGGCAGCCCCACCCTGGGTGCCAATTTTGAAACTATTTAGTATGCTCCGGCTGAGTGGGGCTTAGCGGTTTTGTCGGGGACAGATTGGTCGTCAATTATGAAGCGATTTAGTAGCCATATTTAGTAGCGACGTATCATTAATTGACTATTGATCACGTGTGTGTGTGTGTATCAGCGTCGATGGGCTGTGTGACCGTTTCAAATTCGTACTGCAAATAATATGACGTCTCTACTCAGCCACATAACTCTTGGGGAAACAAATGAAAACAAACTGAACTGTCTGCAGCCGAACATGTAAACAGCACCTCAAGCTACCTGCGTGAGGTAACTAAACGAACAAGCCTGAAGGGTTTGTTTGAGTTAAACAATGAAGATAGGAAAAGCAATAAATAAAAGAAGGAAATGTATTACGTACCTCAGCACTCCACTGATGGGATTAAAGTATTTTTCTCTTATTTTCGCTCGTATCTGCTAGTGCCTCAGTTTACTTTCATAAAAGTTGTGCATGCCAATCTCAATTAAAGTGTGTCGCACGCTGTCCATCAGGTAGCTGCTCTCAGGGGAATTTGGCGGAACACATTAAGGGTAAAACTTACCGCATAAAGTTGCCGCAGTAGGCACTTGCGTTTTTCACTTACAATACAAACTGGCATGTTGATAAATCCCTTCGCCAATAAATAATAAAATTACAAATTTTTTGTCCTTTTTTATGATTTAGTGCTCGTAGATGTATAAATTTAAATAAATTAAAGCAGTTAAAAATTTCCGGGCTATTTGACTTGAACCATGGTTTAATATGCTACCATAGCTTTCACCACCTACTGCGGTTAGCATCATCAGTGTGGATGATGAACAGCATTTGACTGCTAAAACACGACAGCATTGATCCATCTTTGTATGGTTTTAAAAGGTCGATTGACATTACGTATGGGGTGGAAGTGGAAAGGTGGGAGGGGGAGCAATTGTTTGCTTTTAAGAACTGGTTTCCATGTGCTACTTTGATTTTATATATGCCGCCTCTGTTAAAGTTATTTGGATCTTTTATTTAAATGTAAATCTTTTAAAATTTCTGTGTTTTTGCTTCAAAAATGTTGCTTGAAATTGATTTTTATACAGAAAATGTTGGAAATAAATCTTAATTTAACAAGCTTGCTAGGAAATTACTTTCTTATTTTATTGTCACTTTTTTTTTACAGTATACGAAACACCGTTAAATATCAAATATGCATTTAATCGCAATGTAACTTTTAGTTTAAGATACCTTATGTTCCGTGACGAATAAACACCTCATCAACATAAGTTTTGTCGGAAAAAAAAACGAGTATCTTTAATGCACTTTATAACGCTGAGATTTTCCATCGGTTTCAACGTACATCTTGGAATGTCTTTATGTCATCTCATTTTAATTTCCAAATAGCAACCAGGTGCTCTATTAAGCTGAATAATTGAAATTCAACAATGTGCAAGTTTATTGGTGTCCAGACATGTACCAAATGATCATATTTTGGTTATGGTGAGCAAGTAGTGAACAATATTTAGTAACAATAGTTTGTTATATTATTTCAACTTTTATTTACGCCAGGTTATTTTCAATAATATCAAGAAAGGATTCAATCGTAATTTTGCTATTAGTTTAACCATTCCTGAAAAAAACATCTATTATCTTTGCTTGAGGTGCAAATCGGGTGCTCGCGATAGAAATTACGTTATCTCATATATGCTGCACATTATCATTATCATTATTATTATTATTATTATTATTATTATTATTATCATCGTCATTATTATTATTATTATTATTTGTCACACTTAAGTGCTCCTCATAACGATAAAATGACTAAATAGATGATGAATGAAACTTTAATGAAATGAGTTCGTACATAAGCAAGTTACCTGGCATTCATCTTTTCAGGGTAAGGAAAAACCCTTGCCCATGTAACTTATCTCATGGGATTGAACCGGGGACCTCCGGCAGACTCACTGACCACAGAGGCGGTCGCTAAGTGTTATGTGTTGTACTTCTCACACCATATTTCATTTGCAAACTCACTGTGACTTGGATTATTGGAACGGAGAAGGAATTTTCCGTACTTAAGTGATGCTCAAGGCTGGCCATTTGTGTCTATTCTCCTAATAGGGGCACCTTTGAGAGGAAGGAATGAGGTGAGCGAAATACCGGGTGACAGGCTTCAGGGTCGATGAGGTAAGGATGAGCCGAGATCCTTAACAATGTTTCCAGAAAGAGCGTACCCATCCCTTCTTCACAGATTTCGGGTAGGATCGCTACCCTTCAAATGCCAAGTCAGAAACTGTTTAAAGTGTGAGTCATCGCCACAACGCACATAGCACCAACCCACTTTTCCTGGCACTTTCGGTTCTATAACAGAGGTAAAGTGGGGGAACGGAAAATTCGTGAAAAATTACAGTCTGCGAGTTATGAAGACAGAAAACTTACACAGTTAGCGTGTTAACAAGCTGATCATAAGTATTAAAAAAATTTTTAAAGAAATTTGAATTGTCCTTCAGCTATAGTGGGGAAGTCGAAAGTTCATGTTTAACCCGCCCTCCAAAATACATTTATTTATAGAAATATTTCTTGAATTTACTATAAGATGATGAAATTTGTTATACACATCTCTAAACTGCCTAGTGTTGAACAGTAACATTTTATGTGCATCAATGTTGTGATGCTTCATATGTTCTAAAGCACTTAAATTCTCAGAAAGTGTACATATTTACATTTAAAATAATATTGTCAAATTAAATTTTAATTTTAATTGTTGATTTTTTTACGTTTTAAGAATTTAAAATATGAACCCTTAAAAGTAAAAAAATAAATAAATATGCCACGTTATTTATTGTCGCTTTCACTGCATTGGTGTTCTCGCGTCGTCTGTTTATGAATGCAATGAAATGCATTAATGATGGCGCAATTGAGCTTGGCGCCTTATTGCTATTTGGCATCACCTTCTCAGGAGTAAGGAAAAACTTACCCATACAGCCGGAATTCAAACCAGCGCCTTCGGATTAGTAGTCACAAAAGCTACCACTAGACAACAAAGGCGGTCACATAGATTTAAGTGAAATGATATATTTTTTGTGCTTCTTCTATATTTATGGCAACCGGCTGATATGAATAATTTACAATTTACAATTATTATCTTTTATATATAAAAATTTTACAGATTTTTAAGTTTAAGCTACAATAAACATGCTCGTTAGTGAACTTATATACTTCTTTTAGATCTTTCACCTTTTAGCAAATTCATTCATGGCACTAACATACACGAATTCTCACAATTCTCAAAAAGTAAGTAATAAAAACAAATATTTTAATGGATCCGAAACGAGAAATTTAAAATAAAATCGGCCTTACACTGCCCATAAACGAAGGAACCATGTCAACTAATGATGAAAGGAAAATAAAAACAAGCATTCGTGTTCTTTTTATATTGTGTTAAACCGAAAAAAATCCTTAGATAATTACTAAAATTAGAAGGAAGAAATTGTTACAGAGCAGTCATTTGCACCACGGAGAGGGTCATAGGCTGTCATGCCACGGCCATTTTTTCCATCGTTACCAACGGCAGAAAATATCCCCGTTTTTACGTCGCCATTGCCGTAAATTCGTTCTCATCATGTTTTCTTGCGCAGGTTTTACGATGTGCCATTTATTTTTTCACTAGTCCGAACTTCTCTCATCAGTTCCTTTATTACTGAAGTAAGACGTCATATGAAGTGCGGAAAGGAGTCCCTTTCGTTCATCAGAATCAATCAGTTCATGGTCGTTTTAATTCTTTCTATCTGCACCGTTCAGAGATAAACGATTCTATTTGAGAATCGACTTTTGTTTGTTCTTTATGTCACAGAAGTTATTGGCAGTATTGAGGGGTGATATTAATGTTTGTACTTTAAAATATCGAAGCAATCAGGAACAAGAAAACAAGTAGCATAGAACATTCTCCCTTATTCATCAACGATTAACCACCGCCTATTGAATATTTGTGTTTCATGATTTCCTACCACTTCTTAAGACAGCTAGACTTTGAAATGTATTGCACAGTTGCAAGTGTTTGTTGGAGTAGTTCGTTTACTCTATTGAGTTTTTGCATCAATCATTATCATTAATTTTGAATTTGACGAAGACTTTGAGATGAAAGTTAACAAATTGTATAACAGAAGAACTTTAGCGAGTCAGTAAATCGTTTAGTTAAATGTACGACAGACATACTCGCTCAGGAACAACAAGCTGTTAAGTCCTGCTGAGCCTCCGTAACCACACTTTTCATACATCATCAAGGGTTTCTACCTTCAGGAAGGCCATACTCAGCAGCAGTGTAGCGCATCTGCCTGTGCTGTTGCTACGGGATGATGAGTAGTGACCGTATAACAAGCTTATTGGTATGTACAGCATAGAAACACTATATGTCCGAAGGGTATTCAATAATATATATGAAAGAGAGCTGTGAGCATGTTGAAACAAGTCTGTGCATGCCGTGACATGTTTCAAGGTTAGACATACACAGCACAAGTCTAAGAGTAGGAGAAGACACTGCGTTCGGTGAGAGAGAGGAGGGGAAAGTAACAGACAGATCTGTTGTGCAATCTTGCTATAAACTTTGGGGTAATGGGACTACTGTCACACTGAACGGTCAGTCTGTGGAAACAACTTCCTGAGAAATTTGGGCATTCAATCAAGGTTTTCCAAACATCAGAAATGAGCATTTCGGCAGATACCGGTTGGAAAGTAATTAGTTCTTCTTGGGTTCAGGTTACTGCGATCTTATTATATTGCACATGTTCAGGAATGTGAGTTTTGGCAGTTGAATCATGCATCTATTATTCTGGCTTGCTTTTCCGGATTATTGCTTCTGCATTTTCAGAGAAAATTTGTGGGCAGCGGTTTTCAAGTTAGCAGTATATCAAGGTGACTATTAATTTCTGGCTTTCAGATCGACCAGAACAAAATTTTTTTCTAAGGACTGAAGGTCATTGTACGAAACGTGCATGAAGTGTATTGAGTTACCAGGGCTATACTGAGAAATAGTACAAAAATAGTTTTTTAAATTTTTATTTCAGACAGAGATAAACTGAAAGAGTGAAGGAGTACCAAAACAACGTGTCCTATTTCTCAGTTTGGAAACCACCGGCAAAAGCTTTCATTCATTATAATGGTGAACATGCTGGAAACCACGGGGGCATTGCTGGATGTCTGCGACAGAGGAGTGCGAAATAAATGACAGAGAAAATTCCGCACTAGCTATTCCCAGCAGTACGGTGCTACCTGCCACGCTTGCGATGTCACTATCGTTAAAATTATTTATTTTCTCTGAAGTTCGCTCATAAAGGTCGCCTGATTTTAGCCCGTCAGATTCCTTTACAATGCTGAAAGGGAAAGTGTGGACTCTGGTGTAACTACAAGGAAATATTCGACGGAAAACGTAGGCTATAACTTCTGTAACGTTGAGAGACATGCCATGATAATATTGACAAACATTTTAACTCTTGTTAAATATCAACACACACCATAGTATCACTGAATTGCGTATGTTAGTTTGAAAATTATAAAGAAGGAGGCTGAAGCGAGTGAAACCCAGTACAACAATTATTTCCGGGGTCCATGTTTTACTGCAGAACTTTTGGAATTAAACAAAGAATTGCTTGAGTGTTTAAAAAACGTTGGGTTAATTCAAAGATGTCAATTAAAGCTAACTAATTGGAACATCAGAGCGCCTCCTTGGTCGAATGGTCAGAGTTGTTAGCTGCTGTCCGGGAGGTCCCGGGTTCGGTCTCCGATATCTGTTTAGAAAATGTTCTAAAGTTAGGTAGGTCAGGAACGGGGTACACTCATCTTAGCGAGAACAATTGGGGAGCTACCTGATGAAGAGATGAGGTCATTTGATCTAGAAAATCATGTGAAGACAATTGGGGGTGTCGCTATGTTGATCACATGGACTCTTGACGATGATGTCGCAAGAGAACATAGCGGTCACTGCTGTCGACCAAGGCCCGTGATGACTGTCAAAATGAAGATTCCAAATGTAAATCTCACACTACTGGCACGTAATTTCCGTAGATTCTTTTTCAATGTCCGTAAAGCCTGCACCATCACAATAGTAGTAGTAAAAGTAGTAGTAGTAATAGTAGTAGTAATAGTAGTAGTAGTAGTAATAGTAGTAGTAATAGTAATAGTAGTAGTAGTAGTAATAGTAGTAGTAGTAGTAATAGTAGTAGTAGTAGTAATAGTAATAGTAGTAATAGTAGTAATAGTAGTAGTAATAGTAGTAGTAGTAGTAGTAGTAGTAGTAGTAGTAGTAGTAGTAGTAGTAGTAATAGTAGTAGTAAAAGTAGTAGTAGTAGTAATAGTAGTAGTAATAGTAATAGTAGTAGTAGTAGTAATAGTAGTAGTAGTAGTAATAGTAGTAGTAGTAGTAATAGTAATAGTAGTAATAGTAGTAATAGTAGTAGTAATAGTAGTAGTAGTAGTAGTAGTAGTAGTAGTAGTAGTAGTAATAGTAATAGTAGTAGTAATAGTAGTAGTAGTAGTAGTAGTAATAATAGTAGTAGTAATAGTAGTAATAGTAGTAGTAGTGTAGTAGTAGTAGTAGTAGTAGTAGTAGTAGTAATAGTAGTAGTAGTAGTAATAGTAGTAGTAGTAATAGTAGTAGTAGTAGTAGTAATAGTAGTAGTAATAGTAGTAATAGTAGTAGTAGTAATAGTAGTAATAGTAGTAGTAATAGTAGTAATAGTAGTAGTAGTAGTAATAGTAGTAGTAGTAATAGTAGTAGTAGTAGTAGTAATAGTAGTAGTAGTAGTAGTAGTATAGTAGTAGTAGTAGTAATAGTAGTAATAGTAGTAGTAGTAATAGTAGTAGTAGTAATAGTAGTAGTAATAGTAGTAATAGTAGTAGTAGTAGTAATAGTAGTAGTAGTAATAGTAGTAGTAGTAGTAGTAATAGTAGTAGTAGTAGTAGTAGTAGTATAGTAGTAGTAGTAGTATAGTAGTAGTAGTAATAGTAGTAATAGTAGTAGTAATAGTAGTAATAGTAGTAGTAGTAATAGTCGCAGTATTGTTCTGGCTGTGCGTTCAAAATTGACTGATAATCAAACTCTAAATCGTTTCAAGTGGACATTGGTATTCGAGGTACCCATTTTGCAGTTACTGTTTTCAAGTTAATTCCCTACGAGTTTTATTCACAAAAATACAATGAATGTGTTTATATGTGTATTCCATTAGATGTGTTGGTGGGTTACACATCTCGAGGGAGAGAAATACGTAATGCATTAGATCTGCGCCGCATTCACACTCAATCTGTCTGTAGGGTTTTAGTTCAGCAACATACTCGATTACTTTTGCATCTGCTAAATAAGTTGATTTTAAGACTGTACGTTCTACTATATAAAAATCTGTTTGTTATATACGTTTTTATAGTTAGAACAATGTTTACATATTTGATTAATGTTGTTATTTACTACTTATCTGGCAGTTTTAATGCTGTGATTTCTGAACATATAATAATGGGTAAAATTAAAAATACTTACATGATTGTAGGTATTCCGTTTTGTTTTTGTTTTTGTTTGTTTGTTTTTTGCCTCTCAATATATGAGTATACTTTTTTGTTATTTATATCTTTATCTTTGTATCATTAAATATTATTTAAATGAAAATCTGAAATAAAAATAAGAAAATATATCAGTATTGCATAATGTATAGATGTAAATATTTCAGAAAAACTATTATTATTATTATTATTATTCATTATGAATACCTTGCTCCCATTAACTAGAGGACATTCCTCCCTGGCATGACAGTATTGTAGCGGACTTCTGATGTCAGGACGGGCATAGAGCTCTGCGATGTTATCCCAATGGAGATTATGGTTGTGGTGAACCAGCAGCATCCTTAAACGTAGAGGTTTCTAAAGTAACCAGAATGTGGATCATAGTATTGAAGGCGAATGCCCAAGGACTCAGAATCCCAGGAATAGAACTCAAGAACCACAGGGCTATAGGCCTGGTTTACGTTTCATTATAAAATATCTAATATTTAACCAAATGCATTGTAAATTGTAAATGACAGAAAATTTCCATGTCTTAGCCGAGACCTTAACTGCGCTCTTCGGTTTATGATTCTGACCTCTATGTATCTTCGCTACCTTGCCCTAATCTGAGTACATATATGTTCTAGAGACCTCTAAGGTTATATCGATATTTTTCCTATAAATCTTCGGGTATTTATGACCCAAGCTATATAGCTAAACAAACGTTTAAGTTCCTTTTATTTTACTTATTTTTTATTTGACACTGATTTCAAGTCGTATTCTAACACATGGCCTGTGTAGAAAACACATTTAAGTATAATTTACATTTGTGACAAAAGTTTTTCCAAGCTAATATATATTGTATATTAATGTATGATATTGTATATAAGTTTAATGTATGATATTGTACATAAGTTTATGTAAACATAAAATGTAATTGTTGTCTTAGCCATTCGCTCAAAATTAAACATGACATTTTTAAACGTAGAGTAATTGAAATAGAAATACAATATACATGCCTCTAATTAAAGACTAGCTTTCGAAATTCCCCAAATTCTGTTGCTGTTTGCATATGCCATTTTGTGAGAAACTAGAGCCCATCCATTCAGCAAACATTTTAAATCGTACAAAAAGCACAATAACAACATCCCCTTTGAACATCTACAAAGGAATTCTCAACCGGTGAATATCATAATTTACTTCTGTCCACTCCACACAGGTTCAACCAATCACAAATGAAAGATTTTGCTAAGTACCCTTTGAGTTCATCCTCGCAGTAACATTCCAGACATAGAGGGCAGAGATATTAAGTGCTCTCTTGGTCAGGATGTGAAAATATGGTATAATATCTGTGTGGCATTCAAAGACAGATCAAAGGGCTTCTTTTAGGAAATAATGAACAACCTCACATTCCTGTGTCCTGCTGAAGGATTCTAAGGGAAAATTAATATTAGCTAAAGAGCATTTAAAGATAATTGGGGGTCTTAAGAGCATTATAACATGTTTCAACATTTTTGCATTATATTGCCTTAGATAAAATATTGTATTTCAAAGTTGACATTTTTTCCTTGAAATTTGTTATTTAGTCAATAAATTTTAGTCAGCTGTATGGTATCTGGAAAGAGTCATAAACATGTGCTAACTCATTCAGCAGCAATTATTCAAAATATTATTTTCGTTATTGGTTAACAGTTTGTGGCATTGCTTTGAAAGTAAAAACGTCATGTTTTTTAAAGTTTTTTATAGTAATAGTTTGCGTAAAAAGTAGAGCTTCTCAAAGTATCGTATTATATAAATTTTTAACATTATTTTGGAAAAACACCTTATGAATTCAAAGCAATATCATATGTCCTTATTATTATCGAAAGACAGCGATATATTCTTTGCCATCATACATATTTTTGTGCTAAATTGGACAGTCAGTTGATTCTCTGGCGTTTCGTTCTACGTGTTTCTTTCCCTCTCTCTTCTTCTCATTAAGGCTTTTTATTTTTACTTTTTTCGTTCGGGTGATTGACTGAACTACATGCTTGTTGATCTGGTCTTGAGCAATTAGTAAAAATTTGCCCGGAAATTCATATCTGGAGATACACTCGCCGCATCGCGAGACAAGATAAAATTGGATGTTTCTAAATATGAATGAGTGTAGTAGGTGACCCTGTTGTCAATAACATGGCGCTTTTTCAGTTCATTTTATTCCATGTTGAAATTAGCAAAACGAAATCCCGATGTACCAATGGTGCTATATAGAACAAAAATAACTAACTGATCAAACTGGTCTTCGTTAAATATAAATGCAAGGCGCATGCATTTTGTAGCTGAAATGTTGGTCTTTTTTGGAATATTGTTTAACGCCCGTTTAACTACTGGGGCGCCACAGGCGGGGAATGTTGCGTTTTAAAATAAACAAAAAACCATATTAGTACGCCTCTGTTTGCTTTGTGTGGTAAATAAGGGCTTAGAATTTGGCTGGATAGACACATTTTATTGTTGATATCCAATACACCAGGATTATTAACTAATGCTCAATGTGTGAAAGGCGCGAGATGAGCATTTTGTGCACGGTGTATCGCTCCCAGTGCAGCTATTAACAATTCCATTTAACATCTGACTAGCAACAAATAGTAGGCATTAGTTTATATGAAAATTGTGCTGTTTTGAAGTGTATTATACACTTTTCAGTTTCTTTATACATAAATCCAAACACTATTTACAAGATGCGTTTTATTGTCTCCAACACTTTCCTTCTACTGGCTTACATTTCGTAATATATATTAAAAGTTTTTAGTAATGGGAACTCAAACATTCCGTATCACACTCCTGGGATAAAACTGTATCGTGATTGGTTGGAATTTATGTTAGCATGTGTGTCGTTAAATACTTTAACTTTAGAGGTTACATTTATTTTTCAGATACAACTGCATGTTCCAGCAGGAAACTGCTGATTAACCAATAAATAATATTGATTATGTAAAGAAATCAATGATTATTAAATTCAAAATAAAAATAAAAAAATAAAAAAACTTGAAGTAAACAACTAAAAATGTTACTTCGTTTTAAAGATACAACTTTCACATAAGATATTAATGGTTTCTGTGTAGGAATAAAAATGCATACATCAAAGAGAAATAAATATGTGTGGTTTTTAGTGCATAGTATATGTAATGATGGTTTGGTTGCCATGAAGTTGTAAGCAAAAATGAAAAAATACTTAAAAACACCAATAAAATTAGCGTCTGCAGCTCCAACGAGAAATTTAACTAAAACTGTTAACATTTGCTTTAATAGCGCCAATATTTATTTAAACACGATCATTTGTAAATGACGAGCGAGTACTCTAGAGTGACTCTATTATAAAGGCATACCTGATTTTGAATCGCAAGACGGACTCAGCGCTTAATATCAGCGAGGTTAGTCCCATTTGATGAATTATTTCCATTATAAAAATTTCAAGGGTGTTAGATCTGGTAGTCTTGGCGATCAAATAATGCCCTCGGAATTTGTGTCAATTCATTGTATAGAAAATTTGTCATTATGAAAATTGTATACTTGACCGTTGTGTTGTACCGCCACGGGTGGCCGAGGTCGTTAAGGCACGGACTCGTGAGCGGGAGGTCTGCGGTTCGAATCCCGCCAGGACCGTCCTCCCTGACTGGGGTTTTTTCCAGGTTTTCCTCAGTCTTCATAACTGGCAAATGCCGGGGAGGTACCTAAACTTAGGCCTGGAACTCTTCCTTCCTTAAAAAAAAAATATCCTTTCCCAATTTATCATTTCATCTCATGTATCATCAGTGTCCACCGCCTGTGGTGCCTCAGTAGTGAAAACGGGCGTTAAACACTACTCAAAAAAAAAAAAAAAAACCGTTGTGTTGTAGGATATGCACTACCAATCATTTTACATTTTTATTGCTGGATATCGTGTACTTTTGAAAAGTATAACAATAAAAAACGACTGTGTCAAACTATCAAATGTATGTGTACATTTTATAGAAATAGAGTTTCAAATTTTATATTTGCTAATAATGAAATTATTTATAAATGCATATATTTACAGAAATAAATATAGCTCTCTCTCTCTCTCGTATGCTAAAATATGATTATACTTAGCTAATATTATACAAATTGTAACTTCTTCCTTAATCGTTATTATTACCTATATAAAACTGAACAAGTATTCAGTTAACACTTCTGTGCCGAACAGAAGATTGTTACTGTTATCGTACAATTTCTAATACGGTTAAAGAATGTGCACAATCATAATGTACTATTTTTTTAAATCAATTTCCTTTATGAATAACACTTTCCTTATATAACACTTTACCATAACATCGCCAACTATTCCAGAACTCTAATTCAGACCTTGGCATGTCATTTAGAGAACAAAATATTTGGAAAAGTTTAACTAAAATCAGGACTAAGCTTAAAGCACCTTAACGTACAAACTTACGTTACATCACACCACCTGCTTGTAATGTCACTAGATAGTGGAAAGGAGAAATCAATGTACTTTAAACACTCAGTCAGTTCTGCAGAAAGAAGACTGACCTGCAACTCATTAGATTGCATTGTTAGGGACGGAAGAACTTATTTCGGTATTTCAGCTGGCCGTTTGTGCCTTCGCCCCCAAGAAAGTACCTCCTAAAGGAAGGGATGAGGTGAAGAGATGTCCATGAGTTCCAGCCCTCAGAAGGGCCGCTTCCATACGCTAGGCAGAAACATTTCCAAAGCGCAAGCCACTGTCACACCGCACCAGCCCACATTCGCCTGGCACTTTCGACCCCGTTACAAAACTAACGGGATGACTTGTTGTGAAATGAGAGAGCGGAAAATTCGTGGGAAGTAAAGATCTATCCCAGCATTCGCCTAAGTGACCATGGAACGAGGAAAAACCAAGGTAAGAATGACCGGCCACAAGGGCTTTAAACCCGGGACCTCCCTAATGCATGCCCTAAGTGTTACCGCTTAAGCCATCCTGCTGTGGAGGATTAATATAGCTTTCGTTCGACTTGTTAATAGAAAAGTATTTTATAATTCTAAAACAACAGCGGCTATGACTGCTTTCTTTGTTAAAGCGAATTCTAACAGTGGATTCCGAAATTGCGTTCTTTTCAATAACAGCAGGAGGAAGAAATACACAAAAGAAATAAGAAACAGTTGCTGTAAAGGAGGAGGAGCAGTAAATAAGAAGTAAATAAATTAGTAGCTTGCGATGAGAAACAAATGTGGAAGTAGCATAAAGCGAAAGAACAGAACAGAAACAGAAAGGTTACAGTGCGCGGGAAAAAAGGTAATAAAACACCAAAGTGTTTCATAAAATACAAACAGAAGCGCAAGTTGCTTTAGTAATTCCGTCGCGTACAAGGAAGTAGAAAAATCATTAGTGAAGTAGCTCTGGCGTTCAGGGAAAGTCGCGTTGACCTGGGGGTGACGTCTCAATTCCAATACGGCCCACTCGCTCGCTCGCTCGCTCGCATGCACCCGCCACAAACGACAAGGATAAAGGGCACATCTGAAACTTCTCCATACAATGCACAATAAACAACAGCGAAACGCGTCAAGATTTTTTTAATAACTGAATGCCAAACTTGGCCACGAAGCCCCCAAGAAGAGGCAAACTAACAGCTAGTATTCCCTCATGCCTAAACTTTGTATAAAAGGTTTATTTCGAAGAAATTTGTAAAATCCAACTCCTCTAAAATGTTGAGGGAGTTTTATTTAATCTCTTGGCTTAAAGTTTCACAAAGTATAAAACTCCACCCACACTAGGGAGTTGAACAACGAGACCGGGATAGAGCAAACATTGTTGTAAACAAGTGACTTTTTCAGCGGATCGAATAAGCTGCGAAATTGGGTCATTTGAAAACCAATTTCTACTTATATTCGTATAGATTTTTTTTTCCAAAACAAAGCAAAAACGTTTCACTGGTAACATTTTTTAAATAAATATACAATTTCGAATCCATTATCTTCTGAATTAACGAAGCAAAATATAATTGCATCCATTTGAAAAAGTTCATTGTTATGAAGACGACCAAGTGATAATAGCGTATAAAGAGATACATTTCAAACAGCTGGTTATTAATTGGGTAAAATTATTGAAAATTCTTATTAAAAGAAAAATGTAAAGTTAAATAATAATATTAAAACAATGGAATAAGCACCTATATGTGTTTATTTAGAATGTGAAATATCTTTCAATGATGTTGATGTAAAATACGTTCAGAATATTAGTGACACAGAAAATTACAAAACTAAGAATCAAAGTTTGTAAGAGCATTGTACAGTACAGTGGTATGAATAGGAAAATGGACAACAAATAGGAAGAGCGGACAAATGACTGAACTAGCCGAAATAAGTTATGTCCAAATTTATCGGATGCATTCCTCACAAATATGGAATAAAAATATGATATCAAATGGTTGCGAAAATCTTTATTTCCTTGTTAGAGCCCTTTTTCTACACCTGTATCACATAGCAGAATGTTAAAAAAAACAGAACTGAAGGAAACAGAAAATCATATTAAATGTCTTCTGTTAGCACGGATACATGTATGGACTCCCTGGTGCGTTTGTGTATCTCTGGAGTATGTCGTATTTGGTTGGCAGCCTTGCAGAATACGAGCAAAAGACTCTCTGCACGTTCGGCTAATCTGTGAATCATATGATCATCGGCCAACTCCGCATTTGAATATCTCGTTTTACTGTACCTAAACACACAGAACTGACCCTACACTTACTTGTTCAATTAGTTGATGTTTATGTTGATTTCTCAGGTCAATAAAGTAAATCAAGTGTCTGCTGTATTAAATAAATAAAACAAAAGAAACAAAAGTAGTTTGAAAAATATAGTACAAAAACAAAAGTTTTTCAAGTTTATTGTATTTTGTAACAAGTCTGTTCATAAGCTGACATTATTATTTTAAATGTTTATGGTGCTCATAACTGCTTGAGGGTTTGAACTGACAGTTTACACTCAACAGACAGCTTAAACCATAGCTAACACAAAAGCTTCATCAAACACAGTAGAACAGAGAAATTAGACTTAATAACCTGAGATTCGTAAACGAGCATTGAAAACTCTTAATAACAAAGTCAATTATAAAAAGGTCATTGAACTGAAACAATATTTTGATAATTCTCTTGAAGCAAAGCTAAAGAAATTATTTCGCAGGTTAAGTGTGCAAAATAAATGGCTTAAAATGAAATACTAGACCTAAAGTCAAGAACTAAATAACTGTAATTGGTTTTAAAAAAGAAGAAAATTGAAACAAAAGTAAAGGTAGAAACAAGGCAACTTTTGGTGCAAGCTTTCTTTAACGTGAACCAATTATGACAAATTTTAAAGTTAAGCGTTCTAATATATATATATATATATATATATATATATATATTAAACAGTAATTATAAAAGTAGAAAAGAATACAATACTAAAAGAGTCACACTTGTAATCGCTATATTTCGAACTTCTAGAGTTCTATGGCAAGAAGACAAAATATATTGGTTCAAGTCGTTAATACAAAAGTATACATATATATATATATATATATATATATATATATATATTTCGTTTGAATTGTAATTATTTATTTTGTCAAAAATTTGTGGTAGTTGTAATTTGAACTAATAATAACCGTATTTTTTTTTTTTAAATTTAGTAACAGATAACGCCATGTTACTTTGTACCAACGCGAATGGCGCTACCTAGTAATGATCTTACAAACTATGAGAGTAACTTCCTCTACAACTGAAAAGTGTGTATGTGTGCGTGCAATTATTGTTTTTATTTAGCAAGATGAGTTATATTTTACTTAGGGATGATTTATTGTTTTAATTTGTTTCTTTTGTTATTAGTTCGAACTTGTTAGCTAAGCTCTGAATCTTTCATGTATAAAGTAATCGCTTAACTCCACCACATTCAACTTTTCGTTAGGAAGTGTACATAATACTACTAGCGACATCTGTTGCACGTTCCTATAACTAAGTGATGAATTTGTTTCTCTTACGTAAGATATATTTTGGTCAGATGGGATTGTATAATTTCAATACCTGGTTCCTCTCGGTTTTTCTTCTTGTATATGCTTGCCATAAGATCAGAGAGGAACGTTTATACCTTTTTTTAAATAATTAAGGACCCAATACCGCAAGAAGCAACGTAGCGGACCCACCAACCTAAAATGGCACGGAGTGGTCGCTAAGGCACGGACGCACGAGCAGAGGCCTGCAATTCGATTCCTATCAGGAATATCCTGATTAAGATTTTTCTGATCAATGACAAATGCCGGGAAGTTATCTTAAACTTAGACCTTAAATGTTTCCTTCCAATTTAAAAGAAAGCATTCCAATTTTGTCACTTTATTACTGATATTGTTTGTGATCCTCAACAACCAGTTTCACTACTGTGGGCTTCCTATAAGCGGAGAATTCTGAAGTTTATTGTGTGAGTTTAAGTAAGAAATAAACGCACACTTATGAGCAAACTAAGGGTGCCAAGCTTCTCAACCATTAAAATTAGCCGAGGGAAAGTAAAACTTGCCTTATTCTCTTTTCACTGGCAAGCAGTTTTGACTCTACGGAATGCTAATGAGAAAAACAACTGTAACATTTAAACGTAAATAAGAGAAGAGAATACAGGAGACCAGCATAAAATGAAAACTGTACTTTTACGTTAAGGCACTGAACGGAGTACTGTAGTTTTGAATAATCCTGGCGAATGATCTTGCACCGAGACAATTCTAGGAAACTGGTGGTGAGTGTAACTTCTCACCTACATAAATGTAACAAACATTTGCCAGCGAGAAAAGTGAAAACGGTACAACTGTGCAATAAACGGTCCCTACAATGCATGCAGTACGAAAGTAAGAGGGATACTAAGCTGATTCCCCTATAAACGCATAAACAGACAATGAACTCGACCAGAACCCACAGCGCACCCTTTCCTCATTTACCAGGACTATTGAAAACTACTTTATATACCTACCCCAATCAGCCACATGTAGCTGTTTTGATGTCATTATTTATTTTTGTACGTCATTTAGATTAGCCTTAGGGTACGAGCGAAGTTAACTTTAGTTCTAAGTATGGGAAATAACAAACCAGTTAACAGATTGGTTCCACATTTTCCCAATAATGTGACGTGGCAAGCAGATGGTGTGATGTCATCATGTTGAGCA
The DNA here is from genome assembly GCA_030762175.1 of Metallyticus violacea. Lineage (NCBI taxonomy): Eukaryota > Metazoa > Arthropoda > Insecta > Mantodea > Metallyticidae > Metallyticus > Metallyticus violacea. The sequence continues at coordinate 1,847,460 of CM060841.1, read as the reverse complement.
TTTGCAAAATAAAAACATTTTGTATTCTGAGAGGACTGTTTCTAAGTAACATTATCTCGGTTCTCGAGCATGTAAAGGATGAAGAAAGTAAGTTGTTTTAATGCAGTAGATTGTGTTGTGTTGCATTGTTCTCAGACATCTTATGCTGTCACGAGGAATTCGTTCTGCGAGAGTAGACGAATTTATTTGCAATGAGAAGGTGAACCTTCTAAGCCACAGCCCCATGTGAGCCTTGGGCTTACCGCGGAGGTAGCTGCGACCTCTACCCCCGTCACATGATATCATTGGTAGAGTGCAGGGGGCATGTGATCAGCACACCGCATATCGCGGCTTACTAGATCGGAGATCGCCACCCCTCCATCAGCCAGCTTCCCTATTGTCCTCATGGGTGGACCCCGTTCCAGACCTTCCTAATTTAGAAAAATTCCTAAGCAGGTACCGGGAATCGAGCCCGGGCCTTCCGGCCAGCAGTCAGCAACGCTAACCACTAGACTAAGGAGGTGGTCGTGGTGAACATTAGTATTAGTTATAAACATGTAATTGTGTGTATGCGTGTTATATAATATTTTGTCTCATTACTTTATGTTTTTATAACAAGTTAGTATATATTTTGTTCGCCGGGTAATAACACGAAATAGGACAAATAACACAAAACTTTACCAACATATATAGATAATTAAAGAATAGAGGAACGAAGAAAGAAGAAAAGAAAAAAAAATGAAATCAACGAAAGAACAAGAGAAATAGAAAAAGTAATATGGGAGAAAGAAGGCAAAAAAAAAAAAAAAAAAAACAAGAGAGTAGAGTGACAAGGGAGGGAAGAAAGAAGGAAAGACATACCGAAGGATATAGTAAAATGGGGAAAACCGTATCTGGAGGCCTATTAGTACCACGGGTGACCCGTATGTATTTAGATATTAATGAAAAAATCTGGAGTGAAGCAAAATGCCACTAAAACACAAAGATTACAAAAAATATAAGAAATATTATGCGTTTACTCTTTAGTTTTAAGCTTAGTCTATATACAGATTTTTAAAATTTAATCCGTAACTATGTTATTGCGTTAATGCACAGCTTTACAGTAATTATAAAGCAAAATACTTATTTAAAATACCTAAATCAACCTAAGTTTTCTAAGAGATACTGTATGGGATAAATGGCGAGATTTCAACGTATAATGACGTAAGGTTCTTATTAAAAAGTACAGAAAATAGGGACATGAAGTTCTGCATTAAATATTTATTTCGTTATAAAATGAAATTTCAGAAAATTCCGCTAAACTCGTGGCCGCTGGTCACAGTTACTATGAGAGAAGTGTTAAAACGAGAAGATATCACACTCTACCTCAGTTTTCCAATCTAAAAATAGACCTTTCCCAGTCCACTAATGCCACAGATCAATTTCAAAAGATATATCGAAAGAATCAACGACAGAAAATAATTGCCTCGCGCCATCTGACATCATCTCAGGACATTTCTTATCTCAATGCCAAAAAAGAAAAAGGGAGGGAAAAAAAAGCAAGTTGAACAACAAGAAAACAAAATAACGTCGATAAGAGAGCTGCGGCTTCTGCCATGCGACGTGTGGAGCTGGAAACGGACAAAATAACACCAACCCCAAAAACCTCTAAAATTTAAATTTAAATATGTGAACGCCATTGTGAGATTTTTATTCAATTCTTTATGAATCGCTTTATCCCACTACCTACCTAGTGGGAAAATGGATCATTGCAATTTCTATGCCAAATTATTAATTAGGAATCAGATAAAAGAAAAGTAAACATACATGTGATGCTTTTGTGGTTGAAATGTGTGGATACATGTTGATTTAACTAATTCTTTATGATTTATTTTATTTCATGACACACGTGAGAAAAAGTGGGTTATTGCAATTTTATCAACTTATTTATTACATTCTAATAAATAACTATGAAATCAAAAGTGGTGCAACTTTGAAGCGTATTCTATAAAAATATCGGCCGTTTTAAGACTTGGGCTTTGATAAATCTGTTAAAATGCTAAAATGTGATACCTTCACAACATTTGTGACTTCTTTCTTACTATCGAATAAAATCTCCAATCTCTAAGACAGAGACCAAGAGTGCAGACGACGTATTTTGGGCACAACCGCCTTTCTGCAAAGAATATGGTGATTTGATAGTATCAGTTACAATACAGAAAGGTTTCTTGGGAACATATTCAGAGGTACTGGAAGGGGACGGAAGAATGGTGAAAGAGCTATCTACCGGCCCCATTTGTTAATAGGGGAAGAGGGCAGTGCCAGTGCGGGCAGATAGGAAGGAGGGAGAGAGAGTACGTAAATTTTTAAACAAAGTGAGACAGCTCAGTTCGGAAGAGGCAGACAACCGGAAAGGGGCGTAAGTGAATATGGGTCACACACTATTTTGGAAGTATTTTTACATACGTATATGTGTGGAGTGTAAGTTATATGTTTTTGTACTTTTTTCTTTCCTGTGTATTTCAGCTAGATATCAAAATAGTTTTTTCTATTTTTGCGGTTTCCATTTATGTGTGTGTGTGTGCGTGTGTGTTAAATGTCGACTTGTGCAATTTCTTTATTTGTTAGTGTACTGTAAACTCTCGTACGGTCCCAGAACCCGTGTGACATGGATGAGTCATATGTAACAAATATTTTTGTAAATAAATACATTTCAGCTGCTTTAGCGTCAATAATAAGTGATTAGAAATGCTTATATTCGGTAATAATTATTACTACGGTTTTGATGGCATACATTTGAAAAGTAGTAATACATGTTATAAGTTTGTACTCAATTATAACATCCCTTTATTTATTTATTTATTTATTTATTTATTTATTTATTTATTTATTTATTTATTTGTATAGAGACATCTGGAGGAGAATAGAGGGTTAGCAAACTCAATTTTGTGACATGCAGCCACAAAATTTCATCTCGTGAAATACTCAAACTGCCCCTACTGTATCTATGAAGAGATACAGTGGGAACAGAGCTGAAAGTTGAGTCCAATAATTAACTGTAACTACAAATGTAAATATATTTTTTAATTTACATAAACAAAAATGTTCACATTCTGTATCATTTGTGGGAAAAAATGCAAAATATTATGGATTGAACAATATTGTATATTACATTTCTGCTAAGATATATACGAAAATTTTGCAATGTTTTCATGATTAAAAGATGATCAGTCTAGTTACAGGATAGGATCTACCGGGATGGCTCAGGAGGTAACGCTTGGGATTCGCATTCGGGAGGCCTCGGATCAAATCCCATTCTGCCCTTCCTGATCGTGCTTTGCTCTGGTCTCTTAAGCAAACACTGGAATGAGCTTTTCTTTTCCACTAATTTTTATCTCTCCCATTTCATATCATCTCATTCCGTTGGTTCTGTTACAAGATTGAAAGGGGCAGGTGGATGGGTTGTTGCGGTGTGGCGGTAACTTGCGCTTTATAAATGTTTCTGCCCAGGCGACTGGTATGGAAGTCACACGTCTGAGTGACCCGAACTCCTTGAATGGGACTCCGCAGCTCGTGGAACCTGGCCGCCCGGTTTCTTCCTCACTTCCTTCTTTTTCGAGATGCCTCCACGGGGGTTTAGGCACAAACGGCCAGCCAAAATAATATCCTCCGCTGATTCTAAAAATATAATCCTATAGCTAAAAGAACAGGTTTAAATAGCCAACAATAACACCATTAACAATAATAATAATAATAATAATAATAATAATAATAATAAACGTTTATCTTTAGTTTTGAGTACCTCAGGCTAAATTATTCACAGCCAAAGCATATCTTGAATAGTAAATAATAACTGAGCTAATCAAAGAAAACAATGTGGTTTACAACTATTCAAATAATGTGATACCAATAGCTAATTGTGACCATAAATGTAATGCGTTTTTGCAATTTACAAAAATAAAAAATTCATTTATTGAAAAATTAAAATTGGAAAATATAAAATAAACATATTCTATATTATAATTCATAGAATATTGATAATTAAATTATCTTTCTTTTTGAATGTAATCTCTCAATTTTCCGTGTATAAAAGCGGCCACTATCTACCGAAAATTTTGCTTCATAGTTTTATCAGAAAGTGTGTATGTGCATAGAGCTAACGACGGTAGAAAGCTATTCGTATACTTTTACATATCCATGGTATTTACATTTTAGCACCACTGGACAGCAGGATGTCAGTTAAAAACCTGTCCTCTCTCCTTTCATCACTGTTTAAAACAATCTATTTGAATATACTCATCAACAACTCTATCGAGTATTTTTTCAAGGGCGTTTTGAGAGGAAGAATTAATTGAAATTGTGTGCAGAAAACGTATGAACGGCTGAAGAACTTTTTAACACTGCCAGTTAGTTTCCCACATGCTGTTCACTGTTCAGATAAGGACGTGGCTGTAGTAGCGGGAACATGAGCAATGCCAAAACAACTCAGCTGTTGAAGTTGCAGTTGCTCTAATAAAAGACGGAGAATCTACACGCCACATAGCGTTAGTTTGTATTGTATTTATTTTCACATGAGCGATTCCATGTGAAATTGGACGGAAATAAATACTAATCGCACATTTTTTAAACGTTAGTTTGTTTTTACTCCCCTTCCAAATATAGAAACGAGCGTTTTCCAAAAATATAACATTCTTAAACCCATGTAATATATTTCAAGCAAGAATTCGTCAACTTTTTCATAGTTTACTAAACATTTATAGAGAGTTGTTTCGAAACCCTTAAGGGCTCGTGGCATGCCAAAAAATGTGAAAAAAAAGTTTTATTATTTTGGTCTTTCATAATCCAGACTTTTATATATATATATATATATATATATATATATATATATATATATATACTGCCTGTGGTGCCTCTTTAGTAAAAACGGGCGTTAAACCCCATAAAAAATGGTTTTCATATTAAAATGATTCATTATTTGTATCTCTATTACATTTCTAAATGTGTTAATTATATATTTTTATAATTTATTATGATCTACGGCTTGAAAAAGGGAATTTAGTAAGGTGTATGCTACTCTACTGTTGTGCCTGGAGATGTGGAAGGAAGTTGTTTATCTAATGGTTATAAACGTGGTAAATGGCATGTTTAATGGGACCCGGTTTGCCCTATCCGTAACAATGTTAAATTATTAGAATTTAGTTTTATTTTTCTTAGGATTTATTGGAAGTTGGTCTTTCCTTTTTATGGCATTTAGTTGCATATATTAACTTCACTTTCATATGTACTTTCTTTGAAAAACCAAACTTTACTATAAAAATGGACATACATTGCAACCCACATTTTTTAATGTTTTTTATTAATGGACATATTAAACTATGCAGAGAAGAACAAATCCTGAAAATTTGCAAGCTTTAGGTAAAGTAGAAGTTGAGGAAAAAGAAAAGTTTGAAGGAAAAAAATAAACAAAACTGGAAGACACTGAAAAGATTTCTAACTTCTCACCCATTTTCCCCTAAGTTACATTTTTTTCTTAAAACTTTTCTTTTCCTCAGTTTCTATTTAACTTAGAGCTTTCAGAATTTCAGGACTTGTTCTTCTGGTAAATGTATAGTTTATAGCCATTTATAAAAAAGTACTTTCATTAAAACTGTAGTTTGCAATGTACATACAAAACAGTTAAAGAATTTTTTTTTGAAAAAATAAAAATTGTTTTACCAATAAAGGCCTGTGTTAAATTGAAGCAACTATATTCCATAAAAATGAAAGATCTATACCCTATAGATCCTAATAAAAGAAAACTACATTTTAATGATTTAATATTTCGAAGATAGGTATCTTTTGATAGGAAAAATTTAAAAATGATTCATAGCATGCTTAACACAACAATTTGTAAAATATAGTCGTGTAATTTACAAAACTAGAAAATAATCTCTTTTATGTACATTTGAACAATTTCCCCTCAAAGGCAATAAAAAATAAAATATAAAAAATTCAAAATTGCACACTATGAAGAGAAAGTGTTTTGATTTGTATGCCAAGGTAAACGAGTATAGGAAAATAAATAGAATTTTGCACGCCGTTAGAGTTGTCACACATGTAGTACTCGTAAGTTCCATTAAAACTCCTGCTTATTTACTCATGAGTAATAATAACTAACACTGCAACGACTACTAACCTTGTGCGAAGTACGCGATTCGCGGCCCGCCAATATAAGACACGTTTTGTACATTAAAAAAAAAAAAATTAAATCAAAAAGGAGAGAAGGAAAAAAAAATAATAAAGAGATATAATTCTGGCATTGCAATTATCTTACCGAATCCTCCTCTTGCTTATAAGTTTTTAAGAATTTAATTGTGCTTGTTGTCATTATATAATTATTTCCAGAGCCAACACTATAATTATCATGGCAACAAACATTTGCCTACTTCAATTAAACTACCGAAAAATTGTCAGCACTCCTGGAAGTATGAAGATAAATTGTTTTGAGATTGACAGTCAATTGTTCAGAGAAATTTATTGTTTTCATTTTGCTTCAGCTCGTAGTTTAAATCGCAAGTGTTAGACATACCAGCCTCTCTGCAATCATTAAACTTCTGGAATTAGAGGTATCAAAATTTCTCTCTCTTTTAATGAACATCGACCGCTCTTAATTATGGAAGTAGCTTTTGTATTACTATTTGCAATTTCAGAGTTAGTCTGTTTACAGTTCCGTAACACTTGGCTTCTTTTCCTTTTCAGTTTATTTATAAAAGTATGAAAGGGTTTACTTTTGAATCGATTAGCACAAAAAGAATTATATTTATTGCCTTTGTGCACCATGATACACTAAGTGAAAATGGTTTGCATATAACCAGCCCCATGGTCTAGTGGTCAGCGTTTCTGAATTCCCGGGTGAGGATTTTTTGTTTGTTAAGAATAGTTCATGTGCAAGATCTGATAAAATTAAATCTCGTTTGCTTCAAGGACCCACCAGCGCACCAAAATCTAATAAAACCATCGTTTTCATTTTGGGTTGAAGAGTAGCTGCTGGCGGGGGGGGGGGTGCCCAAGTTCTAGGGAAAAGGGTAAGTAATGAGGAAAGATATATATATATATATATATATATATATTTCTTATTTTAGTATTTAGTCCATATTTAAGATTTGCATATTTTTTAAATTTAATTTTCATATTTTAATTCATTTATTGCTGTATTTCATTTTTAGGTTGTTTCAACATTCTAACTATTGCGTTAAATCAAAGTATTTTCTATTGCATATCGCAACAAATTTATAAATAAATTCTCGCTCTTATATTTCTAAAGATTCCACACATTGTACATCTCAGCAATGAACACTTGTTATTATAGAAAACCGAGATCCTTGTTATTTTGTACATCTCAGTGACACATAATTAAACATTTAACATAGTCTGGTTACCTTATAGAATTTAAACCAGTGGCGTGAGTTTTAATGCATTCCAGACAGACAAACAAAACCAACTGTTTCAAAAATTAAAATAAAATTTACTTTACCATTTTTTTTTCTTTGCTAACGTTTCAGCCCCGAGTCGTTAAGGCGCGCATTCGTGAGTAAGAGGTCTGGGGTTCGATTCCCGCCAGTACCGTCCTCCCTTACTGAGGGTTTTTTCCCAGATTTTTCTCATTCCTCATAATGAAAAATGCCGGGGAAGTACCCTAAACTTGGAAATGGAACATTTCCTTCCTTAAAAAAAAAAAAAAAAAAACTCCTTTCGCAGATTATTATATGATGATTTCAATTATCATCAGTGTCCATCGCCTGTGATGTCTCAGCAGCAAAAACGGGTGTTAAACACCATTAAAAAAACCATACATACCTCCAATGCCTCTATGACAGAGCTGTCGAACAATCAGGGATAGTTTTTGGTATTAGTTATTAGTTCTAGTAAACAACTTTAGTTTATACAGTATGCATCTTTGTTATTGATAACATGTTACTGTAATAATAGAACTTTATTCCAAAAGTTCAATGTCTGAAGTCCATTCACAAACACGTACTGAATTATCCAACAGGTGGTTGCTTGTTGAACCTTATGTCGCAGAGGTTTTATCGCAGGATAACTTAGTGCATTAGGACTCGCATTCAGGAGGTCGCGGCTTCAAGTCCTTTGGGGGCGTCAATCCGGATCTTAGGTTTCCCCCTATCACTTAGGCTAATGCTATTATGGATCTTTACTTTCCACGCATTTCCCCCTCTCCCATTTGATATCATGTCATTCCGTTGATTCTGTTGCAGAATTGGAAGACGTTGGTGCGTTGTGACGGTGGCTTGCGCTTTAGAAACGTTTCTGCCCCATTATGGAAGCGACATATCTGAGGGACTCATGGGGGCCCCGCCAGTGGGTTAGAGACCCGGTGAATCCTGGTTACCGGGCGTCTTCCTCACCTCATTCGTTCATCTCGGAAGTACCCCCACTGGGGTCTAGGCAAAAACTGCCAGCCTTGAGGTATCGAAATATCCTCCACCGCCCCAGACAGTCGAATTCCTCCAGAATAACTTACGCGTACAGAGGGGTAGAGTTGTGTCAGACGGCTGGTGTAGTTCAAATCGATGGAACTTACGACAAAAATGAGCGAAGTTATGTTACAAGCCAGCATATGCACTTGTTTCTAACATAATGACCATGCTGGCAAGCCTCTCTACAAACTCATCAACTAATACTTCCTTAATAATTACACCTTATCATCCGAGAGTCAGCTGTTAGAAAAAAATTATGCTTCAGCCTTTTACAATAAACGAAGAATAAAAGAAAAAAGGTAGCAATTTGGTCTTCTGTTGATGAGATCTCAGCATTCATTACAATCTCTTTTAAGTAGTGAAACTTTAGAGAAGTGTGATAATAAGAGAAATAAAAAACAGTTCAACTGTTTGTTACCACCTGTGGTCCCAATAAACATTTTGCTGTAGCAGCGCTTGTCTCTCATTGCTTGGTGATATGGTGACAGTTTCCTAGTCAATTTTAGCTAGAAGTGGTGAATTGCTATGTTGCAAATATAGACATTCTGCATCCCATGAACTCTGCCGAGGTTGTGTAAGGGGCGACATATTGAACACTGTTAATGTGATAACGATGCAATTTCAGTTGTATTGAGAGAGAGACAAGTTTTTCCTTTTGGTGCAGGTTTAACGTAAGAGTTTGAGAGCAGCTTGAGCTAACTCTTAGTGATATAGCGAGAAACTTGCATTAGAATCCCCCAGATAAAAATCCCCGACGCCAAGTAGGGGCACTCTGGAAGGACCGTTCTCATATCAGATACCAGGTTAGAAATGTTTCCAAAGCGCAACCCATTCTCACACCGCACCAGCCCATCTTGCTCCAGCACTTTCGATCCTGTAACTGAACCATCGGAATGAAATGATACCACAAAATTCGTGGAAAGAAAAGACCTACTCTAAGCGACTAGTTGAAACTACGAAAAAAACGAGGTCAGAATGGTTGGCCTCAAGGGACTTGAACCCGGGGCCTCCCAAATGCAAGTCCCAAACGTTACCACCTAAGCCACTTGGCTGGTAAAGACTCCTGTTGGTCAAGGAGGGCTTAAGAGTGGCAGAACAAGCAAACGAATCTTAATTGTAAGATCCGTTGTAGCAGTATTAATATGTACGTAAGTTCTGATGAAAGATTTGTTAACTTGTTTTACTTATGGACGCTCTTTAACCTCTCAGGTCATCAGTGTCGCATTCAAATCAGAACGCGAATTGCCTGCTAAATTTTCTCAGGGGCCTCTTGAGGTTTTTTACGTACCCTAAATCTATGACATGGGATCCATGACTTTACTTCCCTTCCGAAGGACTTAGGATTTTTACGCCCGAAAAAAATCCATCGACCTAGGCCGGGATTGAACCTGCGAATTCTGAAAGATAACATTTATGTATTACAATATACCAAGTACTTAATGTCAATTGTATTTTTATTTTTGCCCCCCCCCCCCCACACACACACCCGCCATATTCCAAGAGCATGCTTAGAAACTGAGTGAATGGATCCAAATTCTAACTCTTTCCACGCCAAGAGTTGCGTATGTCGAAAGCAGAGGACATTTATTTATTTATCTTTAACATCTCCAATCATCAGCCTCCCATTTAACTAAGGGCGTGAAACGGCCGATAAATTCCTAATGTGTGTATAAATTAAAAGAGGAAAATTAATACCCAAAGGAGTTTGAACCCCTATTGCGAATTGAAAGTTTTCTCTTCTCATACTTTTCTGTTCTGGAATGGGAGAAAAGTTATTTTCATATAATAATAACAACAATTTTTAATATTAGTCCAAGGTTAATGCAAGGAATTGCTTAATTGCATTAATTATCAGTAGCATTAATAGAAAGAGACGTATCTATTTCATCATGAATGTGTATTGCTATTTGAAAAGGATCTAAGCAGAAAAGTGGTCACAATATTTTAAAGATGTAGAGAATAAATTATACCACTCAAACACAAAACACTTTCACACATGTAATATATTTTTATAGAACGACAAAGCTTGAAAAATGGAAGTCGTATTTCTAACCACGGTATGAATACAAACAAATAGCCAAACTCGATAAAAATAAAATAAGCACCTTTCAGATCTTGAAAAGTGATTAGTGCTATAAATTAAGCGGGAAAACTGTGACTGGTTTGGCGCTATTGATATAAGGCAGAGAGATAAAAATATTCCCTTCCTGTCATGCAAGTCTCCTTGTTTATAGTACTGGAAAAATAAAAAACCTGCACATTTGTTACATAACAGTTTTGGTCATTAGCGTCCCGTTCTATTCAGGGCATGAAACAGTCGAGGCCTCTTCTTTCAGGCTTGAGGTTCTTTTACGTGCCGTAGGTCAACGGCCTTACTTTCTTCGGAAGGAAGGTACACTTAGGTTTTCTATTAGCTAAAATATCCATCGATCCTGGCCGGGTTTGAACCCGCGACTTTGGCTCTACGAGGCAAATATGGTTACCACTAGACTAGCGGTCCCCAAACTGTGGGTTGGGGCCCTGCGGGTCGCAGGATTCTCTCTGGGGAGTCGCGGTGGAAAGTGCTTTTATTTAAGAACTTATCCATTTTCACGTTCGTTCTTATTAAGAATATTTAACTAATTGTTGCATTATGATTATTTGGATTAGTTATACAGCAGCACAACAATGGTAATGGGGAGTGAATAAATGTTGTATTGTTGAAGCGTGCGCGCGAACTTACAAATTAATTATTATTAAACAGTGAAGTGATTGCAGGGGTTTCATTATTGTGAAGGGACTCGTGCGTGCAAGTAGTTTGATGAGCGCTGATCTACAACACGTAACAGAACAAATATTCGATCTCTTAATTGCATTAATTATCAGTAGCATTAATAGAAAGAGACGTATCTATTTCATCATGAATGTGTATTGCTATTTGAAAAGGATCTAAGCAGAAAAGTGGTCACAATATTTTAAAGATGTAGAGAATAAATTATACCACTCAAACACAAAACACTTTCACACATGTAATATATTTTTATAGAACGACAAAGCTTGAAAAATGGAAGTCGTATTTCTAACCACGGTATGAATACAAACAAATAGCCAAACTCGATAAAAATAAAATAAGCACCTTTCAGATCTTGAAAAGTGATTAGTGCTATAAATTAAGCGGGAAAACTGTGACTGGTTTGGCGCTATTGATATAAGGCAGAGAGATAAAAATATTCCCTTCCTGTCATGCAAGTCTCCTTGTTTATAGTACTGGAAAAATAAAAAACCTGCACATTTGTTACATAACAGTTTTGGTCATTAGCGTCGCGTTCTATTCAGGGCATGAAACAGTCGAGGCCTCTTCTTTCAGGCTTGAGGTTCTTTTACGTGCCGTAGGTCAACGGCCTTACTTTCTTCGGAAGGAAGGTACACTTAGGTTTTCTATTAGCTAAAATATCCATCGATCCTGGCCGGGTTTGAACCCGCGACTTTGGCTCTACGAGGCAAATATGGTTACCACTAGACTAGCGGTCCCCAAACTGTGGGTTGGGGCCCTGCGGGTCGCAGGATTCTCTCTGGGGAGTCGCGGTGGAAAGTGCTTTTATTTAAGAACTTATCCATTTTCACGTTCGTTCTTATTAAGAATATTTAACTAATTGTTGCATTATGATTATTTGGATTAGTTATACAGCAGCACAACAATGGTAATGGGGAGTGAATAAATGTTGTATTGTTGAAGCGTGCGCGCGAACTTACAAATTAATTATTATTAAACAGTGAAGTGATTGCAGGGGTTTCATTATTGTGAAGGGACTCGTGCGTGCAAGTAGTTTGATGAGCGCTGATCTACAACACGTAACAGAACAAATATTCGATCTCTTAACCGAAAGTTGAGTTACAATATTACTTGCTACGTTAAACAACAAACTGCGACTTGTTATGTGTATGTGACCTTGACCCAGAACGCAATGCACTGCTAGACCATCAGGAGCGATGAACTCACTTATTCGTGTTGACATACCATCCGTATTTCATATTACAAATTAGTACTTTTTGTTTTATTAACTGAGAGTTTTAAAACTATGTTTGTTTATTTAGTTTATGTATATATTAATATATATATATCAATTACTATATTATTTTCAATATTTAACTAAGTGAAGAAGCAAATATTATAATCCTAAATATTTCAATTAATAAAATAAACACTATATAATTGCATATTAAGAAATACGCATAGTATGCAATGTTATTTACACTTAAAAGCGATACCGCCGAGGTCGCTAAGGCGCGGATTTGTGAATGGGAGATCTGGCGTTCGAATCCCGCCAGCACCGTCCTCCGTGACTGAGGTTTTTTCCAGGCTTTTCTCAGTCCTCATAAATGGCTATTGTCGGGGAGGTACCTTAAACGTTGTCCTGGAACGATTCCTTCCTTAAATATAAATCCTCTCCCAATAAATTATTTCATCTCATATATCATCATGTTCATCGGCTGTGGTGCCTCTGTAGCAAAAACGGGCGTTAAACACCATTCATACACACTTAAAACGATTTAACCTCCGGATTTGCATTCTATGTAAAAAATTGTGTCGATTTTTTTTAATCTTTAACAATGCAACTCGTGGATTATTTATAACTCCTTGTCTTATATCAACAGCGCCAAATCAGTCACAAATTATCCACTTGATTTATAGCTATTACAGACGTAAAGTACAGGATTTTCAGAGGTAATTTCAATTGCTTATATTTCCTTAAGTTTCTATAACATTCTTAAACAGGTTATTTTATACTACCCTCCATTGCCACACCGTTATCCCAGATGTAACAACCTTTTTCCAATGTAGTATAAAGCAGTTCTGAGCTCTGTTCTTGAATATCTGACACAGCGTGTGCGATGTAGTCCTTTAACTCGTCAAGTGTCGTAGGTTTGCTCAAAAATATTTTCCTTCAGCTAGCTCCATAATTAAAAATGTCTTGCAATCTCTGAAAATAACTCAAATTGTATGGGCCAGCTCTTAAGCCATTTTGGGTACGAAGATGTATAAAGACTGTTGAAAATTTTCGTCCACTTTTGTAATAATATTTAAAATGTCTGATACAAGTTTGCAGAGGATGAACTATTGAAGCATTTTCTTACTTTTGAAAAATCCATCACTAATCGCAAGTAACCTATGAGTTACTTTCATTTTGAAACAAATACATGACATTTTTATAAGCAGGAGTAAAAATTAAATTTCTATAAAATCACATTTAATAACAACCAGGTTTTGATAAGGTTATTGCAAAATTAATTTTAAATTTTTAACAATATAAAATAATTAAATTTTTCTTATTTTTTAAAAATATGGCATTGGATTATGATCATGAAAACGAATTCAGCTTGCAAAACTTTCATTTATATTTTCTTGCTCTTTAAATTTGTATACTTAATTCTTCTTTCTGTAAAATGTACTTGCGGAGAAATTTTGTTACACAAGTTCACAGACGTTATAGTAGATAAATATTTCTCTACGGGTTTTCTGTAGTACCCTTTACGTATGTTTTTATAATTGTTAATTCCAGGATATGAAGGTATTTAAATACAAAAAATATTTATTTAAAGCATTCTATAAATCTAAATTAAGGAAAAGTTAAAAAAGCACAGCTATGTACGTTTGGCAAAATTAACTCGGGCTATTTATTCTTGCTAAATATTAAAATAAAAATTAAAGTGTGACCACAGCTTCTAAAACCCATAAAAGACTGCATTAGTGATAAGAGGATGATAATTTACCAACAAAATATAATGGTACAAATTAAAAATAATGATGTATCCTTAAATTATAATTTCAAAATTTCGCTTAAATTAAAGAAATGTATTATCAGAAAAGCATATGTCACCAGCCATACTAATGAACACTGGGTTAAGAAGCGTTTAAAATGTCATTTAACCAAGAAAAGGAAATGCATCTATGTACTCGCATAAGTATAAAACATTTTTTGGTGAGCGATTTTGAGCATTATACATTTGATAAAGAACACAAAATGTGGTTTTATTTGACATGAACTATAGGTTGGGTGATAATAACTTCGGGGAAAATATTGAAGGCAGAACAAACCCGGCATGTTTTATCTGGAAGGAAGGTGAATAATTTATATAAGGGATGCTCATGCGTTATGGATGGAATCTGAGGAGCTGTAAGAAAGGGCCCAGATAAATATCCCAGGAGAACAAGATGCGTTCAAGGACCACAGGAAAGATAAAGCACCTGCATTCTAAAGGGAACACCTTGAAACGAGAACAAGAACTTGTGTATATTGTCTCAGCAAGCGTACAGATATGTTTCATGATAAACTCAAAATTACCGTTGATACACTGTTTTAATTAGAGCCTTTTTTTAATAATATACAGGGAGCACAATATCTGATATCTCTTTTTGAATAACGCATGTACATAGAATGTTCTACAAATTTTAAATCTAGTTATTATTTTCTAAAGCAAGAACTTTTTCTATGCTATTTTGTTTTTTTTGTTATTTTTCGATATTTCCACCCCCTAACCCCAAACATCAATTATGTCTCCATTCAGGTGAAATTATCGTATTCATCTTCAAAATGCTTTTCAGTAGACAGGCTGTAAAAATTCCAGATGTACGGAAGTCATTCGGCAGTGTACAGTAGATAAGGTAAGACTTTATAGCGTACATTAATAATGGTTAGCGACGAGGTCATACGTTTTAACTGGTTGTCTTTCTTGTTAATAAGAGCGAAACTTTATATGTGTTTATCTTGAAATGGAAGAAGTAGTAATTCAAAATAACATGTTGTATTAGATAGTGGATATTTCATAATGAAATATCAAATAACAATATATGTATATTTAACAATAAAAATAAAAATCAAAACAAAAAAGAAATAACAGTTGCCATGTCGCGCACACATACACCCTTTGTAACAATTCCTACGGCCCGCCTGCATTGAAATATAAATATAATACATATTTTGTAAGCCCATATTTCGTTCATTATAATTAGTAATATAATATTATGAATATATGTGTTTCATGAGATGTAACTTTAACAGTTATTTTATGTAGTCAATAAGGAAAATCTCTAGTGTAGCTCCTTACAGGAGTCCGGAACGATGAGGTCATAAAACTGCTATACAATGGGAATAGTACACCCAAGGGACAAGTGTTATGCCACTGTTTAAATGAACTTCCGTTGGCGAGGCTGAGTAGAGCCAATGCCTTTTAAATATTTTAGGTGGAATGCTAGTCGATTGTACTGTTAACTTTAAATCAATCAATGTAAATAAATGTTTTAAATTTTCAAATAGTAGCAGATAGCATGTGTACGCGGGTGAATTTGAACCATCAAATATAGATGTATATTAAAGGTGCGAAACTTGCGCGCATTTGAGTGACTCGGTAAAGGCAACATCTATTTAATTTGAATAAAGTATATAATAAGGTTTTTGTTCGACTGAGGTACTCACTTGTAAGTTTTACACGCCACAAGACGCAGTTCTCAGTTCATGGACTCAGACGCTGTTAGGCACATCAACTCACTTCAGAAACTCAGTTTTAAGTCTACATTTGGCCGAGATGCAGTTTAAGTTTGCTCTGCTAGGGTATCAGTTTTAGGTCAGTTCATCTCCTTGGAAGTGGCGCTAACTAAATTTATATTGGACGTAACCAAGGTCTATCATACGTAGAACACCAGAGGATGCGAAAGATCACGCATATAATAATAAATTACCATATAAGTTATGTCTCATTTACACAGTCGATATTATCTCCCAGTCCTGTTAAGCACGAGTCACAAATTAGGTGATTTCCCTGAAATGTAGTTATAAAGCGTGGGCAACAACAACGAAGCGATCATTAAACAATCAAAGAAACCCCTTTATAATTTGCCAACATGAGGCGGATACCAAACCGCTTCAAAATTGGTGGGACCACTCGACTTCGACAACAAATCGCTTTAACTCTCTCTCTCTCTCTCTCTCTCTCTCTCTCTCTCTCACACACACACACACACACACACACACAACTAAATTGACTCAATCCCCCCCATTCCTTTCCTATTACCTGAGCTCTCGAACTTTAACTATTCCGCAACTTATTTTCGTTTGTGACTTTAATCATCCACCAAGGCTCTAGTTTGAGAAACACGAGATCCTGGCTAATGGATTTGGTTCCTACTTTGATGTATTACTCCATTAAGATGTTAACCCCGATAGTACTTCTAGCGAAATCATCTCCCTGCATTGCACAATTGTGTGCTGTCTATATGCATATCCTTCCTTCAAGCGTTTCTTACCGTTCCTCCATAACACACTTCAATTTCCCTGACCAGCTATCCACCTGGAACTCAGCCCTATTGTTTCCAACCCTTTTCTTAAATTGGTGTTTCATATACAGGCTGAGTGAGAAGTAATTCCCTATTGTAATATCCTGATAATTTTCTTAATAATTGATTTATTTTAGTCAAATGCTCATAAGGTTTGTTGTGGAGTTAAATTGGTAGAAATCCTATGCAGAGAACTCCACATATGCACCAGCATTTTGTACCAGTGTTTGTAACCTATAGGGGATATTTTCGACTGATTTTTTTAATTGATTGATTGATTGATTTATGGACGCTCTTTAACATCTCAGGTCATCAGCGTCGCATTCAACTCAGGGCGTGAAATGTCCGACAAATTTTGCTCAGAGGCCTCTCTTTCAGGCTTGAAGTTCTTTTCCTGCCGTAAATGTACGACACGGGACCCACGACTTTACTTTCCTTCCGAAGGAAGCCATACTTAGGATTTTTACGCCCGAAAAAATCCATCGGTCCTGGCCGGGTTCGAACCCGCGTTCTTGGGTGTAGGAGGCAAGTATGGTAACCACTACACCACCAGGACCGACTCGACTGACTTAGGGGGTACTCCTTTGTTAGGGAGGATATGGCGAATGCAATCCTCCAGTTCATCCAAAGTTTTTGGTTTGGTGCGGTACATCTCTTTCTTCGCCCAACCCTACAGAAAGAAGTCACATAGATATGGTCGGGATTCCGTGCTGACCACCCATGCGGACTATGGCGACCTGGAAAATGTTGGTCAAGCCAGTCACGAACGTTGAGTGCAAAATGAGGTGGGACACAAATTTGCATGATGTTATTCCAATCGGCCCACATTCATTTTCCAGCATGGCTCAGTACCGTTCTGCGTTCATGGTATCTCGAAGATTAAACGGACATATTTTTGTTGAATATTATGCCACACCACACTCTGACCTTATGACGACTTTGAGAATTTTCAATCGGACCCCCGGGTTCTGCTGCGCCCAGTAGTGGCAGTTGTGCTGTTAACAAACCCTCCGATATGAATTCGTCGTTCCAAATGATATCCCTGAACAACTCTGGCCAGTCTCCATACCAACCAAGTATGATCTGATCATAATCATTCTATGGTCACCATCTTCCGGCGATAGCTCTTTACAGTAATGTGGCTTCCACGTTTCTGACTTTGTGGCAGGATCACGAACTGCTTGTCGTGTTGACTTGTGCGGGCTGCTGGTGAACATATTATCCCGCACCATTTGCTCATTTTACTCTGACCTGGAAGTCGAGAGACGACCATTTCTACGAGTGTACGCCACAGATTCTGTGTTCATCAGTTTGGCATGGCAATTCTTGATGGTCTTTAGATCCAATGTTGGGCGAGGTCCTGCGAGGTCCTGCACTACTCGCCACCATCTCTGCAGGAGCATGTCGGAACGCCAAAACTTCATAACGGGCGGCCACGTGAGCTCTCTCCAGCACTGGGATACAAAGAAACCGTGTAATCATTCTCATAAAAATAGTAATATATACAAAACTTAAGGTGTATTACATAACGTGTTACTTCTCACCCACTCTGTATTTCAAAACAAATGCAGAAAAATATGTGAATCCTGTTGTTTTTCACAAATATTAAGACATTGAATTTGACGAATTCTTTTAATGCACATATATTGCAAAACTTCATTTGTGTTTGAAAACAGATAATAAATAATATTAACAATAATGTCAAACCGTCACAGATGCATGCATTTGGTTTCAAAATTATTTCTTTCATTATGCAGAGAAGTTAAAAAATGTGAAGTAATTATTTGTACTTTTATTCCATTGTAACATTCTATTAAGTTCAGTAAATTTTGCTGTCTGGAACCATTTGACCAGCAATGTATTTATGGGGACCAGTCAAAAAGACTTATAATGTGTGCGTGTGTGTGATTTTTTTCTTCTTCTTCGCATGGATTACACTAAGCACTGTCCAGAGTGGTGTGATATTTTTCAAGGTATTCTCTGTTGAGTTGAATATACCTTGCCCAACGCGTCTGCCAGTCCTGAAACAAGTGCTGAAAGGCATTTTTGGACAACTTCTTCAAAACCGCCTCAGTGTTTTTCACGACGGCCTTGGAAGTACTAAAACGCCCCCTCCCCCAGCTCATTTTTCAGACAGAGAAAGAGTTAAAAATCACAGGGGGCTAAGTCTGGGGAGTATGGAGGATGGGACACATTGGAAGTTCCCTACACACTTCCACTCGCACCATCTTATGTTCAGAAGTCAGTAATCTTGGGACCCGCCTCACATAAACGCGTCTCATGTTCAAGTGATCATGTAGAATCGAAAATGTACTGCCATGGGAAATGTGTAGAATGTCTGCAAGCCTGTCAATTGTTATTTGTTGGTCTTCACGAACAATGACGCCAGCTGTGGTAATCATGGTTTCGTTTACTGCTGTTACTGGAGCACCTGGACAGCCTTGCCTTATTGTTGAAACACAGTCCTCCTTAAATTCCTTGAACATCGAAGTGCTGTGAATTGTGCCAGAACATCGTCACCTGCGGCAACAGTCTGTAAGCTTCCATGTCGAATTTCTGCAAACGAAAGCAAAACTTCAAAGCATCATGTTGCTCTTCACGAATCAACGCCATTTTGTATCTGGGCGACTGGCGAACTGACAGTTTGCTGGTCCCCTGTGTACAGACGCATGCACGAGAGAACTTCTGTCACTATCAGGGCTGGTCCGTTTTCATCCTGCAACATTGTTTCAACAATGCTTCTTTGCTGTGCACGATAAAAAATAATAACTCTCAGTCTTTTTTTACTAATCCTCTTTATATATTATATGTATGTAAGTGCATATGTCAGTATTGTATAGTAAATAACCGTTATTTATTTAATAGCGCTACAGTTAATAAAAACAAGAAAGAAATGTTTTATGCTTGCTTAAAAACACGCACAGCGCTCGCTATCCAAGAAAATTGTCTCGTTCAGGAACCCCATTCAAGACATGCTCTCAAGGAAACTATCATCCGAGCAGCAGCAAAAATAAATAAATAAATAAAAAGATCTGGCGAAAGCTTTCGAAGAAACAGTGCACGTTAATAGTACATCTTGTTGTACTAACAGCCACTTTTCAATGTTACAGATATCATTTTAATGAACGGTTCTCAATATCACATTCTTGGACGCTGCTTCCAGCAGCTAATGGGCTATATTCTTTAATTTATAGCTACTCTAAATGTATGGTTTACCAGAAAGAGACGACTTAATCACCTGCTTCTATAGCTATTTAACAAGAACATTTAAAAACCTTAAACAGGTTGCAGGTTTCAGCAATTTAAAGCGATGCGGTAGGTGCCTCGTCCTTCTATCTTAACGCGATTCGAAAGTACTTGTTGAATCTTATAGGCTTTTTTGTGCTCCTCTTTTGCTGAAAACTTTAGAACTGTTTTGTATATTTCGTATAACATTTCTTATCTAAATAAATTTATATTTATACTAAAACTGACAATACAGTTTAATGACCCTGATTTCCCTGTAAAATGTTATATTTTAAAGTATTTATAAGCATTCTTAAACAGAGATCTCACAAGTAATTTTAGGTAAATATTCAAAAGTGTTTAAACATAAACTTTTATTTATACACTTTTGAACATTTACCTAAAATTACTTGAAGATCTCTGTTTAAGAATGTTTTGAAACATTCAGATGGGCAGACGTAACAACTCGTATTTAACATGGAAAATTCCCGAAGTTTGCAGAAAGTTACCTGGTTAAGCTGTACTACCAATGCTAATCGTCCCATTTCTCTTCTTCACGTTTATCACTGCCAGTAGAGTCTTCCACCTCTTGCCTTAGAACGTCACCCTCATTATGTTTTAGTTGTGCTAGCGAGCGTCGCTGTGAATCAGAGATATCTGTGGGTTAGTACATCATTGCAGCTAGTTGCATTTTTTTTACATCGAGTGTACCATGAACGAGCGCTACGGAAGTATTGTTGTGTTGTTCTTAAATCGAGGCCCAATAAATTACATCAAGCGAGACAATAGAGCATACCAGTGCTAGAGGTAATCGTAAGGTAATGCAAAAGTATTCCGTTGTTGGCCTACCTGAACAGCATGGGACGGGCTATGATTAACAGACAACTGTACAAGTATATGAAATATTGGCGCACCTGCTTTTATTTACTTAATATGCGAATTTAAAATGAAAAATGAGGGGAAACTTGTCTTATATTAAAGTAAATGTCGTTGATGGTTTTACTAAAATATGGTTTAATTTTCCTTCCTCGCTCTTACCACTCTGTACTATCTTTTATTAAACGTTAATATTTAAATGCTCGGTATGAAAGCTTTTAGGATAAAGATAATAAATAAAAAAGATAACTGTAAGCAGTACATCTTATCAAGACGCGTTAACATGAATTACCCAAAGGATAAAGGATTACAGTTCACTGACGGTCTCAACCATGCAAATGCAGCAGTAGGGAAAAACATTCGCATTTAGTGAAGAAATACAGAACACCAGGAGCTGGTGGTAGCACACAAAATTCACAAATGGGCATACGCTATGATTTGCAACAAGCAATACGAGCCCTCTGAAACAGGGAACTCCCAATATTTATGAATATTAAAAAAATACTATATTTTTATTATGCACAAAATATTATCCTTCACTGGTCCTTCCTGGTCACTGTAGCATCACAGGAAACAATTACTTACATACCGTAGACCGGAAAATATACAGCAAACACAGGAGCCGGAGAGTATTCAACGCTGCACGTAATGATGAGCTTCAGGAACGAGAAAAAGAGAAAGACCTGACAGTGACTATCATTAACACTTTTTATTGGCCGATGAGAGAAGTTTAGGGTCTGTAACGAACACAACTGCCTGGTGAATCATTTGCACTGAATAAAATTCTACTCCCCCCCCCCCCTTTGATTGATTTATTTATGGACGCTCTTTAACATCTCAGGTCATCAGCATCCCATTCTACTCAGGGCGAGAAACGGCCGACAAACTTTGCTCAGGGGCCTCTCTTTCAGGCTTGAGGTTCTTTTTCGTGCCGTAAATGTACGACACGGGACCCACGGCTTTACTTCCCTTCCGAAGAAAGCCACACTTAGGATTTTTGCAACCGTCCTGTCCTTGTATGATCAAGAGCAGGGAATGAACAAGAACCACTTGATGCATAAAAATACTGCATGCCAGAGAGTTTGGGAAGCTAAGGGCTCAAGGGTTAATGGAAGTTATCACATGTCTGTCATTAGTTTAAGTAAATAAATAACATCATCTCCATGAAACTCATCTGCTCTGCTTCTTTGAGCATACTACAAATGCAACTTCAAATGTAAGCCAATGACTTTTAACTCTGGAGAACTAAGAGAAGAACAACGTGGGGTTAGTTCCGTATTATAGTGAGAATGAGATAAAGTTTAATGTGTGACTCGTATTGTTTCATGTGCAGTACAGGAAGTGGCATTGCATCATAGACTTAGGGTGGCGTATCATCTTCCAGGAACTTATTCTGATACTCCAGAGAAACTGTCGAATTATGTGAACAAACAGAGAACAAATAGCAAATCATCTGCTTGTCTTGACCTGTTCACTTTTGTTGGAAGTGCCTCACCTAGGAAGACCCAGACAGATATTTCAATTACTTCAGCCTTGCTCAAGGACTAGCTGTTTGTGCCTATGTGCACTTCTAGAAGGAAAGGTTGAATTGAGGGGAACTCGGGCCGGCCAAGATTTACATATGTGGACTTAGAAAGTTTCCCTAATATTTCGAGATAGAACCTCTTCTCCAAGGAGTTCGAAGCCCCCAGAACCTCAAGTTCAGAAACATTTCCAAAGTGCAAGCCGCCGTCACACCGCAAGCAACACCTATCATCCATGTAATAGAACCATTGAAATGAAAAGGAAGAAAATGGGAGAGTGAAATGTTCGTGTTAAGGAAAGATTCATCCCAGTATTCGCCTAAGTGACCCAATGGAGATTTGAACCCTTATGTCCAAAATGCGAATCCCGGGTGTCACCCCACTTGGTTCTCAGGCCGTTCGCCTTTTCTTTATTTCTGAATAATTTTGGCAATGCAGGTCCTTCACTAAGTAAGGCCTTTAATCTTTATGCACGAATTTCTGGCTTCAACCCACTCTCATCATTCTGCTCATTTGTGCAGTAGGGGATCAGCTATTGCAAGTGGTTTTTCATTCTGAGTCCTAGTATGTTTTCTCAGCATGCATGCTATTTTCACCTTATTTTTATCCTTGATCCTGTTAATGGTTGCTCTGTGCGATTTGCGTCTTCCAGATTGACAGGTTTTCATAAAGTATGCAATAACAATTAATTTATTTGACTTTGAATGGCAAAATACCCTTAAATGCATGCTGCTATCTTTCACTGTCCCTTACATAATCCAAGCTCAAAATGGTACAATATCTCTAGCTCTATCTTCAGATGTATCCCGGTTTATGAGGTAATAACGTCTACCTACGGTGCGACACACCTGTCCATGCATCACATACTCAAAATTTTAGATGGTACAATCAAAATTTCATTCTAAAAATAGGAACACTGCAGCTGTATGTGGTGATCCAATGTCATAGTTTTCAGAATGAACCTCGTTAAATCACTTGTTTATTTGCTGCGTGCTCTTAATTTTTATGTATTTGTATTTTAAAAAGTATTCAGATACTGAATGTTTATAAGCAGCCTATAAATAACGATAACGATAAAGATAGCGTATTGTGTCCCTGAAGAGCAAAGGTCTCCTAACAAGTAGGGAAAACTCACTTTCTTCCTAACGTGGTGAGCTATTCCACGCTAGCTATTCATATGCTGTTTAAGACACTGACTGATGTGTTCTTTGGTTACTCCATTTCTCACTGCACCAGTTGCTTCTCGAGATATTTCCATTTTTCTCTTCCTCTTGCTACTCTTGACCAATCTGGATCTCCATGTTCCTTGAAGAGGTCTGTCCATCTTCTTCTGGGTCTGCCTTGTGTCCTTTTTCCTATCCGGGGTTTCCACATGGAGGTCTTGTAGGTCCATCTATTGTCCTACATTCTTGCGACGTGACCGCCCCATTGTCATTTGCTTTTGGTAGATATTTGTGCGATGTCTGTTGTCTGAGATAACTGATTTATTAATACTATAGGTATTTTATCCTTTTAAAGTTATTCCCAGGATCTTGGGTTGGATTTCATATTTGAATTTCGTTCTTTTATTTTTCTGTTATTGGCCATGTCTGGCACCCACGTAGTAATATAGGGTATACACAGGTTTCGAGCGTCTGGAATCTGATTTTCTTAGTTAGTGTTTGGTTTTACAATATAAACTTAAAGACCCAAAATACTCTCCAGGTAATGAGATTCTTCTTTGTACTTCCTTTTCCATTTTATCATGGAAGGAAATCTGTCGTCCTAGGTATGTGTGTGTATTCGCTCACATATGTGAGGACTGTTCCACCTATTTTTATCGGAGTTTCAGGTCGAAATGAATTGTGTCTTCAGTTTGTTTAGTGACAGCCCTGCATTTTTTCTATGCTCACATAATTGTTCCAGCAAAGTTTGTAGTGCTCTCGGTATTTTGGCTAATAGAACCACATCGCCGGTAAACTTTAGATTTATTAGTCGACTGGCGTTTATGTTGATTCCGAAATTATTATGCCAGTTCATTTTCCTGAATATATGCTCCATTACACAGGTGAAGAGTTTCGGAGAGATTGGATCGCCATGGCGAACTCTTCTTTCTAGTCGGAATGGTTGTCCTTCTTCTTCCCGTTTTTGCTTTCGCGAAACTTTTGACTATAGATTTTGTGTAGGATATTAATGTACTTTGCCTCTATTCCTTTTTTTTAGTAGTGTTTAACGCCCGTTTTAACTACTGAGGCACCACAGGCGGTGACACTGATGATACATTAGATAAAACGATATATTGTGAAAGGATATTTTTAAGGAAGGAAGCGTTACAGGTCTAAGTTTAGCGGCATTTGCCAGTTATGAGGACTGAGGAAAACCTGGAAAAACCCCCAGTCAGGGAGGACGGTCCTGGCGGGATTCGAACCCCAGACCTCCCGCTCACGAGTCCGCGCCTTAACGACCTCGGCCACCCATGGCGGTCCTCTATTCCTTGTGCTGCTGGAGCGTGTAATATGCTTGTATGTTCGATTGAGTCGAAGGCCTTGCTATGGTCAATAAAGGAAATATATAGTGTTGGATGGAGTTCTGTGTTCTCTATCAGCTGGTTTATAGTTTGGAGATGGTCTATTGTACGGAAACCCGCTTGTTCTGGTGGCTGATTTTCATCCAGATTTGACATTCGCTTATAGGTTTATAGTTGCTTAAGCCATCTCTGATGCCTTTTTTGTGCAGAAGAAAAATTGTGTTTGTTTTCCATTGTATAGGCATGTCCTCTGTTTCTAGAACACATTGAAGATTTTGGTGATTTTAGGTGTTAGTTAGACTCTCTCAACTTTAGTAATTCTTCACCTGGGGTCTTGCTGTTCTTCAGTTCGTTGATGACAGTTTGTACTTTGCAGGTGGAGGTTTGTGTTTGGGATATTTGGTTCCTCGACAGAGTGGGGTTGAAAGTTGCACATAGACGTTTGTAGCAGTCCGTAACTGAGTTGATTATGTCTTTTCTCTGGACTCTTCCTTCCTTCCTTCCTTCCTTCCTTCCTTCCTTCCTTCCTTCTTTCCCTTGATAAGATTGCCCTTTACTTTATTGATTTTGATGATTCCAGTTTCATGAAATTGAATGATAAATTTGTTTACCTGTAAGGAAGTAAGCAAGCAATCCAGGACTAAGTTAGGGTACCTCCCCGCATTTGTCGTTTATGAGAACTGAGTAAGAACTCAGGGTAGACGGTCCTGGCGGGATTCAACCCCAAACCTCCCGCTGCGAGTCCGTGGCTTAACGACCTTGACCAAAT
This sequence comes from Metallyticus violacea, assembly GCA_030762175.1. Taxonomy (NCBI): domain Eukaryota; kingdom Metazoa; phylum Arthropoda; class Insecta; order Mantodea; family Metallyticidae; genus Metallyticus; species Metallyticus violacea. Next base: position 1,821,815 of record CM060841.1, on the reverse strand, counting down.
GTGGTGATATACTTTTCTGACTAACGGACAGGAATTTCGAAGAGTCAACGGACTGCTTACTCTGCACAAGTTTGCATTCACACAAAATTGTCAAAAATATTCTCCTAATCATTTGCTGCTACCACTGTCCATTTTTATTTTTTCGCTACCTTGGCCAAGAGGGCCAGCGACCATTAGAGAATTTGCGGCACAGGAAGCGATGGCTGGACAGGTTGTCTCCGAGCACTTCCGGTTCCCTTTTATTCACTTATCCTTTTCTTCGTCATTGCGAAAAGCAACAGAAACTAACTTCCTCAGAACCGAACTTGATTCTGTGGCAGGATTTAAATTGCCAGGTGGGATGATTTAGGGCCCTGTGCGGCGTGACAATGGCTTGCGCTTTGCAAAGGTTTCTTGTCCCGGTGTCTCGTATGGAAGCGGCTCAAACACCTTCAAGCAGCCTCCCCTGGGCTCGGGGTGTTTCATTGGGAAACATTGTTATGGACACAACCTTAAGTCATTTACCTATCGCCGGTGGATGTTCGCCGCCCGGTGTCTCCCTCATTTCTTTCTCCCGGAGGGGGCGTAGGCACAACCACCAGTCCTTGCACAAGGCTGAAATATCATCCTCTGACGTTAACAATCCAAACTAGTCTGATCTCTCCCCAGAACAGCTGTAAACATGCATGATGCTTACTATTAGTGTGTACTGAAGGGCCTGCTTTCGGCATGAATATAAATTAATATTTTTACTATCTTCATATTTTTATCTTTCTTAAATCCATCTTTTATGTTTATCGTAAATATTCAGTTATAGCATTGAAATGATAAACGGTCCTCACATATCGTCTTCTCGCTTATCAACAATTTGGACTCTACATAAAGGGATACTTTTATTTTCTTACTTTGTGTTGCCATTGTACTTCTTTATAGCTTCTACTCTACTCCTACACTTGATAGAAACAGATCGGTATTCCAACATTACTCATCATTTCCAAAGTTTGTCTGCTGCATTAGTAACCAATAAACAATAGCCTCATACATTTCTAAGTTATATTGTTTTTCCATCAGCTTTTGATTTGCAAAAAGACAAACTATTTAAGACTTTCATTTTATGAACTAAAGCTAAACTTCTTAAATTAAAAAACCTACAACAGACTCTTTCTTCTTGTTCTCGTGTTAACTTACAATTTAGTTGTTCACCTTTGCTAAAACCTGTAAGCTTCTCGATCGTTTACACTCAGAATCTACAAACTATAAATTTTTATCTTTCCACGCACGCGGAAGTAGAATGCAAGTTACATCAACAAAGCGCATCACAAAGTACAGAAAATGCACATCTCTTTTTCAAAGACGGTGCTCAAACTGTTCACGTTTTCTGCTTTGTAATGCAGAAATCGTTTTGATTTACAGTTGCAGCTCAGTTTCCAAAATGTTGGCTATTTCTTTTCCTATGTTGTTTTGTAATTCATTCAATGTTCTTGGATTGAATTAATATGCCCTAATTTTTAAACTGGTCTATAAAATAGCAGACTTTCTACTCTAAAACTCAATGTAACACAGTACACAACAGATAACCGTCTTTCAGGGACTACGTGCGTCTTTGAATGACACAGCGTACATAGAAATATAAAATGTATACTCTGAGTTTTGAAAGGACCTTTGTGACAGTAATACAGCTAAAATATGTAGTTATTACATAGATCATATTTCCCCACAACTCGCTTCAGAACTTCACGATATCCGATTATGAAACAGAGGAGTGTTGTAGGAGTATTTAAAATGATGCCATGTTTTCCATAATGTCAAAATAAGTCAAAAGATTGTTTTTCAATTTCGATGTAATATGCGTAAATATTGTTTCGGCTGTAGGGCTACAACTCTTGTCTAACTAGTACAGTTGACATTATTTCAGAATCCTAATGCAAGAATTAAGGAAGAAATGGGGAAAAAGCACTTAAATATAACTGTCACTTATGACCATCAGCACGGAGAGTCGAGGCGGCTGCTGTTGCATTGGGTATGAGAACGGCTGCAACTTTTGCTGACATAATTCAACCGGAATATTTTTATTTCATTATTTTTGTGAGAATCGTCAGGTTATTGATTTTCTTCGCTCCCTCTTCTTTGGTCCCTAGACTTTATTTAGGTTATGATTAGTTTTATATGCATTATTCCTGTTCTTTCTCTTCCAAATTCTAGTATAAAAAATCAAATTTTTATCATCAACTTGATGGTTTGAGATTAAGGGCCGTTCCGACACCTCCATAGTCTGGCTCAATCGTGTTCCCTAAGATATCAATACTTTGGGGATGTCTTTCTTTTAGCATCCGCATTAATGCTCTGGTTGGTTCTAAATCTTTTATAATCAAATGATATGTCGTTTCTTCGACATATAATTAATGTCGCCATTCCTGGCCAACCTCTAGTGTACGCAAAAGCATTTGATAAACATGTCTAAATTTGTTAAGTTTAATTTCTACATCTTCACATTCTCAATCATAATACAAATATTCTCATAAAACCCAACTTAGAACATTTTATCACAACCACAGTACGAAACTATTCTCTCTGTTACCTCAATATTAATAGCATGTGGCTAACGCATAACGTGACGCTATAACTGTTTCTTTTTATCTATTGAAATCCCGGGAATCCTTGAGTAATTGGAAATAAGGGGACTAGTTTAAATTAAAACACATATTAGAGATTAAAAATAATCACATTATGTCACTTTATAATTACCTTCTAATTTCGATCCTACAGGTGACTTTCCCGAGACGGTTATATCCTCTTATTAACAATGCTTTCCCTCGATTGCTTAGAACCCAACTTTTCTCTACATTGTGAAGGCTGGGCGGCGAAGGGGCCGAAAAAAAAAGTTCAACTCAATAGGCGGATAGGTGGAACGATGACTGCTGACACAGATGATTAGAGCGTCATGCAACAAACGGAAAAGCAGAGGTTTCGCTCTTTTTAATCCGCACAATTTGTCGACACTTTTCTTACTGTAATAAACTTTATCTTTTTTTTATGGAGGACAACGCATAGGTTACAATTTTACTTTCATTTCATGAACGTTGCAAATCTTTAGCTTAAATTAACAAAAAAGTTGCAAAAGTTATAATGTTAACAACACAGGTTGAGATTTTTGCTTTGATTGGGTTAGGTTAGGTTAGCTTAGCTTAAGTCAAGGGAGAAAAAAATACAAAAGCTATCTTAGGTTTATAAAAATTGCAAAAGCTATACTGTTAAGCGACAGGTTGAAAAATTTGGTTTGCTTACGTTAGGTTAGTTTAGCTTAATATATATTTCCACAATCTAAACACAGTTAAAACGTATGTCTTTTTCCGTATCAATTATCGCCTCCTTAGTGTTTCTTTGGAGTTGTGAAACTTATCACGCCTACTATTCGCGCCTATATTATAATACCTCTTCTAAAATATTCTCCTTCTTTTAGCGTGGAATGTGAGTAGAAGTCTTAGTGAGGAAACAACGGGTCGAGGCATTGCAACTTTGATGCGTTTGGCTTTCCTCGCTTGTTCGCGTGACGAGTAGTGGCTTGAGCAGCCGTTTCAATCACTGTGTTTTTCCATATGCAACGAAGGCATCGCTGGCTTCAGTCCCGAACGGTGGCGAAGACTGCCGACCAGTTACGATTTTAGTATATTACTTTAGGCAAATAATTTCAATTCCGAATATAACTGAAAGCTTACTGGGTTAGAGCATCGTGCTACTGCTGTGAAAGGGTTCGATTCCCCATGGACAATCTATTTTTTTTCCTTACTTTTAAACTTTTTCTTTCAAATTGTTACTATTTTTTTAATCTTAATAATATTTTCACATTATTCTTAATGGAATAAATGTTGCTTTTTCCATAAGTTAGGTTAATTCAGTTTGAGTTAAAAAAAGTTAACAACATAAAAAAGAATATTACTCCATTATAACACTTTTTCTCGTTTATTCTTTATCCAATAAATATAACTTTTTCATTCCTTAGGTTAGGATAGCTTAGTTTATATTTAACAACAAAATAATAGTACATAATAATAATAATAATAATAATAATAATAATAATTTCTTAATTTTTATACACTATTCTTAATCGAATAACTGTTACTATTTTGATTAGTTCAGTTTATGTTTAAAAACATTCAACATAAAGAAGTTATATTACTTCATGATAACAGCACTTCCATACGAAACGAAGTCATCTGCTGGCTGTAGTCCGAACGCTAGGGTCGGCTTTCTTATCTAAGTGATTTTTGGGAGAAGTTTCCAAACGAAACGATGACCGATGTCACCATGTTTCTTCGCTCAGAACCCTACGCAAGTAGATCTCTTACACTGAACACTACTCTGGCTCAACACATAAGAATAGGAACCGTTGTATGTACGGCCTGGAACTTTTGCACCCTGAGATCTTCTTCAAATCGACTTTGAACTTGACGAGCCCTTGGGTTAACACATATGAATCATAAATAAATAGGCGTTTGTGAGGTATAAAGGATATACTCAGCCATGTTTCACTTACACACAGAATAAATATACGACAAACTATCATTGAACTGAATTGAACCATTATCAGATCTACAGTGAGAGACCGTGATCGTGTTGCATTCAACGAGGGAAACACGTGCACACGCCCACTGGAAATAAATAACAAATTGCTTCATAGTTCATTGGATTGTTTCATATAAAGATAAACGGATCGAATATTTTAGAGTCCTCGAGTCTAGAGTTAAATTTGCAGGAAACTTACAATATATTTATTGTGTTGTTCTATAAAGACTTCCTAACTTTAGTTTTCTGTCAATGACATTTAGTAGTGCACATACAAGTAGCATGTAAATACATTAAAATATCGGCGTTACTTCTGTTAGATGAGTAATACAAAAACACAACGTTCTACAGCTTTCTATCTCTAAATTCTAACTTACATTATAGGCATACCTCTTTTGTGTAGTATTTGAAACTTATTTAACTGCAGAGCAATATACTCATTGTGGCTCGCACTAACTCCCCGATACTGAATTCACAGTCTTCCTTACATCTGACCAATTCTCTGGCTCATCGCCACTATGTAACGTATGAAAGTTAATTTGTTTATTCGTAATTGCTTTTCCTGTCAATGTTCAGATTTTGAAATTTCACTATTAAGATTTAGTCGACACACGTGCTGTTGTGACGTTTTGTAGTAGTGTAATTGAAATAGATAACTATCAACATATGGGCTAAATTTTACAAACTAATAACAGTTCCTTAATTCTGATGACAAATTCTAAAAGTTGGCATTACTTTAGTATTTTACTTGTAATGTTTATATATTACAGTTTATTGTTATTACTGGACGCAAATAAATAATTTATAAATGAAAATCATTATACAAAATAACTATAACATAAATGACATGAATGAAAGCTTTTGGATGTTGACACACTAAAGGCAGGCTTATGTGTCTCATCCTTTACTCGTACGTTTAAACATGTAACGCTAAAGTCTTTCGCATGCAGGCTTTCATAATGTCCGTGTCTAATACAGTTCATCTGCAGAAAATTATTATATAAAACAATAGATAATGTTGAGGTGAAGATCCTTTGATCCTTTGCCAATTTTTACCCCTTAGATGTGCTCTCTGTGGTCGATGGTTGATACTGGGACTGTAGATGGTGTGTCTAATTCTACAGTTTCGATAGCTAGGAGAAAGAATGAAACCAACATCAACAACACATAAGACATTAAAGGCACCCAGGCCCAAGGTGGGAAGCAAACCATGACCCATGCAACGGGCTTAGCCTTCCGAATAATAGCTCACAACTTTCTTATGTACCTCATATGTCCTTCTTCTGCTACTACTTCTCATTTGACGCTACAGCCCGAGTGAGCCTTAGCATGCCTTGGCGACCTCTACTTCCGTCTTGCGACTTCATTGATAGAGGACAGTACTGCAGGGGGACCTGTGATCAGCCGTAGCCTATTACGTGACTTTCATGATCGAAGAACGCCACTTCCCCATCAGGCAGCTTCCCAATTGTCCTAAGGAGGCTGGGTGAACCTCCTTCCAGACATTTCTAACTTAGAAAAAATTCTAAGTAGGTACCGAATGGAATCCGGGCCTCCCGGCAAGCAGTCAAGCGCTAACCACTACACCAAAGAGGTGATCCTTCTTCTTATACTACTATTGCTGCTACGACTTCAATGACTACGAATACTGTAATAGTATTAGTAATAGTGGAAGCAGTATTTACAGTAGCAATAGCTGTAGTAGTAGCAGTAGAGTATAATTACAGCAGTAATAATGGTAGACTACTGTATCTACTACTACTACTACTACTACTACTACTACTACTACTACTACTACTACTACTACTACTACTATTACTATTACTACTACAACTACTACTACTACTACTACTACTACTACTACAACCACTACTACTACTACTACTACTACTACTACTACTACTATTACTATTACTACTACAACTACTACTACTACTACTACTACTACTACAACTACTACTACTACTACTACTACTACTACTACTACTACTACTACTACTACTACTACTATTACTATTACTACTACAACTACTACTACTACTACTACTACTACTACTACTACAACCACTACTACTACAACAACTACTACTACTATTACTACTACAACTACTACTACAACTACCACTACCACTACTATTACTACTACTATTACTACTACTACTACTATTACTACTACTACAACCACTACTACTACAACAACTACTATTACTACTACTACTATTACTATTACTACTACTACTACTACTATTACTACTACTGTTACTACGTTACTACTACTTATACTACTACTACTACTACTACTACTGTATCTACTACTACGACTGCTACCACCACTACTACTACTACTACTGTATCTACTACTACAACTGCTACCACTACTACTACTACTACTACTACTACTACAACTACAACTAGTACTACTACTACTACTACTACTACTACAACAACTACAACTAGTACTACTACTACTACTACAACAACTACAACTAGTACTACTACTACTACTACTACTACTACTACTACTACTACTACTACTACTACACTTCCATTACTACTATTACTAGTTTGATTATTAATGTTATTAATGCTACTGCCACTACCATTATTACTGCTGCTACTGCCGTTACTACCACTGCTTACTACTACTATTACTATAACTGCAACTAATAATAATATAATTAACACAATTTTGATCGTGAACCTTTTTAAAACAATTTAGTATTGTATGAAATATGACAGTGCATGCTGAGGAAAATCTAGTCTGTAGCTGCAATAAGCTGCTCTTTATACGTCAACTAAGGTGGTTATCAGGCAGGACAGACATTTATTTTTGATGATGCTCATGGATGAAAGTTCGACACCGCAACGTATGTTGAGCCAAAATAAGAATACATTTTCAGAATGATTAAACATGAAATTGCTTCAACCTACATAATAGGATTTTAAATATTTGCCTTTTTGGAGATTTAAACTTTTTATTTCTAATTCTTCAAGAATATATTTTTCGTACGCTGCACAATCCAACCTTTCATGTTCACCAATGTCAACAGTTGCTGGTGTTAAAAATTGGCTAAATCTTATACGAAATATCAAACTAGGATTTCCAAAGATTGAACAACATATGGAAATACACATTAAACCCCATTTAGAGTTTCCACGAAAGAGTTCAAATTTAAAAGTGTGAATATCTCTTTAAATAAAAAATTCATAGCATTTTCTTCTGAAAAGCATTTGAAAATTTACTACTATTCCTTATAATTCGAGATTTAATTCATTTAATTTTGAAGTGATATCTTCCAAGAAAGATAAATATTTCAAGTTCCTGAAAAGAATGCCTGGAAGATGATTTCAGAAAATCTCTAATCGCATTCAGTACACAGTGTTTCCGCCCTACCTACTTTTGAATGAACAAGCTCAGCACCTGATGCATTAAAAAAAATTCTGTACAATCGATGACAGTAGATGACCATCTGCTGTTTTCTTTCTTTCTTTCTTTCTTTCTTTCTTTCTTTCTTTCTTTCTTTCTTTCTTTCTTTCTTCCTTCCTTCCTTCATTCTTCTTCTCTTTCTTTCTTTCTTTCTTTCTTTCTTTCTTTCATTTTTTATATTTGGTTTGTTTATTTACGGACGTTCTTTAACATCTCAGGTCATCAGTTTACCGCCACGGGTGGCCAAGGTCGTTAAGGCGCGGGCTCGTGAGCGGGAGGTCTGGGATTCGAATCTCGCCAGGACCGTACTCCCTGACAGGTTTTTTCCAGGTTTTCCTCAGTCCTCATAAATAGCAAATGCCGGGAAGGTACCCTAAACTTAGATCTGGAACGTTTCCTTCCTTAAAAAAAATAAATAAATCCTTTTCCAATATATCATTTCATCTCATGTATCATCAGTGTCCATCGCCTGTGGTGCCTTTGTAGCAAAAACGGGCGTTAAACACCATTCATTCATTCATTTATTCATTCAGGTCATCAGGGTCCCATTCAATTCAGGGCGTGAAACGGCCGACAAATTTTGCTCAGAGGCCTCTTCTTTCAGACTTGAGATTCTTTTTCGTGCCGTAAATGTACAACACGGGACCCACGGCTTTACTTCCCTTCCGAAGGAAGCCATACTTAGGATTTTTACGCCCGAAAAAAGCCATCGATCCTGGCATGGACGATCTGCTGTAATTGTCATGCGAGTTACAACTTTCATGGCATAGTCGGAATTCTAAATGTTTGCACATAAAGTATTCTTATGAATTATGTAGTGATAATAAATAAATTTTCGAAATGTTTCGTCCTTAGCACAATCAACAAGGAACGTATTATTTCTACCATTTATTGAAGATGCCCCATAACAACAAGTTTTGAAAGCTAATATCTTTCATCCCTCATAGCAGGTTAGCAAATTCTTCCTTTAACATAAAGTGATCTCACAAATTTTACATATCTTTCCAATATCGGAAATGTTAGCGCTTTCATCAAACTGGAGTTAAAAATAGTTCCGTATTGAATATCCTGATGTTATCAATAATAAGGATAGTTCCAAATTACTAGCAATTTGGTAAACCCGTCTAGCAACATTTTGGCAAGAAACTGAAATCCTTTGATGCAGTACATAAGTGCAGTTTTATCCTTATGATCACCGAGCAGATATTCAGCTGTACTGATCATTGCTTGTTTAACTACTTTCCAATCACTTAATATTTAATTTTTTCTAAAATGTAAGATTTTGTAGGAAGTTATTGTCACATTACGGCAGATTGTGTTAACATACATAGTTGCAATTTTAATTTAGATTTTAGTGTTATCTTAGTTTAGAATCCACTGGAATTTACTATTGAATTTTTTGATAGTTAAGGTATTTCTGAATAACATTTTTAAAAGCAGACATGCTACCACTAACATACATTGTCGAAATACAATGATACAAATTCAGGATCAGGTAAAAGGGTTACAAGAGCAAAAGCGAAATTAAAACGATTTATTTGGAAGAAATAGAAAATAAGTATATTGAGGGCATTTATTGTAAGAGTGATGAAGCACGGATCAAAAATAAAGTAAAAGGGGAAGACAGTTGTGTGAGAATAGTGAACCAGGGAGTTAAATTACGTGCTGTATTATGTAAGAGAATTATGTGGAAATAAAGTGTGCGCACAGGTTTTCTCAGTATTCCATTCCATTAACTGATAAATCAATAAGTTCTTCGCCTTTTACACAGGGTGCGGTCCTGATACAGCCTTTATAAAGTAGCACACTTTAAGAACTCCATGAGTTCATGAGCCATAATTTAATACACTATAAACGCGAAACAAATTTACTGTAACTGTGGGCTACTTGTCACAAGGCATACAATTACCGAACTATCATTCACAACTGACAGACACATAATTCATACTAAATGTCTTTCTAAAGACAGCGAATATTGTTTAACTCATCACTTTGTTGGGATTAAAGTAACTTTGACACTAGTTGCTGAAGTTTTATGCCACCACGACTGTCAAAAGGGATAAAAGTACCGTTAGGTCGAGTGAGAGGACAGCGCTTTCTGCAGTAAAAAAAATTAACAATAGTTAGCAAGGGCAGTGAATGGACGCATTAAGAGAAATATGCAAGGCCATGTGAAAACATACTTCAAAAGTTTTTATGTCTTCAAGTTTAAATTAATATTTACAATTGGTACTATCAAAGTTACCAAAAATATACGGCGAGCGTCGCGTTGGACAGGGCTGGCATATCGGACCTCGGACCATGAGACGTGACACTCAAAGCCGGAACCGGACGGGAACACCAGCAGGAAAAGTCAAACGGAGCATTGCAGTGCACTCGACGAATGGAGAGCACGTGTGACCGTGATCCTTTGCGGATTGTATCGAAAACCAACTAAGCCGGTCAAGCGCTGATCAGATGTGTATGTTGTAGGAACGGATCAAACGATTACATGAACGTACTCCAGCAGAATTTACGTGACTTTGGCTCAAGCTCGTTGGTAAGTATCCAGACTGCCGTTTACCGCCACGGGTGGCCGAGGTCGTTAAGGCATGGACTCGTGAGCGGGAGGTCTGCGGTTCGAATCCCGCCAGGACCGTCCTCCCTGACTGGGGTTTTTTCCAGGTTTTCCTCAGTCTTCATAACTGGCAAATGCCGGGGAGGTACCTAAACTTAGGCCTGGAACGCTTCCTTCCTTAAAAAAAAAAAAAAAAATCCTTTCCCAATATATCATTTCATTTCATGTATCATCAGTGTCCACCGCCTGTGGTGCCTCAGTAGTAAAAACGGGCGTTAAACACTACTCAAAAAAAAAAAAAAAAAAAGACTGCCGTTTCCAAAATTAAATGTTCACTTCAATTATTAATATCAAATAACTCTACATATCTAATAATTACTTATTGCTTATATTAGGTTCAGACATTTAATTTCTTCATTCATGACACTGAATTTGCCAACTTTCATTTTGTGTACAGGGTCATGACGAAGGGGAGATGTCAATAAAAATGGTCAAAAATTAAAATTTTCATATTTGTGTTTATTTTGTTCTGTGATGCTTAAGAATTGTACCCAAACTTTTATTTGAGAATTCCATCAGGAAGTGGCCTAAAACTATAATGCCCATAGTGTCACGCCTCCATTTTGGTGATTTCCTGTCTGCAAAACTAATGTTATGTTTACTGAGCAAGCAAACTATTAATAATTTAAATTAGAAGGCAGAGAGCTACATTTATATTTCTGTTAAAGCTGCTATTATTTGTTTCAAGAATAGGCTGCCGAATAATAAAATAAAATAAACCCAAAACTATTATGAAATTGTTATTAAGAGGGTTGCCTTTTAAGTTGTTACAAACGACCACTAAGTGGCACTATTGATACATGCCAGCTCTCACACGCCACCACCACATACTAATTTCATTTTCCAGAGAGAGATAAAACGTAAATTAGATTGCTCAAGTGGACACATTATTCAAGAAACTTAGTAAACTTTATTTCGCCATGGGCAAGTTAACAACTTTTAGATTAAAAAATTCTCATATTGTATATTTCACTGTGTAATAATAGAATTATGCTTTTGAACAATATAATAACATTAATAGCGTATTTCGATTGCAAAAACGAATAATATAATAAGTAGTTTATGATTCTGGTGGCTTAGGTAGTTTTGTAAAGCTTTAAACAACTTTAAATATTGTGATATTATTATCTTCGTCACATATACATAAATAACGGGCCATCGATAATTTCCTCCGCACTCTGGTGACGTGCACTGCACAGGAGAAAGTTGTACTTCTATACTCTGACATTCCTTCCTTTCCTCTAAACCAGTTTTTAGAAGGAATCGCCCACCGTTGCTAAGGGTTGGACGTGAAGTGTATGCATGCCTTAGTGGTTAAGTGAACACAGTAACTATACACTCGGAGCGCGGCCAGTGCTTCTACCCATTAAGCTTTCATAGACCTAAAATTCATCAATATTGGTTATAAACTAATCCTCGATACATATATGTTTTTAAATAAAATTAAATTTATATTAAATAAATATTAATACTTCTTATTGGAAAGTTTTTACACGAAAACTCTTAAATGCAATATAATATTAGACTGCAGATGGAATTATCAATTCTGCGATTCATTCTCTCAATACCTCTAGAAAATCTAAACTATCAGCTATTATGGGCATTATAGCACTAAACGAGCATTCGTTTGCCTTTAACGGAGCTTGAATTTATAATAAACTTCCAGAGGAATAAAAAAAACAGCAAATAAAATTGTTTAAAAATATCTATACAATCTACTTATTAAGAAGTGTTTATATTCAGCAGAGTCATGCGAACAAAATAGTTTCATTATTTTATTTGTAGTGAAGTTATTTGATTTACAAGCCGGCAGAGATCATCCGTGTACTGTGAGACAAGGCCTATAATGCATGTACAAGTAGTAGCCTTGTAATTAGTTAGGAAGTGAGAGATTGTGCATTGGCATGTTAATCCGTGCTTTCGTTGTGTTAAATCATGTACTAATTATCTTTATGTCACTACATATAGTCTTGAATAGTGGATTTTTGTATGTCTGGGATATAATTGAAAACGAATTCTTGCAGAAGAGAAGTGCCAAAGGGAATCAGAATAAAATCTCAATGACATGAAACGTGCTCCGAACCGCAGCGGAAGAAAACTTGGTGAAATACAGGAACTGCCTACTCAGTTGACGGCAATGTATTGCATCTGTGGGGCATCATTTTCAGCGTATAGTTATTACTATCGTTTTTAAATACACTAGTACTTTACACTTTCAGTAGAAATGTAAATACTTACGCGCGGCGGTTGCCGCGGCTGCACTTCTGCATTATGTAGCCGCGCTCAGGTGGCCTATAACTTAAATAATTGAACTGTCTTATTATGTTTTTAGTTTTGTTTATATATGATGTTTTAGTAGTTTTTGTTTTAATAACCCATTTACTCAACGGTATACTCTGAAGTTATTTATTATTTATCTGAAATTAATTAATTTACTTATCTATAATTTCTTGTGTTCTGACAATTTTCCAAGGATCATTTCCATGCTCCTGTACACAGAACGCTCTACTATCTTTGAATTTCACAACACCGCCATTTCTGTTGCTTATTTCTACAAAGTTGCTGACGTAATATCAAGATTTTCGTTTGTAGCTATTTAATTACTGCTCTTTATTGTTCGACGTGCTTCATATCCCCAGGGAGTGAGCACCTTCTGTGTCTGCCAGGATGAAATGCAACACTGTATGAACCTGAAACTGCGAATGCGGCATTTATACATTCATAAGGAACTTCTGAAAGAGGTTAAAAGCCCCTTATACGCTTCCTTCGATGCATTACTAAGGAACTGGGATGAACACAAGAGAGGGAACACAGAGCTCTCTTCAATTTGCCTAAGATGGCTCATATATGGCAGTGAGAGCTTAAGGCATGGTTTGTTCCCTTGCAAGCACCACATATGATATCAATACCTGCTCTAAACCTGTATGTGTCTTCGCTGTCCTTGTAACAAACCAGTTGGTGATCCTTTTATTGTTGCCCTTTCATCTTGTACCTGTTGCAGCAATTATTCTGCTAAGATATGCATAAAGCGTTAACTGTTAGATTGCAATTATTTGCCTTGTCTTTTACATAGGAGTAAACTTTGAGATGCCGGAAAAGAGCATCAACAAATTATAAAATATGCTTTAGGTATCTTCTTATACTTCCATGTGACTCATTATTTCTAATTCCCTTCAGTACTTTGAACTCTTATAGAGACATAATTTTTCTTAATTAGAGTTTAAATTTCTATTTTCTAATGCTTTGTCTTAGCTTGCGGTTAAAGAGTGATAATGATGCATGCTAAAGAGAGAGAATAAGCGGACAGAAACATAAAGCTGATTTTCTGAAGATTTATTTCTCTCCCACCCACTAAATGTACAGTAAATTTAATCTAAAGATTTCTCGATTTTAAATTATTGTCTTATTCTAGGGAACTAAAATTTAATTTTAAAAATATGGAATAGCTTAGCAGATGTATTTTCTGTTGTTTTTGTATATTAGATATTTGATCCTATCTACTAGGCACCGAAAATACAGTGAAAAATGTGTGTATATATATATACATATATATTGGTATATAAGTTCATTAAATTGTCTATCCTGGTGGTGTAGTGGTAACCATACTTGCCTTCTAAACCCAAAATCGCTGGTTCAAACCCGGTTAGGATGGATGGATATTTTCGCGCGTAAAAATCCTAAGTATGGCTTCCTTCGGAAGGGAAGTAAAAGTCGTGGGTTCCGTGTCGTACATTTACGGCACGATAAAGAACCTCAAGCCTGAAAGAAGAGGCCTCGGAGCAAAATTTCTCAGCCGTTTCACGCCCTGAATTGAATGGGACGCTGATGATCTGAGCTGTTAAAGAGCGTCCATAAATAAAAAATAAAAAAAGAAGTACATTAACGCTCTAGCGGTCAAAAAAATTTTTTTTCTCAACGAAACTCAGCAAATAACAATAGATTAACAAACGATTCGTCGAGATCATTAACCATCAAAATTGAACCATTGTGGGTAGGGATTATCCTAAAGTGAAAGTTTAAAATGTAGTTTTAAAATCTCTCTAGCAGCCCAATTTTTTTCTTAACAAAACTCGCTATATTTCTTTAAAATAAATTGATCAAAGTACTTTTCTAAAATCATGGCAAACGTGCCATTAGGAGGGGCATATACCCGAGAAAATAGGGAGGTGAAAGCGTGATTTCAAAATCGCTTTAACGGATCCAATTTTAATTTTTTAAAAGGAAACTCGGTATATGCCATGGATATAAAATAAGAAAAATAGTTTCCGAAAAGCAGTGGAAGGTTTTACTGAAATCCAAAATTTAAAAATTGTTCTAGCGGCATTAATATTTTTTCATAACGAAATTCCTTATATGCCATTTAAATAAAGTAATTAAATAGTTTCTGAAAATCAGGGAAATTGGAGTGGAGTTTACCTGAAAACCAACATTTAAAAATAGTTCTAGGAGCACCAATGTTTGTTTTTGCACAACAAAACTCGCATTATAACATATAAATAAAATAAGAAAATATTTTCTGAAAATCAGTGAAATGGATTATTAGTAATGGGGGTTTACCTGAAAACCAACATTTAAAAATATTTCTAACGGCGCCAATATTTGTTTCTACAAAACAAAATTCAATATATTCCATTTAAATAAAATAAGAAAAATAGTTTCCTAGAGTTAGGGAAATACAACTATTAGAAGTAGGGGTATGCTTGAAAACTGAAATTTAAAAAGAGCTCTTGCTTTTAATTTTCACCGTAAGAGCTGCAAAGCAGGTGTAATATCCCGCAACCGATTCAGGTTCTCACAATTACAAGAAATGAAGCATGTACCTTACTACAGAAGGTTTAGCTCTATACAGTTGCACGGTCATATTGTCCTAGGCTGGTAATCCTGGTGTTCAGGTAAATTTCTGTAATTGGATGTCATGGTTTTCATTTAGGTGCTCAAGTATCGACTCAAAATAGCACTGGAGCACAGGTAAACCTGGTGTTATGCGCGAAACTCCCTTGCAGTAAATGCCTACAGAATGATGAAAACTATCTTTTTAATGTAAGAATGCCATAACACAGAAATTTGCGGGTATTGCACACCGATAATGTGATTTCCAGTATTTATGGGGGAATCTGGAAAATAAAGCTCCATTCATTAGAAGGATTGAAAGAAAATATCAGGCGATAAATTGGCTCGATCTTATCAGTGTGAATGATTCTTTTCTAAAAAAAAAAATGTCAGGAAGTAACAGAGTAATATTTTTCAAATATGTAGTGCTTATTTTAATTCTAATTGTATAATTGTATAATGTTCAATTACTAAACTTTTTACATCTGTTGCGCGAGTATTACATCCACTTTCGCGGGAATTACCACTCTGATGGCTCAGTCACCGCTGATATGAAACGAACGACAAAACCATGAAAAAAAGACCCATCAGTTCACTGCATTGTTCAAACAAACTTTGTCCTTTAGTCCTCTCCAGATGTAAGCAAGTACTGCACTGAGTTAGATATACAACAAAATGCGAATTTTCAACGCATATGTCATTTAGTGGTTCGAAAGAGTCGGAAGAAAAATATGATATTCAAGCTCTCAAAGTTTGTCGGTGTACTTTTTTTCCACTTTGCACAAAGCTATAGGCTGCTCTTGTCTTCTTTAAAATGTACTTATGATTTTGTTATTTATTTTTATAAAGTACCACAAATATACATTTATAATTAAATTTCAAATTGAGATAAGCTATAAAATCATCCATATATTTGTAAAACGATGTTTAACGTAATCATTTAAATAAAGAGTTTATATGTAATGCTCAGATTATGGAACTGAATAAAAGTTTTATTTCAATTTTTAATCAAATATAGATTATGCAGCAAATCTAACAATACGAAGTGATTAATTAGGTATGATGTGACAGAAATGCAAAATTTGGATTCTTTAAATTTATATTTTAATATTTTAAATACTTTTAAATAATTTTGCATAAAGATTACAAATACATCCACTCCCCCCCCCCTCTCTCTCAGCCATGTATGGATTTTGGAACGGGAATATAGTGTGTAGTTTGTTTTTGATATATGGATGGTGATTTATTGTTTATTAATTTAAATCAGACAATTAGATGTGTTGCCTCGGCTCTTGGAGTCATCAGTTCGATGCTTCCTAACTCTCTGGTTCCAATGCAGAGGAAAGGGGTCTCAAGGTAATTTTGGATTTTTTTAATGACTTAAAGTCATTAGGGAGGAAGGAAATTGTTCACTGTAATAATGAAGTTCGGAACTGGTTGAACATTTAATTTATTTGTCAATATGGAAGGTTCTGGAACAGGCTGTGCTTCGTCGGATTATAATTCGCTGTATTCACTCGCGTACTTATTCACTTTAACACAATTATGACTATCCCACTTGTACTGCCGGACTGACTCTCACTGACCGGACGATTTACTTTGTCTCTTCGCGACGGTTTAACTTTCTACTATGACAATGAATAACTGTTGACTGGTGCAGATACTGACTAATTGCCACTCTTGCTACTACCGTTACTGCTGTTACTTCTGTTACTCTGCCGCGCCTCTTACTGTTACTGCTACGACTGCCTCCCCTCGCGAATGCCTCAAAACTAAACTTCTCATAGTTAATATTAAATCTCTTATATGAAATCGCTCCTCTCTCGCGAAAACTTAATTCCTTTAAATATATTGAATTTGGTTCGTTCTTGGATCACACTAGCGCATGGTTTATTACAAGTTTGCTATTATTCATCGGGTTTCTGAAACATGTTGATTGGTTGAAGATTCTGGGTGTTACCAGGAAAAATTTTCTATTCCACGCTAAGTAAAGTCGGGACATGTACCCTTCACTAGTTTCTCGCGATATAGCTCGTTTCTGCCATATTTGCAGCCCCCTTTGAAACAGCTAATGCCTTGATTTCTGTATGCGGTATTTCCTTTTGACTGCGAGTACAGTTATATTCCCAGCAGTTACAGCGTAATGACATCTGGCGCCCCTTAGATCCGGCGAGACTGTCCGGGAGTGTTTGCAAGGTTAAGGTTTTAACAAAAGACCCTTTTCTTAGGTAAAGCTAATGACCTCCGACAAAAAGCATAACAAAGACATGATATCACAGAAAGATAACTTGAATACCACGTACTAATCAAAAAGACATATCTACATACATACATACATACATACATACATACATACATACATACATACATACATACATACATACACTAGTATGTATGTATGTATGTATAATATTGGGGTCCTCCTTCGAATTGTAATATTGATACCCTTGATTACCTGAAACAAGATAGTAGTCATCAGAAGCAATTATAATTAAATAGGAAATTTTGAGACATTTCCTGCTTCAATTTACCATTTATTGTGCAATTTGGGATTCGGATAACATTGTCATTAACGTGACGCATCTGAATGTGTTGCTGCTACAATGCAACAATGCAGCAGCGAACAGTTTTTCTTTATTTTCCCCTTGCACTGGAAAAGCCCCCACCAATGATAACGGCCGTGTTCTAAAAAAAAAAATCCCCCATTCAACTTATGTATAATTAAAATTATGTGTTACATATAAAAAACCGCATACACTCGAAATGAGGAAATTATTGTCCATGTACAACATTAAATGTTTTATTGCGGTATTTTCTAGCTTATTTTCTAAAAAATGTGTTAAATAACAGTAGGGCAAAACACACTTTAAATTGAAACTTGAAAAATTTATATAAAACACAGCAATACTACAGGAACCAGCACAAAATGTAGGTTGTGTTCTGACACCAGACGTATAAGTACATACGTAAATGAGTTGTAGGGACATTGGGCGTGGGCCCTAATTATAAGACCTGTCTGTTGCTGTGCATGTAGAATAGCCAGGGGCAAGGATATTTGCTACTATTATTAGCGTAGTACATTGCATGTGTATGAAACCCCTGGGGCTAGCTATGAACACCACACCTGCCAAAACATGTTTAAAACTTATTTTCTGTCATAATAGATGTTAAAAGACTGAATCCTTTATTGTTAAAATAATTAATTATTTATAATTTTACACACACTTAATGGAAGTAATACTTTACCCAAGAAACATTGTATTACTTTAATTGTTAAAGTAATTAATTTGTATTTTTCTACAAATGAGAAATTCGGTGTAGATTTAATACATTTATAATCAATTGTGAATCCCATTTTGATATAGTGAACAAGAATATAAAACTTACACCTTAAATACTCTTTGTATTTAGAACATTATATTTTTATTTTTCCTGATTGCTAGACTAAGAGAAAAGAAGTATATGAAATCTTCTTATAAAATTTTTTAAGGAAAGCCGTAACAGTGTGCTTAAAAGTTAAGAACGGAATGAGGAGAATTTGAAGTAAGGCTTGAAGCCCTCCAGTCTATAGGTAGGTAGCTGAAATACACAATGGCATATGACGACGAGTATGCTACCGGTTACGCCCAATCATCTTTAGTATCCGCTCCACTTTGTTGTCAAATATATTGCGCAATTATTATCTGTAATAGTTGAGAGGACAGCATATTTATTTTACGCTCGATAAAAACTTAAATACTATTGCGGAAATATGATAATCCAAATGGTTTAAATTTCTCTCTGGATTATATGACAAATTCTTGCTACTCAGCAGTGAACTAAATATAAGTCAAGAAAATGGGTAATGTATTTTCAAGCACTGAGCTACGGCCAAGGGTTCTCTTATGTCATTGAATTTTGCATCTAGTGTAGGTGTGGGTACAATGAACTCTACAGCGCCACAAACCGCACTGCCACACGTCTGCAAACATATGGAATATCCAAGATCGACTATATTTACTGGACCCCAATGTAGGTATCGATAGTAGACAAATGGCGGAAAATGTGGTCCGTGCTGTTAATTACATGACTTTGTTAATTTGGTTATCTCGTTTATTACAGTAGTCTATAGTTGGAAGTAAATCAACAGTAGCCTGTTACGTATTTTGTTTTTATTACGTTAATATTGATTTAGTGAAATCACACCAGGAACTTGTTTAATAGAAAGGGTTTAGTGTAACATGGGTTGCTCTTGTAAGTCTTATTATGGCAGTGCTCCACATAATACCACATTTATTCATACAATTTAAATGATGAAACTATTGTGTGTAATTAAGATTTTGCAACAACATTGAGGTTAGGGAGGACATTTCTGAAATATACCACCGTATGTGACGGTGAGGGTTAGGAAAGAAATGAAGTGAGGTTTGAATAGAGATGATGAGAGCTTTAGCGAATGATGTGAGCCTAATGTTATAACATTTCGACTCGTTTGCAGTTGCTGTTAGTGGAGTCGGTCAAGCTGCTATTAACTGATGGGTTTGTTTATTTTATTTGTTGCAGTTACCTGGTTTATTACAGTGGTTTATAGTTGGAAGCAAATTAACAGGGCGTGTTGGTTCTTCAGATTTCATGAATTTGTACGTATAATAGAACGTGTTTAGTACAACATAGGTTGCTCTTGTATGTCTTAATTATGGCAGTGCACAGCATAATACCACTTTTACATTTCCTAAATAGCAGTAATTAAAGGATTGGAAAAACATGCAAATTTTAAGGTTAATGATGAAACTGTAGTGTTTATTAAACATTTTGTACCAACATATGCGGTTAGGGGAACATTTTACTTATGAAAGTTTCCTTAATCCACTAATCACAACAACAACAACAACAATAATAATAATAATAATAATAATAATAATAATAATAATAATAATTATAAAAATGTGGTATTTCTCTTTTTTTTTTTTTTTTTTTTTTTTTGAATAGTGTTAACGCCCGTTTTTACTACTGAGGCACCACAGGCGGTGGACACTGGTGATACATGAAATGAAGTGACATATTGGGAAAGGATATTTTTTTAAGGAAGGAAGCGTTCCAGGCCTAAGTTTAGGGTGCCTCCAAGGCATTTTCCTGTTATGAGGACAGGAAAATTTGGAAAAAACCCAGTCAGGGAGGACGCCCCTGGCGGGATTCGAACCCTAGATCTCCCGCTCACGAGTCCGTGCCTTAACGACCTCGGCCACCCCTGGCGGTCGTTTCTCTTTTGTGATACTTATAGATTGCAAAAATTCTAATTTAGTTCCCCTAAAACCACACAGTAGTGCCATAACTCATTTCATTTCATTAATTAACAAGTCTATTTTCATTTTTCGGGGAGTAATTCGCTTAGTTTACGCAGCTGCTGCGTGATGCATTTTTTAAACTTTCTAGACAGCTCTGATGGAGATTTTCCTTAGAGAGGTCACATGATAAGTGAATGCTACTGCTTCTCTGTCTGTAAACTAAAGAAAATTGGGGGGTGGCTTACTTCATTAAGAGAGTGCACCAGAACACGAACCAATAATGGAAATATTTCATCATTATATTGACGTTTGAGTCAACCTTATCCGTGTTCATATGATTCAAATCCAGCCGACATTTACTACCCCCATAGTTAAAATAGTAAACGCTAGTACTCAATAACGATAATAATAGTTGTATTTGCGGAACGCATACTACTTTCAAAGGATGGCCCATATAAAATCAATATATTTTAAATGAACCAATAAAACCAAATGCTGACTTTTTCTTAACTTTCTTAATAGCAGTTTTCATAATAGCGACATGGGAAATGCTTTAGTGAACTTAAAAGCCTTTTTAATTACTCCCGGTTACACAAGTTTCCTCTTTCACTGGTTTCTGGGTATTTACTATTAATCAGTTGTTCAACGTTGGTTCTATATCTTCATTATGATGGTCAAAAGCTACCGAGTGGAGTGGGGAGTGTATCTAGGTCTTGTAGTTATTTTGTAAGAAAAGAGCATGTTTGGCCAGAAGTAAAGATACACTGAAATATTATCAGGTAAAATACAGGACATTTATAAAATGAAACAACGTGCAATTCAAATACAAAATGCGCTAAAATTAAAACATTAATACTAATATGCAAACATATGCTTTATAATATATGAGTTAATAGTCCCAAAATCTTTGAACATATACTAAGAATAAATGTATGCCAAAAAAGGCCGAAACAGAAAGCGTATGCTTATTTGGAACCGCTTAGCGATGAAATAAAAATTTACCACTTATGAGAAGCTTATTCATAATCATACACTTGCATGGAAATACTCTCTCTAGCCTTAAGTAGTAAAAGTGGGCGTTGAATATAATTAAAAACTTTAGAGAGAATGCTCTGTCTAATAACTGAAAATGTAGCATTTGTGACAAAAATGGTAAATCAAGAACAACTCAATGATACTGCACACCCATGAAGCCATGGTCAACGTTACATACATTTTATTCAAGTGTCGATATTTAATGTTGCACCTGTTCTGAAGGTAATGTCTTTCATCCCTGATCCTCTGTCTGTAACAATCAAACTATATTTTCTGAAACTGAATTTTCTCATAAACACTTTTTCTCGAGACCTGAATATAAGTACATTTCAGAACTGCTGAGCCAAAGATAAAAAACTTTAATTTTAGTGCCAACAACATTTGACCACAATGTATCCATCATTCCTTGTTTCTACACAACTTGCGGGGTTTTATGAAAGGAGAGTTTTATTTATCTGCCACAAAAGAAGTCTGCGTTGAACCCTCCTGCCGCGATTGTCTCAGGGATGCTAAAATTGCTTCAAGTCTTTTCTGGAAAGTTACCAGGGGAGGAAGGGAGAGGAAGATCACTAAAGAAAATGTGGAAGATGTGGATTAAAGTTTCACAATTGACTGAACTGTTCACACTTCACTGTTAAATTTATTATTCCTTTTCCTTTGGTGACTCTTCCATACCATTAGCAAGGGGATGGGAGAGTTTTTGAATATTTCCTGACTCTGTACTCATAAATTCTCTAGTCGTTCGCATCGCATACACAAAAATTCACTATTGATATCTTCTCAGCAAATTGAGCTTTACTATTGCAGTTCACAAGTTACATTACTCACTGCCCTGTCTCGTATTCTCTCGTCTCTCAAAGCGAACTGAGTGTAAAAAGCTTTTAGTAGACTTTCTACGCGTCTTCTGTGAGAGTTCAAATTTTTTAGCATTGCACACGCGTTACAGGTTCCCTTTATAATTGGCTTAATCTCTTGCCTCTGAAAGGTTCTCTAAAAGATATTTTGAAATACGAGAACTCATTGGCTAGACTTAATTCATTTTAAGTTAGCTAGAGACGTTTTAAGGGAGCGAGAATTTCTCTTTTTAAGGGACAGTTGCGCAAGGTGAAAACTATTTACCACAGTTTTTTTTTCGAGGATTTATTTTACGAAGATGAAAAGAAAGATCCCTAGCTATTGAATAAATGACCTTGCTTATGCACTAGAAAATCGCTTGTGTTTCATGAAAGTTTTCATCTTTACAGCAGAGATTTCTGATTCTTGAACAATCTACATCATTCTATATAAATGTATCATAAAATATTAATCTAAGGATATTAATTAATTAAATAGGATTAAATCTTGATCTTAGTTAATTAATTGTAAGGGATCAAATCTGGATGCCCCGTTGCAAACTGCATATGGTAAAATTCAACCCCATGTATCATTTGATGTTACATTATCAAAAAACGCAGCTGCTATCTGTTGCTTAGGGACAATTCTTAATCAATTATAATATTTTGTACTGTAGTTTCTTGGTTAAAAAACTTGTCCATTACTTCGAAGAAAATGTTCGATTATTTATTACCATCTTTTATCAAGATTTGGTAGACAACTTATAAATCATTTTTGACAGGTTCTTCAGAATCGCTTCCTCAGCCTTCACCACGCTTCTGGTGGTGGAAAATGCCTACCACGAAGGTGTTTCTTCAATACGGGAAAAGGAAAAAAATTGACAAGGGCTAAATCTGGACTATAGGGAGTTTAAAGGGCGCACATCACATTGATATTCAACAACAGTATTTGCGATGTGCAGCCGTATATTATCGTGGTTGTTGCCGAAAATGAGGCCTTTTGCGTGATATAGGCCTTGCAGAGTTTTCAGGACATCTCTGTAGTATAGCCCAGTTACAGTTATATGTGCAGGTATAACATGCTGGTAAACCGTTCCTTGAATGTCAAAACATAAGGTCATAACGTTTCCACCAGAAATAACCATTTTTGCTATTTTTGTTGTTGGTGACCATATAGAGCTTTGCTGCTTGATCTTAGGATCTTCACCTTCAACTGCATGTAAACCTGCATGCGAACGTCCTTTTGATCCGTAATCAGCAGTCTTGGAACCCACCGAGCACAAACACGTCTCATGTGCAACTTTTCAGTTACCTACTTGTATGGCACCCAGTGAAATTTTCTGAAAGTTTTCTTAATGTTATTTTATGATCCTCCTTCACGACACATTTTGCATAAAATATATGAAATTTAAACTAGAAAAAATTGGTACCTCGAATGTTGACTGAAAAACTGCTGGAACGGACATTGCTTACAGAATCATCACAATATCTTAAAACAAAAACTCAAAGTGAGGAATGGGAACGTAAGACCTCTTCTGTGCAGACATCTGCAGACAAGATCGAGAAGTTTCTTTTTCTGGATGTACAAAATGTTATTCCGGTTGTTGAGCTCTAAGGGACATAAATAAAAATGTTAAATTCTGTACCAGTACCTGGAAGTAGGAATACTTCCAAAGGGTTCAGACAAGGCTGTATATTGTCTAGCTATTGTTTGATAAATTTATAGACGATATTGTAGATGTGTTGCTTGAGCAGAAGATGAACGCACCGGACCTTCTTACATATGCGGAAAACTCAGTGATATTATTAACAACAGTCGGTGTTGCAAGTAGGGCGGGACAAAGTAGTGAATTACTGCAGTAAATTGTGAATTCTGTCAAAACTAACACAACAACTTTTAAAACTGGATGGATTCATGAGTGTAGTAAGAATTAGAGATAGAAACACCAGGGAAATAAAATAACCAATGTTAAGTGTTTTGAGTGTTTGAGTGTAGGCCAGCACATACCAACACTGCACTGTATAATGTCCGGGGGCGTATGTACACTGTCGTGGTTACCGGCCACTCAGTGAGTTTTATGTACGAGGATATAATAAGATCGGTAACGTGTTACGGATATGGGGTTGGGGCAAAGTGGAACAGTTCCTTAAATTTCAGAATGATTTCTAAAAACTGGTCCTCAACTTGGGGAGGGGTACAGCGAATGTTGACGTTTGGGCGCTTTTTAGATAGCATTCAGTCATCACACTTTCCCTCTCTCTCTGTAAAAAATAGAACATGATTTTAAAATGTTTAAATACCAGTTTGTTCTAAAACTACGGTTTTGTTATAACAAGAATATTGTAAAAAGTACACAGAAAATGTTAAATATGATCAGAAATGCTCGTTCCTGTGTGCTATAAATGGCATTAGTAAGTGCATTATTAGAAATGTTTTCAATGGCATCCGATATCGATTGTTAAAGTTCCTCGCGAGTAGAGGGGTCTACTAAGAAATACCCCATCTATGAGGTAACTCCTCAACCAGTATTCATTTGGTGATCCCAAAGGCCAGCTTTTCAGAAAATGTTGTATGTACTGTATTGTGCATGTGAGATAGAGCACCGTCTTACATTAAACAATATTTTCTGTATAATTATTCTGCAATTCTGTTATTGCAGTCTTACAACATTCAAAAATGTAGTTGCCCGTTTACCTTCATATTTTTCATTTGTTCATTTTCCATTTCTTCATAGAAATAAGGTCCTATTTGCACAACTATAAAAGACATCGTGTAATCCTTGCTGAGCAATTTCATTGGATTATTTTCCGCTCATGTCGTTCAATAATGAATGTTAATGCAATTATTTGATTCAAAATGTGCTTCATCTTTCCATAAATATTTTATCTAACCACTCAACCTTATTGTTCATTGCTGCAAGCAAAAAAGGAATAAAGTTATGTTAAGTTTCAATTTATAGACTCCCCGTAAATGGAATTTTCACATAAATGAAATACAACGAACTTTTACTATTGTTATAATGTAATATGTCACTATGTATTCATTGCCAACGCGGTAATCAGCCCGGTGCAAAAACTGTTCTGCATTCACAGTGGTATGAGCAAATAATTTGAGTAACCTTGGCCTGCCACTATGACAATATGAAATACGGTGCTATATCTAAGTAGCAGAAAATTGCTGCTGCATTCCAAACTGCCTGTTACTTCAAAATAAGATTTATAAGTAAACAAACAAATAAATAAATGTGCTAGAGGGGAATTTACTAATGCAGAACTCTTCCTATTGGAGGGAGAGAGAATGATAATGAGAGGAAACGACTGTAAAAGAATTTTCGGATCATTAATTTCACTGCGTGTACAAAAAATACTCAAATACTTTTTATATATATTATGCAATTCTCTACTAGCAGGCCAGGGCCTAAAACTTCAAGGTTTTACTTTTTCCGATTTTAACGCACGAAAGAACAATTTAAAAGCTGTAAGATACAAACATAACTGCCGTCTACCCTACCCAAGCCATATTGAGCTATGAAAGGTTAATTACGTTTACAACAAAATAAACATTTCCTTTGCGTTGCGTTATCGTTTAGTATTTTAGAAATGGGCTTAAACATTTTATTTTTATTTTAAAGTGTCACTCTTTTCGCCAGAAAAAAATACTGTGCATGGAAAGTTTCTGGTAATTGAAAGGTTATTTTTCTAAATTTTAGGACACTAAAAAACTGTCATTATAAATAACACGAATATTCAGAGAAAGGCTTTCGTTATGTAACAAAGGAATAAAAGCTATTATCGTATTGCATACATATTTTTTCCACTAATAGTAGAAAAGTAGTTATTTGTGTATGTATATATATAGTACTAGTTATGTATATATAATACTAATTTTATGCAATTTCAATTGCCATTACTTAATCAGAATCGATCAGAAGCGATTGTTGTCGATGACAATAACGTTGGCTGTAATGACTATACATTAATAAATAGGTTGAAATATTCTTTGTGAATGTATAAGCCTGCTGAATTGAAATGCAAATATATTTTTAAGTGATGCTAAAGTTGCAGTCTCTTAATAATATAATTTGTCCTGTGAATAGAAAAAATGTCGACTTCTGAAATACTTTGAATGCTGTGTTAACAAGTAGGGGAGAAATTACTTTGCGATTGACACTTGGGCCGTATTTATGATGGTAACTCAGCTGGCAAGAGATTCAACCAATCAGGTAACAAAAACACATTATCGTCAGAAGCATTGCATCATCGACGTTGCAGCAGTTACGGGGCTAGAAAGTTTAAAATATCCCAGCAGCAACGCCTCGGTGCAATGACCTAATTAAAATTATATTTATATTATTACACAAAAGTTATGCATTATTATTACAATATTAACAAAACTTAAATATGCTTATAACAGTTGGTGAATTGCAGAAGCCGGTTGGCTTGGGCTGTTATGGTCGGATATTTCGGCACTTCAACCTTGTTTGTGTTACCTTGTTTGTGGGACATTTTCGGAAGGAAGGAATGAAATGAGGCAGGATGTAAGTGGCGTCCGGCGCCAGCTGAGGACCTCTCTAAGGAATTCTACCCCAAATAAAGGCCGTTTTCACACCTGTTTGGCCCGTTAGCCTGCACTTATAGCAACTATGCATGTCTGAGAACAATGCAACAGAATATTCTGCCTGGGGTTTTAAATGTAAAACAGGCTACAGTGACAAAGGAGAGAAAGCTGTAACCTTAGCTGTGGTTCTGAGTGTAGGGTATTTCTGTAATGAGATTTAAAAGCTCTCGTCTCTAGCGGTACCATAAAAATGAAACGTAACACAAAATAACTTGATCACAAAACGAGAGGTGTAAAGTAATAAAGAGCCCAAAGAGAACAGTGAATATGCGCTGTTCATTTATGAAAATGGACGGCATTCATTAATCCGTTTGTAGTTTGGCATCGCCTAGAAAATATTTGAAATGCAGATTTTAAATCCCGAAGAGCAGTAGAGTAAACAAACATAATTACTCACTTAGGTCATATAATGCCTTTCCACTGTGTTACTATGTCCACAATTAATCGAAATAAACACAGATTTCCATAATTGGTCTTGATTTATGTTGCAAAACTGCCCCACCTGTAACTTTGAAAGAAAATTACTTTCATGCTATATAGGAGTACAATGGACATACTTTCTGAAGTAGAGTGCTCTTAGTAAAACCATGTAACTATTTTGATCGCCCAGCCCCCTGTGAGTTTTATCCCTAGGGAACATTAAACAAAATATTTAGGATAGCATTGTCTTCTTATCTGAAGGGCAATTTTCACATCACTCCCTTACTTGGTAGGGTTCCTTAAATTACGTTAATTGTAATTTATCTTATCTCCGATATGTGCTCCAACGGCTACAACATTTCTGCGGTGGAAATATTATTGGGTCCACTTGTAATAGTAATATGCAAGATTAGCTATGATATATTTACTTACAGTTTTCAGAACTCGTGGTGAATTACACATCTAGTAGGAATACACTTCTGAACTTTGCTGATGTGCAGCGTTTGTTCTTTTTGTACAATTGGAGACTTAATACTTGGTGACACGTTAATAGACATAAATAAAAAAATATAATTTTATTAAAGTCACAATACAATTAAATGCAGCTCCAAACTGACATGACTGTAATAAAGAATTACATACGAAGGTTCTTAAATAAAGAATGAACATGTTTTTACACGCATTATTCGCTGTGATAAAATTGAATGCTGCAAAATGTTGTTAACTTAATATGTAATATATAAGTGGTATACATTTCATTATTGTCACTTTCGGTTCTCGCATGTGAGAAGTGTGCAAGTTCTTCCTATAGCAAAATGCTGCTCTGAAATTCTGCTTTCGTCTCAACAAATCTCAGCTGAACCCTGTACAATGCTACAGGAGGCCTATGTTCCCCTATAGCACAGCTCAAATGTTTAAAGAGGGGAGGCAAGGTGTTGCAACTTTATGCTCTATTTCTTGATGCATTGCTAACCGTAACATCATTTCTGCCTTGCTAGAATGAATTCTAAACCTTTCATTGAAGTTTTCTGCCAGCTTATATCATTTTTGTCCTTTTGGAGTAAGCCTTCTTAATGATATAAATAAAAAGAAGATTGTCAATCATTCTTAGGTGCATAGATACCCTAATCATACCATTAGCTTTAAATATATGCAATGAGACTTGTGTAAAAAACGTTAGTAATATTATATACCATAAGTAATTATTTTGTTACACAAATAGGTAACAACTACTATTATTGTAAGATAATTAATACTTTTTACATTTTGTTCAGAGTAATATACAAGAGATATATTTTACAAATCACAAATTATGAATGATTTCACTAATTTTTGCAGAAGCCCCTGATTGAATTGATTATAAAATGGACAGGAACTGATAAAAAAGACAGACATTGTCTTCTAGTTAAGGTTAATTTCTTGAAATTTTCATCTTTAGTTTATTTTTGCGAAGAAATTAAAGGGTGTCATTTGTCCTTGAAGTAACAGTTAAGAGCGTTCCATAAAATCGTCATCTGAAAAGTTCGAAATGTCTCTTGAACTTATTCTTGTTAATATAAACTATTTTAAAATATTACCCTTACCACAAGCAACAGTTTAATGTAATATTGTACTTTACATTCACGTGAGACTGTCAAATTAAGAGACCCAGATATAGAAAAAAATCCGTTATGATCTTACAATCACTTCTTCATTTAAGATAACAATGTAGCAATTATTATTTGTAGCTTATTCAACCTTGTGTGCTGATATGACGCTTATTTATCCCAAGACTTTGTTAATTTACTTCTTAGTAATTTAAGAACGAACTCACAAAATTATAATTTAAAGATTACGGTGCATATGAGTGTGGAAATGGGCGGCTTACGCTTAAAAAACAAGTTCATATTGTGTAAGGGGAAAATCATCGCTCAAAGAATTCAGGTTAAGACTTGATACGTTAATGGAAGGTTGTATAATAACTTTTTCATTACACACATTTGTTATCAAAAGCAAATGAAGGAGTTTTTATAAACACATGGACACATCAAACTGGCCACCGTTATGTATTGTGGTCCAAGTATCTTCTCAGTTTCTATTTCATATCAGTTGAAATGTAATTTATTTTTGTATCAGTAACGTTTACTATTTAAAATGTTTGGCAAAAGGGAAAATGAGCATTATGAGTCATAATATAAAGATAGTTTCTAATTTAAAATCTATGCCTATGGTGCTAAAAAAAATGTATATACACTTTCACAGTAGATATATTTAATATATTTCAAAGTTGGAACGAAAAACAACAATAATGTGTAGTATGATGTTCTATAAACAGATGTGACTCACATTAGGTTATGCTAGCGTTGCTACAACAACATGGACGCAAGATTATCGTTTGCACAACGGAAAGCAATTTTGAAGTGATATTGGAAAACCGAGAATGTTGTTGAAGTCAAAAAAAGTGGAGACGTGTGTACAGAACAGAATCGCCGTTGGACTTCTTCCTGTGGGGAACTCTTAAGGATGTTGTATACCGTAGAAAACAGCTACAGTAGCAGCACTTCGAGAAGAGATTGAAACGGCATGTGCTGCAATCGCTGAAGACATTTCCGCAAACGTTGCTCAATCAGTAGTTCAACGTACTCAGAAGTGTATTGACGCCGATGGCGGGCATTTTGAGCAATTATTGTAACTGTAAAAGTCTAAGATGATTAGTGCTCATCATTTTCTGTTTGTGAGAATTCAGTTTTGTTATGTTAACACAGTCTTCATTCCCAAATCCTCATAGTACGTCTTTTCGTTGTGTTCGACGATTAAGGTAATATAGTAACTGGCACACCCCATGCAATGCTGGTTTAACGTGGTAGCTGCCTGCCCTGGCGAATCACAAGACATGATTACCAACAACTCTCAACAGATGATGAGGTCAGGGATGTGTTGAGCTTTCATTGTGATATTTTTTTACCATTTTAAGGCCGGCATTTATTTTTCATCATAGTACACCATGATGCACATTTTTGTACTGTTGCCAGAAACGTTTTATATCAGTAATTGTAAACTTAATGGTTGCCTGGTCTGGTTGTTTTCTCTGACGTCAATTTACAGGATATTTTGAAGATTGAAGATATTGGCGATATTAGAATGGAAGAGTTCAGCAGCAAATATAGACACCTGGAATATCAAAAGACTACGACAGGACATAAGGAAGCATATACAAATCCAACGTGGCCATTTTCAGCATTAATTCTGAAGGCAAGCGTAGGTTAGATAGATTCATTCAGGGGCTTGGCAGTTCTTGAGACGAACGATGACAAGCACCGTGTTCTAGGTTAGACTTAAGCACCAGAAAACCAGAGTTACTCGTGAATAGAGGCTGGGTGAGCCTGAGGCGGTCTGGACACGACAGAACAAAAAGAAATTTCTCTGTCGCCGTTGGGAATCACACCCCAAATCGTCCGGTTTGTATGCAGAGGCCTTACTACCTGAGCTACCATAAATAATAACATAAAAATTAAAATAATCTACAGCATCGCGCATTAGCCCTTACGGCTTATTCCGACCTGTCAAAGAATTTGCTCTGGTCATATTTTCATTCTCCCTTTTTCCTTTAGGCTTATAATTAAAAATCTTCTTCAGGATACTAAATTTGGCATCCTCATGCCGATAACAATACACAATTATCTTGATATTATTTTACTTATATCAAATATTCTCAAATCTCCTATTTTTGTTAAAACCTGTAATTTCTTATGTGAAGTTAAAAAGTATTTAAAAATAAACTAGCTATGATTCAATGCTTCTTTTATTGTTTGTTTATTTATTGATTGGTAATGCCTAAATAATAACACTTGTTACATTTAAGAACAATTTTTGTAAAGAATGAAGCACTTGCATCCATGGAATAGAAAGAGTAACGAAAATTTATCCATGAGCTATGGAAGAATTCATTGAAAAAGTGTACACTCTTCACAACGTACTCATTCAAAAAGAAACAATTTCTCCGCCTTACATTCATCAAGCACATAATACGAAGTGGTATGAAAGAGTTCCCGGAATAGTTCTGTAGCACGCCAATAGGTGGCAATACTCGCAGCGCTGGGAAATTCTAACCAGTGTTTCAAGTGACGTCGCTTTATTTACATTGGGAGTATTTTTGTCCTCACGTGTACTAGTCTGCGATTTCGTCATGGAGAGCAAGTTGAAACAAGAAGTTAAACTTGGAAAATCGGCCTCAGAGACATCAAATTCGCTTCGGCGATGATGCAGTGGGAGTGGTACGGGCGTTTCTAAAGTGGAAGAATATCCTTGGAAGTTAAAAAAAAGTCCTGGTCATGAGTATTGCAGGAGACTTCTTCATTTCCAGTGGATGTAGATCCATCTCAAAGGGCACAGCGCAGCAAGTTCTACACTTATTTACTTTCAGAAACTAGAAAATTAGCAGAAACACTGAGATGGTCAAACGGTACAATTTCGAAGGAAATGGTGTTCAATATCAGGTAAATTAAGTATTTTATTTGTAACAGAACCAAGTTTGGGAAAATTTAATATCGTCTCATATGTTCTCAGGTGTATGACATACTGCGGCTTCGCAGGAGTAGTAGTTGATCGATTGTGAATAACATAGCACACAGTCAGATACATTTCGAATCATTCCTGTCAATAAGGAGGCATATGTTGCCATTCTAAGGGGTCTTCGTGATGCAATGTGACTTGTGTTCTCCATC
Source organism: Metallyticus violacea (assembly GCA_030762175.1). Lineage (NCBI taxonomy): Eukaryota > Metazoa > Arthropoda > Insecta > Mantodea > Metallyticidae > Metallyticus > Metallyticus violacea. Next base: position 1,789,526 of record CM060841.1, on the reverse strand, counting down.
ATACAGCACCCTAGCACCCGTTCGCTCCAAGTGAGCAAATACCTCGCAAACCATAACTTACCTGCCTTGTTATTCTCCATATGACCACTACCTGTTTTTTTAATAGTGTTTAACGTCCATTTTTACTACTGGGGCACCACAGGCAGTGGACACTGATAACACATGAGATGAAATGATATATTGGGAAAGGATTTATTTTTAATGAGGGACTAAGATTAGGGTACCTCCTCGACAATAGCCATTTATGAGGACTGAGGAAAACCTGTAAAAAACACCAGTCAGGGAAGGACGCCCAGGCGGGATTCGAATTCCACACCTCCCTCTCACGAGTCCGCGGCTTAACGACCTCGGACACCCGTAGCGGTACACCATACCTGTTTTCGGAAGTGAAAAACTTGCTTAAGGGGTAGAAGTTCAGTTGACGGAAAAGGTGAGGAAGCATGCGACGCATGTTTAGCGGGAAGTGATTAAAAAGGACTGCAGGACTGTTTCAAAAAAGGAGGAGGGGTTACTCTAGTGGTGTTATATAAAAGGAGGAGGGTTACTCTAGAGGTGGTGTTATATAAAATCTTCCATTTTCTCTAGTAGTTTAAATTAGTTGAACCATAGAGGCTGAATAGAATTATAATGAACTGATATGAAACAAAATAATTGGAAACATAGTCCCCTATAGTACAAGAAAGGAAAAACAAGGAGGACGCTGTAATGGTCAAGGTTTATTAATAACAAGTCATACATTGTTTCAGTCTCAAAGTGTTTTGTATTGAAACGTTTGTACACAATGATTTTTTATGTTTTTTTTACAATAAATACAAACATCTCATTAGGAGCACACATTTATCACACGAAGTCTCACACTAGTTACGTCGATGACTAATATTTATTTATTTATTGTTTTATTGTAGCAGGTTGCTCGAAAAGTCTATTAAGAACATTAACGAAATGATCAGATCTGAGACTCTTCCAGCATCTTGCAGGATGTTTCATTGCTAGAAATTTGTTGGAAACAGATGAAAAAGTAAAGTTATAGAGAAGTAGAGAATTAAAGAAGAAAAATAAGAAAGAACATTTAAGAGTTGACCTAACAAGTGGAAACTTCAAGAGGAAAGATAGACTTAGTCGAGTATACTGCTAGTAATTTCATTGCTAGTAAAAAGAAATTTGATAGAAACAGGTGAAAAAGTAGTAATAGAAAAGACTAGAGAAGTAGACGCCTAAAGAATGAAAATAAGAGAGAAAATTTAAGAATTAAATTAACAAGTGAAAAACTTTAAGAGGAAGGAAGAACTCAGTGGAGTATACTGCTAGTAATTTCATTCCTAGTAAAAAGAAAGTTGATAGAAACAGATGAAAAAGTAGTCATAGAAAAGACTAGAGAATTAGAGTATTAGAAGAAGTAAAAAAAAATTGCTATTAAAATGAAATTGGATAGAAACAGATGAAAAAGTAGTCATAGAAAAGACTAGAGAATTAGAGTATTAGAAGAAGTGAAAAAAAATGCTAGTAAAAAGAAATTGGATAGAAACAGATGAAAAAGTAGTTACAGAAAAGACTGGAGAATTGGAGTACTAGAAGAAGTAAAAATAAGAAAGGGAGTTTAGTTACAGTTGACATAACAAATGGAAAACTTCGAGAAGAAAGAAAGACTTAGGCGAGCATACTGCGATACTCATGTAGCAGCGGTTTCAAAAAGTGTAATATATCTTATAACGCAAACAGTTAAATAACAACTGGTTGCGTTAAAACAATAATTCATCATAAACTTTGGATTAACGACCTTAACTGCTTCACGAGTTTTCAGGCCCTTGCAAGTTTCCAACTTTAGCCTCGGCACCGCTGATGATTACGATATATATGACGATTTGAAACGAGAGTCGGACGCCTCAAACAAACAATGGTCGTGCGAGATTCGAGAGGTCGAGGGATTTAGCCATAGTGGGGCGCAGGCGCAGCGGGTGCTGCTCCGGATGCAAGAGAGTTGTACGCAGCGAAGTGAGCGGCCTTGGCAGCGACCACCTCGGGGGTATCTACTGGAACGCCATTAACGGGAGCAGGAGCGTACTTTCCGGAATAAGGAGCGGGGTTGTAAGGTGCAGCGTTGTAAGAAGGAGCGGGGTTGTAAGGTGCAGCGTTGTAAGCAGGAGCGGGATTGTAGGCGGGGGCGGGATTGTAAGAGGGGGCGGGGTTGTAAGCAGGTGCAGGGTTGTAAGAGGGGGCGGAATAAGGAGAGGGAGCTGGGTTGTAGGAAGGGGCGTTGTTGTAGCCTTGAGCACCGTGGTCGGGAGCGGCTGCAGCTGCTCTGGCGGCGGCATCGTATGCGGTAAAGTGCGCTGCTCTGGCGGCGGCAACCTCCGGTGTGTCACCTACAGGGACGGGCGCCACATGGGTCTGGGCCGGTTGGGGATAGCCATGGTATTGGGCCAAGCTACCGGCCACTGCGCAAACAAAGATGACAATCTGGAACATGAAGAAAGTTCACATAATAAACATGTCCGTTCGTGAAGCTAACACTTAATGGGCGTATTAATAATTAACAATCTTGCCAACTAACTTGACATATATTTATTTAATGATATAAATTAATATCAGGCTCTGCTTAAAGAAAACTGGAGCTAGACACCATCCCTAAAGCTTTAGAAAAAAAAATGTGTTTTTACATTAATCATTTTGAGATCACGTAAACAACGTCAAATGAGTTCAGTTTTATCTACTGTATAACTTTAACAATAGCTTTAAGAACATTTGAACATATTTAGCTTAATCTAGCGAATGATATTTGCATGCGTATTATTTTATTTAAGATTTAAGAAACTTAACATTTTAATAGACCATCTTCATAGTTTGTACTCAGTTTTCACTTTAAGAGAATTACATTAAAACGTTTGAACGTGGGTAGCTATTTGACCCTAGAAGTAGCAAGTATGGTCAAGAAAGCCGAGGTTAGGGTTTTCTATGTAGTGCTCATCTTAAACGAATTGGACTAAGAGCTAAGCAGAACTAATTGTTGCTCTTTTATATTAATTTTTAACTGTACTGTTTCAGCTAGGCCACAAACTTCTCCTCAACAGATGTGATTAATGAGGTCAGTTATATAAATAATTTGTTTATAAAAAACGTAGTGGCCTGAGGATTGTGTTACATGGCAACATTGCATGATATCACAGTTTTCCCTCCAGACGCTCTTCTGTTTCGTGTCAAGAAACAATTTTTAACACTATACATGCTGTCTGGCCAAAGCCGCCGAGTAGCTCGAGGAGGTGCTTAACATTCCGGAGCGGTTTCATTTATACAGAATACACTTTTCAATTAATTTTCCCTCGCGTGATGGGGCGCATCTACTCAACGTTGCAAAATAATTGTTGTAACTACATATTAAACATCGCACAGCCCTTGACGACACGAGTCACGAATTTCTTTTCTGCATGTGCAGAAAACAAGAGTCAGTTGAGTTGGTAGTTCACATATATATCATTCTAAGTTCAGACGAAATTTAGCTGAAAACGTGTACTTAAACATACTGAAGGAGGCACTTTGAGAAAGTATATATAGAAAATCTTCTTTCACAGGAGCCATGTGTAGGACGTAAGTTAAAAATGAATAATCAAACTTAAAAAATTCGGGTCACAACCATGAGTCTTACGCCTTCTGTGCTGACGCTTTAACTCCTGAGCTACAGCCTCTGTATCTGATTCTGTATACCCCAGAGACCTCTGGTTTATCTTCTATAAGATTTTTATTCCTTAACAAGTGTGATATATAGAATCAGATGAGAGAGATTCGTGTTTCCGTACTTGGAAGAGGGCAGGTAGCTCAGTTTATTTGAGCATCAGCACAGAAGCTGAAAATCCGTGGTTCGAATTCCTGCCGTGACGCGAATATTTCAGGTCTGATTGTTCATTTTAATTAATGTAATAGCTTTATTCATTTAGCTAATGTTTAGGAATTTAGCCAACCGTTTTAAGAAAATATTGTGGAAGTAGCAGTATACATATTTCAACTGTTTATTTAAATAATTTTTGTTTTTAGTTTCATCAATTTACTGTTCGTTTTATTCAACAACTATGCAACGGATTTTTTACAGTAAAATCTACATGCATATATTCTTTTGAACATCAGAGATTTTCGCAAAGTCTTCGGTAACTATCCAATCCATAATATAAAATCTCTCACAAAATTAAGCTTTAAATTTTAGGAGATTAGCTTACCACATAAAATGTATGTAAATTAATTAAGTTTGCAAATAATAGTGCAATAACTACGAATGTTATAGATAACTTTGATTATAATAATAACAACTAATTAGTGTTAGAATTTTAGCATCCGAACAAAAAAATAATTAAACTTCCTGTATTAATTTACAACATCAGAGATTGTAGCTAGGGTAATAATCCAAATGATAATATAAAATATGTCATAAAATTAAGTGGTAAATTTTAGAAGATTTACATATATAAAGTGTATGTAAAGTGTAATTAAGTATGCAAATAATATTGTAATAATAATGAAAGTTCGGGATAAAATTGATTAGAAATATTTTTGTAAATAAAAATTAATTATTTTGGTAGACTTTTAGCTTCGAAACAAAACAAAAAATAATTAAATTATTTTTGTAGGTAACTAGTCCGAACAAATTGCCAAGATAGTGTATTATTTCACAAATTCGTGTACGGCAACATTTTATTGCCCTAATAGTTTAGAGTTAAAGAAAATATACATTTTCCCATTTTTACTATCTGATTGTCAATTTTACCAAATGAATTTAATATCCGAAATTTTCTCCGAGATTTGTTTCTCTTTCTGTAAAAGAAATGCTGGATATTCGCAGTGATTTACCTCATTTCTAGTAATATTAAAAGCTTTCAATATTCTACAGGTTGCATAAAGGGAGGGGTTTTATAAATGAAATTTAAATTTAAATGAAAGCGTTTTATAATGTTATCAGCTAAACTTTTAATTATGTTTCCGGTTTAAGTTACATTGATAAATATTATAACCCACCGGAAAATTTTATGTATTACAGTGTATTGTTAAATATTATGTTAATAACGTAGTTTTAACTCAAAAATACAATATCAGGGCTTATTAATAATCTAAAGAACAACATAGAAGAACCTTAGAAATACAACTGTGCAAATATTTCTGGGATTAGCTAGCCGATTTTTTGGGTATTGTTATGATAATTTACTTTTATTTTTATTTTAGACAGATTGCATTTTTTGACAATAAGCATTAATCCAATGTTTACATTAATATTAGAAGCTGTTAGGAACAATGTACAAATTTAAAGTTCTAATAAAGGTGAAGGGGACTGAAAATACATGAAAGTCAGTCAGAACATGAAATGCATGCTTGTTTCTCAGAAAGAGAACACTTAAAAACGGCAAAGTATTGTTCACGCTTGACCTTATGGTAGAATTCTCGATAGCCTTGACAAAGATGCCCATTTACCGGCAGGGCTGCCGTGGGCGGTTACATTATCGTTACCAGATGACGATCAACATGCGTGAAGTAACGGTAATGATTTGAGTTAATTGCAGCCTTTAACCTAATACAGGGGCTTTCAGAAAATTGCGCATGCCCAAGCAAGGACTTTCTCCCACTTGTTGTACCTCTTTGTGGCAACAGACTGTAATTCATGTAATGCAAGGACTGTAGCAGATGAGGTGCTAATTGTATGCATTCGGACTTTAATAGTTCGTACGAGCTACAGCAATTTCTTGATTATATCTGAATAAGAATTTAAATCTGCACATTTTAATGTGAATGTTCTGAGTTCTTCTTCTGTATTATTAGAGAAAAGGGGGGACAAGAATTTGGTAATAAAAGTAGAGCAAGTTTTATAATTATTATTGATTTGTCAGTAGAAGTAAATACAATACAGCACACTGCAGTGGAAATCCTGTTTTTACCCAGAACAGCTTGCAAGCAATTAAGACTTACCGCATCGACACGTGATCGACTTTTGCAAGCAATCAGGACTTGTTCCTGACTTGACTTAAGAATTACAAACAATCACAACAAAGAATACGTCTGTAACAAAAACATAGTCGCCACATCAAGCAAATTTAACATTAAGAATTTGTCAACATTTTGATAAATAGAAAGGAACAAAATCTTCCTAAAGCATGTAACTAAATCATGAGGTATATAATATATTTCAGTTTATTTACAATTTTTACCCATACTGGGCCTCGATATCTGTAGTTGTGGATTTTGACCCAGCTTAGCTGCTTTATCAATGTTTACCATATCATGCAATACTGTGACGTTAACATTAACATTTAAAAGTTTTAATTAAGTTCATATGAATGCATTTCATAATTTTAGCTCCAGTGAAAGTTATTTTATATAACATGTTATTATTTATTAAAATACATATACGGCATTTATTTTTACTATCCATGAAACTTTATACCATTAATTAAGGTATCCGTAGTAATTTTTCCTGATAACTTTACAAATAATTGTTGGGTTACACGTAATCTAGTGGTGACGTTTTATTGCCTTGCAGTGAACGTATGGTGTAGTTATTAAACAATTATGCATTTAGAAATAAAGCGTTAAAATGCTAATACAATGAGTATTTTAATATATCAGAGACCAGAATACGACTTAAGACTAACAAAGCTATATTGTAGAAGCTTACAGATATAGAACTGAAACTTTATTAGTGTGAAGTGTTCTAATACTTCACATTGTATGTGATGAAAGTTAAAGTGTTATAGTTTCTCTTGTTTATGAGTGCATATATAAACATGTTACCCCAAAACCATCGGATTCCTGTTTAGTATTGAAGTGCATCAAGCTGCTGATGGTATTGTAGCCCCAGGTGTACAAAGTTCTATTGGCCCGACCTTGCCGGATGGTACTAACGGCCGCAACCATCCTTTATGTGCTTATTTTACTTCGCTGCATATTAGTTCAAGATAACTTAATAGTAAGTTTTATTGAGATCATTCCCGCCACGGGTGACCGAGAAGGCGCGGACTCGTGAGCGGGAGTTCTGGGGTTCGATACCCACCAGGACCGTCCTCCCTGACTGCAGTTTTTCCAGGTTTTCTTCAGTCCTCATAAATGGCAAATGCCGCGGAGGTACACTAAACTTAAGACTGGAACACTTCCTTCCTTAAAAAAATACTATCCCAATTTATCATTTCATGTATCATCATCAATGTGACCGCCAGTGATGCCTCAGTAGCTAAAACGGGCGTTAAACAATATTCAGAAAAATTGAAATCAAGCTGGTCCTTTGTAAATAACAGCTTTTGGAATTATCAATAGAGAAACAAAATGAAAAAGGAAAATGCAAGAAATGCTTCTATGGTTAAAAAAAAAAAAAATAGATGTTAATACTTGATGGAATTAAACAACAATCTATAGAATTTTAATCATATATTTAAAGTTAACAATTATGTTAGTAAACGTTTAATTCATTCTAGTCGATGAGTGAAATGAATAAAAGATGAGATAAATAAGCTCAAAGACCATTGGAACCTAGAGTTACTTTTTATAGATATTTGTCCTTATCGGGATTTGAACCCGAATCCGATAAACATATACTTAGAATCTGATCCACATCATTTCAAGACATATAAATGAAAAGTGTGGTTAAACTTTACACCAACAGATGATGTTTTAATAATTTAAAAGTTGATGCGAGAACTTGTTCTCACCTGGCTGAGTTTGTTCATGTTTGTTGTTGTTTTTTGATACACCCTGTAGCCACCGGTAATTTTAGCGCTGCTGGAGCTCCGATCCCAGTACTCGCTGAAGGCACACAATGTGTTATTGACTGAGAGTCTTTAATGACAAGCTTTATATATCTACGGTCGCGAGAGCAGAGTCAAGGTAAATGCGTCCTTCGGCCCCTACTCCCCTCTCTGCCTTATTACAAAAATGCTACTATCTGAAAACTCCAATACCATGACCACGACACACCTAGGGATTTGTTTCACCTTCCGCCTCTCGCCTCCCCCTCTCTTTGACGTATATTCTTACTCCACCCCGCCGAACACCTTCACCGCCAATAGCGTGGCATTCCGGTTAATTTATTCGGAAGCTTATCTGTATCGGCTCTAAAATATTGAGTTAATTAATAGCTGTTACCGTCTGCGACAGTGAACGGATATTACAAAGCTTGGCGCTAAAACGGAAAATAATTTTGGTTAATTACATGGAAACTGGAGTAATGGAAAGTTAAGTTTTTCACTTGCAAAGCTTACGTCACGAGAGATTCACAATATTTCCCCTTCTAATTTTCTTCGTCTTCCCTTCTGTCTTATTCTCTTTCTTTTTGTCATACTGTTTGATATTTACATCCTTCTCCTTTATTGTTATTTTAATTTTTCTACTTTCTTATCTTTCTCCTCTTTGTTTTATCTTCACTTTCACCTCCCTTCTCTTTTGTTACCTAGTAGGTCATGTTTCCTTAATTCTGCTTTTATGTTCATCCTCTTGTTTCCTTCTTTTAGACTTCATTTATTTTATTTCCATCTTCGCCTTCTATTTTATTTCTCATCTTCTTCGTTTTCCCCACATTTTTCGCGTAGCCTTCTACAGTAATAGAATTTATTGATAGATTCTTGTCAAAGTCTGACATCTAATCAATTGTCTCTTCGGTTAGTTCACTTTTCTTTATTTACTCCGCCGTGAACTAAAAACTGGATGGGGGCTTCAGTTAAACTCTTCCCAGCAGGCTTTGGTAGGGCTGTATTAGTTTTCCCTCGCCGTGCAAAGATAAATTTCAGACGCTGGTTGTATTTCCACAGTTAATAATTCATTTCAGTCCTTGTCAGTTGGCACTGGACCTTGAAATCTTACAGAAACAAAGTATCCTTGAACCTATTCCTTAAGAGTATCCTTGCCTGTTTCTTCCAGTACTTAAGCACTATGAAAAGTTCTACTCTTTTCTAATAAAAGTATATATTGTAATGCTTAAAACATTAGTAAAATATAGAACTTGAAATTTATACTTCAAAGAGAAATAAATGTTGCCAGGTTTGGCAGTGTGTATTTCGTAACGCATGATGAACAATTTATCAGTAAGACGGCGCTACCCCCCATTTCACAAGTCAGAAACACAATTTTCTTAATGACAATTTTCCTATGTTGAATAGCAGATCCAAGATCATCGCTTGCCTACCAAGCTCACCAGATCTGACACTTATGGACTTTATGGGGAGTTTTAATGAATGAAGCATATGGAACATCAGTGGTTTAATCGTCGAATCCTCCTTGAAGTTCAAAACGCCACTGTGCTGATAAATATCTGAATAAATGTGACGTGTCGACTCGATATCTCGCGTACTTCAAATAGTGATCCTATTTAAAATTACAACTCATAAGATATCAGAAAGTGTTAATAAAACTTTGGCCAACTAAGCTTCTCATTAGAGATATTATAGTTTTTCACTCTTGGTTACGCTTTCATTGCAACTAAATCTTTGTAGTTAGTGCACACTACAAGGTGTGCACTAACAAACGTAATTCTTTGACGTAATATCTCCACTTCTATACTTCTCTTTTGTTGGGATTGTTGATTTTATTCTTAGGCAGCAAGTGTTAAGCATGTAGCAGTCTAACAGCGTACTCCTCCCAAATGGCCCTAATTTCCAAACTTTAACGATCAAAGATATAATGAAATAAGTTTTCATCTAAAAGGAAAACTCATCAAGTGAGGTTTTTTTTTTTTTTTTTTTTTTTTTTTTTTAGTTGACATGTCCGGGACAGCCCGCAAACCGAATGTTTGGTTTGCACTGTCACAAAGTGAAATATTTAGGCCTTTCTTCTTCATGGAAAAATCAGTCACTTACAACATGTTCTTACCTCAAACCCAGTACCTACAGCCTGGTGTCAATTTTCAGCAAGATGGCGCCCTATCCCATTGGCACAGAAATGTTCGCAGTACCCTGGATGATATTTTTCCCGGCAGTTGAACTGATAGAGGAGGGCCGGTCGCCTTGCCCTTAAAGTTCCTTGATCTTACCTTCGTGGATTTTTTCCTTTGGAAATAGGTAAAAGATAAGGCTTACTCACTTCAGTACCTTCTGGATCTTCGGGAGCGCATCATTGCAGCGATCGCCAGCTGTTGCAACGCATGTGACAGGAAATTATCTATTGCCTTGACGTCGACACTGTAACTGCTGGAACACACATGGAAATGTGATTATTTATTTCAACAAAAGCTAAAATTATATCCTGTGATAAAAACTTGGTGAGTTTTCCATTCAGATGACACTTTATAGGTTTTACAGTAATTTGAAAGTAGGTCCATTTGAGAGAAACACGTGTACTTTTGTAGTTCTAGCAAATAAATGTAGGAATATATTTTGAAATTATATAAATCAAAATTGCAGGCGAAATTCAAGGTAACCTTTATCATGGTAATGAGTTGGTGTTGGTACTAATTACACAGACAAAGGAAATAAAGATTTACAGCCACATTTATTAAGGCAATGTATGTAATTTGATGATTCAGAACTTCGTTTACTATGTAGTGATATGGTGTATGTGTACATGATCTAATACGTGTATGTTTTTGTTAGGTAACAGTACTTTTCAAGAGACTTTGTGTTTAGTTACAACTTGTTGACATAATCCAACTGTGAAAAACCCTTAGAAGGGAAAAGAATTGTTGTATACACGCGTATAGAAAGACTGCTGGCCATGATACCAACCAAATTGCAAATGAGATAAAAGGCAAAAGGGAATATTTCGGCAATTGCTATAGCGGATTGTAGGAGCAGAATATGAGGAGCACAAGGGAATAAACATGTCAAAACCCCGGAGACGGAGAAAGTTAGAATTAAAAGATCATGACGCACATTTAGAAGAAGAGAGACTGAGGTGATGGATATTGTAGTGCGCCATCGCGAAATCTTAGTTTCAGTTCTACGATAGTGAACTGGAAAAGGAAATGGGAATATGTAAAATTATCAAATATATGACAGAAATTACCTTCCAGGAAAACCTGGACTGTGGGAAGAGTGAATGTCAGAGGAGGAGATACTTTTAACCAATGGCCATTGCATAAAAATGAATGAGTGAGAATAACTTAGCAATATGATAAATATGTTGAGATAGCCAATTTAGCGGAATAAAATAGTAAAAGTGAAGAGTTTTTATTTTCCTGTGAGAGGAGCTAGTAGATAGAAAGCGGAATGTCAGTTAGAACAAGACAGTGGTAGATATGATGGATATCAGAGCGATGGAAAGACAGTTGTCACTGTCGCTAGAATGGAGAATAGTGGGCGACGATAGATGCAAATGTGACAAAAGAAGAGGCTAAGATAGCCGGAGCATAGGCAGACTGCCAGTATCGAGAGTAGAAAATGACAAAGAGTAGAATAGTAAGACAGAGAGGAGAAGGGAGAAAAGTCATATCAGTTGTGAGCAGTCGGATATTAATGGATGGTGTCTTGAATTTGAATAAACTGCCACTGAAGAGAACTATCTCGGGTGTCTATTGTGTGATACTTTCCCTGTTCCCGTGGATCTGAAGATCCACAAAACACTCCAGTGAATGCTGAGAGCCCCATCCTAATCAAATTGGAGCAACCGACTGAGCTAGAAGCCGATCATCATTCATCAACCAAACCATCACATCCCCCGTACTAAAACTACTGTAGGTTATACCCGCACCGCTCCAAAATCCGGAAGAAACGCATCAGCAAATCAACTGCAATATAAAAAGGGAAGTTTTGACCTTTTAACATGCCAGTTTCTTTTTATTCAGATAATTTTACATGACTCACAGTTAACTCCAAACGACTGGATGTCTTGGAGAAGCACTTAAGCGGTATATAATATTCAGCTGTAAATATCAAAATGTAATGCGCCGCATTTTTTATTTCCTTATTTATTTGTTTATTTTGCTCTGGTCTGAGATTTGAATGTTTGTTTGTTTGTTTGTTGCGAATCTAATTTGAATTTGATTAAGTATGGATTCCTGTCTGAGAAAATGTGTGAACCAGGATAATGACTAAATGGTTTTCCATTGAAAGATTTTTCAATTACCTTGGAGCACTTGTAACTGAATTCGGGCAATTCCTTTGATATATGACGAATTAATGATATAAGAAATCCAAAGGAGATACGCGTAAATGAATATAATCGATTTGAAATCAGGAAAATTCGAGGTCGCGACCGAAACTGAACCACGGATCTTTTGCTTTCCATACCGATGCTCTTCCACTAACATGCTCATTTTAACCTCAACCGGAAAGTCGCCAATCTAAGGCCATCTCGGTATAGAGATTATTTTCTTAAGAGGCAACTAAAAACCTTGTGGTCCAGCTTCATAGTTAACCGTAGTATTAAAGTTAACTTATGTTTAATGTATTTTTTTCTTACAAGCCCCGTGTGCAATATTTGAAATCAGTTCGCAGATTTGATCGGACAGGGTTAGCGAAACCTGATGAAGTGCCGCCAAGGAATGTCGGGTTGTACAGACCAAAAGAAAGATCATGGGCATATTTCTGAGAATGCAAGGCGATTCTGTTAGTTGACTTTACAGAGAGAAAGCCAGTGTTGCAATGCAGACCACCACTGCAGCCTTCTACATAAACTGCGAGCAACAGTCAAAGAAAAGAGACTGTAAAGAACTATGATTTATTAAATTGAACCATCCACCCTACAGCCCAGCTATAACCCCAGCGATGATCTATTCTTATAATTGAAGAAAGACTTATGAGAGAGAAAATTCAATGATGACAATGAGGTGAGCATTTTAGAATTCCACATTGTTTTTTTAAGGGTGTAGAAATATCAATTCAAAAATTTAAAAGTATGCTGAAATAAACGGAGACAGTGTTGAAAGTCGACATGTTTTTTTCTCTTTCTTTTACCTGTAAAAGTAATTTATGCCGGAAATTTACGCATTGTTAAGCGCTACCTCGCAAGGAACTGTTGCATTGTCCCATTATCACAGCCATCATCTCCACGAGTGTTATGTAGACACCCACAACGAAAGTATGATAATTAAGCACTTAACTAGATCAATGTTGTGAGGGCCAAAGTAATTAGAACAAGCTCTTGCTTTCAAATACATCAGCGGAACCTCCGTCATTTCCCTTTGCTTCATTTTTTGTCCTAACGAGGGGGCCAAACGAGCTCTCTTGAGTCATGCCGCTTTCAGGCCGTTTCTCATTATGGTAATGATTTTCTCAGAGTGAGTTGGATCCACGTGTCTGACATGAACCACAGAGTCTCCTCCTTCAAGACTTCAGTGCTGCCACCTGCTCTATTTTACTAATTTGACTAGTCTAATTTTAGTTTATAATTTATGTTCTTTGCAGTGATGTGATTCTAGTACCTTTCAAAGAAGACATTTTATACTTTTTTTTTTAAATCAGTGTGGTTCAACTGACGGACCCGGGCCTAATAGGACTCTCGAAGGGAGTAGCGTGTTGTATTTCTCAAAAACTTAAAATTCGGGTCTACGTGCTAACAATAAGTAGAAGAGGTCAGCGAGGAACGAAAGCCCGAACTCAGGTCAAATCCGTTCTCTCGTCCTATTGTTTGCCCCCCCCCTTTTTTTTCGATTCCAGGAAAATTGAGAGGCTTTGCATTGTATGCACAACAAAGTATCCTCAGTACAAGATCGATTCAGTACCAAGGTGAATTTCTAAACCCAAGATCGCGGGTTCAAACCCGGCCAGGATCGATGGATTTTTTCGGGCATAAAAATCCTAAGTATGGCTTCCTTGAAGGGAAGTAAAAGCGTGGGACCCGTGTCGTACATTTACGGCACGAAAAAGAACCTCAAGCCTGAAAGAAGAGGTCTCTGAGCAAATTTTGTCAGCTGTTTCACGCCCTGAATTGAATTAGACGCTGATGACCTGAGAGTGTCCATAAATAAATCAAATCAACAACCAGGTGAATGGAAACTTAAAAATTTATTGTGGGACTAGGAATTGTAGCTACTTCCAACTTCTTTAGCACATGTCAGAGAAGAGTTAACGCAAACTGAGACTGCTACAGTTGTCTTGCTCTGCATTAATCATGAGTTCAAATATATAATAATAATAATAATAATAATAATAATAATAATAATAATAATAATCGTCATGATGATAATGATAGTAATAATTAAAAACCTGAGGTTGGCCCTCGGTATATTCTTGAAAAAAAAAAAAACACACACCCTGCGTCACCACGCTATCATAAATTATGCAAAAAACATTACACTTGTATTGTATCAGTAATCAGCAGCACATCTTTCACTTCCTCCAATTGAAATGTTTTTGCGCCTTAATACTTTAATTATCAGCAATTCATTGCACATGATAGACGGATATTTTTCATCGTTCGTAAGTTTACACATAATTACTTGGCTAGTCACAGTGTTCCTACATTGTGACCCAAACGCGAGGACAAACGCAGTCCTAAGATCAAAGTCAGATTCCAATTACTATATCCATTACAAAGCAATGTTTCCCCGATCGGATGTAGATCAAGTTCACCACGCCAAACCTCGTTATTTTTATAAACACCTGCTAAATGTAAACAACGTTACGGTCAATAAACTGTGTAGTGTAAAATGTTAAGTCGTGTAAATATTATAACGAAAAGTATCCTTTCACAGTCCTGTTGAGCAGGGTTCAACAAATCAGCGAAAATTATCCAGAGATTTTGTTGTCTTGAAACACAGTCAGCATGCCGAGGCAAGCACCTATCTCAACTTCAACAATACCAAATCGCTACAAAATGAAGAGCCACCATACGAAGAAAACGCTTCAACGTATTACATTAAACAACTTCCAAATTTTTATAGTGTTCTTATATCCAAATTCAATCAATAACAGTTCAAGTTTCCAAACAAATACAAAATAAATACATACACATGTGTAAAATATGTTATACTAACTATTGCATCCTATTTCAATTTTAATCATCAAAAGAATGAAACGTCATTTGAAATTTCAATGTGGGATTAGCTGGGGTCAGAGGGAGAAGACTAATAAATATTAGTTTTAAACTTCTCTCTCAATATCTAAATTAATGTTTTTTATTAAAATTAAACTTGTATTAAATATGTAGATTTTAGATTGGAACATTTTGAAATGAACATTCTGATAAAGAATAAGCTGCACAAAAATAAACTAATAAAGTCACTATAACAAATCATATTCACCCGCTCAGAGGCGAAGAATTCAACAAGACTGTAAGGTAGGGCCTATCGAATATTAGTGTCATTAGTTTTATTAATGAAATGAAATAAATTCTAATTTGTACTAGTGTGCTGCATGTATGGAGTGGTCAGTCTGACAGTAGTGCTTTCATTACCGTAGGGAAAGATGAAGGGGTTCCTTCATGGACATTTCGTTACTGCGTGGACTAACCTTGGTCTCAGCCTGTTTGATTATGTCTGTCCCCTTCTGGTATTTTATAGAATCTGAAGCCCAACAGAAGGATCGTGTTGCAGGTGATATCAATTTAAAGAAGAAATATTCCATTTTATTGTGGTGATATGCAATAATGCAATTCTTTTATTTTAACAGTAAATAACATTTATTGTGATTTCTTATTAGTTACTGGGATCCTTTAGCACTTAGCATTAACAAAAAGTTAAGTGAGACATTAAGAATTCATTTCAAGGGTAATTAATGTGTATGCAAAGAAAAAAGATTGGAGAATTGGGCTTGTATATGGTGATTCAAAAGTCAGTAGATACAAAAAGGATAAAGGAGAAAATGGTTGAAAATACATAGTATTAAACCAGTTGTCTTAGTACTACTCGAATATGGTGTAAACAGGATGGCAACCCATTTTGCAATTGAAGCAATTACAGGACATGGCAGTTCAAGTGTTTAAATGTTTCCGTTTGCCATTGTGACTATGAGTATCAAGTTTCGTTAAGATATTTGTGTTTTGAAGCAGATCATTAACGGTACCATTAAATCGTCTTTTCATTTTTCGATAATTATGATAATTAGCCTGATTGGTGCATCTTACGTTGCAACATTCATGCCTATGATTTAAAATTACGTTCGCATTTCCAACAATTATCTGCTTATTTCCTTTTCCGATACCCACATTAATAATGGAACTGTCCTATTGTGCGCGACTTTTGAATCACCGTATACAAACAGATTTAAGGGTGAATTATAGAACATGATTTTTTAAATACTGAATTATCATTAAATTAAATAAATATTGTAATAATTTTGACATGAAGACATTTTATTATAATATTTAAGAGCTATTTTCATAGCATATCTAGCATAAATAGGATTTTCTATTAATTTCGATGTCCCATATCTAAACCTCCCTATATAAAACAGCCCCCTCGCTATTCTTTGAAATAAACCTAATAATTCAAGTAAGGAGGGATTTCTATATTACACGAATACAATAAAAAAGGGGGTTCAGAGATGCTACGAAAATTAACTCATTGATGGGCTGTTTCGTTCTTTGAAAATACGGGCCAGGGTATGAGGATTCCATGACACTGCTAGGCTACTACACGTATTTAGTTCTGCACAAAAGTTTTCAAATGTCTTACTGCTTAGAAGCTCTTCCCATTTGGCCTTAAACGTAGAATGCAGCTCCAATGTAGGATCGATCTTTCTTAAAATATTATTTGTTTATTTACGAGTTTTTATTGGCGTGTCACAAGATTCGTTTTATTGAAAGTTCCATCACTGTGAACGCACTCTGGATTTCCGAAACACCCCTGCAACATAGGATTTAGTGCGCGTATGCAATTGACTTTGGACATATTTGCTTGGATTTTACACTACTAGGCTTTGAATGACTATATATTTAAACTCTAATCCTGGTTGTATCCCTACTTTTCAGAGTGGACGCTATAAATAATACAAAAAAAGTAATTATGTATACGATTCTATGAACAGAAATTTAAAACGAATCCAAACGAAAGAGCTACAAAATAGGAACGCAGAATTGTGAACGGTAAATTAAAAGAGAAGAAATAAAATTGGAATCCATGGAAAGGATATTGTTAAAAGCGTCGCTGAATACGCCTTAGGCGATAGAAAGAGAAATAAAAATATAATAAAATTGCATATCTTTAGTTTGAGAGAAAAACCAATATAGAAACAGATTGAAAGAAGACACCGAAAGAACATAAAAAACTGTACTGCAAGGGGTTCTACACTATAAAATGAAAGAAAAGAAATGTTGGTAGACTAGAAGTATCTGCGCTGAATTTGACGTGACTAAAAATGCTCTGACTGGCAACATCAACAAGTAAGTAAGGAAATAATATATTGTGCATAAAACGGACATCACTTACATGCACATTTTATTTAAACTTATTATCTATAAAAAGTAAATACATATTATATATACTTGAGAAGATGTCAAAATGCTTTCCATTCCATGAATGCAAAATTTCTATATTATATTTCCAACGATTTGCTATGAAATACATTACATAGCATTTTCCATTGCAAAAGATTGTTTTTTCACATTTCTGATTTATTTCCTTTCGTTTCCATAGCAAAAAAAAAAAAAAAAAAAAAAAAAAAAAAAAAAAAAAAAATTAAAATGTTTATATAATGCCAGGGAACGTGATTTTTTGGCTATTTAGTTAGTGACTGTTTCTGACAAATGAATGAGTAATTATGAGCTTTCCGCGGGTCATTCAATCAGTATGTCTAGTTGCGATATTGGCCAAGGCTACAGCTGGGAATCGCGAGCTTCGTGGGAACGTGTCACCAGTCCCAGCTAAATGTGACTGTTATTTGTGGAATTCATAAAAGATAAAGTGCATCAGACAAATCCACACACTTTAGAAGAAATAAAGACAAGCATCCGCCAAGAAATAAATTGAATTTACCCAAGGGAATTAAGAACGGATCGATAATTTTGGTACCCATTGTGGAAAGCAATGGCTGACACGGTTGATTCTTTGTTTGCAATTTAATTAGTCAATGCCTCCAATATTGATAAAGTGAGGACTCGTGGTGCCGTACGGCTGTAGGTACAAGTTGAGCAGCCCCGCCGCCAGGAAAGGGAAACCCAGTATGTTTTAGAATGCAGAATATTACCTCAATATTTTTCCATCTCGTAATAGATTTGAACAATTTCAGTTTTAATAAGGAAATGTAAATTATATGAAATGTTTAAAACGAAACAGTTTCTTTTGATACTGAAACGATAAAACATAACAAAGAAAACGTGCTATAAACTACATGCGTATGAAAGTATTTATTTATGATAGAAATATCAAAAGTCACATTTTATTTTGTTTGTAGGATGTTTGCGAAAAGAGAGGTCAATTTGAGCAAAAATATGGGGGGATATCACACAATATTTTTTAAACCTTTAATAATTATAAATAGATTATAAATGAAATGCATTGCAGTCATTCCGAAGTGTTAAGCAATAGTTAGCGCATTTGTCACTAGGAGGAGCAAGGAAGAAACGGTACCTAAATCTCCTGATAATGTAAGCGGTAGCAATAAATACATTTAAAGTTATTTTGGTGAGTTAAAAGTATAACTTAATTTTCTATTAAATTTTTCTTTTATGTTATACCATTTTTTTGAAATGCAAGTTTCTCGAGCTGAAAGGAGTTAATAGGAATGCGCAATTATGCAGCCAAATGTTACTGATTTTTCCCAGCTTGACATGTTCCAGGGTTGCCAGTGGTTATATATGCACTGGGTGTTATAAATGCAGTTTCTAGTTTCATTGTCTTGTGTTAAAAGAACTATTACATATTTTTTTTACAAACAATTGGCAATATAATTCTGAATTTTTGACATCTCAAATACCTACACTTTTCGTTAATTTTTTATATGTTTTATGGTGATTTTAATATATTACCTAATTTTAAATTATAAGTATTTATTTTTTGCACAATTACACTTTTATATTCAGCTTATGGGTTTTGGTAAATATTTAACTATTCATTTCATTGTTCAATGGTGCCACTATTCATTTAAATTGTTTACGTTTTGTGCCACTATATTAGTTTTATATATTTCCGTACACCTGCAGCAATTCAACGCTGTTCATTTTCAAGGCCATTTTCAAATTCGGTGTTTCCACTTCCAGAGAAAGCAGGTAATTTTTTTCGAAGTCTAGAAAAACGTTTTATGTTATTAATAGCGATAATAATATAGAAAATAACAACTTATTTGCGTGCACTTATTAAATCATAAATGACATTTAAAGCAAGTATTAATCAAATGTTAAAGGTTCCATAAGTGAATTTCTTAAAACTGTGAATTCAGTATGTAATTAATAAATTCACGTATGAGGGAGGGCTAGATTACCAAATATCATTGCAGATCACTAAAAATAAACTATCGCATCCAATCCAGGAGATCTAGGGTGGTATACAGGAATAAGATACGGAGATGTGTATTTCACAACTTACATGTACTAACGCACTACAGAAAGCTGATCTATAGCGCTAATCACTTAACGCGGTGGAAGTATGGGGTCATATCTTGTAAATATTTCATGCTGTGGAAGGCTGTGTCTGATGTACCTGCAGCAATCTTTCAAAGTATTCCAAATGCAGTGTAGCAAAACATCTCAGTGCGCATGCCTTAACTGTGATGTATGGCATTAATACCAGTCGTCAATCCGACGTTGCCAACTTCTGAATAAATTTCACTTTTCAACGGGAAGTACGACTTAAATTGCCTCCAGTTATGCCATAAAATAATGTTAATGGAAATGCATTTCACTAACAGATATCGCTAATTACGTCTAGAGAAACTTCCACAAAAGGAACTAAAGCTCTGTTCTCTATAATAGGAAATTGTGTATAAACTATGATATAATTAATATATGAAATTCCAAGTTATCTAACATCGTCATCTTCTGTGCTTTTATTTTGCTTGATTATATGGAAGCAGAGCTTTTAAGTATGACTTTCTTTTTCCTTGGTAGGTAATACATTCATTGTCCAAGACAAACACTTATCGTATGATTTGCAAATTTAAAATAGAGCAAACAATTTCGTTTAAGTATACATTATCTGTTTTGGCTGCTGTAATATCTCCTTATTAAATGTCCATGCAATCGTGCTATAATGGATTAAGATATACCATACGTCATTATCATAACATGTATCAGTTTTTTGTCAATTTATCACATTATCACAGACTGCTTTTCCAGTATAGTGTACACGATCAGGCTTTCATATTGGTGTCTGTGATAATTTATATAAATATTTAATTTACTTTTAAATGCGCATGTGCCAAATGTTCCACATAATTCACAATTTATAATTTTTAATGAAATAAAATGATTTACATATTAATTTATTGTTGTAAAAACACATTGTCATATAGTTCCTTTTGATGTCCTGATTGTTTCAAGCATTTCTTAATTGTGTAATATTATTAGTTTCACATTTTTTTCATTACTGATCGAATTAATTGTATTTTTAGTATTATAAAGATGTTCTAAAATCATGACAATTATTTGTTCTTCTCTGATTAGATGCTGAAAATGTTAAAAAAAAAACTTAATAAAAACTGCTTTAATGGTAAATTCGTATGCAAAAAGTAAGAATAATTAATGCAAAAAATCTAAAAACAAGTATTTTAAAATGTAACCACAATATTTATACGATACCTCAATCGTTTTAATGCTTCTTGTGTCAAAAGATATTGTGGGTTGATATTTAAACTTCAAAAATATGTTTATAAGATTTCCATTAAATTTCTTTTATTTGTGGATAGCATTGCAAAGCACAAACATTTATTTTCCTGTACTTTTAATATTTGTTGCCATCTTGACGTATTTTCAGAAATAATTACTATTGAACTAATATTTAAAATGTTAACTGAGTCTATCTGATCCTGAGTCTAAAAGATCCTTGAAAACAGAGGAATGACAGAAAATAAAAACATATGAACAGATTTGAGGGCAATCTCTCCTTTTCCTTCCACCCTCCTCCTTCATATCCTATAGGTGTCAGATGTAGTTACACTTCTTGCCCTGCAGAGACAGATGATAAATATCCCCTTCACTCCCTACATGGGCTGTGTATCTATATCGATTGAATCAACGACATCAATGATATTGGCTCACATATCTGCTAAATTTGACAGAAATGGACACTTAAACAGAATCCTTCAGATAGAATAATAGTTGCTGGTCTTTGTTTCCCGTTTGTTTGGTAAAATACGGCATTCAGGAATTTCCGGACTTGCTCGTAAAAGTGAGGTGGAACACCAACTTGTTGATGGATGAAATTACACTCTCACTCTTCAACAGCGGCTAAAGTGCTAACATTTTACAGAGAAAGAAAGGACCATACATTTCGCAGTTCCCATATTTTCACATTGTGAACTTTCCCGCTTGAAGTTTTAATTCTGTAGATGCACCTTTCCCTTCATAAATCTTTGCGAGTTTCTGTGAGTTTTGCATACAAAAACATTTACTGCTCATAAATCTTATACCATCGTGGAATAACCTTGACGACTGGCGTGCTTTAATTGAACTCCTTTTGAAAACGACGCTGCACAAGTATTAGCGCACAGCCTGCTCGTCGCTTCTGTAACTTCAAAAGGTCCAGTGGCAGAAAGTGGAACAATGCCCGACCTAGCTGCAAATATAACTTCGAGCAATGCTCTTTTTCAATGTATCTTTGTAGTTGTTGCAATATTTAAGATACACCTATTAAATTTTCTTAAAACCAGAGCTACTGATTTGATACACCTGTAATTTTATTCGGGAAAGTTATCAGGTAAAACATTTCTTATGATCTCACAGGTCACCTGCAGGGAATTTGAAACTATGTGCTATCTTTTAAAATTCAAAAATTGTATTATGCGAATACATGATTGGTTCCACTTGTTATACTAGTCCGCCTACGATGATGTGGAAACTGATTTTGCAAACAACCTGCTGGCCTAATGGAAAGGGATTTGAGCCCGGGACCTCTCGATTGCGAATCCCAAGAGCTATCCCGCTCAGTTCCCTAAGGGCAGGGGTTTGACTACAGAAATTAGCTGCCGGCCTAATGAAAAGACCCAATAGGGGAGTGCCCCAGACGTGTACCTTATTGAACACAGTATTCTGAGTGTCATAAATTAGCGAATATATGTCTTCCCAGGCTGTTGTTGTATTTATCCTTGATAGAAGAGCATGCCGCTTTTATTGGCAAAACAAAAGACGATAAGGATTAAGTTTAAATAGTATGTACAATTTTCAGCAATTTATAAAAGTTGATAAATTAAATGTAATAAATTTATTTGTATATTATTTTATTTAATAGTTATTACCAATGATACTTTGGAAATGTACTGTAATATAATCTAATTATAATAAATAATGTACAGTACAGCACTTCCCAGGAATTACGTAGCCAAACCCTGTCTGTTTCTCGTCCCTTTCAGAAAGTTTCCTCAAATAGAAACAAGATACAGATAGGCTACCATTACACTACTTTGCTTTCTTTATTAAACACAATCAATATAAATAGTCAGTAGTCCATAAGCAATAAGTAAATCAAATATATGATCATAGTTAAGCATAAATTGGCCTTTGAGACTGTAAACAGTCCCACTAATTAGCATTCTTATCTAGTAAGCATGTACTAATGATAATTCCATTGGTTGTTTTAAATTCATAAATAGTTAACATTATCAATTTTCATTAATTCAAAATTAACCGAATAGAATTTTTATAATTTTTCTAATTCATAAATTTGGAAACCTGGTCTATTCATAGCCTAGCGCTAACCTTTCTGTTGTTCTGTTTGTTTCGGATTCGATTATTGGCAATTTACGGAAACTGTGTATAACAGGAAGAACTCCTTGAGACGGCAGGTATCTCCTTGATCCCAAAAACAATATATCCAGTCTGGCAGGCCCAAGTTAGGCTTGTATGCTACCACAGCGTGCCGCTGATGACAACCATTTTGGCAGTCCTGGACTAATAGGAACTCTTATTAATGAAATTGCAATAATAGCAACTTTGCATTGCTTATATGACCATTGTTGCCAATTGGGCATAAATATTTCAATGTACAGGGTGCATCATAAGCCTGGACCCGTAGGAAAAGAACACAATACAATCACAGGATCGCCATTGTGTTGCATGCGTAGAATGAAGGCGCATTTCCATCACTTTGTGAATCTCAGTACTGTTCATCACATATCTTGGTGATCCGCTGCTAGGCTTGTCATGCATGAACCCAGTCTCTTGAAATTTTCACATCAGTTTGCCAACACATCTGTCTGGGTTTGGTAGACAGTCTGAACACAGCCTGTAGATTTCTTAGGTCATTTCCCGATGACTGAAGGTTCCCACCAACAAAATAACTTGTGTCCTTACTCAGTGGTATAACAGAGAGATATATGATATGAATAACCCTGTGGGTTCAGACTTATGGGACACCTTGTGTTTTGCATGGCAGTTATTCTTATACGAGTATAACCAACATAGCATATCTGAAAACTACCATTAATTATGTTAGTCAACTTTCAGATCATTTAGGCAATTTCATCTACTTGGATCATAAGATCACACTTCACTTTGTAGAACACAAAGGCAATAAAAACAGCTAAACGTAGTGGGATTCACTATCTGGGTGTCACGTCGTCTTAAAGGTACTTAGTAACTTACCTTTAATGGCAAGGGAAACAAGCTCTTTAACAGTGCAGCAAATCTAGACATGGGTGGAGGTGAACTTCTGTCAAGTAAAATAATCTTCGTACTAGGTCTGGATATCAGAATTACCATCTTAAACAATCCAGGCATGGCAGTCTGCTGTTTGTAGGTTGGTGGTGTTAATATCAACCATAAAGTGACGTAAAGCAATTGTATGAGGTTGTATGGTTCAAGGTCAAATATAGCAGCATCTGGCCAGAGCTTGGTAACTGAAGGCCACTGTTCCCCGATCTTGCTGTTGTTAACTGGTGCTTTGCTTTGTACAATTTGGTGTAATTTTTTTAGGCATGTTTCTTCAATTTTATGTTTTATTTATTGTCGCGACGTCTGTAGATTGTGAGTGAATGTTTAACGCCTGTTTTTGCTACAGAGGTACCACAGGCGATGGACACTTATGATACACGAGATATAATTATATAATGGGAAAGGCTTTTTTTAAGGAAGGAATCGTTCTAGGGCTAAGCTTAGGGTAACTTCCCGGCATTTGCCATTTATGAGGACTGAGGAAAACCTGGAAAAAAAAAACCTCGTTCAGGGAGGACGGTCCTGCGGTATTCAACCCCAGACCTCCCGTTCACTTGCACGCGCTTTAACGACCTCGGCCACGCGTGGTTGTCTGGCGGGATTCGAATCCCAGACCTTCCGTTCACGAGTCTGTGCTTTAACGACCTCGGGCACTCGTAGCGGTCTGTAGATTGTGAACTGAATACTATAGGTGTAAGTCCATAGGGATGAATGAAATGAATTTATGTTGACATATATGAGTTCGGAGTCCTTCTGGCATTCACCTTCTTAGGATAAAGAAAAACTCAAAAAAAATCTTACCCAGACAGCTTGACCTGGCGGAGATTCGAATTCAGGATCTCCTATTTTTAATTGCAAACGCTATACTAGAACACGAAAGTAGTCTTATTTATTTTGTGCAAAGTGTGTGGGAGAATAATAAGAGTTAAAAATGCCAGATATAGAAATTGTCTATTCACACGTGTAATCATATTAAGTATACAGTGAGCTTGGAAGTTAGAAGATGAAAAATTAGATAAAATATCTTTAATTTTATTTCTATTTTCATTGTTAACATATTGCAAGAAAATTTGTTAATTGAGAATTTAAGGAACATACATATACAAGGCTTTCAGAATATGATCTTACCGCTCGCACGGGGTTTGGCTTCTCGGAAGCTGAACATGCCAAAGCCGGCCGCGCCAGTACTCTGATTTCGCTTCCAAAAGCTGTACAAACGGTTTTATTTTATATCAAATATTGAAAATGTCGTTTTCCCTCAGCTAAATAGATATCGTACTGAGTTAACACTTTCCAATCGAACGACTCACTGTAATGTTTAATTTAATTTCGTATATTTTCCTTGAGTTCTTCAAATGTCTGATTTGTTTGTTATACTTTGTTCCAGGCTATCCCACAAATAAAAATCGCAGACTGTTAAATCCGAGAAACGAGAGAGCCATAACCCACACTAATCACTCCATCTTCAAACACTCCCATACTTTTACCCATGGACTCCTGTGCTCTATGGGCAAGTAACTGTTACGTGTTGAAACATCGCCCGTATTATTTCAGTACTTTTACCAGGTGATTAAAAAAGGGAATTGGAAGGTCAATACGTTACTTTCACCATTTATGTCTGCCCATAAATACTCGGGTCGATTATGCGTCTTCCCTAATCGCATACTGTTTATATCATAAACAGGAGTTCTTATTTACAATTTAGATGTTCAAAACGCCAATGATCAATGTTGTAAGTGTTCACGCGACAATTGAAAAGAGCTCAATCTATGGGTCGATTAACTCTTCCGTCACTGATGAAGGAAACCACTTACAATAGCGCACACGTGCTATGGGATCACCTTGTATCTCGTAAGGTTTGATTTTTACTAATGTTGCTGTTATATGTGCAGAGGACACTGAAACTGCAACTTGTAGGGCTAATTTTCGGTGGTGATTTTGTTGGGGAAAGTTCAAGATTTGCGGCAGTTTCATCTAATTTGTTTAAACTGTACTTCTTCGCATGTGTTTCTTGTTATGCACCAAATCAATAGTATCAATTTTATGCACAAGACTGTGAGGGGCTTATAACGTTACAACATTTCTTGACCTGAAGTCAGCTGTCTTGTCATGTTCATGAGCGAATATAAACTGATGACTGCTCAGACTTTCAAAACAGGCAGGCGGCCGTGAAAGGAGTAGAGATACGTTCTGGAAGTCCGGTATCAACAGCCCTAAACTTAAAATGTATTATAAAATATTATATAAAGAAGCTGTGAAATATTACTACTATAACAAAAAATAAATAATAAATATTTAAAAATAAGAATAAGTCAAGGCATCCTCCAGGTTGCTCTTATGTATTAGTTCGGTTAGTACCTAGCCAAATGAGTATTTACACAACTTTAATTAATCAGCCTGTGTAACGTAAATAAAGACTCTCATTAGGTGCCTCACCGTTCTACATGACACCTGGTGTTAACACTTGAGTACCGATGTACTAACTTTGTTGACACCACAGAGTTGCAGATCTTGAAGTCCCTCAAGTGTGACATCAGCGCTTTGTGCGTCCCGCTCCTCTTTCCTATCCGAGAGTCCACAGTCGGACCAGGTGGTCTAGTGGTAACCATACACCCAAGATCGCGGTTCAGGTCGATGGATTTTTTTGGTTATAACAATCCTAATCATCGCTTCTTTCTGAAGATGATGTAGAACATCAATCCTGATAGAGGCCTATGAGCAAAATTTACTGGCCATTTTACGTCTTGAATTAAATGGGACATTAACGATCTGAGATGTAAAGAGCATTCTTAAACAAACCAAAATCAAAAAGTTGCTGCATCGGTTCATGTAAGACTCCCTACCGTCTTTATTTCCTTTAGTTCGACGCTGTTGAGGCTGTCCTCTAGTGTTAAACTTTTTACTTTTATTTTTCTCTATTGTTTTGGAATGAAATTGTTTATCCGACATGTGTGTATTCTGAAAAATATTCTTGATCTTTATTTTGACTTCTGGGCCATTCATCGGCAATTTAATTGTGCTATGGTTTATTTAGAGTCTCTACAATTCTGTGCCGCAGAGCAAACTTATTAATATTAATAATGCATATACAGCAATACTTTAGTATTTTGCAGACTACTACTAATAAATTAATTGTTTTATTAATAAATTAATTATTAACATATGTATTTATACATATATTAAAATGTCGGACGTTTTTTTTTTCCAAATTGATCAATCAAAATAAAAATAATTTTTAATTTTGGTATAAGCTAGCCGTAAATTCTTAAATATATAAAGACCTGCTTTTTCTCTCTTCATTATCTTGAACTCTCACTTTACTTAAAAATTAGGGTTTTATTCGTTAAAAATAATATATGAATTTTTCCCTGTGTAATTTATTAATAGAGACACTGATATCCTTTAGGTTAAGAAAAAGAAACTCTAAAACAAGTACAAGGACCTAAGATGAAATCGATCTTGCGCCCTTCTTAGACCAACGAAGGTCTTCACATATGAGTTAGGCATCTCCGTGTTCTTATTTATGTATGCGGGTTCGGAGCGAGAAAGAATATACAAATTCTATTCGAACACATTTCCCATAGCTTTTAGAAACAGAACCCAACTTACAATAACCGCCACGGATGGCCAGGTTGTTAAGGCGTGGGCTCGTGAGGTGGAAGTCAGAAGTTCGATTCCCACTAGAACCTGTGTAAGGTTTTTCCAGGATTTCCTTGGTTCTTATATAAATGGTGTTGCCGGAGGGATACCCTAAACTTAGGCCTAAAACGCTTCCTTTCTAAAAAAAAATAAATAAACAAATCCTTTCCCATTCATCATTTCATTTCCTGTATCATCAGTATATGATATTAATACCACTGTGGTGTTAATACCACAAGAGCAGATAATTAGATGTAATGAAAAAGCTGAGGACGAGGTAAGAAGATCAAACGCATACGTATGCAAAGACAACCCCCAAACACAAATAACTAACAAGAATAGAAAATATAGAAAACAACTTTAAACAAATCAACAGGAAGAGATAATTAGAAGAAGAAGATAAAGGGTAAGGAAGAAGGGAATATGGAGATGAAAATGCCTAAAAAATATAATAAACGGGGATAATGTTGATTTACAACCTGAAGTAGAGAATATACCTATAAGAGTTTTGACATCGGGAAGAAGATGGAAGAAGGAAGATTACAGAAGGAGAAGGAAGGATGTTGGAGATATACGGGAATGAGCCGCGGCAGGAGATGGAGGATGGAGTAGTGGT
This sequence comes from Metallyticus violacea, assembly GCA_030762175.1. Lineage (NCBI taxonomy): Eukaryota > Metazoa > Arthropoda > Insecta > Mantodea > Metallyticidae > Metallyticus > Metallyticus violacea. The sequence continues at coordinate 1,761,640 of CM060841.1, read as the reverse complement.
GTCCGGAGAGGAGGAGCTGAGAGCAAGAAATGGTGCAACCAGGGGACCAGGAGGATCAAGCGAGATGGAAGAAGGAATGGTTGGGAAGAAAAGATGGAGAGTAATATGGTGGAAGCGAGGTGATAGTGTTTAATGAGTTCAAGTGTTGGGACAAATAAATGAAATGAGTAGGAAAGATTAATAATGATAAATGAACTTTAAGTGAAGTAAGTTGTCAAATAGAAGGATGTTATTATAATTGTAATAAATTAAGGAGAATTGAAACAATTAAGGATAATATCCAATTTAAGAGAATTTCTGCCGAGTACTGGATACCAGTACATACCACTAGTAACCAGTGGTTAGTAATAGTATAGTTGTATAGGTATGGAATAAATTTAAAGGATAGAATAGCTGGCTACCAGTTATAATTCCTACTGGCTCCCAGTAATATTGTTAAATTGTTAATTTGGTAGTTTTGTAGATTTTGGAAGATTAATTTGGGAAGTAATTAAGTAAATTTATATTTTGGTTCAATTAATTTTTTTTGTTTATTGTTTTATTATATTATTTTAATCTAGTTATTAGGAAAATCTGTAAAATAATGTATTGAAATATTATTGAATTGTATAGTTATAATAACAATAAATGGAAATTTTGATATACACGCCCTGGTTTAGGAAACCAGGTACCAGGGTAATGTATACAGATTTTATATTATATTATATTATATTATATTATATTATATTATATTATATTATATTATATTATATTATATTATATTATATTATATTATATTATATTATATTATATTATATTATATTATATATCACCAGTATCCATTATCAGTAGTTAAAACGGGCGTTAAATATTATTAAAAAATCGCTTTCAAAAGTCAATGTTTCATTTTCCCCTCATTATCCTGTTTATTATACTGCTCCCCAAATGGGCGAAACAAAAAAGCTGTACTTCCGTTCTGTATTTAGCTAAGGTTTCTATATTGGAACCGTGGCTGTTCATCGACACCGTCCATGACGTTCTGTAATCGTACAGGTGGTAATTGCCAAGTACAACGCACACAACTTTACAATTAGAATGGTTTTAAGTATTCTGTCATTATAAACATTAACAGCAAACATACTATTATTTTAATTAAGTGATGATTTATAATAATAAGAAAATATTTTGCAAATTTGCCATAAGATAACATGAACATCTAATTATATGACAAAATAGGAGTTATAAATTTACTAATTAGAATGGCCTGTCGGGGAAGAAAGACTTTTTCTTAGGTTTTAAAATATTAGGGATGCGTTTTAGAAATATTATCTTGAAATTCTACTGCATACTAGCCATTAGTTAAATACAGATAAGTATTATCTATTTGTTGCTACCGATAGATGTCAAGACTTTTTCTGAAGCTTTGCATAACTTATATCATAGTCTCAATATTTCGTGATGCACCTACTTTGGTCCAAACTTCCTCGAAACTATCCGCATCAAAGTGGCTTAGTTTTGTAACGGTGTGATGTATCATATTCCGTGTGAAAGAAGTGTGCCATGGGCTAAGGCCAGTGTAATACGTTACCTGTGCCAATGAAGTGAAGGTGAATTAGTCTTAGTACAGCCACATACCTCTAGCCGGCTTCCTTTAGAGGTCAACACATCCCAGGAAGTTGGCAGTATTGCATTCAGTCTTGAGCAGTGGCGGCTCGTGAAAATGTAATTTTTGGTAGAACGGTTCTTAAAGTACAGCTAATCACGGGCTTTATATTATAGGTGCATGTGTACCTTCAGATACTGTGGTGCTGACTCTGATGTCAGTGTTACCAACTAAAAGAACACTGGGTAGGACATATTATGAAGTTGCCCAAATAAATGTTTAACTTTTCAAAGACAAACAATATATATATTAAATAAAATAAATAAAATATGTGTAAAATAGAGTGAAAATTTAAAAGATTAAGCAAAATAAGGAGAAAAGGAAAAAGTAAACAATTTACTCCTTACACATGTACGTACGAATATTTCGAAAATAGTGTCACTATATTCCCTACCTTCTCGAACCTGAGCTCTCTAATTTCGTTTAAAACTGCACCTACTCCCTCATTCTCCTTCCTATCTGCTAGTTACTGCCCTCTCTCCCCGCTAACAAATAGGTCCGGTAGCTATCTTTTGCACCATTCTTCCGTTCCCTTGCAGTACGCCAAAATATGTTCCCATATTCTTTCTGTGTACATGAAGGTCAGTTTCGCGTACCTTTCTGTCTGTTACTTTAGTCATCCGTCACGCGCCTAACCTAAACCAAACGAGACCCTCAGACTTTCACACTCCGAAAGAGTCAACTGCCAGTTAATGTCCCTCAAGCGTTTCTTAATTTTCCTCCAAGTCTCTCTTCGGTTTCCTCGTTCTGCTATCTGCATGTTACCCTTGCTTATATTTTCCAGACCTCGGTCTTATCCCCCCCATTCTCAGCTGCTCATGGGCAAATCGCCCTAAATAGAATCTGATCTCCGTGAACAATTTACAGCCAGTGCTTCAGTGCTCTACATTCTATAATATCGCCATAGGCAACAAAATCCCTAAGGATTCCGACATTTCCTGTATCCCCCCTCACTCTTAAAACCCGTCCTCACCCAATCCAATTTCTCTGTTCATTCTCAACCCCAGACGTCATTGTAGATCGTACTACTGCCCCATATATTGTCCCTAACAGCCCTGCCGGAACATTTGGAATTCTGCTTCTTATACGGAGAGTTTCTGCGGTTTTCAAATTCGCTTTAAATTTCGCCCCTCCTCCATTAATCGAGAAAGTTAGCCCAAGGTACACGAAATTCTTCACTTTATCTAATGTCTGTCCCGCATATTCCATGCTATAAATAGTTCCGTTCATGAAGGTCGTAGTCTTTGTTTTACTTGTATTTGCCAAGTAAAATATCACACTAGGTCTGTAGTGCGTTAGTCCAGTCTGTAGTAGAAACCATTGTCATATGATCCGCGTACAACACAGCTGGTACCTGTATGTCACAAGCAGGTAGAGCATAAGAAGTTTGTAAGGGTGCGTTGTATTCAATAATTGCTTGATATTAGCAAATATAAATATAAATGCATTTCATCATTGTAAATATTGGCACAGGTGTCTAAAATTATATAATTGTTGTTATATAATTTTAGACACCAAAAGATGTTATGTACCAAAAATATGTACTGGGAAGTGAGAAGGTGGAGAGACTATTGGAAGAAATTGGAATGAGGGATGTGTGGCAATTAGATGAAAGTGACATCAGTGGATTTTGGAAAGAAACGAGACAGGGGGTAGAAGATATAGAAGATATAGAGAAGCAAGCAATTCGGGCTAGCTTAGAGGATGAGTTCTTTATATTCATATAAAACAGTTAAAAGAAATACATCAAATAATTGTGATCGATTCGGAAGAATAGATGCAAGAGTATTATTTCTAGAAGGATTAAGAAAACTTTTCAAAAAGAATGTATAATGTGCGGGAAAGTGGATAATGTGCTCCATTATCTAATACAATGTGAAATGGGGGGAGCGTATCTGGGATGAAAAATGAGATAAACTACATAGTAGCAATTAAAATGTCGTCAGATACGAGGGTAGAGAAAATAAACATGATTGGGGAATTCTTAGGATAAGCGAAGGGGCGCTCACAGTTGTGGAGATGGTTTACTGTAGTTAAAGCATGAGAGAACGTTGGTTTTGGTGTTGTAAAGTTTGCATGCTTGTGTAAATTAATAATATTGGTTGTGGAAATAAATTCATTGATTCATTATATCATTTTTTAAAGTCTTGTTACTGATAATAGTAGGGGAATTAAAATATGGTAATTAAATAATTGATTGGAATAAATATACAAAATTGATGTCTCGTTAGTATAATTTCTATCAAGTTTAATATTCTAAGCAGTTGTGAAACAACAAATGTAATAATATAATTGATAGTTATTATGTCAGTTAACATTAAAAACACAATAAATTTTATATCATGTTTCACAAATGTTTTAATATTTTACACTTTTCTGTTTTGCTCTGTGAATCAGACATTTTGTTGGCTATACTTAGAAGAGCCCGTCTAACGGCAGTAAAAGCAAATATGAAATTAAACAGTGGTGTAAATGGAACTACGGTCATCAGTTGAGAACTGTGTCATGTCAATGTTAATTCAAGCATCAATTTGTCTGTCTGTGCGTCTGAAACAGTGAACGAGTAAACATGAAAGCTGCTTTTTCCCAATGCACCATAATTGAACAACAGCAGCAGTAAGAGCTCTTTGGACAGAAGGGATGCTCCTGCTGAGATTTATCGCTGAATATTGCAACAGATTCTTACACACTACAAAGGAAACTTTATTAAAGACTTGATATGGGCGCCGTCATAAACTTTATTTATTGAGGTAATTCATTCATTCGAGAAGATCGATGGATATCTCTATTAGGTTGTTATACCTCCTGTCAGAAGCGCCCTGTCACATTTCATCTTGTACTACGTAAGTGCCAATTTTCCATCGCAGGAAGATATGAACACATAGTCGCGGATTAGATTAATTTTCGTTATTAATAGTAGTCTCTGTTATTATTATAGAAAAATTTTGAACAATTAATGGACAAAATTGCTATAGAGAAGTCACGATTTATGAATTTTGGGATAGCAGTGCATTTTTTTGAAGCAAACACTGAATGCATACAAGTCCATTAATGTGAGGAAATACATTGAGAACAACATACGATGAAGTGATCTTAATTTGCGCAAATTTTCCATGAAATAAAATAAATGAAGTACCGCATACGGTGGGAAACGTGTCTGTTGGTCATATGCAGTCTAAAAAGAGCTTTTGTATTTCTCTTGAGCGACACTTTTGGTATGCATTAAGCAACATGTATCAAGTTAGAGGAATGAGCCAAGCAACCGGAGTTCCTATTTGTTGCATTTAAAATTTAATAGATAAAATGTGCTAACGCTCAATCTTGTTACATTTAAATTTTTTGACGCATGATAAGGGGCACGTTTTCTATCATCTCTAGAATTCTTTCTTCCCCAATCCATGATTTGCATTCTTTTAATTTCTTTCATGTCAACTGGGTCATACTTTTTCTTTATTCCCCTTTGGGCTGTAATTCAACATTTCATTCGGACAATTGCATTCTTAACTGACGACTTGTTCGGGTTTCCCGGTTTTGGCTTATTTTATTGTCTACTAATGTAACATTTCTGTCTTATTTAATCATTACCAATTCCGATTGTATTTTATTTAGCAATGTCAGTAACGCTATCACTTCATACATATTTATGGTTGTATCTTTCATAAAATTATTTTTAAAAGTACTGTGTAACATCTGAAATGTATTTCCTTTTACTCAAGTTATAGCATAATTTAAATGTATTACAGCCTCGGTATTTGAAATTGGATACCTGCTCTAAAATATTATTTGCTAATACAATTTAACTTTCTGCCTTTTTCCCTTTAAAAATTTACTATCTTCGGTGTTATGCATCAGTATTTGATTTATTACTTATTTATTTTTTCAAATCTCCAAATATTACAGCTCCCTATTCAATCATATGGAATGTTAGGATTATAATTTTCCCTATGTTACAGAATAGTAACTCTTCTTCTTCTCACTGATGCTACAGCCCAAAGTGATACTTGGCCTGCCGCAGCGACCTCTGCTTCTTCTATTTCCGTCTTGCGGCCTCATTGATAGAAAGAAATATTCCAGGGAGCATGTGATCAGCATTCCAGCACCCGACCTGTCACCTATCCCGCGGTTTCTTAGATCGACGAAAGCCACCTCTCTATCAGGCAGCTCCCCAATTATCCTCAAGAGGCTGATAGAGCCCGTTCCATACCTTCCTGACTTAGAAAAATCCTAAGCAGATACCGGGAATCGAACTTGAGCCTCCCGACTAGCAGTCAGGAACGCTAACCACTAGTCTCAGAATAATAACTATAGTTTTAACGACCTCGGGTGGCGCGGACTCGTGAGCGGGAGGTCTGGGGTTCGATTCCCGCCCAGGTTTTCCTCATTTCTCATAAATGGCAAATGCCGGGGAGGTACCCTAAACTTAGGCTTGGAACGCTTCCTTCCTTAAAAATAAAAATCCTTTCCCACTTTATCTTTTCATCTCATGTATCATCAGTGTCCACCGCCTGTGCTGCGTCAGTAGTAACAAGGGCGTTAAATACCATTGAAAATAACTATAGTTTTATAAGTTTTAGCACTACCCACTTTTTTCTGTGGTTCCGAATCTTAATAATAAAAAATCTGATCAAAAGAAGATATTAGTGACCGAAAACAAACTTCTTCATTCAGTAAAAATATGTACAAGAGAGGAAAGAATTTCTTATTAAGTTATAAGACAAGTTTTTAACATATTTTCAGTAATAGAAAAAATACGTGTAGGCAAAATTAGAAAGATCGTGTTAATGTAATGGACCAAAGCCAATACCCAAACAAATTATTTCTTATCAATCCATAGGTAAAAGAGAGGTTGGCAGACCCAGAAAAAGATGCAACTGAAGTCAGACCTAATCCACGGTTGCAGACAATGATGATAATGATAATGATAATAACAATGTTTTACAAATATAAGATATAAATTTATACAGCAAGCATGTTTATGAAATAATGATAATGTTTTATAAATATAAGATATAAATTTATACAGCAAGCATGTTTATGAAATACTTGAAGATGTCCGATCACACTTTACATTTTTGCATGGTGAAGAGTAAAATTGAACAATAGATGAGATCTTCCTTTTGATTTTTCATATCTGCACATAGTTATTGCAGAGTGAAATAACAATTATTTGTAGATAGATGGAAGTTTCCACGACCGCTAACAAAACACATATGGATTTAAAGTACTTTGCAGTCATTCGATGTAGAACAGTGAGGAAGTAGAAATCCTTAGTAAATGTTAACTTGGCCTTGAAGTTTTTAAGAGTGATTTTTATGCTGAGATTATTAAGATGTGACCTTGCCCAATTTTTAGTAATACAATCAGATCTGTCATTTCCGACGATTCTTTGACCCAAGATAAACGTTTATTGTGATTAGTGCTTTCTGATATACAGGATCCTCATGTAATTGGAAATGTGCAGAAAATTACTTTGTAAATTTCTCATCTTTTTCCAAGGGAAAACATGTCATGTGATCAGAACCATAGCACTCAGCTTTTGTTTCTTTCATTAATAGTAAATATTAATTAATATTGTACTCGCCATCATAGTAGATACTCCACTTTTGAGACATCCTCCTCAATTCATCCTCCCGAACACTGTAAACTTCCTCCGGATACTTTCTCTCAGCTCCTCCACGGGCTTTGTTTGAGGCACAAAAATAATTTCATATGGCTAAGGTGGAGCAACTGAGTGGCTTTATACGCACTGAAGCTTTATATACCAACTGCGGAATTGGGTTACAGACTTTCGAGTAGAAGTTTCTAATCGATAGATATTTCAACTTGCATAGGCAAATGCTAATGAAGTATGCAAAGCGCGTGTATTTTAGCAATCTTGCAGTTATTTCTTTTGTCTTCGAACTACTTTCATTCAGAACTTCCTCCTCGATTAGTAACAACAATTCATTCTTCAAGACTCTATTTCCAAAATGAAACGATTTTGACCATTCTTTCACAGGAGAATTTGAAGGAAAGTTTCCCCGTACATCGTCAAGGCATTGTTTAACATCACTGAGTGAACGTTCTTTTTTAGTTAAAAATGTAATCACTGCTCTGTATTCACTTTTGAACATAATGCAGTACATTTGACATTTGAGCTTTTCCAAGGTTTAGGCGAAAAGAAAATGCAGCGCTTACACTCCTGGAATCTATATCACATGCATGATCATTACAACAATAAATTTATGTCAGACCAGGAACTTACGGACTATACCACTTAGGTGACTGGTGTGGCCTTGGTTCAGCACGCGCTGCGTTCAGCTGTGGGTGACTGAAAAACGGTGAAGGGTTTATTGTTAAAACGAAATACTTTTGCAACTTTTTCAAAGATATGGGTCACAGGATAGTGCTACATGCCAAATGCTGGAGTATTAGAATATTATACCCAGGCAGTCTTAACTAGATTGATGCTCGTTTTTCCTAGAGACAAGAAACTAAACATACTCATTGCTTCATTTTCATCTGAATGATTCTTATGCGAAAATATAGAGGTGTAAATCCTTAGAATCCCCAGAGAAGACCTGTTAAAATACCGCGCAACTCTTTTACGATGCCTGAGCATATTAAAATTGTAGCGACGTTTTACAGTCTGTCTTGACTTAGCAAGTTCAGAGTCTTGAAACAAAGAATATCACGCTAGCGCAAACTGGTGTTTTTACTACAGATTTCCAACCCGTTTGAGAGTTCTGAATAAGAATATTGTGTGCAGGAAACAGAATTTTTGAACAAAAGCTTATTACAATTCTCTCGGCTGAAAATTATGAGCAAAACCATTATTTATTATTATTCTGTAGTGATAAATGTAAGAAATTAAATGTACTTCATCTCTCGTGAGAAAGTTTTTTTTAGTGGCATTTCGCCGTTTACTAGAAACATTTTTCTATAAAGGTGTTCCATGTTGTAAGAATGCAAGGACTGACTGACTCCAGATCCGGAAGGAAATATCGCCTACAAAAAATGGAACGCAATAGTTCGACCTTGGCCTGATGTGTAATAGGTGCCTCTGAGCTGGCGACCTTCTTGGGTGGAGCTGTCCACTTTATGCATTGTTGTAAGGTCACAGAGAGACGGGATTAATCCCAGGAAAATGTCATTTCCATTTCTGCTGCTTTCGTTCACCACTCTTGTACAATTTGCAGAAATACAAAATAACTGGACTATTCGAATCAACAAATGTACGACTTTTTAAGTTCTAAGTTAACTCTTACGTGTCTTTCAGAAACAAACGATTTTTTGGTTATTTAAAAAGTCCTCTATACACTTCTTCAGCCATTTTGAAATTGAACAAACAGTTTATTGTTTCTACGCTCAACATTAACTTCTTATTCTATTTTTCAAAATCCTTACAGTTGCTTAACGCTGAATAAAACAGGAGAGTGAGTAGAATGGATTCTTAACGTAAATTGAATGTATACCCATAACGAATTTAATAATTCAAATGCTTTAGTTTTTAGTTTTCATAGAGAATGAATGTATCAGATTCCCAGCTGTGGGCACATCGCAGTGCGTCCGTTTGTTTACTGATGGATTCGGGTTCACTCCTCGGTCAAGACATGTTACCTCGGAAAGTATTTTTTTTTTAAAAAAATCTGGAATTGAACTACAGCGCTAAGGGCCTTGGTCTGATTTCATTCGTTGCCTCTAAAGATCTCGGCATTTGGCGCGACATTAAACGTTTTTTTTTAATAGTGTTTAACGCCTGTTTTTACTACTGAGGCACTATAGGCGGCGCACACTGATGACACATGAGATGAAATGATAAATTGGGAAAGGATTTTTTAAGGAAGAAAATGTTCCAGGCCTCTCCGGCATGTCATTTATGACGACTGAGGAAAACTTGGAAAAAACCTCAGTCAGGGAGGACGGTCCTGACGGGATTGGAACCCCAGTCCTCTCGCTCACGAGTCCGCGCCTTAACGACCTCGGCCACCCGTGACTGTGAGACAGAGAGAGATATTAAACGCTTACATAACATTCCAGAATAGTTATAATATAAATAACAAAAAATTTTAGTTTTGTGAGCAAATATATAAATAACAAAAATTTTTAATTTTGTGAGCAAATATACAAACAAAATAAAATCACTATTAACACATGTGCCATGCAAAGTTTTTACACATCTCTTAAAATCTTAAAATTAATATATTAGTAACAATATATTAATTGAAACTCGAAATGGTTCGCTAATACTTCTCTAAGAGGAGCCATTATCTAAATATTAACAAAATCGCAGTGTAAAAATTAGTGATTTTTAAAGCATTGCAAGTTACATTTTCGCTTTCATTATAATTACATTCTATTTATATTCTATATTAAATTTTGTTTTAAAATGTATTTTTTCTCGCGCTGAACTAATAGTAGTATGCACAATGGTGTAACCAGCTGTTATTGTTTTTTTTTTCCGTCCTGACAGTTTCAGGGTTCTAAACAAGTTTTGAATGTAAACTTTACATATATATTTATATAATATCACTGATTTGCACAATGGCCTGATTTCTAAACTGCTATAAGAAACGCAACATGAAAAAAATGCAATATATTGACGTAACGTGTTTCAGTCTAAATAGATTAGTGTTTTAACTTTCTGTGTTAAATCCCTGTTGCCAACACTGGATTGCTATAAAAAGTTATATTCCTAAATGCTGTTTCTAATTTCAAGGTCTTGTATTAAAATAACTACTTTTAGTGTGAGGTTATCTAAAGAACTGTTTTTGTTTAAAGATTTGCTTTTATTACTGCTTAGATATAATTGTCATAATCTACAATGGAATTTTCCTGGAATTATAGAATTCACTCTATAACCGTTGATAATTGTTAATAACAGTGTTATAATTGATTATAATCAAATGTATTTGTTGATAATAAGGTCTGTTAATTCCTCTGTACACAAATAAATACACATAGTCTACAAACTTACGTACATATGTGTCCAGGTTTTATTGTTTCATTATTATTATTATTATTATTATTATTATTATTATTATTATTATTATTATTATTATTATCATTGTTGTTGTTATTATATCTGAATAGCATATTCCATTTAATTAATTTTTACTCATGTTTATGAAAAATAAAAAGCGATCTTTATTTAATAGGAACTAAAAATATATATTTTCATAAAAATCAAAAAGTTTGCACACAAAGCACGAGATATTTCGGATAGTTGCATATCCTTCAATGGTAATCATCTAAGTTCACCGTCGATGACCTTTTTTACATAACATGTGCTATATTGAACGTATAAACAAATCCCTATAGCGTCTCGCAAGATAAAGAGTACTAGATCTAACTAAATATCTGATTTTCCATGTACTTAATCAAGATCTATAAACACTATGATATAACGTAATATGCTATAGCAATATTTTTGTGTAATGGTCAACCTGAGCTCTTATTTATTACAGTGGCACCAATACCAGGTGCGCGAATCCAGCGTGCTTTTATGATACATTAAGTCTGTTTGATTTAGTGCAATATATCAATCGACTTGTTGCATTTCTATTTCCCTGGTTAACAATCTTTTCAGACCTGAGCTGTCTCACTTTCATCAGAAATTTACCTAATGTCCCTTCTCCTTTCTTGCCTGCAGTAGAACCCAGTACGACCATCTCCCTCTATTCGATCCCGTAAAAGTTTGTGGTAGAACTTTTTCCTCCATTCTTCCGTACCTTTACATTCAGTCTGAAGATGTGTCTGCGATTCCCCCTCCGAATAGATGGAGGAAATTCTCCGCTCATAGTTGTCAGCGATCTTAATTATCCGCCATTTCCCTAGTCTGAGCCACTCGAGACCTTTTCTAGTGAACTCGATCCGTGTTTTGATAAATTGCTGCATCAACTTTTCAGGTTTTATCTCCGATTGAACTTCCAGCGAAATTATCCCTCTGCATTGCGCATTTGTCTGTTACTTATCCATATCTCCCAAACGGTTCTCAGCCCTCCTTCAAGCGTTCTTTCTATTCCCCTGACCCAACATCCTAACGGAGCTCAACCCTATTGTTTACGTTAATTTACTTATGTCATGCTTCATTTCATCCCCAGCTGCCCATGCCCTAAAGTAACTCAAATAACCTCGCAGTATATTCAAGTGTTATCTCGTTAATATGTAATATGATTAGTTTGCGTACTATTACCGTAATTAACTATTAATGTGCCGTGCTAAGGCATTCCTTAAACATTATTGGACCCTAAGTGAAATACTAAAGCAAAAACAAACGAGGGAGGGAGGGAGGTAATTACCAATCTAAAATTTCTAATAAATTGTAGTCTACAAATCTGGAACACTTTGTTTCGTGTTGTACTAAACCAGACTGTGTCACTTGTACCTTTTGTTACTCCTTTAAAACTTGAGGCTTGGATGATAAAACATATAAACAAGTTTTGCACGTTTATAATAGTTTGAAATATGTATCTTGGAAGTGTTGAGCGCCTTAATACTACCCGTAGCGTCTGAATGAAAGTGGATTGTGTAAAACTACATACCACTTGAGGTTCAACCATATGAGTGTGATTTCCTTTCCAATGGTACTGAACTTTATAAATTTTTGTGTTTGAAATATTATTTAAAATTTCACTACGACGAATCTGTTATGTATCCAGCAATATACAACGAACATTACTTTATGCAAAATATTCGAGCAAGCAGTCCTTACGTAAGGTACATTTGATATTATTAAGTTTTAGACTAGGTACTGTCGATCTAGGAACGTGGATCTTACTGTTTTCTTTATTTTCTGTGCTTTTCAAACCATCAACATTATTCACCGTGCAAACAGCATTTATCAAACTTAACGATTCTCTCATGGAGTAGTCGAGATTGCGAATTCCCATAAACATGATATAGGAAAACGGTTATGCAACTAAAGCTATCTATTTGCTAAGCCACGAAGGATTATATACAGGAGGGAACTCCAGTCCCGAGCGACAGCGGAGAGAGCCGAGCTCCGCTTGTAAGAGTGTAAATGTTCCATGTACAGTTTTTCTGTCAAACGTAACGTAACCTATACGTTGTCCTCCTTAACTTTCTGGGTGCAATATGTTGTGCCTTATTACAAAATTAAGTTATTCACTTTTTACCACGCATTGTGTTATTGGAATTCGCAATTGAATAACACACACACACACACACACACACATACTCACTCACTAACCTTAAAGCAACTTCGGATTAATCCTAGAAACTGAGGGATCCAGTGGTTTGCAGCGGCTCGCTACGGCCTAATGGCCTATGTTCGCCTCCTTTTTGTAAATATAAAGTGTTAGGGACGGGTAAATCACTGTAATCGTGGCAACGTTTCTTTGATTCCAGCAGGTAAAAAATCGTAAATATAAATTTATAGCGAATTGTGCACCTGATACTATGTTAGCGAGTAAATCATTGTAAAGATGATTAATCTCTCTTAACTCCAAAAGAAGAAGAACAAACAAAAAGAGCTTCAGAGCATGACGCTCTAACCGTCTGAGATATCAACCCATTGCGTTAACAGGCCGTATTATCTAGCTCTATTTGTGCATTTCACCACCCTCGGCTTTCTCCGCTACCGCTCGGGAATGGCTCTGGACTGGAGCTCCAGTAAATTTGTCCTGTCTGTAACGAAAGCTCATAATGGCGTCTAGGCAGCGAATGTTATATGAAAAGTACAGAATGAACTGTTTAGTAATTCAAAGTAATAATAAAAATTCAGTGAAAGCAATAATAACCAAATAACATTTAAAAAATCGCTCCCAACTATCTGCTATCATACATTACATTAGATTGAAAATTGAATTAAGAGGTATTCAATTTAATTAGTTTTGTGCATTAGAAAGAAGTAATTTCAAATTATTTTTAGTTAATCGTTAGCATCTGGTTAAGACTCAGTTTGTCTCTCACCCTGCAAAATATATTAGGTAGGTTTCGACACCATTTTTTGCCATACATCATTAGGAATATTGTCGCAATAGGCTTGGAACTATAACACTTACAAAAATTACTAACGCTTTATTTAAAAATAAATATATTCGTCATACATTTTTCTGTCTTTACAAAAAATGTACTCCTCTGCATAAAAGGCTACAACATATTGCAAAATTATGTTAGATTGCTTGATCCCTGCCTTTCAAACGACCGTATTTTATGATAATTTGCACAATTTTAAAATATACATACAACAAACCACTCAATTTGAAATGTGTCGAAATTATAAATTAAGATAACCAAACCTTAGAGTTTTACAGAATTTAGGGAGAGAGGGAAGCCCGGACGTAGAGCGTGTTTTATAACTCCTGCCAGAGGTCAACGAGTATCACGTAGATGTGACATGGAAATTGCATCAGATATACAACACGTGTAACGATTTATCACAGGCTTTTTAAAAGTCAAAAGCAGTACAGCAAAAAAGTATTTCGTTCACCCTCTACCAAAACATAAAAAAGTGTGTAGCTTGGGGCTGTCTAATCTCAAAACAGAAACTCTGCTACTTAGTAAAGCATTAAGCCCCCAACAATAACAATAGTTTAACTCTTTCAAAATACTGCAGTCTTTCAGGGAGAGATCTTTGACCTATGCTCAAAAGGCTATCATGATAGCACCATTTTGATCCTTTCTGACAGTAAAGCAGCACTTGATTCTTACAAAACTGGTTCCGGACTGTCTTCAAACATTGATGGTTCTGTCATGGACAACTCGTGGAGTTCAAATGGGTACAAGGTATTCGAATGAAGAAGCAGACCAACTGTTCAAGAAGGGGACACCCATTGAATGAACCAGCCTTGGGTGTTAATAAATCATAGCTAGAGCCGCAATAACGTTATGGGCCAAATCAACACAATAAACAACGGTTCAATTATCCCGGACAAAATTTTGCGAAAATCTTTCTCAATGGACGTAACCGCACACTCACTAAAACACTTCTGAAGTTCGGCACCAGAAAGTTAAGACGACTTGTGGAATTAATTACCGGACATGGACATTTCACTACAGAAAATGTAGCTCTGTCAAGGAGAACCCATCTGCAGATTTTGTAAACAACATTACGAAACTGTGAAGCGCCAAGTCTTAGAATGTGAGCTTCTAGAGAGGAAGAGATTCCAACTCTTTGGTTCGCAAACATGTAACAATGGGAGGGCTATGGACCTAATTAAGGATACAGAGTTCGAGTAGTTTGAGGTTGCACAAAAAGCATGTGCCTGAAGTGCGGGAGTCCATGATATCTCTACAAACCCTTTTACTATTACTACTGATTGATTGATTTATTTACGGACTCTGTTTAATATTTAAGGTCATCAGCGTCCCATTCAAATCAGGGAGTGAAACGGCCGACAAATTTTGCTCAGAGGCCTCTTCTTTCAGGCTTGAGGTTCTTTTTCGTGCCGTAAATGTACGACACGGGACCCACGACTTTACTTTCTTTCCGAAGGAAGCCTTACTTAGGATTTTTACGTCCGAAAAAATCCATCGGTCCTGGCCGGGTTCGAACCCGCGATCTTGGGTTTAGAAGGCAAGTATGGTAACCACTACATCACCAGGACCGACATACAATACTACTACTACTACTACTACTACTACTACTACTACTACTACTACTACTACTACTATTACTACTACTATTACTACTATTACTACTACTATTACTACTATTACTACTACTAATACTACTACTATTACTAGTACTACTACTACTACTACTGTTACTATTACTACTACTAATACTACTACTACTACTACTACTACTACTACTACTATTACTACTACTACTACTATTACTACTACTACTATTACTACTATTACTACTATTACTACTACTACTACTACTGCTACTATTACTACTATTATTACTACTACTACTATTACTATTATTACTACTACTACTATTACTACTACTACTATTACTACTACTACTGCTACTATTACTACTACTGCTACTATTACTACTACTACTACTATTACCACTACTACTACTACTATTACTACTACTACTACTGCTATTACTACTACTACTACTATTACTGCTACTACTACTATTATTACTACTATTATTACTACTACTACTGCTACTATTACTACTACTATTACTACTACTACTACTACTACTACTGCTACTATTACTACTACTACTACTACTACTACTATTACTACTACTACTATTACTACTACTACTATTACTACTACTACTACTATTACTACTACTACTACTACTATTACTACTACTACTAGTAAGGTGCATTTGAATTGAATTCGGAATGCACTGGATTTCAGTTCCGGATAATTGCACTTAATACAATATTTGAGTTTTAGGTAAAGAAGAGAAAAGCAAAAGGTGGGAGCAACAAATGCAAATGACACATTCCACTTCTTCTTCCGTCAGTCTTAGTGCTCTAGAGGTAACCATACTTGCATCGTAGTCCCAAGATCGAGAGTTCAATCCCGACCAGGGTAAAAATTCTAAATATGGCTTCCTTCGGAAGGTAAGTAAAGCCGTGGGTCCCGCATGGTAGATTTACGGCACGATAAAGAACCTCAAGCCTGAAAGAAGTGGCTCTGAATAAAATAGTATCGCCCGTTTTACACCCTTATTTGAATGGGACGCTGATGACCTGAGATGTTATAGAGTGTCTGTAAATAAAACAAAAACATAACTTCTTCTGCAATTCATCCATTGGAGTTTTTTAATCAGAAGTAAAATATAATGAAGTAAAATGCTCGTCCTTCCAATCTCTCGTCTACTTGCTGGTGTATAAAGAACTTGCAAGAAGATGTAATGGCATCTTTTGCCAGGGCAGTTACTTTAGATGTTTCTCTCTCTCTCTCTCTCTCTCTCTCTCTGAGGCGCACTACTGGCAGAGCTCTTAATAATTCCTGAGCTCTATAGCCCCTAAGGGCATAACCTTATCGCACGACCCCTGCGTCCTGTCTCCGTCTTGAGACATCATTAACAAAGTGCAATATTTCAGAGGGACATGTGAGCAGCACACCGCATTCGGCCGGTCATTATCACGCGACCTTCTCTATCTGGGAACGTTATCTTTCCATTCAGTTGTCATCACGAGGTTGGGTTGACCCCGTCCCAGACCTCCAGACTCCCTAACTTAGAAGATTTCAATAACTCTTAACATTTATACACCCAGTCATATAACAGAGTTATAGTTTTTACACTACCTTCCTTGTTATGTTTCTTCTTTAATATGTCGTTTATAGAGTTGTATTTCTGCATTGTATTTCAGACCAGCTTAAAACTTAGCTGTAAGCTGTTTAAATCCTTTATCAATTTTAATAGGAATTACAAGCGTTTTCAAACACTTCATTTATTAATGTAGGCCTTTGTGTGCGTTTTAAGAAATACATACATTCACTAACCTAACCTAACCTAACCCAGCTAGCTTATCGAATGATAAGAAATATTCGCGCTTTAATACAAAAAACTAGATTACATAGAATAACGGTACCTTATCCCTTTCAAAATTACTCCCTTTGTTAAACACTTTCAAAACGGCCTGCAAAGCCCTCTTCGGGATTTTTTGTTGCATTCTCTTTAATTTCTGAAAATATATTCTCTCCTTCAACAACAAAATGCCAAAAAATGCAGAGCTCTAGTCAGGCTAACATGTTTTTACCAAAATATCTGTACAAAAGAACGTGAACCTATGGTCACAATAAAATTTAGTATCACTGTCGACGGTGTGAGATCTGCTCTGACTGTCAAGTCAACCAAGGACGCGGGGTTTGTTCTCGAGAAAATATTCCTTTATTTCCTCTTACAAACAACTTTAACGATAAGCTTTCACTTATTTTTATTTTGTAAGTTTCTGCTTACATTAGGTAAATTCTATTCAATTTTCATGTATTAAGATGTTTGCTTGCTTATAGCTGTAATTCATGCACAGTAGACAATGTGGCGGTATGAATTCTACGTTTCTTATTCTCAAAACATTAACATTAAGGTTAATCTACGAATTTCTTGTACAGCGCATGTGCTTCAGAACATGAACATATACAAAGTGGTGTTACATTAATGAATATTGACATTTAAAATGCTGAATAATTCCATTAAATATAACAAAATCATTTATTTTACAATAGAGAAAAAATAGTACTCACTATATGTGAGCAATATAGTGATATTTTTATCATATTAGTCATTCTGTCTTACGATGGAATACTGTAACATTATTCATCTGTAAATTCGTCAATGTAAGACAGATTTGCAATCTTTCCTCATTACTTAAAAATTTGAGAGTAATTGGGAGAGCATTGTATATTCTGATATACTCTCAACAAATTCCTTTTTGTATCAAGATAAATTTGTAATGATCCTATGCAGATTGCACGTTGGTGTAGTGTTATGTATTTGAGTTTATCTTGATTTTTAATATAAAAGTTGATAAAAGAAAGTATATATTCACAAGTATTGACATGCTTACTTTTCAAAGTAAACTAGATTACTAGATATCTGCGTTAAGTTCTGTCACATATTATTCGTAATATTTTTCTTTTATAATTTAAACACGCTTTGCTTTAAACTTCGTTTCTGTAAAACATATAACATGTTGTTTTGAAGGTGACTTCAGAATACAGTTGAACGAAACATGCAGGCTTGTGGTTTTAATTACTTTAAGTTAGTATATTTTATGTATTGTCCAGCAATTTTAAAACGTAGAATGTTGGTATTGTTAATTAGTAGCACATGCAATGTTGTAAGTTAATTGCTCATCCTCTTACATTAAATTAATTCCTGTTGCTCTCTTCACCGTTGATCTCAGTGTCCTATATTTCTATTTTTTAGGTTTCATTTAAGTAGTTTTGTGTTTCTTTTCTTATTTCGTAATCGATAACCGTTTATTGTTTTGAGAAACGTTATTTCTATCCTTCTTTTATTTTTTTTTCTCAAACATTCACTTTCTAAATCATAAATTAATGAAACCGCTAAGGTATACAAAATCATAACCACTTCTATGCTAACATTTATTCTAAGAAATTCTTTATTGTAGTGCATTTCTTTGAAATTCAATTATTTTGCATTCATATAATATTTTTATTATATTATCATTTCTAAATAATTAAAAGTGTTTACTTGTTCTAGCACATTCTTGTTCAATACAATTTGTATTTAATTCTCAGTATCGTCCGAATTCATCTCCTACAGCTGTCTGTTCTTCTTTTTGTTTCTTTCCTTTATTTTAATGTATAAATATTAAATAGTGTTGAATATAATGGGCCTCATTGTTGAACTTAAAGTGCTATTATTTCTGGAACAGTTCTTTCATTTCCTTTTCTGCGATCAATTTTGTTTCTGTATATGGTTTGTGTATTTCTCTAACAAAATTCTGTTAAATGCTTTAACTTAATATATGTGATGTAGATTAGGATGCATTCAATTTCAATCAATTGTGTTACAGTAAATATACAATCTGTTCAAGATCTATCTTTATAAAATTCACATTGATATGTTTTGATTTTATTCTCTACTATTAGTTTTATTTAATTAATATTAATAATTTTACTTAAAAATATATTTTATCATGAAAGTTGTCACCTTCTCTGTTTAGACAGCAACCTCAACAGTCGGCAACTTTCTCTATAACGTCGTCATAAATATTGTAAACGCTGATGCAGCTTTTTCATATCAAAGGGAGTGAAGCAAAGATCGTGAAAATCTTTTTCAGTAATGCAGTGATCTGACTTACACACAGGAAGGTCAGCAACGTTGAATGACATGCCGCTAAGGTTACATGATATCGCGAGTAAAACTTGCTAAAACTTATATCGTCAACATTTGATATTTTTCCGTATGGAGTAAGGCAATTGGCTAACTCAACCGATTTTTGACCGATTTCGGCATGTTTGTACATCTTACAGCAGGTAAATATCATTTATAGCCAAAAATTAGCATATTTTTCAAATTTCTGTCTGAGAGCGGTTAAAAGTAACATAGCATCTGATATTGAAAATCGCCATCTCACCAGCCATCGTATCAAACTTGGAATTTTAGGACGGAAAATTAAGAGAGCCGGGAAGTGCAAGGTAACCAAATGTAACATATTCTGTTTTTGACGAAAGTTATTTCAAATTCAGAATATATATAATTTAATGGGCTCTAGAAACATTTACACGTTTAAAATGGTATTTAAAGAGAACATATGCTACTTTAAATTATTGTATCAGGCCTCTTTCACGAAATCCCTAATATTTCAAGTGTTTTTAACATCATTTTGCGGTAAATTTTTTTATCCTTTGTTATCCATTGTTGCAGCAGGTGGTGATGTTCTAGCACAATCCACAGCACTTCGATGGTTCAAGGAATTTAAGGGGGCCGTTTTTCAAGGCGGTCCAGGTGTTCCAGCAACAGCAGTAAACGAAACCATGATTAACACAGGTAAATTTTGTTATCCTCTTCAATTTTAAAGATACTGACTGCCCTGCGTCGCGCACATTGCTGGTTTTTTGGTTGGTAGTTTTGTTTTTACCTTCAGAAAGTTTCTTTATCGGTAACATTTTTTCTCAGCTTTTAAAAAAGCATAAAACAAATTAAATATGTCTACAGTGTTTAAAACATAAATTTGGATCCTAATAAATGCTTGAATGGCAATCAAGGCTAATTTCTCAAAAGAAAACTGGATAATATCATTAAGGGCTATATTTTCCAGAATATTGATTATATAAAAAAAAGTACGGACCATTTAAATAATGTAAACAATGTTCATAGAGCAAGTTAAGAAAATTAAGTTGACAAACATATGAAGTTTAATTTCAAGTGCGATTATCTTGGAACGTTTTCCTAGATATATTTCCTTATCTCAGAAGCTATAAACTCTCCATCTCTACGGTACGACAGTCCGATATCGAGCCTTGACCTGCCGCAGCGACCGCTGCGGCCTCCACCTCCATCTTGCTACATCAATGATAGAGGGCATTATTGCATGAGGCTTTCGAGATCGAAGCACGCCACCTCTCTATTAGGCAACTAACCAATTTTCTCACGAGGTTGGGTGACCGTGTCCCACACCTCCCTAATTTATAAAATTCCTAGGATAGAACTTGGCACCTCCCGACCAGCAGTGAGAAAAGAGACGATCAGGTGGAAATCTTGAATAGTTCTGTAAGCTAATCTGTTAAATGCACTTAACATGACGTTGTTAGCACGATAGATTTTATAAAATTTTGAAGTATAAATTTCACTGTATTTTCATTTTGTTCATTTTTATTTGTGTTGTGTTGGTATAAAATATATTATCTACTAAGTTATTCATTTAACGACACTGTAGCAGAAAGTCAACATGACTGCAAAAAAGTTTTGATGTATACTTTTAAAAATTAAGGAACGTTGTAATTGACACTAAACTTTGTGTATAAAGGGAGAACAGGAAATTTCATCAAGTGCACCTTGAGACACCCACGAGTTCTTTCGCGTGCCAACCAAATTCAAGTTACCGGAAGCAAACGACTTCATTTCCTTGCAGAAGGAAGACAGCCTTCCTATTTTTTTTTTAACCCTGGAGCACAAATTCCCTCACCTCGGGTATGATTGAGCCGGAACCTTGTTGGATTGCAAAGCAGGCGTGCTAAATCCACTTCCAAATCTGAATTGAAGGATAATGAAATGAATGCAGGCAGGTGATGAAGGAATTCGAAAGGGGATGGGTGGAATACAATTGGGGAGATAATCTACGAACCTGTCTCTTATTTTCGAAAAGAAAAAAGTCGGAACGTGTTAAACGCCCAAAGAAAGCTATTTAGAAGCTATCAATTCTTGATAAGGAATAGTCTTGTTCTTGAGCTAGTTTGATTTGTCCATTTGAGTAGACAAAACATAAAATGCTGAACAAAGAATGACCTAAACAAGTTCCCTGTACGTCTGTAGCTACTAAATAACAAGGAACGGACACTAATCTCTCAATAAAACCTTCGCGTTTATAAACATCAGAGCTCAAAGAATGCAGGCTAGTCCGGGACTCTATATGTTTAACTAAACACTGTTACAGGTACAAAACCTGCCCGTGATTACCATATAGATATCAGCAAGCACTGACGTCTTTAGTAGCGCAAGAAACCGCACGTAACAGAGAGATTGGAAATTTGTTAAACATCTTGTTTTTGTTTTTTATTTCTCGAAATTAGTAATATATCTGAACCACTCAATTGATCATGTTATTAGGATTCGCGACCAGCTATGTGCTCTAGTGTTAGCGTTTAAGTCTACGTCTTGGGTTCGGATTCCGTCAGATCAAGCTGTCTGTGTAAGGTTTTTTTCGTAGTTGTTCCTTACCCTGAATGCTCCAAATAGCTTTGAGGCACAAAGGACTCCGTGCTCATTTAATTTTTTTCATCGCTTCAGGCCTACACCCATATTAATAAGGCTTGTTTGTCAGAGATTCGCGAATTCTCTCCAGATATAAATTGATGTTCACGTGTCATTTGCTGTTATCTGATGTTGCGTATCCTTTTAAAGTATGACAACGTTCACATTAATGTTCACTAGAATCCTTAGACTTTTAACACTCGAGTTATTGATGCTATTAACTTTATACACTATAAAGGCCAATGTAACAAATTTTATTTTCAACGGAGTACAATGTAAAATTAGGAGATGTGCTAGAATATGAAAATCTCCAGGATCGAAACGAGAAAAGTTCCGTTTGCTCATACACCAAGAAAATCAATTTGCAATTACATTCTGTAACTTTATTATAGCAATTTAGCAATTTCAAGATACTTCCTTAAAACAATTAACCAAGGAAATACCCATTAGACTGAAAACATAATAATGTTTCAACAAATAAAAGTTGCTCAGTTAACACAAAGAAAACTACAATAAGCTTCACCTCCATATAAATTATCTGGGTAAACCAATTAAATTAAATACTCGCATTTAGAAAATTACCATCGAATAAATTAATGCCGAGTTGCCCTTTCCTAAAAAAATTAGAAGGTAACCTCAGCAAAGAGGCCACGTCACATGGAAAAAGTATCTCAGGACCAGTAGCTAACCATTTGATGTCTGCAAGCGAACTTGGTTCACTCTGGCCATAGAGAATAAGAACAAAAAATGACGTCACCACCCTTAACTATCAATGTATGCAGGCGCATGTTTTAGCCAATAAAGAAGGCACAGAACTGTAAAACATAACGGGAAATAAGCGTACTAGGAACAGGTAAAGATTGGAGAAAGAAAGAACAAAATTAAGATGCTGAATTATAACGTCAAGGCAATTGCGAGTAAAAAACATATAAAAACTGCATCATACTTGAATAATTCTTTGACTGCGGGAACTACATTTAAAGTTTATTTTCTAAATGCTATCATTTGTCATTTCTATTTACAGTATATGACACTAGACATATAAAATAACTAAAGCGTTTAACGATAATGAATGTCTAGATCTTAGTCTGATATAAGACTTGCATAAACTTTAGAGGCATTTATCTGTTAAACTCAACTTAAAAAAATAAAATAATTAAATCCCTCGAAAAATCTCAGATGTAATCTTACCGAAGCAATAATCTGACTTTCGAAAAGGGAGTTCTTGCAATGAAATAATTTTATCCTAAAAAGAATGAATGAAGGAAGCAAGTTTCATTTACAGACCTAGCACACACCTTAGGCTCTTAGCTCAAACATTACAAATAAAAACGTCGTATTTAGAAGACACACATTTTACCAACAATGCAATTCAGTTAAGTACCTCGTATGTACCTACACACTTCGTTGCCCAGCTGAAAAGAATAAAAAGCATCGCTCTGTCAGCAGGTTAGCAGCCCGGAATATGACAGTGAATATCAGCCGGTAGAATCCCCGCACCAGCATCTATAGATTTTTATTCATCTCTGTAAGTTTTCGAGGTCGTTCTAGGTTGAGAGTTATGAAACGTATACACAAAACTTTAAATACCGATCTCAACAATTCGAAGTCAGTACATTGTTTGGCATTAAAGAACACCTGTAGAGAGTAAAAATAATTTATTGCTACCTTTTTAACATTTCACGTTAATTTTATATTAGTTATGTGCAACAAAAAATAAGTTTATCCAGTAAAATAGATGTTAACAGATATTTGTACAAGGGCAAGTACTGAGAGGTTGTTTTTTTCACACAGCAAAGAAAGAATGTTCAAACATGACGAAAGCGAATGTCTCCTACATACAAAATGGAGTTGATTCGTGAAGAGCAACATACTGCGTTTCAAGGTTTGCTTTCGTTTCCAGAAATCCGGCATGTTCAAGGAATTTAAGGAGGGCCGTTTTTCAAGGGTCCAGGTGTTCCAGTAACAGCATTAAACGAAACCATGATTAACACAGGTGGCGTCATTGTTGTGAAGACTGACAATTAACAATTCACAGACATGTTACTTATTTACCATGACAGTGCATTTTCGATTCTACATGATCACTTGAACATGAGATATGTTTGTGCGAGGAGGGACCCAAGATTACTGACCTCTGAACAGAAGACGGTGTGAGTGGAAGAGTGTAGGGAACCATCAAATGTGTCCCCCATCCTCCATACTTCCCAGACTTAGCACCCTTATAACTTTTATCTGTGCCCCTGTCAGAAAAAGGAGCTAAGGAGGCAGCGTTTTTTGGTACTTCCGAGGCCATCGTGAAAAAGGCTGAAGCGGTTTTGAAGAAGAAGTCAAAAGATGGCTTCGAGCACGTGTTCCAGGACCGGCAGACGCGCTGGGCAAAGTACATTCAACTCAACAGAGAATACTTTGAAAAAGACCACACCAATGCATTCCATTCGTTAAGACACAGTCTCAGTCTTGCTTCACTGGCCCTGTAATTTAATTGAAATATACAGTGCACAATTAAAATGTTTGCAGTAAAAATTTCATAATAAAACTATTAATATCATCTTTTGTTTTGCAAATAACTAGCGGCTTTCATGTAATTGTAAATAAAAAATACACCCCATGTACTGGGATTGAACCCCGCTAAAACCAGGCATTGTCACGTGCAGTACAACATGTCCTGAAAATGTCTATTAGATAAACTGGATATGACCGCGTTAACGGGATGGCTTATAAAACGCCGGGCTTGCACAACTTCTCAACCCGCAGAATGGTTTCGTGAAGCTGTTACACATGCTCAAGGATGAGGAGAAGGACAGAAGCATCAATTGCGATAAGAAACGGCTCAGTCAAACGCTATAAGCCAAAAGCGCTGTTCGTAGATTGCAGTACTAATAGCCATGGTCTGTGGAGTTTTTATGAGCTCGTTTGATTAGCTTTTCCACGTCTTTCTTTCCACTCTCAACTTTGTTATACTTGTCATGTACACCGTTATCGTAAAAACGAATGGCTATACTTTGAAGATAGCGTAACAAGTTTCAGAACTGGCAGATATGACGCTTGTTTACGGACAAGCAAATGGAACGATTGTATCAGACGACTTTTCCACAGAGGGATATTCAGCACGTGCCGTATTATTTCCAACGATTAGAGAATTGTCACCACAGATCCCCTACCTAGGATGAAGACGAACTCAACTCGCAGAAGCCTTCAATTACATTCGAGCACGTGAAATTGGTGTCGCTAATGGCACTACGGAAACAGCAGCAGCTGAAGTCCTTTGTTAGCAACCATCACTTTCCACTTTGCACCAATGAAGTCTGTTTCCCAATAGCAAAATTCCAATACGAATTCTATGCTACAGTTGTGAGGAGCTATCAAAGTTTTTGCACTGAACTTGTGGAAGGGCACAGTCAATGATTTCTTATTAGGCATATATCTTCTTCTACTCCGCTTTTTGAGAGAAACACTTACGTTGCGCTTTATGTTCATCAGCGCGTGTGGTTTCAGCACGTTGGAACCCTAGCTCATTTTCCAGATGGTATCTATGAACACTTTAATTGAACTTTGCCTGAAAGATGGATAGGAAAACGGGGCCCTGTTTCTTGACCAGCTAACTCGCGTGTCTGATGCCATTCGATTTCTACTTATGGGGTCATGTAAAATATCTTATCTACGAAACACATTTAGAGTATGAGGAGGACCCCATGACAAGAATCTCGCTGTCTGTGGCATCGTTGGAATAACTCCAATATAGTACAGTCAATCTTATGCAGAGTTGATGTACCTGCATTGAAATTGGAATGCGCCATTTTAATACCTGCTTTAAATGTGGTCACCGAAACATTTTGCATGAATTATTAATATTAATATTATTACTTTTATTATTATTATCATTATTATTATTATTAGTAGTAGTAGTAGTAGTAGTAGCAGTAATAGTAGTAGTAGTAATAGTAGTAGTAGTAGTAGTTGTAATAGTAGTAGTAGTAATAGTAGTAGTAATAGCAGTAGCAGTAGTAATAGTAGTAGTAATAGTAGTAATAGTAGCAGTAATAGTAGTAATAGTAGTAGTAATAGTAGTAATAGTAGTAGTAGTAGTAGTAGTAGTAGTAGTAGTAAAAGTAATAGTAATAGTAGTAGTAATAATAGTAATAGTAGTAGTAATAGTAGTAGTAGTAGTAATAGTAGTAGTAATAGTATAGTAGTAGTAGTAGTAGTAGTAATAGTAGTAGTAGTAATAGTATAGTAGTAGTAATAATATAGTAGTAGTAGTAGTAGTAAAAGTAATAGTAATAGTAGTAGTAATAATAGTAATAGTAGTAGTAATAGTAGTAGTAGTAGTAGTTGTAGTAATAGTAGTAGTAATAGTATAGTAGTAGTAGTAGTAGTGGTAGTAGTAGCACAACAACTATTTTCAATTTACAAAAAGAAGTTAAGTTTTCTTCTTTACCTTAATTGGCAGCAAAAATGTTTTGGCTATGCATTTTGATAAAGGCGTTTCCGGATCGCAATTTCTTATCTCAAATTAATGATCTTATCTGTGAAAGATTGTAACATCGTCAAGAAAATGTTCTGTAGATATGTAGTATATATATAAAACTCGCAAACAGGGTATTATACGAGTATATGCTTGAACCAGAAAAAAGAAAATATCAATTCAGATAGTTACATTATTCTGTGGAATACAGTACAGGTTCTTTTGAAACTTAAGACTAAAACTTTGAAATTTGAATAGGTAGACCACATATCTCCTGTCTCAAATTGCTTATCTAAGAACGCTCTACAATCTCTGAAAGTACTGCGATGTAATTCATTAACAGATATAGACGTATTGAATCTTCCTTCATCAAGGATTAGGTCCTGACTGTTCCCATCCCATATTTTTGTTTCTATCCAGCTTTTCTTTGATCTTCGAATTGATCTTCTTCCTTTCGGGTTATATGTTAGCATATTTTTTATGTTTTATTTTTTGTCTTTCTTTTTAAGTGTTTTACCCCATGTTTGTTGTATATTTGGTTGAGCTTCTAATTCTTTTCTTATATGATCT
Organism: Metallyticus violacea; assembly: GCA_030762175.1. Lineage (NCBI taxonomy): Eukaryota > Metazoa > Arthropoda > Insecta > Mantodea > Metallyticidae > Metallyticus > Metallyticus violacea. Next base: position 1,734,646 of record CM060841.1, on the reverse strand, counting down.
TTCATGCAACCTTTGACAGATCTTAAAAAAATGCATTTCTGCTACTAAATTTCTCTCTCTCTCTCTCTCTCTCTCTCTCTCTCTCTCTCTCTCTCTTAAAGTCCAAGTCTCAATTCCATAAAAAAAAAAAAAAAAAAAAAAATAGCCGGTACGACCATCGCTGTGTGGAATCTTAATTGTGTGTCTTTTCTCTTTTTGTTTTTAGAGTATTTCACTCACAGATTAGAACTTATTTTCTTTTAATATTAACATCTTGATCTTCTTCAAATGTGACATCACAACCTAAATATTGAACGTGTGAAACTTGTTCTATTATTTTTCCTTCTATCACAGTTTTTGTTCTTATTGGATATTTACCTCGGAACGTCATAATTTTTTTTTTTTTTCTTTGAAATTGTCATATTGTCTTCTCTATTTATTTCATTTAGTTGCTATATTGTTTTTTGTAATCTGTGTTACTTGTCAAAAATTATATTATATCATCTGCAAATAGCAAATTATTTACTCATCTATTCTGGTGTTCCTTATGTTTCCCAATATTTAAGAATATCGCCTATAGTGTATAATTTAAAGAGAGACTATATCTTTGTATTAGACTACAATTTGTATTTATTTCTTCTGTTGACTTCCCTTTACATCTATTAACTTTTTTGCATTCATGTATACGTTTTTATGACTTTTATTAGATATTAGCGAAGGTATCCTATTTGATATAATATTTTCCATAAAAAGGGATCTACTCTATCAAAGGACTTCCTACGTCAACAAATACCAAGTAATACTCTCTTTGATTTTCCATAATTTGTTTTATCATAAAAACATTATCCATACATTATCTGCCAGTTGTAACTCCACTCTGCTCCTCACTGATTTTTACATTACATAGAAGTTTTAATTTGGAGGTAATGATCCTATTATATTTCCCATGCTATTCCCTTTATAGTTTTTGCATTCATTTCTTTGTTCCCTTTTAAATAATTAGGTTAGTTTTTGCCACCTTCCATTCTTTTGTCATTTTCCTCTGTACTGTATTAAATTTCAATGTGATGTTGGCTCTTCCTGGAGCTTTTCTATTTTTCATTCATTTAATAGCATTTTACATTTATTCTATTGTTATTAAACCTACTGTCCTTTTTCCTGTTTTATTTGCATATATCTATATTGTAATTATATAATAATTTTTTGTAATATTCTATACATGTTATTTCTGAGATACATGATAATTTAACTTTATCTCGTTCTGTTGATTCAAGATGTACTTTCCAAGTTGTGTTTTGTCTTCCATAAATCTCATGTTCTATTGTTCTAAAAAAAAAAAAAACAGTACATGAAATTAAGGCTCTCTCTTTAATTTTTCCTTTTGCTATATATCTTTTTAATTCATAATATACACTAGTTTCTTTGTTAGGTATTTGTAAATAATAAGATATTCTTATTCTTTATCTTCTCACTGCTGTCTATATTTCTTCATTCCAATGTCTATGGGCCTTTGTCTCTTTTCATACCAAGTGTCTCTTTTGCTGTTTATAATAGAATGCGTTTATGTTTTGGTATATTTTTTTTAAATCCTTTTCGTATTAACTTCCATTCATTCCTATGTTGGAATAAATCTTGTATACTTTCATCCTGTACTTTGAATGTCCCCTCTCTTTGGTTACCTGTTTCATTTTAATTTATTTTATTGTTTTTCCCTTTAGAAATAGTTAGGTTTCCGAGATGCAGAAGTGATCTTTATACAGTTCTGTCCCTGGACATACTGATGTGTCCTTAATTCGGTTCTTAAGTTTTCCATTAACTATTAGGGATCTTGATCCTCTAGCTGACCACTTATATTTATGTATATCTGTGTTCTTAAAGAATGTATTAGTGATTTTTAGATTGCCAAATGTTACAAAATTCCTCAGTTCTGTGCCATTATCCTTTGTTACTTCTTCCCCATAAATATTACATAAATTTGTAATGGGGGATTTCCCAACTATTGCATTTAAATATCCTGCTGTTATTATTTGGTTTGATTTGTTATATTTGTTTATAATCTTCTGTTGTGTACCACAGAATTGATTTGTTTCTTCAACTTTTCCATCTTCAGGGGTATATGCTCCAATCACTAATAAATTCTCTCTTTCTGAGCTAAATCTTGCTTTAATTATCCTCTCATTTATAAATCCATAACTCTGTATTTTGTTCTTACATTTTTATAAATCCATATAGCTCTTTGGCAGCCCTTGCCGTTTGTTCTACCCCGGAGTAAATAGTAACACAGTCATCTATCCCTTTTGTTCCTTTCAGATTTGATTATCTGTTTCTGTTGTTACTTTATATACAGATTTCTCTGTTTTAATTCTATAATTAATTATTTTTCATAAGACAGGCTTCTCACATTCTATTTCCAATTTTAAAATTTACATTTCTTCTTAATCGAATATGCGTTTTACTTAGATAATGGCTTCGTCTTGATCTCCCAATTTAACAACGTGAGATTTTTGAGAAAGATTATTTTATAAGGCGGGTTTCCAGCCCAAAGCAAAAACCCCCAACCTGTATGAATCAAATTAATATTTCAACGAATATGTGAAAATATAAAATAAACTTTATCAGGAAAGGGGAAAGAGATACACAGATGAAAGTATTCAAAATAATGGCATTATCTATAAATTGGAGTATTGGGCATCTAGAAAATGGGCAAAAAAATAGAGAATAAAAAATTAATATTTATGAGAAGAAATAAGTTTTACAGAAATAACATAAATGGAGGAATATGTGTCTTGCACGTGTTGAAAACAAATTTTGTATAAACTGATAGAAGGGAGCAAAGGAGCAAATCTGCGGTTAATAAGTTTGGAAACTCAAAACTTAAATGACATAATAGACAATTGTTCACAAACAACAGTTAAAAATGTAACAGAAATAACTTTAGAACTTCAAGCAATAGAGAGGTCAAATGCCACACAGTCTGCATTGATTTCCTGATTAAAGCTCTTGTTTATTTATTTATAAAATATATCCATCGTAATATAATAGAAGAAGAAGGGAGTGAGGATAATCACATCATTCGCATATATAAAATTCATTTAAAGTTATAGAAAGAAAAGTTTTTCTTCAAATTGCCATCTATATTATTCAAGATGTATATAATAAACTATTGCTCTGGCATTTTAATTATTTCAATGTAATCACAAAACTGAAATACAAAGTGCAATCCTTTGACAATTTTAACACTCTTCTAAAGAGACTAAAGGGCTCTTTTCTCTGCAGAGGGCATGGAATTAGAAGCGCTTTGTTGGAATGAACGGTCTCTTTGAGTCTAAATATATTTGCGCAGGCGAGCAAGTAAATATATTATACAAATATGTGTATGTATGTATTCGATAAAGGATCCTTAGTACGATTGGATTATTTTTATTTTTAAAATATTTTACTTGTTCTTTTTCTTATGTTTCATACATGTCTGTGTAATAAATCATAACTAGGTATATGTACCTACTACAATACATTAACTTGTGAAGTGTATGCCTTTGCTCCCACGCAACTGAAGCGCGCAGCACTTGTAAGTATGTACTTACAAGCAAATGGGTTTGGTGCTATTTCCTCGCTCTCTATTTATAAGTTTTAAATAACTCTTTAGAGCACCCGTGTGCTTTTTTATTATGTTTGAGAATCATACAATGTTTATATATTTTAATGCTGATGAAAAAGTGATTTGTGTTGTCTCTTGTTTGTTTTTGGCACTATTACAGCGGTACCTGCATTGCTTTTTTAACTTCTTAATCATATTTTGGCTGCCTATCCTTTGTCCTATATCACAATATAAAACAAAATTTCATATTCACCTAAAAATCAAAATTTTTGTAAATGCAACAAATTGTTTAGCATTTTCTGTAGTTGCTAGCATAAAAAGTTGTAAAAAACAATGATAATCCATAGAACAATTTAGAAGATTTGCGTTTTGATATTTGTGATTTAGATAATGTGTAAATTGTAGTGATACCTACAATAGTTATTGTTCAGTAACACATGTTTGTACATTTTATCTTATTCTTATTCATTTGAAAAAGTAACGGTTGTTTTAAGACATGGAAACTGCCCAAAAGAGTAACTAATGTCCTTCAATATCCACCATATGGTCGATAAGAAGAAATACCCATGATGTCATGGATATATATTACTAAGATGGAGACATCTGTTCACCCATTTGATGCTTTCTTATTATGTAAAAACAAGCATATTTTGTCCAGACAAATGGAGGGGAAGAAACAGATATATAGAGGGGAAGATAGACAGGTCTATAAGATATACAAATAGCGTGTCATTCATAATGATACAGGCGTTCAGTGAGGGCGTGACTCTTTTGCCTTAACAACCAACCGGATTTTCTTGGTAAGGTGCGCTTTGGCAGCAGTGGGTCTGAATACCAAAAAGTACTGAATTAACATACCTGTTAAATAAAAGGCCGGCCTTACTCTGAATCTTTTCTATAGATGATTAAATAACATGTTATGGTAATCTATCATTTTCGTTAGCATATGAGCTGCAGTGCTTAGTTCGATTCCGCACAAAAGCACGTGATGATGACAAGCATGTCAAAGGACCTTAGTGATTGAACCAGAGCCAGAATTAGCATAAATCTTTTACCATTCTTTATTTATGATTTGTAATTATTTTAATTTACATAGAATACCACAATTAAATAATTACAGATCATGAATTGCATTAGGAATGTTAAGGTAAAACTCAATCCCATAAAAAAGAGTATGGCTTAGAAGTCATTTCCATCTTAGCAGTAGCTTCATAATATGCTCCAGAAATGTGAGGCGTAGCATTTTAAATAAAAACATTCGATTAAAGATCTCTGGGTTTTGATAGAGTCGATAAAAATCTCAACAGTCAAGTTCATCTTTAGTGAATGACATGATTTCTTTAGTCACCCGCGTTTTTGGAAGTGCAAATGCATTAGTTTGCATATAAACTTTGTAGAGGTGTACATTTCTCTTGAGACACGCCCGGTTGATTTCCATGGGCTGCAGACAAAGCTAGTGCGCGCTCCTCCAAGATGCTGCAGCACGCTACCATTGCCCCCCACCCAGGAATTGGATCAGTTAGTGGGGAAGTGGGGAGTGTACCGAATGGGTTTGGTCCCTGGTTCAAATTCCTTGGGACCGGTCATCCTGATCTTGAGTATTTTTGTGGTTTCCCTTGTCGCTTAGGCAAATGCGATATACTTTCTCTTTCCACGAAATTTTAGCTCTACCTATAATTTTAACAATTGTTCCAGTTGCAGGGTCAAAAGAGCCAAGTTAGGCAAGGTGGACATGTGCGGTATTACAGTGGCTTGCGCTTTGTGGTTTGTATGGAGAGGGACCACCGCGTCGGTATTTTTATCCGGAATGTCCATACCTTACCACCCATGGATCATTGTCCCCCTCACCTCATCCCTTCCTACCGAAGGTGTTCCCTACTGGATCATAGGCACAAATGGCCAGTCCTTGAGCAAGGTTAACGTGCTGAAGTACTCTCCTGTGTTCCTACCAACTCAATCCAGTAGTGAATTACCTTGTTGAACATACGCCTAAATCAAAACATAGCGACAGTGTTCTTGCATTGACGTCATTTTTAAACAAATGACAGCAATTGCAGCAATTAGAAAGGGCTTCAGTAACATCAACAAGGAAACCAACAATCACCTCTTTGTTTCATGACGCATGTACGGTAAAACAGCACAAATATATTGAGTTTTTATAATCAGGAATCTTCAGGTTAGACAACCGATACATTTATGAAGTTTTCAATTTACCTTTCATCACTGTATACCTATATTCCCTTTCTCCATATTAGTTTTAATGATTTGAGGTTTATGAGACACGTCGTAAATTATCGTATATAGGAATCCTCGCCAATCTTTGTCAAAAACGATTTTAGTAAATACAATTTGATCTTTCGTTATAGCTGATATTAATTAACCAGATTATCTCCTACAGTACACGTCCACCATCCAGGAGCTGCATAAACTAATCGAATTCCTCAGCAAATTAAATTTAAAACACAAATTAGGCCTTGTTAATTAATGAAATGAAATAAGTTATAGCATTACTGTATGGTATTAGGGGAACAAACTTAGAATTCTTGAAATCTACAAGCATTACAAAAGATAAAGCACATTTTCGGAATTATTATTGATATTAAACCGCAAAAATTAATGGTTTGTTTTGGTTTATTTACGGACGATATTTAACATCTCGTGTCTTCAGCGTCCCATTCAATTCAGGGCATGAAACGGCCGACAAATTTTGCTCAGAGGCCTCTTCTTTCAGGCTTGAGGTTCTTTATCGTGCTGTAAATGACACGGGACCCACGGCTTTACTTCCCTTCCGAAGGAAACCATACTTAGGATTTTTACGCCCGAAAAAATCCATCGGTCCTGACCGGAATCGAAACCGCGATTTTGGGTTTAGGAGGCAAGTACACTACACCACCAGGACCGGTACAAAAATTAATAGTTTACTGTTAATTAAATTAAATATACGACTACTGATAGAAAAAGGGGTACCGTGAGTGTAAACACTTAAAGTATTTATAAGTAACCATGTTATGAGCTCTTATGAGCCCTTGGTATCCTCTTTAAATTAACTAAAATAGAGAGAAATAACAGAAAGTTTCCAGTTACAATGCGTATTTAAGATGTGCATATGTTTGAATAAAACAAAAAACAAGTTACTATTAGAAACTTACAATGCAAATCAAACGTACACAAGCAACAATATACAGTCGAAAGTTCTGGCTACTTTCAGAGACTTTGACATTTAATTTAAATGTTATTGTTGTAAAAGCATGCAATGTAAACTTTTTCTGAAGGTTCTTACATTACATACAAATATAATCGACGCGCACATATTAGATTAATATCTCACAGCTGCTCTCTTCACGACAATACCTTTGTTAACTATAAAACATACGCATCGTTACAAATAAAGTTTATATGTTTAGTTAATTTACCCTTTTTGAAACAATAGAGAGAAAATTAAATGTTAGAGCGATTATAAAATTTCGGTTTTCAGGTATACGCTTACTGCAACTCTGGTCCGATTTACCGGATAAAGATTTATTTCTGGAACTTTCTGTTTTATTTACGTTGCGAAAATAAAAATACCACTGGAGCGATTTTTAAATCTCTGCTTTCAGGTAAACCCTCTCCTAATAGTCTGATTTCACTGATTTTATTTTTCTTGTTTTATTTTAATGGAATATATCGAAATTCCTTATAAAAATTGAAAATTGCACTCGCTAGAGCGATTTTTAAATTTTGCTTTAACCCCCCCTCCTTAAGTTTTGATTTTGAGATATACTTCTCCTCCTGATGGCCCGATTTCCCTGATTTTTAGAAATTTTTTTTATTACTTAAATTAAATAGTATATACCGAGTTTCGTTACGAAAAAATATTGGGGCCGCTAGAGTAATTTTTAAATATTGGATTTCAGGTAAACCCCCACTAATAGTTAGATTTCGCTGATTTTCGGAAAAGATTTTATTGATATATTTTAATTAATATACCTGGTTTTATTGAGAAAAATGTCAGCCGCTAGAGCGATTTTTAAAATTTAACTTTTGGTTAACCCTCCCCTCCAGTGGTTGAATGTTACTGGTTAACGAACTCGTTGAATCGTTTGTTAATTGTCGAGTTTCTTTGAGAAAAAACAAAAATTGCTACCCTTAGACGCTTGTGTAAATGTTTTCATTGTCATTATCAGTGTCTTGTAGGCAGGATCGATGCAGATTTGAAGACCTTTATGTTCAGGGTACAACCGCAATAGGTCTATTCCTTCGGAAATCCTTAAAAGACAGCAAAACCGAATATAATGTGCTCTCATGAGCAACATGTCGCCTGCATGGTCAATCGAAATTATTAATTTAGCGTGAAACATGAGTATCTCCAACATAAAATTATTTCGTAGTTCATTCACCAAAGCCAGTTGACACAGATTTCTCCTGTTTCTCGTAATTAACTCTTTAGTTTTTCCTGAGTCTTTCCAAAGGCTCTTAGAACAAGTCCTACGGAATGTCGATCTCAAACAAAGCTACTGCCCATAGCAAACCACATCGGAAATCACAAACCGTCGGCAAAATACCTCAGAGTTGCGCATTTGCAAGTGGAATGTACTGTTCTCTGAATTTATTATAGCTGGGACAAATGCCATTTGTGCTTTAAAACTAAATGTGTGTTTTTTTAAACTGTTTTATAAATGCTATTCTCCTTAATTTTAAAATTGTATTAAGCTATAAAATATTATGGAAAGGGCCTCTACCAGCATGTATGCAAAATAGCAACTCTATACTTATAAAGACGAAGTCTCTTGGCTACAACTTTCATAAATTCCTTTTATTTTCTTTAAAAAATTACGTTAAAATTCCCCCGTCATTAAGTTTTCTCATAAAAGTTTAATTAATTTCCGAAAATTTAAAATGGTTTAACTTTTAGCAATTTACTTCCTTAAATCTAGTTTTTTAATTTTAATTAAAAATGTCAGTTTTATGGCACTTTTTAGTCTATAGGAAAGGAAATGACAAAATTTCCTCGACATTTATGTTATAACATTTAGTTTACAGTAAAAATATATCAAATTAATAAAAATCATTTTAAAGGCTTGAGTTATCACTCCAGGCACTGATTTGAAGTTCTGCCGTATAGGAAGAAAAGAGGAAATGTGTCTGCATAGTACAAAAGGAAATAGCTTTGTTGGCATGCTGTATTCTAAATACTATTATCATTGTACAGTGAGGTTGTTTGAGTTAAGGGCTGTCTGAACGCGGCTACTTATTCTTACTGCTGACACAGATTCAATTAGATTGCTAGGGACTGAGGAGGATATTTCAGTACTGCGGCCTTACTCAACAGCTGGCCGTTTGTGCCTACGCCTTCAGGGATTTATCTCTGGAAGGAAGGAATGATGAGGAAGATCAGTGTGTTGAGGTACGGACGTAGAAGGGATTCCTAGCATTGTTAGCAGAAATAACACCCCGATACCGACGGAGTTCGAGCCCCTCAGAAGGGCTGCTTCCATATCATACGCTTGGGTAGAAACCCTTCCAAAGAGAAAGCTACGGTCACACTACTACATTATTTATCATTTTCTGAAAATAAATACGAAAAATCGAGAAAAAAGTAGTTTTAAATTAAATTATAATTTTTTTAATATATTCTGAAAATGTGAGAACATGTGATGTATTAAACACACTTTTTGTATGCTAAAACAACATTTTAGGGAATCAAAGTTGAAAACACTTTCAGATTTCAGCCGCATTGATTGGAGTATGTTCTCTTCTACAAACTTTTAACTAGAATAACTGGATACATAAAAGTATTACGTGTATTTAGAGGTTTGCCATCAAGCCCATAAAGTCATCAAAAATACCTCTTGAACGTGAAGTTTGGAAAGAAAGAGATTAGTCATTAGTTGGACAGTTCCTAATCGAGATACGCCCATGTTCAATATGTTTTTTTTTTCTTTTTCCAATTCATAACGTGCATATCGTAAAATATACATAATTTAAAAGAGGATATTTCAAAATTTTTTTAATGTCTAAATAATTTAACTTAAAATATAATGATTTTTACTTTTCCCGGAGCCCCTTAAAAAGACCGCTAATAGGAGAATTGAATTGCAAACCTGGTTTTACAGTACAGTACAGTACAGTACAGTATGAAATCTGTTTATATCGTGGAATGTTGTTAATTAATGAATGAGCTTGTACATATTCAAACATAAGAATATATGCACGTGTATATTGGGGATTAACGATATGTGGGAAAATGTTTTGTAGCCTGAGTCAGGAATTGAAAATGACGGTTGGGAGAGATTATTTAAGCAAAATTAGGTTCTGCGCATGCGCAACAAGTAGAAGAGTTACTTTTAACGGCTTTCTTAAGATGCGAGTATGAAAGCTTGAGGAGAGAATGTGCCCGTGGTAGACATCTTGGTTAGTATCCGTCATGCAGGTAAGTGATAATTATTGACAGCTTTCCCGAAGTTAACACATATTTGAGCTTTCCATGCATACCTAGTTCCTATATTTTCCTAATTTGATACCGTTCTTAGTCAGATGGTTAAGATTTTGTTAGATTAGCGTTGCAGTTACGTCTTCAATCCATTCCCCTGTTAGGGGGGTCGTGACAATATATAGCACGTTTTATTGTAAAAATTCAACCATTTTTCTACTTTATTTTCTCCCTCTCTCTTCCGATTTCCAGTACATGTTCTATTGCAGCAAAGCCAGTTAGCAATGAGAACCGATTATCCCGTGAGATAGTTTCACAAGTCTTCTACCTGCAAAGAAATGCATTGCTTCGCTTGTTGAAAGTGGCCGTTTACGATCGCTGTATTCCTCTCTCTGATTGGATGGAGAAGAATGGAAGTAGCATCAAAATTTTGTCTCACACAGCCAAGTGCTGCGAATACAAACATGGGATGCTCCTTGAGTTTCGATGAGAAATCGATCCAATGTACTGACTCTGGTTATTGTTTCTCCGAAGATTGGATGAGGCGGAATGGATATGCTGCTAAAATATTGACAGTAAAAATGTAATCCCCTGTGCGTAAATTCACTTTTCTACAGATATACAGTATCATTTTTCTGTGGACGAAAACTAGTAGGTATATTAACATTACAAAAAGTAGACAAAGCACAAACAATTCAATAAAGAAAAGCATATTATATATAAATTGTTTACATATTGTGGTGGTTACAAAAATGGGACGTCGCCAATGTGATTGCACTCATAGGTAGCAGAGTTTGTGCTGTCCTTTAGGAAGAGGGATAGATAAGAGGAAGAATTGAAGTTAAAGAGGTAGATAGCGGTTGGTCTACGCATTATGCATGGCTAATGGTTGGCTTGGTTTGCAAGAGGACAGTCGAGAGAAAACTGAGTGAAGGTACACGTCTTATCAGCCCCCGAGATGCATAGATTTGAGGTAACTAATTCGTTATACAATGTGCAATAGCTTCCACTTTAATAAATGTAAACCAGTTATTTGCAACTCCAATAGTATTATTTGTAAAAATTCTTTAACGTTCCTTCCTCTTTTCATATTTAATTTATTTAAAAGGAAGAATGCTTCCCCCTACCCCGGGCCAATGTAGGTTTTGAATAGGTTTTTTTCGTTTAGTAGGCCTGGGTTGCGACAGTATTAATATAAAGCTCTTTTGGAACATTTTAAAGAAGAGAAGTATGCCATTCCATCTTATTGTTGTAATCAAAAGTATGCTCAAAAATTAAAAAATCTGCATCTCTGGGACTCATCCAAATACAGCAGAATAAATCAATCTAGGTGTTCATCAAGTGTGGAGCAATCACGAATAATATTCTATATATGCCTAGACAGGGGACACAAAATTTACATATTATCATTTAACTTAAACAATAAGAAATAGATATAGACAATGATCAAGTAATTATCTTAAATATTTAGGATAATGTTCAGAAAAGGCTGTACATAAAATACCCACCCAATACAATATGTTGAAGAAAGTAAATGCAATTGTACTTAAACTAACTACTGTATTAATGCGTTTGTAATGCGCCATAGAATGTAATGCGCACCCCAAAACTTGAAACTTAAAATCATAAAAAGAGAATTTGGTGTATTGTTGTACGGCGTCTTACATGACCCGTCCGCTTCATAAAACGATCAGAACACGGAATTTATACGTGCACTGTTGTTACATCTTGGAGCACGTAGGACAAAAATGATCATCTCGAACTGTTGCCAGAACAGTTGGCATAGGTAAAAGAAGTAAACGTTATTGCTTATATGTTACTAGTCACAGGTTCTTCCTCCTTTCATGCCTTCCTTTCCAGTGAATTTCTTTTTACTAGCTTTAGTTGCAAATAATGTCGATTTCTGTTGCGAACTTGCTCTCAGCTACTTTGAGCTCTCTTTCTGTCTTTCTGTTAACATAAAGAATTGCTTTATACTTGAAAGTAGCATCATAAGATGTTCTCCATTTCGTGACTACCTACTATTAAAACGATCTATGTAATAAAGGCTAAAAATAAATGTAATGAAATTGAGAACTGCAGCAATGCATTATGAAGTTATCGGCGAACTAGGGAAGAATTTGCATTTGAATCTAATACGCCATCTAATCTAATGCGTACTGCAATTTAGAATACGTATTACATATGGACAAAAAGTTGCGCGTTATATTCCTGTAAATACGCTATGTAAAGTAATAAAACTTAACAAGTTAACAATTTTAAATTTATCGCAACAACGGTGACATGTTTAGGAAAGATCGACCAGAAATAAAAATTGGAAAGATGCCCTTATATGAGTATTACAATTAGAAATGTCCTTTATAACAAAGTATGAAAAAGAACAAAGTAGCATCTCTCCGGCACAAAGATAAATGGCGATTACAAGCCAAGAAATGTCTGAGATATATAAACTAGATAACAAAAGAATTGAAAACATCCACTTTTAAATAAATGAGAAATGTACACATACAGGAACTGAAATTCTCATTTGAACTGCACCTAGCTTCCGTATAGGTCTTGCATCAGCCTGTGGGCAGAATCTTCTGAACCCTGAACTCAACAAGTGTAGTTGTTATAGGCAGAGATGTAGGTTAATACATGATAAGGTTTTACATAAACTTAAATACCGACAAAACTCATGTCCCTTATTTAGTGCATCTTCCGCTTCCAGAATTAGGGTTTGGGTTTTTAAGTTCTTTTAATCAACGTTTTAAGATTTTATACTCTTAAAAGCTGATCTTATTGGTTTTGTCTTAGGGGCTATCAGTAATTATATTTTTCATTTTGTCTGTATTAATGAGGTTTATTTATTCACATATTTTATAAAATGCATTCCTTGACAGTAAATTAAACATCAGCAAGGCTCATGAACCACGTTTTTCTTGCCATTTTCCGTAAAAAATTACTTTCATGCCTAATTACTTATTTCTTATTTTCTCGTAATATACAGGCTGACCATTTAGTAAATAAACAGATTGGTAATTGAACGGTTGGAAAACGTGTATTCGTTGTTGTTACAAGGACTTTCAGACTTTCAGATGGATGATAATGATCAAAATGAGTTTTGGTTCCAGCAGGATGGTGCCACAGCTCACACTGCTTGTGAAACAATGAATACTTACGGATCCTGTTTCCTGGACGCATTCTCGATTTGCTAATGTTGCCTGGCCAGCTCGATCTCACGGCTGCAGTAAAGTGTACCATGGACCATGGCCATGGCCATGGACCATTATGCAATTAAAAGAAAACATAACTGGTGAAATTAGGGACATTGATGACGTTTTATTGCAACGAGTTATGGTAAACTTCCCGAGCCGAAAACAGGAATGTGTTCGTTGTCTGGAGCCCACTTAAAAAATGTGATTTTTTAAAAATAAGTTCAGATTAATAAATTGCATTTTGTTGCTTGTTCCTTGAAAAAGTATTTTTATTTGTTTCTTTACGAATGTCCCTCAAGAACATTCTGAAAACCGTCATATTACATTGGGTCACCCTGGTGGCATTGAAGCTAATGCTAAAGAGTTCAAGTTCTAATGTAAACTTTGCTCCCTATGTATTGAACAAAGGAACTTTATGTCCTCAAATTGTGTTGAACAATTCTGTGCAGCTTTGAAGCATGAGTGGTTCCCATTGGTGCGGGCACTTTTCTGAAAACATTACCACTACCAAAGGATGGCTTCTAGTAAATGCCTTTAATAGTGGGAGACTTGAGCCATTCATGGCTTCGGCGATGCAGGAATCTTCTGTTTGATCTAAGGCATTTACATATTTAGATGTTCAGCAGACAACCAATTTCCTTTGTGAGTCAATGATTCTTTACCGAAGTGACGATCTGTGAGGTCTTTCTTCGGCAGTTGCAACAAACTCGAACATGTGTCGAAGAATCCCCTAAATTTCATCTCTGATTCTATTCAGATGTGGATATGGGTTCACTTTAAAATCCGCCCTGTTAGCATAACAGATCTCTTGTACTGAAAGCGATATATAATGATGATTCATCACAAGCGTTGATCTAGATACCGATGCTTCAACAAGCTAACAGAGGAGAGCGTGACGCTGCTGTGTTCGAACATTCAGTGATTTGTTTGTCTGACAGCACGAGCGAAAGCTTCTTCCATGGGTGAAATTGAGTACTTTAACAGAAACTTTGTGACTTCTGCTATTCTAATATAAAAAGTGAACTTAAGACATTAAAGTTGTTAAAATAAAATACTTATGGAAATTTTGAGGTTAAAGATATCATTAATTTCTCCTGAAATGAATAGTACGGCAACTTATTTGGGGGTTGTGAGGGTGTCATCAGAAAATAAAAATTAAATAACTGTTGCTCCGAAACAAGAGAAGCTAAATACTGTAATACCAACGACATCCAATTGTCTCTTATAGCCGTATTTTTACGTATGAAAACATATAAATTTACGCCACATTAGAAACTAAAAGTTCTTCACGCAGGAGCTGGGTAAACTAAACGAATTCCTCACTGAGTTACATAACTTTGAATAGAAAAGAATATAAAATACAAATTAGGTCTTATTAAACAATGAAATAAAATAAGTCATGGCATTGCTGATGGTATTAGGGTAGCAAAAATAGAATTCTTACAATCTATAAGTATAGCAAAAGATAAGCCACATATTTAGAATTATTATTATTATTATTATTATTATTATTGAGATTAAACTATAAAAATTAATGGTATGTTATTAACTTAATGGACTATATGAAACTAATAGACAAAGCTACACTGCGTGTGTATTTTTAAATATAGCCATGTTTATGAACTGACCTCTTGATACCATTTTTACATTCTCTAAAATAGAGAGAAATAACGGAAAGTTTCGAGTTACATTGTGTATTTAAGTTGATGTTCATATGTTTGAATAAAATAAAAACATATTATTTAAAAACAATTTCGATGCACTAAGCAAATCAATCAACAATACACAATCGACAGTTCCATCGATTTTCATTGGTTCTGATATTTAATTGAACAATAGTTGTAGTAAAAACATATAACGAAAACATTTTCTAAAGGTTATTACGGAGCGCTCTTACATACCAATAAAATTTTCTAACACATGTTTTTTAATATTTCACATTTGTTATCTTCACGACGATGCTTTTGTTAAATGTAAAATATATACATCAATATAAATGCATTTTTTATGCTGAATTAATTTGTCCTATTTTAAAACAATATAGAGAAAAGTAAACAAAAAGTAAACAGAAGAACTCATTTTAAATTTCGGTTTTCATGTATACCTGTACTACTAAATATCAGATTTCCTTAATTTTGAACAACTATTTTTTGTTGTTTTGGTATATTCCGAATTTTGTTATGAAGAAACAAATACTCGTGTCGCTAGAGCGATGTTTGATTTTGGGTTTTAGGAGTTCCTTAATTTTCAAAAACTGTCTTGTTATTTAATTTAAATGGTAGGTACTTAGCGAGTTTCGTTGCGAAAAAACAAATATTAATGCCATAGAGTAATTTTTTAATTTTGGGTTTCAAGTAAACCCGCACTTCTAACATGTGATTTCACTGATTTTCATAAACTATTGTTTCTACTGTATTTCAATGGTCTAACCGAGGTACATTGAGAACAAACAAAGATAGAGATAGAACAAATTTTAAATTTCTCTCTAACCCCCCTCTTTAAATTTTGGGTTTCAGGTAAACCCCCATTCCTGATGGCCTGAATATGTATGCATATAATTTTTTCGTTGTCATTTTCGGTTCCTAGTACGTAGGATCGAAGGAGTTTTTAAAATCGTTTCTTGAGTATAGAATCCCAATCTACATTCCTTCGGAATTCGCTAATATAATAAAATTGCAAAGTTCTGCTCGCCTATAAAAACAATTTCACGTCTAGAAATATATGCGCTGCACGCCAACAGAGCTGTCACACAGGCATGCAGACATGTAATGAAGCATCTCTTAACTTTCCACATATTTTCAAGACATTACTAATTACTTAGTGTCACATGGAATCGCCCATACACATGTTTCTATATACTATTAAGCGTGTCGGTCCTGGTGGTGTAGTGGTAACCATACCTAAACCCAAGATCCCGGCCAGTATCGATGGATTATTTTCGGGGCGTAAAATTTGTAAGTATGGCTTCCTTCGGAAGGAAAGTAAAGCCGTGGGTCCCGTGTCGTACATTTAAGGCACAATAAAGAACCTTAAGCTTAAAAAAGAAGCCTCTGAGCAAAATTTATCAGCCGTTTCACGTCCTGGTTTGAATGGAACGCTGAAGACCTGAGATGTTAAAGAGCGTCTGTAAATAACGCAGATCAACAAGTATTAAACGTTACGTTTTCTCTGTTCAAAAATGAATAAAGCTTATAAAAAGAATAGATTCTCTTTCAGATCGATGAGATTTTCGGTTTTTAATCATATCTGGATATAGGTAGACGTTTCAGAAGGTGAAAGGAAACCTCATAAATAAGGAAGTATGTAACTTGCCTACGGGGCTATTCAATATGCCGAATTAATTCACAAAGTAGGGGGGTCATGAGTTGTAATTATCTTTTCTGGAAGGAACTAAACTTACGAGAGTTATCATCAAAATTCGTCACGAGATCGTGTTTGATTACCAGGTTCGACATTGTCCTTGAAGTAATGACGACCCTACGATACTTTTGTATGCAGCACTGGTGGTTCACAAATGTATTGCTTTACTTTATTCTGTATTTTTACATTTGCATTATGTGTAAATGATGAGCGTTAGAAAGAAAATAAATGGATTCATTTTGGCAGCAAATGAGCTTACGAGCATAAAAATTCGGAGATAATACGAAGAGATGGAAGTAGATGAAACGGCATGTTGTCGTCATTGGATGAACCGGCTGTCATCACTTAAAGACGTAGTAGTAATAGCAAAATATGTTTATTACAAATCTATCTCGCAAAGATCCTGAGAATGTAGGACCTTTTCCAATACACTAGGAAATACATTGAAAATGCACATATTAATATTTAACTCTTAAAACACACACACGCACATATATATGTGTGTGTAATGAATGAAAATAATAATTGGAAAAAATAAATAAATATATAATCATGGAAACTTTAAACACATAAATATTATAAACAATATACAGTAAAAAAGTAAATAACTTACACTCCCTTACATATATGTAAAAATATCCCCCCCCCCAAAATAATATTGTGACATGTTCCCCTACCCATTACAGGCTGTGTGCCTCTTCCGATATGGGCCGTTTCACTTTGTTTAAACAATTACTTACTCCCTCTTCCTCCTTCCTATCTACCTGCAAAGTACAGTACTCCACTGCTCTCTCCCCTAGTTAACAAACGGGGCCGGTAGATATCTCTATCCATTCTTCCGTTCCCTTACTGTACACCAGAATACATTCCCAAGATTCTTTCTCCGCACATATAGAGCAGAGTCTCGTACCCTCTCTGTGTGTTACTTTCGTCATTATTTTTTATGTACTGCTGGTTATTTACGCCTCTTTACAATTTTATTTGTTAAAATGTTAATGAAGATGTTTGTTAATTACTTGCATAATTCTCTTGTTATGATAAAATATATTTTAACCATAGATTGTAAAAACTTCTCTTTCTCTCCTTCAAACATGTCACTTACCTTTCCTATCCCAAATCCCGTCAATGCACTTTCAAAAACGGTGTGCCATTAGCGGCAGACTGCCAAATTAAATTGTTTTATATATATATATATATATATATATATATATATATATGTGTGTGTGTGTGTGTGTGTAACAAAATATGAAAAACCGCATGATAAACATAGACAGTTAATACGCGAAACCGCCTCCGTAAAAAATAACTTTAGGAATGTATAACACATAAAGTTTTTCTAAGACAGCACAAAACTTACATAAAATAAATATTTCAGGATGGACAGGTTATAGGATTACGATTTCATGGCCGTCTAAACGGGCCATTATCAAGAGAGCCGTTAGTTTGTGATTTTTAAATTCAAAACCATTAAGAAATAAATATTCATCACAGTTTATTAGACTGGTGAAAAGTGAAATGTCCTTGAAACAGTGCAAGAAAGAATACTAAGTTTATAACTAAAGAGTACGGCCTTAAGTGAGAATATAAATGTTTAAATTTGTTACATGTATCTTATGTGCAATATTTGCGTTGTAAAAGATTGAAGCACTGATTGAAGTTTGTACACTGAAAAATAACAATTCTTTTTTTCAGTGTGTAAATTAAATAGCAGTGCGAAATGCAACTAATTGATTTATTTAGGCACAAGAGTATTAAAGACTCACCTTAGTCATCGGCAAAAATTGGGCGAATTGCAAATTTATGCACTGCAGTGAAAAACAAAGTTTTGAATGCTCGTCGTATTTTAACTTTTGTGTTTAATAATTACTTACTTTTAAAAATAAATGTTATTATTTTACTGAATATTTTTGTTAAGTTACTGATTTATTCCATTATTTGAGATAACAGATTTATCCACATCTTCCGAAATGGACCGGTAGTGCAGTTTTTCATTATGAAACAGAGTAATGACTGGAAACACTTAAGTCGCGTTCACATTGCATTAATAATTTTAAAATGTTGAAATGGCACAATAACGCCGTGGTTTTGTTGCTTCTCACTATTGTCATTGGGAATGGGGAAAAAAAAAAAAAAAAAAAAAAAAAAACCGCCTAGGGCTCAATTTCTGAACGAGCAAAATTGCGCTTCCTCTGTTTATGGATTGTTAACGCCGGCGTTAACGAAGCAGGTGGCTAGGAAATTTTAATAATTGTTGGGAGGGGCTTAATTAGCCCCAGGAGTGAACTGGCGGAAGGGGGTGCGCGGCTGAAGGGGACTACTAACCATCATCCTCGCCCTAGGGTACAAATTCGGATGCATACGCTCATGAGTTTTGCATCAGTCACAATTTATGTAATTACAAGGCATGATAGGAAGTAGGAAGTATGAGGTATTTGAATAAAAAGGGAGCATGCAGTTGTCTGCCTCTAGAGCTCACCATAAATCTCCGCGGTTTTATTTTAATGTTATGCGAGTAGAACGGTCGGTGAACTGAGTCTTCCAGGTTGTAAGACCGCGGTCCATTGGGCCTCTTCTCCATCTTCCGTGGAGGCCTTACCACAAAGACTTCTAAAATGAGAAGACGAGATTTCTTTTACATCCTGAATTTCAAATGCTGAGTTTGGCAACTTCATCCAATCACATGCCTTTCTTCAATTCTATCTGTCACAATTTTATGTTCTTGCACAACGTGGAGTGAAATCTTCTGCAACTCCACTCTGGCAGCCTAGAACAGGTAAATAACGTAAAAAACAATTATTTTCGTACGTGAACTTAATGCTCTGTGTCAGGGAGAAAGTAGCCGTTAAAAAGTTGACACTTTCTCTTTCAAATTTCAGGAGCTTCTTTGAAGTACTGGAACTAAATATCCCTCCTCCTGTTGTACCTTTCTATTTGATGTATGGGTAAAAAAGCTGCCAATTCTGTACAACTACTTCTTTAAGTCAATTGTGTTTTAAACTTAAAAATATTTAAGTAATTACTTGAACTAATAAGTTATTACTGAAGTTTATTCATACAAAGTTAATTGTTTACTGAAAAAATTAAATTTATTGACTAAAAAGTATTTACTGATCAGTAATCACATCTTTAAACTGCAAGCAGTTACTTGCGTTTTATTCAATTTCACACCAGTATTAACTAAAATAATATAAGTAAAATAATTTACTTGTTTTTATTCAGTTGACCCCATTTCAAATGAATGTTTAAAACAAATGCACAAACACGAAAAGCAAATTTCTTATCAGTTGCATGGCTAGGCCGCCCTCGCACATACGAGTAGAAAGAATAAAACACATGGCTGTGACCTGTAAAGTGACACCTAATAAAATTGAACAACTGCATTAAATAAACACGCCTAAGTAATGTACATGAAATGTTAGCATCTTATTATAGGAAAGCATGTAATTTCTCTTGAACTAGCGACTATCCGGTGGAAAGGGTGAAAGCTGTAGAGGAAGAAGTGCTGGAAGAATTGCGTAGCAATATGCAATCAACCGGAAGACACTAAAACGTGTTAAATGCCATTCGTTTTCGCTTATGAATACATCTCATTGCAAAAGCATGATAGGAGGTTGCAACCCTTTGATATCTTTTAAATATTTTCATGTATGTTTTAAAGCAGTGCAACAAATTTAACTATTTAAATTGTTTTTTTTTAATTATGTCACAGTTTTTTTACACTGTGCTGCATCATTCACTCAATTAAACATAAATACTTTTGTAAATATTTGCTCCATAGAGGGGAACTGTTTTCTAATTATTCAGTAAACTATAAATGAATAAATATAAGACATCAGAATAAAGAAGAAGAGAAGAACATTATCATCCTGGGATTTTGGGATTCTACAACTTTCAATTTATAACTGCAATGTGTTTTAAAAATCGTTCTTCAATACAAATGTCACATTATATTAGAAACTCGTAAATATAAAAACCTGAATTTTTTTTCAAAATATACGACTCGTATTAACAGAATAACAACTATTTTAATAAAAAAGATTGAAAATACTGTAAATAAATATTTTTTAAAAACTCAAAATCTATATTTTTAAGTAAAAGTGCAACAAAACATACTTAAAAAATGATAACCTTCTTATTACTCAATCATATGAAAAAGTTAATTACACTATTAAAAATTAGTAAACTATCTACAATAGTTTCTGAGACAATGAATATTGAATCTTCTAATTTTAGCGGGAATAAGGACTACCCTTAACATGATAGAGTATTTCCCCAGGGGCTGTAAATAAAATCATAAACTTAGTCATGCTACCATTGAATACCACTTATTCATAGACCACAACTGAGCTTAACACAATCTTCACGAAAACCCCATAGTTCATATACGACAAACATGCAATAGATATCAGCACTGTAGTTTTGTAATGTGTGTTCATTTTTCAACTTAATCTTCTTGATTTTTAATTGTCGTTTTTATATTTTATTTATGTCGCTTTGATTGCATTGATCTTCTCGCGACGTCCGTAAATTGTGGACTGAATGCTATAGGTGTAAGGTGTAGGAATGAAATGAAATAAACCAATGATGATGCAGAGGAAGGGTAAAGAAAAAGCCTTAAATAGATAGGCTTATCTGACCGGGATTCGAACACAGGACCTTTGGATTAGTGATAGCAAACATTACCACTAGACCATAGCGGCGACTATAATCTTCTCAGAAATAATTACGTTTTACGAAACAAATGATAATCAAAGGGAGAGACATCTCACATTTGTGAAGCTGGCAGGTTTGTGTGGGCTTGAACTGCCATGCAACCACAAAACATCTTTCAGCAATAGCTGTGAGCGTTTGCAGAGCGTTTCACCGTAACGTACACTGCTCCTGTATCGGCCCCTTTGAGTATCAAACATCAAGTGGAGGCTTGAGTTTTGACTTTCATTTTGATTGGCGGTTAGGGAGGTTTCCGTTTCCACGGCGTTTGCTTCAGATTCCGTTTCTTGACGGGGGGGGGGGGGGGGGCAGCCTCACTTTATAAGAATTTGCAGCTAAACGCCGACTGTGCTTATTGAAATCTTTTGAGCCCCAATTAGCACAGAATTTATGAAAGCCAAAATGTTATGAACGATCTCATAATTTACGAATAATCCGACACTTTGTTTAGTCTGAATAGTTCAATATTGTCACCAGCACTGGAGTTCGATGAACTCAGCCGTCAAACAACTTTCCCCAAATTGTGCAGAGGTTTTGACGAAATTTGACTGATGCCCCTCCTCCGATCGTCGGGTACGCGGCTAAGCTTTCCATTAGGTGGACATATGCTTTAAATCGACTCCCCCTTTCGGGGAAGGAAGTTGATAAACAGCCGTCAAACAATAACAGCAAAAACAATGCGGTCATATTCACTATCTACAGAATGATGGTCAAACGTTTGACAAAATAATAACAATGAAAGAATGTGTCAAATATCATCATCCAAATTTTAAAATCTATGGTCTGTTCCGAGTCCTAATTGACAATACGAACCATTTGAATTTAGCTGCACCTAGCACCTAGGATAGGGTAGTCAGTCCATTGTTTCTAGTGCTATCTAGTGTGGTGCTTGGATGTTAATTTATCCTCCTTATTTCTTTTTTGTTTAACTTTCCGACATGGGGCCCACGGTCTTCAGTCTGTCGTTGCACTTGCGCTCAAGATTTATACTTCCTGAAAAATCTATTGACCTCAGCAGGATTTGAACCCGAACTTTCAGAGGAGAAGCTTATCTAAGTGCACGTGCACAGAAACCAATATATCCAACTTAAAGAAGATCATAGTGTGAATGTATCAAGTCACCGTTATATTGCCATGCATGGACCGTGAGCCAGAGATCTTGAGTTGATTCTCGCCAGGTTTTTCCTGACTTTCCTCAGTCCTCATAAATGGCAAACGCCAGGGAGGTACTCATGTACTCATAAACGTAGGCCTGGTACGATTTCCTTCCTTATAAAAGTCCTTACAGTTTTATAATTTTAACTCACGTACCATCAGTGCCCACCGCCCCAGCAGTAAAAACGGGCGTTAATTTTTTTATTCGTATTTATCACATTTTTTCCTTGTTATTGTTTGAAGAACTGAAAACTGCGCGTTTTCACTTAAGTGACCGAAGCTGCCTGAGAATTCCTTCTGGTTAATCACGTTCTACTTTAAGATTCAGCATTTTTACGCAAGTGATTTTTAATCACCGATACATTCTGATAATACAGAATCGTAAAAGAAAATTAAAACGTAAAAGAACGACAAAACTCCCGGGAAGACCAAAAGGAACTCATCTATAAAACATGTACGCTTAATATGATGGATTAATTGAGTAATAAATGGCACAGGAAACTGGAGCAGCTGAGAAAACCTTTGCAAAGGTTTTTGTCCACTGCAAATCTACTCACAGTCACTGTGAAACGGTTTCGTGTTGTTTAAGGTGTTACTTTCCTCGGCCTGTTTGCCTACGCTTTTCTACAACAGAACCTCATGGGTGCCTTTCGTTATATTTTGTTGAATCCCGCTTAACAAAACTGGGAGAGGATGGTTTTTGTTAAAATAATAACTCGGCGTAAGATTTTACATTACACACTTGATTATTTTATTTACACTAGCAGATATTTCTGAAAATAACCCAGGATTCGGTGCAGTGACTTTGACTGCGCTAGATCCCGTCAAATCTCCTTGCGACGGAGTTAGTAATAGAATCTGACTTTAATCTTAGGACTACCTGCCCCTGTCCTTACGTTCAGGTCACCGGCCCTCTAATTTCGATACGAGAAACTTTCAGAAACTCTCTCGGCACAAGGCACTACTGACCGCTCGAAGTGATTGCATATCTAAATGAACGAGCCTGCATCAACTTATCTTTTAATATGTGCCGTTTGTTTGTGCACCCGTAGCCAGAATTGAAGTGGAATATAAGCGTACAGTAGATAGATTATATCGAAAAAAGGTATTGAAACGAGGCGTATACACTCTCATTGAAAATCCCCTCCACTTGGTTTTCTTAACCCGACAGGGTTCACAAATACATGCGCACGTTACTCCGACACTTTATAAGTTCAAAATATATAGAGAGGATTCGCTCACTCAAAACTAAATTACGTCATAAGGCGTAAAAGTTCGCTCGCAGCTGGTTATTAAAAATACATAAAGCTTGCCTTTCATGTTCACTTATTGTCTTCAAAATCTTCCCTGCTTGCATTGAGTTATACAACAGAATTATAATTTGAAAACTTATTATCTTAGAATTATACATTAGAATGAATACGTAACACTGTTAATTATTTAAACAATATAATCTGTAATGCACTATTTACAATACATGATGTATTAATGTTATCTCGAAGGAATGTGCTATAAACACTGCTTCAACTGTGACCAAATACAATGGAAGACAACGTGTCTAATCGCTAGGCTTTAAGTGGGCATTAGTCCTTGCATATTTTCTCATTTGTTGAATTCTGTAAGAAACTAATTTCACATCACCAGTACTTCATTCCATACATTGTATTTCATGTATTTATTTCCATTACACCTGTGAAGTAAGGCAGGGGTTACTGTTTGTTTCCTATAAGTGAGATTTGGAAAAATTTGTCTATTGCCTGCAATTTTATAAATGTGACTAAACTTCATTCTCAGATATATATATATATAGGTATATTATTCGGTAAAATTTTGTATTTTGTTAAGCCAAGTATGCAATAGGCGCCCCTAAATGGAATATTTATAGCCTAAAGTCAAATTAAAGAACTACACGACATTACTCAGTTATATGTAATAACAGTTGTGGTATTTTCTTGATACAAAGTTATATTTATTTGAAAAATATACCTGCTACAACTGTAACGTAACGTAAGTTTCCACTATTTAAGAAACATGCTAAATTCACTCAAGTTTCATTTAACATTCTACAGCAATATTTTTTCTTTTAGAAGTGTGCTGATGGAAAACCTCCAGTATTTGACCTAGGAAAGAATAATTGCCCTTTGAACAGGAGTAAGAAATGTTTTTAACATTTAACTTCGATTTATTTTAAAATTTCAAATAAAAACATATAATTATAAAAAATATTCACCCCTTTGAAACAATATAAGAAGGTTATTAGAAAACAGCAAATATTCGATGTTTTATACATTTAAATTTAACTACAGTGAAAAGCCATAATTAAAGTTACTAATAAAGTGCAAACAAATTAAAGCGATTAACAATAAATATTAGTGCTTGGAGTAGCAATTTATGATAGCCTAATTTGAAAAAAAAGTATCCCGCAGCACAGCATGTCCCAAGAAACAAACATATTTCAGTTAACACCTGTGAAAACTTTTGCGATTTTAATTCCCATATACTCTATCTGTTAATATTTAATATCCATATAATATTTCAACTATGTAGAACCTGGTTCACTTGGAGTTGGCCCCAACCTAACAAATTTTGAGGTAACCCCTAATAACAAAGAATGACTGGATTATAATGCAAACCTCACAATTCACGCTGCCGCGTGTTGAAGCCATTGCTAAAACAAAGTACCTTCGCTGAGATTCTGGAACCACATCAATTTAGAAGTTAAAGACAAGACGTTTATTACACGAGAAAGAGATTGTCACAAGGCGACAAGGTCGATACTTGCTACTAAGGAGCCCTTAGGGCCAACAGAGAAAAACCACGGCTTTACCAAATAGCTACTAGTGAGCGTATTGAGGAAAGGGGAAGAGGAATAGGATAAGAAAAGTGAAACCTGTACGTGGCAAATATCACCAAAATACTTTTTAAATAACTAGTTAACTTTTTTCTGCTGTAATATAACTTTTTAAATTGTTTTCTGTTGAAGAGAAGGATGTAGTTGCCTCCTTATATTGTTTATTTTTATTTGTCACAGAAAATTATTTTTGGCCTGCATCCGCGTTTGAATCCAAAACTCACGGGGACCAATATTGCGTCGATGACAAACTCCCGTTGCAATTCTATTCCCACGTTTTTTGGTCAATATCAACATGTACACAGTGGTAGCTTGTTTCATAATGAACACTAACTTGTTAATCAACTGCAAAAACTTGAATTATGCATATCTCATAAACGTAATCTGAGTTATAAGAAAGACAGAAGTAATTCTTACACACTACGACAGACTGTAATCATCACCATGGAAACTCTCTGTTATTATGGCAGGCAACTGATGGTTCATCATCGCGCTGTGGACACCGACCAGATTATACTTTCTTATTGCAACGTTATTAAAATTAAAGATATTTAATCAAATGTATGAACTGTGAATCTGCGCATAACAGTGGAAACTGTTTATTTATCCCTCTGAAATGTTGTATATAAATGTATTGTGGCAACATCAAAAACCATATACTTTAGAAATATTTCCTTTCGTAATCTGCAGAATTAATATAAAAATAGCTGGTTAGGCGACCACACGAAGTAATTTTTTATAAGTTCAGCGTGTTTCAAATATTTCAGTAGCAATTTCGTGGAGTATACACCAACAACAAGAGTAATATTTTTAACTTGACCGCTTTATTTTTACCCACAAATTTTCTCACAGGGACATGAACCCAGGTAATTCAGTTAATATCATACAAAACGATTAAATATTTGTTTCCATATAGTATGTTTTGAGAGGGTCATGATCTGAGCTAATAAATATGTCATGAGACTTAAAATATTAAACAAGTTATCAACGCTAAGTCTGGCGGTGTTATTTTTATGCTCATATGTGTTGCTGTTGATAGCAGCTAAAGCTTGTAAGACTGGTTTATAAATCACTGCACGGACACATTATACCTCACAAAATCCTGATATTGCACAGAACATTAGTACTGCATGAATATTTATCAGCTTCTCGTTGAAATGTCAGCGGACTAGCTCCCGAAACTCCATTAGTTTTCTCAACGGTAAATATTCAAAAGAGCAACCTAAGATTTTAAAAGGCAATTTATTTTGGGTACTAGTGTATTTATTTTACTGTCCCTTGTCCCTTGTTTTATTTTACCTTTTGCTTCTATTTCTTCGTCTTTAAGCATTTTTCTCAGTCTAAAGTCCGTTACCATGTATCATTCCCTTTCTAGGTATTTTGTTTGCAGTCTATGCCAAATTTGACTTCAGGTCGACATTTTCCTTCCTGACATCTAACGAACAAAAGACCATTCTTTTTAAGCATGGACAGTTTCTTTCTTCCCCTTTTTCTATCCGTTTTTTTTTTTGCTATTGTTATAATAAGCTATTTTATAAAAAGATTCCCCCCAAAAAGAAATAGAAAATGTGGCAAGAGTTTAGCGTACCGAGTGTGTTATACACAACAGTTAATTTTACCTTGCACGCGCAGCTGAACCCAAGACGCCAGTTGCTGACTCCCTCAATGTATTTTCTCCTCACACAACTTCGATCAATAATGGCATACATCTTTATGTTACAATGTGTAGACTCATTCGAAGTGGTTCACAAATTTTAGTGAAATTTGCATTCATTCACAATAACCTAATTCCCCAATTCTTTCAATTTTTATACTGGTTTTCTTTAAGGGACACTGGAAATGAAATTTTGACCAAAATCGTCCCAATTTTTTTCAGAAATAGTTCCTTGAGCCATGGACATCTATAGAGAGTCAACATTTGCATGTAACCCCCTCCCTTCGGGCACTTTAGTCATTTAAAGAGCTACGCATATCCTTTTCCAGCCTGCCATACCTCCTTAGTACAGGAGTGTGGAATGAGATACCCATGGAGATGCACCAGCACCTAAAGGAAGTGGCGGTCTATGCTGCTGATGTAGAAATAGTGAAGGAAGAATGTAGCAAAGAGGATGACTACAGCTTTCCTCAAGCTAAAGAAAGACACAACTCTCACTAGATTAGGTGATCGTGGTAAACTGAAGTTAGAAACTATAAAAAGACTAACCAGCTACTACAGACTGGCCATCCATAAGCATTTGCCACGAAAAATGTCATACTATTTACTATTACAGATAAACGGACCAGGAGCCAGAACATCAGAAGTTACCCACAGGGACAGACTCTTGGTGTTTGTATAACAGAAGCATAGATCTCTGAGAGACTCTGCAGAGCCATTGCAAGATGTCTGTTCAGTTTGATGATAGAATGGCTAGGAGAATTCTCCCCATCCACCAGAGACTACTGACATTCTGTGCTTGTAGAGGGACAGAAAATTCAAATGAAAGTGTTCACTCCCCCATTTGGAAAAACTGTCCTAAAGAAATGCTTATTTCAAAGAGCAGCTAGAAACTGGGGCATTAAATGGTTTTAATATGGGCGTTCAGCTTCTCAGGAACTGAGATCTATAGTAAGAGGTGAGAAATGTTCGGCAGCTGCTTCAAAGATCAGTAAGACCCAGGATACGACTCGACTCCACGAGCCCATGAGGTCAGGAAAGGGCCTACTGCTGGCAAAAGTAGCAGAACAACAGCACAGAAGGAAAGTACAGGCCAGGAGGGTTCTGACAGGTAAAGCGCACAACTCACTGTTTCCAGCATATCTTTTTTTTATAAAACAGCGTTTTTCTCAAAACTTCATTTTCATACATTCAAAATGTTCTGTTTTTGTTTAAATTCAATTAAAATTTCCAAGATATACAGAAGTGTCCATCGTAATAGTCTATGAGATAAAATACACATGCTAATACCAATAATAAATTAAAAATTTTCTATGAAAAAACGGCTAATTTTAAAGATTAAAATTTCTTAAAGATTAACAAAATTATCACGGCTCACTCACCAAATTTATTTAAATATCTAAGAAAATGTTATGGGGTTTAAAGAGCTTCAATAGCAAAAATACCAACCAAATTCTCAACTCATGAGAAGCGGGGGACATTTTGATTATGCGGCATATTTTCGTAATAATATTTAAGAAATAATGTATAGCTCGCAAAGTATTTATCCATTTTGAATGAAGTTTGGCATACATATTAATTTAATAGCAATGCAATCACAGTAAGTTTTTCAAAAAAAATTATACAAAAATGTGAAAAACTTTGAAAATTCACTCCCAGTGTCCTAAACCTGCACAGTATAGGGATATTCCAGTATATTTTATTTGTTTGTTTTGTAATCAGTAGTAAATGTTAACACTATAATAATATGAAACCTCTGTATATGATGTAAAATATTGTATATATAGTGCCCTCATTTTGCTAAGCAATGGAAACCATTAGTGGAGATAATTTAACATTTTTAATAGTGTTTAACGCCCGTTTTTGCTGCTGAGGCACCACAGGCGATGGACACTGATGATACATGAGATGAAATGATATATTGGGAAAGAATTTTTTTTAAAGGAAGAAAGTGTTCCAGGACTAAGTTTAGGAACCTCACCCGACATTTGCCATTTATGTGGACTGAGGAAAACCTGGAAAATACCTCAGTCAGGGAAGACGGTCCTGGGGGGATTCGAACCCCAGAACTCCCGCTCACGAGTCCGCGCCTTAACGACCTCGGCCGCCCGTGGCGGTAGTTTAGCAGTGACAGTGTAGTTCTGCTATGCTGATCGATACACATATTCGGATATCAAAGGTGCCTATTGCGAGCATTTTGACTGTAAGCTAACGCAATAAGTTTACCCACCATTGTGCCCAGCTTAAGACTTAAATAAAATGCGACATTACTCACTATTTAAAAAGGTAACTTCGAGTATCATTAATGAAATACAATGGTAACTAAATTAAGTGACTTTCGTGCACTATGAGCGTCACCAAAGAATGGATTAACCACTCCTTGCAATAGCCGGACCACAAGGCTGACTGGATTTCTCATGCCCATTGTTTGAAGCAAAAGTCGACGTTTAAATCACCAAAGTAACACAACCCTCTCGAATCGCAAATATTTTGCATGTAAAGATAGTGCCTTGTTCCTTTGTCTGCGTTTGCCGTGAACCCAAGTTGAAGGAAATCGCTCATAAGAGTCAATACCCATCAGTGGAGCAGGCGAGGTCTGGAGGGCGGATCTCAGTCGTTAAACTGATATAGATGGCGAGATTAGCCTCGCATTCTCTGCATGCATTCTTTGTGAAAAAGTGACCCAAGTACACGAGCCAGGCATGTGCTCAAAATTCTTAGGGCATTTGTACTGTACAGACAAATGTTGAAACGTTTACGTAATCATATGTCTCTCACAATCTTTGGGAACATGTTTCAAAAAAGTTTAGTCTAATATATTAAAGTGTTTAACTTGTAACTTAATGGAATTCTGTTCCACAAAGGTTTCTGCTACACTTGTAACTTTAAATACTACTGTAAATGTAAGGATCTGTTTAATAATTTTGGGAATCAGCTGCTAGCAAAAGTGATAATAATGATGGGAGTAGGAATGTATATAAAGAAAGAATATTTCAGTATTTGAGTACAATAAAAAGTTCGGCTAAGTACAAATAAAATATGGCTTCTGACTGATATTGGCCTTTCCTGTTTTAGATACATATTTCATTCCAGTATCTTTGTTTATGTTTATCTAAGGTTCTTGCTACCTACCAGTAAAATAATTTTCTCAGTTTGGTTATATTGAAAGTGTAATTAAACACAATATAAATTAGCAAATGAGTTAACAAGGGGAAGTTCAATTCTACTGCCATCTCTCGACGACTGAAATATGCAACCGTCACCTCAAATTGAGCTTGAATATTGATGAAGGCATAAAAATTCTTTAAATTCGTTTTTTCTGAGAAAAAATAAAGACTCATTTAGTAGGAGTGGCAATAATATCCTATACACATTAAACTGCTAATATATTTCTAAGGAGTGGACATAACCTAATTAAAGATATGGCGATGTGTGGCAAATAGCTATTCCTTCATCTTTCTTTTATATTAATTTCCTTCTAACTTTTAATTAATACTTAGAAGTGTTGTACTTCTTTAGTGGAAAAGAAAGTTACAAATCCATTCATTATAAGAACGTGTACTTATAAACATAATTTTGTAGAACGGAGTCCTGAATATGAAAAGGCCGTCCATTCGCTTATATCGAAATAATCCAGAAAGTGTTCGTGCAAAGTTAGTTCATCTTGATAACAGATAATGTAGTTAAACAGTTATTGGGAAAAATTACAATAGTACCTGTGTTGTCTTTGTATATATAGAAATAGCTTATGACAATATGAGTCATCAAAGAAACAAATGAAAATGAGCTACCGTTGCTTCCATTCGTGATGATGCATCGAGACATAAAAACTGATAGATGTTTGGGCGAGGTACAAAATGCTTACGTCAGAGTTGCACTGTTAAGATACATCTGCAGAAATATATTGAAAAATCCGAATATCGGCATTTACTGACTCATTACATTACGGTCAAAGATAGCATAATTGTTAAAAAAAACCAATTTTACATGGCATTAAGTGCAGAATAGATTAAGAAAATAAGCTATATAACAGTAAAATGCTGTTTTATGGGATTATATAACTCAATTTTATGAAACCATAGTACAAAGCTGAAATTGGCATTTAATAAAAAGTTAACCTTAAAATTAATACCATCTGAAACAGATTTCATGAGAAGATCCATAAGGAATTTCATTTGTTATACCACATAAGTACAAGTTTTAATTAGAGTGGTATGTGTAAGAGTTAAGATTAGCTTTAGAGCAGATTCTACCTAGAAGAAGGAAGAGGGACATGGCATGATAGAAGGATTAACGGAAATAAACAGAGCGGAGTGCACGGAGGGTGACATTTCAAAATCCTTCACCTTAGGTATTTCCTGTCGCTTAAGCAAATACTAGGATGGCTCCCCCATTTTCCGTTGGTGTAACTCGGCGGGTATGGAAGTAGATCTTTTCAGAGACACGTACTCCTTGGAAAGGGGGGAGGGGACTCTATCTGGAATCACATTACGGATTCTGTCTACTTCCGGGCAGTTATCACAGTAACCTTCACCTAATCCCTTTCTCCCTTATGTGCTCATTGGGGACGTGGGTACAAATGAGTAAGGCTCAAGTACAGAAGTGTTCTCCGCTCCAAACAATACAGCAATCTAAATTAACATTAAAATACTTTCACGACACAAGATGTTTAAACATTGTTTATATTTTAATTAATAATAATAATAATAATAATAATAATAATAATAGTATTAGTAGTCCTGAAAGTGCACGCACCAAAGATTTCCTGTGTTATTTAAAGATATATTGTCATCTTACTATCTTGCAAAATCCATTCGCCATGTTGCCAACGTTCGGCTCTCTGAGCTTCGTTGTTTTGGCATATTGTGGAAGTGGGTCATTTACAATTCGCACTAAACTGTACTAGTGAACTTTCTTAGCATGAAAAGATCGTCATACAATATAATCGGTGTTAATAAAATATTTAGACATTATGTTACTTTTCATAAAATGCCTTGTGCTTGTTTGTATAAAACTGAATTCTTCTTATACTGTAATTTGTGGGAGAGGGAAAGAGATAGAACATTGAATCATTTGGCTTGAATGAGCAATATATTCCCAAGTGTTGTTATTTTTCGTTTTTCGGACTGAAAGTTCACTACCTCTGGTATGATAAGTTACACTTTTTAATCCATATATATGATTACATTTAAACATAGAACTTTTAGTGTAGTTAAAATTTATTGTTAAATAATTCTTCCTGCTCAATGCATGGATTAATTATTAATATGCCCTCAAAAAGATTTAGAAAAGATATAAGTTTTATGTTGGTCATGTTAGTTCAGTTTTAAATTTTATCAAAGACAATGTTGGCAATGCTCTTTTGCTTAAACAAGGAGGCAGCTGTAATAAAGAGACACTGTCTCTCTTAAGAGAAGCATATTTAATTTATTTTCGTTTAATTTGGACAATCTGGTTGACTTGAATTATGAACTTTGAGGTATTTTTACTTTAGAATTAGTGATAAAAGCCAAACTCAGCATGCTTTAAATTAGTTAACTGCATAGGTAAAATAAAAAAAATGAATGAATAGTGTTTAACGCCCGTTTCCACCACTGGGGCACCACAGGCGACGGACCTGATGATACATGAGATGAAATGATATATTTGAAAGGATTTTTAAGGAAGGAAACGCCCCAGGCCTAAGTTTAGGGCACCTCCCCGGCATTTGCCATTCATGAGGACTGAGGAATACCTGGAAAAAACCTCAGTCAGGGAAGACGGTCCTGGCAGGATTCGAACCCCAAACCTCCCGCTCACGAGTCCGCGCCTTAACGACCTCGGCCACCCGTGGTGGTTTGACTGGATAGTGATACCTATGAATATGAAGTAGTTGAACTTTAAGGATATCAGTTTGGAATCAGAGTTCAATAGGAAAATTTCGAGGTCACACCCGGGACCCGGCTCTTAGGTCTTCGGTTTGCCATGCCGATGTACCCTGCCGGACCATAACTGCGAATTTCTGTCAGAGCTATGTATATATATCTCGTAACAGTAATTTTGTTATTACCTAAACACATAAAATGTGATTTGTTCACACGTTAGGCCAAATGTTTGGATTAAGGGGCAAGACTCTCCTCTGTTGTGTGCAAGGAAGAATTAGCACCAATAACGGAGAAAACCAATGAGCTTTAACCTGTTAATATACAGATGACTGCTGCAACCAACTGATTGAGGCGGGTACAAAGATAATTGATGAGTATTATCAACCTGAGAAATCATACACTGAGCGTTCTCTTGTACAGGCATATTTCATTCATCCATTAGAATTCCATTGTTTTATTGTTCATTGGTAAATGAATCATCAACGATCATTTATACTTAAAACAGGGATGCTTGAAAAATCCAGATATTCAGATTTAATGTATGACATATATCTGTAAAAACGGGGCGAGGGATATTTCCGTGTAGTCATTTAATGTTTTTTAAGAAAATCAAGTTGTACTTTTTATAACCAGCGTGTAAAACAATAGATGCGTGATAAGAGACTTGAATAAAATATAAATAAAAATAAGTTGGATTAATGACAATGTATTCATTTAGACAGCTTTCTATGCCATTGACTAAGCTATAATATCAATTTAAAAATGCTCCAAAAGAGCACTTTCGATTTATATACGGCTATGTAAAGAATACAATTTGGAAATATGGTGAACTTTTTACTTGCAACTTAGATATAACTATTACCCTTGAAATTCGCATTGAAAACAATGTAAAATTGCTATTTAATTGAAAGTTTCAATATTTAATTTGAACAATTCAAAGACAGCGTTTTATTTAAGCAGCACTTATTCCCAAATTCCAACTTTTAGCAGCACCAAGACTGCTAACAAAATAATGAAATTTCAACCATTTCACACTTACCCATAGACATTTGCAGGGAAGTAAGCTTTTGTTCGCTTCTACTGTACCTGCAGTTTTCTTCCTCTCCTCAATTGTGTGCAAGTGTCTACTCTTCAAACTTCCTCGTCCTAAAAATATGGTGAACCTTGTTAACTCTATTGAAGTTATGACTCTTAAGTTGTCAGCTGTGCCCTGTATGTTGTATCTTAATACTGCATTGACAATGAAACATCCCTTAGGATTTCCAAAACGTTTTACTTACTTCCAGATTACCCTTTTAGAAACAACACACCCTTCCTTATCCACATATTCCTTGGCCATTGGTGCTTCAGGGGTAATAATTTCAATGTTTTAGTAAAATAATTTTGCAGGTGTGTTATTAAAATGCTATCACTAGAAGAGAGTACAGGTATCAGTCGATATTGTAGAACAAGCTAAAGAAGAAAGAGGTGTTGTGAATGAATACAAATATAATTAAAAGATGTAGTACTGTGTAATTGTAGACAGATATCACTTTGAACAACCCCCCTATGTTATTTTCCTTTTACAGATCAAACATTTATGAGGGATAAATGCTCCATGATCTGCAGAGTTCTGTGCAGCGGGTTCTGTGTTCATAGTTCTCCTTTCCCTGACCAAATGATTTCACGCTTCTTGCATTTTATAAATGGGATAAAGAAATTAGAAAATAGCTGGAATAAATGTTTAGATTTGAAAGGAGATTATATTGAGAAGTAAAACCATATTTCCCAAAAGTTTTATGTGTTCTTATTTTTGCATGGGTTTATCGAAAAACCCTGGTGTATTCGTATACAACCACATTGTCTTTAGCTCCTGAAATAAAGGGTGTCAATACAGAATGAACCAGTCAAGAGTTTTTGCATGCTTCACTGGTAGAGTAAGGCAGTTTTATTGTTAATATGTTTCTGATAAAAGTTATGATGCTATCTTAAATTTGTTAAGACAAAATTGATTTCATTCATGCATTTTGCTTTTTGCGGCTACCGAAGATAAAATCAGAGGACGTTACATTCAAAAGCGAGTAGGAGCTGCAGCCCTATCTTGCTGGAATGGTGTGTTTGTATTATTTTTAGTTAATTCGGCAATTAAAGGAAAGAAAATTCGAGGAATAATACAGATCATAATTAATTGTTACATGGCAAAAGATTGGAAATCTCAATATAATTTAAGTGATAAATATGGGCAGAAATATTAAATAATGAAATTTAACTATATACCAAAGTTTTAAAGTAAATAAATAGTAGAAGTTTCATGGTATATCTTTTATAATGTATAGAGTAAATAACTTTTAGCAAATTAGATAATAACAGAAACTGGTGAGATAAATAGCGAATAAGGATATTTGTCAAGAGTACGGATTTTTTTTTTCTGTTTTTCAATTTCTATTACTACTACTTTTTCGGTTTCTTTCCTTTTCCTGCCCCCCCCCCCTTTACGTGTAGACAAAGTTTTCTTCATTCAACTTACAGGTACATAAACTTCGCAACATTACAGATTTTTTAGGAAGGAGGGAACTTTGCTGTTCGATTCCCGCAGGACTCACATTATTTTTGATTGATATCTTTTCGGGTTTCTCTCAGTTCTCAAATGTCGATGAGGCATTTTAATCTTAAACCTTTATCACTTTTTATTATTTCATTTTTGTTGTATTATCAGTGTCCACCTATTGTGAGCCTCAGTAGTGAAAACAGACACTAAACACCATTTTAATTTTCTTGTTGTTTTTCACAGATGACCTCCAGTCTGTAGTGCTACATAAAGATGCTCATGCAAGTATCTTCTGTACTATTCCGACCGAGTTAACTAAAGGGTAATCTTTGAGTGTGGTCTCTATGTGTCGGTCTAAAATGTTTTCCCTTTTCTTTTCAAGGTTTTCACTAGCAGGGTTGGTTTATTGCTTACCACTAATACTGTTGCAAAGTAATAAAGCATACAGGAAGAACATGTAACATCGGAACCATAGCATTTAGTGAGCTAATTCTCTTTAGTTTCAGTTGATCACCTTCCAATAGAAGTTGCGATATAGTCAGTAATACTTTTTTTGTCCAGCATTTTCTTTAGATTTAGTTTTAGAAGTAAAAGAGATTTGAACGCCTAAAATATTTTAGAACAATATCCAAAATGTGCAGATATTGGTGTTATATCTTACAGCAAATGTTATGCATTTTATTGTCAAAGAGGAAGGAAAATGTGGGGTTTAGAAATGAACATTTGCAGACCTTGTAAAAAAAATATGTTCGTCTTTATTTACAAAATGCTTTCTACATTAGACCAGGCGTGTGAAAGTTCAGAATGAATTTTTTCCCCTGTTATTTTGTTTTAATAAGCATTTTATTTTCATTAAAACAGGGAAAAGAGAAGGAACGCACGTAACTTGTATGAAATTTACGATATTGTACTTTGATAAATAGATAGTACGTGAAGTTATGAATAATACTGAATACAAAGAATTAAGCCTTGCACATGAGAATGTACCAATACTTCCATGAAATGCCACGCCAGCGTGGGTAGGACTAGCGTTGATTATAAATAACATGTGGTCAGAAGTGAATAGCTTAGCCGTAGTGGTGGCCTTGGGCAGCTGCGTGCGCCGCGAAGTGGGCAGCTTTGGCGGCGGCAACCTCGGGGGTGTCATGTACAGGAACAGGAAGAGCATGGGGAGCGGCGTAAGGCACAGCAGCAGCTCCGTAGTAACCTCCATGACCACCATAAGCTCCGCCATAACCTCCATGACCTCCGTAAGCTCCGGCGTAACCTCCGTGACCTCCAGCGTAGTGGTTGTAAGCTGGGGCATGGTCGCCACTGGGGTCATGCACGTAGGCGGGAGCATGGTCTCCAGAGGGATCGTGTATGTAGGCTCCACTGTGATCGGCACCACCGCCGTAGTAACCTCCATGGTGACCTCCACCGCCGTAGTAACCTCCATGATGACCTCCAGCTCCGGCGGCGGTACTGGCAGCGGCTACAGCAGCAAAGTGGGCGGCTTTAGCGTGGGCTACTTCTGGAGTATCGTGCACGGGGGCGGCAGGGGCACCGTAATGGCCATATGCAGGGGCTCCATAATGGCCGTAAGCACCAGGGTAGCCATGGTATTGAGGTCTTCCAGAGACCATAGCCATGGCAATAGCCAGGCAAAGGACAATCTAGAAGTAAAGTGAAAGTTAGTACTTTAGTAAGGAAGATGTAAGAGGAGTATGCGTAACTGAAAGGGAAAGGAGTTGTGGTAAAGTACATAGTTGACATTGTTAACACTTTTTAATGTAGAGCTTACGAGCTGTTCACTTCAAAAACGATATTTATTGTTATCATTATAATTGTTTGTTTCCTGAACTTTATTTCTTTTCGATCTCTAAAACAGTATATAAAATGAAACTTTACCTTATTGTAACAATTTTTCGGTCTCCATTTTACAAATATTGGGCACCATGAGGAGGAATTGTCTTACTACTGTAAGGTTACTATGCCTACATACTGTTTTACTAGCTGGAAGAGAAATCTCCAATATCAAAATGTGCATTATGTCTACGAGTTCAACACCCCTATTATATTTAAGGGCATTTTAAAAGGCAGGGTTGCATATTGATAGTTGGTTCAAAGGGTTAAAATAGTACTGGTAGGAATTGGTATGGCAAATGTATGGCATACGGGAGGAAAGTAAAAGGATTTTGCAAGAAAATTAGAAGAAGAATGGAATAAATAGTGAGACAAGAAATTTGGGCAAGTTTTGAGAATAAAAGTTCCTTAAGATTATTCAGAATAATTAAAAAGGGGATGGGGTAGAGAGGAATGTGTTGATACGATAGGGTAAAGCTAATGTGCCTGTTGAAGCAGCAAATAAATAGATAAGTTATTTAGGATCTAAAACAGTGTAGCGGTAAAATGTTGTCAGTTAGAGGTTATTAGAGAATCAAAATTATGAGTGAATTTTGGGAAGAGTTAAGGAGAAATGGAGAAGGAAAGCGAAGCGAACTAAGAACAAATTGACTGTTAACCATATCGACATGGAAAAGAAATGTCTCAGACTGTGTAAGAAATATGAAAAGTTGTTATTTGTAAATCTACTGCAATAAAAAGAATGTGAGTATTTTGCAACTGTAAGAAAATTTAAAGTAATACTTTTGTAAAATTAAATTGTTTTTGTAATGCGTCAGATGTTTTGGACAAGTAAAAATAAAGCGCGAGGGTTGGAAAAGGTTCTTTTTTCTGTAAATCCTGAGAGGGGATAAATCCTTTATAATATTACGTAAAGAGAGGGGCTAGAACCTTCAGGGTTTATTTCAGATCCTTTCCCCACCTCGTTAGTATTTAGGTGTTTATTGTAAGTTACTGTTTTAAAATGTGAAGTTGTAAGAGCGATGTATTAGTTAATGCAGAGCATTATCAATAGGGTTCAATTCAACAAGGAAATGCAAATAACACTAAATAAAGTTAACTATCTGATTGACTAAATCATTAAATATTTCGAACTGGACTGCATCAAAATTGTTTGTATAAGGATTGATACATTATATATATATATGATTCAAAAAGTAAAACTATAGGTCAATGTGTTTACCAAATCTAATATAACCTTCTCGTTAACTTACTTAATATGCTTTACTGTTTTCCATGAACAGAATTTTTTATATTTTTTCATGTCTTTCTTTTCATTTAATTGAGATTAATTTTTCTATGGCTGTGTTATATTTATCCAATATTTCTTTTGGAAACTTACAATAAATATCTCTCTGT
Organism: Metallyticus violacea; assembly: GCA_030762175.1. Classification (NCBI taxonomy): domain Eukaryota; kingdom Metazoa; phylum Arthropoda; class Insecta; order Mantodea; family Metallyticidae; genus Metallyticus; species Metallyticus violacea. Next base: position 1,696,096 of record CM060841.1, on the reverse strand, counting down.
TTAAATGTTTGCTTACTACTGCAGCTGTTTGGTTATGTCAGAAATTGTGGGCCTTGTGCATACATCTGCAATATACGATATAATAATTTAATCAAAGCAAAGAAGTTCGATATAGTGAGAAACTAGCTAAATACAAACAAAAGTACCGTACTCGTTTCAAAACATCCTAAGCCCCTTTTCTGCAGCATGAAATAGCTAGCTATTCCTTCTTTTCACGGAAAGCAAACAGTCCAGTGCTATTTTAAAAATCTCTGTCTAATTACTAAACTTTCTACTTTTTGAAACTTCTGTATGGATAAGCAGGCCATGTTTACTTTGCGTGCACTTACATCAGAAGTGTGGAGTGCTGCTCAGGTGCAAGGTCGCGAAGGCTGAGTGAATGGACTACACTTCGCCATTTGCTGCATTCCAAAGCATTCCGTGCTGTGTGACTAATGCTTTTGTTGTGGTTATGCTAAATGCTTCGCCACTTTCACTATTTCCTCATGTACGTAGGTGTCGAAAATGTTACTCTGAAGGTTAAAACCGGTTCCTTATTTTACGCATGATTTACAGCATGAATGTAACATTTAAATATTGATAAATAAACACACACTGACATGAAAATATTATTTAAAATATTTAATATAATTAGTTATATTTCCCAAAGACAATCCCTCCTTAGTCCTTTTCTTTTTGAATATTCATCATCATCATCATCATCATCATCATCATCATCCAAACGTTTGTCAGTTCCCGCTCTTGCTCTACATTTCAAGACTCTTTTTGGAGGATTTTTTTCTGTTGGCATTCGTGTAGCCATTATTGCTAATTATTGTCTTGCTAATTTTTTCATGCTTTCTATCACGTGACTCACACTACGCTCTTTAAAAGGTTGAAACATATTTTTATTTTTTTTAAAATTCCCAGCATAGAAGTTTATTGATGATTTTTATTAACCTTTAAACTTTAATATTATTTCTTCTTTGTAAGATATCTTGGTTGATAAAATTAAAACCATTTACTTATTTGGCTATTTGGCGCTCTGTCCAGAATAGAAAGACGTTTGCCTAATTTTATGTGGATGGAAGAAACTCTCCTTATACAATTTTGACCTTAAACTTGTGTTTGGCCGAAAAAAAATATTTCTACCTAATATTTCATGTGTGTAATACGCAGTAATTCACACATTCCAATAATAATAATAATAATAATAATAATAATAATAATAATAATAATAGTTAAACTAACAGAAATGTAACAAAAATTGTCCTTGGCTATTTTTTAATAATTTGAAACTTTTTAACACAAATTCACCTGTAAAGTTCTGTGTGTATCATTTAGTACTGCAAAGTTATATTTGGCATCACTGAGCTTAATATTAAGCTGCTGTTGTCTCTCTTGTGTTATTTGCTTGCTGTGTTTTCTTTACTTAATAATGAAACCGCTAAGTTTGCCACTGTGCAATGTTAATAGAAATAAATAAATGTATTATTATTATTATTATTATTATTATTATTATTATTATTATTATTATTATTAATTGATGTTTTAAGAGGAGAAAACCTTGAAAATAACATGTTTCTGTTACATTGTATTTGTATGTTAACATGAAAGTTAAATGCAACGCATGAATGGAAACACGCACCTAAAACGATGCTGCCATTTTTCCCCTTCATCAAGGCAGATAACGTTTGCCCTTATAATGCTGTGTATTCCCATAGTGATAAGCAATTTTAAAGAGGAGAGCAGATGGCAAATGCGGAGCGCTAAGGAATGTTGCCATGTTTCCTAATTAAATATTTATTTTCTTTAAAAGTTTAAGAGCTAGAGAAACATGTATTTAAATTTGTTCTTTTTCCTTATTTATCCGTTACAGCTTTATTACAGCATTAAATTACCTTCCTTACTATTTTAAAAGGCGTGTTGCTCCATAAGAAGCATTCATCTGGTTTAATTTACCGTTATTGGTATATTATGTGCTTTGTCTACTTTAGTATTTAATTCTTAAATTACTTTCTGTGGTATGCCTTCATTGTCGGAGATTATTACTTTATCGTCTGCTTGCAAGAATGACAGAATAAAATGTTTTTATTTCATTGTCATCAATATTTAATATGTTTACCTGTTGCTGCCTCCGTCAAATAATATTATCTGTATAGTTGAGAGAAAATCCCATATCTTTATCCAGTTGTAAAGGATTCATTTAGCAAGTAACAGAAATATTTTTTCCCCATAGGAAACACCGAAAATGTTAATACCTATAGATTCAACTTAAGCTACTTGTGTTTAACAGATACTCGCATTAGAGAGTGAGTGTAAATGTTTAAGTTACAAAAAACGGTAAAGCAGCATTTGAAATGTAAACCTACACCCCATTGGCGTCTTCTTCCCGAAGTATCAACATACCCTACACTGAGGGTATGTTGATACCCTCTGAGTTCACCGAGTTCATCACTTAGACGAACTCTTAAGATTTGGTACTCGCTTTCAGAGAGTGAACAAGTTCAATTGCAAATCCCAATCAGTTTTTATTATTAAAGCCAACTTTAAATTTCGTGTCATCAAAACTGAACAGTTGATGAGAAACGTTAAACGTTCTTGATTCGTGAGTGCTGAAGTACTTAACGGAACTCACCTGCAGACTGTGAGTCATGTTGTTTGTAGCGCTGCTGTTGCCAGTACTCGCTAACAAGTGAAGTGTGCCGTTTCCTTGGCAAACGGCACCTTATATACAAGGTATAGCACGCTATCCGACCTTCGTTTCTTTGTTTTTAAGGAACCAAGAGACACACCTCTCCCCCCTTACATGCTTTCGTTCCTGCTCCACCCCTAACTGTACATACTGCGTGTGTAACAGGTACCGCATTATGCCAGTTATATCATTGAGAAAGTCCCTTATAAACATGTTCTTTGTTTTAATTGCGTTTTGGTATCATCATCTAAAGAGAAACATCCTGTTAAAGTTTCCATTTCTCTCTTCGTTGTTGATTATTTCTAGCATTCTAAAAGTTTAATTTGAATCAATTCGAGTTTACCTTTTAAATGCTTTACCCATAGCTTAAAACTTTCTTGTTTGGGTTAACGCCTGTTCCTTGTAACACTATTGTTTTACCTTACCTTTTCATTCCTAAAATTTTTCGCTTTGAAAAATACCACCAAATTATCAAGTAATAACAACACAAACTTAATATGTAGCTTTACCTGCTTTTGAGATAAATAGCTTTTTCTTCTTTCTAAATGTTGATTGTAAATATTATTAATTCCTTTGTTTTATTCACTTATTATCATTAATGTCAGAAATGTTTTATCAACTGCTTTTGTTTTTAACATTATAAATATTTATTCGTACCTGTTTTTATATGTTCATTTATTTCTGAAGTGATCTAATTTTAATTTTTCTGGCGTTGTTTTTGACTTGGATCTTTTGGAAAATGTTTTCTCTTGTATTTAACATTTTCTTTATTTTGCAAATACAGAATATTTACATCGTTTTCCTCTTCTGATTGCTGCTTTCATAAATATTTATAAAGGCAACTGCATTTTACATAAATTAAAATTTATTCTAGTCTGTAGTATTTTATTTTTCAGAACATTTAATTGCCTTACCAATATTATTTCAAATAAATGAATTCATTATACTCAGATATTTCTTTTAAATTCGAATATTCTGACAGAAGCTTTGAATATTGTAGAGAAATTACATATACCTGTAAATATTAGTAATTGTTTCCTTAATATTTTGGATATATTATGCTGTCACCGTTAACTGGGCACCATGCTCCTATTTTTCCGAAAATCACCCAGTGTCATCGAGAGGGTGGCTCAGGAGGTAACGCTAGAAACTTGCATTCTGGAGATTCCGGGTTCAGTTCCTTAGGCGAATGTTGTTTTGGATCTTTATTTACCGTGGATTTTCGGCCCTAGCATTTCATTCCGTTGGTTCTGTTACAGAGTTCGAAAAGCCAGGGCGAAGTGAACTTTTGCATGGAGACAGTGAATGGCATCTTGAAAAGATTTCTGCCACGAGGTCGCGGCCTTTCTCAGGGCTCCAGCCCCTTGGAGGAAAACTTCGCCGTTATCAAAATATTCTGTTAGGAAACCACGTTTCGTCCGGCCTCACTGCCCGTGGATCTTGGCCAGACACTGAGCAAGGCCGAAGTACCGAAATATCTTAATCCGTGTCTAACAATGCAATATCGGCAGTTTTTTGAATTAAGATATTCACTAAGTAATACAATTTTCATAGAAAAGCCGAATGTTAGAATAAATTTCCATTCCTTTCCAGGCTGAGGATACCAAGTTTAAGATGTTGCTCTACTGTAAGGTTTTAACATAAAAACTTCGTAGTTACTTGTACGAAGTGTAGGAAATTGCCATGTGCTGGGAAAGAGGCGAGGGAATTTCTCCGGGCTGTCATGCAGTTTTTTTTGTGTGTGAACCATGTACGTGGGTATTTTTTGTCTCTTATATTTCACAATTTCTGTTTCACGAAATTAATAACCAACTATGAATCGTAGTAGCACATGGAAGTATTTCTTGAATTAATCTCTTCCACCAAGAGTGCATTCTGTACGAACACACGCATCTTGAAAACTCGTTGAGGAATAGGATAATGAGGCCTATTGCTTTCTTTTGACGTTTCCTTGTTACTTATATAAACCTTCATACGTTTAGTGTCCACTCTCGTAGGGACTGCATACCCCACAGCACCTTATAGTAGGGCTAAGGTGTCGACCAAGTTAAGTTAACCTCTTGCTAGGGTTCTAAAGTCTATTTAACCCACACATCCATTATTTTGTTATCATTGAATCAATACATGGAATATTTACATCTTTACCTACTACAGCCTTCGTCAGAGCATTATAAACTATTACGGAGATTAAAACACTCTGAATGGAACAGTATGAACATTTCCGAAAATTTCAAATGAAGTAGGTTTATTTATAATATTTGTAAATAAGAGAATATTTTGATTCCAATTAGTCTATTATCTGCATGTTCGCTCCACTATTAGTAGTATGAAAATAGTTTCTGTTGTATTATTTTCCCTCCGAATATTTTAAGTAAGCGTCTTTGTATGTGAATATTACGACAGGTAAGCAGAAAAACAATCAGGAGGGAAATAGTTCAAGAGAGCCAATACTTTCATCTTTATTGTTTAAATTGAATATAACATGGAAAAAGAAATAGAATACTAATAGTAAAATATTTAGTAGGCGTGATATAAAGGATTTAGCCTTAATCCTATAAATTAAGATATATTAGTATTATTTTATATTTAAGGATAATTGATGTTCAATACTTTGAATGCAAATCAACTGTTATAATTAACTATAATTTTATATTTATTGTCATTATTGCATTGATTTCCTTTAATTTTTTAACATTAAAAACCATTGAGTGTAAACAGAAAATAGTTTAATTTAAAGAAAATATAATGATGACAGTGTTTTTGGCAGTTAAAGTTCCTTCTTTATGTCTATTAGGGTGCGCTAAATATTTATCGCAAGGAAAATTTTATATAACCACAGACTAACGATTTTGTTAGGAAATGTAATGAAACTAATTTGAAAATCGACTATTTCTAAACAATATAATATAGTTTTTACTTGAATCTTATTTAAATACAACGATGGCTTCTTCTATTCAAAGATTTTATTTCTTCAAAGTATTGTGCTAAATTGTGTTTAGAATTCTATAAAACCCTGTTATAACCAATTTTTCAATTGTAATGTTTTTCAAAGATCTGATTTAAAAAATATTAAATCAATGAAGAACTATTAATGTGGTTAGCTGTCTTAAATGTTCATAAAAGACTTACATATATAAATATTAATGTGGTTAGCTATCTTAAATGTTCATAAAAAGGCTTACATATATAAATATTAATGTGGTTAACTGTTTTAAATGTTCATTAAAAAACTTACATATATAAATATTAATATGGTTAACTGTTTTAAATGTTCATTAAAAAACTTACATATATAAATATTAATGTGTTTAATACACCGACACCAATATATACGTCAAAATATTTTAAAAAGATCCAATTTTTTTTTCTTCTCATCTCTGGAATCACCGCAGAGTATTCTCCCATTTGCAATCACCGATCCGTTCTAGAAAGATTGTCGGAGAGAAAGTGGCCTTCAGAAATTTCTATGACAGAAACGCCTGGAACCCTGAAATCGAAGGCAAGTAGCTGTGGGTGAAGAGTTGGCGCATTCAGAAGGCGTGGTCGTGTCAGACCGCGGAAGACGAAGACGGAGGATTCTGATCCCGTTCTCAAGAGATCTAAGGGGGGGGGGGATAATATGCATATTTACAGTTGAATCTGTTGCCTCCAGACGAAACGTCTACTCGCCTAAGCAATCTACACAGAAAATAAAGTGCAGTTCCTGGTTACACCTGGTGACTGTTTGACAGAATTTAGCGTTCACTATAACCAACTGATCGGCGAAATTACAGTGTATATTAGCTTCGTTCATCCTTCCTATGGGTTGCCTTCTATAACTGTAGATTATAATAAACAATAATTGGAAGAGCAAAAAAGGACAAAAACACCAAGAAAGGTAACAGATTTGTCTTCTTGTCATAGAAGAACTCTAATAGTTGGAAATATAGCGACTACAAATCTGTGATTTTTTCTTAGTGTTTTATCCTTTTATGATTTTATAATTATTGTTAATTCAGTTACATTATTAATAGTGTACATTATTATTCTTATATATATATATATATATATATATATATATATATAAGACTTGTATCTACGTAAAATATAAGTAATTTATAGCAACAAGCCAAAATAAAATATTTATAATATGAAGCATTGTTAGATGTGACAGATCCAGAATTACACAAGTTAGTTTAATCGTAGAAACGCATTAGTTACGTTCAATATTTTGTTTCATACTATATAGAATTGTTTTATTATCATTACAAGTCCAAATGAACAGCGGTGGCATGGAAAAAAACAACATTGTAATGCATATTGAAGATGTACGGTACGCGGCAAAACAAACGACAATGAAATTTGCGCCCAAGTTTCCATGTCAATAGTATTTATTAATTGAATGTAATAGCTTGACACATTGTAAGTTCAGTTTTGTGTTGATTTCTGCAATTATGTTTCTCACGGCAGAAGAGAAGACGTTATCGTAAAATATAATTTCCGGTCATACGGAGTTGGACGTCAGATAGGTCTGTTCGGCGGGTGTTTAAAGAACTGGGTGGAATTGTATAGCGGATTCAAGTTGTTCAGCGTCTAACAGGAAGGGACGAACGAGCTCGATTGCTTTATTGTAGCCGAGTGTTGTCTACGACGCATAAGAATTCTGATTTCTTCTGCAACATGTGAATTTCAGACGAAAGCCATACTCAGCTTGATGGCTACATCAACAGAAAACAACCCGTTTTTTGGTGTTTCATTGGCTGATGTCGCTATACAGAAAGCACTTCATAGTGTGCGCGTTACAGTCCGTCATGGAGCATTGGGCCCTTATTTCGTCGAGGATGCTGCACAGAATCCCAAACAGTACATACATCTCATTCGCCACGCCAGAAACTTATCCCTTCAACGACAATGAACGCAGCAAGTAGCGAGCGGGAGCTTCTACAACGACACTTTGGAGATCGCATACTTTCTCGTGGAACTGACTCCATTCCCGTATCCTACCTGCTCCCCAGATCTCACGGCCCCTGATGCTTTTCTATATGCGACATGTTGAAAGAAGCAATTTTCGAGACAGATGACCTGCGCAAACTACGCGGGAAGATAACGTCGTTACATCAACATGTTCAGAGATGTGTGGCACACGATGATACACATGTTCAACTCATACCATTAACTAACTTTTCAGTGTTGCATACTGTGCATAGACATTACACTCAATATAGGGCTCATAATTCCGGCCTTCGAAATAAGAAATAAGTGACAGAGCCAACACACAATGTAATGAGGAAGATTTAGATAATTATTTAATTTAAAAAGAAATTTCATACAAATGGGAAAATTAAGTTAACTAAAATGTTATATTAGTACACAACACTTGGTAAGCATTGTCTTGTAGTTGGAAGCGTATTTTACACATTGATATTAATACTAACGATTGTGTTATTCTACGCCTCATGACTGTGTCAATCAGACAGCATTATCATATTTCCTTTGTTGAACTTGTAAAGATAATACACATTACTGGGTCCATTGTTCACCCCGCAGTCAGTAAGACCCGTCCACTAGGTACAGTTTTATAAACCGAGAGGAGTAGATCAGGCGGTAACGTTTGGAACTCAATGCGGGAGGTCCCGAAGTGCAAATTTTTGGGGGCCGGCCACCCTCACCTTGAATTTTTATCGCGGTTTTCCTTGATCGCTTAGGCGAATGCTGGGATGCATCTTTCATTTCCAATAATTTTCCCTTCTTCCATTTTATATCATTTAATTCCGTTGGCTTTGTTACAGGGAAGTGCCAGAACGAGATGACTGGTGCGTTGCTTGCGCTGTGGCATCTGGTGTGGAAGCGGGCCTTCTGAGGGGCTGAAACTCTTTGGTAGGGGTTCTGCTGGCATCGGAATGCCCTATCTGGGAACAAGACCATGTTAGGCACATGCCTCGATGCCCGTGGGCGCCAGAGCAAAGCTGAAATACAGAACTACTTTCCTCCAATCCAATCTAACATTCGTAAAACAATTGTTTGATTCGAGTGCATTTGGTTTCTCACGCTGTATTTATATATTGTCAAAGTGGAGTCCTGAAAATAACTACAACAATGTAAAGCGCATTTCCCTTACTGTTCTCAAGAAAGAAATGAAATTCGATATCTTATAAAATAAAATTTGACTTTTAGCCCAGTTATCAAGGCTTTAATGTATATTTATGTATAAGATTGAAAGGACATTTAATGATTATGGGTTTATTCTTTTTCTGGGGCAATATCGGTTATTGGGACGTTTTATATGGCATTAAATTCAAAATTTTCATTCATCAAAGGCTTCGAACATGTTTGAACACACTGGTAATATCAAAACCATTCCCAACCATGCGTACATCTTCCTGCAACAAAATTTGGGTCTCCTGTCTACTGTCATTAAAAAACAAACAAACAAACTGAGATCTGCGAGATTTCAACACGGTACAGTTTAGATCACAGATTTAAGAAGATGATTTATCAATCGATGTTAGGTTGCTGAAATGTCATATACAGTTTGATAGCTTTAGTATTTTGCAGATCGAGCTCTGAATGTTCGTCATTTTTTTAATAGTGTTTAACGCTTATTTTTTACTACGGAGACACCATAGGCGCTGAACACTGCTGATTCATGACATAAAATGATATATTGGGATTTTTTTTTAAGGAAGGAAGTGTTCCAGGCCTTAGTTTAGGGTACCTCCCCGGCATTTGCCATTTATGAGGACTGAGGAAAACCTGGAAAAAGCCTCAGCCAGGAAGAGCGGTCCTGGCGGGATTCGAACCCCTGATCTCTTGTTTACGAGTCCGCATCTTAACGACCTCGGCCACTCGTGCGGTAGTTTTATGCCACGAAACTGGGTTTACTATCTATGTTTTCTACCAGATGGCTCTGCATAAATAATGGAATGGCATAATTAAGTACAAAATGGAGAACATTTAGTGCTTCTTTTTTAATAAAGTCCACGCATAATTTTCTAGTTGAACATGTTAAGCCGTTAGGGTTTATAAGGCACATCATGATATTTTATTCAATTTCCATTGATAATTATGACCAAATAACTCTAGAAAGCGTATTTTTTTTTCTTCACTGCTGGAAAAAAACCGTTAAAAACGCAGAAACGTTTTCTAAACTATCATAATTAAATCTGGTCCTAAAATTTTTATACACAATTGAGTGATCCTTTCTTCTTTTTTATTATAATTTCTTGTTATATTGCGCTGTTCTTGTGTGTCAATAGTGCCAGGAAAATTAACTGCATTGAAGTTTGCTGTTAGATAATGCTTTAGTAATTTATGCAAAATGCCACTCATTCACTTTACGATATTTTCATGTTTACTTAAAACTGCCGTAAATTAGGAAAATCACAATATACAGCTTTTAGTGAGTAGTCATTTTCGGTAATTATAAAGTTTGGCTATGCTCACCAGTTTTATTTTATCCCGACAAAATACAGAAAAGTAGCACTTTCTCAGCTAAACCTGGCGTAGAGATTTATAAGAAAGAACAAATAATAATAATAATAATAATAATAATAATAATAATAATAATAATAATAGTAATAATAATGCACAAAAGTCATTTAGAAACCAGCAATAAATATGAGCTAAAAATGTAACATATGCACAAATTATAATATTGTAACTGAATAACCAAAAATGAACATGTTCCCGTTAATTTCTTCAAGTATTATTCTTGGAAGTGTTCTGAAAGAAAAAACCCCAGCACATGGCCATAGAAAATATATCTTGCAAAGCAATGCAAACACTCTCAGAATATTACTATGATAAAATACAATAAACTGATAAAAAACTTTTATACAACGTTGCATATATTTAATAAATCCTTCATCCTAAACAGCACATAATACACTTTGAAAGCTGCCTAAAATTACAATTAAATATTATAGATTGCCTTGCAAAACCAAATTCTCTATTCATTAACAACATTACCAGGAAGCTTTACGCCAATATACGATTTACTGCAACACGATAACATTTTAAGATGCATTGTATTTCGATCACAGGGCTTACTCTTCGGAGAAGCCTCCGGGCCTAACAATTTTGAAGAGAATGTCAAAAGAAGCTGTTCCGCAGGCACTTCTTCGTGTTGAAGGACGGGTGAGTGTGTTTACCTAAATGTCAGAATGATTACGTCATAGTATGTTACAATTTCAATAGGCGAAAAACAAATAGTTTTCGAACCGTCTGATGTGACCAGCTGAACAGGATAAGATAGGAGAGGAGAGGATATCAGGCGAGAATAAAACTAAACAACACACATTAATTAATGTGCTATTCTACATAATTATCTTTTATTTAAATGAAAAATACTGCAAGTTTATTTTGAAAAGAAAATGTGAATTTTTATTACAGCTAACATATAATTAACGAATCCGTTACTTCCACGTTTAACAGCTGTTCGTAAAACACATGTTAGATAGAAATAACATCAGGTGAATTTATTGAGAACGCGGATTTAATCAACATCAAACGTACCGACGCAAGTTGCCCCTACTGTAATGGATAAGCGGTAGTCCTCGATGTCTCAATTTTTAATTCATTTTAGCTGTCGTAAAATTCGAAATGAAATTCGATACTTAACTTAATTGAAGGTCGGACACTTTGAATTTAAGTGGCGAGCTTTAGCCTCCATCTTATCGTGCGGTACATCTCGGTATAATGTTTGCAACTTTACACGCTTATCAACGGATCTAACAAGTGACTAAACATCGAAGTTTTCTAACAGTAAACAAATGTGCAAATGGCAGTTCAAGACCACTTCCCATTAGAATGTCGCTTAGTACATCTTAGATATAGCCTGTCAATAGTAAAATTAAAAGTATTGCTTACAATATCCAACCGCCACTAGCTATTTTCACAGATGCAGGGACTAGGCCATCTTACTGTGAGGAATGCTTACCCATGGTTAACATAAATAAAACAAACAGTTTACGTAAAACGGAGACATGAAAATATTTGGTCAAAAATCTTCGATGAACGAGCGATAGGCAAAATATACTAACGTGACAAAGCAAAACTGCAAGAATCCAGTACATCTAAAGTACACGTAAAGCATGAATATGACTTATCAAGCGTACATTTGATTGGTTATGGAGCACTGGGTAAAGCGCTTATACAAGGAATTCTGTAGCGAAACACAGGCTGAGAGTTGTTTATGGCTACCATTAGGGCAGTGTGCTAGCTTTAACAATAAATGATGAGAGGGGTTTTAATGTGAATGAAAACGGGAAACATTACTTACTTTGTCAGTTACAAAGCTGTTTTACAATTTCAATCTTTGTCTTTTAAAGCAAGTGAAACTGTTCTATCAATAAATAAAGATATGTTAAAGTGTGTCAATTCATAAGTTTTTTTAGGAAATATTTTCTTTTAAGTTCCATTATGAACTCCTTTAACTTGCATCTAGTAGCACTTTCGCCGCAACGAAAATTTCGCATCGGCGGTTAATATTTGTATCGACATTTTTAACAAATTTAACATGCTGTGGAGAAAAAAGAATTTTAGAAACCACAGGCGAGAAATATTTCATCTATGGAGACCTTGGGGCCTGAAATATAAACAACCAAAAATTCATATTTGGGTCTGTAAATGAAGGTCGTTCCAAATTTATTTCACAATAAAAGAAAGCCAGGATTGTTTCAATTACTTCGCTCGTCTGTAACTTGTCAACGTTGATATAGAAGCTTTAGCTCTAAAAGGCGAAGTTGGTACACCTTAAAGGTAAAATCGTGCACTGTGGAAACAGTATTTTAATCTTGGCGTGCTTTTCCGAGCTTTTTAGATGTGATCTAATAGTCAAATTATATTTATTGTCACCTGACATTTTGTGTAAAACTGTGGCGAATGTCTACAGAAGAACAGGCGTGAAAGTCTACGCTTTCGTTATTAGGAGGTTATGTTACTTTCCTTAAGATGTGTATATGGAAACATTTGCAGTCTCCTGATAAACTCGAGACAGAGTAAAAGAATTTGTAATTCGTTCTGTACGAATTCATCATTCATTATCAAGAAAGGTCTTGCCGTCTGTGTGATTATGGGATATGTGATTGGTAAAGACTGTAGAAAGTCCATTGCAAGTCATTCAGCGAAGTAACGTTGCAGTTACTGAAGAATACGTTTAAATTGTACTCGAGAGTCCTTTAAAAGAGCATGCAATTGAAGCTACACTTGAAGTTAAAATTATATCGACGGTAGTGCTGTTGAAGAAGGAAAAATGCAAAACAAATTAAAAATAAAAGCCCGACTAACACAAACGCATACGAAGAAGGTCACAATAACTTATCTAAGACCTGAGACTATTCTAAGCATATTTGAATAACACAAACATTATGTAAATAATTTGTGCTATACATTTTCAAAGCAGGACCGAAATATTAGAAATAGTCTCAGCAGAGCTAGAAATCTACGAACAATAGTGATAAATGAGAAATAAGAAAAGGTACAAGGAGACTTGAACCAGTTTTCAGAAACAGAATAACGGAATAGCAATATGTTGAGACCTTGACCGGTGAACACGAGCTAGATTGGAATAGCAAAGTGTAATACTCATAGTATAATGTTCACCCAGCTGTGGTAAGTACAGAAATATGTTTCGTAGGACTGCTATAAGGCATTAGAATTCTGTACTCAGATATATTAATCTAATTTCAAGCCGCGCACCGAAATGTGTGTACGCGCTCAATGGAAATAAACCGCAAGCTGGTTCATAGCTCATTGGATTGCCCCGTGTCTTATTAATAATTTACAACAAAATGTGAAATTATTGAACTTTGTTTTTTCACATATCCTAGTTACATGCCAATTATTTAATATCAAATAATAATTCATTTTGGGCAATGTTCTAATGGTTGCATTAAACATTTAAATAATGAAAACATTTATCCACCTATTTGCACGTTAAAGTGCATGTTAATTAATTTAATTTTAGGCACCCTAAAAGAAAAGGATATAAGACAGAGAAATTAGGAGATGGCATAACAAGATGGAACAAAAATAGCTGAAACATAAATGCAGTCATAAGTTGAGAGCTCTGTTTTATCTGTTGAAAAGAAACCATTTACAGATATTGCTTTATTAAGAAAACATGTTTATTTTCATGTCCTCTATCACAACAGAAAATTAGGATTAGTTATTCTGATACATCCTGTATATCAATAATAATATAAAAGATATTTGAGTTACAGTTTTAAGTATCTCACTCGCTTTATTTGCTTTTTCACGTGAACGGGTTTTAAAGGACCTTACAGAGGTATAAATGTTGTAAAAATGCTAGTTACATTTTAAAAATGGCAATTTTTTCATACATTTTTTCTATTTAAATGTTTCACAAATGTACCTTTTATTCCATTTTCTTCATATATCCAACATCAAATCAAATCATAAAAGACGAATAGAAAAGTATCATATGCTTTTTAGAGCATTTTTTTTATCCCTCAAGGTATATGATAATTAATACGATCAGTTATGAAAAAGATGAAACATCCAGCGATTTTAAATCAGAAAGGGGACTAATGAAATATTTAGAGTGGAGGAAAAGATTTGGAAAAAAATGAAATCAATTTGATTGGCTATATGCAGTCTCAGGGGCAATCGAAAGAGAATGGCTTTTCTTTCAACCAACTGGCCGAAAAATGACCAGATTAAATAAATACGCTTATCTGCCGGTCTCTTTATTCTTTTAAAAACGTTAAAAAAAATCTTGAATGTTTTCTCCCATCTTCGTACCTCTATTGGGTCGGTCCTGGTGTTGTAAAGGTAACCATACTTACCCTCTAAACCCAAGGTTCAATCCCGGCCAAGGTTGATGGATATTTTCGGGCGTAAAAATCCTAAGTTAAGGGAAGTAAAGCCGTGGGTCCCGTGTCGTACATTTACGGCACGATAAAGAACCTCAAGCCTGAAAGAAGAGGCCTCTGAGCAAAATTTGCAGGCCGTTTCACGCCCTGAATTGAATGGGACGCTAATGACCTGAGATGTTGAAGAGCGTTCATAAATAAACCAAATCAACAACAATATCTATTGGGTAATCTGTTCCCTTCGATTTTTTCTGCTATTTTATTGATTAGATGGCTTACGTGACTACTTGCATGTCACCTACATCTCTTCCGTATTACATGGAACCATTAGGTTCTCTTTCGAGGTTATACCCTTGTCTTTTCATCCCCGTAATTATTACGTCTCCCTTGTTTTACAATTCCCTAACAGTATACCAATAAAATCTTTCTCAAGGATTCTCCTTTAGAAACTTTTCCAGACAGTATCAATTTGCTTGATTCACCTTTACATGTGTTGTTACAATAGGCAACAGAAATTTCTAGGTCAGATTTTTGACTGGGGCAGCTTTCTGCACTCTGGCGAGAAAGTAACATCACAAACAATAATTCAACACTTGTACAGGAAATAGAAGTGAAATTATACCCATGCTTTAAATAAGGAAGTCACTTACCATAATCACTCTAATTAAATTTGGGGGTGGCAGCTCATAAATACTGTCTCATACATGTGTATGAAAAAGTTTATAATTTATTCTGACACAAAAGCAGTCAAAAATATATATTGCAATTGTTTTATAAACATCAACTTAATAATAATACTTAGATTTGGTCAACATGACAAATTATACATCTTAAAGAACTTTTAGTAAATTGGTGATAACATTTGAAGAAATGTTTTTGATAATTGCAAGGCTTAGAAAGATCACTTGTGATACCAGTGCTGAATAAGTTGATCAAGTAGTTAAACTAAATAGGTAAAGAAAAAGTCACGCTGCAAATGAAAAACAAACGAGCGGATTGTATGAAGCCATGGTAATACAACAGTGAATTTTGTGTGAATTTCGTAGCTGAAGAGAATATGGAGCTATTTCTGCCATTTGGGTAATGCAGGTGTGATACAAAAGAGCTAACTGCTGCCCCTCACCAAAAGTTCCGAGTTCCGAGTTCCTCAGATCTGCTTTCATACCAGACGCAGGGGCAGAAACCTTCACAAAGAGAGACACCATCACAGAGTAATTGTCAAACTTTGAACTCCGAAACAGAACCAACGGAATGCAATGGAATTGCAGAAATTTCACAAAATGTATATATCCATTCGCCTAAGCGAATATCAAGCGCTACCACTTATCTGGGGAGAAGACATCCAGGAGCAATTCTTCAACGGGCGGAACGCGAAATGCAGAAATCGAAAACTTTAAAGGAATACTGAGACGAAACAAGAAATATGTTGTTTTGCGTGTAGTTCAATTGGACCAGCTACGTCAGCATATGTAAGATTTCTGCAGAGAATACGTCAACCACTTAAGACATTCTTCAAGAAGATAGTCCTAAGTCGTTTGTGTTTAATGCAAATGCTACATGGATCGCTTTCTAACATTGAAGCAATAAGCTCCCTTTTTGGTGTTGTTTCAAGCCTCTACAATCAATTCTCTGAGGATCATGGTATTTTGTCAATTTAAGTGACATATTTTTATTTTTGCACGTACTTTGCCTGCTTAGATCGTCAGCAGGAGGCAGATTAGAAAGTACGATTGGTCACTTCATTCATTTATCAGAACAATGGAGAGAGAAACTTCTTGCGTATGTGAATCAAAGATTTTTAAAACACATACTCATATAATATTAGTGTTTCAGGAATAAATCAGAATATAATCATCTTCCTTTACATTCTTCATATTTAAGTAATGGAAAAGCATTAATTCCAAAATACGTTACTTATTCCATTTTCTATTATATCGTATAGGTCCGTTTTGAACAGTCACCTATTTACAATAATTTTAATTTAAAATGAATCACGTACATTCTAAGGGGGGAGTTTAAACTTAGTATTAATTAAATTTCTCCTCATCCACCCTTAGCTTAAAATTAGCGTTGAGAATTACTTGCATTAAAAATCATAAAATATACACGTAATTAAGCGCTTTAAAATGTTCAAATAGGTATGCACTTAAAATGCAAAAACATTCACTTACATATGTACTAAAAGCTTAAGGGTCTGCAAACTAATACATAGCATTAGATCCCATCAGAAAAATAACTAGCAATAAATGGAAGTATTGAAATGATGAGAGTTAATACTTTCTCTCAGTACTTACTTACTCAGTACTTACTCCCAGTAACCGACAGTATAAAATTGTATGCTATAGTCTTTTGACGATTTTCACAGTCCAACTTAACTCTCCAGTCCGTAAAAATAAAAATTTCCACATCACATGAAGTGAGGAGACAAAACTTGTGAGCTGGCAACAAGCCGGGATTAACATTCACATCACCCCCACGGGTGGCCGAGGTCGTTAAGGTACGAACTTGTCTGGGTCTCAGAGTCGTCCATCTTAACTGAGGTTTTTTCAGGTTTTCCTCATTCCTCATAAATGGAAAATGTATCTGGAACGCTTCTTACTTACCCCAATTTCTCTTTTTGTTTTAAGTGTCATCAGTGCCCATCGCCTGTGGTGCTTCTACAATAAAAGCGCAAGCTATATGTATAAACCGTCCCCATTATCATATCCCTGAAGCACTTGACTAACTTCTGTCAGCTTCATCATTTGCCTTTATGTTTTAACTTGCCTACCACGTGCTACATTTACACATTTAATTTAGGGCTTTTTCACTTTATCCCATGGTATCCCTGTTGTAGTGAATGCCTCTAAAAGCTCCTGATTAAAGTACTTTGAAAATTATATTAGCTTCTTCTTCTTCTTCTTCTTCTTCTTCTTTTTATGATTTGTTTTACTTATGGACCAGGTCATCAGCGTCTCATTCAATTCAGGGCGTGAAACGGCTGATAAATTTTGCTCAGAGGTCTCTTCTTTCAGGCTTGAGGTTGTTTATCGTGCCGTAAATGTACGACACGGGACCCACGGCTTTACTTCCCTTCCGAAGGAAGCCATACTTAGGATTTTTAAGCCCGAAAAAATCCATCGATCCTGGCAGGGTTTGAACCCGCGATCTTGAGTGTAGGAGGCAAGTATGGTTACCACTACACCACCAGGACCAACTTATTAGCTTCTAATAGTTATTGAGAAATGCCTGTTTTTCTTCGTAGGCATTTTATTTTGTGTGCTTGTATATTTATGGCATCTAACCTTGAAAGTAGGAATTATCATGAACAATAAATACTTCCTAAGGGCTTATAGCACAGTTCACAGTTCACCCAAGCTAATCAAACTAATATCTGATAAATATCACTTATTAAAAATTGTACACCCTTCTGTTTTGCATGTTGATAAAGTATAACCTTTCGACCGTTGCTTAAGCACGACCTTGTCCATTCTTAATCTAAAGACTTTTAGCTGGAGTTTTATTTTACACTTTTGAATTTTTTCTTACAACTGTCTTGAACTAATCGGAACAGAAAGACTACTAGGAACAAAATTCCGCAACCAGCGCTGCCACTTTTTCACCATATAGGTAAATATTGTTCTGCAGTGTAATTGAATTTAGAAAATTGTATATCAGCATTCGCAACGAATACAAAGTTCATGCATAAAATATGCCCTAAGGGTCGATATGAACGAAAAATATGCGTCAGTCACCTTTATTACACATAAAATGTAATTTTATAGATTTACTAGAATAAGCAACTCCTAAATAAATATGAATTTTCATATATTTCTCCATCACTACTTATAGTATTTAATTTTTAAAGCAGATTCAATTATCAGATCTTTTTATTTCCTTCTTTGCGTGGAAAACTGGATTGTTGTTATTATGATTTAAATTTTGACATAAAAAAAACTAAATGAACTAATTGTAGAATGAAAAATGTCTTTTGTTACAATTATTAATATTGCAGTAGTCGTGTTTTTGGAATTCCTGGATAATCCGCTTACATCTTATTTATTTTGTTGTGGCAGGTTTACACAATTTTGAAACAATTTACCAAAACACAAATTTACATTAAATGCTCAATAGTTTTTTTGTAGTTTTGTGTCCAAAATCAGTCCACAGTAATGAAAATACATATTGCGAATCAAGAATACAAAACGAAAGATGTGTTGACAATTTAATTCCCTATAAAATTGTATTGCTAAAAGGTAGGAATTTTTGAAATTTCAAATTGGTAGTGACCGGGTGAAAACTAAAATGCTTATTAAGTTTTCCTCCCAATATATAAATTAATGAGTTTTTGTTGTTTAAATTGTCTTAATTTTAAATAATTAATTGTTCAGAATGGCAAATTTTGAAAGGAATCCCTGCATGTATTGTAACTGTTTACTTTTCAGTTATAGAGCACATTTATTACAACTTATATCCATTCGATGTTTCTATAAGATTTGATTGGATAATTTCATAACCTGCTTATGTAGTAATGACAGTGAATTTATAAAATAAACATTTTATTTTAAAAACCGCAGTTTTCCCTTTTTGTTCATAAAAATATGAGGCAAAAAACAAGAAGCACACAATATTTCGTCTTGCATGGATGATACAGTGAAGAAACATTTTGAAATGCCACGCGCTTGGACACTCCGTGTGTAACCCACAAAAACGTGAGCGTGGCTAAAGTGCTGCATTTTTATTTGTCGTTTTCCCCTCCTTGCTTGCAAATCTTGACCTTTTATCCTTCAAATGAAAACCAAAAAATCCTTTGCGGTTTACTCAACCACTAAACATGCCGACCTTGGTCTCGGATTTGACTGATTTACATGCCAGTTCTAGGGGTTTATATGGGAACAGCCGTTAAACTGGATATAACAATCCATCTCCTTCCACCTTATTCGGAAGTTGCTTCCAGACTAGAGCATGTATGACATAACACAAGGTTTGATTTAATGCAAACTGCTATGTAAATTATCTAACGGCAAAGTATAGGACTGAGATGATTAATAGAACTGGAGCATAAACACTAAGGAATCGATTCAATATATTAGCCGCAAACGGTACCGTTACATTTCAATTGTAAAAACAATCTAAGCTGTAAACTAAAATGCCAGAACTTTTGTAAAAATTATTTGGGACACAAAGAGTGTGTGCTTATGTTGGTCATAGTAAAACAATTTTTCTTCAGCATTCGAAACATTTCATGCTTTGAAATGATGAAACACCAAATATAGATTATGAAACTACACAACGAACTACAATAAAACAATATAAAGACCATTATTAACAACTAATGATAACCATATTTATTCTTCTCGTACGCAAGATCACACCACGGGTGACCGAGGTCGTTCAGGCGCAGACTCGTGAGCGGGAGGTCTGGGGTTCCAATCCCGCCAGGACCGTCCTCCCTAATTGAGTTTTTTTTTTCCAGCTTTTCTTCAGTCCTCATGAATGGCAAATGCCGGGAGGTACCATAAACTTAGGCCTAGAACGTTTCCTTCCTTAAAAATAAATTCTTTCCCAATATATCATTTCATTTTATGACCCAAACCCAAACTTGTATCACCAGTGCCCATCGCCTGAGGTGCCTCTGCAGCAAAAACGGGCGTTAAACACCATCCATTCATTCCTACACAAGATAAATGACAGTTAATTCTGTGACGATAAAAGTCTATTTTAAGTTCTGATTAAGTTTAAATTGTACCTCTAAACAATTAATGAAATATTTCCCAGTTCATATATGAAAATGAAAAGAAAAGTACTTGTTATTATTAAAAACGATAATTAACCGTTTACTTTCCCTGATCATTGATTTAAATTAATTTTTTTTTAAAAAATCTGCGATTATGGAATTTCTCATTGCAAAAACAGAAGTAATTGCAACAACTACAGCAGGATATTTTCATCCTTCTCAGCAGCATTCAGATAATATAAACAGGACAGAGGTTTTCAAATGGTCTACGTTACAACTCTCCGAACACTTCTACCTTCTAATGGTTCCCTCTCCAGAGAGTTTTAGCTTTCTGACGATGCCGAGCGTAGCGTCGGGAAAGCTCTGGTTCATAAATTAATTTAAACCACGATTACGGCAAAATAGCCTGGTAATGATAAAAACGCCGACCGTGAAAGCATAACGAATGTTATAAAAGGCACTTGTGTTTGGTGTACCAGTTTACAGTGTTCAATGTGTACAACGTACAATGCCGTCCCTAATGATAAAACTTTTCGTGCAAAAGTTTACTAAATGTAATGTGTCTTATTATTTTTATAAACATTTAACTCTATAATCTCTTAAAATGGAAATATAAATCTGAAGAATAGCGATTATTTTATTTCTCATTATTGTAAGACATAATGATAAACCATAGTAAATTCGTTTACAAGATATGAAAGAAAATACATATTTGAACTATTTTCACACAAAGACAATGAAAAAATATGGCAATAATTATGTTCCAACAACAACAACAACAACAATAATAATAATAACAATAATTTATGCCAATAACTAGAGATTTGCATGTCAATAGAGTTATCCCACGTCCAGCACTCTCAAGTGAAAGTAGTACGGTTGACTTCTCGCTCGACCGCGCATGCGGCATGTGAAAGCAATTAGCAAGGTCGCGGTTTCCAAATATAATTTAACGAAGTTGTCTTGAAGTTCTCTTGAAATTGCATCAAAATAATATTGATACATTTTATGAAAAGGAAGTATCAGAAAGGTGCGGGTCATGGCCAAGATTACCGCCAAGAATGGCTGAGGTCGTTAAGGCATGAACTCGTGAGCGGGAGGTCTGAGGTTCGAATCCCGCCAGGACTCTCCTCCCTGACTGAGAGTTTTTTCCAGGTTTTCTTCGTCCTCATAAATGGCAAATGCCAGGGAGGTACCCTAAATTTACGTTTGGAGCGTTTCCTTTTTTTAAAAAATATCCTTTCCCAGCATATCATTTCATCTCATGTATCATCATTGTTCTCCGCCTGTGGTGCCTCAGTAGTATAAAGGGGCGTTAAACACTATTTTAAAAATGGCCAAGATTCTAACCACGGATCTTCGGTCTTTCGTGCTGACACACCAACCAGCTGAACTATCGTGTCTCTTTCCAAGCACGGAACCTCTCACCTGATTCCTGGAGACCCACCTTTCTTTGCTATGACGGATGTTTTTAGAGACGACTCTTAGTGCTACAGACCATGTAGAGATATTCATTTGTTTCAGACAGAGAGAGCAGTCAGCCGATATTTTATTTTGTGGTTTTCAGTGGGGATGTTACTTAAGATTTGTGTTCCCATTGTAATTTTGTTTATAGAGTCTGTACTATCAGATATAATTTGAGCTTTTATAGAAATGTCTATTGCTGTTCTTATCAGGCTTTATGTCCTTCGAAATGTCTGATTTTCAAAACTATATGATAAATGTATCGCATTAAAATAAGAAAACTAAAGGGTTTAAAGAAAAGCGGCTTTCGGAGGATAATATACCTCTTAAGAGCCTTTGTGTATTTTTTCAAGGCAACGCTACTTCGTAAGGTTCCGTGTTGTCCGGCGTCATACGTTTTGACACCTGCTGAACTATCCAATCCATGTCGCAGGGGTTTTTAAGGAACCAGCATAACTAACTGTTCTTTTTAGTTAACAGAGGGTTCTCGGGCGATTTGTGTAGATATCGGTGAAACTTGGGACATAAACCAACCAAAATTTGTAATAAACCAATATTTCAATAATTAATTTTTTAGAACATTATTATTCAATTCTTCTTCTTATTTCTTTTTTAAATGTTACTCAAGAATTTCTAATTGTTTCTCTTTATGTATAAAAATTATTTGTTACGATTTATACACATGTTCCCTATCATATTATTTGAATTTCACGTTGTCATTTTGATATGTATATTTAACATTTCATATATCTAAAAGCATAACGTTTATTTTTTTAATACAACTACGACGATGTTATGCTTGTCCCTAACGCCGCGGATCTGACTTCGAATCTCTGTTAGGTCAAGGTGGTTGGCTAAAGTTTCTATTCAGAATTTTTCTTCAGTCCTTAGGATGAACTTTAAGTAACGTTAGTACTTCAGGTTCCTGAGTTGATTAGCCATGTCACTAAATCATTAAGTTGATTATCTCCTGATATGACCACATAGGTCAAGGACGTTAAACTTAAAAAAAAAGTATCTCTTATTACTGGCTGACTTTACGTACACTCGCTATGTTTTATGCTTTTTCGTTATATTTACTTTTACTTTGCAAGACGTACAAATAAAACACTCGTTTACTCACAATTAGAAACGCTTCACTGAAGCCATTCTTTATTATCTGGCTAATTGTAATATTGTGGTAAAAGGTTGGGTTAATCAAATGTTCTATTTTATTTCTTACTTTTCCCAATTTATTCAAACCCGAGATCTTCATAATTTTCAAATATATCACATATCTTTAAATACTTTTTTTACAAATTTTTATTTTTATTCATATTCTATTACTTTTTTTCTCTCTTTAATTGTGTACAGTTGTTAAGCATGTACGATCGACAGTATGCATTAATGCATAGAATATGACTGTTTATACGCCTATAACAACTACCTACAACCCCTGCTCTGACCACCATCACCACTTTCTGTTATTAATTTCTTCTTTGCAGCGTTGCTAATTTATTCCTTCAAAGACTCCAGCTCTGTATTCTCATGCATTATTCTTCACAAAAATCACAGCCTTTCCTACCTTAACAACAAAACCATTGAATACTCCATTTCTGGTGCAGGGAAATTTGCTCTGCTTTAAAAGGCATTTTCTCTATTAGGCCCGAGTAATTCGTTCTCTCCCTCTTCTTCTATCCACAAATTTAGCCATTTACTTCGGAAAACGGGCATTAGCATCATATATAGAAACCATACTAGTGGCACACTTATCTGTATTTATCAGATAAAACTGAATTATCTAAATTAAAATATTATACATTGAAAATTTCGTTTGCTAATATGGAGAAAATTATGAAAAATGTTTACCATTATAGACATATGCTGTATTTAGATAATATAAAACACTTCGCATGTTATCAATTTCTGTTTATTGGGTGATTCTTTAAAAGTATATTATGAAATTATTAGCATCAAGATGAATATCGCCACAAACATTTCATAAAAAGTATGTCATTCTGACTATATAGTGCAGCCACATGCAATGAATAAATAATGTTTTAAATGTAGAATATGTTCTTATAGACTCTGTCCAAAACTGACTACATCAGCGACCATGAATCGTCGCTAGAATTTGTCTAAAATATCCATTTTTATAATGGATATTCGAGTAATCTGCAAACAAATTAAACATTAAAGTCTTCTTTGTAGATTGGCCTAGAAAAGAAAAATTCACCGATTAATCTTTTATGATGACTCCGAAAGATTTTCAAATGGGCGGAACAAAATGTCTTAAAACATTTCAATTGTGTGTCTGTTAGTAATAATGTGGTATATAACATGTTTTAACGAAAAAGAGCTTACACTTACTTGAAGACAGTCTGGGATTAAAAAAAAATCTTTAAGGACTAACTATATGCCGATTATCAAATATTTATCCAAAAAGTAGAAGATAATTTACAAAGAACAGTGTAAAGATGAAGTCAAAATGCAATGTATTACACGTTACTTATATCTACAAACAAAGATAATGGCTTTTAAAGGGAAGAATCCTGTTTGATCAAAGAAACTAATAAATGAAAAAAATTGAAACAGGTACCCCATTTATATTATTTAGAATGTGATATTTTTTTTTAATTTGACAAAGATATTGAGATGATAGTTAATAAATTTCAAACTATTTATGGAATAATTAGAAGAACTTTAGAAGATAAACTAGAAGAAAGAGGCAAATACAGTTTTATAAGGTTTATGGCAGCCCCAAATCGTGGACAGTGACAAAAAGAGAGAGAGAGGGAGATCTGCTCTGTTGAAACCAAATTTATGAGATATACAAGATATACAAGAGCACTAGAGTTGATAAATTAAGAAATGAAACAATAAGATCAGAATTTAATATTTTTCAATTAACGATGGAATAGATGAAAATAAAATGAAATGGGAAGATAATATTGACAGGAAGAAAGAGAATTGATTGCCAAAAAAGTAATAACTTATAAACCAATTGGGAGGAGAAATTTGGGAAAACCTCGTAAAAGATGTTTGACGATAGAGACCGGAACAGGTGAAATCACCTAATTCTTGAAAGAAGAACAGCTTATTTGTAATTTAACACTCATTACCATTCTTAGATCTGAAGTCTAAGCAAGAAACGACAGAGAAAAATAACTTTCTCTGTAGAAATTAACATCTCAAGAGAAACCTCTTCTTCAAATCTGTCTTTGGAAAGATCTAATTTGCATTTAAATACTGTTCGCCTTAATTGTTCAGTTCAGTTTCACCTATAGGTATAGATTGCTTTTAGTTTTTAAAATTTACATTAATTATCTCAGGAATCTCAACTCCAAGTAACACCATAAATCAATATTTAAGGAATTACACACACACAAAAACACACACACACACACACACATATATATATATATATATATATATATATATATAATATTAATGACACATAAAAATAAAGAAACACTATTAACAATGTAACAAATAAACACTAATAATAAAAGTAGATAAAGATAAAACACAGAGAAAGAGTCACACTTGAAACTGCTATATTTCGAACTACTGCGAGTTCTTCAATGGCAAGAAGCTCAAGTGAAGGTCACTTGTCTAGCTTCTTGCCATTGAAGAACTCGCAGTAGTTCGAAATATAGCAGTTTCAAGTGTGACTCTTTCTCTGTGTTTTATCTTTATCTACTTTTATTATTAGTGTTAATTCATATATATATACTTATATATATATATATATAAGTATATATACCTTAAAGGACATACTAGTTGCTACGTTGAACAGATGCATGTACTTTATCAGAAATATTTTTCCATTGTCAAGGATATTCAGTAAAAAATATATGATTTAGTCATGAGTGAGTGAAATAAATATCATTAGAAGGTATTTCAAAAGAATGATTCATAGAAACACCCACCGTGTAGGTGGCACTATGGCTACCGGCGAGCGCGGCGCTACTTCCGATTTACAATCGTCGTTTTTTTTTTTTTTTTTTTTTTGATTGATTTATTTATGGACGCTCTTTAATATGTCAGGTCATCAGCGTCCCATTCAACTCTGGGCGTAAAACGGCCAACCAATTTTGCTCAGAGACCTCTCTTTCATGCTTGAGGTTCTTTATCCTGCCGTAAATGTACGACACGGGACCCACGGCTTTACTTCCCTTCCGAAGGAAGCCATACTTAGGATTTTTACGCCCCGAAAAAAATCCATCGGTCCTGGCCGGGTTCGAACCCGTGATCTTGGGTGTAGAAGGCATGGTAACCACTACACCACCAGGACCGACCAAATCGTCGTTCAAATTCAGCAATGAAATAAACAGAATTTCATGTTTTAAATAATATATTAAATAAAGAGGTATATACAAAAATACCAATGCAGTTTACGAACGAAAAGCTGAAACATTACACCTTGGTGTCAAAACATGTTTAAAAATCCGTCCATTATTCGTACTTCCTGTTGAGAATTTCCCCAGAGATGAAATAACATAGAGCGAGGTCGAGGGAACTAGGAGGCCACAAACTTTTACATAACTCTGTACTGCATGAATACTAGAGACATTTCTGTATTTCTTCAGGAAACAACAAATCGTTCTACGTAACTTTTAATAAAAATTGTGCGAAAATTCTCTTTTAGTTTAGGGTTTGATAGGCTTTAAACGATTGGGAGTTTAAGAAACAAGGCACCTAGCTTATGATCTTATTAATTACCTAGTACGCTCATATTTCTTTACAAATTCTAGTAAAATGAACTACATGTTTCATAATCCAAATTATTGTACGTTTATCTTTCAGTGAGCCATTTTTGAAACTTTCCGTCGAAAACTTAAAATAAATGCATAATTTGTGACCATATGTAAGTGGAAACATGTGTCTTCACCAGATGTGCATTGACTTAGCCTTGGAAAAGTTGATATCCTTCTGTTGGAATGAATGCCCTCTTAAGGCATAAGATATGCCTTGTTTGACAGAAACAATTGGTAGCCCAAGTTATTAGAGCAGTCTGATGTACGTTCGCAAGTGACACATGTAAAAATAGCGATGTTTCAGTAGATACCGTTAATCAATCTGCGGGCCGCGGAGTAGGGGGCTTGCTATGAAGGGTGTGATTATCTTGCTTACAAGAGTTTATGACCCCATTGCCTTAGCGTGCATAGTACAGTTTTTCTGCCCAGATGTAGCTGTTAGTTTGCCTAGCGTTGAATCAGAAGATTACAGGTGAGACAGTTGTATAAGGAGAAGTGAAAGGTATGTTATGCATATAATTTGTTTATTTGAATAAACATTAGAAACTTTTGAATATTTCTAGCAAGTCTCTTAAATTTATTAAGGGGAGCCAATGGTTAAATTTGGTGAAAATCTTCGAAAATTTTTAAATGTTAAAGTTAAAAACATAACTATGAACTTAATAATTTCGGACCGTTTTATACAGTGAGCTAAGTGCAAAGCTTCTACAGAAATTTTAACTGTATTCTGATGCTGTATTTTTAATATCTGCAGAGTATTTTAAGGACATGCAATTGCTCCATTATCTCTGTTTGCTATACCAAATTATCAGTAACTTGCTCTTCTGACTTCCCAGCCATCACAACAATTCTATATCATCAGGCATCTCTACACTTAGCACCTTTCTCAGTACTCACTGCTCGGTCTTGAAATCACTGTCACAAGATATCAGGGCTGGGTGGAGTTAACTCTTTAAATCTGGGTTATTTAGTAAGCAGAACTAAAAGACTCAATTTAATTTTGTTCATGTTAATTGTTATTTTATATTAATGCGTAGAATGCTAAAAAATATCCGCTGCCCGCTTAATACCTTCCTGGGTTATTTTATATTTGTTTTGTCCTTACTGTGTTTATTTAGATTTTTTTACATCAAACTTAATATTTGTATTTCCTATAACCATTAGGTGCTTAGTGTCGTCTTTGTTATTTTTATATATACATATATCGTATTTATGTGTCATCGTTTCCATTTACCTGCGTAGATATCAAATAAGTTATTTTATTTATTTGCTATTTTAATCTGATTGAACGTAATAGAAGACTTAATAGTTTTAACTGTACTAGGTTAAATAAATAAAATTATTATTATTATTATTATTATTATTATTCGTTTATTAGTATTATTAATTTTAATTAATTTTTCATTGAAACGTATAAATGTTATAAAATTTCTAGTTACATTTTAAAATACCTGTTTTTCGAATTAAATTTTCTTACATTTTTGCATTCAACGCTTTTCATGTGATGCAATTTTTTTCAACATCTAACCAGAAAAGACGAACAAAATAATTTTTATATTATTTTAGAACATGTTTATACTACTCAAAGCATAAGATATTTAAGTTGATCAATTATGGAAAAATGAAGAAGAAGAAGAAAAAAATCGATTAAAATGTTCGATTTTTCTAGGATACTTAGAGCAATACAATCTATTTTTTTTTCTAAATAAAAGTTTTATTTTTTCAAATTACAAATTATGCATTTTGTGAAACATTTACCACATTGGCATATAAAAGTAAATAACACATTTTAACATAAACCATTCAAGATATCAATTTGGAAGCTTGTATACTTATTGATAGATCAGCCTGTGGTAAACATTTGAAGAATTTTCTTGAAAATTGTATGATGAAAAAGTTGTACTTATGGTTACTCTTAAAAACATAATATGAACATTTGTATTTGAAATTGAACATAAATATAAAGCAAAATCTCCTAATTTTCCAGTTATTAATTAATCTCAGTTAAACATTTACCTTACCTTTTATGCGAATGTTGTAATGGAATTCGCTTTATTAAAAAAAAGAAAATTCTACATTGATTTATACAAAACTATATTTTTCGTATGATTATAAAATATGTACCCGGCTTTAATTATTACATTTTCAAAATACAGTTTACAGATATAATTTGATGTTCCAAAATTAATATTGAGTGCTATTTATCAACGCTATTTCAATGTTTTACCGGGAGTTTTTCTGTCATTAACAATTTAAAACTTATTCTTGCTTACTTTAATTATTTGCTTTTTCAAAAGCTATGCTGCATCTAATCATTGCACATTTCTTCCTTTTACCTTATATGATCTCAGATACATTGTTTTGTTTTGTTTTGCCATCTTCTATTTCTAATAAATAAGAAAGTTTCATGCTTTTCGTTTAATTTTTTTTATTACCACGAGCCCTAAAAATCAATAAAAACTGCAAAAATACTACGACAACACCAGACAGAAATTGGCGTTATTTTACTTGACCGAATTTTATACTAAAATGAAATACTTGCCATTCTTCCACAAGTTTGTCCTCTGACATTCTACAAAAGGGGAATGATCGGTAAGTGTTTTTTCTGTCAGTGTTTTGTATAATTTCCAGTAAGCTATGCCTTGATAAATTATTCTTGGTATTGAAGTCCCGAATATTTATAATTATAAAACAAAATTAAACGTTCAGTATTATTGTCATGTACAATATTCATGAACTAAATACTTGATTCTAAACAGACACGTGGACACGGGTTTCAAACTAAACCGCATTTACGTCTACTTGAACAGACCTTGTGCATGACAGATCTTAAATAGTTTTCATGGATCCTTAAGGAGCTCAAAATTGAATAAAACTCTATCAACACCAACTAGGTCTAAGACTTCTTCCGAATCCTCTACTGACCACATGAACTATACTGGACACGTAAAAAAATAAAGGAACTCCAAGGCATTATACCAGGGTTCGAAATAACAGGGTTGGGTGTTCCCTCCTGTCAAAAAAAGTTCCTGACTCGTCAAATAAAAAGCCCCTCCTTGCTAGGAAAATTCATTCCCCCATTTCATAAACGTCAGGGTGTAAAGGCAATTTTTAAATTTTCAATGCAATTGCTGGAAATACGCAATTAGGTTTCTTCATCGTGACGTTCTGCGAATGCACCTTGCGTTGCAGCGGTATAAATCATGTAATGAGCGTTAAACGCGCTACTGTTTTATCTCTTGTAAGATTTGTATTACTGGCTTGTGTCCGTTTCTAGTAAGGTGACAATAACAGGTGTTCTATGGTGTCGGCTGAGTGTGTCTTTTAAACATGAATAAACGTGTAACTGAATCAAATGGTGTAGGCCTATCAGAGTCTCATGGGTCATGTAATACGTTACGTCTTCTACTTCCAGCAGTGGTGGAAGTACCGGAAATTGTGAGTGTGTGGTAGCCGGGACATACAGACAGACTGAGATTCAAAATATTGAAAGTAAATCGGAACGGGATATATGCTTGTCCTGTTAAGAAAGTATTGAAGGCAGCAAAGTGCATATTGGGACAGCTTTTATCAAAGGGTTGAATGAAACAAAATAAAAAGTTAAATGATCAAATTTGTGATCACAAGAGGGGTAAATTTCACTTGTGAATCATTTATGAATGAAAAGAAAATTGAGTAAATCTCTCTAAAGGTTTCAGGGAGGAAAAAATGTAGAGAAATTACACGTGACCGCGAACAGCGTATCTCATGTGCAAAGAACCATTCTTACTTTTGTAAAGTTTACATGAATTACAAGCATTGAAAGCACATTTCATTCAGATCCATCTATGCAAATAGGTCTTGTTTCCCCAAACTGCATGACAGGTTCTTGTTATGTCTTCAGCCTTTTGATTGGCAACTGCACTAATTAAGCGAACAAATAATGCTTAATTGGCCGTAAGGGTTCACCATGCAGCTATCTCTATGATACAGTAGAGTTAAATTCATTAACAGGAGAAGCCAATGCTGACAGTATTACATCTTGTTTTATTATTAAGGATATTTCTGAAGAGATTTTATCTAAAACTTTATATAATTTGCTTCGGATGCAGCCCAAAATTTACAGAATTTACAAATGAGCAACTACATGTATTCCAGTTGGAATTATTCATTGTTTGAAGCATAAAATTGCATGAGTAATAGATACCATGTCAGTTCTGCTCATTTTCAGTTCTTTCAGAGATCATTGTACGCACATTTTTCTGTGAGCTCGAAAAATGAACTCGAATTACTGAAATTGCCGTAGCATTGGACTCGAACTTAAAAAAATAGGGAGGATAATTGACATTTTCTCGTGCAATGCCGTAACACCTGTGATATCATGTTGCCCAGTATTTTAAAAGCCAAGAAAACGAACATTCACCAACAGAGAAACCTTTTGCAGATTCCTCCGGAAAATCCCTTCATAGAATTTCATCATGGAACTGACTCTGCTTATGTACATTCTGAAAACAATTAAGCCCCTTTCACTGTAAGTGCGACATAGAAAATGTGACGTTATAATGAAATAAAACAATGCGTTTGCTGTAATGAAAGACCAAAATTGTGTTCATCTTCAAGCTGTTCAAGTCGAATATTCAGCTACAAAAACATTCCATGCTCACTCTATCTCCGAATCTTTGAGCACAGCTAAAAAGTGTTCACACATTTCAAGTAATCTTTAATCTTTAATGATTAGTGGGCTTTATAATCGCAAGATTTCCCATGCTGGTTCATTTTTTAAACAGTTTAAAATAAAACATGACGGCTGCAGGAAGAAAACGAAGTTGTATTATTTGGTGATGAAGAAATCGAGTCCTTATGTAGCATTTTGAAGTTAGTGTCTTCAAACGATGACACTTCTATGTTGTAAAAAAATCTCGCCTATTCAAGTAGGTGAAGAAAAGTCAAATTATTGCAGAAACATTGTGGAAACTTTTGCAAAGGATACCAGAGTCTTCCGCAGAATTTGAAAGGGGTTTTAGTATATTGGAATAACTTTCTTACTAAGCTCCGAAATCAAATTCAAACTTAAAAAAACTACAGTCTGTGATGTTTGGGATCATTAACGGGCCATGTCTAAACAGAACAGTTTGCTGCAGAGTGCATAAGAGGTGAAGGTTCTGCAAGAGACACCTTGCTAAGTAAAGAAAGTGTCTTCCAGATTCGTCACATCAGAGAACACTATAGCATCAACATTTAACTACCACCCCCTTCTCTCTCTCGTCAAAACGTTTGATTCGCACGCTGCATTGTAGGCATCTATTTGACAACATAATAGACAAGCGTTGTCCAAAGCGGGATTCCAATCCGTTACCGTTAGACAATGACTCTGGTCTACAGGAATAAATACATGTGCTAAATGCAAATGTATAAAGAGTTCTAAAATTAAAGGTTTCTTTCTCTGCCTTTGTTAAAATCCCAAGTTTGCAACATTGGATATATTTGAATTTGTTAAGTATTGGCATTAAATTGGGGGCATGGGAGGCTACAAAGATGAGGCTGGGCAGAATATGTGCTCTTTCTGGAGACAGAGAAATTTGGTTAGACCTCTAGAAATAAAGAACAAAAATAGATAAACATATTTCAGTTTCTCAATGAAACAATCTCTAAAACTAAGTCCTTCGATAACAGCACATTCTAATGGACAGTTTAGGTACCGAACAGTGAAGATTGACTGACCTTGGAGCTAAGTTTGTTAAGGCGAATAGAGATAGGTTAGCATGTTGAAATCTGTTTGCACAAAGCTTAGTATTTTGCTATGAAAAGTGAGCTCTTTGTTGGAGTAGACGGAGTCTTTGAGTCTGAATGCGCGCGCATTTAAGTGTTTGTGTTTAGGTGATAATAACGCAAATGTGTTTTACATAAGCGTCTTAGTAATGAATAATAAGAAATAATAAGAACGATGTTGTACAAATAATGTTTGTAAACATTGAGCAATAAATGCTGCATTCCTAATAAAATAAATTACCAAATCATCACCTGCAGTTACCTGTAATCTCACCGAAAGAAAACGTTAGACAGCGTCCTTGATCAACCAGTCGGAGGGGTTGAAGCGGTAACGCTTAGGAATCACATTCGGGAGGTCCGGTCGAAAATCTCTTGCCTTGGTTATTTTCGTGATTTCTCCTATTTGAGGCGAATATTGGGGTGGATCTTTCCTTTCATTTCATCTTATTTCACGCCGTTGGATCTGTTGCAGGATCTAAAGTACAAGAGCGGTGGGTTGGTGTTATTTGCGGCGCGACAGTGCCTTGCGCTTTGGTAAGTTGCTACTCCAGTGTTTTATTCGAAAGCGAATCTTTTCAGTGGATCGAATTCCTGTAAAAGTGACTCCGCCGGGGTCAGAATGCTCTGTCTGTAATTACTCACCACCACCCCGATCCTGGCCGCTCCGTCACCCTCACTTGATTCCTTCATTCCGGAAATGTCCCTAATAGGGACGTAGACACAAACGGCCAGCCCTTGAACGCGACCCTGGCAGGAAGAATTTCATCTCGTCCAATTTATTCCGTTCTTAATCAATGAAATCAATGGCTTTCTAAAGCCTGATGCTTAAGTAATGCTGTGGTCATTGTTCTAAGTGGGGCGTTTACAAACATGTTTGTTTGCTGTCAGAGAGAAAACCAGTCATAGAGATTCTAGAGGTCTACAGTTAAAGAGCCGACAGAGCCAGAGAGATTAGTTTCGAAACATTTTTATCACCTGGAATGTGAATTAGAACTTCTGCGGTCTCTGGTAACCTATTTTAGTAACTGTTTTATCAGCAATTTATAATTTATTAAATTATTTGCATGTTTAATAGAGCAATCATAGATAACATGTGAACCATTAACAAATGTAATAATAAACCATAAGCTTATAGAGAGCAGTAGATAACTGTGATTTCGCTGTTGGAGGTCCGTGTCGTGCGCGGATATGAGTAAATTTTAATTCATTTCAGTCCATCAGCGGTCATCTTAAGGAATGCTGAATGTATTGCCCTTTGTTTCTGGTCCAGTATGGTCCGCTTCATCCTTATAATACCTGGAACTTTCTATCAATGATAACGATTATCAAAACACTAATATGTAAACAGTTGCTGTTTTAGATAAGAGTTGAATTTTTAATTACAATGCAGTTTTTCAAATGAAAAAAAATTATAAAACATTAAATATATTCTAAAACTATTCAGCAGATACTAAAATTGTTTAACTTGCATGCATATTAACTACATTTTGCAATGTAAAATTTTATAAAAATCCTGATATAAGATATAATTAACTATTTATTGATTTATCATTATACGCTTACGCCCTTTGACATGTCATTAGATGTTTTAACATTTGCAGATTTGATCGCTGTGATCTTCATAAAGTAGAAATGTCCGCACCCTCTCGTATCGCCAGCTTTGCAGAAATCGGTTAACGTTCGCGTGCTGAAGCTAATATGGATATATATGAGCGGATAGGCAATATTCGTCGAGGGAATGAAAGGTAAGATACCAGGGTATTTTGTATTGTTTTGGATAAACCGTTATTTTAAAGACTTAATTTGGTAAGTGTAATATGCATATCAATAGTTTTATGTTAAAGTACCATGTCGCTAACTCTTTTCAGTAAGGTTGAATTAATTAATAATATTAGAAGTGTAATACAGCCTTGTGATTTCATTATTATTATTATTTCTTGGGATTTTCTGAAAGTAATTGCTGTCTCATTCTCGATACTTAAGGCTCTGCTTTTTGTGATATTACACATGTATGTAAAATGTTATACATTATATACTAATTGTCAGAGATCGTTTGTTCAGACATTAAAAAAGGTACAAAAACATTTAAAATATGTAATTCAGGAAAGTAGACAAGATATTACACACTATTGCTGGTAATAAAAAGTCACTTACATGCAATGATCATTAAATTTCCAAAAAAATTGTTTTAAATTATTAGTTACCAGAAGTAGTGTATAATAGTTTCTATAATAAGAAAACAATTTAAACACATTATTTGTGAAGAAAAATAACAAAAATTCACAAGACTTTTACTAAATACCGGACTTTTCTTCTCAATATTTTGTTGTAACAATGTGCAAATTGCCTATTCCTTATC
The DNA here is from genome assembly GCA_030762175.1 of Metallyticus violacea. Classification (NCBI taxonomy): domain Eukaryota; kingdom Metazoa; phylum Arthropoda; class Insecta; order Mantodea; family Metallyticidae; genus Metallyticus; species Metallyticus violacea. The sequence continues at coordinate 1,661,583 of CM060841.1, read as the reverse complement.
AAATATAGTAAACGAGATCGCAGAAATTCCAAGGCAAAAGGTTATAAGCGGGCATCTCAATGAATATTTACCATGGAGAAACAGGTGCTAGTACCTTTTTCATTAAGGAAGAGCAATACCTAATTATTGCGTCATTGCTGCTTAGGTATTTGTAATAAAACCCCCTAAGTACATTTACAATTTTACTTTGACAAGTCAATAATACAAACAAATGCCACTCGTTCACAATGAACGAGACCGCCAGCTTAAAATTATTGTGAACGTTTTCCTAGGAGACATAGAGCATTTCATTTGTAATCAATATTTACAACAGCTGCGTTGGAACAAACAATTTCTTCTTATTCTCGACAATTATGCACGAAACCACAATAACAGAAAAAAATAAAAAAATTAAAATAAAATAATTATTTAAAAAAGGCACAAATATTCACGGATATAATTTAGGGTCTTTCTGACAGTCACCAAGAAAGAAAAGGCCTTTTGCCATAAATTGAACTGTAATAATTATAAAACATGAAAACTAGCATTATTGTGAAAATGGGACATAAGTTCGCTAGAGTGAGTCATGACTTGGAACTCGAAATTTATGTCTAGCGTGAAATGGTGAACAAAGTTGGAATGTTCAGCCTTTTGCTTGGGTTCTCCCGTTTCCTCTTTTTCATTTATTAGTCGTTTTCTTTTTCTACCAAGTTGTGTGACTAGCAATGCTTCATACTCTTGCTGATTCGAAACCAAGAATGGATCTCAAATTTGCATAAGGTATACATTTGTTAGACCCTCTCCTTTGTGTGTTGTCCTGGACTTGCCAGATGCGCAAGGCGTACACGATGCCCCTTCAGTTCAGCAGTACGAACCAGTAAAGGATGGCGGATGATTCTGTCATTATGGGATCAGTGCGTACTAACTAATTAACATATATCCCAGAGGTGAAAATGTTTACGGGCTGTCCTCATCACGTCTCAGGTAGAATACGAATACAAAATAAAATAAGTTAACAAGAACTCAGATGAATAGTAAAAAATTAAAAGTGTTATACAACAGCAGAGTCAAACGCTAGTCTTTATGTACGGAGTTGGTATTAAACACTGAAATCTATTTATGCTTATGATATACCTATACGAAAAGGAAAAAACAACTCAGTAATGAGTTAAGCTGCATTAATTATCTTGACTGCATGGTGATTCAAGAGCAAATAAAGATTCATATGTAAGGGAATTCAACCCCTATGAATAAAAACTGGTAAAATGGTCATTCAATGAAAAACAAACACACAAAGCGAAGGTAAAAAAGCTACCAACGTGGTATTTAAAATTAAATTTACATGGCCATTTCAAAGTTCAATGTACGTAATTATTTTTTTATTATTATCATCAATTTTGAAATAAACATTGGTCAAATATCAAAAGTTTAATACCTTCGTCAATGTAATAATAATATTTTCTTAATATGAATCAGTAATATCTTCTGTTAAAGTTTATCAAAATGAATTTTAAACATTATTAATGCGTCATATTTATAAATTCCAAACGTTATTAGCGGCATTCTTACATTTCATGCTAATGCCCTTTAATCTAGTTAACCTCGATTAACTCCGTTAACACAGAACGGCAAGAAAAAAGATACAGGGAATTTTTTTTTGCCCCATGTTTGCGACTGAACGAAAGTCGAGCAGAACAAAGGTCATGTCAGTTTCCCTCTCATTTCTACTCCACAACTTTGATCAATAATAGTACACAAACATTAATTTCATAACATTCTGTGTTCTAGGAGTTGTGTCTGTCTGCAAGGACACATTTAATGAAATCTCAGCAACTCTGCTTCTGTATACTCTGCCCTAATATTTTTCTTTAACTTTTTGTGGTTATCTCTATAGATTAATTTTTTCCCATGTTCAAATAGTAATATTTCAACATAATACATATTAGCTAACTTTACTTCACTACAACAACACTAGCGCGTCTTAAACAATTCAAAGATTTAACCATAAACACTTAAGTATTATTACACAAATATAGTAGAAATGTGCCTTCTCTCAAACAGGAAACTGACTAACTACCCAAATACAGTCATCACCACGGGAACTTTCCGTTATTATGACACTGGACTTGCATGACCTTGGAAAGCGCGCGCTGCGCTCAGCTGCGGACGTTGACCAAAAATAACACCTGCTCATTTACTAGTATAAATTAAGAGGAACCTTTTAATCTGTGTATTTAGATGAAGTATAATCGTGATTTATGTGGGGTGTTAGTGTCTGGCTTAAACAACATTTACACTGTTTATTCTTATTGTATCGATCTCTATTTGAATTAAAATGGCCGTAGTAATATTCATATCCTGAGAATGAATTTGCCACCACTTCTCATAAAGGAGCTAACGGTCAGCAAAGCTAATTTAATATTGACAGTATGCTGACTGACACGGCCGCGCTTGGGATATTAACCGCTTCCCTTTTGTGTTTGACAGCTATTTGTAAAATCTATGTTTTAATACTCCATCGATAATTAAAATAGACGTTTGAAGTTCCTTTACACAATGCACGGACTTTGCTATGTGTTTAAGTATCAACGTAAATAGAAAACAAATAGCGTGTAATGGGAGAACTATGAAAATTAAAACTATTTTAATATAAATATGAAGAGAAATAAACATTGACTCAAAATAGTACAATATAATACTGTTTACTCTATTGTATTTTATACTTAATCCCCGTTACTCTTTAATTTGTTTGTTAATGTAATGACGACATAGATACTCCGGTAATTGAAGACAAACAAATATCTATTCTTTTATATGCCGACTATTTATATTCTCTCTAGGATGGTAAAAGACCTGCAAAATGGCTAAATGCCGTGCAAGATTATTGCGGGGTATGCAAGGTTTTTTTTATTGTTATTTTGAATGGTGTTTAACGCCCGTTTTAACTACTGAGGCACCACACGCGGTGGACACTGATGATACATGAGATGAAATTGTATATTGAAAAAGATTTTTTAAGGAAGGAAACGTTCCTGGCCTAAGTTTAGGGTATCTCCCTGACATTTGCCATATATGAGGACTGAGGAAAACCTGAAAAAAAAAACTTTAGGGAAGACGGTTCCGGCCGGAATCGAACCCCAGACCTCCAGCTCATGAGCCCGGGCCTTAACGACCTCGGCCACCCGTAGCAGTGGGGTGTGCAAGTAAATACATCTAAAACCACAGCTTTCACCTTTAAAAATGGCTATGTTTACGGCAAGTTGGAAAAATGGACATATAGGGGGGGGGGGAGTAATACAGTCCGTTAAACAATTTGACTACCTTGCAATAAGATTTGACATGTGTGGAAAATGAAATAAACACAAGGGGAGTGGTCCACTCTCTCAGGTACTGAGGCCGTTAGCTCGGATACAGGATATGCCAATCAAAACATTAAAAACTATGTATGAGGTAATGGCTAGGTTCTCGTTGTTATATGCAAGTAAGGTTTGGGGATGGAATAAAATAGACGGTCTAAATAAATTACAATGTGCTTTCTGGAAGCGAATTCTAGGTGTGGAGAGAGGGACATCGAACTACGGGGTACTCCGAGATGTGGAATGCTGGGAAGATGAAGTCTATAGCATAATAAAAGTAATTAGATACTGGATAAGAATAATTAAAGGACAACAAACTACCCTGAGGGCAATATGCTACCAGCATCAATTAAACACCATGCATTATCCAAAATGGTAGACAGTTTGGAATTGTCAAAATTTGGTTTAAACGATATTTGGCAGAAGGTTATTGAAAACAAGTATGACTTAGTGAAAAAAGTCAAAAGACGAGTGTATGACATAAACCGGAAGGAAATAGAGTCGCGATGCATGCAGGTGTCATCTTTGGACCTGCAGAGCGAAATTAAAGCTATATGGGAAATATCATGGAGCTAGGCATGAAACAGAGGTCAAGAATAGCATGGCTTGGACTGGGAAACTGGAAGACACGTAAGGTTGTTGACGGGGAAGGCAGGAGGATTTGCCTGTTATACTCGGAACCGGAGGACTGGGTGCCCATTTTGGCTAGGTGTTTACAGACGGAAGATGCCAGGATAAAAATTCTCCCAGATTCATTTTTGACTTCCAGTAAGGCGAGGTTGGCATGTTGGGACTTAATTTTAAATAGACAAAACTGGCTAAACCTGTTTTTTCTTAAATGATTTACGTGTAATTTTAGGAACAAGAAATGTCTTTAAACATTGCAAAAAATAATATAAAAAATTATATTAATATCAGAATTATCGTATGTATGTCTCTTTCATGTGTGTGAGTGCGTTCTTGTTAATGTTGTTGTTTTCTTTTGTTGGAGTTAATTAACTACTACTACTACTACTACTACTACTACTACTACTACTACTACTACTACTACTACTACTACTACTACTACTACTACTACTACTACTACTACTACACTACTACTATACTACTACTATATTACTACTATTACTAATACTACTACTACTATACTACTATTATACTACTACTACTATACTACTACTATACTACTTATACTACTACTATTACTACTATACTACTACTATACTACTACTATTACTACTACTACTACTACTACACTACTACTACTACTACTACTATACTACTACTATACTACTACTACTACTATTACCATTACTACTACTACTATTACTACTACTATTACTACTACTATTACTACTACTACTATTACTAATACTACTACTATTACTACTACTATTACTACTACTACTATTACTAATACTACTACTATTACTATTACTATTACTACTACTATTACTACTACTACTATTACTAATACTACTACTACTATTACTACTACTATTACTACTACTACTATTACTAATACTACTACTACTACTATTACTACTACTACTACTATTACTAATACTACTACTACTACTACTACTACTACTACTACTACTACTACTACTACTACTACCACTACTGCTGCTCTGCTGCTGCTGCTACTGCTGCTGCTACTGCTACTGCATTTAGCAATTGTTTAGAATGCTATTTACAAAATATTCACTCATTTTTCGTTAGCTCTTAGCAGCACTTGGCAAATAGAGGCTCTCTATTTTCTAACCCTGCTATGCCTAACAGCAGAGAAGGAAGCAAATAACAACGGGATATGATCATCGATTTGAAACAGGTCGAAGCAAAGTTAGAATGTCGGATAGAATTTATGATGAAGAGAGCTCAAAGTACTTTAATCAGAGTTGTGATATTTTATCATCTCAAAGAACCAAAACACGTTCGGTGTTTCTATTCTCGCTGTTACTCAGCAACTTTAAGGTTTTTGGTCACAGCTCATTCCATCTCAATAAGAAAATTGGTTTCTATTTCATGAAATAAATTTATACCGTAGTCCATAGTCCAGTAGCTTTCCGCACAGACCTTAAACTCTGGTCCTCCCCCCATTTTCTAATCCTCATTTCGCCAAAGTCAAAAAAAAAAAAAAAAAAAAAAAAAAACTTTCTCAGTGCCTATTTAATATATATGCTTTCGCATCTGATATGCAGGTTTACAAGAAAGAAATGCAATTATTTTTCATGCACAAGATGTAATAAATGGTAATTCATATACCATGAGATACTTCGACTATTATGTTTTTCTTCAAGTGAAACTTTAAAGTAGATTTTTCATAAAGAATACCAGAGTAATTCTGACTAACCTTGCTGAAAGTGCTCATTCCTTGGAGTTTCATTAATGATGAAAAGCATTCTTACTTATGGATGTGAAAGGTCGATTGTAGCAAAGAAATTTATACATAAAAATATGTTGAAATGGGCAGTTTAAGAAATATGAACTATTAGAATGGATAAAATGAGAAAACTGATGGAAGCCCAAGAGACTGTGTAAGATAGAGTTATAACAAAAATCCCGACTTGGCATCTAGGAGTAGAGAATGGCGTGCTGGTCACTTCAGAGACGGCGAATGAAGGAAGACCAGGAAATTTATGGAGAGGTAGGCAGGCCAATGGTGGAGTTGAACAACGGCTTTTGTGAATAACAGCCAGCTGCTGAAAAGTAAAATGCCTGGTGATATGAACTTAAAGAGAAAATATAAAAGTGGGCGGCAGTAAGAAAGTGACTTAAGAGGACAATGAATGCCAAAAGCAAGTACAGTCTGGCGATCAGAAGAAGGCGAGTGCGAGGAGAGCTTGTATTATTTACCTGCACACGTACGAGTGTATGTGGGATACTCATGTTGCCAAGCAGTCAGACCCAAATCTTGCACTCCCGCTGGAGTATCTGACAACGCTGTTAATGTTTACGTAGCATATTCCTCTCTCTTGCCTTCTTCTGATCGCCAAACTATAGCTTACACTTTCCTCTTCCTTAGAAACCAAAGACATAACCGTTTCTTTCCACTCTCCAACAGTTACCTGAATTACCAGGCTCATCTCTCCATGTTTCCCTGATTGTGAATATTCCAACAGAATCTTGGGTCATCTTTCTCTAAGATAATCATTGAAGTATACGTCTCTCAATTTCTGTTTCACATTCGTGCTATACATTAACTCTCTTACATCTTCATTACTCCTGTTCTCTAAGCTGAATAGTCTGATCTATTAGATATTCCATAAAAGTTCTATTGCCTGTATCTTAAAAAATTTATTCTCCACAGAGATCTATCCCTCAGCTCTGAATGCCAAGAAACTTCAACCACGCCTGAAATACTCCATTTTGTCTGTTTACATATACACAGGACTTCATTTAGCATTTCATAGCTCTCCTTGCTGTGATCAACAATAACTTTACAGCTCCCTGACTAAAATTGATTCCAAATACTTAAACTGATCCTACTTTCAAAGGTTTGCTCATCATAAACTTAGCATATTGATGACATTGGCATCAGCAATTAATAAAGAACGAACTGCCTTACATTGAACAATTCTATTGGTTCAATGTTTGTTAAATGTTGATTTTAAACATTCCAAATCGTTGTCAACATTTTTAATTATTCAAAATGTAGCAGACAGCTTTGTTTCCTACTTTCATTGAAGCCAGATAATTACAATATATTTTCTTGATTAAAGATATTAGAGCCAATCCAACACACTACTTTTCATTGCAACTCGTAGTTTCTTTATAATTTTATAATAATCGCTTGTTATTTCTAAATTTCCACAGCAACCTTTTCCCATCTTAAAATTCCTCAACCCACAGTGTGAGGATCACTTGCCTACTCAACAGGGCTTTCCACTGTGAGATGTGACTCACAGTGATGCGAGATGTGATTGTCTGCAATCCTCTTTTCATATCAGGCTTCTTTTCCTTAGAATTGATCTCTTCCAGTTTGTAAATGAAATGAAAGGAATGAACTGTGAAGATTCATTAAGGACTAAGGCTTCCTAAAACGGAAAGTTCCTCTAAAAATCGCAAGAAGTGAGCTAATCCGCTCTTGGTTTTTTATATCGCAGCACAAGTCTCTCAACTAAAAAGTTCGCATGCTTAACACTGGCACGAGTGGAAATGTCAGACGTTCTAAGTGCCATTTTCTAAATTTTACAGTATAAGCAAAAAAAAAAAAAAAAAAAAAAAAAACCTACCTTTTGTATTAATTAGCATTTAACTTACTACACCCAAAATCACAATGGAAGCATTTTTGATGTAAACATTTTTGTAAAATAAAGCGTGACCAAAAATACAAGAGTTAGGAATAAAAAAATTAACAATAAGAAGTTTGTTTATATTGCCATATAATGGAAGACAAGTGCCAATCAAACTTTTATTAATTTTATTTCAGGTTTTAGAGAAAAATTATTAGAATTATATATTACAATATTATTAAGCACATAACATTTCAAAAATGTGTTGTGAAACATCTACAAGAATACAATCTTCATATTCCTCCTCACAACTGATAGTAACATTTCTGTTTTTCTATTCTTATACAACTGTAAACTCCCTGTGCTCTTCAGGAAGAAACGGTAACATCGACGAGAGGTCTTTCTTTTTTCAACCGATAAACGGGGTACAGGTTGCTGTATATCAACCTTTGATTTTCCTAACTTTAAAACTTCAACCCTGCACCCTTCTAGTCGCGAGTAAATTCTTTAATATCTTTTTGCGAGAAGAAGAATATTATAAGCTTTGTGATTTTGAAATGTTTAATTTATGTAATGTTAACAGGGAATTAACAACATTCTTAATATCAAAGCAATCACTCAACTCCACTGTAACTACATGAAAAATATTCATAGCTTTAACTTAATCTACAATTCTGTGAAATCTTGAAGAATGAAAACCTTGCTTCTTCTTTTCTCTATAATAGCGAAATCTCTATCGCAACTCAAAAAATCTATGTCCACTTACTAAACATTTCTGGTCTATAAATATTTTCGCTTATTATCGTGGCATGGCACTTAGAACACCTGATGATAGCATAGTATATACAACTGCGCTATCTGTTAACAGTATTTGAGCTATTTCATCCGTGTATAAACACTTAAAACACGACTAGAAATACGCATCTGGGCCCATAGAACGTGTTTTTGAAATAAAACGATAAAATTTAAAAACAGCACTTAGAGCGTTTATTGTTATTATTAGTATTATGACGTATTTAAACTGTTACTGTACTTTTTATTCAGTGAGCGTGGTTTGTAGTCATCTGCGGCGATTCTCTTAAACAGAGTCACCCCCTTCTTCCTCGGTTCCTTTTGCCAACGCATGAGTTTCACATGGTAAAAATCTGCGCCCACCTGTTGTTATGGAGCCATCCCACGTGACCTCATTTCCATTTTGATGTAATGGCATGTCCTCTGTTCTTGCTCCCTTCCATATATTAGGTACTCTGGCCCTGAGATTTTGCGTTTTATTTTCTTTGGCAGATTTGGCAACTGTGCAGCAGTGTTGAGGAAAACAAAAGGTTTTTAGTGCTCCAAATTACAGCCATTTTTATTTAACTCGTAGTTCGTTGTTCATACTTTATTGGAAAACAATTATATGTGTTCCGAGTGGACTCTAATTTAACCAATTGTCTTGGCATAAACTGATAGACTTGTTTTGGTTACATAGATCATGTAACATTGTTTGTAGGTTGTTAGTAAACATTATTACAACATCTGAAAATCTTAAGTTTGGGTCTATTTATGGAAAGTCCATATTTAGTCTTCCAGTACAACTGTTTGGTGGAAATTAATTTCCCCTGACTGACGACTGTTTCCAAATTAAATGGTTATCCCCTTTCTGACGACTTTGACATTTGCTTCTTTGTAGCTTATTCAAGACCCAAATGTAATTAGACTGAATGCCTTGCCGTGACAATCCTTGGATTGTACTTGAATGCTGTACGAAGTTGAAATCTGCAGTGTGTATCATACAGACCGTCAGAATTATGTCTGAAGAAAAACATTTTACGATAAAGATAATATGACAGAATAAATAGTTTTGTACAATCGAACAATTATTTAATTTGAAATATTTTACCTGTTTTTTATAATTCAAAAAGTATAAAGATGTTGAAACTGAGCGGAGCGTGTTTGGTACATTATTCATAATGGATTAACTTAAACGAAAGAGAAAAAAACCAAGTAGAAGATTTTGCGATAATACTTCTGATTAGAAATGCAATATAAAAATTATTTTTGCATATTTCCACAAAAAAACAAGTTTAAAACGTTAATATAACATATAGGCTCCTATTACTGAACAGCAAGGACACGATGATGCTAAAAGGTTTGTCTTATATTTGTAATGTATTCCATTTTATTACAATTATCATTCCTTTTTTGATCGTTTCGTCTTATCTCTCTTTAGAATTTCAATCTCTTATGTTAATCCTTAGTGACAACGTTGCGCTACATATTAATCGTGAGAACGGCTGTAACTTAAAATCTTAATGCATTGGACTTTTGGTAAGAAGTATGAACTGTTATTAATGTCTGTGAGCTTATAATGGTGTTAAGAAATGTTGCGAGTTTTGGATAGTTATCAAGATTGACATGATTTAATAGCTCGTTAATTTATGGTATTATGGACAATAGTGCTAGTTAACATATTTAAAATAGAATGACCCTACCTAAATTTGGGGTGCTGAATTCTGGGAGAAAAAAAAACCGTTTTCCTCTGTCGCGTTACATTTCCTATTGCGCTTGATGATTTTAAATGCATAAAAAATTACCCTTAGAGAACTAATAAATAATAATTCAGAACTGGATACTTTTGAGGCAATTTTTATTAGGGAGTATATTTATATGTGGAAAGATACACAATTTAGTTGCAATGTATTTTGTTTCGAAAGTGTGCTGATGATGCTTTTCTTTTATGTGGTGTTTCATCACACTCCCTAAGAAGACACCAACAGTAGTCGCTCATCATCGAAGGGTTCCAATGCTGTTGATAATGGTGTTCCATTCTGAGGATGTCCTGGTGAAAGCGTCCACACTGCTCATCGTTCAAATTTTCCCAAGTCAAGGTATGAAAGCAAAAAGTTAATTTTAAGCGACATTCTATACCCCATGTTCTTGTATAAGGAAACTTTTCTGTTGCTCCGAAAGCTATTAGCTTTGAGAGTACCTAGCAACTGAATTGATATTTGTAAGGTTGGATCTTACAATTGTTTTATGATTTGGGGTTCAACAAAGTTGCCTACTTTAAGCTTTGATTCACTGAATTTAAGAAATCTTTTTTTTTTTTTAATCTTTGAAGGCCTGGCCTTCTTTATTCAGAGTTTTCACAATAATTTCATTAGGAAGAACTTGAATGAAGCGGAGGAAAAATAATTCTACTCCGTTCAACCAATGGAGTGTTTTTCACTAACAAATGGTTCTCTCATCGACATTTCCTTTACTATATAATGGTTCTTGGTGTCTCGGCACAAAAACGACAGCATTTCGTGAACCCAGCCTGTAAACTGTAAGCAGTGAAACAACGTTTAAACCGTAGAAGAGTTGTCATTCATGGTCTTTATGTGTGATTACCTCTAGCAGCAAATTCATGACTACTGCCAGACGCTGCCATATAGTATTTCTGTTCTCAAGCTGGAGTCACTAAATAGTCGCCACTTCTGTGGGTTATATGTGCACCTAACTGCACATTGAATTCTGCATGTCGAAATATTCAGCGAAAGAGCAACTTCTGAAGCATGAAATGTTTGTCCCTGGAGCTAGAAGGTCCCATTGTTGCAATCTCGATCCCAAGAGATCAGATTGTTGTTTAGAAAGTTATAGATCGCAGACCAAAGCGTTCAGTTTCTCCTGTTCTATAGGATGAGGCGAAGTGTACTGAGATTGAGGGTCGTGTTCTTCTACAGGCTCCTCTTGTTCGTCTGATAAATTTGTTTTGCAAATTACAGACAGGAGCAAGGCAGCCTTCATCATGGTGCACAGGCAGAGCATTGAAGATAATTTATTTTATGTCTAGTTTTGCTTGAATACCCTGCAGGTTTGTGAGGCAGAAGTAACGGTCTTTTGGTAAACATCACATCATTGGAACAGCGAATAGCATGACTGGTGTTTTCCTTTGAACCATTTCGTTAAATAATGGTGCAGGTTATGCAGGCAACATTTCTATTTTGATTTCCAAGAGGACAAGGAAAGTATAGTTTGTATGCCTTCTTAACTAAATCAGAGCGCACATGTAACAAAAGTTGTACTAATGGTTTACACAATTACGAAGTTTACCAGTTGCCATTTTTACTAATTTCTAAAAACTGCAAAGTTGTACTATCTCTCACAACCAAGGTAACAAACAATCACAACATACACCTTTGGTTGAAGTAAAAGGTAACACTTGCATCATGCGTGTTTCAACGTGTGCTAGACCATAAAGTCTCTTTTGGAGAACATCTAGTGACTAAAATACCACCACTACTCCTAGCTGGTAATTATTTTTACAACTTCATTACTATAATACTTCTTTATAGTATAAAAAACGTAGAAAATAAAATAATAAAAATACAAATAAAATAAGCAAGTAAAAGAACAAAAAATAGCCAAAGACTTAAAATAAAAAAATTAAAAACCTAAACTATGAAAAACCTTCCGAGCTAACCAACACATTTTAAAAGCCAGATTCGGATTGCATGCACAACATTACGTACTAATTGATATATAACTTGTTAGATGCAAAATGGCTGTTGTCTGGTTTAATTACTACCACCTACGTTCATTTATCAGATCTCATGCTATTCATGTTTTATTTCGCTCAGGTTTACCAATATTTTTTCTTTAAGTTTTCTGAACGCCGACGTATACTGGCCTATCTTCCCAAACCATCTTTTAAAGATATTTTCTCTTGAACGTTTCACCCAGACCTGTCCTCTAATGTAACACTCCGTACCAACAACAATTCTCAACTTTCCCTTAGCTATGAGCAGCACCTAAAGCTTAAATGCAATAGTTGACAAAGCACTATGTACTATACTGTAAGTTAATGACTCGTTATTTATTCAGTTCTCATTATCAGCTTTGAGACGCACCAGTGCCCTTTAGTAGGAAGCTGGTAAATGTTGCCTTCTAGTACCATAGGCTCTTAACTCAGTAGATTCTATACAGAGCTTTCATTTCTAAACCTTTTTAAAATAAATTTAATTTAATCAAAGGCATGTTAATTTATATATTGAGAAAATTTAAAACCAATGTGATCACATTTTAAATCTCACCTCCTCATTCCTGCTCACAACTACTTGGAAATTTTAAACGCACGTATACCTGATAATTAATGATTAATTAAATTTAAATGTTAAAGAGGATTTAATTGCTATCAAATCCTTTTTTTTTTTCCATGGTTGCTTGACAACCTAGTTTTTTGTATTTTGGTTTTAATTTTAACAGTATAAAAATACAAAAACTCCCAGCATATATGGGTCATCATATATTATGTAATATTTATGTTTTGGTAATAAATTGTTTTCAAAATGCTCTTTACCCTAGAGAACAGAATGTAAGCTGATTAGTAAGAAGTTCCGAAATAGGCAATTGTAATATCACTACAAAAATGTTATTAGTTATTTATTATTATTTATTCACAACTAGAGTCCACTTTTAATATTTTGGAGCGTACTCCTATTTTCTAATAAGGTGCATCACACACGTGTACTTCCATGCATTCAACTTCCTCTGCAGTTGGAGGTGTGTGTTTCGGTGGATTCTTGAATGCAGAATATTTTCCCGGTGTTATGTTCTTTCCTCTGTTTTATTTCTTTGTGTGTAGGAATAAATCTTTGTAAAAAAATAGATTTTTTGAATGGCGTTAATTTTTCAAGTTTATTTTAATGTAAAACGGAAATGTTTATTATATTAGTATATTTATCTAATTGAAGGTATATAAGACTTGCTGTAATGACTGAAAAAGATTAAGTTATTCTTTCAACAGAAAGAAACAATTATACAAAACCCAAGAAACTAGTTACAGGATCCTAAACTTCATCAGAGCAATTTCGTTTTATCATTTCGATAACCTTATATCACTGAAACTAACAAAACAAAACCTAGTGCTTAGCCAAATAAGCAGAAAATTACACTAATAACTAAATTACTTCATTACGTCCATAGATATATGAACTACTTGTAGCATACGGAGGGTTATTAGTAACAGACGCAAAGCCATGCCTCTACCTCCGGCGATGTCCTTTGTGGTAGCCTCAGTGATGTTCACTTTATTCCACTCCTACTGGCAGGCTTTCACAGTCCGTTCACAGTTCTGCTTTCAGAGTCCGTTCAATAACCAAATCATTGCCGATACATCAAGGGTTTAGCAGGGATGTCGCTCTAAGGGATGGAATGTTTTAGGTTCAAACCCTACTTGATAATGCTGTGTTCACAGTTGTGACTGAGACCCCCAATGTGTTGCTAGATTTGGGCCAGAGATAAGGACCTTAACCTTCCGAATTATTTCGAGGGTATGGCTATTTCATGCTCTTCTGACCTTGCCTTTTTTGCTATGCATGCATGAAATTCCTCCTTTAAGATGAAACAATATCCATAACATTGCTAGATCTCGGAATAAAAACATGTTACGTTGGAAAGGGCAATAATGGCTCTACAGTGAGATTATTTGAGTTATCGGCCGCAAGTGTGGCTGGAAAGTGCACCCGCCGCAACTGAAAGGGGAGAAAATGTATTTGCGGTTAAGGTCAGTATTTTCATTTTATTATGCATATTTTTACTGGATGCATAAAACTATACTTAATTTATAACTGATGATAATAATAAGCATTAACATTTATAAGAGGTGTTGAAAATGATGCATTGCTGATTTCTGTGTAGGAAATTCTTGTATTTTATCTAACTTTTCTCCCTCAAGAACACAGTGGTTCGGAACATTAGGAGGTCCTGTTTCTCGTAGTTTTTTAACAAGTTGGCGTACAGTTTCTACCTGGAACACGATTGACAGGAAATTTTTTGCTAATCACTTTATGACTTCTCGGCAAGAATTCGTTTTCACACGTGTATCGTATTTAGAAATCCGTCCTTCAAGACTAATTATGCACTTGTATAACTAACAAGGACAATTAGCACATAATTATATACATTGATAGCACCAAGTACATACGAATCACTTGCTGACCTATCCTCCCTCAAACTAACTATAACCTGATACCTATGTATTTTACGGTCTTGACGAGTGCCTTCCATCCAGTACTCCGTTGCACCTTGCAGGCCCGTAACTCAAATAACCTCATTATATTTTCGACGCAATTTTACGTGGCAGGCACGAGAGCACATTGTCAAGTCCGTAGGTTTAAGAGAGGCTGTGCTGTGAACTTCTAAACTTGTTGCTATAAATTGAAAGAACCTTCTGTACTTCCTACCAATTTGTAAACACATAAAAAATGGCAAATAGGTTCACTTATTTCCTGAAAATAGAGAAATTTGGCAATGGTGTATTTAGACCTTTTCTAGTCAACATCCATAACCATTTTATTTTTATCTCTGCCAGCTGTCCATTCTGACTCAAATACAACTTAACGTTTCAAAAGCATAAAATGTGACTTTTTACTTCTCAAATACATCTTCATTACATTTAGGTTTTTTATCTTCTTTATACACCTGTGAGTGTGTGGTAGTGATGCTTGCTTACGGTGAATACAAGTAAAATGACGATTATGATCTTCAAGAACGAAACTATAGCACAGCAGGGACATGAACAAAGCAGGACAGACAATAGATAACCTGAAGAATTCGTGTATCTTGGAGCAACCTTCTCGATTAATGGAAGATGGGGCGAAACTTAAAGCGAATATAAAAGTCGCAGAAACTCTCCGTATACAAAGCAGAATTCCAGATGTGCTGGTAAAACTGTTAAAGACAATTTATGGGGCAGTAGCACGATCTACAAAGACTTGTGGGACCGTAATTTGGGGTTGAAAGTGAACAGAGAAATTGGATCGGTGAGAACGGGTTTTCTGAAAGGTATTTTTAGAATGGGGAGGGGTAGAGCAAATTGGGGAAACCTCGGGGAGTTTGGTGTCTATAGGGAGTTTATAGAATGCAGGGTTCCAGCAGTGAAGTACTGGCTATGAATTGTTCACGGAGATCAGACACTAATTAGGGAGATCTGCTACCAGCAGATGCTGAAAATGGAGGGAAATAAGACCTGGATTTGAAAATTAAGAAAGACTTTGGAAAATATAGGAATGGGTAAAATTTGGATCGCAGAGCAGAAAAGGAGAAAAATTAAGAAATTCTTGAGGGACATCAACAGGCAGCCGACTCTTTCGGAGTGTGCAGAAAAAGTTTCGCTGGAGACACAATCGGAGCTGAAAATTGAATGGGGGTGGAGCATTACATCCAAGCAGGGTCAAACTCTGCAATCAGAGGCTCGCTTGGTTTAGGTTAGACCCGTGGCGGGTGTCCAAAGTAACAAACAGAGAGGGTACGAGAATTTGCCCCATACGAGCAGAGAAAGAATTTTAGGTATATATTCTGACGTACTGCAAAGGGACGAAAGAATGAAGAAAGAGACATCTACCGGCCTCGTTTGTTAACTGGGGAAAAGGGCAGTGGCAGTGCTGGGGTTTTCTAGCAGATAGGGAGGAGGAGGGAGTAAGTAAATGTTAAACAAGATGAGACAGCTCAGATCGGATGAGCTGGGGGGGGGAGGTATGAAAACATGAGTCACAATATTTTTGGAATTATTTGTACATGTATGTTAGAGAGAGTAAGTTATTTACTTTTGACTGTTTTCTTTTCTGTATCTTTCATTTATGGATTTTTCTTTTTTCTATTACATATTTTTCCATTTATTTATTTATTTTATTAGTATATATATTCTTTGTCTCTTAAGGGTTGATTGTTGGTTTGTGTAAGCATTTCATGTATTTCCTAGTATTATTAGGAAAGCATGTATGGTCCCATGACCCGTGGGTGAGTCAGATTTGTAGCATAAATACATTACTGTATATATTTACTTTCTGTTTCTTATTCCACGGTAGTCATTTTACATGTCTAATTCCAATTTATCTTGTGACATTCCATAATTAAATATACGATTATTGTACAACATATTTATTATAATTAATTAAATATTAAAATCGTTTATTGTATAATGGAACTGTTGACTTCGTTAAAATGAAATTGATACATTTACCTACTCTTGAAAAGTGCTGAGGTTCAACAGGGAATTACTGTAATTATCTTGTATTACCACAGGTATTGCAAAATAAAAGTGAAGTCAGTTTTTTTGCGTTCATAAAAACCTCATTGATCATGAATCGATCACAAAATATGATTCGTTTTTGTTTTACGGTGAACGCTCTTAGTTTCCATCTCGAATGTCGGTGTATGGTTCGGGGGTCATAAACTGCGGTGCAACGAACTCAGCCGGAACGACCCTCCCGGGCACAACGTTTGCTTTTCAAATAGCACAGGCTGGGATTTTATGCAACTGGATCATAAAAACAAACACCAATCTGGCTACACACGGACCATCCCACTCTCCCTTATTTCCTTTTTTTTTTTTTTTTTTTTTTCCCTCTCTCTTTACATGTCACTCCTGATGCTTTGATGTTTACATTGATTAGTACGTTTGTTTTTATAAAGCACCTAACGAAAATGGAATTTTGAGAGATTAGGATGAGGTAAAGGTAAATTAATTCTTCATACATTTTTATGAAAAACTGCAGAAAAGTGGAAAAATCACTATATAATACAAACTAAAGATTTTAAAATCCACCATACTACTGTTTTACTCTAGAACTAATGGAAAATAAAATAAATATGCAATTTAAACCGTGCTCTTCTTCTTCAGCCAATGCCCTTTCTTGACTGATCTGCCTTTAACGCCATGCCACCCAGTACATCCAAGCTCATCTGCTTTTGAGCTGTATCTGTCTTGGGTTTATCAATCCGGGGATATTAATTAAAAATGACGGCAGTTGTTTCTCTGAGTACAATTTGGGTTTTCAGAAGCATTGCCGCTCCCCTGGGTCAATTTTATACTTCGTTAAATGTGCTTCAGTGTGTAATATTGGTGTAACATGGGTTTTTAATCTTAAAGTAGCCTGTCTATTGCTGCCAGAAATTATCAGCTGTTCTATGGCATCTTTCATAGAGTTAAAGGAGAGCTTTGTCTCCTCGGCACTGGAGAGGCTCAACCTGACTGATTTCGAGAGCAGGTATATGGTGTACATTTCACAACATGTTCTCAGAGCGTTGTTTTGGCCAGGATTCAGCTTTCTCGTTGTGGTTTCGCTGGCTGTACTGGAAGCCTCGCTTCCATATTCAATTGTTGGACGAATAACGTGTCCTGGGTTGCTCCCCATTCAGAGCCTGTTACCTTTTTAGGATGCATAGTCTCTTAACTGCCTTAGTAGAAATCAAATCTATGTAATGTTTCCAGTTAAGTTTGCTATCTAGTTGCATTCCGAGTATTTCGTTATCGGCAGCACGGCGATTTCGGGTCCATGTATGACTCTTAGTGGAGGTCGTAAAAAGTTGGGCTGAAGTTTTATATTTGCCGACGATCATGTCATTGTCCAAGCACCACTGCTTTAAGGTATCGAGGGCTTATCTCCATTGCTTTTACATTTAGCAATGGACTTCTATTCCCGAGATGCGCTTTAGCTCAGTGATTAGGCCGTTTATCATAATATTGAAAAGGGTACAACTCTGTACGGCTTCCTATGGGAGACCTCTTCTCTGCTGACGATATTTCCACTTTCTGTTACTGTGTCCATCCTTCATAAACCTCTTGCATAGGAAGCTGGTTAGCCAGTGCAGCATATTCCCAATAACATTTAAACCAATATGTTTATTTATCAGTATGTTTCGGTTGACTATATCATAGGCTCCCTGGAAATCAACAAAACAGACTAATGTGATCATTTTCCTGTTAAAGCCATCTTTAATACATTGCGTGAACTTTATAATTTGGGTTGTAAATTTAAACGGAATACCTTTGTACTGAAGTGTTTTGTGTGAATTGTGTACAACTTTCAGTTTTTGGGCTTCCAGCATCAAACTGCTCTGGGATAATTATCTAACCTTTCTGGAACTAGGTGATCTTTTTATTAAATGTTTAGGGTTACTCAAAAGGTAAATAACTCGAAACCCTTCCTGATGGATAAGGAGGAGAAAAAAACATGATTATTTACAAATGAGGTTACTTGTCTAAAATATTTATATATGATTCCTACAATTTTTCCTCTGTCATTAAACTAGGTGCAATATTTGGAATTTCCTCATTAATAATTGATCCCACGCCAGAGGGTATTATGATAACTTTACCGTGAAGCCAATAAAGGTTTTTAATTACTGAGTTTACAACAAATGTGAATTACGTCCTGGTAGTTATTTTAATGATTAAATAAATGTAATGTTTGGTCCTGTTTTGTATTAAGATGTAACACAATACTGTCTATTGCGCACCTAATCTATACAATGTATACAAAAAGATCCATGTATTTGCATGTTCTCGTCATTCATTAATGCAAAACTCTACTACAAATTACACTAATTGCTAAGCCAACAAGGCTAACTTGAGAAAATGTTCAACTAGCTGGAAGTCATCATTTCTATTGGTTTGATCCGTTCGAACTTCATTATCATATATAATTATTGTGTTCATTTTAATTAATCTTCCCTGGGGGGTTGTACTTTAATATTTTAAATGGCAATCCAATATCATGTATTTGTAGATATAACATGCCAATTTAGTCGGGTATTCTTTTATGTTTTTCTTGTGTGAATATAATTTCTGTTCCCTTTTCTCTTTCTTTGCTTTCCTGTTTTTATTTCTTTCTTCTTATCTTTGTGACTTTCTTCTTTCTGTCTCTTTATTGTTTATCTTTCCTTCCTGTCTGTCTTTCCTTTTTGTTTATTTCTTAATTTATTTATTTCATCATCTATAGCTCTCCACTTTCTTCCTCCCATTTTTAATTTGTCCCTTTCCTTTTTTATTCGTCCTAACTTTTAGCTTCTTTGTTCTTCTCTTTTTCTCTTTCTTTCTTACACGTTTTTAATTTGTCTTCCTTTATTTTATCTCTCTTTATTTCTGTCAGCCTGTACTTTTTCCCTTCTCTTTATTTCTTTTCATATTTACTACTTTCTTTCTATTTACTCAGCTTTATATCTTTACTGTCTCTTCCATTCTTCCCTTTTTCCTCTCTTTTCTTCTTTCATTCTCCACCATCTGTTTCTTTATCTCTCCTTTTTGTCTTTTTCTATTCATATCTTTAGTTTTTCTTTCTTGCCTTTTTACTTTATTTATTTTCTTTCTTTTCCTCCCTTTCATTTTAATTTGTATCTCATTTTATTTCTCTCCCTGTTTTCTTTTCTCTGTTTTCTCTCTTTATAGTCAGTTTTTGAATCTCACCTTTGGTATAAAGCATTCGTTTTAGCATAAAATAACCGGGAGCGAATGTTCCCAAGTGCTTTGCTTCTAAAGAGGTAGCAATAGTAATAGTTGGTGTCGTTAAAAAAAAAGGAAACTAAGAAGAGAGAGCAAGATAGAGAAAAGATAGAAGAAACAAGGGGGAAAAAATAGTATAAGAATGTTTCCAATATGTTATTATCTATTTCTTTTGTAGTAGAGTTTTTATCTAAATATTGTTTTCAGAAAACGAAACAAAAAAAATTAGGAATCCATTATTACAGAACCCTTTATGTAATTCTGTATTTTATCTTTCCCTCTATACAACCTGATACAGCAAAGGTAAATTAGGCCATACACTTCTAGAACCGAGTGTGAAAATGAATTAAAATAAAGCTCATAGTAATAAAATATAAATTATCTTGCGATGAAATGATAATCCTTTCGGCAGTGGAATGGAGTGCATGTTTCTGAAAAACTACGTAATAATTCATGGTACATACAGTTTACCTGATCGGAAAACGTCGGCTCTCATGGCCCTATACTTATCTCTAATCTTATTTAACTTGCTTGTAATAAAACAAAGGAGGTCTTTATATTTACTCTTTACCAGTAACAGCTTCTCTCAAGTACAGCGGCCATCAATAGGGGTGGTTTTCAATAAAATAATGCATTAAATGGTGGAAAAAGAAATAAAGTCTTTAGCCGTTAAGCTATAACATAAATGCAATAAGTGGTTTCTAGGAATTGCAAATTTGTGTTTAAAATAAAAGAGGAAGTAAGTCCCTTATAGAACCCTCGCCATTATTTCATGCCTCATTCAATTGTTTATACTCCGATTCCAGTAAAGAGATCCCATCTTCAGCGATATCGATATGTATCGATTGCTTATCAATAATACACTGAGTCACTAAATCACATGCAAAGCTAAATTCCAGAGTATTGTTAATTACCTATTACATACTTTTTCAATCAGTTCCTTGATGTACTCACAAAAATGGAGACTGTTAAAAGGTAAAGGTTTATATGGTTGGTGCAACCCTTAAATAGAGTAACCTGGGATATTCAGTCAGCACAGCAATATATATTATACATATATCTGTGTACATACCGGGGCAGAAAAAGCGAAACGGCAAGCTATTGCCTGTATTTTTTAGAACACTTAAGCCTTGAGTAACGCCAACCTTGCAATTACAGAAACACAACATTCTTAATTGCTAATCAATGCATTTTAAAAGCTTTAGTCCATTCCTTGGAACATTTTTTTCGATTCCGACTAACTTACCGTCAATTTTGCTCGTAAGGCGGTTTTTACAACCATCACCGCAAAGTACCGCCACGGGTGGCCGAGGTCGTTAAGGCACGGACAGGTGAGCGGGAGGTCTGCGGTTCGAATCCCGCCAGGACCGTCCTCCCTGACTGGGGTTTTTTCCAGGTTTTCCTCAGTCTTCATAACTGGCAAATGCCGGGGAGGTACCTAAACTTAGGCCTGGAACGCTTTCTTCCTTAAAAAAAATATATCCTTTCCTAATTTATCATTTCATCTCATGTATCATCAGTGTCCACCACCTGTGGTGCCTCAGTAGTAAAAACGGGCGTTAAACACTACTCAAAAAAAAAAAATCACCGCAAAGTGGTTTGACATTGTTGCTGTGCATTGTTGTGTCTCGTAATAATTTAAAGCATTCAGTTATCGGTTTGTAATGACAGCTGAAGATGCAGCAAGGGAAGTGGAGGATGACGTCATTGGCACTTCTCATTCCAATGTAAGCAAGAGAGGGTGGTATCTGCACCAGGAGACCACGCAACATCAGGGGAGGCCAGGAATAATAACATCAACGTCAGAACAGTTAGAGACCTGAAAAAGGCCCATCGTTTGACCAGGGAAGACCATGGCTATCTGATGCAGCTTTCTCGCACACTTCACAACTGAACTATGAAGCAATGGAGAAGATCAGATTATCGTTACACACCTGCATTTGTCTTCAAGAACACCTTAAATGGAGGTTCAGTATTGGCTTGGTTAGGAATCAGCATTGAAGCATGAACGGAACTGTGTTCATCGAGAATGGGTCACTGACAGCTACATCGGTACTTCGAGGAGATTCTTGCCTTTTGCACCCGTATAGGCGACACCATTATCCCTGTGCACGATAACGCTCGTTCACACATTGCTTGTGTGTTTCTGAGTTCCTGGATGTGGTTGGGATTGAACGTATGGTGTGGCCAGCACTCAGTCCAAACCTGGATTATATAGAACATGCCTGGGAGGCATGCTTAGGGTCCAACCCCCGACTCACTGGCTGCACTTCGAGCGGAATGGGAACAAGAGGAGGTTGCAAATTGTATCTGGAGCATGCCTTAGCGAGTCACAGCTGGAGATGGCAACACTCATTACTGAGACTGTGGGCATCTTCTCAAACAGCTAGAGAACCATAGAGCACCACATTCCAAAATGTTTAAAAATTCTATTTATTGTTATGCTTGACCATGTGTGAAGATTTTTCTGCATTAAAATCAATAATGGGGTAGAATGTGAGCTAAACGTCATTGAAAAGGATAGAACATAGAACAATACTTCTGAAAACAGTAAAAATATGAGCGTTCGAAAATAAAAAGTGGTCAATAGACCGCCATTGGGCGTTCTAGTGTTAAAATGCACTATGTGTCACTAAAGCAGGAAGAAAATGTTTGGTAGACTATCTCAAAGCTTTGATGTGTAGTTACGGTGGGATGCAACAGCAGGTAGAACTTTTTAATGTGCGGTCTCCGGCGCCCGAATGTATGGGCAGAAGAAATCAGGTGGCTATTTTCCCAGAATTAAAAATGCGTATCCACGAGAGATTGATTCAAGAAAAGAATAAAATAATAGAATACAAAAATGAAACTCCAAGCGATGGCGAGAAGAAAGACAAGATAATTTAATAGGGAAAGCTGGAATAAATATATAGTAAATGTGGAAAGTGACATACACAGTAAACTAGACAGAGCGTACGAAACAGTAAAATGTTTGAACAAAACAGAGAAAATAAAGTATTAATAAATTAAATTCCAGTATATAAATGAGATACAAAGTAGAAGAACAATTTTGCTTAGTAGAAAATCGCGAAAACTTATACTCAAACACAATAAATAGTTTTCAAATGGCTCTGGAACAATTTCGCGACAAAAGAGTAACACTATTAGCATTTTAGAAATTTGATCCTCCAAGTTAAAATTTAGCATCTAACGTATCGTTGTTGAATTTCCCAAGATTTGGAAAAAGAAATAGTAACACATATTTGTATTAAAGGCTCCAAACAAAATTGTAATAATTAAAAGGGCATAACGTTGAACTCTGCTATAAAATGTACGAATATCCTCAAGCAGAGAAAAATGGCAATAATGGAAACATGTACTGATAGCTTCTCATAGTACGGATTAGAGAAGAAGAAGAAGAGAGAGAGAGAGAGAGAGAGAGAGAGAGAGAGAGTTCAATTTATCAACGTGCACGGCATTTGTGTTTACGTAAAGGCAACACTCAATGACATATAATAATAAAAAAGAGAAATTACAGAGTTTTCAAGCATAAATTAGTTTTTTAGTTACATACTGAGAACCGAATGTAATATGTCAAGAATTGAGACAGGAATGTCTTATTCTTGATATTTACATAGAGCATTTAGCTTATAAATCAGTGATGGGGCAGATCAATCATAGCTGCCTATAGCCACATATGTATCACACCTACGTGCAATTGTTTTTATGCAAATTTATCAAATATCGCACTGAAATATCTTTATACTTTTATAGCTACTTTAATCCAAATGTCACAGTGTGCACTGGAAATCTATAACAAACATGGCGGACGTTTTGACAAGATGTCAGACGCACAAATTAATCTTATAATTTAAAGTTCCAAGACAACAAATAGAAATAGTGTGTGGAAACAGGTTAATCATTACTATTTGATTTTCAAAATTGTTTTAATAATTAATGTTGCAGATTATTCTACTTTATTTCTCTTCAGTTTCTTACCAAATAGTTTAAAAGAATAAATAAAATAGTATATCCCTAAATCGTTTTAATTTCGACCTTCATTTGTTCGACTACTGCTCCAGGAATTCTATATGTCATTAGCTTATGGTATGTTTAAGCAACTGTGTTCAAGAAAAGGGTTCACAGTTAATATAAATTAAAACTTATAATATTGTAAAATATATACAATTGTCACTCATTATGTCAGGTAAAATAATTAAACTCTTCTAAACTGATGGAGAAAAAATAATTTTTTTCAGACACGCAAAGATCTTTCTGTCTCCAGTTTGAAAACCACGTTTCAATTAAAAAAAATAATGTAACATATTTCTTAGATTTGATCGTAATATCGAAAGAATACTTCTTTATCCTACCATCAGCAAAAGATGGTAGAAAATTGGTTATCGATATTTAACATATATATATATATATATATATATATATATATATATATAAATGATGTGACTCACATTATGTTATGATAGCGTTGCTACGTGACATGTAAATCAACAATGAACAAATGAAGCCAAGATTATCGTATGATGTAAACAGATGTGACTCACATTACATTATGCTAGCGTTGCTACAACAAAATGGAGCCAAGGTTAACGTTTGAACAGCGGAAAGCAATTTTGAAGTGATGTTGGAAAACCGAGAATGTCGTTGAAGTTCAAAGGCAATGGAGGCGTGTGTACACAGCAGAACCGCCAATGCAAGTAACAATTGCACGCATTCGAGACAAATTTGAGACTCGTTGTACCGTATGCGATGTTCACAAGGGCAGATCTGGGAGATCTCGCAACAAGGCCCGCGTTCTCGGCTATGGTTTGGAACATTTTGAGCACTCACCGCAGAAATCTACAAAGCAATGTGCATATGAGACTGGGATTATTAGAACCAGCGTACGTCGTATTATTAAAACAGCAACTTTGAAAGTTTTCATCCCAAGACTTTTGCATGCATTAAATGAAGATGACCCTGATCGGAGAATGCAGTGCTGTGAGTGGTTTTGGAACATGGTGCAAAAGGATGAGGACTTCGGAGAGAAAGTTGTTTGGTCCGACAAGGCACAATTTAAGTTGAACGGAACTGTTAACCGGCATAACTGTCTACTGGTGTGCAAAAATCCACATGTTTTGGAAAATGCTGTTATTTACATGAAATTAATGTTTTGTGAGTTTTCATCTAGGGGTCTAATTGGACCATTATTTTTTAAAGGACCAGTAACTGGCAAATGTACCTGAACATGATACGCGCATTCGTCTTACCCGGCATCATACACTCTATGGAAATGAGAAAATTTATTTCCAACAGGATGGTGCACCACTACATTACCATCGAGATGTACGTGCGTATGAAAAGGTACTGGATAGGACGAAGAGGTCCGATTGAGTTTCCACCGCTTTCTCCGGATCTAACTGCGTTGGACTTCTACCTATGGGAAACTCTTAAGGGTGTTGTATACCGTAGACAACCAGCTACACTGGAAATACTTCAGGAAGAAATTGAAACGGCATGTGCTACAATCGCTAAGGACACTTTCGCAAACGTTGCTCAATCAGTAGTTCAACCTACTCAGAAGTGTATCGACGCCGATGGTGGGTAATTTTGAGCAACTGTTGTAACTGTAAAAGTTTGAGATAATTAGTGCTCATCATTTTCTGTTTGTGTGAGTTCAGTTTTGTTATGTTAACACAGCTTTTTCTTTGCTTGAAGTGTGTATACATTTTGGTATCTTAAATCGACTTGATAATACTTGGTGTATTGAAAATCTCAATAAATATTAATTTTAATGGCTTTTCTATAGTTTTAAACATAAATAAGGTTTAAGCTATTCTCATTTACTTGTATCAAACTTTTCTTAATACTATGACAGCTTAGAAAAAGTCATTAAGTATGAAACTTTCAAAAATAAATCTACTGTGATTATGTCGATGATGAGATGCAAATTTTTGTAGAAAATGGTAACAGGATCACAGAAAAGTTTTCAGACAATAATAGCTCATTAAGAAAACTAAAAGTGTAGTCTAATTATTGAATGCCTTTAACTGTGGCCCGAATCCTTGATATTTATTAATCTTTTAATACTGTTATATTATTTTATCTATCATTCTGCGTCTAAAGTAAGTTGTTTTGCTGATACTTTTTATATAATCAGCTTTAAAAAGTTCTTCGATATCTTCCAAAGACCACTATTATCTATCTCTGTGTCTCTTCTTCGTCGATTACCATCTTAATTTGATTTAACCAACAAACTTTGCGCGACCGCCACTTTTTCTCTGCTCTTTAAATCTAGTAGTATGTCACTTGACAATATTCAAGTTACAAAAGGATATAAAGGTACGCTTTTTACTGCTAGAGTATCCCTGTGCCCCCCCCCCCCGCCAATGTCTAGCTGATAAAAATGTTTTGTGGCACAAGAATACCTGAAATGTAAAAACGATTTAAGTTCATATATTGTTGCATCATGTCGTAGCAGCTGTGCTAATTTATTCGGAAAATGGAGCGTGTCAACGATTAAATACCTACCATTGAAGGGGGAGTGGCTGCTTATGAAATTCATCAAGATACGTCAACTTGTCAACTTTTGGAGAATATGCTGTTCTAATGACATAGTAAAAAGATGGATCGTGGTTTCAAAGATAAATTTACATATGAAGATGGAAGGCGGTGGTTATTGAAAATGTATTAACATAGAACAAAACGGAAATAAAGTGCATGATTTTGTGTCGATACCTAGTCAAAGTTTTACGAAAGTAAAAACAGAAGAAGGACAACCATTCCGACTAGAAGAGGAGTTCGCCAAGGCGATCCAATCTCTCCCAAACTCTTCACCTGTGTAATGGAGCATACATTCAGGAAAATGAGCTGGCACAATAATTTCGGCATCAACATAAACGGAAGTCGACTAACAAATCGAAGATTCACCGACGATGTGGTTCTATAAGCCAAAATACCGAGAGCATTACAAACTATGCTGGAACAATTATGTAACCATAGAAAAAATGCAGGGCTGTTACTAAACAAACTGAAGACGCAGTTCATTTCAAACGGACCTATAACTCCAATAAAAATAGAGGGACCAGTCTCCACATATGTGAGCGAATACACACACATACCTAGGACAACAGATTTCCTTCCATGATAAAAGAAGTACAAAGAAGGATCTCATTAACCTGGAGAGCAATATGGGCCCTTAAGTTTATACTGCTGGATTGATTAAGAACTGTTTTAGGGCTGTTTATTCTTCCTTTAACAATGTGATTTACTCCTTCACATCAATTGCAATTTTATATATTATACCCTTTAATAACTTTAAAATTCAAAGAGTAAGATTCCTGCCAATCAATCCAAACACTAACTAAGAAAATCAGATTCCAGACGCTCGAAATCTGTAAACATCTTGTATTACTAAATGGGTGCCATACATGGCAATAACAGAAAAACAAAAGTTAAGTAACCCAAAGAAAAATACAACGTAAGATCCTGGGAATAACTTTGAAGCATAAAACACCTAAAGTAATAATAAACCAGCTATCTCAGACAACAGGGACACAAATAGCCTCCAGAATCAAAGGACAATATGACGGTCACGTCGCAAGAATGCAGGACAATAGGTGGACCTACAAGATCTCCATGTGTGACTCCCGGATAGGAAAAAGGACATAAGACAGACCTTTAAGAATGAATAAATGAATGGTGTTTAACTCCCGTTTTTGCTACAGAGGCATCACAGGCGATGAACACTGGTGATACATGAAATGAAATGATATATTGGGAAAGGATTTATTTTTAACGAGGAAACGTTCCAAGCCTAAGTTTAGGGTACCTCCCCGGCATTTGCCATTAATGAGGACTAAGTAAAACCTGAAAAAACCTTAGTCAGGGAGGAGTTACTGGCGTGATTCGAACCCCAGACCTCCTGCTCACGAGTTCGCGCCTGAACGACCTGGGCCACCCGTGGCAGTCAAAGACCCAGAAGAAGATGGACAGACCTCTTCAAGGAACATGCAGGTCCAGATTGGTCAAGAGTAGCAAGAGGAAGAGAAAAATGGAAATCTCTCGAGAAGCAACTAGTGCAGTGAGAATTGGAGTAACGAAAGAACAAATCATTCAGAGTGTCTTGAACAGCATACGAACAACTAGCGTGGAATAGCTCACCACGTTAGGAAAAAGCGAGCTTTACCTACTTGTTAGGAGACCTTTGCCCTTAAGGGATACAATAGGCTATCTTTATCTTAACTAGACTAAATAATTTGCAGTCAACATTTTAAGGTATTTTTCAACGGACAAATAACAATTTTTGACAAATCTGTGGCTACGAATGAGTTCATTAGCATTAACCTTAAACTAAACAATGGAAATTAAGGGGAATACAGCCCTTAAGAAATTTGGGGGGATGCACAAATTGTTGTTCTGATAGTCATTGTTATGCAAAGTTCATTTTGACGTTTAAAAATTCTATCAAGGGAAACATCGCAGAAAGATGAAGAGGACGCTTCAAGCACAAGCAATTAAAGGGTACAGGGGAAAAACATCAAATTCCACTTTATACTTTTACAGGAATGTAATTTAAAGTTTAATAGGCTACAAAATCGAGTACATTAAAAATATAGAAATGTTTTTTTTTTCTAGAATAAATATCAAGAAGTTTTCTAACGGACGCTTCTTTTGAAATTAGTGTGATGTTATTTGTTCATGTTGATTAACAATAAAAAGTAAAGTACACATACATGTAGGTAAAAACTATCAAAGTGCACTAACTATATTGTGGAATGTACCAAATTATAATAGATAATTGATAAGGAAAAGTGTTGATAATAATCATTCAATCAAAATTATTCACTCTCTATTGTAGATAATCTTGAAAAATAGAACTGAGCATTTTCAAAGCAGAATCTGTTCAAGCATTGTAGGTCATCATATGTTGCCTTGAAAAGCGGAATTAAACTTGAATAGGAAGGGACAGGTTGCTCAACAATTTGTCAACAACCAGGAGCCGTTGTAGATTGTTAGACTAGTGATAGTTCTAGAAGAGGTTTTGTCAGTTACAACTTTTTGTGTTTCTCTTATCGTCATTGGACATGTATTTCTGCATTGTTTATTGAGAAATGGAGATCACGGTTTAAAACCATCCTGGAAACACCCAATGATATTGAAGTGAGATGGTTTCACACTTCTGGTGTGCTCATTTCACCCGTAATCTCAGCATGGTTTTTGATTTATTAAACCATATCTTTGTCATATTCTGTATAACTGTGGCCTCTGATGGGAAACGTTACTTTTACTGATTCATATGTTGTACTTATGAACCATAGCATGAATGAGGTAAATAATGGTATAATTTTTATATATACTATTGTTATATGTGTGTGTGTGTGTGTATCTTTTCCCCTTCTTATATTTTTACTCAAAATACCTCGTTTCCCCCTCCATTTCTTCTAATTGCGTCTTTTAATTTTAAATTAAATGTGTATAACAACGATTGTTATAGTTTTCTCTCAAGAATCAACCACCAAAAAATAAAGAACAATGATTTTACCTATGAAGTGCGAATTACTGAGAATGTGGAAACCACTAAAATTCCCATACTTTACATTACATTTTGATTTCATAATCATAGTAATGAATTTAAAACTCCTCTATAGTCACAAAGTTCTCAATAAATTTCAATTTTCCACTCGAAAATGTCTCATGTTTCTTTCAAATATTGACGGCCTTTTTTAATTGCAGTCAATATTCCAGGCACATGCGTTGCAGTTAATTGTTTATCTTAAATTCTCTAATCAAAATATTATATACACTGTGATATTAGATGCATGTTTTTATCTACTATATCCCCTAGAGTCACTCGTCAATGTTGAAACTTTAAATCATGTTGTGATAAATTTACAAATACTATCGTCAAGTACATCTTCACAAAATATTCTACCAGCTAAAGACTCCTGACCTCATATTTTTACTATATCATAGGTAAAAACCCTTCCTTTGAACACCGAGAGCTCCAAGCTATCCGCAACAGTTAACTGTGCATGGAGTATTGCTTGGCGGCAAACTACCGCTCCTGCAAGTAGTAGAGGAGAGGCGCCTTCGCCGTAGTTTCGCTGTTTTGTCTAATCATGCTCTCCGTTCAAAACAAAGGCAGGTCTCTAACCACATTCCTCCTAAGTTGTTGATATACTTTGTTGAATTTCAAAAGAGTATTTAATTACTTCATTTCTCTATTCCGCAAGCTCCATTTTCCTAGTTAGTCAGCACCCAACATGTCAGCATGTGATGCAATAATGAATGTTATGTTCATTTTCAGAAAGCAAACTAATTCTCTCAAATCTTTATCTTTCGTTTTATTTATTTTCACTTCCAAATATTTTGCTGCTTCTATTTCTGAGAGAATTTACTGAAAAGTTCAGTAGATAGTACAAGGTGACATGTGTAAGGTGCTACCATCGGGACATTCCTTTTTCCTCTTTTTTGTTTGTTGTTATCTGTAGCTAAAGATGCCGTGTCGCTGCTTTCGCTCGTTTGTAGTGAAATAAACTCCACTGTTGCCTCTCACAGGCATTCCCGAGACGGTGCGCATCCCCTCAGTGAAACAACAGATTCTTTGTTGGATGCGAATTGGCAATCATCAAACTACTGTCTGACAAATGGAGCAGATAACTTCGACTCTCGTCTACAGCAAACCTTTCAAAAGGCGGATATTGCTACTCCGCATGTTTAAAGAAGGTAGCGAAAGTGAGACCAAGATGTTCAGAAATTGCAGGAGAATGTTTCACTTGACATTCTAAATATATGCCTCCCAAACGAGGGCTGGCTTTCAGCTATCACATAATTGTTCCCGCGTCCGCAAATGAAGATCGGATACCAGTGTAGAACTTCGGTATTCCGATTAATTGGTTAATTTTTTTCTTATCGCTCACAATGGATATAGACTGATACCAATGCATTTTAGAGACATTTTTTTAACATCTGGACAACTTTGAACTCAAAGACAGTGCAATTTGCCACACGTCGTTGGGACCTCTCGCCTAAGTCAAGTGTCTTTGACTACTGACTACTTTCTAATAATTTTGGTCATCCGGATAACTTAAAAAATAAACACAAAATTACTTCTTATTGATTAATATAAAGATCGAGTGTATTCAAGTCGGCCACGAATAATTGACAACTTGAAGACCAAAATTATTATTGAAATCAATGTTACTCGCCAGAGCATATAGAGCCAAAAACTGAGAGCAAATCTTGCAGAGCTACTTTACATCAAAAACGTTTTATGCTTGCAGAAACCATCAAACCAAATTGGGATGAATTTTAAAACTATCTGTTTTACAAAATTACCTAAAACATGTTAAAATATTATATTTGTTGGCCCACGAAACATCAGGCAGATCACGGCAAGCAACCAGCCTCAAGCGTGCATACAGCCTAGGCCACGGCGAGCCAGATAACAAAGAAATGTCTGTGAAGAGAAAGGGCATTAGAGTTGTGTTACGCAGCGCAACGGTGATGGCTATTTTAAATCTGTATCATTATGAACAAGCAATTTGTGTCAACGGGAAGTGTTCACAGCGACAAATAATTGCAATAGTAGATGTATTTACATATTAGTTCATATTTAAAAAATAAAATCAAAAGAATATTTCAGCCAAATTTCCTGGATTCCTGCAAAAAGCAACATACAATCCTCTTAAGAAATAAATCTCTCATAGTAGATATTTCCAGAGTATACCACGTTTTTTGGGAGGAAACAGAAAGGGAAGTAACAAGGGAATGGATCAATGGTGGAAGTTGAGTAAAAGGAATAGGGTAAGGGGGTCCCGCATGATCATCCCCGTTAGTAGAAAGCGGTACTGCATTGCTACCGGTCAATGGCAGGGAGCGTACCAAAATGAATGCTGGCAGTCACCATGGCCGAGACCCTGATGGCTTACCAGTGCATCAAGAGGTTGGAAGGAGAGTGGCAGGTATTAACAAGTTTTTGATCGTCTGTTTAAGTGAGCGTTCATATAACGTTGGGTCAGTGTTGTTGGCACTGTTTTAATCGTTGAGTCATTGCTTGGGTATGTTCACGGTGCTGGTCTATTGTGCATGACGTTATGTGGCTGAGATTTGGAAATTTCTGTTCTGCTGGCTGTGGGTTGAAGGTGCGTGTCGAGGTGGCTGGGTGTCCGGTGTTCGGCGTACGTACTTCAACGAAGTGTGGGGTTGCTTGTTGAGCTGTCTAAGTACTTGTAGCTGGTGTCCGATGTTCAGTGTACACCTCAGGAGACTATTTCAAGTGAAATGTGAAATCAGCTCTCAGTAATCAAGTGATGTGTTTTTGAGTTCTACTTTACTTTTTTCCAGCCGATTTTACAAAATTTGAAGTTACAGCATACATAGCCACGCGACTGAGAATACATCTGTGACAAAATGGTTCCAGTGTCAAAATCAGTTATAAAGAAAATTGCGGATTTTGTAATTAGATACGAGATAGGCCGTGTTTGGAAGAGGACACGCTAACTGATTTGCTTAGAGCACCAACACGGATGACTGAAGATCCGAGGTTTGAATCCAAGCCGTGACCCTGATTTTACAAGAAGCGGGCATGAGATCACTGTGGTACGAGAGAAAAAGATTGGGTAAATGATTTTGGAAAGAGATAATAATAAGAATTGAGGATCTCGAAAAACAGGAAATATGGGCAAACCTTAACACCAAAAATCTCTGAAATTATATAGCATACTAAAAATTTGTGTGGAAGAGAAAAATATATTAAAATTTGTGATAAAGTAGGAAGGGAAGGGTTGGCATTGTTTAGAACATGAGCAATATATTTACGTGTACTAAAAAATGGACACACTAAGGGGAAATGTCCTATGTGTGAAGAACCAGAGAGTACTTGGCATTGTATACCGGAATGTAAGCAAACCAAGTTTTGGAGGGAACAGTTCCTATTACGAAAGTGGGAAAACTTACCAGAAGAATTAAGAGGCAGAAGAATTTTAAATTTAAAATGAGATGAAAACATTAAGGTACTGGGAAAATACATAGGAAAGGCAAGACAAAATTTGTTATGAATATAAAATATTTAGGAAAGGTGCTTGAAAAACGGTATAGTATTGTCAGAGAGTGAAAAGAATATGATATGAGTAGGGGAGGGAATGAGGCTAGTTATCTAGCATTAGTTAAACAGGATCTTTATACACAAATAACCAGGATGTTAATGTATATAAGGTTCTAAGGAATAAGCAACTCTCAAGGACAGAAATTTGGCCGAATAGGTTTAATTAAAAAAGAAGAAACTTTTAGTATTGTAGGAAATATAACTTAATAATATATTGAATGCATAAATTACTTTTAGTGTTTTGTTGTTGGTTGGATTGGAGCTCGGTCCCCTGGGCATTCCATTAGACAGCCGCTGATGAACTGGGGACTGGGGGCTGAGCCAATCAAATTGAATAAATTTTATTGGAGTTAGTGCCATCTGGAATTGTCGAAGGCACTGATTCTGAATGTTATATTTAAAATTAATACTTTTTTATTTGTGTTCGTATTATTATAAAATTTTGTATGTTGATGCATGGGAAATAAATACGCTACTCTACTATACTAACAGACACTATATCCGCTTTTGTTTAATAGGTAGGATGCAGGCGGTTTTTCTTGGACCACCTGTAAAAACGTAGCTTCAGCTTTTCCGCAAAAAAGCGAGTACCGTTTCTACCGGATAGCTCTTGCCTGCAAATTGTTTAATAATTTATCAATTACATCCATGTTCATTTCACGTACAACATACAATGATTTAATATAAACAGATAAGCTCCTGCCTTATTGGTTCAGTTGCTGGTTATATTGATAGTAATCAGTTCCTCTGATAATTAGCTATTATAATGCTTGCACTGTGGGAATATACGTGCAAACAATTCGTTTAGTGTTTCAGCCTCTAAATATTATTTACTCACCTCGCTCTATCCGCTGCATGTTACACTGTCATTCATTATTAACACCTGGTTCTCGGGGGATTATACTGAACTTCAAATGGCATAAACTCCCACTCTTTTAGAGTATTCCTTGTTTTATATATAACTCTTTCTAATTTTGTCTGTGGATAAAAGTGTGTCATTTTGACAAAGTAAACTATTAAATTGTTTTAATGGAATAAATAAATAAGCGATGAATGCTGTTTCTAGTTGCCGTGGAATTATGGTACAGGCTCGCCTACCTCGTTGGTGATAAGCTGTATGTCCGAACGGTCAGAAATAGAAATCTCCTGACAGAACATAAGTTCCAGCGCTTGTTTGATTCCCCCCCTCTCTCTCTTTCTTACTTACCGTACGATAAAACTTAAGCATCTCAAACCCGGGATCTAGGAGACCACAAATTCTTATAGTCATGTGCACTATCCTCGATCAATGTTTGAAGGCTGTCAAATCGGCATTTGACCGCGTTCAGATTTTTCGGTGCACAGACAATGATCAAAGTTAAATGAGGTAGTTGGTTATAGTCGAGTTTAACCGCGGTGGTGGACCGATCAACTGCGTTCATTACGGTCCAATTACACAAAATGGCTGCCCATTTCGATTTTCTTGAAGGTATGGAGGACGAGATTACTTAAATCGGTACCAGCGTCAAAGCCGGATAGTTGTGGAAAGAAAGGACTCTTTTGAAGATGGGGACAGGAAAGTTTGAAGAAAGATTCCGGCTTCTAAAGTGAACAGTGTTTTGGCTAGTAAGGTTAGAGTTTCCGCAATCAGCCTGTTTCACCCATGAAAAGAATTGTACATTTTTGACTCACGCTGTTTTAACATTATTTGGTAACTAGAACTCGGCTGGTGTCATGTTGAAATGCATGGCTAAATCATTCCATGCCTCCTTCTTTCCCTTTAAAGAACATGGATCTCCCTTTTTATTTTCCAGTTTATTGGAATATGAGATTGCAAGTTTCAACAGAATGTCTATCTCATGCTGAGAAACATTGGAGACTTTTATTTTTTCCAATTTTGTTTATCTACATATGGTAATCAAATACAAAATAAAAAATGTTGTTACGCAGGAGCTGAGAAAATAATCGAATTTATCACCGAGTTTAATAAATTTTAAAAAAAAATGTCCAAATCAGACTTTGTTAATTAATGACATGAAATAAGCTATGACATTCTAATTTTGTTCCCATTATAGGGGAACGAAATGAGAATTCTTGCAACCTGATTTTCTGTTTTATGTTTTTCTTGTTTTATTTACATAGTATATGCAGAGTTTTGTTCCGAAAAGGCAAATGCAGCTGCTAGAGTAATATTTAAACCTTTGGTTTCAGCTAAATCCCCACTCCTATTAATCTGAATTCACTGATTTTTTAAAACTTATTTGATTTAAAAAGTATGTGTTGTGAAAAAACAATTATTGTTGCGGCTAGAGCGATTTTTAATTTTTGCATTTCAGGTAACAGCGCATCTAATGGTCCGATTTGCCATATTTTCAGACACTATTCTTCTTATTTTTTTAAATGGCATATAGGGAGTTTCATTGCGAAAAAATAATATATTAATGCCACTAGAGCTATTTTTAAATTTTGATGTGCATGCAAAATTCCCCTTCTAATGCCCAGTTTTCCCTGATTTTCAGAAATGATTTTTCCTATTATATTTAAATGCCTTATACGGCGTTTCGTTGCGAAAAAATATATATTATGCCACTATAGCGATTTATAAATTTCACTTTAACCCCCAAACGTTTTTCAGGCATACTCCTGTTTGCCCGATTGCCATGATTTTCGCAATCTACTTTTATCAACTTGTTTCAAAGAAATTTAGGGAATTTCGTTGCGATAAAGCAAAAATTGCAGCCGCGAGATTGATTTTTCATTTATTAAATTTTTCTGTCTAATCCCCCGCCCCCAATGGTCCACTATCGCTGGTTAACAAACTTGACAGTCGTTTATTAATTGATGGCTATATGCCGAGTTTCGTTGAGAAAGCCAAAAATTTGCTACCACTAGAACGTTAACAGCTGTATGCGTTACTGTCCTTTCTAGAAATATTCCCTAATTATGTGAGTATCTCGCATGCACCGACACTTTCCGGCAGATGTTCAAACTTCTGTTGGAATTAAAAAAAAATTTTTGATGGTAAAAGCTCGCTTCTTAAAATCTTCCGTTTCTCTGCGTTCTACCAAAACATGCTCCAGGTATAGCTCTCTCCCCATAATGGGCAAATTCTTTCCCCCGAGAGCATGAACTGTTTTGTTTCCTTTCCAAGCCCCTAATCTGAACCATGCGAGACCACTTCTTTCTTCTCTGCCACAGATATCTAAATGTCCCCTCTCCCACACCGGATGTATTTGAGCCTGCAGGTTAAGCGATACTTTTTCTGCACATTGAGATTCAGTATTTTGTCTATCTATATTTCTCAAATGTCTGTTAACTATGTTGCAGCTATTTCGCGTAATGTCCTCTCCCTTTAACCCAGTCCAATTTTTTTTAAGCCTTTCCTTAGTTTTGATGCCCATCCCGTTTCCCACATAGAGTTTGGTAATTATCGTTCAGCAACCTAGCACCCGATCAGGTGAACGAGAATTAACTAAAACTTCACCGCGGCCCAAGTATCAGCAGCCCTCAAACAACACGGGTCTGATCAAGAATGGTGCACATGGCCGTAACTAAAGAACTTCATAAAATGTGCATACTTCACACAAAACACCAATATATAACCTTAATTAACGTGCTCTTCACTACTTCCGTTCATCTACTGGTGTTCCAAGAGACCAGTTTCCTATTAAAATATTCCAGGCTATGAATTGGTGACCATCCTATTTATTCTATTTTTTCTTCTTCTGCTTCTTCTTCTTCTTCTTCTTCTTCTTCTTCTTCTTTTCCTCCTCCTCCTTTTAAGTATTAGGTGATTTTATCTGTTCATCTTTGACAATCTATTCTCTATTATCCCATCAATGATATTTCCATTTCATTTTATTTTCACCTGTCCTATTGTTAATTGAAAAAATATTAATATCTGATCTTATTATTTAATTTCTTATTTTGTTAACTCTAGTGTATTCTCTCTATAAATATTTTTTTCGAAAACTGTGTATGAAATTTCTCTTTTTGCCACTGTCCACGATTCGGAACCATATATATAAGAGTAGGAGCAACCATAACCCTATAAAACTTCATTTTTGTCTCTCTTTTAGCTCTTCTTCCTAAAGTTCTTTTAATTGCTTAATAGTTGGAAATTTGTTAACGTTCATTACAATGTCTTTGTCAAACTTAAAACTAATATCACATCCTAAATAATTGAAGTTCTAATATGTTACCATCATGTTCATTGCTGCATTATCTTATCCCTATTAATATTTTTGGTCCATATATTGGTAAAATACATTTTTCTCTATCTTTCTCTTAACCATTCTTACCCGGTTCTCTCCCACTTTACCCAAATAGTTTCCTACAATTTTTATATTCTTGTACCCTTTTACAGTTAAAAGCTTTATAATTAATATTTTCCCATCTAAAAAGTTCTTACTAAGTAATAACGATTCCCTCTTTGAAAACTTCCTTTTCAAATTTGGTTGCATTGGCTATAGTTCTTTTAAGAATGAAAGGACTGAGCTAAAGAACTATCTACTGGGGGCCAAAAATGAATGGAAACAAGGTCTGCAATTGCAAATTAGTGTGAGTTTATGTTCATTGCGTACTGAAAGCGGTTAACAGATCTTATCACATGCTTTATGTATGATAAAACTGAACAAAAGAAAGACATTCGATTAAATTTAAGTTAGATTTGTTTGTTTATATACTGGTAATTTTCTGAAAAAAGCATGCACAATATTCATAAACATAAATAATAAATATTCAGAATATAACACTTTAAGTACCTTCGTGTAAAACGAGTACCAGGTTGTTTTCCGTTTTCTTCCCTTAACTCATTTTTAATTGGACTAAATAAGTTCATTTCATGACAGAAAATGTTTCTAATATACAAACACCACGGGCGCACTTTCAAGTTTATAAAGTATGTGTGCTCTAATGCCAACCAGATATTCAAGTTCAGCAAACGGGCGATAGAGGGAAGTAATTTGAAATATGCCCACCAAAATCGACAAACTACATTACGCTGAATGATGAAGGTTATAATGGAACTACGGCGCAATGGTTCACAGGGGGAATCCAGCGTTTGGCAGGAAATCTTAACAGGCGTCGCTTCTTCCGTTATAACTCCCAATTACGGCAGCTGGGATCGAACCCGATCCGCCACGGCGCCAAGTTCATAAATTGTTGCATTTAGCCCTAGTAACTGATAAATAGAAGACTTACTAAGAAAATGCAGCGTGTCGGCAAGATCTGTGATTAAATATCTACAAAATAGCCAAAATATGAAGATTCAACTGAAAAAATAACGCAAATCGTTTGGAATCAACTTTTTCAGGAAAAATAATTGAACTTTTGAAATACTACGTGCTAGAACGTTCAGTGGGCAATGTGAAATTATTTCCACCAGTGGCTGGGGTTTTATGTTGTGTTACAAGTTACTGGTAGTGAGTTTTTGGCCAAAATCGATAAAAAAAAATTTTTTGTTTTGTTTTTTGTGTGTTTTGTATTTTTTGTATTTTTTTTTTTTTTTTTCCGCGTTCACAGATTTCAACAGTTGCATGGCCCCGTCCTTCCCCTCGGGATCTACAGCCATTTAAAGAGAACGTTTTTAAATCATATTGTTTCTCCATATACGTTTTTATAATAGAACCTTTTTCTCAAAACTTCATTTTAATACATTCAAAAATGTCTCTGTTTAATTTCAATTCACATTTCCCAGAAGTATCCATTGTAATATTCTATGGGACAAATATCCATGCTAACGTCAATAATAATTAAAAAAATATATGAAAAATTATTAATTTTATGGATTAATACGAGATTTAAAAAAGTATCACAGTTCACTCAACCAATTTGTTTAAAATGTCTTTTTATACAAGTTTTGTATATGGTTCAAAGTTCCAATTGCAAAAATGCCAACCAATTTTCTCAACTTTTGAGCCGCGTGGAACATTTTGATTATGCAGCACTTTTACATTATAAAATGATTTAGCTCGCAAATCATTTATCGCATTTTAATTAAATTTGGCATATATATTAACAGCAATAATCACAGTAAATTTCAGAAAATGAGCACAAAAATGTGGAACTTTAAAGGTACTTAATGACTATCGTCAATAAACTAAAACGTTTGTTTTTAATTACGCAATTGTATTAATTAATCTTACTATTAGTGCAGTCTGTAACAAAAAAATCTGAATGTCAAACGTAAGTAACAGAGTAACTAAAGTTTTACTGTTGCGCATTTAATTTTCATTGTTTAAATACCCTGCTTTTTCCTCCTAGATGCTGTTTTCTCCTTTTTTTTCTAACAAAAAGGAAGTTTCGTGTAAAATTCATTACTTGTGGGCCACAAAACTGTATCAGTTGTTGAAAGTGTCTCAGTGTTTGAGAGAGTGAGATCAGATCTGCAACAGAGTGTGTTTCGTCATGACCGAGCAAATTTCTTTTCCATAATGAAGGGAATGTTGCAATATTATTTTAAAATATGTAATTTCACATTTATACTAATAATTAGTGAGAGAGAATTCTCCAGTATCTTGCTTAGCAACTGCATTCTCTCCTTCATGTTCCCTATGAGGCGAAGAGGCTGTTTCATTAATGCAATTTCTCATGTTGGTACAGTTGTACAAACTTCTTAATTGAACAAGTGATCACGCATCATATTAAAACACCAGATTCTTCTTATACAGAGGCGATAAATTCTTAAAAATTCTTGGTCTATTCCAATAACATCAAAATGAGTGCTTTTACTTTTGTTGCAGAAAAGTGCCTGAGCCAATGTTAAGGGTTTCAGCAGATTCCTTCTGAACAATAAAAACCCTTTACGGTCGCATTCTAATGGAGAGTCCAATCTTGTTGTGTTATTAAGGACGTGGTGTAAAAATTGCAAAAGAGTATAATTTGATTCTGGCCGCCACACCCGTTTCAAATTTGTGTATGGGGATTTTGCAATTATATATTTTGAAATTTTACTACGTTATTAGCATAGTAGGCACAGCAATGTGCCTTGAGGGATATTTATAATTGAAAAGGGGCGCTACACGCATGCGTGAAATGACGCATTGGCGTCTTTTAAAAGTTAAGCACTTTCTTCGAGGAACGGGAAACTGAACCAGATTTTCCTCAGGATCATCTATGGCTTAGAGTCTTGTTAAGTGGTCAAAGGTGTAAATCACGTATTAATAAACTAGCTTAAAGATGAAGGGAACATTAACACGGGAGTGTTTTCTTTAAATTGAGTATAGGCTTTCAGTAACGTGACTACATGAAGTGACGCAGTATTTACACAAGTGCTTTAGTTTCATCATAAAAGTAAAAAACAATCACACATGTGAACTGTCGCCTATAACAGACGTCATTTGTGGATACGTTTAGGATGCTGAGCGTTTTCTGAAAAGCCAATACGACGAGCTCACAATCCCTTTCTTGTGTTCTATTATAAAAAGTTTCTGATTTAGCAACATTTTTATTCTCAGTTTCCGTTGTACTTCTTCAAGACTATATTTTTATAATTCATTTGCAGAGCTCTTCAGTCTCTCTGCAATAACTTTGATTTCTATTTTAAATTCGTCACATGCGCTGCTAGTGTTCGATCTAGAAAAACCGAATCTGTGTTGAATATGGTTTCATAATAAGGGAATCTTTTACTTTGTATATTTGGTACATTTTATAAACGTTCAGTTCTCTAAGGAGGTATAGTTTCTACTTAAAGCCTCAGAAACTCTCTGTGTACGAAGCAGAATTCCAGATGTGCCGATAGGGCTGTTGTGGGGCAGCAGTACGATCTACAATCACTTAGGATTGGGCAAGGACGGGTTTTCTACAGGTATTTTAGGAGTTGGGGGGGGGATACAGCAATTGCACACTACAGAATGTAAGATCGAGAAGGGAGGTACTGACTACGAATAGTTCACGAGATCCGACACCAATTAGGGCGATCTGCTACCGGGAGTAACTGAGAGTGGAGGAAATAAGAGGTGGGTTTCAGAATTAAGAAGGTATTTGGAAAATATAAGAATGTGGAATATTTGGATCGCAGAGCGGGGAAACAGGAGGGGGTTTGAAGAAACGCTTAGGGACATTAATGGGCAGCTGACTCTTTGGGAGTGTGCAGAAAAAGTTTCGCTAGAGACCCAGTCGGAATTGAAAATTAGAGGGGGGGTGGAGCGTTACATCCAAACAGGGACGAAAATCTGCTTTATGTGAACGAAGAAAGAACCTTGAAGGAATATTCTGGCATACTGCAAGGGAACGGAAATAAAGAGGAAGATATACCTATCGGCTCCGGTTGTTAACGTGGGGAGAGGGCAGTGGCAGTGCTGGCAGATAGGAAGAGGGAATTGGTAAATTTTTATATAAAGTGAGACAATCAGATCGGAAGAGGCATACAACAGGGTAGGGGGTAAGGGAACGTGAGCCACAATATTTTTGGAATTATTTATGCATATATATATATATATATATATATATATATATATATATATATAAGTGTAAGTTATTTGCACTTGCACTGTTCTCTTTTCTGCTTATTTTATTTATATATTTCGCTTTTTCCATTATTATATACATTTCATTTATTCACGTCATTATTATATATAGTGCCTTTTCTTAAGAGTTAACTATTGGTTTGTGTAAATTTCATGTATTTCCAAGTGTATTGGGAAAGCGCGTACGGTGCCAGAACCCGCACGATATGGATGTGCTAGATTTGTAACCAATATTTATTGGTTAATAAATACATTATTACTACTACTACTACCATTACTACCACTACTATTACTACTACTATCACTACTACTATTACTACTACTATTACTACTATTATTACTACTATTACTACTACTATTACTGCTACTATTACTACTACTATTATTACTACTACTATTATTATTACTACTACTATTACTACTACTATTATTACTACTATTATTAGAACCACTATTACTACTACTACTATTACTACTACTACTACTACTATTACTACTACTATTATTACTACTACTATTACTACTACTGCTGCTACTACTGCTATTACTACTACTACTACTACTACTACTACTACTACTACTACTATTACTACTGCTACTATTACTATAACTACTATTATTACTTTATTATTACTACTATTACTACTTAGTATCACTACTTATCACTACTACTACTGCTGCTATTACTACTACTACTACTACTACTACTATCTGCACCCAAGCTTTAATAACTTGGACTATCTCTGAAAATATCTATTACTATCTATCTATTACTATAACTACTATTATTACTTTATTATTACTACTATTACTACTACTATTATCACTACTACTACTACCGCTATTACTACTACTACTATTACTACTACTACTACTATCTGCACCCAAGCTTTAATAACTTGGACTATCTCTGAAAAATGCAATAGTACTTACTATTCGAAACGTGTTTCCATGAATTGAAATGAACACTTTTAACTCATACTGGTATCTCAGTGATTACTTGACCATTTGGGAATGCACTTAATAAGAATTAGCATTTTCATGGAACCTTACATGATCAAAATCTTACGCATTATTATTA
This sequence comes from Metallyticus violacea, assembly GCA_030762175.1. Lineage (NCBI taxonomy): Eukaryota > Metazoa > Arthropoda > Insecta > Mantodea > Metallyticidae > Metallyticus > Metallyticus violacea. Next base: position 1,619,154 of record CM060841.1, on the reverse strand, counting down.
TTATTATTATTATTATTATTATTATTATTATTATTATTATTATTATTATTATTATTATTATTACCTAAATCTTATTCTATCTTCTTTTTTTAAAGACAGCAATCGAAATAAATAAAAAGTCTGCACTTCCAGCTTTATATTTGATTAGGTTCATTAAGGATTATTGAATTCTGTTCAGCAACTTTCAAAGCATTTTAATCTCTTACATTTACAGTTCATGACTGTATTTTCTTCATGTCATTCTGCCTTATATTTTTCTCTTCTTTAAAGACTTTGCAGTAATAAAAATGCTCGTAATGTCATATATTTCTCTTGCCACATGGAAAGCATACCAAAGAAACAACACAGAACCCCACTGCCATAACTTACGCATTGCATCCATGCAAGACAATGAGATCAGACGTACTAGAAATAGGTCAGGAAATATGTGGCAATGACAGCCATCATTTTTACTCTCTCTTCGTCAGGCATTCTTTTCATTTAAGGGTATGCTTACAATCGTAATTACACAATAACTACAAGCATTCATGCTGTGTAATCCCATAGATAGAGTCTAATAGTTCTCAGTCTGACCAAGAAAACACAGGATTTAAGAATATTTTTCCTACATAATCACCTTGTAATGAATAATTTAGTTCTACGTCTTTTCAACTTATCCTCAGTAAAATATGAAAAATAAGATTTGTCTACGCTTCAACTTCGTTATTTGTTCACTCAGCCACATCTTCAAGTTTGGAAACAAAAGTAACGGCTGGGAATCAAATCCGGCGAGTATGGTGGGTGTAAAAGCACTTGGAAGCGAAAATCCTTCAGTTTTGCAACAATAATTCCAGACGTGTGTAAAGCCGCATTATTGCAAAAACGAGAACTTTCTTTTGCATAAGTGTGAACGTTTACCCGAGATAGCATCCTTCAACTGATCCATTAGTGAAGTGTAATTCACCCCAACAATGGTTTCGCCCTTCTGGAGATAGTCTACGAGCTCCACACAATGAGAATCCCGAAAAAGTGTAGCCATGAACTTCCTGCAGATGGAACTGTTTTGGTTTTCTTTAGTGCACTTTCGCCTGTTGCCACCCTCTATTTGAACTGTTCATTCTTCTCTGGTGTGAAGTGTTTCTTCTTCTGTTATGAAACGTCGGAGAACTCATAAATGTCTAAGCACTCTTGCGAGTTGTTCTTTGATCCATTGTTAACAAACGTGGTACCCATCGAGCGCAAAGCTTTCTCATACTCAAAACTTCCTGTACTGTAAGTAGACACGGCCTATCGAATTCTTTGTAATGTAACCCAATCATTGTGAACAATCTCTCGGTCGCAGCAGTTTGAACGCTCATCACCTTAAACGAGCAGCCCACTTTTTAACAAAGAAAGGGTCTTGGTCTTTTGTTTTAATGCTTCTGTAAGCTCGGACAAACAACACAAGGAAATTAAGTGGTGACAAAAATTACGTATTACTTAATTAAAATACTTAACGAGTTCTTACCTATTGAAGTATTAGCTTAAAAATGAAGTTAAAATAGTTGATTACGTAAGTTCTAGGCCATTTATATTAAATTAAATCATAGCTTAAAAATAACTTTAAACAATTTGTAGCCTAACCATAAAAACACGACCCAGATTCATTCCCAATGACTTTATGCCGTCATTACTCCAACGAATTGTCGGCATATGTATAAAGATCACATCAGTGCTACCTACCCGCCAAGAGTGAAATTCGCAAGTCGGTGAATCATGATCGCCAATTACAAAACTAAATTGTTACACCATAGCAAACGAAATTCTTGGTGTGTCTACGTTTATTGAGTAGCTCTCCGTTTTGTTAGCTAAGGGGGTTGTTTTTACTTTGTGCTACTACCTTACTTAGCATTTGTTATTATCTGTTAAGTCATTTGCCATACTTTACTCAGGTGTTTTCCGTACCGTTTTATTTATTCAACATGCCTCACTCTCATAACTACTCGCTTACTCTCCTCTACTGATAGTTGTAAATAGGTTTTTAAGAAAATAGAAAGTTCCGTTTTGAAACATAAATGACCATGCATTTTATTTAACTAATATTTATATAAATGTATATATATTTTTCTATTTCTTTTATATATGTATTACATACTTATGCATTGTCGTTTTTAAAAATGCATAAATAAAAATAATTATAACTGGAAACTACGTATGTTATTATTATTATTATTATTATTATTATTATTATTATTATTATTATTATTATTATTAAGAGTAGTAGTAATGATAGTAGTAATAACAGTAATAGCAGTAGTAGCAGTAGTAGTGTTTATTATTTCAATTGGAATAATAGATTATTGCACATCACAGTCGTATGGGTCGCAAGACCGTTCATTCTCATGTAAAATACTTCATTTCTGAAATTAATTCCAACAAAAGAAAACAACAACGCACTCTCACACGCGCACTCACACACATGAAACATACATATATACAGCTATTCTGATATTCATATAAATTTTCATATTATTTATGTACAATGTTTATAGAAATTTCTTGCCCCTAAAACTACGCATTTCATTTAAGAAAATGCCCACGTTTAGTCAGTTTTGTCTGTGTACAATGAAATCCCAACATGCCAGTCTCCCCCTGCTGGAAGTCAAAAATGAATTTGGGAGAAATTTTAGCCTAATATCTTCTTTCTGTGTACACTTAGCCAAAATGCGCACCCAGTCTTCCGATTATGACCATGATGGGCAAATCCTCCTGCCTTCCCCGTCAATAACCTTGTGTGCCGTCCAGTCTCCCAATCTAAGCCATGCTACTCCCGATCTCTGTTTCATACCTTAGCTACATGATATAGGTCTCTTTACCCCATCTAGTTTTAATTTCGCTCTGCAGGTACAGAGATGACATCTGCATGTATCGCATTTCTGTTTCCTGCCGGTTTATGTCAGATAGGTATGCACGCCATATCTGTTTTGATTACTCCTGTGCCAATTATGTTTTAAGCCGATTTTTGAAAATTCCCGCTGTACAACCACCGCCCACCGGAAATTTTAGTATGAAAGCGCCTTGTATAATCAAACAAGATGAACTGCTGACAGTTTCGGGGTTCAAAGGCAGTCTCACTTCTGGTTTGGGGATCTATTGTCTTTGTATTATCTAATTTATCGCGGCCTTGTATGATGCTAATGTTATTCAGACTCTCCATTGTTTCGGCATCAAACATGGCCCATCTGGCTTACAGAACCCACACTAGCCTTCAGAGCTACTCTTGAAATATTGAAACTAGTTTGCATACAGGATTTAATGGTTGTACCCTACCAGCGGCCTTAAAACTTTATTTGAACTGGCTTAGCTTTGTTTTTAATTTTGGTCAAGGTCCAATACTGTGCATGTCAGAGTAAGACGCTCCCTCGGTTCTTCCTGTATGAATTTCATTCACTGAAACGTAGGAGAGTGTGAATCCGTTGCGCAACCGTAGAACGGAGGTATGAGCATCGATTTGCCGTTAATGTGTGGGCCGGAATGCTAGGTACAAACTCGCAGACCTTTGCGCTCTACTAAGCAGATAGCAGGTGACAAAGAAGTCCCTGCTTCTGTAGAAAACGCTTCTCAGTCAAAGGCAGAGAATGTGGTTCATGCAAAAGGGGACATCGCTGCATTCTGTAAAAGTTACATGACCTAAAGAATATAACAGACAGACATTAATGTCAGTGATAAATTTTATTTTATTTTATGAATTGATGATCCTATAAAAATTAGCTAAGAAATGTAGTTTATATTTTTATATTGATAAAGAATTAATCTTTGCAAACTATGAAGGTAATTACAAAGATCATTGTTAAAAGTAAATATCACTAAAAAGTGCCTATAACAAGAAGGAAAAAAACGTAAGTAATCACTAATAGAAAGAAAAATATAAATAATTACATAAATGAAATGGTTTGGTTATTATGTAGAAATGGACAGAGATCTACATGTAAATAAAATACATATGTAATATTCAAAAACCTGTATATTAATAGGATATGGCAGAAATTATCACAAGAGGGTCTGAGATTGCCGATAGTTCACGAAAACATTGAGGAGTTTTTCTGGAAGGCTCAGACCCTGGAATATTATTTCACGAATAAAATAAGAAGTTAAATATAATTCCCATAAACATGGCTTGCAATATTGTAAAAATTGTGCTTTTGTATTATGAATATTTAACCATTTCAAGCCATCTAGCAACAGAAGAATGTCGATTGTCAGTAATACTAATAGAGAAGAACCAAATACGGGTTTAGGACTATCATTCTGAACAACGTATTTATTAAGATTTATGGTAGCTTAGGCAAATATTGTTATAAAATGATTTCAGACTGTTTGGCTGAATTTCGCAAAAACAACTGCTAGAGTGAATACACATTACGTTAGTTAAATTTTCAATTACTGAAAACACAGAAAAGTGGTCAGTGATGCGTGCTCAGAAATTATATAGTGGCTACACTGACCATAAGACAAATGCACGTCGCATAATAAAACGGATTTCATAATTTTTTCGATAATTTCAGTGCGATATCCAGCTGTGATTGCTCAAAATTCAAAATTGTATTTCATTTTACTGATCAATTTTAAGGTGACATCACATAAATGAAATAATCAATATAAAATTATTACAAAGTGATTACTTCCTGGTGCCCACGTATGGATAAGAATGTTTAATACTGACCAGAAATCAAAGTAACTGAAATTAAATATCTGATGGAAATTAGTTGGTTATAGATTAAGTTTATAAGATTAACCAAGAAATAATAAATTAATTCGAAATAAAAGATATAAAATTATTATCGGATTCCAAGTATAGCTGATACTGCGCTACGTATTGTAATATTCAAATCTTCCCGTTCAAGTTTTATGGTTGGAAGTAAAACCCGTGGATATGGCTGTAGAAAAATTACTTACAATATGGGAGAAAAGTGGTTTACAATTCCATAATAATTTATTAAGCAATAACAATTGTAAAGATAATATACATGTCCAATAAATTTTATCTTTAAAATAGCAACATTGAGCAACATATAAATCAATAATATTTCTGGCAAGGGTGCAAGCCCTCAACATATTATCCCATAAAATGCAATAAATGTAATAAAACATTTTATACATCAGTGAATGAATACAAACATTTAATAAAACCACCCTCTTATATAATTGATAAAAATGTTTAAATGTTGTCTAAAATGATACAATTTATTCATTAACTTGCAAATCTAAGTTACTTAAAGGGCTATTTTATATCAATATAGTCACATACATTTTACTACATTAAAATTACACGACTTATTCTTCTTTAAGTCATGATGGACTTAATTTTTATATAAAGCGCGTAAACCACCTGGTTTAAATTTTACGTACTACGTCCCCACCACGCTCTCATATCTAGTTTCATCTGTTTCCATGCATAACGTTACCTTCGATACTCAATATTTACTTTTATCACCTTCACTTGTCTTCTTGCCGTTGAAGAACTCAACGAGTTCGAAATATAGCAAATTAGTGTGACTTTATCTAAGTGTTTTATCCTTTTCTAATTTTATTATTACTGTTAATTTGTTACATTGTTAATAAGGTTACTTTATTATATATATATATATATATATATATATATATATATATATATATATATATATCGTTTCTATAGTATCACATTCTTATCTCTCTGTCGGTCCTGGTGGTGTAGTGGTTACCATACTTGCCTCCTACATCCAAGAGCGCGGGTTCGAACCCGGCCAGGATCTATGGATTTTTTCGGGCGTAAAAATCCTAAGTATGGCTTCCTTCGGACGGGAAGTAAAGCCGTGGGTCCCGTGTCGTACATTTACGGCACGAAAAAGAACCTCAAGCCTGAAAGAAGAGGCCTCTGAGCAAAATTTGTCGGCCGTTTCACGCCCTGAGTTGAATGGGACGCTGATGACCTGAGATGTTAAAGAGCGTCCATAAATAAATCAAAAAAAAAATACTTATCTCGCATTACCACGTATCAACATGTTATTTGTTTCCAACGAGGTCAACTGAAAATTATTAAACTCCAAATTCTAATAAAACAATGCGCTTATTTAATAACCAGATGACCTTCTCATATTTACTTCGTACATTATTTGTTTACAGTCACCTTGCTTCCGGGATCAAGAAAGCTAAAATCGCTACTCGCTTTCTCTGTCTTCCTTTGAACTGCGAGTGTTAATAAATTTACGTTCCTCACTTTTTGTAGCTATGTGGATGTAAAGCGCACGGCTCTCTACTTTTTCGCTTGTTTTCATTTATTTTTCATGTGGTTCTTCTTTTGTTTCTTGTAAGCCAGACGCTTTGTTACATTATTGTAAACTTTTAACTAAATCTATGAGCTGTTCTATATCTTTGTGGATCCTGATTTAAATATTTCGTTTGTATTAAAATAGGAGTACATGTAAAATTTGTGGACAATAATTTAACAAAGTCTCACAAAAACGGAAAGATAAGGAGCAGTGGGAGAGGAAAACAATTGCTACTTTATAATAATGATATAACAAATTTAATAACAATTGTAATAATATAACAAATTTAATAATGATAATAATAATTTAGTAACAGTCCAGAATACCATTATCACTTGAACTAACTATTGATTTTAGTCGTTGAATTTACTTGTCTCTGCTTTAAATCCAGATAAACTCATCATGTAGCGGAAAATATCCTAAATTGGACCGTTGCCTAATTTGGACCACCTTTGTTTTCACTATATAGGAGTATTTTAAAGAGTTCAGTTGGTACTATGTATGCTGTGCTTGTAGATCGTAGTTCACTGTAAGAAAGTACTCGGTTACTGTGCTTTCATTGTTTGAGTTATGAATTTCGCGCAACCAGTGCAATAAGAGTAAGTAATAAAACATTCTACAGCCTGCTTTAAAAGTGTACTTTATTGGCTACTGAGTGCATATTATGCATCCAGTTTTTAGTTTCGTGTAGTGCTATCTTTATAATTGATAATGTACAATTGCCTAATTTTTGCTATTAATGTTTTGGAGCGGTCTATTTTGGGAAACTTTCATTAAATTCTTAATATATCTAAATGGAGCTTACGGACAGGAGCAGAGAGTGCAGGAATCTGGCCTGTGAGCAGAAACGTGTATTCTACTTCAGCTGATGGTCTTAGCGTAACTGTTGAGGAAATGTTTGTGTACAAGCCCACTAGCAGTATTAACAAGAGAAAACTCCAGTGACGATCAAGTCAGCAAGCGCGAGAAATTGAAAAGTATTGTGAATAAATTATCACCACCTCCAAAAACACCCAAAGTACTTTCTGCTTTAGGGAAGGGGAGGAATGAGCTCAGGGTGAGTTGCACTCACAAGCAATCCACACAAACTGAAGTTAGAACAATCTACAGATCAACTGAAGAAATAAAAACCAAAAATGGCCCAAAGAGGAGCGTTCTGTATTCTGTGTGGGCGGACAAAGGAGAAGATGCCTATGCTGGTGTGACACATAAAGAAATATTTCTGTACAAACTGCAAGTAGAATATTTAATGATCCGTAGACTTTATTATTTTTACTTTTTGAATATTATACACAATTTTAATAAGGCCAACTTGGGCAACTGGGAGATCAATTAGGTAACCGATTTTCTAACCTAGGCCATTTGCCTTAATTTTAGTTTATATATATATATATATATATATATATATATATATATATTTGATACAGGAAGACTTCAAGTATAAGACTTCAATGTGTAGTGATCTAATTGGAGTGTTTGCAATGAGGAACCTTTCAAAGAAAAGTTTGTGTTGATTAATAAAGAGCATATAAAACTGGTGCAATTTGGATCACCTTCCCCGACTTTCGTATCATGCCTTTCAAATTTAATTCTGAATTAAACTATTAAAAGTTCATCGTCACCTTACCTGCCTTTATCTGAAGTTTATCATTAAAAAAATGTTAACAAATTTTGCCACTTTGCATCAGAATTGCGACATCCCAAGTTATGTAACAGAGTACAAAGAAAAACTCGGCTATAGAATGACATCTGAAAGGAAAGCTACCTTAAACATGATAACAGTGATTATAAACATAAAAAATCTCCAACAATCAGTGCAAATACTGATAAATTACTTTATTTTACTTTTCAATTACTTTAACAGAATATAGTTAAATTAGTATAAAGTGTATTTCTTTTGTTGATTTTTTCTCACAGTCTATTTTAACAAAAGGATCGTAAATAATACAAATATTAAACAAAGGGAGGACACCCGCGATTCCCTGCGAGCCCCTCCATTCTTCGCGGATTATATTAAGTCTATAGATTTTAAAACAATTTTAATATACTTTATACTTTCCAGCATTCTATGGCTATAAGTAAATGTTTTGTTAGTTTGTTTTATAAAAAATAACAATTTATTATATATTTTTTACTTTGTACTATTTATTTCTTTTAGCCTTAAAATTAAAACAGGAGTAGAATAAATAAAATATAAAGAATAAAGAATTCGGACGAAAAGGGATTAAAAGATCTCTTAATCCCATTTGAAAACTTAAAGAGTATGGTTTATAAAATGGACAAATGATTTCATACTCCCCTCATACTGAAAAACTCAGTTCGTTTAGAATGAAAATGGCCAAGGAACTACTTTGGTATTTTAAAACGTTTTCTAAAGTTAAACCCCTATGAGACCACAAACAAATGCTGTACTTTGCATCCTGCACACGTTTATTTACAATCGATCACCGCTAAGCGGATAAAAGAGGCTTTAATTTTCATTAAAAGTATGGATTTCATTCCACTGGGTGCCTAACACCTTTCCAATAATTAAACACCCACAAGCGTTCTCAACAGGAGGTAGCACATAACAGTGTGACATACATTTTGCAGTCAGACAAGTGTTTTTTGTGGCTCTGTTTTGTATTCAAAAGCCAGCTAGTTGCATCTGGCGGTCTGTTCTCGGCATTAATTCCTGACGCATTAATTCGATTCTGGATTATGAAGGGGCAACCCATAGTTTCTATTCAGAATTTCGAAGAATGACTTAGTACGCGCTTTCCTACAATTCAGCTTAATTATATAACAACAATTTACCACGAGAAACATTTCCTGTGTACATTTTCATACCTGATTCCAGTACTTGTGCCTGCCTAAATTAATTTTACTGTAATCTCCCCCCCCCCTATTTTCCAGCGTTAATATTTCAATATTATTTTCATCAAATTAATAATAATAATAATAATAATAATAATAATAAAAGTATTAGTTTACATATTCTCTTTTCGATCCTATAGATCAAATAAACCACACAAGGCATGAGAGGTGTGTCATTATTTCTCTGTGGAATGTTGCTGCTGCAGTGAACTGCAGAAATGGAGTAAAGACAGCGGATTGCGCAGCACGTAGAAGGATAAACATTAATTTCTATTAATATTTTACACACCATAAAAATTAACTATAAATGTGTAATAAAAGATTTGCTAAGTAACAATATATTAAATATTGCTTACCAATATTTTACCTTATATAAAAATATTACTTTACAGAGCCCTCGTTTGGACGTACAGCCGACTTAACGGAGATTTGCATGACCCAGGGAAGCACGCTGTTTGCCGGCGGAGTCGGATAGTGATAGACCCTTAAATTCAAGTGCATAGATTTCTACCGTACACCAAACACGAATTTATTGGTCATACAATGGCATTTCATGTACAAGATCCAGTTTTTCTGCACTTCAGTATCTTTGTTTTGCGTGGCTACAGGGCCATGCTTCGTCCGTAAAAAAAGTTAAACGCGGGTCAAATGAGCGAACATTAACATTATGCAACCCCAATTGCAGAAATTAACTCTATTCACATTATTACATGGTTGCAATTCCTGAACTACAGTTTTATTATAGGATTTTAATTTTAAAGTTTAGTGGTATTTCAAGCCGAGGAATAGAAATTCCTGATTTTTATGCAAGTTTTCTAAGACATTTCTTTGGATTTCGTTCTAACTTTTCTCCAGTGTCATCGAGTTTTTCCTCTGTAATAATACGGCATTTTACTTCCTGTGTCTTATCAAGAACAGTTCCCGTTTCTCTAAACCTATACACAGGATTACGAATCGTTTCTCTGTGAGTCGCATAAACTGCAGGGAATCTGCCTATAAATCGCCGTCTCACTTCTCTACATGAGTTTGTCACATAGGAATACATGAAGATTCTTGTGCTAAGTATATGGCATTATAACAGCATTAACACACTATAACATTGAAACACGTTCAACTCCTGTACTGCAAAGAGACCTGACATCAGCGGGAAAGTGGAAAGGAGAACATAACCGGTTAGAAACAGGGCAGGGAATTCCCCGTTAAGCCGGCCACAGGTGCAAATGAAGGCTCTGTATTATCTGTATAGCAAGTGCAAAAATTTATTAGGCGATTCTACATGCAGTATATTGTTAATAACCAGCAAAAATGCCTAAAAGTACATTTACAATAGTACATAATTAATTACAGTTTCTAATAATAAATTATATTTATTACAAAACATGTTTGTTGTCTATGATGGTAAATAGGAGTTAATACGGGAACAATTGGAGATCTATATCCACTGGACGCTGGTCGGTACTATCTCTCTGGCTCCTAGACAGATTGAGATCCAGAGTTATATTATTTTATTACGTATGATAAACACAAGATAAAAATGTAAATTCACGTATACTTAAGCGCAACTCGAACTTGTGATCTTCTGATTGCAGGTATTTGTCTTGACTAAAGTGCCTATGATTGGATAATCATGGCACCATTCTTTGTAGCTATTTAGCGTTCCATGCAGACTGCTAATGAATGGAATAAATTAACGGTGATAAATAATTTATGACAATGCTGACTGTTAATGCAACAGGAGTAGCAAGAGGGGAGAATTTTTGGCCACAATGAGCTACTAAACCATGTAGTGGTTAGAAAAGGGCAACAGTTGCAGTGGTTGAAAGTAAGATGGGTGTAGTTTCAGAAAACAAAATCATTTACCAATAAGTTCAGCCCAAATGTTGAATTCCATAAAATTGATATCTGCAGACGCCAAAGAGATGAATCTCCACAAAATCTGTCAGAGGGAATGCTCTCTGCAAGACCAGACGTTTTATGACAGCAGCCAAGAAAAGACATGATAGATGTTCTGCTTTCACCCCTACTTTGTAGTATTCACATTTCAAAACTTATCAACGTGTTCTTCTACTCTGCGGTCAATGGGTTCAAAAGACCAGGTTTCTGACGAGGAAAATGATGACCAATATTTTGTTAAAGAACTATAAATTTGAGTACTGTATCTTGGAAGGGTTGACTGAGTTATTCGGTGTACAAACTAATCAACTCTATATTTGTTCAGTTTCTATGATTTTATCTCTATATAAAAGGTGTTACTCTATTACTATACACAGTGTGTCCGGTAAAATCTCTACCAATAAGAAACGTGACTGTCTCCTCACTCAGTTAGGTTAGAAATCTTGTAGAAACTCTCCAATTTTTTGTAACAATGAAATTTATGACGCTAGTGCTCTTGTGCGTGATATGACAACCCATAAAGTTAAAATTGGTTAGCGGAGTTAAAGTTGCAATTGCAGTGCAAAGAACATTCTGGTAGACATATAGTGGCAAATGTCAGACCATTGTGAAATAGCATAATCAGCTGTTAGAAACAGATTCTGTGTTAAGAAAAATGGGAAGCTGTCTGCAGCTGAAGTGAAGATAGACCAGCATTTCAGCACAGCCCGCAGAAATCAATTCAACGGTTCAGTTCAGGTCTGGGTATTTCAAAGCCCACTGTTCACGATATTGTCCATAAAAGATTGCGACTTAGAGTATGCAAAATGCAAATTGTGAAGAAGTTGATGAACCCAGACGGGCCGATTGTTCTCACATTGATGATAATAATGAATTCCTCAATTATGTCGCCTTCTCACGTCTTGTAAAGTGCACCGGCATAATTTAAGAATATGGAGAGAAAGTCCACATATAACAGAATACGAAATTAATAGTCCGAAAGTTAACATGTGGCATGCTTTGACTTGTGATCGGGTATAACAACTTGGTGATTTTTCTAGCAAAATCTAAGTCCGGTTATTCTTTCCATATTAATGTAGGAAATATTCACAGACACTGTTTTGTGCCGCTTTCCTTCTTTATAACAGAATTTGTTCATAACAGCTGATTATGGAAGTTCACAAAACTTCGCGTCTTGTCATACACGCACGCGTAGAAGCACCACCGTCATAATTTTCATTGTTACAAAACTTGAAGAGTTTCCACACAAGATAAGAAGAAAGTCATATTTCTAACTTTACTGAGTGAGGGAATATTAACATTTCTTGTTGGTAGTGCTTCTACCGGACACGCTGTAATAAAATTTATTGACATTCCTTAATTTTCAATCGTTTGTCTTTATCTATAAAAGCTCTAGGTGGAGTTACATCACTGGAACGGTAGCCAGCATTATGATGTGGTATGAAACAGGTAAACAAAAGAACTGCGAGAGGAAACCGAGCATCCCGACTTCATTCACCCGAAATTTGAAATGTGGCTCACAACACAACCCAGTGCTCTAGCCGACTGAGCTATTGGCAACGCTCAATAAATTTGTTTTATCATTACCTTCCTTACTTGGAATGTTTCCTTATGCAGCAGTAAAATAAAAATAAGAAACAGCACAAATATTTCTGAACGAGTGAGAAACCTAACAAATATTTACAGTTTGTGTTCAAAAAGAAGTTTCAGGGGTTGATCTTGAAACGTATTAAACTTAGAATATCTTAATTTGACCTGGACAAAGAGCCCAAAGAACAATCTACCGTACTGGCATCTCAAATGTCTATTCTGAATATCTAATTACTGACTTGTTAATAATGGTGTTGTTTAATTGAATTCTATTTTAGAATACTAGTTATTTTCTTCTTATATTTTAATATATTTTACCACATTTCTGGGAAGCGAAGAACAAATAAGTCAAGGTAATTGAATCTCAGTAAGTATGAAACTGAACCATGCACTTAAAAGCGAAAGTTCACGTCAAGGAAAAAATAAAATAACAAATTGCATTCAAACTAAAAGTTGGCTTTTTGCTTCAAGTTTATACTGCTGATAAATGAATTAACGCCCTTAAGGCTTCCTCTTGATAACTATAATTATTCTGTCTGGTCCAACGTTTACAACTGTTTAAGGAAAAGTAATTACAACTTTTTTGTTATTATTCATAGCTTTCGTTTTCACATTAGTGGATTGGTGCGAAAATGTCCTTATTTTCTCTTTACCTTCCCCTATGAATGATTTAAACGGAATATTTACAATTGGCAAGGAATGTGTCGCTTTTGTTCACGTTCCATCATTGCGCATTTGCACCGTCTCTAAGCTTTATATTGGCGAAATCCGAAGGATTGCGGGTGTACCCATTAGAAAGATTTTTGAAAAGTTTCTTCCAATCTCCATCGATCCTACAATGAAAAAGAATGTGTGTCTGTGTGTGTGTCTGTTAACACAATAGGGGCCGCAATTTTTTTCAACAAAACTCGGCATATAACCATCAATTAACAAACGATTCAATGAATTCGTTAACCAGCAAAATTGAACCATTGGAAGTAGGGATTAACCTAAATTGAACATTTAAAAGTTCCTCTACCGGCCACAATTTTGGTTTTTACAAAAAAAAAAACTCAGCAAGTGTCATTGAAATAAAGTAACAAAAATATTTTTTCGAAACAGACTATTAAAGGTGGGAGTTTACCTTAAACCCAATAAAAATCACTATAGTAGCACTAATATTTTCGCAACAAAACTCCATATATACCATTTAAATAAAATAATAAAATATTTTATGAAAATCAGGGAAATCGGACCATTAGGAGTTAGGGCATTATCTGTAAACAAAAATTTAAAAACAGCTCTAGCATTTAATTTTTCTATATTGCTTCAAAGTAAAAGGATAAATTAACTCAGAATATAAATTATATTTATAACATATGTTTCATATTTAACAAAAATATTATCGTGAAGATTGCAATTTTGAAATATTAATCAAATATGTGTGTGAGAATTATATTTGCATGTAAGAGCGCTCTGTAATATCATTCACAAAAAGTTAGCTTCATATATTTTCACTGCAATAACATTTAAATTAAATTTCGGAGCCAATGAAAATCAAAGATTTGAATTGTTTTGTTGCTGCTTAGTACATTGTAATTGTTTTTAAATCATAATGTTTTCGTTTTATTAAAATATATTAACATCTTAAATACACAATATAACTCGAAACTTTCTGTTATTTCTCTCTATTTTAATGAATGTAAAATGATATCAAGGGCTCAGTTCATAAACATGGTTACGTTTAAAAATGTTTGAAAATACACATTCGATATCGCTTTATGTATCAGTGATTATACATTTAATTCAATTACTACTACATACTATATTAATAATGATGATATAATAATAGTAATAATAGTAATAATAATAATAATAATAATAATAATAATAATTCTAAAAATTTGGTTTCTTTTGTAACATTTATACAAGAATTCTAATTTTATTCCCCTGTTACCATACAGCATACCGTTAATTATTTCATTTCATTTATTAATAAGGCTTCTTTGAGTTTTACATTTATTTTAAAGTTGCTCTAATTTGCTGAGAAATTTGTTAGTGCACAAAGCTACTGCGTGACGAACTTTTTTAAAATCTGTGTGACATTTTCATCCATATGCTAAACTTAATATTCCAAATATTGCATGTATAGTGAAAATTAGTCATTCATACATGTTATCCTTTATAGCTTATAAATTAAGTAGCATTTGTAATTTTGATGCAATAAACTTCTCCCTGGTTCTTACAGATTCGAATATCATCTCAATCATATATAATTTTTTTGTTTTTGTCCGTTAGTAAATTTAAAGGTTTTCTGTCTGCTAAACCTATTTGGTGAAAGAAGGGCATTAACTGTTCAATATAATTGTAGCAGATTTGAGTATTTGTATATTTTTGTGAAGGCGGTTATTGTTTTATATAAACCAGAGTTTATAATTTACACGTCTGTACATTACCTAAATTGCTTTGTAACCAGCAAAGGTTTCCATTTGGGTGCATTTCATCTCATCAACGACATTAAATTCGTTTCCTCGAACACCGTTCATCAATTTAAATCTGCGTCATTGAGCAGTTGCTCTTCACTTCTGAACAATAGGCATATGGTACTGAGCATTGTCTTGATACTTCTAATTCACGGCGTCACTCATTTTTATAAGAGTTAATCCTTTCCTTAAAGTCAAAAGATTATTGCTTTAATTTTCATGGTGATCTATGTGACCCTGGATTTTCTGGGGGGTGAATCGTCTGGCTTGCGCCACTCTGTGGATTTCCTTTTGTAAAGTGTGTCATAATAAGGAATTGTATCTCAGGAAACGGGCGACAAATTTTGCTCAGAGGCCTCTTCTTTCAGGCTTGAGGTTCTTTATCGTGCCGTAAATGTACGACACGGGACCCACGGCTTTACTTCCCTTCCGAAGGATCCATCGACTCTGGCCGGGAATGAACTCGCGATCATGACTACCACTATACACCAGGAGCGACAGCACCTATGACAATGAACAGAGCGCACGGTGTTCCTAACTGCATAAAGAACTCGGAAAACCATGTTCATCAGTGAAGTTACTCGTATGCGATTCTCAAGAGTGCTGTAAAAGAAAACTCTAATCGTACCAAGTTTTCTTTTGAGTTTCTACATCTCGTTATTGGATATTTCTTACTCAACAAGATATACGTGTCCTCTCTTCCTCAGTTCGATCTTCGATTATGCCTCTTCTAAGGCTATTTAGCCTATTTCTAAACTATGGAATACGGAAGATCGCCATATCATCTCTGTTGAAACACTTGGAGAAACTACTTGTCTGTTGAAGAATTTTATCATAACGTGGTACTCACCTTTTATATTACAATAACTTAGCGCTCTATATGATCCAACAACAACCTGCAACAACAAATAATCTCTAAAAGAAGTCATTTCCGTAATTGAACCGAAAGCATGTTTGCAACCCCCATAAACGAAATGAATATGTTTTAATAGCGTGTATTTTACAGTATCATAAAGCATCGCTTCCAAAATATGCCACGCTTTTTAAAGCTAATGTGACATGTTAAAGTAGTTTTACAAGAGAATGTAACGGATTTCCTTGACGTCATTTTAAAGTTGCGTTGGCAGTGCTTGCTTTTCTATCTCGCACACCACACTAGCGCTATCTTCCAAAAGGGGGACTACTAAAAATAAGGTTCCAAGTGATTCCACTAACCTCCCAGAGATGTCAGTCACGTCGAATTTTGTATGCTACGTTGGCATAACCCATGAAAGTGTGAAGGTGCATTGACCTGACAATTAGATTCATTGAATATATTTGACCGACATATATAAATATGTTGCATTTAAACCGTTCAGAGCTAACTATTAGTACTTATAGATAGATTCAAAAACCATTCCTGCGACTACAATTACACTAAGAAATTGAATGGTGTTTAATTACATTTACATCTGTTAATGGATTTCGTTGTGTTTATAAAAACAACTAGCGTTTATTTTATTTCATTTTTTATTAAATTCATCTGCGTTTATTTAGCGCAGGTAAAATAGCAATAGGCTGTGTATGTAAAAACTTAAATGTGTTTCGCACTATTAGTGAGAATTGTTTTCTTAAGGTTTTATTTATTGTTATAGTCAGGAAATCATTGCACAGTTTTTTTCTTTATCAATAAGACAGAAAGGTATTTGTTCACGTGTAATGCTATCGCTCTTGCCGAAGGAAATCGCTTTGATGGAGTTTTCTAAAGCAATGTAATCATTGATAACACATTAACAAAATATTGTTACCAGATACTTTCGAAACTCTTCCATCTTTGAACGATGACTCCTATTGGGTCATTTTTTTCTTTTAATGTAGAGTTGTTTTCTTGTGTTGCGTGTATTTTCATGAATAAATGTTGTCGGTCCCAGTGGTGTATGGTAACCATACTTGTCTTCTAAACCCAAGATCACGGGTTCGATTCCGGCCAAGATCGATGAATTTTTCGAGCGTAAAAATCATAAGTATGACTTCCTTCGGAAGGGAAGTAAAGTCGTGGGTTTCATGTCGTACATTTACGGCATGACAAAGAACCTCAAGCCTGAAAGAAGAGGCCTCTGAGCAAAAGTTGTCGGCCGTTTCACGCCCTGAATTGAATGAGATGCTGATGACCGGAAACGTTCAAGAGTGTCCATAAATAAACCAAATAAAAAAATAAATAAATGTTATTATTAATATTGATAACATGGGGAGAAATAACATATCCTGGTTATGGTTAGCCAGCTTTTCTCCAACTACTGATGGCTTCATGCATAGTCTCCCTCTGGAAACTTCGAAACAGAGCAAGCATTTCTAGTTAAAGGTGATTAGAATCCCTAATATAACTTGCGATTACTCTTTCTGCCTGGCCTAGTGTACTTAGCCCTGTATCAAAATTAGGTGTGTCCACTAGAAATCAGAAGGAATTGGTACCTTCTTCACTGTATTGGAAGATGATAATCATAGAAGAGGTTGTTTCTTCTTTCTCCTTCTTCTTCTTCTTCTTCTTCTTCTTCTTCTTCTTCTAATGCGTTTTGTTTTACTGCTAGATTTTTTTGAGAGGAAGATAAGATAAATAAAAGGCACAACATGATTTGTAAAAAAAATAACCAGTGTATTTACAACAGCACTGTTACATCAATTTGCTGTACAATTGAAATTTGTGTGGTTTTTGCCTCTTTGGCTGAACAAGAAGAACTTTCCTTGAGAGAGCTTGATAACTGTCTCTCTAAATTTTTTTCTACTTTTCTAATGCTCTGCTAAGCTTACAAGAGTAAGAAAGAAAGAGAGTAAGGAAATTTTGTACGACAGATGTTACAAACATTGAGCAATTATCTACTATGTGAGAATCTTGGCACTGGGTCTTGGAGGACTAGTGAATAAATATCCTAAGAGTGGTCAGGAGTAGAGCCAGGTCGACTTAACCCAGGGCGGCATGGGCTGCAAGGTGAGCTGCCTTGGCGGCTGCCACCTCGGGGGTATCAGCAGGAACGCCATTGACGATTACTGGAGCAGCGTACGCACCAGGCACGGCGTAGGCATAGGCCGGAGCATACTCTCCACTGAGATCGTGGATGTAAGGCACGGCCACGTCACCGCTGGGGTCATGCACGTAGGCTCCAGTCTGGTCGGCCACGGCGTGGGCGATGTATGGCAGTGCAAGTGGGACATGGCCGGCGTAGTAAGGGTGGATCAGTCCGGTGCGGGCGACGGCATGGGCAGCAAAGTGGGCTGCCTTAGCCGCGGCGACTTCAGGAGTGTCAATGGGTACGCCTGGGGCGTACACGTAAGCGGGCTTAGCTGTGGCGAAACTAACGGCGGCCACCAGGCACACCACGATCACCTGTAACGAGAAAACACACTTGCTGAGGACTTCATCCCCTTGTGGTGTGTCTATGAAACAAACCAAACGCTACAACGAAGAGCTGTTGGAGGTTCTTTCTTTGAATCAAATTTCTTACGTTTCACATAACTGAATATCGTTTTTGATTATTAATCATTTTTAAATTACTCTATTTACGCTCTTCTTCTTATTAGAAAATGCATAGCATTCGTAAATTATGTGCTTAATGATTATTTATACGGAAATATCTGGTAAAATATTGCATACTTTGTGAATACTTTGTCCAAAAACTTTCAAAAGAAAAAGTAGAGGCAGCGGGAGGAGAGAAAACTGAAGATCACGGTTGAACGCATTGTTCTATCTGACCTTGCTCTGTCGTATGGTAGACTGGCAGTCCTTGATAGAGCAGAACGAACTATTTAACCAAAGATTTCTTCTTCTAGAAATACTGAATTTAACATGGCAGTTTGATATTTAACTGAATTCAAAGTAATTTAGTCTACAAAATACTGCAGCTATTGTTGGGTAAGCTTGTGATAAGTATAGCATTTTTGTTTGCTTTACACTTTAAATGGCTGTTAAAACTAACATTATTTTTGTAAATAAAAATATTCCATAGGATATTAATGAAATATCTACAGTATAGCACCCAAGATCGAGGGTTCGTTCGTAAAAATCCTAAGCACGGCTTCCTTCGGAAGGGAAGTAAAGGTGTGGGTCCCATGGCATAGATTTACGGCACGTAAAAGAACCTCAAGCCTGAAAGA
Source organism: Metallyticus violacea (assembly GCA_030762175.1). NCBI lineage: Eukaryota > Metazoa > Arthropoda > Insecta > Mantodea > Metallyticidae > Metallyticus > Metallyticus violacea. Next base: position 1,599,959 of record CM060841.1, on the reverse strand, counting down.
AAATGCCTCTGAGCAAAATTTGTCTGCCGTTTCACGCCCTGAATTGAATGGGACGCTGATGACCTGAAATGTGTAAGAGCGTCCTTAAATAAACCGAATCAACAAACAATACAGTCTACTAGTTTCAGAGGGATCTTAGACAGAAAGTTTTAAAAAACGAATTATGGTTTAAAAGCAAAATAACACTGTTATATGATATTGAAATTAGATGCAAAATTGAGTAAAAAGTTGCCTTCGAACCTGTTCAAATTATTTCACGAGCGTGCAAGTTATTTCCGACTTTCAATAGTCCATCATTAGCGTTTTCAAGATGCAGGACTGTAATCTCCAGTAATCCTACGACAGGTTTACTGATATACCGTGTTACGTAGCGAACTGTCCACTAGCTTCATCAATACAGCGACAGAAGGTTCGGGCCCTGCGGTGTAGGTTTGTTTGTTTGTTAATTGTTTATAAACTATGCTTATACTTAAGAGGTAAAAGTCAGAAATAATAATCAAGTTGTACTTTACTTGGCACCAGTTCCATACCGGCTGCACAAAAGAGACATACTCTCCTTTATGCCATGACTTGAAAGCTGAACAGGCAATCTCTGAAATTACTGTGGTAGTTCTATAAAAAGAAAACTTTTATAACGCTTTAAAATAAATATATTGAAATTTCATATGTTACCCCTTAAGAAACATGAAACCCGTAACTTAATAAGGTGACATGAAAGCGAGGGTTGATAAACAAATTTGATGTCTCTTTCGCAGCAGGCCGGCCGCTTTCTTGTAGGTCAAGTGCACAGCCTTGTGTGAGCGCGATTTCTCTGGAATCTGATACACTTGTGTATATCACCTAAGGTAGCATACCGACCTTGAAGGCCATGTGTTCGCATGCCTGAGATATAGAAACCTCGACAGCTCCGAGACAAATGATGTGAGACTTCGTGTGCTTTGATTTGAACCGAAACTGCTGAACTTCCAGATGTTATGAAAATTGACAAAGTTCAAGTGTAAATGTTTATAAACTGAAAAAATATTATTGTGACTTTCGTTACCCATCTGATTATGATGTCCAAACAAGGTACCTATATTAAAACTGTTATGAAACCCTGGGTAACGTATGTAATATGGTAATTGAGTAAATTTTACGATTGATTGGCTGTTCAGAAAGCGTATCCAAATATTACAAACCATTTTCTCAGATACAATGTGGAAGTCTGTGGTTTTCCGCAAAAGTTCGTGTAGCTGATTCATGGAATAAACTGCCCTCAAGTTTATGAGCACAACATTGTACTCTTTCGTCATGCTGCTAGAAACCCTTGGTCCATTAATTGATAGAGAAGTAGGCATATTCTTGTTATCTACTTTACTCTGCTACAGTAGAACATTCTGAAATTTGTTTTTAAATAATCAAGAAATATTTTTTTCCTGCCCAAATCTAGCGAAAGCGCAATTGATTCCTGAGGTTTGGGCGACTGGAGGACTTAATTACATTTTCCCAAAAAGTTATATGTTATTTATGACTACGAAGTGGTCTTAATCTATAATCACCAACCTAACTATATCGGGAAATATTCTTGGTCAAAAATAAACAGAACTCGGAATCTAACAGTGAAACCTGTGATTATCGGACAGGAGTTTTTATCACTAGACCACGAGGTTGATCCAAACACTTGATTTAAAACTGAAATATTTCAATATTATCCGTTAGATATTTGAAGAAGAGCTAAATTTAAGAATAAAAGCAGCCATTTTGGAATATAGTTACGAGAAGCTTTATAACTGTTCTACATTTGATTAGCAGTGTGTTCGAGTTTGTGTTCCTTCCATTTACGTAGATCGCAACGAAAATCAAGAAGATGTAGAGAATTTGATATTATGCAAATAGATTCAAGTAAAAAAAAACTAACTTTGATTTCATTGGAATTGGTTGAGAAAGCTACCGGGTATCTTCCTTCAGCACTTACCTGAAGAGTCTTGCTCATGATGCTGAGATGTATTTAGCGCTGCTGGGTGCTGGTCCAGTACTCGCTAGGACGTCTACTGCATCGTAGCTCTTCCCGATGGCACCTTTTATATGTCTCCATGTGCAGACTTAATGAAGTGCGTGGCCTTCGGTAAGCTATTTTGTGCTTAAAAACCTTACTGCGTTATAAGTTGGCAAACCTAACCAGTCCAGGGAGGGGACACACCTTCTGACTCCACCCTTGGAGAGTCACTTGCCGAAGAGGCCTTCCTTCCGATGATGAAAATAACTGTAGCGTTGCCTTGCTGGTAGTCTGGAATCCGGAGCACATTCTGCCGTGACTCTGCAGTTAGAACTTCTAGGATCTCAAGTGTGGAATAAATCACGCAATTTGCTGTTTGTGCCAAAAACACATAACAATATTTAACTTAATACTAGTACAGTTACATCTCCTCCTAGCCTACCTCTTATTTCTTTCCTTTCCAGTTATCACCTGTTCTAATGCATTCTTTAGTAGTCTCTTTTCATTTATATATTCAAATAATTTTAAAAATTTAGTTTCTAAGGGGTTTAATTTAAAAACTATCACTTTATTTTGCTGATCAAGAACATCGATTTAATATAGTATTATCAGCAAAATGTTCCTAAATTTTCAGGATGTAACAAACAGACTATTAATATTTTTAAACAAAAACATAGACTATGTGTGCAGAGAGCACAAACTGTTTGTTTAAAACTGCAATTTAGTACAAAGTCAACACTGGCTCAAAACATTGAGGCAGAGCAACGTACAATATAAAAAATGAATATACAAATTTTAAATTTTGAATCAATTTTTAAATATTTATCACAATAAAGTGCAAAATAAAATGGCAGCAAACTTGAAAATATTTCTAATTAAATATAAAATAAATATATAAACTGTAGCTTGTAGATTTGGCAAAGTTTCATTTCCCACATGGCACGTTTTGTATACACACAGAAGTTATTGACTTATCTTAAGAAGCACAGTCAATTTCTTTTCACACTATGATTGTTAGGTGTTTATAAACATATCACATCAGTCATTACAGCACGACTGTTCTTAATTTTAATAATAATAATAATAATAATAATAATAATAATAGTAATAATATAGTTGTTTCAAATTAGCCGTATGTAGTACTTAGTTAAAAGGAAATTCGGGTCGACTCTTAGGGAAAAATTCTCTCATCGTAGAGAAATCCTGGGCGTGGCCCGACATTTCTAAGTTTGCTTCTTCTTTCCCAAATAATATTATCGATTTATATCAAACAGCGTTAAAAGGCGTGACAAAATAACTAAAAAAATATTATCAGGAGAATTACCCCACAAATAAAGTTTTGTTCATTTTTGCCACGTAATTTTTGATGCCGTAAAGTGACATTTTCCTTCCAATTTGCAAACAGGATTTCCGGGAAATGGGGTACATCAGCAATAAGCCCATGTCGTATCTTTTTTGCTATTGTGACTGTCACTGTGTGGGACTGTCACCAACATCTTTCAAATGGTCAAACAATACTGCAGTATTGGCTCCTGCTATTGTCTTTGCTTTTATACCACAATTAAGTCAACACAATTGTAGCTATAGAGCACTATTAGACATCGTTTTTTAATATAAAATTTCTCTGCAGCACACAGCTTCAGTTATCTTACGCATTTTTACAAGATACCGTGAATGCAGACACAAATACATTTTCAGCGTCTCCATGAACTTGATCCACTTGGCTTTGACCTGTACGGCATTCCGCCTTTTCATAACAAAAAGATTTAGTCACTACACGATCCGACAATTCACGTAAACTAACCTTGCCATCTAACTCAAACTTTATGATAAACTTTTACTTCAATGATGCAACTTAATAATATATGACATTATTTCATTTAAATTTTTCATATTTTTCAAACGCTGCTGTTATGAAAAATGGGAGGAAATTACATGATCAATTAGGGACTAGTTACACTGGGCAATAATTGATTTGATTTTTATAGAACTATGTTGCATATTAAACAAATAAATAAAGACCTAACAAAACACAGAAAAAATAGTCTGGTTTTTATTATAAACAACACTTTTCAAACAACAGAATGAGATTAACAAAGAAACAAATCATTTTCTAAACCATATGTTTCCAGGCATCCAGGCTTGATACTTCAATAAAAATCGCCATATTCTCTGCATAAATTAAAAGGAAAATATAAATCCTAACTTTCCTCTAAGAGCATTCCGGCAAATTAAAATATCAGGTAGCGTGTCGTTTAAAGAATTTATCAAAAAAGTTTTCCATCAGCGAGCAATAGTTTGGTGTCGTTCGAGTTAAAAAGTAAATGGTTTTGACCACGTGTATTCTTCTGATATAATTTACAATAATTACTAAACACTATTAAATTAGCCATTGAAATGCTTAAACATCAAACAACGGGAAAAAACAAATTGTGTCTAAAATTAATAATGAAAATTCCAGATTTATGTCTATTGTGGCATTATTAAAAAGGGGGGGGGGGCATCTTCTCTTTGTGGCTCTTAAGGACAGAAAACAAGTGCACCATTGCGAATTTTAATAGCAAGGTTCATTGCTGAAATAAATTATGCCAGCAATGAAAATACGCTCATTTTGAACGACCATAAAGGAAAAGGAAAGATAACGGGGGAATGCTAGAGAGGCATGTAAATAAAATGAGTTAAAGCAATGATTTAATGTTTCTCTAAAGAATTACATCTGAATTATCTTATAGATAAAACTATTTTACTGCTATTGGCAGCTGGTTACTGTAAAACCAAACTCATAAATAAATTGCGTAAATAATAAACTGAAATAAACTTCGAATATAAAGTGATTTGTTTTTACTGTAAGTAAGTGTATCTGATTTAATAAATCGTTTGGAAACGTCCTTAACGCAAACATTTAAATAAAAATAAACATACCTAACTTTTATTATACAAACCGTAAATTCAAGACGCGTGTTAAGACATTTGTGTAAAGCTAAACATTTATGTCATCTAATCAGCTATTTTGTCCTACATGTGGCACAGTGGTCAGAATTTGGAAATGTCCATCTAAAAAATGCATTTGTATCTGACATATCAAAACACGTTTTGAAAGTATCACAAGTAATCTCACACCTTCAAGTGATGTTTATTAGGACTATTTCAATAAAAGAAGAATAAGAATAAATAAGAATAAAATAAGAATTTAAATATAATTCCTCTAAATTTACCTACAAAATTGTAATAATTGTACTTAACTTTTCAAGCAATCTTGCGATAATGCACGGGTTTAGGACTATTTCATTAGAATAAGAATAAAAGTGACATATATATTTGAAATTCGCGCCCGGAATATTAACATTTATACTTATGAATATCTGTTTTATTCAGAAACCTGAGACTGAAATTAATAAAAGTCTGACATTACAATCGCTACCATTCGATTTTCTAATACCAACTGAGGAAAAAAAAATAACATACAGCGTCTCTATTTTTCTTTGTATTCTGTGATTTAGAATTCCTAATGATAAGATCAATTTGCACATTTGACGCATCACCAAAACGCTTTGAAGAACCCTCCATTTTGCGTTGATTGTCTATTGTTCATGCTTTTCTTGCTGTCAATAGCTTCCTACCGCCTCTAGCAAAAGTGGTCAGTGATACTTGTCCAGGAATTATATAGCGGAGATGTAAAGTTGGCTACACTGACCACACTACAAATGCACATCACGTGATAAATTGGATTTGCTATTTTTTGTCAATAATTTCACTCCGTAATCGGCTATTGTTGATCAAAATTTAAAATTTTGCTTCGTTTCATTGGTCGATTTTAAGATGATGTCACGTGAGTGAAATAGTCAATGCATGTAAACTTCACAATATTTTATAAAAAGTCTCTGTTTACAGTCAGTAATTAACTTCTGGTAGATAAATGAACGAGTATAATTTTTTTTTTGGGGGGGGGAATGAGATATAGAAACGACTAAGGGGTAAGAAATCAAATAAATAGATTAAACAAGTGACTGATTCCAAACATAATTAGATCTTGTTTCACTGAAGTTATTCAAGCCATGCTCAAATTTGTTCAATTCAGTGAATACGTCTGTGAAAAAAAATTTTAGATACCAAATTAAAACGCAATAAAATAATACATTGAAAAAATCTAAGTAATTGAGGCCTTTGTACCTTTAATGCTGCTGAAATAGTTTTTGTTTTCTTTTCAATTCCAATGCTCAAATGTAGTATAATAATACATAAATATAATACAATCGTAACACAACGAAAACCTTTAGGAGAAAAGGTTAAATGAGACCATAATTATATTAATAGCATAACTTGTTAAAAAGACAGAAGAAACGAATCAAGATTCAAAACAACGTAAACGAAACGTTCAAACCAATCGTTAGATTTGAGTCTTAAAGAAATGAAGTCGAAAAGCTTGACTGATGCTATAACAGGATCCTTTTCCTATAAAATTTCTTAATTAATACAGACTTTTGTACATGTCAGCACTTTCCTTGTGATTTCTTCTAAATAGACAAGTTATAGAGTTTGCTGAAACTTCATATACTTGCATTGTTGGCATAACTGCCGCTTAGTTTTATTTCAAATTAAAGTTTTTATATTCCAGACAGTTTTACAGAATGTCCTGTTAATTAGAGTCTTAGAAGGATATTATTGGATCTATAGTCATTTAATGAAAAGTAATATCTTACAAGATTAATTTATTGAATGAAAAACGATGCATGTCAATTTGGTATCTGATATTTAAATTAAATGTTTCAGTTAAAACATAATCTTAAGAAAAATAAATGTATACATTAGATGAAATTCACGCTTATTTTCCAGAACATTATGAAGGTCCCTTATGGTCACTGGGGTCTTTCTTTCATCAAGCATTTCAATTATTAAATCAATGGAAATAATTAATATAGTTTCGGATATTTATGAAAGTTAAATGTAGAAATGTAGTTAAGTATGATATTTATAATTAATAAATCTTGCATATATTTAATTTTCCTTAGAAGCTATGTTTATTAACATCGCAAGTAACAACTGTACCGAAATAAAAGGCTACTAAGATTATTAAAATCTACTATCACCACATTTGTACATAATTTTAAATTCGGATATATTAATTATTATTCAAGAGACGAATCTGTCTTCAAAATGTCGACATTTCTTAAATGCATCTAGGCTGCAATACCAAACGAACTTGTTCCCCCAAATATCGACTAGTTATCCTTATACCTTCAGAATACCAGGACGGAATTTTGAAGGCTGTTCCTAACCGGTTAGACGGAGAGTCAAAGTCTGTCCCACTCTACAAATTTGCATTTAGGCCGCATAGAAAGGACCGTCAAAAACATGTAAATCACACTTTTAATATTAAGTAGCCGAGGTTGTTTATTTCTTCGTGCTAAAGCTGTAATGATACAGGTCACCTACAAGCGCCATATCTTGCTGTTATGTTCAATTTCTTCCGGTCTCATAAATATACTGTTGTTTCCACAATTATTTATTCGCCATTTCCGTGCTGTTTAGAATAACGATCATACAATAATTGTACTATTCATAATTTACTTTCATGTATAATATATACATTTTATGCCTATTCCAACCCCGCTGTTCTCGCAATGTTGCCCCTCCGGAGCAGATTTATAGCAGACTTATGAGGTCAGGACGCCCAAATGGCGCAGCTATGTTGTCTCGACAAAGACTATGGTGAACGTGATGATACACCAGATCTGGTTCTTAAACTGCGGATAAATACTGTAACCTATAAATCATCCTATGAAAGGAAAAGTCCCTATGACAGATCCGGGATTCGAGTCCGAGGCTCCAAGAAAAGAATAGCTCTGACCACTAGATCGCAAAGCTAGTTAGCTATACAAGTTTAAAGTGGTCATTTTTATACATGTACACACACACATATTTAAGTAACGTCTCAATTTATTAGTTTCATTTTTATTTTAATTTTTCTCTTTAGAATTCAGTTTTCATACCATACAAAATTTTAGAGTCCAAAAGCTTATAGAATTTTAGTTTTATTTCTCTGTCTATGTTTTTCTTCCACACACAAGTCTGCAGGTATTTAGTTGTATTCTGTGTTTTTATTTTCTTCATAGAATAATTGTTCTTTAAAATTCACTTATTCTAGCGTTGTAGCTCCTGCTTAAAAATCCTATATGTTTAACCTTGTGTATTTTCTTTTAATACCTTAGAATTCTTTTTATATCGTAGCACAACACATAATGAATAGTGTTTTTCTTCAATGTTTTTATGCTATTTTTATTCTTTAACAAAGTGGACATTAAAAAGTTTTTTGTAGTGTCAAGGTTGAAACCTACCCCAGTCACGCCCTTTCAAAACTTGAATTATTTATTATTTATTAGTTTTAATTCCCCGCTACCATTCGTTTGTTTCAGTCTAATAATCTGTTAGGAGTATCGTAGATCTGTTCAGGAAGTAAATTTTGGTATTATCAGCTGTTTATTTTAAATATGAAAGCGTATGGTGGCAAAAGATTTTTGTGATGTATAACCAAAGAAGGACAAAGAAAAAAACGTACAATTAACAGGGCAAAAGCGTTGCTGAAAAAAAAAATTAAAACTAAACATAGCACCACAATTTGCAAGTTTGACGCTTGTTTTTTCAAACTGTTTGTTACATGTCTTCTACAATTTCATGAAACTTTTCATAGACGTTCTTCTGAATGAAATTAACAATCTGAACCTCAAGTTGTATTTTATGTTAAAAGATAAATAGCTTTTAAATAGTTTTATAATAGGAGAAATTTTTAAATTCAGAAAAGAGTTTATTCCTGCATTTTTGCAATATACATTTTAACAGTTGAGGTTCATTTTTTACATTTATATATTTCCTATATGATAAAAATACTTATTATTAAGTTCAAAATCTGGGGTATAATTTATGCACTCTTTTTATGCAAATTAAACAAAGGATATTTTGAGAATTAATAGTTTCAAAACTCCATAGCATATGGAAATAACTTGTAATTTGTAATAAAGAACAGATTTCAAACATTAACCATACAACTTTTAATCTTAATAGTTCTTATAGAAACGAAGAAAGAAACTATGAAAAACATTCAAAAGTTTAAGTCAAAGTCTGTATCCCCTTAAGGTTCTTAATATTTGTAAGAAGATATACTTCTGTTAGTAAAGCGCACATCATAGGAAAGCGAATAACAACGCATCAATGGCATATGTTGCAAGTTGCACCCAAAAATGAGAGTTGAATTTCTTCATATTGTTTTCAAGGGTAAGGCGAAGTTTCGATCTGTACACAGACAGTCGACATCTCTAACCGACTGCTCTCCTGCGCTCAGCGTACATAGATTTCTTCATTCTCAGTTGTGACGCGTGGATTACATGCTAAAAGAAAAGGCAAACGTTTGTTTGGTGTTAATGACTATCAAGTTGCATCCGCAAAGCCTTCGCTTTATGGGCTAACATATTAAGTGTTTTCTTAAACTGAAAAATTTTAACGAAAACTGCAAGTATACTCCAAGTAATAGCATTAAACGGAAAAGGGTGGGCAGAGATTTTGAACGAAAAAATGTTAATTATTTAGGATGCCGATCAAATTAAATATCCAACTTTGAAGATGACGAAAAACATACACACACAATTTGCTTAAACTGCCCATCAATCCTTACACAAAGTCCTGGACGATATTGAATTAATATAAAATAACCGTGAACACTTCTGTTGATGAATGATAAACGAAAAATGTATTTTATTTTAAATTCTATCTCTTCCATTCGCCTGTAGTATCGGTTGAATGTTCAGCAAATACATCGAAAAAATTACCGAATGCCCCAAATCGTTTCACAATTCTCATCGAAATACGTTTTCGTGTTTATGACCAAAGATGTCCAAACAGAAATAGTCCTAAAATTACTTAATACATCATGGAAAACAGAACAGAAATAAAACGATTTAAGGAATAAAATAATAGAGTTGAAAGAAGTATTAGTTTTTACAAATTTTAATCAAGATAATATTCTGACTTTACATTAACTTTTTCAATAATTTTAACATCAAAAATTATTTCAGTGCTAATGAAAAGAACATCCAAAACAGGAAGTCTTGTAACAGGAGATTTGTATTAAAGAAAATAAATTTGGACCCATTCACGGATGTTCCCTTGTAAATATCACAGGAGTGTCTCCCCTGTGATTGGTCATGACCATGGTAATGGGGCAGCAACGAGAACAAGCACAAAGCGGTTTATATAATTTAATTCTGGAAGTGGGGATACAGAAAGTGTAGCTGCTCTTCTGACTCTCCTGTGGGACCCCGAACTTGACAAGCAAATGCTTAAAGCTTTTTGCACAAGGGGATGACAGTAAAGACGAAATAAGGATTCGGTATCCAATGTGTGGAACGTGGGAGTGCCTGTGCTGGGCATGTCGTTAAACACTAGTTTTTAAAAAACTGTTTTAATTTTTTAAAACTTTTTAATTATTCAACTAATTTTTGGAATGTTGAAGTTCGCGACGGAAATTTCATTTCATTCTATTTAGTTATAATCATGCTAATTTTATGAACATTTCAAGTAAATATTAATCGAGTATAATTCTGTTATATTTTTCTTCTGCTCAGATTTATCTAGTATGGTTTATTTTCAGTGTGTATAGCTTTTCATTAGCTATTTACTTATGTAGTATCACTATCATGTTTACAGATAATAAATGTGCATTGATTTCGATAATTTTTACTTACTACTTTAAAAGTTAAATCATGGGATTAAAATGCGATAGATTGAAGAGACTCAGCAGAGCAAATTCGTCAAAATGAAACTGTAGAGAATAAATTGAACAAAAACAAAGACGAGTTGTACCATACCACCTTTATCTCTGTATATAAAGACATCGTATTAAATACAATAAGTTACAACCAGTTCTAAGCTTGCAAAATTAAAAGTAAAAAAAATGTGCATGGATGATATCTTATCATTATTCTTAAATCTCTAAAGGGAATAACAATAAGGCCAAAACCATCTCGGGCCGGAATTCCACAAGGACCCAGATCATCTCGGAAGGGAACTATATATGAACATTAATCTTTGACCCCTCTGTGGAATTTGTAGGAAAAGAAACTCCCCAGGCACTCATTTAGATACCAGACTGAGCACGACAAGGGGGGAGGGGGGATTCTTCTTCCAGTCTGTATTAAGGCAGCTATTACATCAGTTAAATTAACTTAGTTTTGTTAGCAAACTGTCACATGCCACTGTTATGTGTTGTACTATGCCGTTATGATAACAGGCATTCGCTCTTAAAACAAACTCACACATGGCTTGGGTTAAACACCCACATGCCTAGAAGCCAGAAAATATTGTTATATCTTTGACAGGGCCATCACACATGGCTAATTAACATGAAGGCGGTTAATTATTATACAATTGTTTGAGGATGCCCGAATGAACTCTAAATTTACTGTCATAAACTTACTTAAATGTTTCGATATTTGCAATGGACGCGGTTACAAAATACATTATTGGATGAAATCGAGACTTATTTTTATGCTGTAATGAAAAAAGACTGTTAATAGCACAATAAGAGAGAATTTAAAACCGATTTGCATACCGAATTCTCCCTTACTTTAGTTACTTTTTTCCATCCTTCCAGGCTCCCAAATTTATTTTCTGATTCTTTTTATCTCTTTGTTAATCGAGGATTAGTGTGTGTGTGTGTGTGTGTGTGTGTGTGTGTGTGTGTGGACTGTTCAAGTGTTCACTAAGAACGATCATAACATCTTTTGACAATACCTTTGCTCATCCTCATAGTTTTTATCATCTCTCTCTCAAAGTGGTCTTTGTTGGGTGCAATTCATCTGTCCCAGCGTTTCTGCCAGTCTCCAAAGACATGCCTGAAACCATGTTTGACAGATCCTTCAGAACCACCTCCGCAACCTTCGCCACTGCTTCTGATGATGGAAAATAAAACAGTCACACGGGGCTAAATTTAGACTGTGGAAGGTGAGAAACACACTTCACGTTGATTTTTAAGAGATAATCAGCAACAACATTTGCGATATGCGGTCGTGCAATATCGTGGTTGCACAAAAATGTAACCTTTCGTGTGTGATATGACCTTCATGACATCTCTTTAGTATTGCCCAGTTACAGTTGTGTGTTCAGTAGGAAATGCTGTTAAATCATTCCTTGAATATCGAAAACTGTGATATCCATAATTTTTCCACTTTTGCTGGGTTTTTTTTGTGTTTATAATGAAGTATCGTGTATATATTATGCTTTAAGCTAACAAAATATTGTAAAATTAATTTTTAGGGCTATAAATTATGCCTGTAAAAAATTAAGATCACTCTTTTTTTTAACACCGTACATACGGAGAGCTATGCAACTATTGACTACACAAGCGACTTGTTTGTATATGGCTAAAGAAACAAGATTTGAAAACCGTTCAATATTAACATATTTAAAATATCCGTATAAAACTATTGGGTGTTTTATAGTATTGTAGTAGCAGGTGTGTCGGCAGTCAGAGCAGGATGTAATACCCGCGCAGCTGTTTCAAGTTCTCCCAATTACAATGAAAATAAGTAAGTAATGACAGGATGAATTTTACTTAGCTTTAAGTTTTCTTTTCTTTTCTTTTTTTTTCAAAGAACTCTATTAATGCGCAAAATTTAGATTTATCCATTTTATGGAATACTCGCAAGAAGTCTGCGCTATAAATATGTATTAAATAAACTATTTAAAACATCGACTTGATATTTCAAACGCCTGCTTAAGAAAGAAGTACAAACGTAAATTACCTTGTCAATAACATGGACAAATCCCAGACCGCGTTGGTATACATTTCGTTTGTAATATTTGAAGTCACTAGCTGGAATGCCTTATTCACAACAAATGCACTCCTAAACTCTAAATCAGAATATTTCACATGACGAATGTATGCGATGTAAACAAATAAGGTTAAATAAAATGTGAATAATTGAATCGCTGATTTTAAAAGGGGACAAAAACTTATTTTTCTCGAAAACGTTAAGCTATACAAAGGTAATGTTTGTTTTGACACATCATATGGTGTAAAATGACAAAAAAACTGTTGAGCCTTCAGCATGCAGTAATACATCGGGAAAATGAAGAACTCTTCAGTACTTTCTTCTCTGTTACAGACTATGAGCACCAAGAGAGGAACATAATCTGCAACAATCCTCACGTGTCATCATTGTTGCTGCATATTATTGTGCTTAACTTTGTATGATGGAAAAGTAAATATGAACATAGTAAGGGGATAAACAATAAAGAGCAGTTTTCTTTTATAAAACAACAAAGTTACAAATGGGTCTGAAAGAACACAAGTCTTTCTCAAGTACTTCAGGTTATTGGCCAGTCTCCTAAGGATGGTAGGCGAAAACACAACAATCGCTGCTTATATTACTCTGAATATAAAAACCGGAAGTGTTGTATTCCATGCACATTTCTACATACAATTAGTTACAAATGCGTTCCTTGGTTTATTTGAGTAGTTGGATCTAATTGATTATCTCCATATTGTTAATACGTTTTATTCTGCAATGTTGTAATCCAGGTATTCTATACTTTTACTTGATTTACTTCTCCAGCTTTATACAGCTAATAATGTACATATCACAGAAATGATCAAGTCTTGTTATTTATGCTCCATGTAAGCGAGAGATCACTTTTACAATTTATCAAAACCTTATCAGAGTGAGCTTTAAGGGTTTATATTGTTTTAAAATTTCTTAAGTTTGGTGCTTGAAGCTTCTTCACTTTTAAACTTTGTGATTCAATTAAGTAATTACGAAGTCAGGTCGTTTGATTGACCTTCATATTCCAAAGAAGGTCGTTTTATAAATGCTGGAAATGAATTTATTTCATGGACTACCTTGCTTTTACCCTGTTAAATAAATGTAGCAGTAAACAGAGGTATGTTTATTGCGTCATATAAATTTGTTTCAACCGCTACATAAATAAAGTAAAAATATTTCTGCATGTTTGCGAATTGCTTTTGTGTCTGCATGCGTGCTCGTCGACTTGCGTAGGTATTCACATATACAGGTTGTTCCAAAAGGTTTGAATCACACTGCTCAGTTGTGCGAGTACATTGAGAAGAATTGCGCACGGTTAACTTACGACATTATAGAGCACCCACATTTCCTTTCATAAAAGATTTTGGTTTGTGTAAACAGCATTGGCATTCAGTCAAGTTGTATGAAAGGATTATTTGATAATTGCCCAATAATTGGCTATAACCTATACAAAAATCATTTTCATATCTAATATGACCTCTAACGGTTTTCTCGACCCCTTTTGCATCTCTTACCCAATGATAACAATATCTTTGGTTTGCTGAAAAAGGTTGTAAATGAGCACCATTTCTGCAGTTGCGACAATAACCGACAATCTATTTCAAACTTGCTTACCTTCTGTCTGTACGCTAAGTAGATTATAAACATACTTTGTGAGCAGCTAGTTATCACAACAGAGTCTGAGATTACGATACATTCACGAACATAGTGAGTGAGGTCAGACCCTTAAGGGATATTTATTAGGACAAGTTCACGAATAAAATAAGAATTTAAATATATTTCCTCTAAACTTGACCTACAATTTTGTAATGATTGTATATATCTGTTGTGAATACTTAACCTTTACAAGTCATCTAGCAATAGAACAATATCGATTTCCAGTAATGCCAAGAGAGAAGCGCCAAATGAGGGTTTAGGGCTATTTCATGAATAGATTTAGAACTAAAGGAATATTTTTTTGAAATTCCAGCACAAAATACTAACAATTGTATAAAATGTTATACTTAACCTATGCAGAAACCCAAAGTCAACTATTAAAATCTCTACTGCTCTATTTACTATTACCAACTGAGAAAAACAAAACGAAGGTAACATTTACCATTCTAAACACCGTGTTTATTAAAATGTATGGTTCCTTAGGCAGATATTGTTACATAATTTACAAAATTATTTCTGACTGTTTGGCGGAATGCGCAAAAACAATTGCTTGAGTGAATACACGTTAAGTTGCATGCTCAGCAATTATATAGTGGGGGTATAGAATCGGCTACACTGACCACAAGACAAATGCACTTTGCTTGATAAAAGAGATTTGATACACTTTGGAATAATTTCACTGCGATATCGGGCTGTGGTCAGTCAAAACTAAAAATTTTGTTCAATTTCATAGCTTAACTGTATGATGACGTTACAGAAGTAAAGTAATCATTATAAACAATGACTCTAAGTTAATATTTAATCTGATTCCACTTGGAATTTTATTTCAAATTGAGTACCCATTTCATAAATGTTTTTTATACTGATCTTTGACTATAAATGAACATTTTTAGTCAATTCTATTTCTTAATATGAATTTAATTTGTTCAACAATTCTGGTCAATAATTATTGATAATTTCATGTAATTTCGTTAAGTTTTCTTCTTCTATTTTAATGTTTTATCGAGTTAAGTAATGTATTACACAGAGTTCAAGAGAGTGGATTTCGCTGACCTGAATAATAATTGTTCTTTCGTTCTGCTTCCTTATGATCCATTACTCACTGGTATATACTTTTTGTGTATTATGAAAAGGTTGTAAAGTTATTAGTATGTGTGTTAATTTGAATAAATAAATAAATAAATATATTCATTTATTCATTCAAATAATAATTCCTAAGTTGTGCTTACAAATATTTCTTATTACACCCATGTAACAAGGACTCTCTTTCCTGAAGTTAATGGAGTAACATACACAGTGCTAACGCTCATCGAGCCGGGTTAGAAGCTGTATGTTCAATTGGTCTGTGATTACGCGCTTAACATGTTAATTACTATCACGACAATGACATGGTGCAAAAGTTTATAGTCGTTTGTGAAGTTTCACACCATCTGGCAATACAGCACTAGAAGACAAGACAGGAAGAAGGGCGCTAAGCAATGCAGTAGTTGCCTTCAGCACAAGGACTTATATTCGATCTCATTAACAGAGGATTAATTCAACGATTGAAGTACTCAACCTTCGTCACTCGACCTCCCATTGTCCCGCCCATGTTTATCTTTTTCCTGGACGAGTTCTGGAAACGGATCTTTATTCCTGCAACACTCGGAGCTAAGAGACGAAAATCTATTCTTTGACATCTATAAAAGTTTAGAAAAAACTCGTTTTAATAACAATTAATACTAATTAATGCCGATTTTATAATGAATTACTCTATTTATTATATTTATAACGTCATTGTATTAAGGAAGGTTATTTAGTTCGTTTGTCTATTATTGCTGTTAGCAAGGGATGGACTAACCGCAAGAAAATTTAACCCAAGCTGAAAAGTCTGAGCAGTTTCCTTGATGGATGAACAATAAAAATATGAAGTATATTTTAAAAACTTTAGTTTTGTCTTATACTTCAGAACAATGACTATTATCTAATTGTACTGCTTATTTTATTATGTATTCGGCAATGAAGATTAATGTTTGATTAATACAAATTATTTAATATTATCGTAACAATATTCAGTTGATAACAGCATTTTAGTATGAAAGAAAATTAATGACACTAGTCACTATGGTAAATTTAGCATTTTATTTAAGAACAATATAACTGTTTAAAATTCTGGTATAATTTGTTTCGAATTTTAATCCATTTAAAATCATGTTATAGCGTTTTCTTAATAAAAATAATGGTCACCAGCTTCTACGACATTTGTCACGTCTTCAGACTCCTAAGGGCCGAAGTTCTTTCGAAACAATTTCTAAACTTCTGAACATTTTTGACTTGAAGGCATTTTAAAAAGTGCTGCATACAGTGAAACATGAATGTTCCAAATTGCACGGTATGGAGTGTAGGCTGGGTGATTAAAAACGTCCCATTATAATTCGGATATAATTTCCACGAAGTTTTATAACCATGTTTTGTTGAAGAGCCCAGAATTAATTAATTTAAACTTATGTGGATTTAAGAATAAAATTCGACGCATTACATAGATTTAGCTTCATTCAAGTATATATGTATATAATAGGTAGTGTTTTCAAGGTTGATGATCTTAAATGCTTTAAGATACAATAAAGTAATGTGTATATTCACATATTTTTAAAACGTCTAATACATATTTGCTGCAACTATAATTTCTCAACAAACATTTTTAACTGAACCACAGCCTCATACGAGCCCTTGCTCACTTGGCTGTTTTTACTAAGTTTCTATTACCTATTAACATTTGTATAAATATCCGGAATTGTATTGAATTATGTCAATTATTTCTCAGCATTAGAGAGCGTTGAATTAAACCGACAACAGCAATGCAACTCTGAAATATTCACATAAACTTCTGATATCATGTTTCTGCAGGGAAAACAGCAGATCAGTGCAAAATTTATCGATGGTAAACAATAAAGACCTTAAGCTCTTAAATTATGACACTTCGTTTTATTTGGCAATAACAAAGTACGAGTATAATAAAATTTCACGTATTTAGTGAATAATAAAAGGATACTAAATAAGAGACATTAAACTGGAAAAACATGACATAATGAAAATTTAATAGTCATTAAACCCTCCACCTCTTCCTAATATACACATAGAATAGGTAAACAAGAAAAGTGCTTTACTGAACTGAAATGTTAAATGTCACAATTAATTTTACAGTAACAAATTAAGAAAGATATAAACAGAATATTTAAAATTTATAAAGTGATCAAAAGCATTGAATGCACTGTATGAGTCTACAGAGCTACAAGATAGCAGAGAGCTCACAAATGTTTTGTATTAATAGAAGAGATTTCTTAGTGTCCAAATTTTAATTATTAGCACATCATGCATTTCCTCAGGCAGCATATCAAGTCGCTTATCGAAACCTTGTTAATAGCAGCTGGATTCATAAAATAGGTGTCTAAATCCGTGGATTTGGTTTTACTGTGTGGGCCTTGAATTTTCAACAAGCTTAAGAACATATCCTTTCAATGCGTTAATAGCCTATCTGAGCTCATTTTCCAATATTTGGAGAGAGTTCTACAGGGTGACTATAAAGTCTGGAACCATAGAATGTTCCTGTCTTTTCTGATTAATGAAGTAAAGCAAATGCGTGGAGACAACTCTTCTTGTGAACGAAGGGGGTGGTCTCAGCAGGAAGGAGGCATCTAATGGGATCACTAAGTCATTTTACAGTTGGGAAATTGGATCGGTTCTTCTTAAGCAGAGTTGAAGAGACCAGCCCAGCATTTTGCTAACTGGCGAGCGTACAAGAAGTTACAGAGCATGGTGAAAATTGAATGTTGGAATAGTCCGTGCGCCAAATCACGGTAAACCCGTCTTTTATGGAGAGAGAAATTCTCTAATGAGACTCTATGCTAACAAACTGGTTTATCTACAGCAAAATGCAAAATTAATGGAGCGGCGTGGGACGAGAATATTATTGGTCGTTAGTGAACGAAGAAAAGTACTCCCATATGTTGAACGATGAACCTTCTCTTCGTTAAGTAAATGTTTGTATGATTGGATAGGCGATATTTTTCCTGATATCGAACTGTTGACTCAATTGAATGGACTGTGGCATATGGGAGATTTTGAAACCTGAGGTCCATGTTGTAAACATTTGCGATCTGCGTCACTTCTGAGAAAGGATAAACATCAACGACTGCCTGAATCCGCACATGTTAAAGAAATGTTGAATACGTTGTTGAGATTGGTGGAGCACGTTTTTTCTTTAAAGAAATGTGTTGTGGTTTTAGACTTTACGGCCATTTGTACTATGAAACATTTAACAGGTTTTATGATTAGTCAGATTTTCATTCATTCTATTGGTCACTGTTATTGCAATATTTCAATCGAAATTCGCATAAACGCAGATACTTCTGAAAAAAAAATTTACTAGTTAATTTTTGATAGCATCTGCTTTTTCATTAAAGGTTTACTTTGTTGTATTTTCTATAATTTCTATAAGGAACAGGAAACACTTCCATAGCTGCATCACCATCACCATTGGCCCTTACACAAGGCCTTAGCTTGTCAGACCAGTTTGCTATTGCTGCACGGATGACATGCTCAGATGTGCAAACCTTGTTCTCCAAGATAACCGATAGCTTGCAGTCTGTAAGTTGAGTTCTGGGCCACCAGATAGCCAATCAATTCTGGATCTTCATTATTGACTTTGCTTGTGTATTTTTACTTATAAGAATATATTGTATTATTTAATAGAAAATAACTTAATGTTAGTTTATAAATCAATGTTTATACTTGTTTTATGACTTATTTGCAAATTTATTTACTGATAATTTTTCTTCGTTTAATTGACGCAGCTCGCACACTTCTCAAAATATCATTTTTTTTAAATCTAAGTGATAGTGTAGTAATTTGCACGCGGTGCTTTTATTAAACGTGACACTGCTGTTGTACGAGTACAAGGAATGTATGCGTAGAAAGCACACACTAAATAATTTGAAATTGGGAACGAAGGGTCTTGGACTTTTAAATATGGGGCTATAAGCATCAACAACACAGTTACATTGCAATGTGAGGTGTGTTCTTTGCCAATCAAAAGTTGACCGCAACCAGGCCCCACGTGTTTTTATAAGTTTTTCTAAGGCTCTTGCAGAATGTGTCACTTGCTACTAGAGAAACCTTCAAACGAGGCTCATCGGCATATTTTGGTCAAGGAAGCCAAAAATCACCTACTGCAACTTTTGAAAAGAAGTGGATTGGATGTGATGGGTCAATAGCATGGCCTCCGCGTTCTCCTGACTTGAACGACGTAGTATATCACTCTCGATCTACGATGAACACAACACAGCCCATCATGGCAGCAGGAGAAGTGTCCTGAAATCTTTCGCAGAATGCAGCAATCTTTTTAGCCCGCTTGAGACTTTCTAGAGAGATAATGGGGAAAATTTACATGTGATTCACTGAATCAACGCTCTGTATGTGGCAGAATAAATTATTTGCTTAAACTCTCTTGACCATCAATAAACGTAAGTGTAGCTTAGGAGTTAACCTTCTGAGATCACTTATTGCTATTCTTGAAGTGCCTAGTTTTCTCCCTCCTTTCTACTCGTAAATGTTTTGTACCCACATACTTTTTCCGCACTTGTGTACAGTAAGTTATTATTACATTAATATTATTTAAATTTTCATTAAAATACTTTGTTTTAGCAAGAGCTTGATAGGCACAGTGCAAGAGTCTATTTTCAGTGGATCAGCGGATACCGATGTGCAGACTGTAACAGAAAAACTGAATACTTTAGCAGATATCTGCTGTTTGGTAACGTAAGAAGGACTCCATATAGAAGTGATTAGAAAGCCCCCAAGATGTTTGCCATAGTGAGGAAGATTGTTGCGAAGTACTAAAGCCTTCTGCTCTAGATGCAGAGTGTGTGTGCGTGAATATTAAATTAGGTTTCTCTCCTCCCCCAGCAACGCACGAGTATGGTAATTATTCTATCTGCATTACCCCAATTAGGTCTAACTCTATGGAGTTGCTAAGTTGGTAATTTTATCACGGCACTGCCTGAGACAAGGTAATTAGAAAAATAAAACTGCCAACGTTTCAATATAGTCATCATTGTCACTTGAAGGAAGGTTGACCAAGCATCTTCCCTGTGGCAGCTTTAGCGATAAGGTCCACTTGCAGGTATTTAGCGATAGCGATTGCTTAAGACATACCTTAGACACCACACCATTCGCATACGAGATACTCTACTTGTCATAAAATTATCTTTTTCTATTTAGTTCCTTAGCAGATCTAAAGATAATGCTGTCATAATATCAAACACATGAAAACCTGACTGTTGTTTTGTAACTTCAAAGCATGCAAAAACGGTTGAATGTTAAATTGCTTATAGGGAAAATAAATTTATTTGATATATATTTTGAGTGAAAGTCTCTTTTCTAACAATAACGTAACCATTGACATAAAAGGGCTGTTTAATAAAAATATCATAATTTTTAAAGGCATAATGCTCTGCCCTAAAATGTAGCCTTACGATATATTGCCAGCTTAAGGCATAATGCCCACATGCAATTGCAGTTCCGGTCTTTGAGAGCAAAATAGACAAGACACACGACGAGCATTATGCTGCTCTAAAATTTTACTTTGTTCAAGAAACCTTCAGCTGAGCTCTATGCAATGTCTTTGAATAGTTTGATCTTCCCTATATCACAGCTCAAAGTTGGTTAAAAATGTTTAAAGAGGGGAGGCAATCAATTTCAAGGGAGGATGAACCCACCGCTCCAGTTTGTGCTCTA
Organism: Metallyticus violacea; assembly: GCA_030762175.1. Taxonomy (NCBI): domain Eukaryota; kingdom Metazoa; phylum Arthropoda; class Insecta; order Mantodea; family Metallyticidae; genus Metallyticus; species Metallyticus violacea. The sequence goes on along the minus strand of CM060841.1, from coordinate 1,578,740 downwards.
ACAGAAAAAAAAATATTAACACCGCTGCTATCATTATGAGAGAGGATGATCAAATAGCATTAGAAATTATGAACATTTCTCTGGGTGCTATTCAAATGTTGGTAATGAAAAGTTGCACTGAGATGTGTTTGTGCTCGGTGGGTTTGCATGCAGTTGAATACGATGTTACAGGAAGATGTCTTCTTTCAAAGGAAAATATGATGATGAAACTTCGTCACCATTTTAATCCTGAGAGAACATACCAAAGCTTTGAGTGTACAAAAATAATAGTGGTTACTCGTGCTGAGAAAGTAATGGTCATCGCATTTTTTTATTTTCAAAAAATGATTTACCAGCTGTACACACGACTGTAATTGAGCAATACTACACACATGTCCTGAAAACCCTACGAGGCCTCATTACATAAAGCTAGATGCATCAAGCTGAACGCTGAAACACAATAATGCAATAATACTTCTTAGCATTTCACGGCTAGTGTTATAATAGAAACAATTTAAATATTGGCGTGTTTTAATATGCTACCATAGCTTTCACCAACTACTGCGTTGGCATCATCAGTGGACGGTAAACAACATCTGACTGCTAGAAGACGACAGTATTGATCCCTTTCTGTCTATTTTTTAATATTAACAGCCCAGGAGACTTTAATTGTTTTAATCATAATAATGCATGTCCTCACATCATACGTTGTTGCCGAATGTCTCGCAAAAATCAATTTGGAGTCCAAACTTTAACCGTTGTGACATTTTCCCTTTCCCCAAATTGAAGAAACTCCTTCGTGGGAGGCATTCCCATCTTTAGAAACAGTGGTGAAGGATGCGGGGGCGATTCTGAAAGTCCTGTCAAAATGGTTTGAAGACTGGAATGAATGAATAGTGTTTAACGCCCGTTTTTGCTACAGAGGCATCACAGGCTGTGGACACTGATGATAAATGAGATGAAATTATGTATTGGGAAAGGATTTATTTTAAGGAAGTAATCGTTCCAGGCCTAAGTTTAGGATACCTCCCCGGAATTTGCCATTTATGAGGACTGAGGAAAACCTGGAAAAAACCTCAGTCAGGGAAGACGGTCCTAGCGGATTCGAACCCCAGACCTCCCGCTCACGAGTCCGTGCCTTAACGACCTCGGCCACCCATGGCGGTTTGAAGATTGGAACAGGTGCATAGATAGCATCCAACGGGGACTACTTTGAGAAATATCATAACATTATACGGATGAGTGAAGATGTGTTGTCAAAAAGTATCTTCATTTTTATTAAGGGCCTTCTTAGTTTAAAAACGATCGATATAAAAATCTTTAAGTAGTAAGAAAACTGGAATACGAGTCTGTTTACAAGGGAACTGAAATTGTTGGTAAAAAATTTGTACGGAGATGTACCTCACAGAATTTGAAGACCATAAAAGCATTTGGCTCGTACACATCTTTAAAATGTACTACATTAGCATTGTTTATTAAATTAATAGGCATATCCTCCCTCTGGATGTCTATTTCTTAAAAAAACATAACACATACACGAGAAGGATAACAAATGATATAAGATATCTGACTGATAGTCCTGAACTTAATTGGAAATCGATTGTTTATAAAAAACACGTTGTCTGTTCAAGTACATCGCACCATGCCTTAGTATTCAGCCGGTTACATGAATCCTGTACTAGTCCCAGACTTTAAAAATGGACGACATTTGAATTTTCATTTATAGAATTGTTCATTTGTGTGTTGTATCTTTATTTTACTGCAAGCTGAGAATGTTCATATACCTTTTTTAAGAAATGCATTGGCCTGTATCAGCCAAACGATGTGTAACACAAATTACTTTTATCACCATTGCAAGGTGATTCTTTGTACAAATTTTTAACGGAAATTCCTATTCGAGCTAAACCATTCCCTTATTAGAAGAGATGGCTGAATATGAAAAAGATTTATAGATTAATTCACGAGAGGAGGAGAAAGTAATTAATTTTGTTAAATACATTTTTCCTTACATTAACTCCTTCACTTTTTCCTTTCCTTTTCTTTTTGGTGAAGTTTTTTTACTGTCTTCTGTGGAGGAGCAGCAGCATCTTTCATCTTTCCAGCTTGACGCATTGCTGTTCACTCAAATTGCTAGGAATTAATTAATTTCGACATGTTACCACATTCATCTTCACGGTTGAAAGGATAGCAGATAGTTTGAACCAGCCGCGTATCAGTGCAGAACGATATGCATGTGTTATCAAAGTTTACACACAGATATCCTCCATGGACGTGCCCGGAGTTTCCGGGTTTTAACCTCTAATATTAATTATCTGGAGAATATTTTTCCGGAGTTTTTCCATACCTGAAAAGGTGAATGTCAGGTAAATTTACGGTAACCAGGAAGTGTAAATCTAGCAAATAATTCTGCAGTATATATTTTGCATTTTCTGTATATCAGAAAAAATTTATAAAACTATCAATATGAACTTTTTGTGAGATATTAAGAATACTTAACTAAAGATTCTCGGTAAATATAATGCACTTAAAAAGTTTTTTAAACAACATTAAATCTTATTTCCCGATAAGTTAACAATTTGACATAAATGTTCATTTTTCTCAAGATTAGCTGGACCAAACTTGTTGAAAATTTGCACACAGAAGTTGGTAAGTAGAAATATTTAATTAATAAAAATAAATACCAATAAAAAGTGGAAAATGTTTGCATTTTTTCAGAATTTGAAAATTAATTTCTTTTCAATCAACTGGCATCTAGTTTCCATAATAGCATATTGTCTGCAGTTTAAGTCAAATAATTATTCTATTCTACTAGTACTTTATGAGAAAATGCATGATTATATCAATGTTTTCAGATGTAGGAAGATTTTATTTTAATTTCAATTTTTTTAAAAAAAGTATGTACATTAGAAAATTATAATATCTCTCAAAATTTTCATATAATAGCTTTAAAACTTTCTGATATACAGTGTAAGATGCATAATGCTGCATTATTTGCTAGATTTACACTTCCTGGTTACCAAGCGTTCTAGCTATCGGTTCATTTACGCACTCATTTCACAAAAAATATTCAATCATGGTCTCTTTGGAAGTTTAGACCTACGTTGTTATAAGGAATATTAAAATGCAAAATATAGTAACAATATATATAACAAACAATACACGTTTTTAACCAACGTATAATATTAAACAATGCGTTTTAAAACCGCAAATAATTACTTCAGAACTAACCAAAGTTATTCCAGAAATCTCACGGCGGCGTAGTCTAAGTGCCTTTCTCTACTACGTTTCTCTTTCATTTTACATTGGTGTATCTTATATGGAATAAATCGTATATTTGGAAAAAATGTTGATAGTAAGTTTTTCTGTAACACTGGACAAAAAAGTTCACAAAAATCCAGTTTTCTAGCATAAATTAGTAATTTCAGACTGCCACTTCAATTTCAAATTACAATGAAAAAGACTACAGTTTGAGGAAGAGTAATTTATAAAGAACGAATACATTTCTTTCTTTATTTACTTCAAAACTAACGATGCTCCCATTACTTATTATACCTCAAATGTTGAGTATCTTTGAGAGATTATTAACCTCATTAGAAAATGTTGAAAATGTCCTCCCTCCTACATAACTCAACACGGCGTTCATTGTGCAAAATCCTGGCATATTGTCCATCAGATGGTTCACAGTTGAAAATGGCATCATGCGTTTTAAAATAAAGAAATATGTTAGTTGTTATCAAGTTAATGAAAGTGCAAGTGAATGTCAGTTTCTAAATCTGACGCGGCTCAGTCACCTGCTCAGGATCATGAAGGGGCCTCCTTGGTATCGTTTCTTCATTGCAAGTTCCTGAAGGGACACATTCTCCAGACACATCAATATTTGAGCCCCAGTTGTCAGTAAAAATTATAGCTAGAAATGGAGCAAGTGGGCAGGATGGCCAAGGAGGTAACGCTTGGGATTCCATTCGGGAGCTCCTCGGTTCAAATCGCTCGTAGCGGACCATCCTGACTTTCCCCCCCCCCCCTCTTTTCGTGATTTCTCCCAGCTGCTCAGGCAAAAGCTGCAGTCTTTATTGCCCAAGATTGTTGCGCTTTTCCATTGTTCTGTTATAGAGTCGAAAGTTACAGACGAGGAATATGGGTGCTGTGTGCGGTGTGACACTGGCTTGCCCTTTGCAAACGTGTCCCGCTTCTGCTTTGGAATCAGCTCTTCTGAGAGGCTCAAACTCCTTGAAGTGGGTTACGTTGGTGTGGGGGAGTTCTATCTGGTAGCAACGTTAGGGACCAGGTGTGTTCGCAACTCATCATCCCGGGTATCCCTTACCTCTTACCTTCCTCCAGAGGCTCTCCTTCTGGGGCCTTGGCACAAACAACCAGCCCTTGAGCAAGTTTGGAGTACCGAAATGTTCTCCTTTGTCGCTTACAAATCAATTCAATCCACTTCAAGTGTTTCTTTAAAGATATTTTGCAGCAAAGTTGGTGCTGCAGATTAATGTTCTTTTAAAATTTTTCTTGTAATTTTCTGTCTTAAAATTTCTGAGGTATTTAGTTGGCATCAGACGAAACATGCCCCAAGATCACTTTACAGAAGGCTGTGAAACACAACATTAGTGTGGAGCTCTCAAATCTAAGGACCCACCAAAACCCCTTCTTAAACACTCACAAGAAAATTTATCAGTCAGTTCATGGAAAGCAATCCAGTTTGGTTCAAGATATTTACAATTTTTTTTTATCTGATCAAGTTTAATGTATAGGAGCAGTAGTAGGAATTTGAGCATTCCTTCTATTACTGGATTCAACCATTAGAGATTTTTCCACAATGATCTTACTATCCCGTTCACAGAAAAGAAGTTTCTTGGCTGTCCCATTTGCATAAAAACAGCAATACAAGTAACTCCGCTATAAACCCATCAACACAGATACCAAAGCTACCAAAGCTGCACTTTCGGTATTACAAACAGCCCAAGAGTTGTTTTAGGTTTTTATGACTTTCTTTCGTGTACGTGACATACCTGATTGGAATGAGTAAAAGAGCATTTTCATTATGCAGCAACGCTGCCTTAAGACTCAATTTCGATAACCACCCATTCTTGCAGGTTGTATTTTATTTGAAAGGCATTCGTTACAGTGTCCGACTTTTTTGGTTGTAATTGTTTTACTTTTTCGAAGAATTTCGTATTAATAGGTAAAACTGTGCAAAAATTTGACAATTGTTTATTATTATTTATATAAACTAATTATATATTGTTATACACCAACAAATCAGTAAATACTAGTTATACGTTTATTTATATAACTTTATGGTCAGTCAAAAAACATAAAATGTTAAAAAAGTAATTAAATTAAATATTTTATAATATTTTGAAGGTTCATACAAAAGCAAATATTTTCTATATCGCTTTAAAACATGTTCTTACATATTTATTATTTATGCAGCGAGATTATTTGAACTGTAAGACACATTGCTTAGTGGGAGAAGCCTGTCATCAGCGCTAGATAAGCATGTGCATGTAGCCGCTTGTAGTTTTAGGGAGACTTAGGAAACGGATGATTGTGCGTCTGTATGTTACTCAGTGATTTCATTGTGTGTAAATTTTGTGTTAATATAGTGTTGAAGATCGCGTCCTTATATGTGAAAATGGAATCTTGCAGAGAAGCGATAAAGCGATTCGCAAGAAAATATACTGGCTTTTGTGTTACAGGATCTCTCTTACTGCTTATAAATGCAGTCAGTATCTTTTATTCTTTCAGTAAATACAAAGGTGGCGACTCTTTCCCTTTTTCCGATTGCGCTAGTTTATATTTTTTGTATTGTTTTTAATTCCTTTATGTTTTGTAAAAAAAGTAGGATTTTTAATTCAAAATATGTTATTTTTTATTTTGCTGACTGCTCTTCCGCAGTAAGCAACTCAAATAACCTCACTGTACAAACTTGCCTTAAGAAATGTTTCTTGTTGCTCATGATGAATGCAATACTTTTCTCAGTTTGTGTTTCTTCTGTGCCTAAAGGCTAAATTCTGTAGAGCTAAAATATTGTTTCATTTTTCTTTAACACGAATTTATCTGCCCCTTACTTTCGATATGCTTCTCTCATGAATTCGGTCTTTCCACTTGTCTCTTGAATTGCAGCAGCATTTACATAGCTTTGTATTCTTTCCATTGATAAATTATTTCATGTTCTTTATTTTCACAGCATTGGAAACTATTGGTTAGCTTCATTTCTCCATCCTATGGTATTAACAGAAGTATTTCTCCCTCCAGACTCTGCTTTTGTTTGTATCTCAAGTTGCTACTTGGGCACGTAGGGTTTGAGAAAGCCCAGTGCGCCATCCTTCCCTCTCAACTGACCTGCAGTCATGGAAAGAGAAAGACTTTCATAAAGAGGGTTCAATGACAGTTCCTGTTGGGAGACAAGAACTGCAGAAAACTTGCTATTTATAGCCCTGTACTGGAGTTGTCTAACTTAATGATAAAAATAATGTGAAAATATCAAAATTTTGTATGTTTATTGTGAATTTTATATTTTCATACAATGAGCACACAAAGCAAAAATTCGCAATAAAAGTATAGTCGTTCATTATTTAACAATAATCAGGCACTTATTTCTTCCAAGATATTTTATACTTTTCATTATACAAAAAATACCTTGCTATCTACAGAGGGTGCCATAAAAAGTCTATACTTCAAGGGGAAAAAACTCTGTTAACCTAACAAAATTGAATTCACACAAACAGAAAGTGATGGGCACTCATCATCTTAGACTTTTACAGTTACAACAGTTGCTCAAAATGCCTACCATCGGCGTCGTTATACTTCTGAGTACGTTGAACTACTGATTGAGCAACGTTTGCGAAAGTGTCCGTTTCAATTTCTTCCCGAAGTGCTGTCAGTGTAGCTGGCTGGTTTTCTACGGTATACAACATCCTTAAGAGTTTCCCATAGGTAGAAGTCCAATGGAGTTAGAGAACGCGGTGAATCGGGCCTCTTCGTCCTATCCAGTGCCTTGGATCCAGTGCGCGGGGCTTGTTGCTGTGCGAGGTCTCCCTGATCTGCCTTTGTGAACATTGCATACGGTACCACGAGTCTCAAATTTGTCTCGAAATCATGTGATTGTTACTCGCGGTGGCGGTTCAGGTCTCCATTGCCTTTGACCTTCAACAACATTCTCGGTTTTCCTTTACCACTTCAAAATTGTTCAAACGATAATCTTGGCTCCATTTTGTTATAACAACGTTAGCATAACATAATGTGAGTCACATCTGTTTACAGAACATCATACTACATATTACTGTTGTTTTCCGATTCTTGTTTTAAATATATTAAATAGATATCTACTGTGAAAGTGTGTATACATTTTTGTGGCACCCTCGTATATTGAACAAAAGTCTTATTTCTTTTTAAGTAAAGTTATTTGTTTTTACAAGACAACAGTTATAAAGTCACAGTGACATTTGCATAGCTAATAATGGTTATTGCAAAATTTTGCAATCAAGTCATTGAAGTACAATATTAAAACATTATATTGTACACTCTTGTCTACATGTCTAAAAAGTAGTCAATGGAGAGCTTTTATTATTATTTTCATGTTCAGCCTAATAAACTTTTACTATATGCAAAGACGTATGGTTTCCAGTATTCTTTGTACGTACAAACTTATTGGACCCTAATTTCGTTCATAGTCAAGAAGATCGTAGAAACAATAATGCAGGACCGTTCTTCCTGAGTAAGGTTTTTCCAGGTTTCTCTCAGTCCTCATAAATGACAGATGTCGGGAGGCACCCCAAACTCAGGCCTGGAACGTATCATTTCTTAGGAAAAAAATATTTCTCAATATATCATTTCATCTCATGTATCTTCAGTGTCCACCGTATATGATGCCTCAGCAATAAAAATGGGCGTTACATCGAATATCCCTCAAGTTTTTGGAATTTATTTAGCTACCTTAGGTGCGTAATAAGAACGCAGGCAACTAAGTTAATTAAAAGAGATAAACTTTCTTTTAGTGGATTATTTATTACAGGATTCATTTCTTTGAAACTAGAATATTCTTTCCCCCCATGTTCATATCACAGACCTTGGTCAACACAATAATTGATACATATTATCTTCCAAGTCAGAATACAGACTTGATCATCTGTAAAAGAAAGATGAGATGGTTTTCACTGGATTCACCAGTGCCTTCGTCAACATATAGCTGAAGTAATCTGCATGACAATGGATAGCTCTATTATTTCTTGCGGTCATTTGCCTATAGCTATTTACAGTGTTTCCCTCACGCACATTTTCAATTTCTCTTATAAGATGATTCTAGACGCTCTCAAGCATGAATTGCCACAAATTCTGATGATAATAGCGTCGATTTTTTTTTCACTGCCAACAGTTGGAAAATAAGAGTGGACGAAGAACATTGAATTGCTTCGATAATGGTGAGCTAAATGCCATTTAAGATGGTTTTATCGGTAAACCACAGCCCATAAGCCCGGTTGATTTACGGAAGCTCTTTACGATCATTAGCGCCTCATTTAATTCAGGCTAATAAATTTTGTCAGAGGCCTCTCTTTCAAGCCTGAGGTTCTTTTACGTATCGTAAATCTACGACACGAGACCCACTGCTTTACTTTATTTCCAAAGGAAGTCATACTTAGGATTTTTACGCCCAAAAAAGCCTTTGATCCTGAGAGGAATTGAACCCGCGATCTTGGGCACAATGTGGAGAACAATGGTCTACTGAATGCACAACTTTTAAATGCTGGAAATTCAATTTTTTATTTAAAAGCCTTTCTTGAAATGTAAAGTTAAGACTACAGAATTTGCCCACAGCAGGCCAATCCTTTTCCTTAATTCTTCTTGTTGTTTTGGTTCATTATAATTATGTAAGTGTATTAGTTTACGCGTGCTTTTGCTTCCCGCTATTAATGGTCGTTCTTCAGCATTTGTCATTAACTTCAATTTTGTCGGGTTTATTGTTAAGGCCACATCACCGTATCTCTAATTTAGATCCATGAGCATTTGTTCCAGATTAACTCGACGATTAGGAATATGTCGTCCTCAAAACGCAGATTCCTAAGTCTTTGTCAATTTATATCTAAGCCACATATCTTATTTTACCAGTTTTTTTTTTTTTCTGAACAAAGATTCCAACAGACTTATAAGCAATTTAGGCGAAATCGGTTTGCCTTATTTTACTCTATCATCCCGCTTAAATTTTGACCTTTCAATTTCTATTCTTACTTTTGCATACCTTTCACATATTTGACCTAAAATTCAGACATATTAGGTGCCAAGTCTTGTTTCATGGACACTCAGTTATACTCCGGAGTTAAAAGCTTTTTGGTACTACACAAAAAGTTGTACATTGGGAGATAGAATTCTTCAACTTTCGCCATTTAAGTTACCTCCCACAAATATCCATATATTATGTCTGATTAAATAATTTCATGTCAAGAAAACCAATCTGAAAAAGATAAGTACGAAATCTTCTCACAAGGTCGTACATATTTTACGGTGAAACCTGTCGGCTTAGGAAAGAAACAACTTTGAAAATAAAGGAATATAGTGACGATAGATAAAAGGTAGAGGTAGGAAATAAAGAAGAGGAGGTGAACACCTGCCGTTTGCATGAAAGGCAGAAGTGGCATCATTGCGGCGGAGTCTGTGTGACAAAAAACTTAGCTGGACCAGACGCGATGATGTAGAACAGTTTTTGTTGATAAAGTCCTGCAGTTAACATGCACATATTTATGAGATAAACACAATAGGCATTTGCCTAAAGCTCTATTTAGGCACACCCAAGATGTGATTAAGGCCCTTTAACGGCGCCGATATTCCAGTGGGTTAACATACCTAATAACTACCTGTATAGCGCTACCCTATCTCAAGGCCACTGAAAACAACGCCTTCTAGTCTGAAGAGTTTATTTGGACAGGTTCAGAGCAGTTTAGGCGTGGTCACTTCCACATCATGGGATAAGGACTTATTTGTACCACAGGCTGTTGTTACTACCTTCCCCCACCCCGATTTTTATCACTGCGGCTCGTGTTATAGATTTAGAGTATTTTTGTCTACTAATTTCATTAATTTCAGATTTATCAACGGTAAATAGCTCCAAGTTTGGATTAAAAACATTAAAAAGAGGAAGAAAAACTTGCATCTTTGTATGCAACCAGTCACCTTACAAACTTTACTTATGTATTTGCTTAACACTTGAGATTTTCCGGCATCTTAACGAGCCATTCTGAGAAAAATTTAATAAAAACGTAGGAATAATTAATATTATTGTATGGAGACTTTCCCATTTTCTGTTAAAAAGATCCATTAATTGCATTTTTCTGCACCCTAAACATATTGTTATTGCGCAACTTAGAGCTTCTATTTAGAAAAAATTGTATCACCGTAGGTTAAGCATTTACTCATAGTTAGAAAATGAGTGCCTTTGTAAGGTTTCTTATCCGTTTTTTCTCACTCTAAAAAGGTCCATTGTCACTGCCGAAAAATTTGTAACAATTTATTTTTCGTCGTATGATAATAAACATGACATTTAAATTTTTTAAAAAATAAAAAATGAGAACTTTCCTTTTTGAAAAATGATTTAATATTTGCGATAGAAAAATATACAAAACTTCAAAGGAAACGTCTTTTATATTAATTATTTGTTATCAATTAGTAGTTACAAAAATTTTCAAAGCTAAATACACTGCTGATCATTAAAATTTCAATGTCATAAGGTACAGTTAAACCAACCCCACAAGGATCGATTATGACTGGTCGAAAATAACGGCAGCAATACCAACAGGTGTCTCAATTTGATCAAGGGAGAATACCGAGAGTACGTAACGTCATACCGAACAATTGTTTCGCGTTTTGGACGATATACTTCCACAGATCAGTGGATCAAGGTAGGATGATCACACAGACATGAAGGATCCCAAAGGTCTCATCAAACGAAAAGAGAGAGATAATTTCCGCACGCTTATTATTATTGCCATATGTTGTAATTTTAACAGCTAGCAGTTTATATTCCTGCAAATAATTAATGAACTGTATAATTGATCTAATGTTTTAATTTTATCATTATATTACATTATATTTATTTTTTTTTCTTTTATTGATTATGATATGTAAAATTGTTATGTATAATGCACTGACTGAATAATAAATTTTAAAATTTGGAAATATACGTCCGGTATAGTCAACAAGATGCCAAGACGGAGTAATGCAGATTATGCTTTATTTTTTTATTTTTTATTCAAGTCAACCGAAATGTAGAACTGTTCCAAATAAAATTTAATTCAGCCATGATTCTAAGACAAATAGAATTGGTGACGCAGTATATACAAGTGATTTCAAATCGACGATACAGCCATTTAACCGCAGATGGTACTCAGAAAGCAAAGATACAGTCATTTGTGACTAAATGTTTACTTCGGATATGTCCGGTGACTTCTGGTACTTGCTGTTTATGTTAGTAAGTTGATTATACGACACTACGGTAACTAAAGTATCGTTTTCATTCTCTGTTTAGAATTAATCACTACATAAACAGGTAAATTATTAATACCTTGTGTAATATTTACCGAACCACTCTCTTTGATATAGTCGTTAGCATTGCTAATTGCTGACCAGGTGGCCCGGGTTCGATTCCCGGTACATGCTTAGGAATTTTCTAATTTAGGGAGTTTTGGAATGGGGTCCACCCAACCTCATGAGGACAATTGGGAAGCTGCCTGATGGAAAGGAGGCGATCTTCCATCACGAAAGCCGCTTGATAGGCAGCCTGCTGGGTGCCGACATGATGATCACATGTCCCCCTGCAGTACCGCCCTTAATCAATGAAGTCGTAAGACGGAGATAGAGGAAGCAGAGGTCACTGCGGCAGGCCAAGACTGTATGCCTGCTGTATGCCAAATGAGAAGAGAAGAAGTCATGTTTACCGTGATTCAGATTGTTCTAATCACTTAGTCCATAAACTCCAGGGCTTCCAGAATATGCCCTTACTGCTAGCAAGAGGTTTTGCGTCTCCGCCAGTTGGACATGTCAGCCGCGCTTGAACTCTGTCTTCGCTTCTTATCGTCTTATGCTAATCACACACCAAACTCCAATTTTCCTATAAAAAAGATGGGGTTCTTGTACACAATATAGATTTTTCAGACCATCAATAGTGAATGTTGTGTTTATGTGATTATTTTGCTGAAACCACGCCAGCAGTGAGTCGATTATCTTCAGTCACTGATGAAAGAAACCACTCACAATAACGCACACATCCTATGGAATCACATTGTGGTAGACAATTAACAGAGTAAGATTTGAATTTTATCAGCTTTGCTTTTGTAAGTGCAGAAGACACTGAATTCCAACCTGTGCAAATTGTATTAGTGATTTTGTTGGCGGACTTTCAAGATTTTATCCAAATTTAATCTAATCTGTCTTCTGTTAAAATTGTACGTCTTCGCGTGTTTCTTGTTTTACACTGAACCAGTAATATATATTTTTTTCACAAGATGGCAAATAGCAATTTTGAAAGTAGACAATTACCAAGTAAACGCCTCACGAACGCAAAGAGTTGACTTGCATTTATAATAAACTTTCGCGAACAAAGTTCAAGGTTAGACCGCGAGTGAGAAGGGGAGCCAACCTTAGTCAAGGCGCAAAATTGCGAACGGTAAGGACTTATTCTAGAAGCCCGGTAATTCTGAAACAGTCATTCTTTGGAAATTCTCATGCCTCTTATAGACTTTGCAGGCTGTTGATTGTTGATTTGATTTGTTTACGAACACTCTTTAACTTCTCAGGTCATCAACGTCCCATTCAATTCAGGGCGTGAAACGACCGACAAATTTTGCACAGAGGTCTCTTCTTTCAGATTTGAGATTCTTTATTGTGCAGTAAATGTACGACACGGGACCCACGGCTTTACTTCCCTTTTGAGCGAGGCCATAATTAGAATTTTTACGCCCGAAAAAATCCATCGATCCTGGCCGGGTTTGAACCTGCGATCTTGGGTTTAGAAAGCAAGTATGCTTACCACTACACCACCAGGACCGACTACTTTGCAGGCCTACCAATGAAGCACAGCCTAAATTCCACTCGTCTTCAATTTTCGAATCTTCAAGAAATTCATTGATTATATAATGGCTACTCTCTACAACCATAATTCATTAAATTTAATATGGAATTAAAAATTATTCTAATTCCTGCTAGCATTAAATGAAAGTTTCAAATTTTAACAATGTTAACATTCTCACAGAAACAAAAAAACATTTGAAGGTCATCATGAACCAGCCCATTCCGTAGGTAAACATATGTGCGAACTTATTTTCAGTTAATATATTATAAATTAAAAACGCGGAGTTTACGTTTTCTAAACAAGTGCGTCAAACCTAATTTTACAGGAGGTGGGAAAAATAAATGGAACCTTTATTCAGAAAAAGTAAACATAATATGATCTATAGTTTTTAAAGTGAAGATTTCTGGAGATACAGACGGAACTGCTACATCTTTGGAAGTTGAAAAATATCAATTCTGTTGTGCAAAATCTTGTCATCGAACTTAATTTTAGGTTTTAACTGAAACGAAAGCAAATAACGTCTATATTGCAGTAGCAAGGACATTTAAAAATCTTTTATATGCAGCAATTAAAATTAAAAACAATTTTATTAAATTAAAAAATATATATCCAAAAATATTAAGTGACAATTTTAGAGTTCTGGCTTTGTACATTTTTTCAAAAGTTCCCCCAGTCTGCTATTGTGTTCATCACACTTGTGTCGCAATGTAACTACATATAATGGCAGGAATTTATTGCGAGACGAGCAATACAGAATGTAATTAGAAACGTATTCCCCTTCAATGTTCAGGCAATCTGCGTATTTGCATATTAAACCATTCTTTGGGGTATTCCGGTATCACTGGTGGACAACTGCATCCACGGTGACCAGATGCTCAAAGAACCTCGCGGATCCACACTGTACAGTTCCACCAACCATTGGCATGTCTTTCCGCTTCTGTTTCTGCGCAATAGCGAGGGACTGAGACACACAGCTTTCTCATCTTCAAGTCCTCATGGATGTTGGTGAGAAGTTCCCCTTGATAGATTTATTGCTTCCTGTAGTTTGTTTTTGTTTTTTTAAATAGTGTTTAACGCCCGTTATTACTACTGAGGTACCACAGGCGGTGAACACTGATGATACATGAGATGAAATGATGTATTAGGAAAGGATTTTTTTTAAAGGAAGGAAACGTTCCAGGCCTAAGTTCAGGGTATCTCCCCGGCTGTTTCATGTTGCGTGCCTCTTGTCCACGAGTACAAAAGCAGGCCGCAGCACTGGTCTATACCTGGGGCTTAGCAACATCGTTTTAGGCAATAGATCTTGACGCATACACAGGCACACTTTATAAATTGCCCCTATTCCAGAATTATGGGGGGAGTGTCAATCATTTTTCTAAATCCCCAAGTTGCTATTATGAAGAATGTTAACGTGAAATCCGAAGAATTATTAAATTCGTCTTCTGTCTGAAAGATGGCGCCGTTATCTGCTATCATAAAGATCGCCTAGAACCTCAGACCTACTTTGACCAAGATCATTCTGAAAAAATGGTATTTAGAGGCCAGAATGGTTTCATTAATGTTTTTTTTTTTTTTTTTTAAATTTTCACTTTTTACATAATGGTGCACTGTTTGGTTTGTCTTACCTGGTAAATATACGAGTACATATAATTTCATGTTAACAGTCGAAAAAAAAAAAAAATCAAACCTGCAAACAGGTTCTTTACTGACAAGCTAAAACATTTCCCTGACTTTTTCTGACCAGTAAAACGGCAAATTTGGCAACATATTATTTTCTGTACAATCGGGATTTTACTTTACTTATATAATGACCACTAAAGTTGATAGGTCCTGAAAACATAGACTGGCTACTAGAGAAACGCATTCTTCACAGCAACACTAGTACCGTTAGTATTAGAGCAGTAATAAAAATAAAGTATATATACATATACATTTTATTAATTTATTTATTTTAAAGTAAATTTGCAATTTGCATAATTCTAAAAGGATATTGATGAAAAGGCCCATTGTGAAATACAAGGAATATAAACACTGCAGGAATGGAACGTCTTTTGCTAATATTATTAGACTCCTTTGAATGTATAATAGTTACATTAATTAAGATGACAAAGCATTAAAAAACTTGAATTCTTTCTCAATTACCTACTGGGCTACAACAAAGCCCTTTAAATATAAATTTAATCTCAAATATATTTTAAAATGTATACAATGGTTGCAATTCTAAAATCGTATAAAAATAATTCACTCTATTTTTGTCTTAACATACATTCGGAAATAGAAAATATTTGGCTTCGCTCCTCTGATTTTTTCTTTTTCTTTTACTTTTTCTCGTTTCTGTTTATACACTGCAATCAGTTTTGTTCTCCCCGGAGTGTTTTGCCTATGGGCGAATGCGCCGCTCTTTAGCAGGCTACCGGATCTCTGTAATTAGCGGGAGGGTAAAACAACAAAAAACAATACACAAACCAACTTAAGAGACCCATTGCTTACCAAATTATCAAATGGGGTATTGAAATTGCCCGCCTTTATTCTCCACACATTTTAGGTAACTCTTTAGGAAATTATTCATCACTCGTTTTAGCTCATTTTGAGAAATGCTTGACAACTGTTATCTTTGTATTGTACGCGGGTTTATCTTGTACACAACATATTTAATTTAATTTAATAATAATTGCAGGCTCTTAAATCAGGGGACCGATCTAATAACTCTGCCTTATAATTGTGAATTGCTCCCATGTGAGCATTGGCGGAGTCCGTTGAAAAATCCATGTTCATGCTCCCTGTCGGTTAATTCTCTGAAAAAGGAGTTAGCAAGGTATTCACATAAGTAACAGAACGAACTGTATGCTCAAAAAATTAATCTTATAATTCCTCACCATTGAGTTAACACAACGACACGCTGTATCATTGTAAACACACTAGGCACTCTGTCGAATTAAGAAACAAATAACAGAACGGGAACAGCTGCGCTAAGACTGTGATACTCAGCAAGATCAACAAGTAAGCAAGCAGGCTTGCTACCCCCTCCACGGCTCGGCAAACGAGCGGGGGCTTATTCTTAGGGGAAAAAACCCCGTCCTACTGCGGGGGAAAACACTTCTGATCGCAGCGCACTACACTCGTGGTGTAATATGCCATTGTATCATTTGATTTTGATGTTCTGTTGCCAATAGTTTGCAAATATACAAATTACAACGGACATTGTATAATTTTTTTAAGAAGCTTTTCATCTTTTAACCGGTCTTTCTGTATCTCTCTTACCTTTTGTATTACAATGATATACCAACTTTGGTAATTTTTCTGTATTCTGTAAATTATTTTGTGCATATTTGTCTGTTTTATCATTTATTATCTTTTAAGTTTAATGTTTGTTTTACGATTTCATTTGTTATTTTATCTTCTTTGGTGCACCCTTTCGTTCTCCTTAAGAATCTCGTCTTTGTAAATATTTTATTTACTACTGAGTATCTTTTGTGGGTACCCAAATTTTACTGCTATCTAATAATAAGGCATTGCCATTGTTTTATAAAATGTATGGTGGCACCAATTTTGATTTTATTTTTTTACTAATTCCAACGCATAAATAGTTTAATAATCTTAATATTCGTTCAATAACTTTAATATAAATGTTGATCTTATTGAACCTTTTAAAATGCCATTGTTTTTGTTTTTTCTATTGAAAAGTTAATCTTGCGTTCTGGACATTTGGTTTAATCGTTGTAAGTCATCCTCTGTTTTCTGCACTGTCTTCAGAATATAATAGAATACTTGTCATGGTTTTCTATTCATTTTAATTTCAGCATTTAATTTATATTTCTATCTTTGCACAGACTTGTGTTTTCCCAAACTTATATAATCTATGTGGAAACTATCTCCCCATGCCCTTACTTCTAGTTGGTTGAGACCAGTAATATTCTTCTAGTAGTGATGGATAAAGTTACTTTGTGCCTCGACTTAAGAGCGAGAAGGAGTAGCGATGTCTTGGAGTAAAGATATTTCAGCTAGCTACCCCTCCTTCCCCTCGCCTCACCCATGGTATAAGTTATGTTTTATTTATTATAATTCTCTTTAGAAATTTTGCTTTAGATATATGTAAATGAAATGCAAGTGTGCATGACAATGTTTTATATTACTTTCCTTATAGTGCTTTGCCATTAGATTTCTTCATCGTAAAGTAATATTGAATGCACTTTTAGTGAGCGTTATACGTCTGTTTGTTTCTTTGGTTACAATAAATGAATGTTTAATTCGTCTCCCGAAAATAACGCTATTTTTCCCGGTCACTTTAAGGTGCGTTGCTTAGTTCATGTATGCGCTGGCATTAACGGAAAAGTCCCCGCATATCCTAAAGAAGGAGAAACCTACAGCTCATTGCAATGAATTTCAATAACGGATGATCCTGTGAGTTTGTGCCAAACTTTGAATGTTAAAAGGGCCAAATTTTGCTAATCAACCCACACTATTACTGTAAACAAATGAAAAAGGCATCTCTCCCATGGCATTTGATATTCAGTTTTACCCCATTACAACTTTGTATTAAAACTTCTGGAGTTTACAGAGTGAACATTCATTACTTACCTGTAGGTTAATAGTAAGGTCTTCCCATGCCATTATTCTGGGCTTCATGTTTAACTTTTCACTTGCGTTTTTCAAAGCAGCGCTTGCAGACATGTGGCAACGGTAGAGACAGCAAGGGTTAGGGTTCATCAAGCATACGGGAAAAAGGGTGTGTATGCATTGGAGAAGGCTGTACTAATCGATAATACACCCGAATAACCAACCGCTAGCAATAACTCATACTATGGAGCAACTCAGTGCCCTGTTTGGAACATGTTACAGGAGAATGTACTTCACCCTAAAAAAATCCACCAGATTTTGGACCACAGATCAAGTTTTATATATGGTTTCTACAGAACTGTGCAATAGAACCATTTTTTCAAATACTTTTGAGGTCTGTTTCACACTAATCGGCTACTTTTATAGTCGAGATTACGTAAATCCTCTTGCTAGTTTTCTGTTAACATATGGGCTGGTGAACTAAAGCTCTTCTAATAAAGCATTTACTACCACAACCTCTAACTGACCACGTACATAAATAGTTTTAGCAGCTGGCATTGCCTCAGTATGAAGGAGGTTCCACATCCTTCATTCTAACGGATATGATTCCAACACGATGGAGCGCTCGTCACTTTACACTTGCCCTGCGCAAGCCACTGAAATTCTGGTTGATGGATAGGAAGAGGAAGCCCTTTTGCTTGGCCGTCCCTTGGACTATTTCTCTGAAGCATGTGGAAAGTCTGGTGTTTTGAACACCAGTGAACAATGCAGAGACATCCTAGCTGCATATGACGCCATTCCAGGTTGACCAGATATTTTTAACGAGTGCAACGAGATGGGTGGCGCCATCCAAACCACAGTTTTGTGAAGTACTGTTTTATATATTGTATCATTAAAATCTCTAACAAAATAGCACGTATATTTACGGTATCTCCTTGTACCCCATTCTGCAAATGAATAAAAACACGTGTATCATGATGGGAGTGACCAGATATGGCTTGTTTAAAAATGTGTATTCTTTTTATCATCTACTATGAAAGCTAAAGTTAGGCACAAACTCATAAAAATCAAACTACCTCATGTTGTCTAATTCTCTTATTTAATATCTCTTTTTTATTTTATTTTATTAAATCTTTCCTTTGAATCTATGAATATAAGTATCTGGTACAATGGTGTTTGATTTCTGAAAAATGTTGTTGGTATTATCTTAAACAAGAGTCCAGTTGTTACCATCTCAGAACATCAAAGATAATATAATTAATAACGAACAGTGTAATTTAAATATGCTTCTGTTAAAAAGGTCATGTTTAAACATAACCTTACTAAATAGTGGTTCAGGATTCAGTATAAAGAATAATTTTGAATTATCACTAGTTCTATGCACATTGCTCTGCCTTTTTATTTATGCATTGATAATTTCATTTTTATTGTTTCTTATCTCTTAAAATATTTCCATAACATTTTGCGATAATTTTCTGTAGAATATGCTTAGTAGATATAAAATTAAATACATTAATTCCTTTCTTTAAACTTAAGAAACAGTTTATGCAAGATTTTAAATATCAGTGTTGTTTCCACAGAAATAACGCTTTTACTTAGGCACACTGAAACTGTTTATGAACAAAGCTGGTGGGAGGAAATTAAAGATTCAAATGTTTATATCAGAAATATTACGTAGCGGACCTAGACCATTATTTACATTATTATTCATGTAATAACATACAGACTGATACACATGCAGTTCATTTTGCTTCACTTCCGTACTTTTAATCTTAGTAAGAAACTTTTTACATTAAACAAGAAATAAATTATGCATGTCATAACTTTTTTAAATACCATGTGCACGTTTAAGAGAAATTTGAATGCATAGAATGTTTCAGAAATAATGAAAACTTTCATGTCATGTTTCTTATTCAATTAAATTAGGTGCTAGTAAAGAAACTTGGGTGAAATGTATTTATCGTTTTATTGCTAATTTTGGCGTTTGTTGTGCTTTCTATGGCTGTTTTAAAATTCATAAAGGCTGTAAAGTTCTTGGATAGAATGTAAACCTTTGGAAAATGTTCACAGAAGAATATGCTAAGAGAAAAGCATATCAATATAGAACTTCACAATTTAACTTTGACACCGACGGTTTTTGTTTATTTATTTATTTATTTGTAATTGCTTTTAAATCGGTAAAGTGCTTGATCTGTGTTGAGCTCTTTTCGCTCATTAGCTCTGTAATCTTTTGTATCACAGTTCCTTCTTTACTTTTAAGCTTTAAGCTTGTCTTTCGATATTTCTGGTTTTGCCTTTGGTGGTGATAGGCGGATGACAATGAGAGGGTTCGGACGGAGATGAGTCCTCTTCATTATTAACAATGTCTCTTTTTCTTCAGGATGTTTGTCAAATGAAGGCAAGTAAAGCGAAGGATGTCTAAAGTGCCGGCAGTTTCTTCTTCTTCTTCTTCTTCTTCTTCTTCTTCTTCTTCTTCGTGTTGCTCGAAGAGCGTTATTTGATTTAGTTGAAACACTACCTAACTCACAAATTGGTGAAGGAGGAATGATATTTATCTTTACTACGTGTCAAGTAAAACAAGCGCAAATGTAGTTAGTTAGCAAATTCACCGGTGTCACTGGTATCATTATTATCGCCTCTTTTTTGGTTTTATTTATTCTGGAATTTAGTTTCGGTCTCATTTTACTCTGTTCTAGATCAGCTATCAGCTAGTTCTTCTCTCAATTGACACGATGGTGTTCTTTCCTTATTAGTAGCTGTGGGGGCTACGGCCTCTCTAAGCAAAGTAGTAGTTAAGCTTACAACAATTGTAGGCTGTTATTGTTTGAGTAGCAAGCATCCGGTTTACATGTTACATTTGCTGCCAAGAGTTTATAAGTCAAGAACGTATTTCTAAAGTGTATGTTATAAGCACCAAAACTAGAATGAAGTGAAATTAAGTTATGTTGATATTGGACTGTAGACAACAGCTCTCCTCTTACTATAAACGAATATAAATACTTGAAAAGTATTAAGTTAGAACATAATAACCTCTTCAGCTGTGTTAAACAGTTAACGAAAGAGTTTGTGTTCCAAAAAGAGCAATAGAGCAAAGAGATAAATTAGTTCAATAAAACGACGGTGGATATATTAAAAGTTATTAAAATATTTTTAAAATTCACATTGAGAATTAAGCAGCGTTTTATATTATGACGAACGCATTGTTGAAGCTTTTGCGCTGTGTTAATTTATTACAGGGGAAAAAATGACCGCTGGTGGCGATTGGTTGTCAGAAATTTCCAGAAGCAAGTCTTGTGTTTTAATCTGAATGGTGGTTGGGGGTTACGGCATATAAGTATCAAATCGTGCATAGATAGGCTATCAAACGGGTTGGACGTGTCGTGTGTCACAACTCAGAAGCGAAACTCAATATTGTGAAAGGAAGTGCGTAGAAATTGTTAGCACTCACTCTTTGATAATCTGTAAGAATGTTACAATCAATGTGATATAGTGAAACACATGAATATGAATTAAACCAGCATAACCAAGCGAGTTAACAGTTTCGTCCTCGTGTTTTAGATGTCAAAGAATTATGTATTTTTGAAAAAGGAAACATTCCCAGTTTTCGGGAAGGGATGCGCCTGTACACGTGTGGAAGCATTGCCCTCGTTTTTTTCGTATCGTTAATACGGGTCTTTTTTGTTTCAGATTCAAGAGGAACCTGTACTTTTGGTGTCTGTACTTCAGGAATGTAAGTAATGCATTGAATGTACGAAGATATTTTGTGTGGATGTTTCAGTAACACTTGAGAATTATTCATAATGATATTGCGCTATCAGAACTTAAGCGGTGAAGTTTTCTTTTGTATAATTATCCTGCACATTTCAACAACACATAAATGTTGTTGCACTTCTGAATTCTCAAGGACCTCAATTGCATCCCGTGCGAATGATTATGCACACCATGAGATAACCGAAGTACCAACATTTTTAAAATTTTAAAACGTAAATATTGCATCAAATGAACTTTAGATTGGAAGAGACGAAATTAAATATCGGAAAGACCATCACTCAAGAACAGGCGAGCACCAGCGCAAATTATTTTGCATTTTTGGAATCTGTGTTATCTCTGCTAAGAGGGATATGTAGTGCGATCATTTTAAAAGAGGAGAACACCTTGGCATAAGTGTGTACACATATTGTTTGTAATGATAATCCGACTCCTTCTATTGTTACCTTGATGGGGAAGGCAGAGAAGGATAAGGGAAAGCGTTCTTCAGATGCAGAAAGTTCCTGTTGCTATTGCGATAACGCAATTTAACAATGTCGAAGTTATTTTTCTAGAGATATGACACAGTCACTCCATTACTTAAGTACAATATGTAATGGGCATGGAATGATGTGTAATTTTGTCCAAGAACTTCTTTTTTCAGGTATGGAGTTATTTAACGTGCCGTAAATCTAAAACACGAGATCCATTATATGAAGTTCGTCCCGAAGAACTTGCGCTCGAGTACTTTACGTTCCGAAAAACCTGTCAACCTCGGTGGGGTTTAATTCTCAAACTTCAAACCCAGAGGAGAGCGGTTACCCCTAGACAACCGAGGCCCACTGCTATTTATGATTATTTATTAAATTTGTAAAAACATCAGTCAAGAGCTAAGCAGGTGTAAAATTTCCATGCTACTCGTTTCTATAGGCAACGAAATACTTGATGGAGTTACTGGAAATACGAACTGCAGGAACACGTGGGTATACATGTTTTAAACTGAACGGACTGTATCTTATTTTAGTTGATGCTTTTCCATTCAGTCTGCGTTAACAAATGTCACATTGAGAAAATAAAAGGAAATTATAAATGTGGAAAGGATCAGTTTCAAGAGCAATCAATTTGCGAAGTCAGCTTCTGTTGAGAGAAAAACACGGAAAAAGGGATGAAAGAGTAGGAAATCAGAAGAGATCATTAACCTTTCCAAATTTATAACGTATATATACATACATATACTATATATATATACTATAAAAGAAAAATAAAAATAAAGTAACACCATTAACAACGTAACAAATTAACTGTAATTATAAAAGTAGAAAAGGATCAAACACTAAGATAAAGTCCCACTTGAGATCGCTATATTTCGAACTCGTTAAGTTCTTCTATGGCACGAAGACAAGTGACGAATATATATATATATATATATTATATATATATATATATATACCTATCAGGACCCCTCCATGGATGTTGATCCTTCGCTAGGTCTTCTATCATACTAGACGTCAGCGTAGATTTTCCAATGAATAAATTCCATCACTGCACGCCGCTCACCGCAAACCTGGCCTTGCAACTCATACGATGAACGAGAAAATGAAATGATGCACAGACAATTCTTGCAAAGTAAATATCCGACTCGCATTCGCTTAAGCGACCAGGTGAAAGCACGAAAAATCCTAAGGTAAGGTTGGCTAAGGGGCTTGAAGCCGGTCCTCCCGAATGCGAGTACAAAAAGACAACTGCTAAGCGCCTCGCTAGTCTTGTTCAAGAATTAGCTTTTGAATTGCCCTGACCTGCCCTCAAAAATGTGTCAGGAGGTGATGAAGCGATATGATTTTATTTTGTTACGTAGTCAGTTACCCATTTATTCCTAATTTCTTTTTAAGATACTAGGGCATGTTTATTGTTATTTTTAAATGTCAGCATCATAACAATGTTTTATTTTCAAAAACTGCTTAAACCTTAAATAGCGTAAAGTAAGGCATACTTATTTTATCAACATTTTATTCTTAAATGTGCTCTTTTGATAAAATTACACTAATTAAATAAGAGCTATGCTTGTGTAATGACATGCTAGACAAATAAACGCAATGCATATCTATCAGTTGATACTTTGAAGTACGAACCAGCGTACAAATATTTATATTATTAAAATATATAATCTCTTATACATGATATAATCTCTCTTCGGTAGATACTGGTATGTCCATTATCTCCAAGGATGAGATATATAAATATTATGGTAGGATAATATTTAAAAATAATTTATGCATTTTGAAAACAGAATGAATCTTCATTGTAGAACACTTAATTATAGAGTGAATGGTTAATATTGGCTACCAAATGAATTGGTAGGATTTGATAATACTAACCTGTTCTGAAATATGTGGCACCATTAATGTTTCTGAAAAATATCCGCAATATTTTACTTTTAATCCAATAATGAATCTGTCGTATGCTTTTAGTAAGTATCAAGATTTTCTCGGTACTAGTAAAAATCTTTTTTTTTTTTTTTTTTCCCCCCAGCTTGGACTAAATTTTCTTGCGGTAAAACCGTCTTCGTTAACAGCAATAAAATAAATACACAAAATAAATAACCGTTATCAATTTAACAATGTCATAAGTATAATAAAATGGCATCGACTCTAGAGCAATATATTAGAAAATCGACATTAGAATTAATTTTATTTCATTAATAACTTTTAATAATTTTCGCATATAAAAATAATTTATGAACTTTATCACTTTATTTGTAAACATTTAACCATGCAATATTACAAACTAATGTCATAACACATATCATTTATGTTGTCGGGGTGGCTGTCTACATGCTAGGCAGTCCTACCAGCACAAAACGATTTTTCTCCCTCTGTGGTGCCCAGGCTGACTCAGATTCACACCGCCTGTGGTCCAAACGAGTACCCGGGGAGTTTCCTTCCATTCAAATTCGTGCGGGATGAAAGCAAAGCACACCGTCCCAAAGGATTCGATTCGCAGCTGCTTTTAGGGCTGGAGTGTGCTCATCCTTTAAAGGAGATATTTTCTCTTTGTGTTTGTACTTTACTTTTTAAATTGGCTTCGGTTTAGGGGTAGTATACCCCTTAATACCAGTTGATTTACAATATTGAAATTAAAAAAATATATGAAACATATTTTTATGTGCCATAATAAATAAGATAATTTAATATAATGATGATTTTTAAAAAATCTCCTTTCTGGCAGAAAATAGTTTTTTGTAATTTCCTATTACATAGTACTATAAGATAGAAACTACGATATTTTCTCCAAAATACGGCGATCCTGGTGGTGTAGTGGTAGCCATACTTACCTCCTAAACCCAAAATCTCAGGTTCAAATCCTCCCAGGACCGATGGATTTTTTTCGGGCGTAAAAATCCTAAGTATGGTTCCCTTCGGAAGGGAAGTAAAGCCGTGGGTCCCGTGTCGTACATTTACGGCACGAAAAAGAACCTCAAGACTGAAAAAAGAGGCCTCTGAGCAAAATTTGTCGGCCGTTTCCGCCCTGATTTGAATGGGACGCTGATGACCTGAGATGTTAAAGAGCGTCCGTAAATAAAACAAATCAAGCTCAAGCTCTCCAAACTACAAATATTTTTCGATAATCTCAAAAGACATGTAATTTTCCCAAAATTCACGGTTTTTAAAGTGACTAGACTGATTCCATTGAAAATTATTTACAATTTACAATTCAAAATATTTACCATGCTTATAACATTGAAAGTAATAAACCTAAGATATTTGGTTTTTTAAAAAAAAAACAATAAAGATATTTTCCCTCTTGCTATCCAGGTTACAATTTCTGTCTCTGAATGTGCGGATTGTATCTTTATTTAATAAATTAACAAGTGAATAAAATAGTTTGAGGCATGGGACTATATGCATGCATTGCATCAAGGTGCATACTCTTGTCATTCCTGAGTTCAGTATTCGACAGGAGCAGAACTGAAACAAAAGGACAGGCTTAAGCGAGAATTCAGCGCTCACCGAAACAGATCTGCAAAGTATGTGCGTCAACAGCATGCTGGGCCTTGAGGCAAGGCCTAAACTTGACCTCCAGGTAACCTTGAAATATGAGGAGGCTACATGGAGATTGTGGTTTGTGTTTATCCTTTGCATGATCTACATCCCGTACAAGAAGAAGTTCGTACTTCCTGAAGACACCTGTCAAAGAGAAAAAGGAGGACAAGAACATAAGTATCCTCACGGAATTGTGAACAGTATGTAAGCTGATGCAGGCGCAAGTATAACTAATACACAATTATTTAAAAATCCAAGTTCATTTTGCTGGAATTAGCGTCTGACAAAACGACGTATGTGCACATTTTCAAAACTCTCTGTGTTCCATGATTCATTTGCATTTAACGTCAATGTTTAGAGAATTATCCGGG
Organism: Metallyticus violacea; assembly: GCA_030762175.1. NCBI lineage: Eukaryota > Metazoa > Arthropoda > Insecta > Mantodea > Metallyticidae > Metallyticus > Metallyticus violacea. The sequence continues at coordinate 1,552,986 of CM060841.1, read as the reverse complement.
TCTCCCCACGTTTCTGTCTAGGGGGTGAAAGTCTTTACTACATCAAACAACCCGTTGGAAAGGCATTTACTTCAGCTATGCATCGGCCAGACTTCTAATCTAGAATGAAGTTAATAGGACATCCTCTTTCAAACACTTTGTTGTTCATGCCATCTCTTGAACTTATGATTAATAAATAATAATTTTATATCTCAGTAGCAAAATACAAAGCAATTTGACCTTCGATGGAGGGACTGCCGCATTTAAACCATGGCTTCACGTCTTATCAACATTAACGAATGAAGCGCACCTCTGTCTACTGTTTAATTCGATATTCTCATTATTGTTTTTGTTCTATATAATACGAAAAAAAAAAAAGAGAATAGCTTGGAAAACATGTACATTCTAGAATTAAATATAACATTATTAAAACTACTTTGTCCTACGTGTGCTTTATATGTCACGTTTAGTTCAAATCTGTTTCTGGTAAGGTTTGGTTAATATGAACATTACATATTTGTTCTTAATTAATTCACTGAACTAAATTTGTAAATTGTTACACTTCGTTTTGTTTCAATATTTACACCACCTATCAAAAATATTTTATTTTTGTGTATTGTTTTTCTGTCCTCTATGATTATTTGCAAGTGGACCTTATGAAATGCAACTATACTCTATCTTGTTCTTATTCTTCTTCCACAAGTTATAAGTCTGTAGACCTATTCCGTCCTCAATTAAACTAGCACACTCCATTTTGCTCTAGATCTCCCTACTTGGCGATGTCCTCTAGGTTTATAATTTAGTAAAATTTTAGGTATCCGTTCCTCTTTCATCCTTAATATATGTTGCAACCAATTAGTTTTATTTCCAATAGTTTTTTTCATTTTCATTTCATATATATTAAAAATCTCCTCTCGGCGGTTTATATTCTTTTCCTGTCTATTCTATTCATAAACCAGTTTTTACTTACATGTGTTACCATTGACACTGGTATTATTTTATAGAATTTCATTTGTGTTGCTTTTGAGTCTTGTTCTTTAATGTTCTCCTTGTTGTTCCATTAATTTGTCTTAATTTATTTAGGTTATATTCAGATTTTCATTTTAATGCACATTAAAACCTAAATAATTAAACAGACTGGAAACTAGATCTTTTCATTTGATACATATTTATGAAATAATAATGTGAATTCAATGTTTCCCTTATCGTAGTTCGCTTCATCTTCTTTGTTTAATGACGAAAGCTTTCGATAAAGAAAAGTGTTATTAATTATGAGTTTTTTTTAACCTAAATGCTCACGTCAAGAGATCATAAATCTTTAATTGCTTGTTCTTAGGCGCTCTACATTATTTATTTATATGAGATTTCGAAGGTTCTGTATGTAGAATTGTACATTTATTTTCAAAAATTTTGGTCAATTTTTATTGTGAATCCTCCGTATTCATGTGTACATAGAACATTACAAAACACTTCACTATTTTCCCAACAGATAGCTCTGGGGAGTGTGAGAATCATAACTTTTTAAAGATGAATTATCTCCTAAAACCTTAGAAAGCTGTAAAGACGTTCAAGTTGTGTGGGCAGTGGCGCTGACCTGTCGGAACTATAACTGAGTTCCTCTTCTGTAAGTTACTTAATGAAATTATTGACAATGCCAGGAGAATAACTCACCATTGAGTGCTTCATAATAAAAATAGGACCAACAAATCGAATCCTAGAACTAACAAGTCATACTCCAAATGTCTGATCATGTGTGGCATAACATACAAATAGAGATGGTTGATTGTTCGATGACCATATTCATACGTTTTATGAATTGATGTAGTCGGAGGGACAAATACAAGTATCCGTATAAAAGGTAAAGTCTTTTCTGTCAAATTAAATTTTGAAATCATTTGCAGTAGCGTAATCGTTTTCGATCAAGTTTCAGCTCTTGTTGCTTTGTAAAGAAAAGTTCTAATTCTCTTCGAACGGATATATATATATATATATATATATATATATATATATATGAATAGTGTTTAATGCACATTTTACTGCTGAGGCATCCAGATGGTGGACACTGATGGTACATGAAATGAAATAATAAATTGCAAAGAATTGTTTTATAAGGAAGAAAGGGTTCCAAGTCTAAATTTAGGGTACCTTCCAGTTACGAAACTGAGAAAACCCTAGACTCAGTTAGGGAGGACGGTCTTGGCGGGACTCGAACCGCAGTCTCCCGCTCACGAGCCCTATCTTTACAACTGCAAATATTCTATCGTGTATTTTTGAATTAAAGGATTGTCAACTATAAAATGTCACAACGAATAATGTTTTTATTCTAACCAGCACGGTCGTGAATCTAAAGTTATAGTAAAGTAATAAAGGCCTTCGATAGTACAAATGCATAGGCCTTTTATGAACACCCTGTAGCTTTATTTAAAGTGAGTTTCTTGAACATGTCTTTAAACCAGTCAATTTTCTTAGGGAATGTGAGTTGCTCTTTTTCGTTGTATATAAAGATACGAGTAAGCAGCAATAGTTCATTTGTAGCTAAAAGAATTACAAAAAATAAAACAAAACTTTTAATGCTCATACAAAGACTTTACGTAAGGTGATATGAAAATGTTAACTCCTACAGCATTCCTCCTTAGTCTTTATTATTGGCAGCGAGAGTTACCTCGATAGCCAACTCACAATTAAACGGTATCAACACTGGGCAAGTTAATTCGATTAAGACTACAGAACTGTGCGGATTAAAAGCTGTAACGTCAATAATAGTTACAGAAAAGATCAATTTCTCCATTACAACAGTGTTTAGAAACATTCATTAATCCGAATAAAGTTCAAATTACATCTAAGGGTGTGTTACCTCTGATTGAAACCGACCATTTGTCATCTCGGGCTATCGGAATAAGGCTTTCCAGGCCTCTCCATTATTCACAAAAAGCAAAGACAGTAATTGCATTTAGTAGTATGGAGGAATAGACTGTCGTTAAAAGCAATGAAAGGACTAAATGTGCTCTTTGTAGATGAATGTGTCAACTACTGGAAATGTTCAAGCAAGCAGTGGTTACTTTAATACATAGCAAATCCGACAAGATAAATCATATATAATAAAACCTCACATTAGAAAAATCGTTTAGAAAAATAAATTATAAAATAAATGTATTAATACATAACAAAAGTGTGTACTCACTTTATAACTTTTCTGAAAATAATATGTAGCTCTGAAATGCTAATGCTTCATAATATATAAATTTTTTATTACACATTTGAAAATACCAGGATTTTTCATCAAATAAAACCATAGCATTCACCTTTAAAATGTTACAAGTTTGATTATTTTGGTTAGCCATATTTTGCTGGTATTTCATTCCTAGAAGAATTAATTTTGAATACATAGATGTTTGCTTTCAACTTTCCTGACTATGATGTTTTATTATTTTATTCATAATTATAACTTAATATAAGCTGTATTACTTTTATACTTATATACTTATATATAACTTAATATAAGCTGTATTGCTTTTATGCAAAATTGAACATGTTATGTACACGTTTTAATTACGATTTCCAATTATTATTATTATTATTATTATTATTATTATTATTATTATTATTATTATTATTTGTTTTTCTTTGTATGTATGTTAAGTTATTACTTTATTAATTAGTTTAATAGATATTAAACTAATTAAACTAATTAAACTGTTTTATTGCATGCAACAGAAGCATTTTTTAAATGTCACTACTTTTTCCCAATCAAATAGCATAGATAACTATAATAATAGATGGAAAGCCCCGAATAGCGCGCTGCATTCGGTCACAGTGGCACTTTTAGGGAACGCTCTACTGGCGCATGCTCCGGTGGCTCAGTCGCCAAAATAAATGTTCGTTACTTCCACGAACAGCTTGCAGTTCTTTGTTCCGTGCATTCTCTTTTTACTTCTGTATACGATCTGGAGACTTTTCTTCTTTTTCTTGATTGTTTAACACTCCTCGCTGATTAGCATATTTATTATTATTATTATTATTATTATTATTAGTAGTAGTAGTAGTAGTAGTAGTAGTAGTAGTAGTAGTAGTAGTAGTAGTATAATAATATTGGAAAGTATTAATTATGATCCAGTTGAGTTTGGGGATTCCCGGTGACTTTCACTGCAGTACATCTCTCAGCCGGACACATCACACAGGCTCAGTAAATTGCAAGCAGACGCAGCTTCAAGCTCAAAGCAGAGTCCATCTGGAGGACACGCCCTTTTCTCCTATTGCTTGCAAAAGTGAAGGGAGGTAACATTGAGGAGTTATTCGTATATATATATATAAATAAGACATTCACAGTTTCTGATGTGTTTCAAGAGCATTAAACGAAACTATAATACATTGAATGTAGATGGTTATTTTCCCTGTATATTTATTGCTTCTTCTCCTATGCCACTACAAACCGGGATTGGCCCATGGCCTACCGCAGCGACCTGTGTTTCCTGCACTTCCGTCCTAGCACGCGGCTTTCTAGATCGAAGAACGCCACCTTACCATTAGGCAGCTCCCAAATTATCCTCACGAGACTTTGTGGACCATTTTCCAGAGCTCTCTAACCTAGAATAATTCCTAAGCGGGTGTCGGGAATCGAACACGGGGGCTCGTGGCCTGCAGTCAGCAAAGCTAAGCCTAGGCCAAGGAAAGGTTCAGACGTGCTGCCAGCTATCTTCAGATTTTATTAACGAATACTTGTAGGTGTTTTGATAATTCTATTTCCAACTAAACTCCAATGTTTGAGAATATGTTATCACACTATGGAAATAACATGGATAGAAATAAAATAATTACTTGTGCACTTAAAATTGAAAACTACATATCTCAGTACCGTATTGAACACCTACTAATAAAACAAATTACGACGTATGAAATTAGTAACAACTTACATAATTGGGTCTGGCAATACGAACAGGATAATTGCCAGGGATTTATGGGATATTCTCGCTTGATTCAATAAATGCAAAATAGGTATAAGCCACTAATTTATGACTATATATAACTGGTATATGTGGGTCAAGATTTTTAAATTTTAAACACAAATATACGGCTTTATTGGGCATCAAAGCTATATATGGACTTCATTATCACGTTGAAACCAGGTTATCTAAAACCTGTCATATTAAACGTTGCCTGGAAACCGTTTCGGATCAATAAGCATTGGTGTTGTAAATCAATGTATTATTTTGCAAATATAGCAGAATAAACTAACACTTTATATACATTCTACATTAAAAGGCGGGTTATTAAAATACAGTTAATTATCTACAATAATGGACCACCAAACTAAAGCCTTTTACTAATATTCTGAATTCATTTAACATGGTAATTGCCTTTCCTAATGGAATTTCATTATAAACTGCGGAACAAGCAAGCAAGAATAATAATTAGTTTGACAATTTGACTTAGCTAATGAACATTGAACCAAAAGAGATCAAGAATCAAGATTCAGTTATTGAGAATGAATTCGGTTCTCATTATTCGGGTTTCGTTGTGAGCGAATTTTGTGTGCATTATGAACAGGAAATTACACTAACTGCCAATAAAGATGAGCGATCTCTCAACTGATTTATTTGAAATGTGATTATTTTCACACACAGACTAGGACAAGGTTATCTAGAATTACTCCTATCTAGCTTAGCTTAAAACGTGGCTTGTGTGAAATAAACCTAAAAGTATGGTTAAGCATGAAGCAGGGCAGCTTGTGCCATCTCTTAGGGATAACACCTCTTAATCAAGATAACCTTAGAACTCTCCGGGGTTCGGGCCATAATGGGCAGAGTACGGTAGATTAGATGGTAAGAGTATTGCACGGTAAGTCCAAGATCCATGGTTCGAGCCTCTGTCGTGATTTCCATTTTGTCTATTAGCTGTGTTTCCATATTAAAAGATTTATTTTAAGTTATAGTATTCTTAAGAATTAAATTTTTAAAAATCTTTATAAACCAAAGAGTTAACATTACTTTAAAAGACACTTATAGAGAACAGGAAAGATTGAACTTCTGTGCCGTCTTAAGTGGGAAATTGTTATTATTATTGTTAATAATAATTCATTTTCATGACAAAGACCTCATGACTGTTTCGATTCAACATTACACCGTCTTCTGCGATTGCCTAGTACTATTTTACCATCAGGAATATATCTTAGTGTTTTTTTAGGGATACATTGATCTAAGTGTTAGATTCACCTTCTTTTATAATGTTTAATACGATGCAGCAAGGGTTTTACTTGCAATTCTTCTTTGTATGTGAATCTATTCTCAAGAAATTAATTTAGAAGGCTTATAATCGGCTTTCGTTTTTCTACTTAGAGATGAACAATCGTTATCATGTAAAAATAACGGCATTGCTTTATTAAACTTCAATATTGTGTTACCTTACTATTCTAGGTGCTCATGTTCTTTGTATTGTACCAGATATAAAATTTGTTTCAATATATCATTAATAATATTTTAAAGCATTATTATTATTATTATTATTATTATTATTATTTACAATGAGCTCTTTCTGGGCCCAAAATTTTCAGATTCAAACCTGGAGGTGAAAAATAAGTAAAGTCTTTAGGGAGGGATTTTAAAACATAAGTTCCGACACGTTAAAGGACTCCACATTTGGAAAGAGAGAGACCTGTACAAAATTACCGTCCAAGTAATACCTTATCATTGCACTAATAGGTACTTGAGGCGGTGGGCTGACCAGCTGTCCGTCTGTAACTTCGAGTGGTTCTTATTGTATGTCAAAACTCGGAGTAAGTTTTATATACTTTTACGTTGATTATTATTTTAACACTAAATTTTACGTTAATAATCGGACATCTTTTGTAATGCCAGGATTTAAATCAACTTAACTCTACTAGCTGTAGCTCTCTCTGTATCAGGTCGGTCCTGGTGGACTACTGGTAACCATACTTGCCTCCTAAACCCAAGATCACGGTTTCAATCCCGACCAGGATCGATGGATTTTTTCGGGCATAAAAATCCTAAGTAAGAATTCCTTCAGAAGGGAAGTTAAGCCGTGGGTCCCGTGTCGTAGATTTTGGTACGAAAAATACCTCAAGCCTGAAAGAAGAGGCCTCTGAGTAAATTTATTGGCCGTTTTACACCCTGAATTGAATGGGACGCTGATGACCTGAGATGTTAAAGAGCGTACATAAATAAACAAAATCAACAACTCTCTGTGTCGGTTGCAACTGCGAAATGCCGATATGTTTGTTATCGCAGCTTTCTCCTTAATTTTCCGTCTTAGGAATATACACGTGTACAAAAAGTTCCCTCAAAGAACTGCAAGATCACGTTCAAATATATAAATTAATGGTAGCAACCTAGCCTGTAAATCTACATTTTCCCTTCCTGTTTAATGAAACAATTTTATTATACAAGTAATTACATTTTCATCTAAACATAAAATTAAATAAAAATCCTTTATATTTTCTGAAACTCCTTTGTGAACGTAGCAATGGTTAATTACAAGATTTGTCAACAAATAGGCATCATTGCATATTACGAGTGACTGATAAAAACAAAAGAAGAATACAATACAACACTTGTTCGGTTCAGGTTATGCTAACAGTATGAGTGCATCTACTTTTGCCTACATTTGATTGTTCGATGTATCTAAATTGTTGTATATTATGAAATAAAATCTCATAGCTAGGCAGACTACGCTCAAGAAGTGCAATGAGCATTTTTAATTAGAGTTTAGCGCCTGTTTTTATTGCCGAAGTAACACAAGCGATATATATGAAATGATAAATTGAGAAAATGTTATTTTATGAAAGGAAGCGTTCTAGGCCTAAGCTTTAGAGTGAGTCACCGGCATTTGCCATTAATGAGGACTGAAGAAAACTTGGAAAAAGATCGCTGAAGGAGAACGGTGCTGGCGAAAATCGAACCCCCGATGGAAATTTAAGACCTAGGCCAACCGCAGTAGTGCAATGAACAAAGGAGTGCAATATTTCCAGTAAGTTGCAGAGATTATTGCTTAATACTGGAATTTGGGGTGTAAATAATAATAGTAATAATAATAATAATAATAATAATAATAATAATAATAATAATAATAATAATAATAATAATCATTTTCTTAATTCGATTGAAATATTTAACGAAAGAGAACGCTCCTGTTCGCCACTCAGCCATTTGGCATCTCCACCTTTTTTTTTTTTTTTGATTGATTTATTTATGGACGCTCTTTAACATCTCAGGTCACCAGCGTCCCCATCTCATCTCCACCTGAAACGGTAAACTTTACAAATAGTCAATTTCTTGGCACGAAGTAAAAGTAATTATCCGTAGAGCAGGCTTGTTAAATTCATTATGAGTTTAATGTTTTTCGTACAGTGTCATAAAACGTGTGTCAAGTTTTTGCTTCATTTGTAAGCAAACAAGCGCTGCTTGTGACATTAAACACATTGCTACTTATCGAAGAATGGGGAAGTTTACTGTATCATTCCATTTTATACTTCTAGATTTGTTTCAAACAAGACTGTATAAATTTCAAGTTATATATGTATTTATCTTCTTGAGTGTATGAAATTATATAAAACTGCTACCCGTAAACCGTCCAGCATCCGCCGATCATGATCGCACAGCCAGTAACGCTTGGGACCCGAGTTCGAGAGGTTTCAAACCCCTTGGTACCGACTATATTGACCTTGAGTTTTTTCGTGGTTTCTCCTGTCGCTTAGGCAAATGCTCAATTCTTATTTTCCACAAAATTTCCGCTATCCCACTTCTCTTTTCATTTTGTTGATTCTTTTCCAGAAGCTCCAGGCGAAATGGGTTGGTGCCTTGTGCAGTGTGACGGCAGCGTGCGCTTTGGAAAAGTTTCTGCCCTGGTGTCTAGTGTGAAAGGGGTTCAAATCCTTAGAGAGGAACCCTCGCCAGGGTTGGGTGCTATATCTGGGAACAATGTTAGGGATTCCGTCTATGTTTATGCATCATCGCCACTGGATCTGGCCACCCGGTGTCACCCTTTCCCCCGGAGGTGCCCCCACTGGACACAAACAACCAGTACTTGATCAAGACTGAAATGGCTTCCCCCACTCCTACACATCCAATAATATTCAGCTCTCAATTTGCAATTCATGGTGAATATTTTGCTATAATGGTAAATCAAAAAGTAGTGGTTCATAATTGTAGTTATTTTAGGTGAATGAGTAAAAATAGGTAAGATATGAAACACTTTGATATAAAAACCAGTACTCTTTGTATTTTTTTTTTTTTTACACAATCATCAAAGCTATTATTCATTTGTCATAGTATGATAAAAAAAGGAATATTTCCATAGTTATACGACAGAAACTGACGTGCTGCTCTAGAACCGTTTTATTTTTGTTTTTCTTCCTCTCCCCTGTTTCCCAAGAGTGGGGACTATGTTGCCTATACAACAGGTTATTCGTTTCATACACAGGCATACTTCATCTGTGATGTTGACAAGTTCTGCATAAGAAGTCGAAACTCAGTACCCTCGCCATTTTGTAACTAACTGAATAAATGTTCCGTTCCACAGACCAGTGTTATTTAGTCGTGCCTCACTAGCGGCGCAAACGTTGCAGTGAGTAGTATGTCTTTGTTTTGAAGCAACAATATATAGAAACTTACTTTTTGATTCACCCTTGTCATTTTCAGTGTCGTTAATGTTAAATGATATTTAAACAAGACAGTTTTAAATGGCAGTGAGCAGAGTAAAGGTGCTAAACTGTTCTGAATTAATTCACAGATGACATTTCTGCACTCAGCACTGGTATTAAATATTTCTGTATGGCCTATTTAAGTAATAAAAATAATTTGACAATATAATCAGAAGGATGGTGTAACTTAATAACAGTATAGTTGCATTCGAATCTTCAGGACTGGCATTAGTCGTAAATAATGAGGTATAAATTCGGAAAAAGAGCTCTACCCAGTCTTCTTCAAACACTATGGAAAATTTCATGGTTGCCTTTGAGTTTCATCAGGAAAATAGAGTTGTAAAAAATGTTTATTGAAAGCGTGGTGCTAAGAGGTATTTTTAAATAATATAAAAACTCAATTTTGGAATAGTTTTTATTACTCAAAAAGATTTTTTATTGTACATTTGTGATCTAAACTTGTAGTTACATAATTCCCGAGCGCTGGCGATCATATCTTTTGTGGAATTGTTAGCACTTTTGAAGTGGCGCAAAATATTCTTGTTTTTCAAATCCTGTTGAATTCTATCAAACTATTATTGCAAATAAAAAAGCTGTAACATACTATGGTGACACTTTTAAGTTGCTCTAATACCCAAAAATCCAACTTTGCACATATGAAAAAGGCTTATTTTTAATTTAGGCTCTATATTATTAAAACTGTTGTCATGTATTACATTAAATGGATTCATTCACATTACATATATAAATAAAAACTCACAAACATTGAAATAGATTACACAAAACCCACCTGGAAACTAAACTTAGCTGTTATGCAGTTTTACTTTTCGATATTATAGCTTACACCTAAAACATCAGTGCACAGATCCTTCATAAAATATTTCATCAAATGCGTGTTGAAATGAGTGCATTAACAATTCTGTAATCCTCAAGTTAATATCGGAAATGGCTTCAGTACACCGTGCGTATTGACTAATACCCTAGTGAAACTTGTCAAATTCTATTAATTGGCTCATTTTGCATAGAGCTGATAAATAAAACACAGAAGTACAGGACACTGTGGAATTAAACAAATGCAGATGTTAATATGTCTCATATATCAATGGCACAATCATTGCACTTCGAGCAGTAATATGAAATATTTACATATAAAGGTAAGTTTTTCCGAAAGGTATTGCCAAACATTAAAATGAAATATTGAAAGAAAGAGAGGATCAAATCGACATACGTCCCTCATACCTCATTCATCGTCCTAGTTTTCTCATTCAATAACATAATGAGATTTTTGTATTTGACATAGCTGGAATTCTTGCCACTTTTACAGCAGGTTCATGCATACAATGAGCATCTTACTATTATTCTCAAAGAATTCCACAAGATGCAAACCCTCAAGCCTAATAGGGTAGCTAAAATCAAACCTCAAATGGCCATATGTTCTTCCATAGTGCATTACAATGCATGCGTTTTGCGCTTTAACTTGCGACTAACTACAAAAGTAATTTTTCAACGTCATTCGTTTACCACTTGTTGCTTTCCCTCTTCTCATAGGTTCGATCACGTGGCCTACCCATCTTCTCAGATTCCATCAACGTCTTTGACATACTCTTATGTTGAATGTGATAATCCAGATTGTGATTTCAGAAAAAAGCCATGGCATTATTACTTTTCCGAATTTATTACTCATACAACCAAGAGGTACTTATTTCACCATTGTCTGCTGCAATTATATTCTGATTGCTGTTTTAGAGGCCTGACGTTCTTCTACATAGTGCCCAAACGAACGCTTGTGAAATTTGACATTTTGAAATTTGACATTTTAATGCACAGGCCAAGTAGCGCTAGATTTGCAAAATTTACGTGATTGATTATCTTAAAGAAGTTTTGCTTAGTTTGGCGTTAATTATGGATTAAAGAACTATCTATAATCTTCTTCCCTGAAGGAGTTGGAAATTTTATGAAGGGTTGCAGAAATTAGCGAGTATTTCTAGAAAGGTAACTTCATTACTTAATGCAACATGCTAGTTATGCTAGGTTGATAAAACAACATGCTGTTCCTGCTTCTTTATAGCTATAGATATATGTAGCATTTGGAAAGTGAAACAAAAGAGTATCGAGGTTAGTTACAAGTTTATTGTAACAGAACATGCACTGCTCCTTCTTATTGTATTATTTGAACATATTTTGCTAATTTCTGTCCATATTTGGGTTTATAATTCTTATATTTTAAATACTTTTTAGTAAATTCGTTATTTGATTGTAACAGTTTTTCTTCTAATGATCATGTGCCCATTTGTAGAAACTTCTTTCTTTTCTGATTTAGAAGATTAAATCCAAACTCTAATTTTCGAACTGCCATCGGTTTGTAAAATGTAATTTGTTCTTTCTACTTTTTAATGTTGTACTCTCTAAAGTTCGGTTTTTCTCCATTTTGTGTAAATTTATATTTATTTCTTCATAGACATCAAATGGGAAATAAAAGCTAAACAAGTAACGTTGGAGACGTTTTCTGTATAATAAATATCTCTCAACTTATGGTTTCTTTTAAAGAAAAACGTGGTCCTTTGTCATTAAAATGCTCAAATAAAATACCTACATAAATTGGCGGGGGTGGCTTTTATTTCCTCCCTTGGCATCGAAATTCATATAGTTTATTCAGTGTTAATAAAATAAATTCTTTACATTCTTCTAGAAGTTCGGGAGGCCCGTCCTTCATTCTTACCGGCTGTTCTATGGTCTCTTTCTTTTCTCGGCATATTTTCAACCTCCTTTTAGCTTATTGGCTATTTTGCTATAACAATTTCATTTTGTTTCTACCTTCTTCTGTTTCGGTATTCTCTTGTATATTTGGCAATACTGGGCTTTCTCAATCTAGGTTGTGCCTGAATATCCTGCACAGAATGCCCTCGTTTTGTTCTCACCTCATTTTGACTTCTGCTGCCGTCGACTTCCATCGGGATAGTTCTCTATCTCTTAAGAATCAACTTATTGACTTTTGTCTTTGGGTTCTTCCAGTACGATGTACTTGTAGTTTGGGAGAAATTAAATTAACTTTTCTCAGGTTATTGATTCTCCTGTAAATTAGTTTCTATTTATGGGAAGATAGCTGAAAAGATAAGGTTTTCAGTTAAATACAGAAGTTAAGTCAAAAGAGCATTCATCTATATAACATTTCGTTCCGGATATAGACCAAAATACGTCTTAAGAATACCTGAGATTTCTATATAGAATGGAAGCTGGATATTTTAATAAATATTAATTAACAGTTTACATAAGAACTGGGTGATAAGCTCAAACTTAAACATACGTTATTAAATATCCATTTTCTGCGTTAGTACCCTGGCAGTCAGTAATTACTTGAATCCTCCCCGATTTTACAAATGTAACTCAGGTAGCATTTGTTTTTTAACTATGGAATTGTGTTGTGTTGTGTTGAGTCTGTTCTTCAGCTTCGCGTTGTTTTATAGAATCGTATTGTTGAAACGTATTGGCCTATATGAATAAAAAAAATGTTATAAAAATGTCATCATTACCGTTGTGAGATAACTGTATGCACACATTTTAATATTTGTGTGTGTGTGTGTGTGTGTGCGTTTACATGTTGTTTCTCCATTATTATAAGTGCTATTAAAATAGAAGTTTACTTAATACTTCATATTAAAAACGAGCTCTTTAATATAAAATAAAAAGGTTGAAATTTTTAATTTTCAAAACACTCAAAGTTAAATTTTCATCAAAACTACATTTATAAATACTTCCTTACGGTTTGGACTTGTTGAACCAAACAAGTGACAATTTTACAAATTTGTGTAATGACAGCTGCAGTTCTAATATGCAGCGTTCGATGTTGTTTGAGCACAACACCTGCAATCTTATTATCTTTAAATTCACGTTATGTTTTGTTACACTTTACACAAAACACACACACACACACACAAACACAACAACTGAACAGTTACTTCTGTTTGTAACATATCTATCATAGTTCTAACAGGTTTGCCACACTTCTAGAGTGAAACACGTTTAAATTAATAAATTATAACTAACTTAAAATGTCCTCAAGCATGGAAAAGGGTGTTGCTGAATTTAATTCTACGGTCCAACTATTATCACGCGCTAAAATGTTTTGATACATAGTTCAGACAATTTTTAGATAATGAAAAAATTATTTCACAATTGTGAGTTTATTTTAAATGAACTTTCTAAAAATAAAAAATGTATTTTTTTTTTACTTCTGAATGTGTGTGCGCAAACAGAAAATTGCTATTCGAGTCGAAGCCCTTCCCTTGTGAATATCGTTTTCAGCAAATAATTGTTCAATAAAATGCGTTCATCAGGAGTAATTTCCACTGAATAACATTAAACAAACATATTCGCTAATTAAACTTTACTTTGAAAGTTTCCGGATGAAACCCCGACGGGCAGCTTCGTCTAACAATCTGAACCAGGACTCTGGTTTTGTAAACAGGGTCTTTATCATATTTGCAGAAAATCTACTCTGAAGATAAAAGTTCATTATTACAGTTCTAGCGTGTTAAATATATAAACCGTAACATCTTAGTGGTTATATATAAGAACCAGTGTCCAATTAAATACTCTGCCTTCATCATGAGACTTCAAAGAATATTTTAGGATTACATAGTTTTGTATAAAACCTGACTAAAGCCATGTGTTTCTTTTCGGTAGCTCAGAACTTAATTGGATTGTGTCATGTGTAAAGATACAAAGATCAAAGTGAACAACGTAAACTAAGTGATTAACAATGGAAATCCTTATCAACCATTTGTGATAATCTTATGGATCAGAAGCAATATTAATTACTGGAAATGGTATATACGATGAACAGAACAGTAAAATAATTAAAAATGAAAATTTCAGCAGAAAAGCTTAAAATTAAAGGGTTTCGGATTAATAAAGATGATATACTAAAAACTCCTCAGTAGCAAAACACTGGCATTGTAGAAACTCTAAAACGAATACTAAAACACAAAGAAAGATCATAATCAATCAAGAAAGTGGGAGGGCGTTGCTTGTATCAGCACGTTTAGAAAGAAGATATGACTATGCAACACACTCAACGTAACTGTGAACAGAACTAGAAAACTAGAAAACAGAACTGTCAAGCAATGGCATAACTTTGAGCTACCCTTAAGCGATTTTTTTCTAACAGTGAACAATGGCACGAACAGAAGGGATTGTCATGTGAGTCACCAGTTGCACGTTGAGTGTGAGTCTTTCGACAAAATGCGGTCTGTCTCGAAGATTGGTGATTCAATCATCACTGGAGGTGGGTCGGCGATAGACAGCGAGGGAGTCAGTCACAGAATTTGGAACAATCCATACTACAGTGTTGCAGTAGGGCGCTGTCAGACATCAACAAAAGAGCATATAGCTATGGAGCCCATCTTCCAAAGTTGTGGTAGTGGGTAAAGGAATGTAAAATACTCCAGATTTTAGAATAAATGATATTTAACTTATGAACACATTGCCATTACTTATATCCCTGTCCTCAAATTTAAATTGATGTAGTTCCTATAATCGGTAATGGTTCAGAAACATGAAATGTTGACCAAAAAATACCTCAATCATATACCAGTAGCAGATGTCTCAAGGCCAAACAGACGTGATAGAAAAAAGAAACACTAAAGTTCATTCCTATTAAGAGTTGAAGAACTGAATACTACATTTGAACGTCAGATATAAATAACATTTAGGTCGCTTTCCTAACAATGTAGCACTTGTTTATAAACACTAAGGAAGAAGAAAAAGACAGGTACAAAAAGTCTTAACCAGTACAGAACATTCTTTTTCTGATTTTAAAATAATTTTAACTTATTTAATGGTGTCAGGAGTTTCGTTGTTTTAATAAATATTAATTAAAAATATAATCTTCTAATGCAAGATTAAGGAAGTGTTCTGAGGTTAAAAGTGTATGTTTTATATTTCTTAAAAATACAAAAGTTGCCTCAATACTATACATAGCTGTCAGTTTAATCTGTCCTGAAGGCAGTTAGATAGAAAGAATAAAATGGGGAGATGAACCCGAAAGGGGAAATAGACTATAAAAAAGACACTCACGCGACATGTCAATGTTGGTAGTAAGGAAGACATTCTGAGGCGGTGATCTGACTACTGGGCACAATTTCTTTTATGGGGATTACCGGGGACACAGTTCACAATGTGCCAAATGCCTGGTCGTTGTGACTTATACAACTCTTCTGAACGACTTGCCGCGGGAAGCGTCCCATCCATGATGTCACTCCTACAGGCAATCTATCAAACTCAATCACTTTTGATTATCATATCTCCTACATAAAAAGTTTAAAAGGAAGCCGTGTCATTTCACAATGGCCCAGGGAGTTGGTAGTAACTGTAAAGGAGTAATAAAACTATTGATTTATTAGTATATTAATCAAAGTTGATTCAATTTATTTTCTCAATCTGCCTCATTCGGGACCAAGCCTAACACCTTCTAAGTTGGCCGAAACGCGTGCCACATTTACTTTCTTAACGAAAAAGAGCCCTCGAACAATTTCAGATGTTGTGGTGGAGCCATGACACTGAATACATCTCTGGTATCTGGTTCTAGTTACAAATGTACTGCTATAGAGAGGTTAGGCTACTACACCAGCAGTCGCTTGGAAGCGGAGCCGAATGGCCTCGCGCAGCTATTTAACTGGGGTTCTGAGGAGAGTTATATCCATCTTTCGTTCATTGTAAAGTGCTAATTCTTCACGTTGTCGTGCATACCTCCATGTCCTACTATAAACCGGCGTTTCTTGAAAATCGTTTTTATCTTCTTATTCACGCTCCTCGCATAGTTCAAAATCTGTCCAGTCCTTTCTGTAGTCTCCGTTTATCTATTTGGAACATCGCACTGTTTCTTAGCCCAGTTGGAAACATGCCTGAACAAGTCCGTTTACTTGGAAACATTTACTTTAGCTTACAAATCCTTGTTCTTAACTTGTATCAATCTTGCTAATCTTCCAGAATGAAATAATGTTATGCTAATTTGTTCTGTCTTTCCTAAGGATTCTTGTTTGAATCCCAGATCTAGTGAGTATTTAGAAGTAAAAAGTAATATTTTAAAGTAATTTTACCAATTCTTAGCATCTGACAGCTTAAATGCAATAAATATTCTTCTGTAACCCTCTTTGATATATTTCCTATAATGGAAGGAAAATCTCTTCGACACCAGTAGTCATATGTCAGCACGAAAACGGTCCAATGGCTTTCATATTTAAGTTCCAAAGAATCGGAATACGTTAAGAAGAAATGTGTATGGCATACTGAAGATTATATTTCTGTTGCTGCATTCAGAAATATCCTGGTTTTTGTCTAATCTTTTGGAGCAACAAATTTCAAATGAAAAATGATGAACATTAATTTGAACAAGTCTTTCATTTGCGATTCGAGTGTAAATTCGATATTTTTAAATAGCGAGATACTTATGTACCGTAAATATTTTGTTCGATATATAAAACAGTTTTATCTTTGTTACTTTGACAGTATATCTTTAGCTGATGTTCCCTTCATGTTTACATACAGCAACCTCCCTTTTCACAATGGAAAGTGTTAACTTAGCTAGGCGACTAGTAGTGAAAATCCGTTTCGTTATCATAATAGTTCAATAAAATATGGCGTAGTGTTGTAATAAAATTAACCTAATAAGAATACAAGTAGAATGTCACAATTAATTTTATAGTTTAATGAACGGGAACTATATGTGACCTAATACATGTCTTTGTTTGTTTCTTTATTTATTTATTTCAAAAGGAATTATGTTAATTATTACTTACTATATCTAAACTTTGGGAGATTATTAACTTCAGTAGAAAATGCTGACAAATGTTTTCTTCTGCTTTTTCTTCGTCGCTCACTGACAGCTCGTTGGAGGATGTTTGTTAGTACATTAATCTCGGGCAATGTCTGGAGGCCTGTGAAGTATTTTTAAGTAACCCCATAGGAAGAAGCTGTCACGAGATCAGAGGTTTCTTGGGGATTATCAAAGAAACTTTCAATAATGATATGTAGCTCCATCTTGTTGAAAATATCCATGACCCAGCCATGTATTGTTCATGCTCAACGAACTCCATGAAAATCCGGCGATACTCTGCATTGTTCACAATGTGGTAAAAACGAACGATATTTTCCTTTTTCATTCACCAGAGATCTGTTGTTTCCAATTTGTTTACCAGGGCCAATATTGTGTTTCTTTCGGGAGGATTACCAAATTCTCTCGATATGTCCTTCAAGTTGCTGCAATTAATTTCGTAATCCAATATTGCTTCTCAAGGAAGAGCCGTTCACTTAATGTGTGCTACATTTTCACAAAACTAGAACAAAATATCGAACAGTTGAGAACATAAAAGTCAACAACAAGGAATAATATGCGCACATCTCGTGACAAAACTCCCAAATATCTGCTTAGTTTGACGTTACATTCGGGATATTGGGCTGTAGCATTATTACTTTGTATTGATTTTTGTTTGCATAATCAATTGAAATTTCACTTTCCGTTATATTTTAATCATTATTGCTCTCAAAAAGACAAATAACCTTTAAACAATGTTCGAAAAACGCTTGGAGCACTTCTTTGCCCAGAATGATTGAATGTTCATCAGCTCTCCATACCATTACGGGTGACCGGGGTCGTTAAGGCGTGGACTCGTGAGCGGGAGGTCTGGGGTTCGAATCCCGCCAGGACCCCACTGCCTGACTCAGGTTTTCCTCAATCCTCATAAATGACAAATGCCGGGAAGGTACCCTAAACTTATGCCTGGAACGCTTTCTTCCTTAAAAAATTCTTTCCCAATATATCATTTCATCTCATGTATTATCAGTGTTCACCGCCTGTGATGCCTCAACAGTAAAAACGAGCGTTAAACACTATTCAGAAAACAAAACAAACAAAAAATCAGTTGTCCACAGAGTGTCGCCATAATACCCACATCCACTCTCACATGGCAGTTTGCCTACTCTTGTGCTGTGATTTGTAAATCACTTAAACATTCCAGAACATGAAATTGCGATAAGCGATCGCTCTTTAGTCAGAGCTGTCTTCACATCTGCTTTGCACACCTTCGTAAAGGTTAATGATGGAGTACTTTACTGGCTGTTAAAGCGGGATCTGCTACCGTGTCAGTCACAAACATGAAAACTACCTCGAACCTCTGTCAATAAAGCACCTTGCTGAGTGTTGATGACCTCGGTCTTACGCTACGAGGTTTACGAGTGATATATCCTCCCTTGATATCACCTGCATCCAACGTGTTACTGCTCTATAACTTGCGGTACTAAATCTTATTTCTATATCGCTGCAAATATTTTAGCTTTCGGTTTTATATTATTAATCTGAAATACATTTAGTTTTGGAATTGACTCTTTCGGAGAGAAAGAAGAAAAATGAATAATGAAAGTCATTTACCGATAGCAGCTCATAACAAAAACAAGGCAATAACGGATAAACAGTCAGTAAGACGTGGTTAGTGACGAAAATTATAAATTGGCATTATCAGTGCTTTATCAACGTTGGTATAAAATTGAAATGATGACGGGCGTATGGCAGGCGTCCGTTTCCTACCCTTTTGTTATTACCTTGAATATCGCTTTCTGAACATTTTCTATGCCGGTTTTACGGCAGGACACATTCATTCGCATAGATGGTTAGATAGATGGCTATAGAAAACACATTTTTTGTATAAACGGTGTTTTAAATACAAACAAGTTAGTTGTGCGTGCGGAATTCATTCACAACTTCTTGTAAATTGACTCTTTTCAGAACTGCAATTTGCGACATTGTACACAAATTTGAATCTATTGGTTCATTACAAACAAAACAAAACAAAAACAAAAAAAATCCTGTCTTCAGTGTTCGCCAGAACGAAGTTAGCAGAGGTTTTGAAGTGTAAACCAAGGCATTAGCAATGAAATTACATGAGAATACGCTTTCCTGAAACTGTGCATGTTTAGCGAGGGCAATGCACAACAAGAGTGTAGAAAGAGGCGTTTGTTGTAAGTAAGCGCCGCCATTGCGGCACACTTTGTAGTCGAGCTGTAAAGTACTGCCTGATCGGACAAGTTTTATAACTAAATATGGGGCAAATACTCGTGGACACGATATTAAACTATTGTTAGAACTGGACAATGCGAAATTGATGTCTAAGTGAAGATCGTTACCTGCAGTGCGCTGTTAATAATTATGCCATTCTGCAAGTAGATGCACTTTTCATATCAACATGCGCAATGTCATGATTTCAACTCGATCTCTGTCAATAAAGCACCTTGCTGAGTGTTGATGACCTCGGTCTTACGCTACGAGGTTTACATGTTACTTCTACTCCAAAAGAATAGTCTTGTTTCTTTAGATATGTACATATTTGTTGATAATGAATAAATACAGGTACTTATTTACAGAGAACACTGTACTGAGTACATGGTATTGACAATACTCCCAGACTAGTCATTCAACATGGCGTATAGCAGCATGGGCGGAGATAACAATGGGGAACTAAAGGCAAACATCCCTGTCGTAAACGCCACTGTCCCATGTGAGGTAGTGAACTTTCCTACGTTCAATCAAGACGTGTTGCTACGTCAGGAAGATATTATTTAGGGAAGTTTTTCGAAGGCTTCCATAACGTTGGTAACAAGTTCATCTACTGTGAATGTGATTTGCTGATGCGAGAGACTGTATGTCAAATTTCTCCCACTTTTCTTTAACACACCTCTCTTTGCAGGACACTTTTGCTGGCACTAAACAGGTGATCAGAAATGGCCCGCCGCTGATCATCTCCAACATTCTTCATTCCTTCCATTGTTTGAATACCACGCTCCTCTGATCACATAAACTGCATGTATGCCAACAAATCTTCAGATTCATGAAATAACTTGCCTGAACATGTTCTGAACTGAACACCCAAATAGATAAGAACATATAACACCCAGCACGTTTCATATGCTGTGTGATCGTCTCTAGTTCAGTGCTCTGTACATAACTGATTGTTCACTTTCTTTCACAGAGCGAACAAGACCGTTGAGAAAATGCAGGTGTTACTTGGGAACAGAGGTAGTACATGTTCCGCGCAGTGTGCAAGTTTTGTCTCACATTAGGTATACTTTGTAACTCAAAACCGATTTGTTTACTTCATAACATATTCATTGCAGACAATTTAGCCCTCATTCTAGCATTTGCCCATGACTATTGCAACTAAAGTCCGGTATGTGTATATATTTAAACTATTCACTATGGAGGGATGGTATAGAATAAAATGATGGTGTTATATTATAGAAATATAGAACGGCTAGGTTACGATAAATAAAGGGAATCGGAGTTTCGGAAAAAGCTTTGGAGGCGATCAGAAGAAGAAGAAAACATAGAAACCCAGCAACGTTTCAGAAAGAAAGAACAAAATAATATACCGCTAGATGAGTTTTATCTCAGCTTCCACTAACAAACAGCCCTATTTGGCATAATCAGTAGTATTAACAGTTTTTCCATACATAATGATCCATTCTCGCTACATTTCCTTTATTGCAAAGTGTCTGTTAGGCCTACAATGTTTTGCAATAGCAAAACAAAAAATCTCTATGTTGTATAACAAAATGTACATAAAAATGTAATTTTTCTCAATCATATGCAAAAGCTTTCCCATTTTTCGTACTCACTGGTTGGATGCTCACTTAATTTCAGAATTATGTTTTTCTCTCTTCTGTTACATCTTTAAGACTGAATATTTAATTTAGTTACACCCTATATGCAAAACAAAATAAATATATAGTTTTATATAAATCATTTAACGTTTTATATTGTAAATTTTATTTTAACTAAATGCCTAGTGTATTTCGTGCTATTACAGAGAAAAGATATTCTTCTCTTTTTTTATTTTACATAAAATATACGATAATTGTTTCGTGGAAAACAATTTATTATCTATTAAAGTGCTGCATACCACACCAAGCTACAGTGAGGAGCAAAAAAGGAAATGGTAAGTTATTGGGTGACCATGTCGTTATATTACCGGTGCGGCAGTGCAGCTGCCCAACTACCAAAGCAAAATTTGCCATTTGCCATTACTACCGTTCACCTTGAGTTTACGTAGATGAATCAGCTTGGAGAACCGGTTCGTTATTATGTTAAGCAGACATTATAGCCCATGCCTTGAGTTCGTTAAGCCTCCGATCTGCATTTTTGTTGGCGTCATCAACTGGAATTTTACTGTCATAACCTTGTTAACTGCAAACATAAACGTGTATCATGCTCGTGATATTTCCCATCATAGATAAAATTAAAATGAGCCACCTGTTCTCAATGATGTTATTCTTTTTATTGATTTAAAAACAGAAGTCAATAGTATGCTTAAAATTCTAATATATGATTTGTTTGAACTGCCTTTAAATCATGGATTGCTTTGAATAAAATTTATCTGTGTTGCTACTATAACAACAAAAATAGCAACTGAGTCGTAAAATAGAAAAATAGTTAAGACAACTGGCCATAATAAACAAAACAGTTAGTAACAGACGCAGCTGTAAAGAGGCTTCTTGAGGTATGATACGGTAAAGAATACAGTGAACTCTAGATGCATCAATGACATACACTGGGAGTTTTTAAACCTTCTGTTACTTATAGACACTCCTGCATTGGCAGGGCATCAGGTATATGGAGAATGGGATTCTTTGGAAGAGACTAATTATCTGAGTATTTAAAGCCTAATGAATAGCCTGCATTTAAGTTAAATTTTTAGATAAATTTATTTGTATTTCTGATAAAGTATTTTTCCATAGTATCAATAGTTGTTTTTCGCAAGTCTGCAGATGAGCGCAGCGCAGACTGGGCAAGGTCACGCCAGTCGCCTGTATTATAAATACTGGAAACACCGCCGAGAATAATGGACAGGGCGGTTGTGAGGTCAACTATGACGTAAGGGGGGTGGAAAAATACCAGGAATTAATCTGGTACAAACGCAGTTTCTAAAACGGTTACTAATAAGTAGGGGGGTATAGCAAATTGTGGGGTTCTTAAACAGTTTGGTGTCTTTAACGAAAGGCAACTTTAAAAATAATAACAATTAAGTACTGTTTATGAATAATACAAGGACAAGCATTTCTTCGAACAGCTTGACTGAGGAAGTAAATAAGAAAAGGGTGGATTATGGTTTGGGAATCAAAGATAAGGAAAGGCTTATAAAAATTGTATTAGGGTATATTTGGTTAAGGGGAGAGCACATTACGCGAAAATAGTTAACAGACATTTGCAAGATATAGATAGACAAACTACTGAGACTCAATGCGCAGAAAAAGTATCGCTTAATCTGCAGGCTCAAATACATCCGGTGTGGGAGGAAGGGACATTATTTAGATATCTGTGGCAAAGAAGAAAGAAGTGGTCTCGCATGTTTCAGATTAGGGGCTTGGAAAGGAAACAAAACAGTTAATGCTCTAGGGGAAAGAATTTGCCCATTGTGCGGATAGAGCGATACCCGGAGGCATTTTTTGGCAGAACGCAAGGAAACAAAGATTTTAAGAAATGAGCATTTATCACCGCAATTTTTTTTTTTTCAGCAGAAATTTGAACATCTGCCGGAAAGTGTTGGTGCATGCGAGATACTCACAAACCGGGAATATTTCTAGCGAAGACCCTACAACGAAGGTTAATGGCTATAGTGAAGAGGGTGAGTTGGAGAGGGGGTGCGAGTTAAGGGAATGGGGACTCGGAGTAAGGGTTCATGTTTGTATATATGGATATAAAATATTAATGTATACTTAATATATACTTAGATGGGATATAAGTGTTTGTATGTATGTAAATCTGGATGTATGTATGTATGTATGTATGTATGTATGTATGTATGTATGTACGTACGTATGTATCTACTTGAGTGTGTTTTAAAACTACTAAAATAAAAGTCTATTACTACTACTACTACTACTACTACTACTACTACTACTACTACTACTACTACTACACTGGAGGCTACATGTGGGCAGTCAGTCGCAGTTTGCTGTCAGGAGAGCAAGCATGTTTTCTGTTTTTGTGTTTTTATAATTTGGTTTGCGGTTAAGATTTCAATACAACTTGACATTTCTTGTTATGGGGATTACAGACTTAGGTGTTATTTATTAGTGAATTTTACTGGTGTACTGTATTGATAGAAGAAAAATAAAGTCTATGGGAATATCCGTCACACTGTAGAGGAGCTGAAGAACATACAAGGGCCGAATAGTTTTTGCCAAGAATGTGAATGTAAAAGATGATGGATGTAACGACAGAAGGAGGCTACCTCGAACAACTCCTAGAGTACGAGTTAAAACTCGATATGAGATGAAACTAATTTGTGTGCAAGTAGAAACGTAAGAGAAAGTGGTATATTGACGGAACCGGCGAATGCCGCGACCTTAGTCCGGCGCAGCCTCCCTTTAGCGTCGAACGCCTCTATATAACAAGTAGGAAAGAGAAATATTATGTAAAATGGACTCTTCAAAATTATGTATCTTGAATAAATACCTCTAATATATTATTTAAATGATTGCATTGAAAATATTAGTGTTCAAGCATACTTTTATGAATCGTTATACTTTGTGTAACAAATAGATTACTAATGTTTCTTCGAGATATAGTTTATAAAAATAATTCTACCGGATTACTCATTTAACAGGAACATTTTCGTTTTATAGGCAAATTTATCTTGGGAGGTTTTATATTTTTTTATTTCATTTTGTCAATTTTAATTTTATGTTATCTTTGAGTTATATATCCTTCTTCGTAAAGTTAAATCTAAACGTTCCTAAAATTTTCAAATATGAAATAATATAAAACATTCTATTAAATATTACAATTTAAATGTGTTTATTCCGGGATTTACCTTATTTGTGAATGAACAAATGCTAAACGTTTTCATTCCAATTGTAAAAAAATACGCCGCAAAGAGAAGTTTAATTGTTAGTTATAAGGTCCTTTGCAAAAGAACAAACATTTAAATTCATAAAGGTACCTAACCTGGTATTTCCTTCTAAGTCACTATTTCTTTTAATAACCGTAGATTAATATTGAATGTGAGAACGGGTTAAAGAAAAAAGAAAGGATCAAAACTAAAAATCCGAAGCATTGATTTTAGCTGTTTATTCATAGATTCATAATGATTTTTTTTTGTTTGTTTTGTTTTGTTTTGTTTTGCTTTTGGTGATACCTTTATCTCTCAAACTCATATCCTTATTTCTTTCCAATATCAGTCACAGATTTTTAAATTAAAGATGTCTTCCGATGTATGTAAATGCTTTATAAGCAATTTTTCTTGTTTTTTTTATGATTATTATTTGTATGCCGGAATAAGTTATGAATAACTAAAAAGGAATTTGATTATCAGTGTAAAAATAGATTTTTGTGGTAATATTATACACAGAATAAAACGAGCTTTTGCAACGAGGTATTGTAAAACACATTAGGTTTAAAACGTTTTTGAAATTGTCCGAAAAATCACCAAATATGATCGCAATATCACTAAATGTTATAATAAAGGTTTGACTATGTCTAATTTTAATAACGAATATTACAAGCATTCGCATACAGTTCCCATATTTGACATCTGACAGCAGCCCAACGAAGTAAATGGTTGGTTCACAATGTTCTGGTCTAATCCAATGGATTTAAATATAAATTTTGATTGGGGATTTTTCCAATCTCCCCCCCCCCCCCCCCTGAAGTTGCAGGAGATTTGCTTCAAGGCTTACATTTGCTCTGTTAGATGGCACTCAGGAAGCAGTTGGTAAGTCGCTTTCTGTTTCATGCACATTCAACATTTGAGAGGCAGAAGAGTCGGAATTTATAGTAGAACGAGAAGATGTATGAGAATGAGTGTTTGCTGTGCAACTCATCAATGATGTGGAGCTCTTTAGTTCCACGACCTGCAAAACTTGTGCGTTCAGAAAATAAACCACTACAGAAAAAATACGAAAGTCATACTTTTAATTAGACAATTTGTTGACCTGCATTTGTATTTACATTCTGTTCCTCTTATGCTCTCTTTGTTCTCGAACGCTTTGTTACAGTTTTACTGCCTTTATTTACCGGATCACCTTCATTATTTAGTTTTCTTTTACGGTTATTACCTAATGGGTTATTTTTAGCTATCATGTTGTAAACAACAATCATCGCTAACGTTGCAAAACAAAAGGTTCGTTGCGTAGCTGAGATCGGCGCAGTGCTTATCTGATGACATCAAAGTGCACTTCGTTACATTGTTCACCGAATAATTCGACCATAAACGTTTGAAATCACTTTAGATGAGAAAAGTACATTTTTGTGAAGTCCTGTATGTTCCGAGTAATTAAAAATTACCACCTTCTTAAGATTTCGATAAGATATTTAAAAGGTTAGAACCACCTTGCTTGGCGGTTTTCCATGTATTTTAAGCTATAACCTTTTCACTCTTGAAATGTTTTACTAAGCATGCGTTTTACTTTTTTCTATTACGAACAATTTCTAATTCATTCGCTTTTCTTTTCTCTTCTTTATGTAGAATGTAATAACCCGCTACCCTACGTGATTTGTTTTTGGATAATACCGGTTGAGCGCAGAGTGCGTTGGGTAAAGGTCACGCCAATCACCTGTCACAATAATAGACAGTTTCTGCGCCCAAATTGCAGGTGGGCAGTCAATCGCAGTTTGCTAATACGAGAGCACACATTATTTCTGTTTTTTAAATGTATTTTTGCAATTGAGAAATCAGTACGTCTTAATTTTAGAACGCTATTGGTTAACTAGTGTAATTAATTACGGTATGTTAGTGAAGAAATATTTACCCTAAAACAGAGGGAAAAGGTAATGCACAGGAATAATAATAATAATGAGTAACTTAAAGACAGAACAGAACAGAACAGAAATTGACTGTTGCAAATTTCGTTAAAAGATGCCAGAGATGTATGACAGACAACACTTCAAATGGCTCCTGTTAGTGGTCATTATGCTACTAAACTGTGCGGGTAGCAATGGTAGGAAACCTTGCCTAACACGGAGCCGTCTACTGGCGCAACCTTCACCCCATGTGTCTTGCAGATGCAGATAAATATAACTCTCTGTGTTAAAGTATGGCATAGTATGCTATAACTCTATTCGCTGAATTCTGGAGTTCATAATCTGACATGGCGACATATTAATTTGAAAATCTATATGACATTAAAATTAGATTAATCAGATTTGACAAATTTAGAACTTTATTTATTTAATTAATTTTGTAATTATAGGAATCAATAATCTGATCTTTAAACCCATTCCATACCGACCTTTCAATGACATTTAAACAATACACTGCTTATGTTTGAACGTGTTGCAACACTGGCGTGTAGTTCATATATTACTAAAATATTAGTCCCTGAATGTCCAGATTTTCCAGAAAGCAAAGGTTACAGAAAGAATCACAACACTTTTATTTAGTCATCCTTTGACAAGACTGTCCATTTGGTCTTTCCACTGAAGCCCTTGGTGGAAAAAGCGCTCTCGAATTTTAGCATGGCCTCTAAGTGCTTTAGTTCTTTGAACAAGCGCTTTATGTCATCCGAGGAGAACAAGTTGAACTTACTTTCATCGCTCCACAGCACCTGCTTTAGATCCCTCGTTAATGTTTGAAAGATGACTTTCCTATTTAAGATCTTATCCTGGTTTAGGAGATTTACTAGAAATCTGCTCTGTATTATCGGGCAACTTTAGAAACGTTAAGGATGTCTTTCTATACTGTTTTGTGTTTTCCTTGATATACCTTGTTCGGGTTTAGTACATACTGTCACTAGTGTATGACCACTTGAAGACAAGCAGTCTAATGGAGAAGGAATAGAGCAAGGCTCTATTATTGTTAATTACAAATACAAAATATAGCAGGAAATTCAAGTATTCAATATTATGTCAATTTTTGCAAGCACGTTAGTCAAAAGTTAATTGATAATTATAACTAATCTATTTTCAAGATTTGACCCTTCTTCCTCAATTAATAATATTGTTTTTAATTGATTAAGAACTTGTTTAGGATTATTTATTCTACCTTTAACTTTACATTACACTCCATCACGAAGAACTTTCTTCTCGTTACTCTTTGTCACATGGTCGGAGTCATCTCATGTTTTTTAAGTTTATGCAGATTGGATAATACTCGTCGTGCTTTTGAAGTTTCTCTGGACTCGTACGTTCTGTTTGACGGCTTACGTTACCCTCTCCTGAGCCTTGCTATCGAGTGGTCTCAGTAAAGAAATTACAGTGGTAAAATAAGATTCTCTTGAGAAAAGTTGCTGTATTACTTCTTCCCCCCCCCCTTTCTTGAGCGTTGTTGTTCTTTAATAATTGTGTTTCGGACAACTGTTAATATTCTTTGGAAATTATCTTTGTTTAATTATTATTTTTATTTTATATAAATGTTACACATTGAGATATGTATGTAAAATGTTCCAGCTCAGTTTTCTGCTTCATTTTATATAAATGCTTAGTTGAATGGGTCGTATGTTTTGGATAAATGCTTACAAAGTTTATTTAGAAAATCATAAAATTCATTTAAACATCTGATGTTTTGGTTCAGTTTTTATATGCGAATTTTCTTAAGAACATGTTCGTTTGTGCAATTTTCACACTTGGCGTATTTAAAGCTAAATGGCTGCATTATTATATTGTCTGGTTTTTCTTTAATAAATAATAATTTGTAATGAAAAGGGAGTGAACATTATTTCTACATTTCTTGAATGTTACTAAATTATCTTATTTTTCAGTTTAACGAACCATACTTTAAATTAATACTTTATAACCATGCCTGAAAAAGCCCTGATTATAAGTGAAATAACTTTCATGATTTACACACAAACGCGCGCGCGGGATATTCGTTAGCGCGTACTTCACATATAGCACAAATCATAACATGATTGTTTTTCAAAACCACGAAAGTTAAAGTCACTTGTCACGATAATATAAATTATGAACTTAAAAGCTGTCGCGTCACATAGTTATATAATAATAGAATTTACCAATTACAAAAGACATAAAAAGTTAATTGAATATTACTAATATAGTAACCAGTTTCTACTCAAGCCAGGCGATAGTCTCAGGTAAGGACGCTGTCTAAAAGTACTTAGCCTGTTATAGCAGAACGAGTTATGTGCCGAAAAGTACAGCTATAAAGATCTAGCGGTAAGAGAAGAAAGATCTTAAAGATTCGAGAGCACGACAAAGTTCCTAGAGGAGCAAGCGCACACAAACTTAGCTGAGCAGGTAATGCGTATAATACATGTCCGGGGTCCTTATAGTACAGCTCCAGACATTTACTCTATTCCAAAATTACGAGCAGAAGATTTATTGTGCTGCTCAAAAAAGAAATGAGAAACCTTCTTGAAGTCAACAGAATATTCTTATGTTCTGTATATTGTCCAATTTATGACAAGAATTATATACATGAATTCTGAGTAAAACTGGTAATTGTTTCTATTTCATATATCTTATGTTATAACATATTATTATCGTATATTTGTAAACATTATGTAGACGGCAGAATTCCTAAAATATTACTACAGTACCCACCCAATGGAAAGCGAAATCAAGGAATGCACATGAAGCAAGAGAAAGAATAGCACGGAGCCGGAACAAATTGAGAAGACCAAACAAATAATAATAATCTATGTCAAAGGATTTTTAACCATTAAGTAAGTTTACGTTCCAAGCTTGTTTATGCCCAGTATTTACAGAGTTAAGGCCATTCCATGCTTTTCAATAGAGACGACTATAAGAAAGTCAAAAGAATTATGAGTGTTAGCTTAAAATTAGCATAGAGCAGTGTTTTCGAGAGACTGATAAACTGGATCCATAATGTCCCATCTGAACTAATAAGGAAACATAAAATAATGTACTTTGGTTATGAAAATAACATAACAGGTAAAACAGGTTGTGGAATACACATCACTGGAAATTGGAGCAGGGAGGGTTGGAGAGCAAAAACTTCGAAAACACTGGTGTAGACTGTAGGCGATTAAAGCTTCCTCCTCCGCAAGGTGTTGCATCACAAAAGCTCGCAATCAATAGAATAGAAGGTAGCCACTAAATAGCAAAACATCCCTCTGGTAACAGAAAAACGTCGCTTGTGGCACCTTTTAGTGATGGGAGTACTCTCTGCGTTGCATACGCAACAAAGGGGAAAGAGTAATAAGAAAAGCTTGTTAACAGTAGACCAAAGATTCGATTTCCAATACCATTAGCAGAGGGAACAAGATTGGTCCATTATTCTCTAATCTCACATAGCATGCAATATTTCTGAAGGGATAAAAATGCAGCTTCTTTTTTTCCATTGTCTAAAAATGTCAGCATGATTTTTTGGTCTAAAACCTATAAAAAATGTAAAGCAAAGAACATGGCTTCGATAATGTAACTTAAACTTTTATGACTAGTTTCTTCATAGTTATTAGAAAAGTCAAAGCTGGTTAACTCAGAATTAAAGTAAACAGGGCCCTGTTCCACAAGAGTATGGTGTAATACATTACAAGTACATGGACATGTAACTTGTGATTATTAGTAAATTCTATTTTGCAAAGGTTTCTGCTACGCTTGTACTTTACTACTCCATTCTTACAAATATACAAGTGATTTTTCATTGTTCTATTCCACAAAAGTATCAGTAATAGTCGGGCTCTCTTAATTTGTATAAATTTCTCTGCAAGTATTGGTAACTTCAAATATTAGGATAACATTTATTATCTTTTATCTACACCTTTTATGATTTTGGGAGCCAGTTGACCCAAATGTGCTAAGTATTAGCATGATGAGTAGGAATATATATAAAGAAAGAATGAATATTTATGTACAATGATAAAGTTAGGTTAAGTACAAAAAAGTACGGCTAATGACTGATATTCGCGTTTCAGGTTTCAAATGCATATTTCAGACCAGCATCTTAGTTAATGTATTTAAGGTTCTTGCTACATGCCACGAAAATTATTTCTTTGCATTCTTCTTTCTCCTTTAAAATAATCTATTTTGACACAATTTCTCAGTTTTTTTTTTTTTTTTTTTTTTTTTTTTTGCTTATAAGAACGCGATTGGCAAGCAATATAAACAAATAAAGCATAAAATGGACTAATAAAATAAATGACCGAGAGCAATCGGGAAACTCGATTCTCTCGACGACTGAAATTGATGTTCCTAAATGTAGCCTTATGGGATGTCGTCTCAAAGTGGGGTATTACGCTTGAATATCGATATGTACATAATAAAGTGTTTAAATTGTCATATCTGAGAAAAAATACAACGCCCGTTTAGCAGGAACGACAATACCCGCTCTGTACATTAAAAATCCCTAAAGCGTGGACATAACGTAATTCAAGGTATGACGACGTACAGCTGTTCCTCCATCTTGCTCTTATATGACGTCACTTATAACGTATTACTAATACTTTACCATTGTATGACTTCTTTCGTGGAACAGAAAGTTACAAGACCATCTTTACAAGGACTTCTATGTATTAGAACATACTTTGTGAAATAGGCCCATGAGTTAAGTCCCATGTGTATTCTATCCCTGCTTACCTTCAATTAAGCAATACTAAACATCAGGAATTTCTACACTTAACTGTTGAACATGTTTTTATTTACAGTGTACAATATGTACACAAGTTTTAAAAGCACTGCGGTGTCTTTCCTCCACGAAGTTCAACCTCCCAACTCAGGATTTTAGGGAAGGTGGAGGTATTACAGCCTTGCTGGCCATTTGTGCCTGCCCCATGATGGAATCTCAGTGAGCTGAAGGAGATAACAGGAGACAAGGATCAAAGAGCAAGGAAGTAGACGAGGTTCATGATACTGTTTCCAGATAAAATGTGGGCAGAACTCGCTCTCCAAGAAGTTCGAGCCTCTCAGAAGGTCCTCTTGATATATCAGACACCGGTACAGAAACATTTCTACAGCGCGAGCCACTGCTACACCACACCAGCCCATCTCGCCTGGCACTTTCAGCCCTGTAACAGAACCAACGGAATGAAATAATAAAAAAAAATGGAAGGATGAAGAACTCATAGAAAGGAAAGGCCCATCCCAGCCAGGAAAAACCATGGTAAATACCCGCGGTCAAAATGGCCGGTCCCAAGGGATTTGATCCCAAGCCACTTCGCTAGGCCCTCCTTACTCCATTCTTATAGGCATTGGCCTTCCTACTATTAGAATCTGATTCACCATCTAAATAAATTATATTGCGATGTTTTAAAATATGCTACACTATAGTTCAAAACATCACAAGGCACAATGGAAGCCCGGAGATTTTTTATAGTGTTTAACATTCGTTTTTAATACTGAGGCACCACAGGCGGTGGACACTGATGATACATGATACATGAGATGAAATGATGTATTGGGCAAGGATTTTTTTAAGGAAGGAAACGTTCCAGGCCTAAGTGTAGGGTACCTCCCCGGCATTTGCCATTTATGAGGACTGTAGAAAACCTGGAAAAAACCTCAGTCAGGAAGGGTGGCCCTGGCGGGATTCGAAACCCAGACCTTACCGTTCATGAGTCCGCGCCTTAACGACCTCGGCCACCAGCGGCGGTAAGTCCGGAGATGAAAACCACAGCAAGCCAAGACATAAAATTAAATAAATATTATATATAAACAAAACAAACACATGCTGTACTAACCAAAGAAAATTCGTACAAAAACTCTGTACTATATGCTATCAATCATGGGTTTTTTTTTTCCTATAAATGAAACCCGTTTGCAGCGCCGTGGAAGGGGTAGTAAGCCTGCTTGCTTACTTGTTGATCTTGCTGACTGTTGCGGTCGTAGCGCAGCTGTGGTGAAAGAATCATAGGACCAATTATTTATCACACATTTGATTCTATCACTTATGTGAATACCATGGCCAATTAACTGACAGGGAACGTAAACATGCATTTTTTTCAACAAATACTCACGCTGCAAAAAAATTCCATTAGAGCAATTTACGATGTTTTCACAAGCCAGAGTTATTAGAGATTTGTGGTCCCCCGATTTAATAGCTTGCGATTATTATCTCTGGGGTAAATTAAAAATCGCCATGTGCAAGACGAACCCCAACACCCTACAGGAACTCAAAGATAACATTCGTCAAGGAATTGTCCGGTTTCTCAAAATGAACTACAGCGAGTGATGAATAATTTCCTAAAGAGATGCCAAAAATGTGTGGAGAATGAAACCGGGCAGTTTCAACACCTCGTTTGATAATTTGGTAAGTAATGAGCCTCTTGTTTATTGTTGTACGGTTTGTTTCTTGTTTTACCCTACCCTAATCACCGAGACTGAGCTGGCCGGCTAACCGACTAACAAGCAGCGCACTCACTCATAGGCATAATACTCCGGTGGAAAACAAAACTGATCGCAAAGTATATACAGTGCGAAAAAATTGACTGAGGGTACATGTACAACAAAATTATATCTCACAGGGCAAGTTTATTTACTATGAATGATGGGATGCTGGAGTTTCGGACTGCTAGAGAAAGTGTGATCTCAATAACTGAAATGTATTTCATAGCTGTCTACGAGACTGTTTAACTCAAAAACCACTTGAAATAAATACATGGAACTTGTGCTGTTGTCTCTTAAAAACTCTACGCTTTTCCTTTATTTTTCTATGTAAAATATGCGAAACCCAGAATTACCAATTCAGGCGATAATTCAGTTGTTTATCATGAAAGAAGGCGGGAAAACTGCATGTGCATGTGCAGTCCAAGGTACACCTATAGTACCTTATATCCAGTATCTGTTTACGTTTTCTTCTGCTTTGTATTTTGTAATAAATTTAAACGTTTTGCTGTTACATTTTAACAATGCTATTCATTTCCTTTCGAACATATTCTCTGGTTTTTTTTCCTCCTTCTTCTCTCTTTTCTCATTAAACTTTCGAAACTAAAGTTTTAATAGTTTAAATATTTTTTGAAAGAAAGTATATTTCAGTTATTTGTTACTGAAGCGAAAGTAAAAATAAAATATCTACTGTAAAATATGATCGCAGTTACATTGAAAAGCACGAAAAGTATTACTGTATTCCGTTACGCTCATGATATAGAAGGAAATGGAACAGAAACTATTGTGGTGGCGGAGAGAAAATCGGAAAGTAGCTTATATGCAGTGAAATGGAGGACAAGGCGTTTTCGTCTTTGAAAAGCATAGAAACATTCAACTTTTTCCGAAACAAGGACACGTAATGAGGAGTACGTGTAACAAATTGAATATATAAACGCAATATTTTGATGGTGATATCACTTTGTGGTCGACTGTCACTCCACTAGTACCAGCGGAAGTCTTTCCCAGAAGCGGTGAACAGTGATAATGAAGTGCCTGCAGGTAAGGGACAGAAGGAGAATTCCTTGAACTGCTTGCTAGGTACACATGAAGCTCTTTATTATAGAACCGTCTTATGTTGCTGACCTCAATAACGATATATCATTGCTTTAATATTAGGGCAGTTAGAGTCTAATAGTGTACAAAAAAGTTGTTCAAATATAATATTAATATTATATTACAAAATATACACATAATATAAGTGAAAAATAAAGTAACACCATGAACAATATAACCAAAATAACAATAGCTAAAGAAGCAGAAAAAGGATAAAACACTTAGTATTCACAGATAATCGACATAAGCTTCGAACATCTTGAGTTCTTCAAAGACAAGCTGGCAAGTCCTGCCATATTAAAAGAAGTAATGGAAAGCGTAAATAACATAAGTTTAATTATAATAAAAGAACGTATTGGAATACTCAGAGAAAGAAAGTAATAAAAGTAACAGAATAACAGATAAATAGTAAAGAAATCAATAGCAAAACTCGTAATAGCAAACTCAATTAACAAACCAAATAAAAAGAAACCAGAAGTGCAAACCATATAAATGAAAAATAAATTAACACTATGAACAAAGTAACTAAAATAACAATAGCTAAGTCGGTCCTGATAGTGTAGTGATAACCATACTTGCCTTCTAAACCCAAGATCGCGGGTTCAAACCCGGCCAGGAAAAAATCCTAAGTATGGCTTCCTTCGGAAAGGAAGTAAAGCCGTGGGTCCCGTGTCGTACATTTACGGCAAGATAAAAAAGGTCAAGGCTGAAAGAAGAGACCCTGAGCAAAATTTGTCGGCAGCTTCACGCCCGGAATTGCATGGGACGCTGATGACCTGACATGTTAAAGAGCGTCCTTAAATAAATCAAATCAATCAAAAACAATTGCTAAAGAAGCAGTAAAAGGATAAAGCACTTAGTATTCACTGATAATCGCTATGCTTCTAACTTCTTGAATCTTCAAAGGCAGAAGAAGAACACGAGCTGTTCGAAATATAACAAAATGTGTGTGATTATTTAAGTGTTTTGTCTATTTCTGTTTCTCTAGTTCTTGTCATTTACATGATTATTCTAAAGTAAGCTACGGTTTTAACAGTTTTTATTCTGAATAGTGTTTAACTACTAAGGCATCGCAGGTGTTGGACAGATGATGCATGAGATGAAATAATAACCTGAGAAAGGATTTTATTAAGGAAGGAAGCGTTCCAGACCTAAGTTTAGGGTACTCATAAATTGCAAATGCCTTGTGTACAATTTGCCATTTGTGAGGATTGAAGAAAACCTGGAAAAAACTCCTGCTCACGAGTCCACGCCCTAATGATATCGGCCTACGGGGGCTCACAGTTTGAAATGACTCTATTTTCTGTATATGACCCCCTTCATAAAGATGTGAGCTGGACTAACCTATGGAAAATGTTTAAATTAGCATCAATTTGCTGTAGTTACGGTAGAATGTCAAGTTTAGTATTTCTTCAAAAAATAATGCAACAGTGGTTGAAACGACTAAGTTCCAATAATTATACATTAAACCGGAAATCAAATAGTAAGTTAATGATGCAATAGTATATTTTCCTATCTTTAAAGTCACATTTTTATATTTCAAATATTTTACACAAACCAGGCACTAATAATTACTTTTTTGATATTATTGAAATATTTTATGATGACAGAATTTAATGCAGCGTATGTTACACAAGTTTAGGGTAGTTTTAATATTTTAAACAAAATAGTGCTTTCTTCATGAAGAAGTGAAGAAATGGGGTAGCGCACAACTTTGAATTAATGAACCAGAGGTTGAAAATAATGTGAGACATTTTTAAGTAATTTCACCTGGCAAGCAAAGTCTTCGTTTTATAATAGACTAAGGATGACTAAACCCTCATTTCAAAGAACTTAAAACCAATGTCTAATTTACGTCGGCAAAGGTTCGATATTTTGATATAAATTGTAATAATAGCGTTATAAAAAGCACTCAAAATACGTCATAGAGAAAAACTTGACGAACTTGCAAAGTTTCGGTAACCTGCCGGGATTCCCGTACACAGCTTGAGAAACACTGCTTTAGAGGAATTGGGACTTTTGCATGTTTTTAACTTTCGTTGCTATGGCAAATGCGTAAGTGTTTAGAATAATATTCGAAATTTTTAAAGAGGTTTTAACTTTATAAGTTCACATTTAGTGCTATTGCAAATATAATAGACAATATCCCGATAGAAATAGAAGATTTCGAATGTTAAAAGGATTCAGAAATAGGCTTTGCTTTAACTGGTAAACAAATTTGAGGAAACCTGGACATCTATCTATAAAAAGCGATCAGGTAGACCGAAATTAGTAGAAAACGAAGTAAATGGCTCTAGTGCAGAAGGTTCTTGAAAAGTCTACATTTAATTTTTGTAGGGCAAATAAAGTTGCAAAGTGTTTGGATATGAAACAGTGTGTTATTCATTCTGAAAAGATAGCTTAGACATTACATCTATAAAATGAAATGTGTGAAGTAACGACGTGACGATTCACTCACTTTCGCTTTGCAAAATATTGGTAGACATTCAGAATAACGAGAAAATAACTAGACAAAATCTTGTGGACACATGAAGTTCATTCTGAATTAAATGGAGGTATTAATACTCACAATTGCACGATGTGGGCGGAAAAAAATCCGAACACGATTACTTAACAATGTCAAGGTTACTGCCTGGTGTGGTTTCACGCCACATAAAAATGGAAAGACGAAAAACAACAATGATAAACGGGCAATATTTTCGAAAGTCACAAGGATTTGTAATACCACCATTACAGAATCATGATTTCGAAAACATTGGTTTTATGCAAGATGGGACTATACTCCACATACCCAAATCCATAAAAAAATATTAATTAACATATTTGGTGATCGTGTAATAGATATACACTTTCCTAACAGCTGGCCTCCTATGTCATCTGCTGGTGAAATTACCTCAAAGAAAGGATGTACCTTTACTTGTGAAAAACTGAAATATATACAGATATCACACAGAGTTTAAGGTTGTAAAAGTTATATGTTTTTCTTACTGTAGTCTATCACATACTCTACAAACAAACCTAAAATTGTTTTCCATAAAATGTATATTAAAAAAAAGTTTTCTAACATAGTTTGTCTTAACTGATATGTTTGCGTAGTTTTGCATTTACTTAGTGCCAAATTCTGGTCCTCTTACTGCATTCACGAACATGTTTCGTTACAGATTTATTTACCGGATCATTTTCATTATTTCGTTTTCTTTTTACATTTTATACCCTAGGGAATTCCGAAGGAATGAGGTATTTTTTTTTTTTTGAGTAGTGTTTAACGCCCGTTTTTTCTACTGAGGCACCACAGGCGGTGGACACTGGTGATACATGAGATGAAATGATAAATTGGGAAAGGATTTTTTTTTTTTTTTTTTAAGGAAGGAAGCGTTCCAGGCCTAAGTTTAGGTACCTCCCCGGCATTTGCCAGTTATGAAGACTGAGGAAAACCTGGAAAAAACCCCAGTCAGGGAGGACGGTCTAGGCGGGATTCGAACCGCAGACCTCCCGCTCACGAGTCCGTGCCTTAGCGACCTCGGCCACCCGCGGCGGTGGAATGAGGTATTGCAGACATACCCATAAAAGATCTATTTTTAGCTAATTTATATATTTTATTTTTTTAGTGAATTCTGAAGGAATGTAAGATATTATGGTTATACCAGTGGAAAGATATTTTACTAATCTACCCAAATCTGTATCAATCGTATCTACTAGGCACAGAAAAAGGCAAAAAAAATTTATAAAAATGTGAAATTTTCTCTCTATATATTATAAAGACAAAAAATTACACATTATACACACACACACACACACACACACACACACACACAGATATGTGTGTGTGTGCGTGCTAGGTGTGTGTCTGTTAACGCTCCATCCGTTGAAGAGTTTTTCTCAACGAAACTCAGCACATAGCCATCAATTTAAAAAAGATTCGTCGAGTTGGTTTACCAGCAAAATGGGAGCATTTGGGGAGGGGGGGTTAACCTATAGCGACAATTTAAAAAAAAATTAAAAATCAAATCGTTCTAGCGGTCGCTATTTTTACGTTATCTCAACGAAACTGAATAAAAAGCTTTTAAAATAAATACATAAAAGTAGTTTTCGAAAATCATGACAATCGGACCACTCGGAGTGGGGGATATACCTGGAAAACTTTAAGGGCTTAAAGCGAAATTTAAAAATCGCTCTAGCGGCATTAATGTTTGTTTCGCAACGAAATTCCTTATATACCGTTTAAATAAAATAAGAAAAAAAAAAAAAAGCAATTCCTGAAAATCAGTGAAAACGGACAATTAGCAGGGGTGGGTGGATTGCCTGACCCCAAAATGTAAAAATTGCTCTAGTGACATTAGCATACATTTGTTTTTATTATCCCAGCGAAACTCCTTATTTTTCATTTAAATATAATAAGAAAAATAGTTTCTGAAAATACGGGGTTACCTGAAATCCAAAATATAAAAATCGTTCTAGCAGCCCCAATAATTGTTTTTACAACAAAATTGGGCATATACCATTAGTTTCTGAAAATTAGGGAAATCGTACTATATTGAGGAAAGGTATACTTGAAAATCGGAATTTAAAAAAGTCCTCTTGCCTTTAATTTTCTCTATATTGTTTTAAAATAAATGTATGGATTAATTCAGCATATGAACTGTATTTATAACGTCGCACATGTTTATATTTAACAAAAATGTCATCGTGAAGACAGAAAATGAGAAATAGTAATCTAACATGTGTTTGAGAATTATATTTGTATGTAAGAGCACTCTGTAATTACTTTCAGAAACCGTTTGCGTTACATGTTTTTACTACAATAACATTTCAAATAAGTTTTACGCCATTGAAAATCGATGAAACTTTCGACTATTTATTGTTGATATTTGCTTAGTACATTGTAATTGTTTTTAATTAGTAACACGTTTTTGTTTTATTTAAACATATGAACATCGTCTTCTTAAATACACAATGTAACTCGAAACTTTCTGTTATTTTTCTCTATTTTAGTGAATGTAAAGATATCAATGGGTAAGTTCAAAAACATGGTTACATTTCAAATGTTTAAATGTATAGCTTTGTCTTTCAGTGGTCATAAATTAATAGCACATCATGAATGTTTATAGTTTAATCTCAATTACAAAACAACAACAACAACAATAATAATAATAATAATAATAATAATAATAATAATAATAATAATAATAATTCTAAAAATGTAGTTTTATTTTGTGATGCTTATAGATTGCAAGAATTCTAATTTTGTTCCCTTAATAATAGTGTCATAACTTATGTAATTTCAATTATTTAGACTTAATTTGGATTAATATTCATTTTTATTAAAGGTTATTCAACCGGTGGAGAACTCGCATATTTTACGCAGCTCCAGCGTGACGGACTTTCAACTTTTATGTTGGTACACAACTATCATGGTTAACGTTGCGTAACTGTTTGAGATCGGCGCAGCGCTTATCTGATGATGTCAAGATGCACTTCTGTTACATTTTTCACGAATGGCTCAACAATAAACATTCGACGCTGTTAAATTAATTTCACTTTAGCTATAAAAATGTCATTTTTGTGAAATCCTATATGTTGCGAATAGTTAATAATTGCCATATTCTTGTGATATTTACAAATTTAGATCTACCTTGCGTAGAGGGTTTGCATGCATTTTGTGTTATATAATTATAACATTTGTATTCTTTAATTTTCTTTAAAGAAAATGTTTTATGTTTTTCTATTACGAACAATTCCGTTACTAAATTGTGAAAATCTTTTACGCTTAAAAATGCTGAATGCATTATTTTCCCGTCTCTTCTGAATTCATTCGCACTTTCTTTTCTCTTCTTTATGTAGAATGTTATAACCCGCTACCCTACGTGATTTGTTTTTGGATAATACGGTTGAGCGCAGAGTGCGTTGGGTAAAGGTCACGCCAATCACCTGTCACAATAATAGACAGTTTCTGCGCCCAAATTGCAGGTGGGCAGTCAATCGCAGTTTGCTAATACGAGAGCACACATTATTTCTGTTTTTTAAATGTATTTTTGCAATTGAGAAATCAGTACGTCTTAATTTTAGAACGCTATTGTTTAACTAGTGTAATTAATTACGGTATGTTTATAATGTAAATTTTATTCTAATGTATTGTATTGATATGTTTGCTTTAAAGGATAAAAAATAAAAATATATACAGGAATAATCGCCCTTCTGCAGAGGAACTTAAAGAAAATATCAGAGCTGAACTTGACTGTTACAAATTTCGTTCAAAGATGTCAGAAATGTATGACAGTAGAGGACATTACTTCGAATGGCTCCTGTAACACGTGTTAGTGTTCATTATGGAATATAATTTTGTGTCGATGCTACTTGATCAAAACTGTGCGGCAGAAATGCGAGGGAAACTTGTCTATCAACGGGCCGGCTACTGGCGCAACCTACCCGCCGTGTCTTGAGGATGCACATCACAAATAACTGCTTGGTGTAGCATGCTATAATACTTACAATCTATTGAACTGAATTCCGGAGTTCATAATTTGACATTTTGACAATGTATACGAGATTGATGGTCACATTTACATCAAACAGATAAGTGTATAGTTTTATTTATTTAGTTAACTTTGTAATTATAGGAATCAGCAACCTATCTTCAAAACCCTTCTATTTCAAAGCCTCAATGACATTAAAACTTAAACAATATGTCACTTACTGCTTCTAAACATTACTATGGCCATTAGAGGTACTTGCAATTGTACGAAATTGATTTTCAAACTTCAAGCTTACACTAGACCTCTTTAAAAAGATCTTTCCCATGTAAATGTAGACTCCCCAAAGCACTAGTAAATTAAGCTGTATAGTTATAAACTGGACACAAGCAAGCGGGTAACTGACAGTCAACGTATTCTTTACACAAAGAAAATAATTTTAAACTCTATTTCACTTTTATATGGAGATCAATCATTGGTCATGGAAATGTTTAATTTTTATTCCATTATATGGGATGTTCAAATCCGCCTTAATACTGAACTGGGCTCGTTGTGTCATTGAGTTCCGGCCTGTTTTACAGATCGATCAGAGTTTCTACATCATCAGCTACTGAAGTTTATGTCAAAACGCATTTAAATGAATTTAAATCCGATGATCGTATACGCAGCCATTTAATGCAAGGTTTACTGTTTGCTGGATATTTAGAGGTGGACCAATTGCTTGCTTTCTACAATACGCACTACGATAATTAGACAACATGTTGAGAACAGAAATAAATTGCAAACGAGGACTGCGTTTTGATGGAATGTGGCCACTTTTAACATTCCATTTGAAACACTGTGATAATGTACAGCTTAACTCCAAAAGTGAACATCTCCGGGCCAATATAGCACACTTTTCTTCTCCAATAAATCCGTTCTTGAAATTTTGCCCTATATTTTTAACCATCATGTACAACTATTGCCAGTAGCAATGAAAACGAAACAATAATATTAATACATTTAACTTTAATGTGCAAGAAAGGAAAGCATCTTCTATCCAAACTGCTGAAAGGGCAAGAAATGAATTTCACTGAGGATTTGTACAAGTTTTTAACTTGTTTTTTTTTTTTTTTTCAGATTGCCGCAGTTGTTCTGGTGGTTGCCGCCAATCTGGTAGCAGGGAAGCCCCAGTATTACGGCTACCCCTACCCCGGTGCCCCAGGATATCCCTACGCCCCTGCTGCCCTCCACGCACTGCCCGTCCCCGTGCAAGACACCCCTGAAGTGGCCGCCGCCAAAGCCGCCCACTTCGCAGCTTACAACGCCGCAGCGTCAGGTGCTGGTGCTCATGTTCCAACTGTCCCAGGTTACCCCTACGGTTCTCCCGGTTACCCATATGCACCCGTTGCCCCTCATGGGCTGCCCGTTCCCGTTCAGGACACCCCTGAGGTTGCCGCCGCCAAGGCTGCCCATTTCGCTGCTCACGCCGCCGCCACCAGTGGCCACCACTACGGCTAAGTGACCCGCTCTCGGTGTTTTTTATCACGTCGCGACAGCATACACGAACTTGCTATTTGCACTCTAATCCTACACTTGATTTATTTTCAGTATTGTGTTCCTCTCCTTTCTAGTCGAAACTGTAACCTTGTCTCTGTACAGTTTTGTTTTAGAAAACACAGTAAAACCTGTACTCACTTTTTGTACTTCTTATTAGATGAAAATGGTCGGCCAGTAATCTTTACTACCTTAGTGCCTTAATAGCAATATATAATTTTACTTCTAAAATTGAAATTATGTTTACTCTGTGTCTTTGTTATGCTCCAATTCCCTAAACTATTTCCTTACACCACCCTCAGTCTCTTATACATTCCAATAAGGAAACGTTTATACAAAACTGTAATCATATTAGGAAATTAGGAAATGAGTAAGAAAAGTTGAATTGCATAATTCTTGAAATAAGTATAAAAGTAAAATATTTGTTTAAGAAATTATGAATACCATGTAAATGGACGAATGAATCTTAGAGCATATCATAAATAGTTTTTAGCTACAGAATAGCTCATAAAAATAATACAAAGTGATTAAGAAAGTTTCCAAATGTACACATACCGAGTGTTCAAAAAAGCGGCTTCCAAAGTTCTAGGGGTAATACAAAAGATCAAAGCATTCTATAAAGTTAACTATGGATGTGGAACTAACATTGAGTGATGTACTAACATAAATATTCATTGACCACTTTTACAAAATCGGAAGCGATCAGTATATGAAAAATCTGAAAATATATTAACTGTTTGTAGATACAGATTCTTTTATCTCATTGACTACTTAAAACATGTAATTTCAGGATTAACTGATTTATTTGCTTAGAGTATTTTCACAACTATAGCAGCACATAAAATAATAACCACTGAATTCTCAGTATTTTAGAACTTGTATTGCACCAAGACATGGCGAGTTTGAGAAAATAAACACAGAAAAGGATAACTGGTGGTATCAAATCAGATTTTAAATAATTATTTGTTACCATATATTAGTATGTCGACAAATAACTTGCTACAAACTTAACGACCCATACTGTTATATCTACTAGTCTAGCTACACTAAACAGAATTTATTAACCCAATGGTTATAAATGCTTAATTTATTATTTTTATTTTTTCTTTTATTTATTAATTTATTTTGTATTTCTGGAAGAAGAAAATACAGGACTAAGAGAGCGACCAAGAAATTTATCGAAACTAATTCCTTATGGATGGAGCTGGACAGAATCTATTGGGCTGTAGGGATTTCGCACGGTGTGAATCAATTAAAATATTTCTGAAACGAATGGTGTGCTACCGATGCGCTGTTTTTACTGAAATGAAGTTCAGACAAGATTTCATCTACGTAGCTCATACAAACATTTCAACAATTATTAGAAAGTTTATTTCTAGTACAAAATTACATTTTTTTTCAAATGGAACAACACCTTTTCACTTCCGGAAAATAAATCTGGATGAGATTAGAATGAACAAGTTTTATATTGCAAGTGCTGAGAATTTTAGATCTAT
Organism: Metallyticus violacea; assembly: GCA_030762175.1. NCBI lineage: Eukaryota > Metazoa > Arthropoda > Insecta > Mantodea > Metallyticidae > Metallyticus > Metallyticus violacea. The sequence continues at coordinate 1,509,474 of CM060841.1, read as the reverse complement.
CCATAATACAATTTCTTAAATTGTAGATGAAACACGAATACACATGAATGGTTTTCGTAATAACCGAGAGCATGTTTTTTTTTTTCCTCTACATATAAAGATATTTCCTTAATTATTGGTCTAGAATCGCGCAAAAACCCCATCTAATTTTCTTGAAGTCAACAGGCATCGCTTCATTGAATAAAAAATTATCTTTATGCTAGAAATGTACTTTATAGTAATTGTTGAAATCGTTACATACGTTACATTGATGAGCCCTTCTATGAACTGCAAAAAGTGAAACCAGTGCATCAATAACACCTCTTATTTCAGATATATCTCTGGTGGTAGTTTCAACCTGTATGTGTCATTTGAAAGTAGAATAGTAAACATAAAGAAGTAAACAAACTGGTGCGTAGTTTATACATGTATAGTAAACTTCTTGTTGCCACACTGGATTTCAGGCATAAATGTCAATCTGCACAGAAAATACAATATCATGTGTTATTTTCCAGTTTAATGTTTCTAATGTTAGTTCATTTATGTAAGTGCAATAGCATAAATCAAATAATATTGTTATCCGGGGCGAGCCTTGGCCTGCCGCAGCGACCTCTGCTTCCTCTACCTCCGTCCTACGACTTCATTGGTAGAGGGCAGAATTGCATGGGGGCATCTAATCATCACGCCAGCATCCGCCGGTCACTTATTACGCGGCTCCCTATATCGAAGAACGAACGCCACCTCTCCATCAGACAGCTTTCCAATTGTTCTCATCCCGTTCCAGACTTTCCTAACTTAAGCAGGTACCCAAGAATCGAACCAGTTTCTTACTGGCCAGCAATCAGCACCAGCTAAGCACTAGACCAAAGAGGTATTTATTCTGTTTATGTTAAAATTTGAAAGGGAAACAGAAATCTCATTATCGAAGCGGGTTGTAACTTTATTTATCGCTTATCATTTATTGTATAAAGTTTTCTGCCGGGATTCGCTATGCATTTTGATTCTCCTTGAAAGAAATTGTTGATGATACCATTCCGGGACGCTCGTTTCTGAAAATTCCTATACCTTGAAGCGGATATGAGGGTGTAGTGAAGGGGGAAATGATGTGCTAAAGCACGGAGGTTATAATATTGGTTATCTCAGGGTTCAGGACAAGATCGCAGATGTAGGATTCGATAGGGCAGGATGTTGACTGCCTCGTGATGTCTTCTGCAGGTCCTGTAGTCCTCTCTCCTTCTCCTCTACACGTTCCTGGTATTGCTTCACTTCGATGCGAGGAGATGAACCTCCTCGCTGCCTCGGCTTCGATGATTTGTGCTAGTCTCTTTTTTTTGGGAGACGCCTAGGGCGCTCCTCGGAAACAAGAATTGTCAGGGATGACCAAATGGGAACGCGAGGTTCGTGAAAACCCTGAATAGATTTAAAACGTTTGTTAATTTAAATGTGAATATTGATTGGGAGACCACTGCTGTTTTTGGGTGCCGAATGCTGAACTTCACTAGAATGCTGAATGCTGCCACACTGTCGACTAGAATGCTGAATGACCTCAGACTACCACTTGGCTGTCGAATACTGCCAAACTTTCGACTGGAATGCCCCGAACTCCCGGCGTTCCGACAGTTTTGTTCAGTTCGAGTCGGTCGGTCACCGACGCTATAATATTTTAAAGTTCGCGAAATTCCAACTTTTTGATTACAGCACATGCTCTCTGATTGGTGCTTTAAATTTCGCGTTCTGCACTTGATGTACAATTTTCCTACATCAACAGCGCAACGAATGCCAGAGGGGTGGCTGCGATGACATTCTAGCTTAACGTTCGCTGAAAGAATTTTGTTTTTCTCGCCTTGGTTTATGGCCTGGGTCAGGGCAAGCCATAAACCATCATGCTTCTTCCCCTCAGCTTACAATTCTGAGCAACACAACTCTCTCTGTAATGTGCAGAGAACTGAGAATATTACTCACTTGTCAGAATTATATGTTTGATGCCGGTATAAGTTAATACTTTATTTTATTCGATTGCTTCCAAATTAATACTTTATTTTATTCGGTTGCTTTCGTAAGGGGTAGGGGAAATCCCTGTTACAACCTGAAGCATTATAAGTACAATTATAATGTTTAACAATGTTCAATTTTCAAAAATCACATATATCTTGCACAAAGAGATCAAAAAGTCAACGAACCTCTGATGATAATGAAATAATTTCGGGTGTAATTGGCAGTTCTCAGGTTGTCACAGCATCAGTGAAACCAGAATGGCTAGCAAACAGAAAAAATGGGACAAACTATAAAACAGATAAATAACATCCTGAAGACACTTTGAAGTGTCTCTCACCACCAAAGAAAGCGATGTTTGTAAGGAAAAACGTATTCGTACACGAATTTCGAAAGTTTAAATACCATGGCTTACCACATGAAAGTAGGCTTGAAAGTGACACAATTTCGTGCGGCGTTTCAAACATGGACACGGAAATTCATGCTTTGTTACAAACATGCGGTTTACAAAATGTCCCTGCAAAATTATTTTCATCCAACTGTAGTTTTCAGAAAGAGCAACACGAAGCTTCATTACACAGAAAAGTTGTAAATAAATTTGGGCTGCTTCAGCTGCTTGTAAACGCGCAATTTTTATTCGATGTTCTTGAAAGCATCAAGAGAACAGCATTCATGTTAGAGTGTACTAGGAATGGGTACTTCGACATCGCTACCAAGAGGTCCTGCTGTGAATAGTTCATTATGAGATCGCTACACACAAAACGTAGAACCCTGAGAATCAGGTCCCCCAACCAATTCACAAGAAATGCTTCACGAAAGGTTTATAGAAGTGTGTGGAACACACAGAACCCATGAACTATGCTTGTCAATACACTTAAGTTAATTCAGTTTAATTATGGAGGTTCTTTCACTCCACCGCACAGTGACTCCAAGTTACCTATCAGCGGCAGGATGATACAGTCATCATCATGTATTAGACCACTTCATTTCATCTGTTCAACGTTTTGAAGGTCTTCCAATATCTCTCCTGCCTAAAGGATGATATTCTCAAAGTCTGCGCTTCTAATGGTGTTCATTCTTTTCAAATGTGGTTTCCAGTTGTGTTTGTATGTGTCTATACTTTTCATTTATTTAAACAATTTATAATTCTGATCGGATATCTTCATTTATTTTGTGAGCTGGTTTCATGTAGCCTGCAATTTAATTGCATATGCTTGTTATCTTAATTTATCTTTTTTATCCATGACCCGCATTTCACTTCCTTACAAAAGACAGCGGAATGAAAATACTTTATAAAGTTTGAACAGGAAAATATCCGGTTTAAGGCCCTAAACAATCATTGATAGCATTTGCTTAGTAATATTAATTTAATAATTTTATTTTCATATTGTGTTTTTGTTATGAATTTTAATTCTCAATATAAGATCACAAACATTTAATGGCAATAGCTATTTAGCAATGTTAATTTAAGAAATCCATTTTCATTCATCTGTTATTACATAAGATAAAGGCTATAATATTTTATTAGAAACTCAACGTTCATCCATAATATGCTTTAATTATATAAATTAAACAAGTTCATTTGCACATGTTTTAATGCTAGGTAAAGACTTTAATTTTCAACTCAAATAACAAATATTCGTTGGCAATGTATTTTAAATCGTATAAATCTAGCAAGCTCATTTGTATAGATTTCATATATCAGATAAGTATATCTTAATGTTTGCTTGTTGGCCTTTATGACAATATTTATAATATAACAAATTTAATTGTTTAAAGATTCAAACACATAGCCAAGAATATGAAAAGTTAACTATAGATAATGGCAAGCGTAACCACATTAATAATGTGTACCAAGAATGAAATACGAGACAGACAGTTTTGTTGAGATTAAATAGAAATGAACGAATCTCATTCGTTTAGCATACTTATGTTGAAAATAATGCATTGTAATGAATGGGATTATTATAATCTATTGTAATAAGGGACGGTTTATATTTTAAATTTTAGCTAATTGTGTTTTGTATTCCGTAAAGAGAGGATGGGCTTTGTATTCCGTCGTGGTTCTTACTCCCTAAAGAGAAATTGTATTTAATATTACAATATTAATACTGCAATATTATAATAATACAGTTGTAATTTATATTTCATGGTAAGAAGTTACAAATTATTAGTTGTGGTGCTTGTTAAGAGTCACGAGTTCGAAATAGTATCCCTATCGGAAAATATTATATGAATTATATCAGGACAAAGATAAAATAATGCGTGTTAATTTTGTTATATATCTATTAGTGATAAAAAGAGAATTTGCGTGGAGTATCGAGTAAAATCAAACAGATTATTGTCGGTAGTACCAACCACATTGGTAAAGAACATTTCCACTAAAGCACATTTATTGGAAGAGAAATATAAATTCCGTCATGTCTGTCTCGTATTCAGCCCACATTTAATAATATTCTCGCAACTCATTTTATCAGAGATCATTTATTTTCCAGTGTGATTTTGATACTTAAATTCACACTCTTTTCACCCCAGAAGTATCAATCTGAAAAATCCAGTTATAATACCTAACCCCGAACTAGCCGAGCATATTGCGGTAGTAGTTAGGAACGATATCTACTAGGACACATATATACCGTTGCAAATTTGTCACCAAACAACGTCGGTGTTGCAACCATTAAATTCATCATAGTTTTATCATTGTTTCTTTTCGTACTCGGTTACAAATGACTCTTCTAATTCATATAAATAAACATTTATCTTTTTTCTTTCTTATCAATATTTGCTAAATACGGCATTGTAGTTATGAGATAATTAAATGATTAACTTATTCAATTGCTTTATTCTCGATAGTTTAGATCGAATTCTATATTTGCCTTAAAAACCCATGGAGTTACTTTTTTCGAACACATATTTTCATATGGCATAGTTCATATTTTCTAAAAAATAAAATGATATAGCAGGAAAGGAGTTATGTAGCTGTGTTAGCGTAAGGTTGTTTTAACATTAAAGTTAAATATAACTTACAAAAAGGAATTGATTTTATTTACACATTAATTCTTATTACAATACTGCAGCGGCAGTTTCATTTTGAGTCATCTGGTCGACTGATTTGTGCAGTATAGAATCACTTTGTATTACTCCATTTTTTTTGTACATTTTTCTATGCCAGATATAAACTTTCGACTAGAAAGGAAGAACGAAAAACAAAAACGCTATACAAAGAAACCAAATATGAAATTATCTGAGCAACATCATCACAACTAAGGAATTGCTGGCAGTGGCAAGTCATCACGCAATGTCAGTCGGTATGTAAAAGGAACACCAATAAATACAGCGAAGAGCGGGTCACTTAGCCATAGTGGTGCCCACCGGCGGCGGCGTGAGCGGCGAAGTGGGCAGCCTTGGCGGCAGCAACCTCAGGTGTGTCGTGGACGGGGGCGGGCAGACCATGAGGGGCGGCGGGAGCGTAGGGGTAACCGGGGGCACCGTAGGGGTAACCTGGAGCGGCGGGGTAGGCTCCGGGAACATGAGCACCAGCACCTGAGGCTGCGGCGTTGTAAGCTGCGAAGTGGGCGGCTTTGGCGGCGGCCACTTCTGGAGTGTCGTGCACGGGAGCGGGCAGCCCATGAGGGGCAGCAGGGGCGTAGGGATATCCTGGGGCACCGGGGTAAGGGTAGCCGTGATACTGGGGCTTCCCTACCACCAGGCTAGCGGCAACCACCACAACAACTGCGACAATCTGCAAAAATATATTTCAGTGTTTGAAAATAATACAAAAGTGCCAATTCAAAATTAGAAAGTATGAGAAAAAGCGGTTATGTTTTGTAGAAGTTAAAGAATGTTTGTAGTTGTTCATTGTTATAGAATGCATTCCTAAGACTCTAAAGGTTCTAAATAGGTATCTATGAATGAACTTTACCGTTCATCTCACTGTTGTTGGCTGTTGGTCTAAGCCAGCTATAAAAATAGAATGTACTCAGTCGAATTCTGATTAAAGTTCATCTGGATCTTTTGTTCTATTCAGGAAGAGAAAATTACCAAAGCTTACATCATAAAAACCAACTTAAACTATAAATACTCGTATATCAAGTGTACAATTTGTTCTATAAAAGCTGCACAAAGTTCCTTTCTACGGTTAATTACGTTAATTAGTAAACATTCTTAGCAAAATTGGTATGGAAATTTTGCCTTAGTTTTTTTTTTTTTTTTTTTTTTTTTAACGTGTTGCCAATTTTAATAGTTTTAAAAATATAAACCAAACTTGTTTAAAAAGTCCATTAGGTTAATCGTTTTTTCAGTTTATTTCTAGTTGGTTTACTGCTTCCTTACAAACTGTGTCCTGGACATTTTACTAGATTTTTTAATGGTATTTTTAGTACTGAAGCAACACAGGCAGTAAACACTGATGATACATGAAATGAAATGATAAATTGGGAAAGCATTTTTTTTTAAAGGAAGGAAACGTTCCAGGCCTGAGTTTAGGGCTCCTTCCCGGCATTTGCCATTTATGAGGACTGAGGAAAACCTGGAAAAACCTCAGTCAGGGAGGACGGTCCTGGCGGGAATCGAACCCCTAGCCTCCCACTCACGAGTCCGCGCCTTAACGACCACGGCCACCTGAGTTAGTTGCTGGATATAAATTGTTAAGTATATTGATAGGCTTGGAATATAAAAAAGTTTAAATAATTGGTTTGTAGAAGAATTTTCCTTTAGTTGTGCGAAGTGTGTTTGAAAATGAAATAGAGGAGAAAGACCACGTAATTTTCTAAAGTTTGACCGCCGTATCAAATTCCAGAACGACGCTTATTCGTTCTTGTTAGAATTCACAAGAATTTCCATTCATTCTTATTATTAGCAAATTAAAATGTGCCACATTTTTCTTAATGAAAATGGCGTTTGGCGTTTATTTTGTTGCAACATTTGTAGATTCCTCAAATTGAAATATGTTCAAGAGCAGATTGACTTTGAACTTTATGCATTTATAAATAGTGCAATGAAATGAGATAGTTCATCTCTGTGTCCTGTACCTCTTACTACAGAACTGCTGCGCTTTCAATACACAAAAATTGGAACTAGTGCCTTTTCATTCCGGATTGATTGAATTTACATAATTAATATATAATTCATAGCCATTTATTGATAAAGAGCGGTGATGGTGAATGAGTTTTTCCTTTTATGTATGTAAAAGCACGTAACGTTTTATTTAAAGCTTTTTTATTCCATAGTTAGTAGTGGTTTGGAATATTAATGATGACGCCAATGACTGCGTCTCTAGTGAGCATTTGTTATTTTACGATGAACAAAATTTCTGTAACTAACATATAGATCAGAAAGAGATGTAAATTACGAAAATATAATGAAACCTGGATATATTAAAATGTATAACTTTATGTAAATATGTATTGTAACTTTGTCTTGCTTCTTCATAGGAACTGTTGTCTCTAGCAATGAGCTAATCTTATAATTAGAACCCTGCATTTGGATTCCGAGAAGCTCCAAGCACTCCACAAGAGTGTAAATGTGCATGGAGTATTGTTTAGCGGCGAACTCACCTTACTTACACTTACATAACTCCCCTGCTAGTAGTAGGCATTAATTTGACTTACAATTTCAAAAAGAAGGTTTTTTTGGTTAACGAATCCTAACATGTATAGAAAGGCAGGGATTTAGTTATGACACAATAGAAAGAATTGTTTAATTCATATAGAAAAGTTTATAAACGCAAGCCTACTGAACCCACTTGCACATATTGTTATACCACGATAAAGTTTAAAAGTCTCATATTATATACATTTGTCATGGGCGCAGGTAGAAATTTGCACTATGCTTATTTTCCTATAGAAGACAGATGAGCTGCTGGTAAGCCCATCGTCTCTAGCGCTAGCTGAGAGCGAATTAAGGATGTGAAACTGCCTATGCTTTTGTCCAGGGACTTCTTTTCAGTTATGAACTTTTTTTAATGTGCCACAAATCTACAAAACGAGATATAGGCCTAAGTCTCTCCCAGAAGACTTGAGCTCGAGACTTTTATCACTTTTTTTCTAATTTTTCTATAGTTACTTGAATTGTATGATTTTGGACAGTAAAACCTACAGCTTCTATCTGCTACCATATCCTGCACAATATTAGGATAAAATAACTTGATGGTGTTATCCTTACCTGCATGCTGTTCATACTGTACAGTTTTTAAAAAATACACCCCGTGAACTATACTACGCTTCTGAAGGCAGGATCTTCGCCGTTACTCGCCTTTAAGGAGTAATAGTCGACCACAAAGTGATACCACCATCAGGTCATTGCGTTTATATATACAACTTGCTACGCGTAGTGCACAACACTTGGCCTTCAATTTAGAAAAAGTTAAAATTTTACCTTCCCTCAGCACTCGTTTTAAGAGACGACACGCCTTATCTTCTCTCTTTCTCTGCTTCCTAAAGAAGAGGGGGGATCCCACCCTGTCACCTTTCTCACCCCACTGCAACCTTTAGCACAGCTTCTATGGCATTCCTCATTTGTCAACTGTAGAACCGCCCCCTTATCGGGGTTCCGTTATAATAATCAGTCCGTCCTGGTAAATGAACAGGTTTTACACTTAGATTATCGCAAGGTGTGGTTCAGAATAGCCAGAAGGAGGAAGGAAAGACTCCCAGATGTAACGCCCAAGGTTAAGAAGAAGGCCGAGGAACTGCAAGAACGTGCACTACTGCATATCCCCTCGCTAAGTTCTTTCTTTGTTTTTATTTGCTCAAAAGAACGAGAAAAGTTTCATAATAGCAAAATTAAGTGAAGCTAATATTTAATTCAATAATTTAGCAAAAAGTACAATCTAAAAATTTCGAGGAAAAACAAAAGCGTAATCAGTGCGCGAATATCATATAGTCGAGTCAGAATTCAGTTCAAATTGAAGACGCGTTTACCTTTTAGATTGTTTATTTATTTAAACTGATAATACTAAAACCATCAAGTCTTCTCTTCCACACTACCAGTATACTTACAATGCATATTAAAATGTGTAATGTCAATACAATTTAATTAAACAATTTATAAGTAAATATATTGAAAATATAACTTTGAGTGTAACACAAACAAAAATACAGAAGATTACTATGAACAAATAAAATACATAACAATAGAATTATAAAAAATACACCCAAGATATATTCCCTAATGAAATATAGTAAACCCAAAATCGCGGGTTCAGTCCCGGCCAGGGTCGGTGTATTTTTTGGGAAAATAGTTTCCTTCGGAAGGAAAGTAAAGCCATGGATCTCGTGTCGTAGAATTACTGGACGTAAAATAACCTCAAGCCTGAAAAGAAGAGGCCTCTGAACAAAATTTATCGGCCATCGGCCCTGAATTGAATGGGACGCTGATGAGCTTAGATGTTAAATAGTGTCCGTGCATAAACTAAACAAATAAATAAAATAAAATTATGTATAGTAGAAAAAAAGAGTAAATTAAAAATACGCTATAACCAGGATTTAATATATATATAATATGTTGCTTCAGTTTAATTTTAAATTTTGAAATAGTCTGACATTACAAAATATCGGTAGTAAAGAGTGATGCGATCTGATATATGAAGATAGTTTATTAAAACAACAAGCCAGGTAATTTGGAGTGTGAAGAAAGGTGAGAGAATAGAAATTGTTTTGTTCCTTAACAATTTGAGAGATGGAGTGACATGTTCAAATCGACGAATGTTGCAAATGTAGCGTATGCGCACATTGAAGCTTCTGGGTTAGGTTAGGTTAGGTTAGGTTAGGTTAGGTAAAAATAAAGTCATAGTATTCGAAGTGAGGCATCAGAAGTATTGCACAAGTCTATTTTTCATGGAAAATGGAAGGGAATTATTGAAAATATTTTCTTACATATTTCTAAAAGGGGAGTATTCCAATCCACATTTCTATCAAAATGTACCCCCGATTCATCAACTTTTAACTAGATAAAAATGTTTCAGGGAAATTCTTTAATTAACTGAGCTTGTCTGTTTGACTGTCTAATATTGTAAGATGCGTAACTTGGGCCTAATTGGGGTAATTTAAGTTTTTGCTACATTTGGTTCTGGTGTAGGTGTTCCATAGTGGTAGGGAAAATTACTTAAAATCAACTGTTTTTAGAAGTATTGCAACCTACATTTCGAATTTTTGTCTCTATATGTCTCAAATTAAAATCCTATAAAGTTAAGTATTTTGTTTTATATAGGGTGCAAGTAAATGAATGTTAGATGGGGTTGTTAGCATATCAATGTTTGGAAAGCTTTGTTTTTGGCACATAAAGTCACAACATTCCGAGAGCATGTATAGTTGTAGGCATGATAGCTTCAAATAAGAAAAGTTACTCAAAATGGTGACCTGAAGATACAGATGTGTTATTATTTCAATTTTGTTAGAATTATTTAACAACCTAATCTCTGCTATGATTATCTCTTAGGAAGCAAAGTGTATGGTAAATCCTACTTTCTAGGTTAGAGATATTTCAAGTACTTCAACACACAGTCAGGTGAGCACACACAAATAAAATGCCTATGAAAGAAAAACCGACACTTCTTGGCAATTATGTATAAGTTGAAAAACAAATGCAAGCGTCCTCACAAAGAATTGTGGTCTGAAGGAGGTGAGAGAAATTAACAAAGCACTTCGAAAATATGAGAATGTTGTAGATGTTACCAGATCACAAGTTTATTGCCCTAACTTCATATGATGTGGAGGGGATGTTTTCAAGCTTATTTTACGTACAGGAAAAATTAGCTGGGCCATGAAAATATGGAAAAAGTGTTGTGTCACAAAGCTGCTACTCTCAGTTACTGGGAATAACTAAGAAAGTGCAGTGTTTATTCTTAAACTTAATAATAACGGAGCGTTTTTTTCAAAACACGATAAATACAAAATTTTCGAAATTGAGTTATACATCGTAACGACATAATTTTGACCTTCCACGTCGTCCTATGAATCTAGTTTTAGTAAAATCGACACAGACTATTGTGTATAGAAGCAGACCAATTCACGGAGTTTGAGCAAAACCGATATAAGCAATCTGAGAGTTAAAGCAAAAGTCCACAAATGCAATACATCATTCTTTACTTTCGTTTCATGCCGAGCAGTTGGCAATAAGAGAAGTGAACGTAGTTTTTTTTTTTTTTTTTTTATATTACTCATTATTGTAACAATGTCTCGTCTTTGATTGGCTGCTTATAATCCGCAACTAGACTTCATTGTTATTGACATATTCCCTGGTTACTTTTAGAGAAGTTAACAATGATTCAGTCGTGTTTGTAAGAAGAAATATTACAAGTCAAAACAGAATGGATGTGATTCTAGTAATTCTAAAAGTGGCGTACGGGTAAAAATAAATGTTTGGGTGGCAGAAGATCTGAGGGGGCCACTCTTCAAACTATGCTCTTTATTAAAATACCAGAATGTATTCTATAATTTCGGACTCCCTACACCGATACATGCTCCACTTGCAAGGTTGATCTCAAGAAAATATAATCAGAGAAATGTTTGGAGAAGAAAAAGGAATGAAGAACTAGTTGCAGATTGCATAAACTTGTGCAAAGCAGTTTGATAGAATAATGAAAGGAGAAAACCCAGGTGTCACTAAGATTTCCTTCAACATGTAGCAAAACCATCCACTTGAACTTTACCTATAACATTCTTGGAAAAAAGTTCAAGACTCAAGAACATTCCTCACTTCTTTCCACTTCGTGGGCATAGCTACATTGCTCCAGAGCGAGTCTTGGGTAGAAATGAGAAACCAAACAAAAAATCATCTGTCTACTAAGGAATTTTATGACATCTTAAAAGAACAAGACCCCCTGAAAGTACTCAGCGAAGACTGGGAAATTAAAAACCTAAAGGATAGTGTACGGAAAGCACTGAAACATAGGTTAATGTTCAAAATTAATAGTCAGCGTGTCATTTCATTCAAGAAAGTAAAGAGTAATGTTAGTATATCAGTAAAAAGCACATACTTCGGGGTTTCAGGAGCAAACCATGTCTTTCAGCACTGTCGTCCAGTACTCTACCAAAGCAAAATATGATTAGCAAAGAAAATAAGAAGGTTACTTCTGCACTATTAAAGTATTTTGAAGTACCGAATGATGCAATTGAATTCTATTAAGAAATTCTAAGAAACAACAACAAATCTGACCATGTCTAGATATGGGGCTAGGAATATTCAATATTTTTTATGATGTTTAACGCCCGTTTTTACTACTGAGACACCACAGGCGATGGAGGCTGCTGATACATGAAATGAAATGATAAATTGGGAAGGATTTATTTTTAAGAAAGGAAACGTTCCAGGCCTAAGTTTAGGGTACCTCCCCGGCATTTGCCATTTATGAGGATTGAGGAAAACCTGGAAAAAATCCTCAGTCAGGAAGGACGGTCCTGGCGGGGTTCGAACCCCAGATCTCCCGCTCACGAATCCGCGCCTTAACGACCTCGGTATTTTCAATATTGTATGAATAATACAATGATTGTATTAGCTTAAATTGTTGTACTATATGCATTATTAAAGATGACTAAATCATTGCATGTTAACGCATTATTCTTTTGTTATTATGCATATTCTCAATAAAATTAATAAAATTAAAAACAAAAACAAAAATGATATATAAATGTTTAGTATGTAACAAGTAACAATACAGGCCAATAATAAACTGTAAAATTTATTTACGCATAGGAATTATTGTAATAATAAATAACTTAATATAAATTCAAAAAGTTGTAAAACATAATTAGAACAGCATTTCTCTTTTATTTATACATGGATTTATCGACTTTTGAAAAATCCTGAATAAATCATCCTCTAATCCTCTATAGTGAACACTGTTTCAATATATCTTTCTAGAGTACTTTAAAACAGTAAAATGTAATACTGGAGAAAATATTAAATTCGTCTAACGTCTCTCTCTAGGTGAAAAAAACGCATTTCCTGAAAAATTCAATATTCTGCATTTATCGAGTTTTGAAAAAAGTTTCTCAATTTGAAAAGTTACATCATCAGTAATGAACTAAGAAGTCTGGACTATATGTACTCGAAGGCTTCTTAGGGATATGTATTTAGATAATGTTAGTTTTTTTTTTCTCTCGTGGAATATCACACTTTTGACGTGTTCGCAAGCTCTTCAAGTTTATAGCGCATATTTTGGCATTTTAAAGCACATGTTAGCATGCCTGTTTTAAGTACATACACTTCTCAATACTAGTCATCAATAAGCGAAGAGATCAATTAGATAATCCCTGCTCACCTGTTGATTACGAAGCGAATGTACGTTGTTTGAGGATTTTCTGTACATTTACTGAACACAGCACTATTGTTTCAACCTGAATTTGTGTTTTTTTTTACTTAATAAATATACTTTGAGGCCTCTTTCAGATAACTAGCCTTAATATTATTTGCTTTGTGACTTTCTCCATAATAATGGCAAAATTTTGCTCTTCAATCATTTTTATAAATAATAACGAACGGTTTGTCGTTTTCTGCAATGCTATGGAAATCACAGAAGCAGGAAGGTATTTCATACTTCACAGATACTCCAAGAATGTCTTAAAAATGTGGATTTCATTCAATAACTGTGGGAAGATAAAATTTGCAAAATAGACCTTCAAAGAAATGATTACAAGCAAATTTAATTTTCTGGTCACAAAATACACAAAATTTGCGTAATGCCATTTCGTTTTAGTTTTCATTTTCACACTTTCAGATTTCCAAAAAATGCCCTCTCTATTTCTCATGTTATTCGTTGTCTATCTTATGTGGATTGTAATTCATGCTATTTGCACATTTTAGTGTCTTTGTTTGTTTCATATCTTTCTAGGTACAAACTGCAAAGCTGATAACAAAGTGAATTCGTCATGTACTGCATTTCTCTATATGAAAATAAAACTTATTTGGTTTAAAAGTGGTATTATTTTCCAAACTATCAAAAATTCATTAATACTGAGAATGTAAAATATTATGCTAACTTGTTTGTTCTTTATTGCTTTATAAAAAGATTGAATGTTTATAATTTGTAATGTGTCATATTTTTAAATGTTTTATTTGTAGAAAATTTTGAATTTTGGGGGGAAAAGATATTGTATCAACGGTACTGAAATAACAATATTGTACAGGGCTTTCTTGTATGATTAACTACCTATTTAATGTCAACATAAAGCATATTAATTTAAATATTGAAGTGTGCCTGCACTCCCACTCTCTTTTTGAACTTTTTTTGAAAATCTGTCGGCCATCCTGGACTGTTATTGATTGAATTGGGGCAGAATACAATTTAAAAAATACTGATCATTTTTATGTAACAGTTGTATTTCGGTAATAAAGTTTTTCAAGCAGGTGTATACTTTTCAATACTGTTCAATGCTTTTGGATTTTATGGACGTTTGAAGGTTGTTGCACTTTGTCTGTTGACATTTAAGGGATAAACCAGAGAGCTAGAAAATTCGATAGCACATTAGAGTCCATCAGGTATTTACAAGCTTATGTTCTACCTAAGATGACAACTTTGAGCACAATTTTTGAAGTCAAGCATAGTGTTTTTAAATATAAAAAGTAGCGTCACTCGGTAAGTAAATGGAATAGCGCATACTTTCTTCATACTTTCCACTCATTCTGTGTATAGTAAGAAATAGGCAATTTTATAAATAATCCACAGTTGGCAGTATTGCAGATTGTATAATGTAAACTTAATGAAAGTTACATCAGGTACAGTAGAAAGGACGTGATTCAGTTTTGCCATAGCGTTCTCTGTGCACAGATAAGAAATGGAGCCTGCAGGTATGGAGATCAAAGGTTCGTACATTAAGATCCAAACTTTATGCGTTATGAACCCCACAGAAACCCACTGTGCTTTGTGATTTCACAGCGAACAGTAGTACAGTTTCTCGTCTTCCTGTCGACATCATAAACGATGACCCATGAGCAGGAAGTCTAAAGACATAAACAGATGAACGATCGATGAAATTGCGGGGAATGCTCTTGAAGATCGTCGTGTGACATGTGAGGGACTTTCAGAAGCCACGGTTATTCCACGAACGTCAATAATTTGACTGAAACTTCTTGACTGTTGAACAGAAGAAGAAATCCCAGGCGATTGGAAACTTGCTGAAACAAAGATTCGACGTTGAAGATCCAACATTCTTGCGTCTAATTCGTAATACAATAAGTATTGGAGAGATCGGAGTTGAAATCACGGTCCAACAAGGAGAACTCTCTCTTCCACAAGACCAAAAGCATTCCCAATAGCGCAATCAAAGGTCAAGCAAATAACAATATTTGCTTTTGATCACCGCGTAATTAAGACAGATAGAACTCCGTGTGAAAACAAGTGTTATAAAAGCGTATTATCGTCACTTCTTACAAAAATTGTGCAAAAATGCACAAAAATCGACCTCAGTTGCCTTACCCTCCATGATAAAGCTCGCTCACACATGGAAAATGTTGTGATTAATAAACTGTGCAAATAAGGATGGAAAATGTTACTTCATCATCCTACAGTCCTGACCGGATTTTCACTTATTCCCACAGTTAATAAAAGACGTCGTTTTCCTGCTATGGGAGAGTTTTGCGACGCCAATCAACAGATAAACAGAAATGGAAAATAACAACTTTCCAAACGTTGGAACTCGGTCAAGGAGAAAAAAGTAGACATTTTGAAAGATTGTAATGATGTCAAAAAAATAAATGTATAAATAAAAATGAAGCAATTTTTTAGAAAAGACCCTCATAAAATGAAACTTTATACGGAAATACAGAATAAAATAGTATAATTTTTTTATTTCAATATGAAGAGAATCGTATTATAGCTTCCTGAAAAAAATGTGAACGTCCTTCTGTTTCGAATGCAACGTAAACTTGAAACTAGAACATCCATTAGCCTAGTCAGCTGGGATGTGCAAATAAGAAAGCCAGTGACCTATATTTGGGTGTGGCTAATAATATAAGCTATAAATATTTAATTAGCAGCAGTTCCATCTCAAGGACACCTGTCTGGTGCATTTTATTATTTACTTGTCACCATAGTGATAGATTACGTCCATGTTTATTCGTTCAGATTTTTCTAGCACTTTTACGTAGTTACTTCGTTATATTATGGCATATCCAGTTCATTAGAATTTGTTACAGCTGGAGCAATAAGGTATGTTAAAATCAGGAGGATACTGAATATTTGTGATATGTATGTGAGGGTAGTTTAAGGTTATTAATTATTTCTTGTAGCTTTTGAGGGCTATGTGACGTAGTCATTAAATTGACCGATGAAATGAAGTAAAATTTTGACCAATCACAGACCGAAATCACAGTGTAATTAAAATTTTATCAAATATCTTTACAATCTTCCAGTCAGTGTAGCCTATTCTATACCCCCATTATAATTCCCGAAACTGCAGCCCTTTCATTCAAATTTGATAACTGCGTTTTCAATAATAATTGTACATTTAACTACTTAATGGTATTCATTCAAACATTTGTTTTGCGTATTCAGCCAAACAATTTGAAATATTTTTTTTAATTATTTAACAATACCTTCTTAAGCAACCACACATTTTAACAAACACGTTGTTCATGTTGTTCAGAATGGTAAAATGTTACCTCTGTTTTGCTTTTGTCAGTTGGCATTGTATATAGAACGGTTTCGACTGTAATAGTCGACTTTAGTGTAATTCATTTTCATGGTTTATGAATAGATATGCAAGGGTTAATATTCTATATGCGAATTTCAAATATATATATATATATATATATATATATATATATATATATATATCACTTTTATTCTTATTCTATTCATGAAATAGTCCTAAACCCGCATTTGG
This sequence comes from Metallyticus violacea, assembly GCA_030762175.1. NCBI lineage: Eukaryota > Metazoa > Arthropoda > Insecta > Mantodea > Metallyticidae > Metallyticus > Metallyticus violacea. Next base: position 1,492,681 of record CM060841.1, on the reverse strand, counting down.
CTCTTCTCTATTGGCATTACTAATAATCGACATTTGTCTGTTGCAAGATGGCTTTAAAAGGTTAAGTATTCATAATACAAATAAACAATTTTGTAAGCCAAGTTAATAGTCTTCATAAATATCACTCGAGGCTAAGCTTCCCACTACGTTCGTGAATTTATTGGCAATCTCAGACCCTCTTGTGATAAACTTTTATCTGACACTATTACGTTGAAATAAATGCCAGGAAGATTATCTTAAATTTTTAAGAGAAGGTAGACATTCAATTTTAGTTTAGATTATAGTAAAACCAAAGCTCACTTAAAGATAAAATAACAACAGTAACAATTGATTTAAAAGTAATTAGTAGTGACTAATTGCATTATTGTGATATCTTGCAGAACAGCTTAAAATATTTTAAGTGAATATCATTTAACAAAGCAAAAATGTAATTATATATGAGTAGGAATTTATTTAGGTTATGTTTTGCATTTTAAACATTTTAAATTGTAAGTTTTAATATTTTATTTTTATATTAACAATTATGATATAAAATCATCTTGTGCGCGTCAAATAATCATACAACGTGACAATAGCCAAATTCATTTTATGGCACTTAATTATATAAATTGGCTATATAAATATTATAGTAAATTATAATTAATCCGAATATGAAAAATAATACTAAATTGTTTATTGTGTTTAAGGTAGCCTCAATATCTAGGGATAATGCATCGCCTTTAAACCCAAGAATCGCTAGTTCAACCCTGCCGAAGTAGCTTTTAGTGACAAAATTACCAAGTCCAAGTAATGCCTTAATATCACACTAGACGGCATTTGAAGTGTTGCAACTGTAAGTGCAAAGTACAACTAAAATTCCAATGGGACGTTGTGTCCGTCAGGTTCATATGATGATGATGGTGGTGGTGATTCTGAGTTTTAAATAACTGAGTGGGGAGGCTCAGACCCAGCTTCAAACACTTTGGGGCCGGCCATGCTGACCCTGGACTTTTTCGTCATTTCACCTTATTGATCACTTAAGCGAATGCTGGCATTGGTCTTTCCTTTCATTTATCTCAGTTTATTGTAGGGTCGAAAGTGATAATGTGAGGTGCGCTGGTGCGGTGTGACGATGGCTTGCGCATTGGTTTGGTTTCTACTCGGCATCTGATATGAAAGCGGCCCTTCTGAGGGCTCGAACTCTTTAGAAGGGGAGGCTCCGCCGGCGTCTAAGTTTTCTATCTGAAAATATGTCTTCACCTCACTTCGCCCCTTCATCCCGGAGTTGCCAGGTAAAAACGAACGCTCTTCAGCAAGGCTGAAGTATGGAAATGTCCTCCGTTCGCACAATTCAATCTATTGTGTAATTTTATTAATTTTATTGTTTTAAGATGATTGTATAATAATTTTCAACATATGCCCTTTTCGCTATAAAACTACCAAGTTTATAAAATATTATTGTATGCTTCAAGTGCAACATTTTAAAAGCTATAAGTAAGTAAACTAAACCTTTCTCTCAGCAAGTCCCAAACAAAAATAATTTTGCTCTTGTAGAAACTTTAAAGTTTATCTGACCCGTTACGTGACATACATCGCAGCAGTAGACAGTTCTAAGTAACCGGTCTACAAATATATGAATGAATAGCTCAATAGAACAGTTTGCCTTTCTGTATTCATAAAGTGATAAAACTGCAGTCCTTAAAGCTTAAATTGAATACGCAATATTGTTCTTGTATTAGAAGAGTTTTTAGTTACACAATGAAATTAAAATTTGCTACACACCACATTTTCTACTTTCAATAACAGCCACTCATATGTTCAAATCAAAGTTTACATAGTCTTTCTGGGTATCGAACACAAGACACGAGCAGAAGAATGTCACTTGACGGCATTCTTGTATGTTGCTTTTATTTTAAAGTGCACATTAACATATATCTAAACATAATGACCTTCGCACAGCCACATTAACAAAATATTCGGGCTACTTATTTTACCTTGAGTAAGCGACAGATTGTGAGTGAGAGGCAATTAGAAGATAAATAGACATACTCAGAATTTGCGCCACATGCCGTAAACTAAGTTATCACAGAGTAAAAATAACGGCTCAAGCCACGCGCTGTGCTCTTTTGGCCGGACATAATTAAATATATTTATACAATAAAAATGAAAAATAAAGTAACTCTTGGAACAAGGTAAGTAAAGTAACAAGTAGAAATAGATAAAACACAAATATCGCTCTTCAACATCTCAGATTCCATTTAGAGCATGAAACGCCTCAGGCTTGAGGTATTTTTACGCATCGTAAATCCACGACACGAGACCAACGACTTTAATTTCCTTCCGAAAGAAACTGGTGCTTTACGCCTTCGACCCTGGTCGGGTTTGAGTACGCGACCTGTGGTCTATTTTTTCATTATATTGAAAAAATAAAAAACATTAAAAACAAAAACAACGCAGAAAGAGCGGCTTACTTCAAATGTTGTTTCGCTCCTTGAACAACCAAAGACATTCTAAGCCCCCCTTGCTGGTTGCCCTACATGTCCAGTCCCACTATAAGCATTAAAACTTGTTCATGTCCCTGAAATCACCTCAGAGATAGAAAGCAGCAATATTTTTGATAAAGCGTGTGCACCACTAGTCATAAGATATAAACAATATTGAGTGTTAATGTTCCTCTTTCTCTGTAATTATTGTCTTGTTTTATTTTTTCAATTATTAATACAATTATCTTTCTTATTTTTCATCTTCCGTTCTTTATTTCTTGGTTTATTACCTTCATGATTCAACGTTTACTTTTACCACCTTCACTTACGTTCTATCTTTGAAGAAGAACATAAGCGGTTCGAAATATAGCAATATTTATGTAACTATTTAAATGTTATAACTATTTCTACTTCTCTAGTTCTTGTTACTTTAATGTAAGTCACCATCCAGCACACTTCTCTTCAGGCACTCTTAAATTCTTGTTCAGCAAGGCTTCTCGGTCGGACGGAACTTCCCTTCAGAACACCCTCTGTCGTTGCAAATGCTGTTACTATAAACATCATCTTCACGAGTGTGAGGTGTATTGGTGTAGCAAGATCAAACCGACGTAACAATTCTTAATTTCAAAATCGATAAGCATACTCTTGGTCAAGCGGGCTTATTGGTGATAAATTCCGTCGTCAGAGATTCAATGGATATTGTTCACTCGTGTATAAAGTAAAATATTGATGTGTGTGTTCTCTGAAAACGCTCCCTCAGTCCCTGAAAAAGACTCAGCAATAAAGCAACAATCCTGAAAAAAAAATCGTCGCCGTAATTTCGTTTATATCGCACACACCGTTATCCGTACTCCGAACGATAACCTATCAACCTTTAATACAATTTTAGCATTACAAAAATCGTTCCTAATGACCTACGAGTGTGTCATGCGCCAATAAAGATTTCCTCGCAACACAAAAACTGTAACATAGTAAAAAATATACATATTTTAACAAACTATAAAGATATTAATGTTCACTAATACTAGTAAATTAAATAACCTGGGGCCAAGCGGTATATATGTTCTGTCTAGGGAGAAAGGCAGGGTCAGAAATGACTTTGTATAGGCTGAGAAGTTGGGAGGCTCAAAAAAATAACGGATAATTCTGGTGGAAGAATCTGCCCATTTTGTGGCCAAGTTACCCCCTGGGAACACCTGAGAAAAGCGTTGTTTTTATAAAACATTTTACAGCAATTAGAAGTGGATTGGCATGTTGGGACCTGTTTGCGAATCACACAAATTGGTTGATTATGGGCATTTTCATAGCCAAAGCGCGCGTAACTAGATGCAATTTATTTTCTGGTTAGAATGCAATAAATAATGTAATATGTTTCCATTCATATGACTGATTGTAAATACGCTCTCCCATTTTACATTTTATATTTATGTATTGATAATGTTTTATTATTATCTGTTGCTCTTTCTAATTGTATGGTCTACGGCCCATGTATAAAATCACCTACTACTTGTGAAAATGGGATTTGTTCTATTCGTGATCTGTACTACATTAAGCTTTATGTTTGCTTTCTTCGCTTACATCCCACAGATTTTTTTTTGAAATGAAATACCTTGCCGAATGATGAAATGTTTCTTTTCTTTCTTTCTCCCCCCCCCCCCTCTTTTCAATTTTAGCATAGGCATGAATGCTCTAGACTGAAAAAAATTATGCTTAGCCTCAAAATTTATGATTTCTTACCATGTTAATGCTAAGTAAAATTTAAATAATTTCATATTCAGGCAAGTATGGCGTCGTTTTATTTGATGTAGTGACATTGTTTAGCATTTGTATAAGAGATATAGATAAATCAGCTTTGGTAGTCCGGAGATAATAAGCTCTTCTTTGCACTCAAACCCGGCCATGAAGGGGACGTAAAAACCTAAGCGCAAGAAACTTTAAGCTGTAGGTCCCGTGTCGTAGATTTACTGCACTTTAAAGAACTCCAAAACGGAAAAAAGAGGTATCTGGAAAAAATTAAGGTCCTTTAACGTTCAGATACCTTAGCATCCCACTGGATGTCACTTGAGGCGGTGAGCTGGGTATTTATCCCTCTGACATCTGTAAGTGTTACGTAAAACTAAATTTGAAATCTTTACATAGTCCATGTTCTACAGTTGATGATAACAAAATTACAATATATAGCAACATTGCTTGCTTAAACTTTAGAACGTACAACTGGGAGGTCATAAGAGTAGTTTTAAGTACTTCTGTCACTCGGAGCATATTAGCATCTGCAGTTTTTCATTGTTTGATATTAAAAAGGTGTCAATCACCGCACCATCAGGGCGTTGCTTCACGAAACAACTAGTATACTAGCTTATTAGCCGTAATTCACCAGTTCTAATAAAATCTGTTTCATGAACAGATTCTACAGTGTTAAAATGTTGTCGTTAGTCACTTGTCAAAACTGTATCCGAGCGTCGAGAAGGCTGTTTCAAGTGTATTTATTACCCGTAGATTGTTTGTTGATGCGGTTCTGTTTACACGGATGTATTTCAAATCGTATATTCAAGCCAAGAAATGGCATAACGTCTAGCACATCGAAAAGAATCTGTAATATTGAAACAAAGTAACCGTGTTAATTAACGAGCATAAATAAGTAGTACTATTTGGGCAATTCTCCGACAAAATTGCTAAGAAAGACAAAGTCGAAATGTGGAAAAAATAACGCAACTGTGAAAGCTTTGGGGTTAAACCTCGGAGAAAGATTACGCAAATATTGAAATTAGTTACACAAAAATTATTTTCTTTTCTTTTGTATCACACTAAACTCTCCCATTTTACAAAGAATGCATTATTGTTTTTTTTTTTCGTCTTTCTCTTTTATTGTTGTTCAAGATGACATACTCAATTCCATTTTAACAAAGCTCTGCCTTCCGTTTCGTTTTGTTTTGTTTTCCTCTCTGTACTATTCTTACGTTTCATTTATAAAATAAATATTTACGGGATCTCTTAATTAGTGAAAACTAGAAGTGATAAAACATTTTACGTACTTTTTTCTGAAAGTGCCCACTTAAAAATCTTGCTGTTACGTAATCAACCAAAACCTTTCTTTAGCCAGATCAATTCTAACTTATCTGCTTTATGCATTGTGTATTTCAGCAAAAATTTCCCAGTTCATTTTCGTGACACATCGTTAAAATATTCCTAGGTTGTAAAAATACCAAGAACCAAAAAGTATGCCTTTGCACGGTAATGCATATCATTTACATTTCAATAGAGCAATTATGCAAAACTGCTGAGAAAAATATACCACAGGGGAATAGCTATTAACATAAAAATATCTTTCTTTACACTAAAGGGAACAAGGCAACGTTCCAGCGTTGCGTTCAGTCTAAAAGTTCAACTTGTCTCTCTAAATTAAAGATGACAGAATTAAGTAAGAAACTGCACTATGTCCTTCATTGGGACAAGTAAACGTTTATTTTAATTGCATTTAAAGTTGTTTCTGATTTGTCATGTGTAGACTTACTATAAAACACATGTATATACGAAGAATGTGTTCAACAATGAAAATAAGTAGGCAAAAGAATGTTCGTCTTAGATGTACAATCTTTCATATTTCTCTCAAAATGTTTATTTTTGGCTTATGCCCGTAAGTCGAGCTCTAATTTCAAAGACATTTCTATTCGCAAAGTTGCACATAATGCGTTATGTATTAAAGTTGTGTCCGTCTGTAGTCACACATATTAAAATTTTCATTCACTGACAAAGGTTCTGCTTTGCAGTTTGTCTGTTCCATCCTTTCTCTGTTCTAATGATACACTATTATGTATCATTAGATAATATTCACTAACACACTGCACATAATAACAATGACACACCAATAGCCTGTAATAATGCAAAGACTTCAGTTATGTTGAAATCTTAACTTCAAACTGAACTACAGAAACACAAAGATGCAAGCTTATTCTAGTAACAGCAAACTGCAACTGCCTATTCAGAGGGAAGCTGCGATTGGCTTCACCTTAGCTCAGCACGCGTTGCTCTCAGCTGCGAATGCAAGCCAGAAATAACTCTTGGTGCTTGTGTATATAGGATGTAACAATGGGAGAAACTATGGAGTCAAGTTCCTCACACCAAAACAGAAATCATATAAAATACCTTGAAGTAGGTGTTGGCAGTAGTTTTAATAGATTCGAAGATTATAATGCCCCATGTTGGAGGGTCAAGGTTTGAAGGGGTTATAGGTGGCGGGGAGAATGGTGATAGGAGTTTGATTGTTCATGACCCAGCTCACCACTCAATAACTCTTCACGTCGATCTCAGGGATGTAGCTGGTTTTCGGGACCTGGTAGTGCCGGGTTGAGTGAAGGGAATTGCGGTATTATATCGACCAGAGAAACACCTTGTTATCTGCAGGTAGACGTCGTTTATTTAACAAAGAGTGTTCTGTTCGGACCGCAGTAACGAGACGTCGGGCAGACACGTGGAGCTGTAATGTTTGACTAGCAATGTGATTGCTGACCGCTCGAAAGACTTGTCGAGCTGAAGTGACACTCGAACCTAGCGTTCCAATGACATCTGAACGCTGAATACTTGTAGGACCAAGATGACGAGAACAGACCAGACAGAGTTCCCAGAGTAACGGAGTAGACGAACCAAAAAGATCAAAAGACCAAAAGGACCTCGACACGGGCGATTCCACGTCCTTAAATATCCAATATAACACGCCTTACCACGTGATGCAGGGACGCTCTATTTTCCCGCCACTATGACTTTAGACATCCTCGTCGGTTAGCTGTGACTTCATGCCACTCTCATATTATTGGCCAGATTGATTATTTGAGCTTAACCACTCGTTGATTCGTCCAGCGTTGGATTTCAAGTTTTACTGTACGTTACAGATCAACGGCCTTAGCGGTATCATAGCGTTGTTCTTTTCCAGCATACCTGGCCGGGGCGACCACCCATCCTCCTAATGAACAAAAGATGGTATTTGCTCCTTTGTCTGCCAAAACGGTCGAAAGAAATGCTGTCCGAGCAAATTTCCTGTGTTTCTTAACATTCTTACAAACAGAACCCTTCACTTAAATCTAGCTGAAATAAAAGATACATTCTAATCAATTTTTCGCGATTGATGCGGTACCAAAAACTGTATCAACCTATATCCGGAAATGCCTGATTTGTGAGTTTGTAATTCACAAAGATAGCATTCAATGTGTTTTTGGGATACGATCTAATAGTTTAAGTTTGTTCAAATATAAATTAATTGAGTGACGTGTTGCCATGGAGATTTTTATTGTTTATAATTTGTACACGTTTGTGATTAGTGTGCTGCTGTTCAGCTACATTTGAGCAGCAGGTATATTCATAGCGTTAACAGGGAGAAATGATTTTTATACGGGAATGGTAAATGACACGAGGGAGACTTCTCGGCTGTATGGGAAGGCAGCAGTCATAAAACTTTCCCTGTACTTTATCATCATACGCCTGCAGGAAGAACTCATTCTCACATGACCGCATGAACAGCTTATTGCCTTTACTTCTTCGTTGTGTTCAGGGTCTGGTGCCTGCAGATCACTCGCTATGAGAAATATTTAACCATTTGTACAACGCGCAAATTGTCAATCCATTTTTAATTTTTTCATCCTTGTTTACAGATAAGATTTCATTTGGAAGAGATGGTGATACAAATTAAGTTAACAATAAGTTTCAGCTATTTAAACGTTCCATCTACTACGTGTAAAATCGTTTTTCCTGTCTTTGTGTTATAAAGTCAAACGTCAAATTTACAGTCAGACAATTATTCTTAATTATTCAACTTAAATATAAAAGTAATACAGAAAATAACCGGCTCACAGTGACCCATATGCAGAAAATAACTGAGGACGTTTATGCATAATTTAAATGATTGAACTCCTGGAAATAATATTAGGAATTTCAAATATGTAAATAAATTTATGTACTTGCTACTTGGAGATTTCGGAATCTAAAATTTATGAAACAGTGAAAAGTGTTAAACCATCTAAACCTGATGAATTTTCAGTTATGCTAATTATAATATTTATTAATTTCGTAATCAGTGCATTAACATATTTAATTGTTTCTACTTTATTTCTCATATTTTCTGGAAAGAAATTCCATGCTCTAGAAAAAACTGCCAAATTTACATGGAAAATTATTGGTCTGTTCCTGTTGATAAAAGCATTTCAAAGGATTTTGAATGATGTTGGTTAACATTTTTGGTCGCAAATCAGCACAGTGTCTATAAAGAAAAATTTTCTTGTCTTGATAATAGTGGATGCTCTATCGGAATCGTGTGTGATCTCTGAAGACGTTTGAATCAGTTGATCGTAATCTGTTTCTATCTAAACTTGAGAGTGGTGGCATTCTTGACGTGGTATAACAATAGTTTCCTTCTAGTCTTAAATATAGACCTCAGTATGTAGAGGTAGCACATGAAGCAAATATGTTTACATTTAATAACATGATTATTGAAGTTTGTTCCTAAGGTCTCAATTTTAGGCTTCGTGTTGTTAATAAAAGTTTGAACACCTATCTAATAAACTATACTGCTGTAAAAGAGAAAGTGGATAAGATACATGTAAGGAGTTGTTAACATGTAATCTCAAGAGCTGATTTGCTAAAAATATTCTTTATTTTAACTTCAGTAAATCCGAATTTATTATTATACATTGCTTACAAACGAAATCAGTGAAACAAGTTTGGTTTTGGAATTGAACTGGTGGAAATCCCAAGCAAGTATTTTTTAGTAGCGCTTAACGCCCGTTTTTACTACTGAGGCACCACAGGCGGTGAACTCTGATGATAATGAGATGAAATGAGAAATTGGGAAAGGATATTTTTTTAAGGAAGGAAACGTTCCAGGCCTAAGTTTAGGGTACCTCCCCGGCCAGTATTGAGGACTGAGGAAAACCTGGAAAAAAACCCAGTCGGGAGGGCTCACGAGTCCGCCCCTTAACGGCCTCGGCCATCCGTGGCGGTATCCTATGCTGTAAAACTTTAAAACTCCACATACACACCGACATTTTTCCAGTATTGTATCCTACGGGCGTACTTTCGACTGACTTAGGAGGTACTCCTGTGGTATGTATGGCGAATATAATTCTCCAGTCCATCCAAAGTTTTTGGTTTTAGTGCGGTATATCTCTTTCTTTGCCCAACCCCACAGAAAGAAGTCACATGGAGCGAGGTCGGGACTCCGTGCTGACCACCCATGCGGACTACGGCGACCTGGAAAATGTTGGTACACCAGGCATGAACGTTGAATGCAAAATGAGGTGGGACAACATCTTGCATGAAAATGAGGTCATTTATGTTATGCCAGGTGGAGAAAATTTACCTACATTCATTTTGCAGCTTGATTCGGTAGCGCTCTGCGTTCATGGTATCTCGAAGAATAAACGGACCCACAACTTTGTTGAATATTATGCCACCACACCACACCACACCACACCACACTCTGACCTTATAAAGACTTTGAGACTGTTCAGTCTTAGCCCCTGGATCCTGCTGTACCCAGTAGTGACGGATGTGACTGTTACATAACTAACCCTCCGACGTGAAGAATGACTTCGTCGCTCCAAATGATTGCCAGCTATGAGGACCGAGGAAAAGCTGGAAAAAACCTCAGTCAGGGAGGACGGTCCTAGTGGGATTCGAACCCTATACTCCTGCTCACGAGTCCGCGTCTTAACGACCTCGACCACCCGTGGCGGTTCCAGAACAACTCGGACCTGTCTCGATACCAACGAAGCAGATCTCACTATACTTCATTGGATCGTTACCATCTTCCGGCGATAGCTCTTGACAGTAATGGCGACGAAAATGTAATTCTTTTTTCAAAGTATTTCTGATTTTGTGGCGGGATCACGAACTGCTTGTCGTGTTAACTTTTGAGGACTGCTGGTGAACCTATCCCGCACCATTTGCTCATTTTCCTCCAGAGACGATCATCTATTAGTATCTGCCACAGGTTCTGTGATCATCATTTTGCCATGGCAATTCTTGATGGTATTTGGATCCGATGCTGCACGAGGTGCTGCACTACCCGTCAGCATCTCTGTACCTGAACGTCGAAACGCCAAGGGTCATAGTGTGCGGCTACACCTGGGATGCGAAGTGCCATTGCAGATCACGTTCTACCACTGTAAAGAAACCATGTATTAATTAAGTGCTATCAAAAATATTATTATACACAAGAGTTGTGTCCATATTGCAATATCTCATCAACTCTGTAGTTCGGAGTACAACTCCTGCAACACCATGTTCATTTTTGGGTGCATTAGAGAGTCATAGTATATTTGCAGTGGTGAGATAAATGGGACTCTTGGAGTATTAGGGTCCTTTTTTCTCACATGCAAGGGCATAGTAAACCTCCTTGTTTCAAATGCCATTTCCAAGTCTTTCCGTTCCATTCTTAACTAGCCTAACCAATTGTATCCCGTCTTTAACGAGACGGTTCCTTCGTTCATATACGACGATTTCAGCAAATGCAACAAGAACGGTGTTTGAGAAGTTATTACTTTTGGATTTTATTCACGTGCTTACTTTGCTTGATTCCCTAAAGTTTTTAACTGGTAAAATTCAATTAACCAGCTTTCCCACATGCCAACCGACTTATCTGTGACATGGCGTTGCTTACTAAGGACCTTTGAAACAGTTTACGCACGAGAGGTCCTTACATGTGCAGCTAACCCAGCATATTTTTTGTTGCTGAAGGTCTGAACACTTTTTCTCCCTCTGGCTTTGGGTTTTTTTTTTTTTTGAATAGTGTTTAACGCCCATTTTTACTGCTGAGGCCCCACAGGCGGTGAACACTGATGACACATGAGATGATATTATAAATTGGGAAAGGATGTTTTTATTTTAGGAAGGAAAAGTCCCAGGCCGTTCAGGGTACCTCCCTGGCATTTGCCATTTATGAAGACTGAGGAAAACCTGGGAAAACCTCAATAAGGGAGGACGGTCCTAGCGGGATTCGAACGCCAGACCTGCGCGTGAATGACCTCGGCCACCCGTGGCGGTATCTTATGAATGGACTTTCATTGCTACTGGCTTCAGTTGTAAGAAAGGGGTGTTAAATGTAGATCATGTCAGAACTTAAAGTAATTCTTTGATTTGAGTGGCAGACATTACGCAGTCAATGGCGCGATTTAAACAAAGTTAACTATTTTGCTATCTTCAAGCACTGCGATAAAACGTTTGCTGGCTACTTCTTTCACTAAATTAAATTGAACTGCGCTGCCGTTTCTAATTGTGGCCGTGCACATAAAATGTTTAACGTTTCGTGTAGATGGCAAACTTGATGAATAAAAACCTGAAGTTAAATAGCAGAGAGACGGAGCATCCACTCACCATGTTCACTTAGAAAAACTTTAGAGACAAAATTACCACGCAACTCGACCGACTGGCAATAAAGATACAGGTAAAAGTGAGGCTTTGAGCACCAATAAAGTTGGCAGAACGTGCATGAAGACAGCTGTAATTAAAGTTCCGCCTTTTATGGGTTTCATGTACCCCTCCTTGTGGAGTTAACACTTCTTTTTGTATGTTAATGTTATTTTACAACGCGGGAGTGGGTATAAGTCCCAATTCATCTGTACCTATAAAGGACGTTGTTTTATAAACTTTTACAATTCTTTTGCTAGCTAACAGAAACAGCAAACGTTAGCGATTCGGTGTGGCAACAAATAATTATATGTTCGTAATGTTCATTGATACTTTGCAACCGGTCATCAACTTTTAACTACAAATACTGTCTAGTAAATAATGTCATTTTTCAACGAACTTTGTTGTGGTGCAGAACACATTTGCACTTCAGAGTAAATTTTACAGGATCTCAAGTCGCCTTTCGGTTAGTGTAATGTTTGTGTCTCTTAGGTTTAGAATTAATTTAAACTTCTATCATGTTCTTGAAGTTACTTCCTTGGAAAAACGTTAGCCATGTATCGGCCAGATGGCATTCCGAAGGCTATATATCCGGTTTGTAAGATTTTGATTGCATCCAATTGCTGGATGTTTTTCTATCGTTGTTTCAGCTTTGTTACAACAGAACTTTCCTTCTGCTCAAGTACTGGATATCTGTGAGCCGAAATTGTAATAAACTTTTCAAAATAAAACTGAACATCAATAGTTTGTTTAAAAAGAGTTCAAAGTACAATAGTCCTTCAAAATTCCACCAGGTACACATTAGTTTAGCTAAATAGCTTCTTTAAACAAGAGTTTTAACTGGTTGACCAGGGTGTAGCCATTGTTTTTGGGTTAAGAATTGAAAAAATAAAACATTTTTTATCGTAGGTTTTATTTGGATTAGGAGAGACGGAGGAGAACATTTCAGTATTTCAATTGTGCTCAAGACCAGGCCGTTTGTGGCTACGTCCACCAAGTGGGGGCACTTCTGGGAGGAAAGGATGAGGTGAGGAAGAGGCGAGAGGAGCAAGACATTTACTGGGTCCCTAATATTTGCAAATTGAGCCCCCAGATACCGGTGGAATTTTCCCTCCAAATTGAGCCCCCAGATACCGGTGGAATTTTCCCTCCAAAGCACTCGATATCATCAGACGGGCTGCTACCACACCTAAAGCCAGAAGAGAAACCTTCCTAAAGCTCGAAGACCAAGCCACACCGCACTTAACATCAACCAGCCTTGCCTGCCACATTTGACCCTGCGATCAGAACCAACGGAAAGGAATGAGGCGAAATGGGAGTGAAGAATTTGTGAAATGGAAAGACCAATCTCAGCATCCGCCTAAGCTGGGGAAATCATAAGGATGGGCGGTCCTAAAGGATTTGAACCCGGGTTCAAGTTCCACCGCCTTAGAGTAAATACTGTGTAGTTCCTGGCTATGATATATCCCTTTTGTCTAAAAATCAACGTAAGCAAAGAACGTTTACTTTTGCAACTTTACAAGTGTGTATTGTATGGCATTTGCCATTTATGAGGACTGAGGAAAACTCAGCCAAAGAGTACGGTCCTGGCAAATGGAACTTCAGCACTCGCCACTCGTGGTATCACGTAGTTGTAGGAAATTAATTAGTTCTTTGTGGAGAAAATAACATAAACTATAGCCGTACTACGAAATTAATTTTTACGCAATCACTCTTCATCTCTAAGTAAGGTAAAACAATTATTATAATTTATGAAATATCTAAGATGTACGATAATGTGCTTATGTTTAGGATATAATTATTAAAATTTAGCAAATAAAATTATTTTTCTAACCCCTTGCGCGCCTTACTACCGGACAGAAAATAAACTCTTGTCACAAATTTTATTATTATTTTAAGGGAGTGCTATAAGAATGCAGGGTAAATATGGTGAAGACAAATACAAAATCTCTGATGCTGTGCTGGCGATAAAACAGTTGGACACTTAAGTATAATTTGAGTGTGAACATTGCAAGAAATTTTAGAAGATAAATAAAGCAAATTTTATAATACTATAAACGTATTACTTTTAGTTAAAGACTTTTTCATTTTTATTTGTTTATTTTATTTGTTATTTTTCATGAGTCCAGTTTAGGGAACAGCTTTCCGAAATGCAACATTTGAAATATTAAATTGTATAAAACGTAAGTCATCTTTACTTAAATGTTTTACTGCTTCACTTATTACACCTTCCTCTATCGTTGTTATTTTACTTTATTACAAGATCTTGTAGTAAAACAAGTGTCCAGTACTGGGGTAATTTCCTATCTACGATACACCGAAGTCCCTCAGCAGTTTAATGAGGAACAATATGCTCATTTGCGAATAGTGTGATATATGCTTTTGAACGTATTAAAGTAAATACAAAAGCTGCGTGAATAGCCAAGTTCTGCAGCGTCTTCAGTAGGACTGCTGCATGTATACGCAAGGGGGACCAAGTGGGGCGACTGGCGCTGGTTCTTGAGCCTCGCAAGCCTCAGTTTCGGAGCTTTTTCGTTGTTGTTGTTGTTATTATTATTATTATTATTATTATTATTAATTCGTTTATTTACTGGCGCTTTTAACATCTCAGGTCATGAGCGTACCATTCAGTGTGAAACGACCGATAAATTTAGCTCAGAGGCCTCTTCTTTCAGGCTTGAGGTTCTTTTTCGTGCCGTAAATGTACGACACGGGACTCCTGACTTTACTCCCCTTCCGAAGGAAGCCATACTTAGGATTTTTACGCCCGAAAAAATCCAATCGATCCTGACCGGGATTTTCAGTCTGCAAGGCAAGTACGCTTACCACTAGACCACCTGGATCGATAGCTTTTTTGTAATTTGCCCTCGTCACTTAGGCAAGTGCTGAGATGAAGATTTACTTTCCATGGATTTTCCGCTCTCCCTTTTCATATAATTTCATTCCGTTGGTTCTGTTACAGTACCAGGCGAGGTGGGCTGGTGTTGTGTGTCATATAACGGTGGTTTGCGCTTTGGAAACCCCTGCATCTTATATTAAAACGGACTTTCTGAAGAGTTCCGCCGCTATCGGTTTGTTCTATGCGGAGACATGTTTGGAACTATGTCTATAGTCACCATCAGGTAGGTGTACCTTCACTTTATCCTTACCTCCTGCAGAAAATATTTAGCCGTAAGCAAGGCTGAATGTTAAAGTTTCCTCCTCTGCCCCAAAATATCCAACCCAAACCAATGCGCAAGAAGTAATTGAGTTCCTATTAGAATTCCTGTATTATGTTGTGAATTAAAGTTTCTCATACCCATCAACAAAAGCAACAGTCGCATTAAATTAATAATTAGAGTATAAATTGCTTATAGATGTTGGGGGAAAAAACATGTTTGCTTACCTTAATGTTTTCTTAAAATAATTTTTTGAAATTTGCCTTTTACAATTGAAAGTTTGGTCCATTGTTACTAATTACTTCAATTTCACACTCGTAGTAGTAAATAGTTCAGTATACAGGTGTCCCACCACTAAGAGAAAGGTAAGAGATGAAACGCAAAACCACGTGTGCCAATTTTAATGTATAGAAGTGAAATATGAGTGAAGAAACAAAATGTAGGCACCTGAAATCTTAGATCAATGAAAAGATATTTCCCCTAAAGTAAAAAATTAATAAGAAAGACGTTTTAATATTTTCTTTAACTATAAAATAACTAATTATAGAGATCATACTTTAAGGATGAAGGATATAGAACACTAAAGTTGCCCTTAAAGACGTCTCTGTTGGAAGAGGATGTCGGTTAACCTGTGAAATAGATGGTTAGAGATAGCCTATTCATGAAGAGGAAATAAATTAAATATTCCAAGATGTCCCTTTGCAAGAGTTACTGTCTCTTTTACTAATGTGCATATTCTCCCTTTCACGTGAATTTCTACATTACAATTGAAAACTACTTACAAATAAAATATTTCTTGTTTTACTTAAGAATTTGCATTCCTCTGTTGGCGTGCATTGTGGCATAAAAACAGGAAGAATGTAGGCTGCAAAGATCTCCATAATGAGAATAATTAACCTGGGATCTGTGGCCTCGAAGTACGTGAAACATTTAGCCTTGAGCCCACCCAGTGTCCACTTACAGCGCTCCACGTGACCACTGTGTGCCCCCGGTAGGCTCCAGGGTCAACTTATTGTCTACCGTTACCAGGGAATCGAATTCAGTTCGCTCTGCCCCGCCTTATTCCTACTTATCAATAACTGAACGGAGGCTGTAGTAACGTTTGCTTGAGCTGAACGGCACCAGTTACTTGTTGACCGTGCGAAGAATGCTAGCTGTGCTTTTCAGTTTACTTGTGGATTTTATAAATGGAGCGAAACGAATGGAGAAAGAACATCAAATGCGTATTAGCCCATGTCACTTTCACAACAAATATCACGACCACTATCTGTGCTGGTTCAGCGTTAAACCTGTCCATGTTTTCATTCAACCTTGCTTTTTGCTGGTTATATGCAGATGCTATTTTTGGACATTGCGTTCTCCCACTTTTCTGTGCTTATCTGGATATAAGCTTCTCGGAATAAATATCTGTAGTTTTAAAAAGTGTATTTCTAGCCGCAACTCACTGTTTCACATCAGTCTGGGAGGTACGGGGAGGTATCCTTAACACAGTGTGACCTTGCTTCCTTAGAATTTCTTCAACAAAGTACGTCTTTCTTTAGGCCTTTTGGTTTTCACAGTTCATACAATTCTACTTTTCTTTTAAGAGTTCTAGGGATTCCCAGCTGAGGGCGGGTTAATTCATTAGTGGAATTTGAGTTTAGTGATTTATTATGTTGTGTATTATAACAAAATGCATTATTTATCACAGGAGCAAATTTGGCGGTAAATTTGAAAGAAAGTCTCTGTTTCTCTGATCAAAGTAGGTCATTCATTGCATAGTAAAGTCCCAAATATTCTGGTTTTTATGTACAAATTGCTGAAATATGGGGAACAAATTCATAATTGCCTCGTATGTGGGTAATGATGAATCTAGTATCTTTAGATATTGGTGTAAATGTCATAGAACATTAAATCACACGTGATACATTTGAAGGAAAGAAATTAGTCGTGAACATTAGAGAAAAATTATGACCATGAAAAAAGTTTTCAAAAAATGTCTTGGGTTTAGACTGTCTACTAATGGAACGATAAGAAAGAAAAATATTAGCAATTGTGTGAATTTAATTGGATCTTGTATAAATAAAATACCAAACCTGTAAGTAAAATGGTTAGAGAGAGTGTATGGTTCGATAGTGGAGAGCAGAATGAAGTATGAAATAGAAATTTGGGGACCATATGGAGGATAGAAAGTGATAAATAGACTATTTTGTAGAATTTTCCTGGGCTTAACTAAGACGTCACCTAACGAGGTTGCCCTAATGAAATTAGGAATATTAAAGCAAAAGAAAAAACACTGCAATGATGTGGAATAGGAAGATTCGAAGTGGAGAATATCATGAAACTGCGTTTGGTAGCACAAGGAAAAATAAAGGGTAAAGAATCATAGATTATAAAATCCAAAATATTCTACAAGAAGTGGGTACGGGATCAATGAGGTATAAGGGGGAAAGAATGGGAAAAGATTTTCGAAAGAGATAAAAACAAGAATTGAGAATACTGAAAAATAGAAAATATGGGCTAGTCTTAATGTCAAAAAAGCTCTGAAAGTATATAGCATACTAAAACGATTTAACGGAGGAATAATATATTTAAGTGAAATAAGAAATGGATATGTTACGGGGAAATGTGTAAAGAACCAGATAGTACTTGGTATTGCATTTTGAATGTAAGCAAACCAGGTTTTGAAGGGAACAGTTCCTTACAAAGTGGAAAAACTTGCCAAATGAAATAAGAGGCAGAAGAATTTTAAATCTAAAATCAGGCGAAAATACATAAAAAATGGAAAAACACATAGGGAAGGTGAGACAAAAATGTTTATGGAAGGCGGGCAAGACAAATTCGAATAACAGTGTTGACAATGGCATTGTCTAGTAGTGAATAAATATCCCCATTACATACTTAAACCTGGTGTTAACTGTAATGGGGTACAGAAGGAATATAACTCCATAAAGTGGGGGTGTTAAGTTGGAAATTTAATATTTTAATTGTAGTAAGTTTACACATATTGAGAGTATGGAAATTTAAATTGTTTACTTTGATTTAACAGGTTTAATTGTTTGTGAAAACTGCGGTTCTATTTATATGTTTAAATATTATATCTGCATGTAAAATAGAAATTAGAAGAAGTAAATTCATTCATTCATGGTAGTGTAATAATCAGTATAGATACCTTAGAAATAATGCCTGCACCATTCCATATTTCACCAGTAGCTCTGTTATATTTTGTCTTAATCCATTTGAACCCTATTTCCTTTACTACTTAGCTGTTCTGCATCCACCTCTGAAATTAACGTTGTTTTTATATTTCAACAGCAATTTCGAAATTGTGATGATTGTCCTTTCCTTTAAATAAAACTTGTGATTTGTGCCTCTGATTTGCTTATCAATAGCCTCCCAATCTGTTACACGCTTTGGAACATTGCGTGTTTTCCTTTCTTCATGTCCTACCGTTCCCCAACAATTCCCTTCATCGCCTTAGATACTTTGTTGCGAATATTCGCTTTTGCACTTGTTCTTTGCGATATTCTAGTTTGGGTATTTCATGTATTTTCAACTCTGAATAAATATAGGTGTAAACATTGGATACAATTGGTCGCGACTGGCTATGTAATATTTTTCCTGACAATTTTAAGATTGCAGACTGCATATTTATCATTAAAGGTAATAATTAATAAGTATAAACAATAATATTGCACTTTATATACACACAAGTTGCGTTTAATGCCAAGGTTAACGGAGTTTTGTGTTTGTGTATCGATACCTAAGCAGAAAGTTATTGTTCTTTCATAGCAGCTGGCTAGTTAACAAATTTCACGTTTGCTTTAGAATCCTGGAGCCAATTTGTTTGCAGCATTTTTACTAACTCTTCCGCACGTGTTGCCAGATGCTTCAATAAAATATTTCCATTTCTTTCTTTTAAAGAAATAACAACAACAACAACAACAACAATAATAATAATAATAATAATAATAATAATAATAATAATAACAACAACAACAACAACAACAACAACAACAACAAAATAATAAATTTATTTTGCGGCGTTTTAGAAACGCGCATTTATTTCATTGTTCCTTTATTAGCAGTATATTCACAATGAAAATATCTTCACAAGCACAACCCCCCCCAAAAAAAAAACAACAGAGAAACAAAGGAAGAAATGAGACAGAGAGAGAGAGACAGAGACAGAGACAGAGACAGAGACAGAAATCAGTGCACGTGTCCTTTGCTCCGAATTGCTACACCTTTAAAGTTTTATGGGATAACAAAGTTTACATGTTTATAATTAACTTTTTGAGGAAATCTTAGCCATCGTTTGCCGTTTCAAGATTCTAAGCCCAAAATTCCTTTTGCTCTTTATACGAGCCACGGAACTAATTTTCAGCTGCTGTTCATAGCAGTTTGAAAGCAATATTTAAAGTGCTGTAATCAAACCAGAGACTGAACTGCATACCGTATTGCTGCTAGTACAGCCAATAAATGTTAGTATACTAACAGCGGCTTCAAATAATTCATACTACAGTATACCTATATAGAACATTAAGCACCTCTGCTATTTACTGATTTATAGGCTGTGACAGAAGATATAAATTATGTTAATGTTACTATTGTGGCGATTAAATTTTATATTCATCATATTTACACCTGTCTACCTTTAAGAAAGGCATCCTCAACACTACGTTAATTAAATAAACATCTGAAGGTTGAGCCCCATTGTTTCAAGTTTATAGTATCTTAATATGCAAACGGGAATACGATGACAAATGAAATTGAATATTATTATAGAGACAATCGTAAAAGTATAGTAAGAAATAGCATATCCCTTTGACGTAACGAAATAATAATTTGCAACAAGTCTTAAGACTTTTGGTTGTTCTTGTTGTTCAAATTCTGAGTTAATTGTGCAGATGTTAATAATTTTGTAAAGCTAAATAGAGTTTTGAACGCAATTACCCCATTTCAAGGTTTAAGCCAACGTCTTTAACTGTAGTCTTGTGCGTGTAACATTAGCAATTTTATTATTGAATATTAAGAAAATTATGAACGTGACTTCACGTAGATTTTGAAACAAGCATACTTTGGTCTTGTCTTAGTTTGTTAGTCATCAGTTAACATCTAGAAATATTTCCCTCCATGTCTCATCTGATTTCGCATCCTCCAATGTCAGATAACTTTTTACTTTGGGAGTATCCTGTAAGAAAACCCACAGCATATGCTGGTACGGAAAAAGAATAATAAATTACAATTCCTAACAGTAGAAAATGTTGTGAATAACATTTGTAAATAGAGTTAAAATTTAATAGCAAATAATTAAAGAACACTAAATAATTTAAACAGTGAATTAGGGTAAACATATCATGGAAACTACAATAAAAAAAAAACGAAATTTAAAATTTGAAAATATGAATGTTTAAATTTTAAACTGTAAGTCTTTAAATTTTTACCACTTTCATCACAATAGTCAATCTAATCATTGAAAAATGAATACTAAGGTACGAGCATATCGTAAAATCTCATTCACAAAGGCGATTGACCACCACTGTGAGCTAGTGGTAGCTTTTGCAACACTAATTCGGAGGTCCTGGGTTCGAATCCCGGTCAAGTAAAGTTGTCTGGATGTGGTCTTTTCGGAGTGTTTCCTTACCTTGAGAAGGTGGATGTCAGATATCTTAAAGACGTTAAGAACTCCGCTCATCCCTAAAGACTTACGTCTATTGTACAATCCACAGACTTCGCAGTCAAAATCCGTCATTCAGGAGTTGCGTTAACTAAGCGAATTCCTCACTAGTTTCATAAAAATGAATATAAATCCACATTAATTAATTAAATTAAATAAGTTATGACATTACTGTGTGATATTAAGGGAACAAAAATAGAATTGTTGAAAATTATTATTATTATTATTATTATTATTATTATTATATGATTGAGATTAAAACACAAACATTAATGGTATACTATTAATTAAATTAAATATATGGCCACTGATAGGCAAACCTACACTTTGTAGGTATTTTTAAACATTTTTAAATGTAATTATGTTTATGAACTGAGCAATTGATATCTTTACATTCATTAAAATAAAGAAAAAATAACAGAATGTTTCGAATTACATCGTAATTTAAGATGATGTTCATATGTTTCAATAACACAAAAACATGTTACTATTTAAAAATAATTACAATGTACTAAGTAAATAAAAACAATCGAAAGTTACATCGATTTTCATTCACTTTGAAATTTAATTTAAATGTTATTGTAGTAAAAACATATAACGCAAACGTTTTCTGCAGGTTATTGCAGAACGCTCTTACATACAAATATACTTCTCAAACACATATTAGATTAATATTTCATATTTACTAGCTTCACGACAATACTTTTGTTAAATATAAAACATATAAATACAGTTTATATGCTAAATCAATTTCTCGTTTTATTTTAAAACAAAATAGGGAAAATTAAACGCAATTGGTTTTAAAGTATACCTTTACTCCTAATAGTCCAATTTCTCTCATTTTCAGAAATTGTTTTTCTCATTATTTAAATGTTACATGCCGAATTTGTTGTGAAGAAACAAATATTGATGGCGATATGGTTTTTTAAATTTTGGTTTTCAGGTACCCCGCCCCCTTCTAAGAGCCTGGTTTCCCTGAGTTTCAGAAACTATTTTTCTTATTATATTTAAATGGCATATAAAGAGTTTCGTTGCGAAAAAAACATAAAATAATGTCACTAGAGCGATTTTTAAATTTTGGGGTGCAGGTATACCCCCTCCCTGCTAATAGTCCGATTTCTCTAATTTTCAAGAACTTTTTTTTCTCATTTTATTTAAATGGAATATGTGGATTTTCTTGCGAAACAAATATTAATGCCGCTAGAGCGATTTTTAAATTTTGGATAACTCCTCTATTTCACCAAATCTACTGAGAAAACTATTTTTTTTTCAATGGTATATATCGAATTTCCTTTAAAAATTAAAATTGCGGCCGTTAGAACGATTTTTAAAATTGCACTTATTCCCAAACGTTTTTCAGGCACCCCACTCTCAATTATCTGATAATTTTTATTAACTGTTTTTCTTATTTGACTTATTGGTATATGTCTAGTTTAATATAAAATAATCGTGTTACATTGATATTTTATGTTAATGGTTTTATATAAAGATTATTGGTATATTGTCAGCCGCTGTTAAATAGGAGAATGTACGATCTCTGTGATGGATATGATGTAAAAGTTATTGTACATACATAGTTTGTATAATAAACATCGTTATCCATCTAAAAAGTCTGTCAGTAGAGTAAACTTCAAAAATCAGGAAAAATAGAATAATATTCATACGTTTCAGTATTTACACACAATATCAAATATAACGCAGCGGAAATGAAGTTTAATGATGTCGAACCTTCATTACTTTATTTCACAACTAGGTGAATACAGACTACAGACATTTCCCTAATTTAGTATCGATTTATCATATGAGTTTAAAGTTATACCAGGCGTTATTTGGCTTTGCCTATTTACAGGTTTTGCATGTCCAGTAATAAACAAATATCGAAATAACCGGGTTAAAAGGAAACACAGTACTATTCCTTCAAAAATATAATTCAGCATTTTTTTATTTAATTGGTTACAAATTTCCTGGATATGGTGCAAACTGCTTTTCGGGCTGTTAATTGAGGGATCAGGGCTTTTCTTCCAGAATGAACAGGGTAAGAGTGGACGGAGGTGGACAATGGGTCTTGTATGCCTACGCCCCCAAGCGATGTCTGTAACATTTAAATATTGAATACTGCACTTCAACTAAGCTCCCTCAGAAGAATCACCAGATGGTACGGTAGAAATCTTTTCTAGTGAGCGAAATCCGTCACCGCAACCATGTTGTCCTAGAGAGTAGAACGAGAGTATTTTATTTGTGCTAAGTAAGAGCCGTGCTGTGGCTCCAGCAAGACACAGCTATGACGGAGGATAAATCTTTTTCTCTTGGCTACTTATGTGTATCAGCCAGACATCCTTTCGAAAATTTTTGTTTAAGGAGTTCTTGAAGAAAAATAATTTTATGCTGTTGGTTCTTTTGCAGAGTAGAAATTTCCAGACAAAGTGGGTTGGTGTTGTGTGCGATGCGGTGGTGGCTTGCACTTTCGAAGTTTCTGTCCCGTTCATCTGTCTCACTGTCCCTGGATCCTCGCGCTCAGCGTACTTCTCGTTTTAAGAAACCAATAAAAATTAATTAGTCATTCGAAAGCTCCCAGTAAATTATAAGAGTTTTTTTAATGTTTATTCTTATTTTATAGCTGCGATGTCTGTGTATGTGGAATATCTACTATCCAGGCTAATATCTTGAATTAAATGAAACAGACCTGTTCAGTGCATTATAAAAGCACGTACTCGCACATAGCACGTAGTTGGAACAACTACTGTGACCCCTCTTTTACTGTATGCAAGCAATCAATTCTATCTTCGATTTTAAAATACCTGGGAACTTTCGACTCCACCTGAGTGAGAGTTGCAAACCCTACACCCAATGTCTCTGCTCCTCTTGACACGTACCAAATGAACATCCTGTCTCCTGGCTTAATCGCTGCAATGATTTCTGCGGAGAGAGGTTTAATCAACTGTACAGATATTCGGCGCTTTCGATGGTTTCGCTGGCACAGAAACGGTACGAAGGGCATTCAAAAAGTAAGTGCACATGCGAAGAGAAAGGCACTCTGGTTAACGTGGACATGCTACGTGAAGTTACCAGAAGCGTCTACTTGTTTGTAGGTAAACGGATAAAGATATGAACACACTTCATGTTTCTACATAATCATCAAAGTTATTCAAGCATTTATTAAAACTAAAATGTGTTTTAATACGCATATGATAGAAACTGGCTTCTTGCTCGATGAACCATTTCATCTATGAGAAAGTCGAAATTGTCTACCAGCAGATTTTGTTTTTCCAGTTTTGCAAACATTCATGGTGATTGGGGAACAAGCTGCTAACGCCAGTTTCCCAACAAGTCATTTGTAATTCACGGCACTACTTCCGTACTTTTATGTTAGATATCATACATAAATAGTCCGTTGGATGTTTGCAGGTTCCGTGTTTTCTGCACTCAGAAAACCCTTGCCATTTTAAAACTGTTTCTAGGAGAGGAACATTTGACGCTGCTGCTCGACACATGTTTAGTTTCTATAACACTCACTGGATGTTCTTCCTCTTACACAATGCTTGCATTGTAGGATGTTCATTACGTGCAGTGCTCGGACTATTTGGTCTAATACATTTTCGCAATAGCCCTAAAAGCATATAAAATGTTATTAACTCAACATGGGGGGGTATAATTACGACATATGATTTGATTTAGGACACTGAAAGTTAACTAACATTTTTATATTCTGAATATATTTTAGACGCACTTGCATCTTCCTAACTTCTTACTCCAACTGTTGCTGCCTAGCTCTCCTTGTTGCAGGAAGAATGCAAGTGCATCCCAAACATATCCGGAAAAAAAGGAAAAAGAAACAAAACAAAACAAAATGTTCGTTAAGTTCCAATGTCAAAAACCTAACCAAATATAGTAATTTTAATAAATCCATGTTAAAAGTCTTCCCTAGTGATAACCTCTAATAAGTAACTAACGTGGACGTAGTTAATCGAACAGTCGCAAGGTAACGCTTGTCAAGATAAGAAACTAAAATTGGATGGCAGTGCCGAGAGTTGCATCTCCTATTTTATCTTTCTTTCTTGCTTTCATGTTAATGCCAGTATGATAAAGATAAGAAACTTGCTTTTTGATTCTCCTTGGGTTACTAGAGCAAACCCTTGAGTTCATCCCAGAGTTCAAAACAGGCGGGGTTATATGTGAAGGTTCCAGGATATAAATAAGTTTTTAGAAAAAAAATTCCAACTTAATCAGTGCCTATATTGATCAGAGTAAGAAAACAAGGTTTTGGAATTTCAAGTTGAATGAAAAAGCGCTTAAATACTTTTCGTTTAAATAAAAGACTGCTCCGGATACATTATCTCCCCATTTGAAAAGATGATACATTATTTGGAAAATAAATCTGCTTTCAGATAATTTATTTATATTTTTTCATGATATTGAGAGAGTTTGTTTTTGAAACGAAAGAAGAAATGAAATGAAAGAAAAAACAGTTGTGAAGTGTACAAAACAGATGCAAAAAACAATGGGAAAGAAAAAAATGTTGGAAGCCGTCAGTCATTTTCTTAAAGATAATTTGTCTATTACTTTTCAGTTGGTTTATATTCCACTTTGTTTTGCCAGTTAGTACAATATGCTTCTCAGCTATAAATATAGCTCTAAGTGCAATTGAAATCGGTTGTAATATGCTCAATATCTAAATCTAAGGAATAAATAATAATTCTTGCTCTCATCACAACAAATTGCGACTGATCAAGTACAGCGAGGAAACTAGGCAACTGGCTTGATCTTGACCTAGTGCGCGCTGGTTTTCTTTCTTTCTTTCTTTCTTTTTTTTTTTTTTTTGAAAGCACAACACAAATTTAATAATAATTTTAATTCGCATGGATAGGAACTCCATAAAATTCTATGTTGTGGTGGTTTTACTTCCCATTACTAAAAATTTGAAAATTAAAATGTACTTCTCTACTGTGACCGCTTTCTTGGTCTACTGGCCTGTACTTGGTCCTCTGTGGCGCTCAGTATGACATGATAGACAGAGCCTTATTATTATTATTATTATTATTATTATTATTATTATTATTATTATTACCATTATTATTGTTATTATTATTGTTATTATTATCATTATTATTATTATTATTATTATTATTATTATTATTATTATTATTATTATTATAGTCTATTTTACATATGCATTAATAGAGTCTATTGTATTTTCACATACATACACATTACTTTAAAAATTCAACATTAGATGTTTGTAAAAATAGATTCAGAAAGTGGTTACCTCTTTTTCTTAAAGCTCTAAAATTATTTGTATAGCTTTAAGGGATATACTCTACCCTCTGTCTTCAATGTGTAATATTATTTAATGTATGAAAGTTGCAGTTTATGTAAATGTATTTCCTCTTGTTTCTATACAGAGAATAAATGTTAATCTTATTTCACTTTAAGCTGCTTCTGAACTGTACCGAGGCGCTCCTGAAAGCGTTTTTTGGCTTTTTATGAATTTTAATACAACGCACGTTAGACTTGAATAAAGGCACGTGTTTGCACTAGTTCATTTTTGCTGTACAAAATTGCCGTCTGTCACAACGTTAAGGCAGAGCTAGTTGGTTCAGACGGTAACGCTTGGGTTTCACATTCTGGATGTCCAGGGTTCAGATACCTTGGGGCCGGCCAACATGACCTTGGTTTTTTTCGGGGTTTCAATGGTCGTTTAGGCAAATGCTGGGAAGGACTTTCCTTTCAAGGAATTTATCTCCATTCCATCCCATTTCATTCTGTTGGTTCTGTGACAATGCCAAAAGTGCCGGACGAAGATGGCTGGTGCTTAGGTAAGGTAAGGTTTCTGCTGCGACGTCTGGTAAAGAAGCAGCAACGCCAACGTGGGACTTTCATACCTGGAAACAACGTTAGAAACCCCCCCGCCACATTTGTGCCTCACTGTACGCCAGATGTCTCCCTCCTGAGGTGTTGGCCAGCTTTGAGTAAACTTATCCACCTCCAACCTAATTCAAGAAGGCACAAACCTGACGCGTAAGAGAGAGCATTGTAAATGCTATTAATTGTAAGAATAGATTAAAATGCACCGTTCATTTATAAGAAAATTGCAATTTCTTTGTTGTCATTTAAATAACAGTATATCTTTTGAATTAGAATGCTGCACTTCCTTTAAAATGTTCTTCATTTACTTCTACGCAATTTCCAGCCCTTTAAGTTTCCCAGAGAAACACACAATTTCTAAAACCTTGCTCATATGAGGTTTTCAAGTCGAATAAGAAAATATTTTGAAATGGTATACTTGCACTTCCAAAAATGGTAGGCATATAGGCATTTAATTTGAAAACCTTGTCCGCTCACGCGGAAATTGACCTCTCGACTACTCAGCATACCGCAACCGATGACCACACAACCGCAATTTGCTTCTTTGTTCGGTCTCACGACAGTATACCTTCATTCCCGAAGATTTTCTGACATTTAACTTATTTGTGCAAACGTAATTTAAATACAGGGTCCTCGTTTGGGGGGTTTAATGAGGATTTGCTTGGCACTGTTTGCCGGCGAAGTCGGATATTCATAGCTCCTTAAATCTTAGATTTCTACAGCACACCAAACATTTTAATCATTAAATGACATTTCGTGTACAAGATAGAGCGTTTTCTGCACTCCAGTATTTGTTGTTTTTGTGTCGCTGCATGAACATGTAAATAAAACCATACTTCGTGCGTAAGAATAATTCAACGCGGGTCAGTAGAGTGAATACTAACAATTTTCCAACACCAAATTTCAATTATCGCGTGGTTGCAATTTCTGAACTCCAGTTATCCTATTGGGTATTAATTTTAAAAGTTTAGCAGAATTCCAAACCGAAATTTGCGAATTTCCTGATTCCTGTGCAAGCTTTCTCAGCGATTTCGTTAGAATTCGTTCTAACTTTTCTCAGATGTCCTCGAGTTTTGCTCTCTAAGAAGTTTCGTTTTCTTATCATGAAAATATTCCGTGTCCCTGAATTTATTTACAAGAGTACAAACCATTTCTTTGTGAGACGTACAAACAGCAGGGGGCCTGTCTATAAATCGCCATTTCACTTCTCTACAAGAGTTTGTCTGTACGCTAAAGTATATGGAGTTTTTGACATTGTAACAGCACATAACACTGAAACATGTTCAATTCTTGTAAAGCACGAAGACTTCGCGTCAGCACACGAAGAGGCGGGAAAGTGAAGGGGGAGAAAGAACCGATTAGAAACAGGACAGGAAAATCCCCATTAAGCCGCCCATACTTCCAAATGAAGACTTTTGATTTTTTTATTTGTTTTATTTACGGACGCTCTTTAATATCTCAGGTCATCAGCGTCCCATGCAATTCAGTGTGCGAAACGGGCGATAAATTCTGCTCAGAGGCCTCTTCTTTCAGCCTTGAGGTTCTTTATCGTGCCATAAATGTACGATAAGGGACCCACGGCTTTACTGCCCTTCCGAAGAAAGCCATTCTTAGGATTTTCACGCCCGAAAAAATCCATCGGTGCTGGCTGGGATCGAATCCGCGATCTTGGGTTTAGAAGACAAGTGTGGTTACCACTACACCACCAGGGCCGACAAAATGAAGACTCTGTACTATGAATTATCTCATCGTGTGCGAGCGGAATTTATTATAACTTTCCTAGTGAATGCCTCCTTCGAGAACTGCAATTCATAATACTATGCACAATTTAAATCTAGTTTAAATTTGGTTTTCAGAATATAGTAAAGGAAAACATTAATAATAAAATCAGAAACATAACGGTGACCGAGTTTGAATTATTCTCTCAGAATGTATTTTGAAGAAGGATTAAATTTTCAGAAAGGTAAGACTATACACGCGTTTTAGGAAAGGTGTTGAAGCATGAGCGCCGCGGACAAGGATTAATAGTCAAGACTTAAAACACCACGTGAACGGACAACTTTTATAACTAAAGTCCGATATATGTGATTGCATGAGACTATATTTCAAAAGTAAGCATGATTGCTGATTATATTTGAACAAATACAAAATATCTTCGCTATTGATTATTGATTTGGAAGATAATTAATATAGGTACATTTGTAATTTAACTGTGTGCTATATTTTAAAAACATGCAAATTTTGTTCTCTAAGAAAGAGTAAATAGAAAAATTATAAATTTTAAATGATTCAGTAAGAGTTGGTGATACAGCATTATTGAGCAGCGGGTTTGTAGATTGCTGCAACATAAAAAGAAGATCGTTTATCTTCATTATTAATAAGCCTAAGATGCGCTCTCCTCTTGCGAATGCTTTGTATTCCCATTCTTTGTTTTTAGTTTACCGCCCGTTGACAAAAAGTGTGCAAGGGATGACATAATGATAAATGAAATCAAGCTCCAATGACACCTCGTATAATTTGGCCTTCACCTTCTTTTCCAAAAAATAAAGAATAAGAATATGCCTATTGTTGGTAAGGGGTTGCAACAGCATTTCAAATTAATCTCACTTGATGCAATGTCTCCTGGGTATAAGTTGTCTTCTCATGGCGGGGTTGCGCCATTAGGAGGAACGGCTGTCTAAGTTTGAGATGTGTAATTCTAATCCTGTGCACCGTTAGACACACTCACTAATTTTAGTTATAGCGTTGCTTTATTTTTCATTTGTATTGTTTGCACCTCTGGTGTTGTTTTTTACTTTGCTTCTTAATGTGAATTTGCCTTGTGTTTTGCTATTGACTTCTTTACTACTTATTTGTTGTTCTATTATTTTATTTCTTGCTTTCTCTGAATATTCTAATTAAATGTATTATTATAATTAACCTTTTGTTACTTACGCTTTCCTTTACTTTTTGTACTTTGGCTAATATTTAAGTAATGTAATGAACTTTTGGTTTAACAAATGTAAGTACCATTCAAAACAATTAGTTAAATGTACAGTGCACGTTGGATTCCTTTCTTCTTGTTTGTCCTAACGGAATATTAATTAGTTCATTTGCCATTGTCCGCTATAGCTCCTAGCTCATCACATCTCCCAACAATTTCTAAGAATGATTCTCAATAATTGTCTAATTCACTTAGTTTTATTACAATAATTTTGGTATCTTCTCTTAATTATTTTACCACTGTTAACATTATCTTGATGAGTGCAAATAATTTGTTACATTCTCTCAGTCAGAATCATCTTCGTTATCTCTCATACAATTATATACAATATATTCTATATACAATTAATAGGAGATGGTATTCTTATTGAGTTTGCGAGTCTTTCTGCCTAAACTTTTCATCACCGATCTTAGTACGCGTCAGCTCCTGACTTGACTTCTATTTTCAATTTACCTCGTCCATCTAAATTTTATTCCGGTACTGCATACCAGCAGCCCAATAGGAAATGTACCCCTTGTACTTCTCCTACTGGTAATAGTGCGGTTGTTAATTTATCTTTACTCCTTACCTTCTCAAGTTTCGTCCTCCCTCCAAAACTTGAGCCTCCTTCTTTACCTTCTAGCCATCCTTTAGAAATGTTTATTAACAGATTTTTAACTTCGATTAGTGATTCTAAATTTCTAGATAAGATCACCCCGAAAGATAACTTTACGTGAGAAATTAGCACTTATAAGGTTATCTAATAATCCTGATATTATTCTTCCAGACGATAAAGGGTCCTCAGTAGTACTACAGGACATTTCTTCTCACAATGCTGAAGCTTACCGACAGCTTGATGATGTCACTTATTATGAACTATTGTCTTCCGACCCTTCAATCAAGTTTAATGAAGAAATTGCTTCTTTGATTCTTCTGGTACTGCAGAAGGACTTAGTCCCCAAGATATCACTCTATTTATTCCCCATGCCCCTCGTATCTCCATATATATATTTGAGTTTGCTAAGGAAAGTTGACCATTTGGCATATTCTAATATACTTCTGGCCACTATCAATGTGACGTCACTCTATACTAACATTCTCCAACATGAAGGATTAGCTGCTGTTAGACATTTCTTGGACTCCCGAGCACCTCCTCATACCCCATCAAATTTCATTTGTCATCTTGTTTATCTGGTCCTCACTCGCAATGCGTTTGATAATAAACATTATCCACAAATTAAAGGCACTGCGATGGGCACCAGAATGGCACCAACTTATGCCAATCTTTTTATGGCTCACTTAGAGGAGACCTTTCTTAAGTCAGAACCTTTGGCACCATTATTATGACTGAGATATGTTGATGATATATTCGTGCTTTGGACCCATGGCTCAGAATCTCTCGATCAGTTCCTTATTAATCTTAACTTCAAATTTTCAATTAAGTTCACTTCTTCTGTCTCTCCCAATGCTGCTACGTTCCTAGATATTGATATTTCTTTATGCAATGACTCTTTTCTTACGTCTGTGCACATTAAGCCTACCAATTTACAACAATATCTTCATTTTGATAGCTATCGTCCCTTGCATATCAAAATATCTATTCCTTTTTCTCTTTCAGTCATCGTCTTTGTAACAACTTTTCATCTCTTGACAAGTATATTAAAAACCTTACTCAAAAGTTCCAAGACCAAAATTATTCTTCCGCTCTTATAAAATCCCGTATAATCCCAGCGCACAAAACTATCCAATGCAAACCTAAAACTTCTAATAAGAACTTCATTAACCTTATAACTACTTATGTGCCTGGAATTGAAAGCATCAGACCTATTTTGAAAGAATGTCACCGTACTTTGTTAATGCACTCATCTTTAAATAATTTTTTTAAAATTTGTACCCCACCTTACTTTTAGAACACTCCCTAACCTTAAAAGTATATTTCGCCGAAACCTATCTCCTCTGAATTTATCACGTCCCTTTGCTGGCTCATATCCTTGCCAACGCCCTAAATGTAAAACCTGTGCACTAATTATGCCTTGCCATTCATTCCACAGCCCCAATTTATTCAGAATTTAACATTTCTTCATTTGTTACCTGTTCTTCCAGAACATCGTGTGTATATATATATATATATATATATATATATATATATATATATAAGTTATCTTGTAAGCTTTGCAAAGCATTTTATATTGGCTTAACTTCTACTGTTGTTTGGCTACGTATGAACAATCATAGACGTTCTATTAAAACCATATCTCCCTTGTCGGTTGCCCAACATGCCTTATCTCACTGTAAGGATTTTGATGATGCTTTTAATCTAACTCTTATTGATGCGTTACCTACACATAGCCCTGATAATTTACTTAGAGTTATAGAGATGATAGCTATATTATTGCATAAAGCGCGTATACCACCTGGTTTATTTCTTATATATTAATATATTTTTTATTCTATCTGTCACACTCTTGTGTGTTTAATCTGTTTCCAGGCATTGAGTTACCTTCGATGTTCAATGTTTATTTTTACTAGGATCATTTGTCACCTTGTCTAAGAACACGAGCTGTCCGAAATATTGCGATAGTAAATCTGTGATTTTCTTCTTATCTAATTATATATATGTATATATATACATATATATATATATACGCGCGCGTTGTTTTGGGGTGGGGGCTTTCGCTACCCACATTGTGCCGATTGCCACTGCTGTGAAACTCTTGCATCCACAAGCTGTCTATACCAGCTGTGAATGATATTCTCGTTTAGTGACCTTTAGAAAGCGATTAGTAAACTGCCGCTGCACTACAATAATGGAATTGGACACCTCGAAATGAAGCACACAGGGTGTCTTCTCCTGCTGACTCGTCATTTCGGAAGCTGCAACTCTGGGCCCGGTAATGACCACAAACGAACTGTCAATAACATACCTCCAACTTGAACAGCTGCTCTTCCTAATGGCGAAATTACATCGGTACAAAGTAAGAAATAACCCCATAGTTCTTTTTTAAAGATCCTGTATTGTTTAACGTCCATTTTCACTGCTGAGGCAACACAGACAGTGGAATTTTACGCTCTAATAATCCCTTTAATATGTATTTGTTTATGATTGAAAACTTTCATAATGTGCGCTTAAATATACCCATATTAGAGCATCTTATTGCCATAAAATATAATCTTAACGCAATTTTATGTAAACTCTCTGTGAATAAAAGGATTGTGGAAAACATGAATTATTTACTAATTAATTTTTATCTTTAATATTGAAGAGTTAGGATTTACATTCCTTAAAACGAGAAAAAAATAATGGCTCTCACATTTTTAGTTCCCCTCTCTCTCTCTCTCTCTCTCTCTGCACCTCACAGGAACTTAGGGATGAATATAACAAACCTGCATTTTAATCTGCTTCATAGGCCGGCTAAGATTTCTCAATTTCATACATTTTATGATATTCTGTTTTTTTTTTTTAAATAATACTATGTTATTTTTCCTTTACTATGTTGCCAATACTTCCAGAAACCGAATTTAAGTCGGAGACAGTGGTTTTGAAGTACATTGACTGGCACATAGTAATTTCTCGATTGGCACCCACACAAAATTATTTTGGATCTCTTCTCTAATATTTTCAATTGTAAGACTGTAACACCACTTAATACACTTTTTACGATTGGTCCGGCACTTTACACTTTGTATATTGCTCAATTAAATTTCGGAGGGTGCGTGTGCTGATTTTCCACAACGAATGTCTGCCACAAAATTCTTGGCTCATATCAAAGGAGAACTATGTAAAGTTACTGTTCGTAAATTCACCTAACAATTTCTGTACCGGGACACTGCTCCAGAATTTAATTTTGATGTTATCTTTGTATTTATTTGAACGTAAACGTAAGTACTAGAAAACTCTTGTCACAACTAACTGTTTTCTCACACGCTCCGCAACACAAAGTTGTGCCGTCTGTAGTTAACAAATCTGCTTCAAACTGGAGTTGATACCCCTGTAATCATCTTTGTCGCTCACTTTTACTTTGCATGATTACACGAAATCAAAGTCTTCACCATATACCAGCACCACAAGACCTGAAGTTTCAACTGGAGAACGATTGCGAACCTGCAGAAATATTTAGAAATTCAGAATTGAATTTCTAAAACTATTAACGGTTGAATATTTTAAAATTATTTTCTTTGTGTAAATCAGTAGTTTACTTTTTTTTAAAAATCTTAAGAAACACTAAACGGTATTTAAACTAAATGTAATATTATGTATAAGTATAACCGCAACACTTGAACTACATTCCGAGAACTCCTTAACAGCCACCTTCATACCATGAGGGAACGGCTATGACCAGATAAGTTGGGGATTCACCGACGTGACGTGACCTACTGATGGCGTTGTGTGTGAGCTACCATCAGTGCTGCCGAGTTTCAAGACTAACTCAAGGGCACATATTCTAAAATGTCGTATTTGTAGAACAAGTATTAAGATAAAGTGAATTGTATAAAACATATTTATAAACTATACACGCAAAACAAGCAAATATGCAGCAATATTTGCAAACTGCTGAAATATTATGCTTATAAACAAACTATGCATTTGCAGCCGAAAATAAGGCTACCTTTATTAAATTAAATTAACTTGAGAGCGTAGAGTTATTTTTATAAAAGTGTTGGTTTGAAAAGGATATTTATTACGTACATGCTATAATGAAATAATTCAGAGATAGGTTTAACAGGGATTGATATAATTTAAGAGTTATGCTTTATATGTATGTTATTTGACATGTAACTAATTTACGAAAGAGCTTTGTATACATTTAGGTAAAAGATGTGAGAAAGAAACAGAGATATGTACCTGACTTACAGCTCGTCCGTTGACCCTTCCTTAGTGTGAAATACAAAAGGGTAAACAATTCCTTTGTCAGATCACGAAAAGTTCTGCCCATGTGAATACTTAGAAGAAGTTCGCAGTAAGAAAAACACATATTCGTAACGGGACAGAATTTGAACAAAATGAGATATAGCAATAATTTTGAATGGGCATGAAAATGTCAGAACAGAGACGAAAATGTTTAATTACAGGCAATGCAAAGTATTATGC
This sequence comes from Metallyticus violacea, assembly GCA_030762175.1. Lineage (NCBI taxonomy): Eukaryota > Metazoa > Arthropoda > Insecta > Mantodea > Metallyticidae > Metallyticus > Metallyticus violacea. The sequence goes on along the minus strand of CM060841.1, from coordinate 1,458,096 downwards.
CGCCTATACAAGCACAAGTTTGCTAAAGTAAAAGGGGAAAATGCGTGCGTTATCTCTGAACATTTGGCAATCTATAACTAAAGGAGGAAAAAGATGTTACTTTTGAAATCAACATGTAAGGAAAGTGTCGAAATTTATGACAGGCTGTTCTTGAAAAATTCAGGTTTCAGGGAAGATATTGTAGATCAGAAAGGGGGAAATAATTTTAGCCAAAGGGTATCGAATTAAAATCAACGAATGAGAAGTACTTAGCGATACAATAAATATTTTAAGATAGCCAATGGTGAACATATAACTCTGGAATAGGATAATAAACGAGGGAATTTAATTTAGCGAGAGGCATGGCGATGTTATAGAAAACTGGAGTACAGAATAAGAAGTTAGTCATTCTAGGTTGTTCTTGTTTATTATTCTGGATTGTTTTATTTTGAAGTTTTGAGGCATTCGCGGGAGGAAGCATTGGTAACAGAAGTTTAGGAGTCGCGACAGAGTAACAGAAGTAACAGCGTTAACGGTAGTAACGAGAATGGAAATTAGTCAGAATCTGCATCAGTTATCAGTTATTCTGTGTCATAGCAGAACAGTTAAACCGTCGCGAAGAATCAAAGTAAATCGTTCGGTCAGTGAGAGTCAGTCAGGCAGTGCAAGCGTAACAGTAAGAATAGTCATAACTGTGTTCAAGTGAATAAATACGCGAGTGTATACAGCGAAATATAATACGCCGAAGCACAGCATATTCCAGAACCTTCCAAGTTGTCAAATAAATTAAATGTTCAACCAGTCCCGATCTTCATTATTACAGTGAACAATCTCCTACCCTTCCTAATGACATTATGTAATTAAAAACAGTCCAAAATTCCCCTGAGATCCCATTCCTCTGCATTGGAATTAGAGAGTTTGGAAACATCGAACTCATGACTCAGAGAGCTGAGGCAAGACTAGAAGAGCATCCAACTGCCCTATTCAGTTACTAAATAATCACAACCACCCACACAATAATATTCCCGTTCCACATTATATGCAACCGAAAATATTTCTGACAGCAGAGAAGAAATATGCATATGCATTAAATTCTGTTCCTTGTTAGAATGCTGAAGAAATGATAAGTATGGAAGAATTATTTTAAAGAAAACATTCAAGACCCAATGTAACGCCTGAGGTAGACAAATTATTATTTAAACTCATTTTGATATTAATCCAAACATTAAACAAAGAGTTTTGTTTTCTTGCAGGCTGGACGTATGTTAAGTTTGCTGAACGAACAATAATGTCTGTCATTGCTCACTTTGCCAGTTATGAAATAAATAAATAAATGAGAAAAGCGAAGATACATAACTAAAACGTCATATTTTAATGAAATTCCTAACGAAAGAATCTTTTAAACCGTAGAACATTCATTTAAGATTGAATGGGCAGTGTGGTATTAGCCTCTATAATGAAGCAATGGGTTTAAAAATGGAAGGAAAATGTAAAATGAATCTCATAAGGCCGACCAATATTTTCATAAACTGACATCAATAAATTTATTCCGGGCTGTTCGATAAGTACAAGCAAACTCAAAAGGGGGTTGCACTGGTTTATGTTCAACGTTTCTTTAATAACGTGGTGTCTATTGAGGGATGGGGTACATGTTTGTAAATAGTTACATAATTTAAGAGAGCTAGTTTTTTCAAAATGAAAAACACAATTTTTTATATTAATGAAGCATTCATTACACACAGAAACTAGGCTGACAATGGACAAATATTACGGCCAATCTTCACCTTCGCTTAGAATATTGTATAAACGGTTTGGTGAGTTTAAATGCGGCCGAACGAGCACAAGCGATGCGGACCATTCCGGACTCCCGAAATGACTGAAAAAAACCACGACATGATGCTGAGCGATCGAAGACTAGAATGCTGAAGCTGTGGGCATTTCTGGAGATCAGGTGTATAATATTTTGACAATAATTTGCAAATCAAAAAGCTATCGGAGAAACGGATGCTGTGTGTGCTTAGGATTGAGCAGATAATGGAACAAGTTGTTACTTCCAAGCAGAATTTGCAGCTACATAAAATGAATGCAAGCAAACGATCGCAAAACTGCATCCCCCCACTATACGCCCGAAACAAAGAAGCGGTCGAAACTGTGCGCGTTGTAATCGGAGAAAGCGCAAAGGTGGTTTTGATTTGACATGCTGTAAATTTTAAATTGGTTTTGGAAATGGGCAGAATTATAATAAACGACAAATATTGCACTCTGAAGTAATTACACGACGCGATCAAGAACACGCTTGACGAGGAATGTCTGCAATTGCCGCCTAAAATTGATTGGGTATTAGGTATGAACTCCTTCTTCATCCCCTCTATTCTCCGGATTTGGCTCTCTTGGAGTACTTCCTGTTTCACAATGTGAAGAAATGACCGGAATTTTTCTCAACATTTTTTTCGAGGATTTATCGAACAGGCCGCATATATGAATGTCCTAACAATCATAACTCCATACTTTTCCAATGCACAGAAAAAGCAACTATCAAGAACAAGAAAAAACGGCCATAAATATCACACATGGCTACTCAGAAACCATTCAGGAACTAAAATCCAATGTTCAACCATACCCTCCTTCTGTCTGAGAAATGTTCACAAAAAAAGTATTATATTGAAAAACGGTTAATAGCAAATTCAGTGGATACTTTTAATAGTGTTTAACCGTCATTACAATCGTGACATCACAGGCGGTGTACACGGATGATACTTGAGATGAAATTATTAATTGGGAAATGATTTTTAAAGCAAGAAAGAGCTGCAGGCCTAATTTTAGGATTCCTCCCCGGCATTTGCCATTTATTAGGATGAGGAACACCTGAAAAAAACCCACTAAAGGAGAACGGTCCTGGAGGAAATCGAACTCAAGACCTCCCATTCATGAGTCTATGTCTTAACGACCTCAGCCATCTTGTGCGTCATTGGATACAATTTTTATACAGTATGTAACAAGATCTCACCAACAAACTTCGAGTAATTATAGAAACATAATAATATCGTTCGCTGACAAGTAGTGAGAGCTATGCACCGCCCATAAAACATTTTACAAAAAGTAAATTAAATTTTCCGACAGTACAAACACTTTTTTTTTTTCCACAATTAAATTTTTAGAGTTTAACTTTTATTCAGTCAACCAGTTTCGCTCTGTTTTCAACTGGAGCGATGTGCGGGTTCGTTGAACCCAGACCTGTGTCCATGTATTAGTATTTTTTTTTTTCTAAAAAGGAAGTCCACACAATTCTTTTTTTTTTCCTTTTATTTATTTGGTTCATTTACGGAGGACCTTTAACATCTCAGCTCATTAGTGTCCTATTCAAATCAGGATTTGAAATGAACGGTAAACTTTTCTCAGAAACCGTTTTTTAAGGTTTCAGGTTATTTTACTTGCCATAAATCTACGACATGGGACACACGGATTTGCTTCCATTCCAAAGGTAACCATACTATGGATTTTTACAACCGGGAGAAAAAAAAAAAAAAAAAAAAAAAAAAAAAAAAAAAAAAAAAAAACATCGAACTCTGAGCGAAATTGAACCCGCGATCTTGGGGTCTACGAGGAAAGTATGGTTATCACTAGACCACAAGACCGATTTTCCTTCTTTTGAGTGTATCTCTCTTGACTAGTGTATCATTTTTGTAGATAAAATAAACAACAAATATTATTACCAGTTCAGTGAAGCCCCTTCTTCGGAATCTGTCATAATTTATTTATAGTGTAGTTTTATGTTTCTCGCATTTACAAAATGCAGCAAAAAATGTTTCTACTGGTATACCTGATACACTTTGGTTTAGGGATTTGCGTTTCTTATTACTGGTCTCGATCCCGGGTTCAATTCCCAGTGCTTGCTTAGGAATGTTTCTAAGTTAAGAAGATCTGAAACGGGGTTCCGAAAACCCTGTGATAGGGGACCGACGTGGTCGGCATGCCGACCACATGCTTCTCTGCAATAATGCCCTCTATCAATGAAGTCGTAAGACAGAGGTAGAAGACGCAGCGATCGCTGCTGCGGGTCATCACCCGATCTCGGGCTTTTGTTGATTTGATTTATTTTCGGACGCTCTTTAACATTTCAGATCATCAGCTCCCTATTCAATTCAGGGCGTGAAACGCCGACAAATTTTGCTCAGAGGTCTCTTCTTTCAGGCTTGAGGTTCTTTTTCGTGCCGTAAATGTACGACAAGGGACCCACGGCTTTATTTCCCTTCCGGAGGAAGCAATACTTAGGATTTTTACGCCCGAAAAAATCCATCGGTCCTGGCCGGGTTTGACCCCGCGATCTTGGATTTAGAAGGGATCCAGGGCTGACGCGCTATAGAGGAGATAGCCAGCAACGACTTTTTCAATTGTATTCTTTGATGAAATGTCCCGCTTCTCCCTCCATAGACGACGTGGGGAGGCAAAGACCCACAGTCAGCCTGTAATTGTTGTTCAGGGACAGTTGTATTGTTCTTCTTTTAGAGCGTTTGTCCTGAACAAAGTACAACATTCTGAGTAAATATAGCAGTATTTTGCACAGTGTCAGAGACACACATACCCAGCGAGAGAGAGAGAGAGATATTTCTAAAATGTGTCAGTTTTTCTGAAAATTATCTGAGCAATTTCTATGTATCATTTTGCAAAATTTATTATGTTTGCATTAATTATTACGTTCTTTTTATTTCACAAAAATTGCACTTGTTATAGGTAGCCTAGGAACATTTTTCAAAGATAAACTCTGATTTATGTCTATAAAGAATAAACATTATTTTCACTTTCCATTCTTAAAATTGTTTCTCTGCACCAGAATTGGATACAGAATAAAACTTAGTAAGCCTAGGAGCTAAATGTGTTAAATGTACACCGGGGTGTCCCTGCGCAAGCAACAGCAAACTAGGAAAGCGGTGTAAAGTGCACGGTTCAAGCGAGATGGTGTTCTGAAACCCACACATAATACATTAGGGAGGTGTTCCTTGCGAAGTCCTGTTACACAAAACGCAATATTTATTTACTTATTTGAACATCCGTTTACATTGATATAACTCACAATGATCGTGTTTCACTCCACCTATAATGTTACACGCTGAATTAATGTACCATGTTCTACGATCGATCGAATGAAAACCAGAAAAGTGATATGCGTGATTTACTGCAAATACAATTAACTGTAATTCATGCTTTGCTAGCGATTTGGTAATATATTAAACTCTTCTCGTATCATTATGAGTCACCTTATCTCTCATAGTAGAGAAACCTTAGGGAGGTTTCCGGGGTATATAATGGGTGATTTTTCTTCCGCGGAAGCGCTCCACGCGTAGGTCGGTACAGCGGCGAACGGGAGTTTGAAAGTCCGCAGTTATGATCGTCACGTAAACTATAGCTAACACTTAAAAACTTAATAAGTACATTTGTTCACATTATCAAACGCTGCAACTGCCTTCCTTTATTTTCCATACATTTCTGACATCGGCGTGTGAAATTAACAATTACCCCCTGCAGGTCCCTCTGAGAAATGGAAGAAATTTCTTCATATAATTTTTAGTTCATCAAATGTGAGTGAATTTGTCTTGTACATTTTTTCCTTTAATGCATCCAGATATAAAAATAGTAGAATGTTAATCGTCCGTAAACAAAATAAGACTAGGACCCATTTCTCCACCTTGCACCCTATCAACAAAATCTAATCCTGGATGCAGGATCACCCATTCCAATAATTTTAGGGTTTAACTTCACTAGCTTTGTAGTCGTTCGAAAAGAAGAATAGGAAATTCCGTTTGCTGAGAATGTTATTTTATTTATTTATTTATTTATTTATTTTAAGAGGAACGTTTCAGACCATGTCCACTGTAACCAAATGTTTCTTCTGTGAGTACTTTGTACGTTTTTTTTTTTTTTTTTATCAAGAACACTTCTTGTTTTATGTAATGTATTTAACAATCTGTAAATGAAGAGCAATACAATGAAATCTTATTCCAGTTTACACCAGATCCTCAAACCTGTTAACAAAAACTCGAAGATATCTTTAGGTTAGCTTTTAAGTTTTTTATTTATTTATTTAGCTACAGTAAATTGCTGATTTTAGAAAATGCAGATGCCGTTTGCAAGCTACAGTAATAAATGTGGAGGTTCACAGCAGCGACGTACCTAAACCTACAGAAGGGAAAATAATTTTGCCAATGCGTAGTTAGTTAGGCTTTTTAATTTGTTTTATTTACGGATGCTCTTTAACCTCTCAGGTCATCAACGTCCCATTCAATTCAGGGCGTGAAACGGTTGATCAGTTTTGCTCAGAGACCTCTTTTTTCAGGCTTGAGGTGCTTTTTCGTGCCGTAAATGTACGACACGGGATCCACGGCTTTACTTCCCTTCCGAAGAAAGCCATATTTAGGATTTTTACGCTCGAAAAAATCCATCGGTCCTGGTCGAGATCAATGCACAGTTAGTGTACTGCATGTGCTCTTAGGCTTATTACATAAAATAACACCGAAAATTGAATCCATTCTGGGTAGGGCACATACATTACTACCCCTCTCGATACAAAATGTCATTTTATTCCCATATTCTGAACCAAGATGAGGCGTGACTTTATCATCTCCAAGAATGTGCTTAACAAAAAAGTGAGGCTACAATGACAGTTATTCCGGAAGGCAAGAAACAGGCAAATGCATGACTAGCCTGCAGCCATCAATCTTTGTCTCTGATCTAACTCTAAAACCGAAAGATGCGGATCTCAATTTCTACTGTAAACGTCAATATCAACCAGAATTTGAACCTAAAAAGCGATTTTCTGTATCAGGATAAGGTTTCAAGCCACACTTCCGCTTCAACCCGCCAATTTTAAAAGATATGAAGAGTGAGACAGGGAAATGCATCGTTAAATCATCTGACGCTTGCCTATGGATTTCTGTGCATTTTGGTTATCGAAAGGGGGCCTTGGCGAACTGTGGAGAGTGTCTGGAAAGCGTACAGGAGGTTGAATAAAATGCACATTACATGTATTTAGTAACAGCTTGCTGCAACGGAAACTGCAAAACAGTCCGACGCTACGTAAACTAAGCTAATTCCTCAGCAAGTAGAATAACTTTAAAAAGTATATACAATTCAAATAATGACCATATTAACTAATAAAATAAGTTATAGCATTACTGTTAATTACTGTTAATTAATATGACAAACTCTGAAACTAATAGAATAAAAACAACTACAATGGGTTTGTCTGTTTTTCCCCTTCAAAATCACTTTAAAATAAATGGATAGTGAAACACTAATTTTAAAAAGTAAGGGGGAACAAAATTAGAGTTGTTGCAGTATAAGTGTTACAAATGAGAAATAACAATTTTAGAATTATTGTTATTATTATTATTATTATTATTATTATTATTATTATCATTATTATTGTTGTCGTTTTTGTAATTAAAGCACAAATATGAATGAAATACTTTTGGGTGAGCAATGCTTGATGCAATCGCGGGACCGGCCGGCAGCGCTATGTCGGCGGAGGAAAGAAGTATATTTCCTCTTCGCCGTGCGAGGAGGCTTCAGTGTGAGTTGAAACATGCGCAAGTACCACGTGTTTGTTAGGCGATGCAATACAGTGTATTTAGTGAAATGGGGCATCACAAGTATTCTATTCCCCAAAGAGCATTCATGTATAATTCAACGTGCTTACAGAACCAGCACGTGCTGTAAGGAGATTATTTTAAGTGGAATTTCCTGATGTACACTTTTCTAATCAAAGTTCCATTCATCGATTAGTAAATAAATTTCGTGAAACGGGAAGTGTTCTTTATCTATGGGGGGCATTAAAAGAGAAAGTGTACAAATCTAATCCACACACTTTAGATGAATTTAAAAATAACATTCGTCAAGAAATTGCTGCTTTTTCTCAGAGGTAACTGCAGAGTGTAACAAGCAATTTCCTAAGCAGGTGTCAGAAATGCTTGAACATCGAAAAGAGGTAGTTTCAGCATCTCCTTGCTAAATATACGTGAGTAATTTACTTTTCTTAAGTGTTTATGTTAGGTACGAGGGTAGGTCCATAAGTTTCCGGCCTAACCATTTTCTAGCTATGATAAAGACAATAGCCATATTTCATTTTTCAATATAGTTACTATTTATTGGAATACACTTCTCACATCTTTGAATTAACATTTCATTCCCCCCTCGAAATAATCAGAAGTCTTGCCTGCAAAATGGGCATAAACAGAATCCATCACTTCTTCGACACACTTGAATTTCCTTCCAATTAAAAACGTTCAGTAAAAACAAAATTTGCGGCTGCTAGAGCGTTAACACACACGCACGCACGCACGCACGCACATATGTGTGTGTGTGTGTGTATATATATATTCACAGAATAGTAAAAAATTATAAAAAGAATAAAAATTATAAAAAGTACTCGGAATGCAGTGTACAAAAGTTCCCATAATGGTTCACACTAAAAACGGTAAAACTAAACGCTAAATTCTCAGCACGTGACCAAGAGTCAAGCTCGAAATATTCGTGTGGTTTACTTTTACGGTTTTTAGTTTTACGGTTTTTATGTGAATTTTTTATACGGCATTTTGAGTGTTTTTTATGATTTATATATATATAGCTAAAGAAGCAAGAAAAGATGATTAAACACTTAGATAGAGACAGATTAGCTCAGTTTTTGCCCTTCTGCTTTATTTTAGTTATATTGTTCACAGTGTTAATTTATTTCTCGTTTATATTATAGATAAATTTTTTCGGTGCCTAGTAGTAGGGTCAATAGAGATTTGAGAAATGTGTCAAAAATCTTTTCATGGGTATAACCGCAATACATTCTTTCGGAATTCGCTAACAGAGCAACAGGTCATGTTCGAGGTCAGCACCTAAAACATCATCGCTGATGAGAAATGATTTCTCGAAAGTTGACTGTCTGAAATTGTTGCCAGAGATTGCAAGCAACCTTTCATAATGTATGTGGTAGGTAAGATTGGGATAAATTATTTAAATGTAAATAGAGTGGTTATGTAAATATACCTTAGTTTCATTCTTATAGTAAAATTAATTATAATATTTATACCCATAACACATATTACGAATTAGAACTGCCATTTTATTTCATTTTGTTATTTGAAGTCAAGTATAGTAAAGTTGGAATCTAGAATTAAGCCGCTTAATTTGTGTTTTTGTACGGGTGCAAGCTCGGAAATAGCCTCCTCAAATTAAACTGTTTGTTGTACTGCTGATCTAGGAGCGTATCAGCAATAGTCCTATATACTAGGTAGCAACCAAAACTTTGCCCAAGAAGCCATAAGCTATTTGACCTTACGTAATAACTCGACGACTGACGACTCTAAAGCACACTTAATTATTAAAGTATAATTTTGCTCTTTAACCAAACAATGCGGGGCTGACCTTTATTTGTATTGTGCTCGGAAACTGAGCTCGTTTAGCAACCATGAAAGAACCTCCTCACCCTAAAGGCCTACTCTTAATGTGGGCTGCAAAAGGGTTGACTTGCATACGAATACCATAATGAGTAAAAGAGGGCAAAGTTTCTAACAGAATAAGAAGTTACATCTTTTTACAATGCTAAGGAAACATAAGTTAAATATCAGTATTGTTATTATAGGTAAGCTAATAGCTTTTCAATTTCAAAAGTAAAACTAGTCACTAGTGCATTCATCACTTACGTTACGACGTCGGCAGTAAAACCTAATTTTATTTCGTTTTGTGCATTTAAAACGCGACTTTTAGCATTGTGGTTTGTCTGGTTTATTTACGGACGCTCTTTAAAACCTCAGGTCATCAGCGTCCCATTCGTGAAACAGCCGATAAATTTTTTTCAGAGACCTCTTCTTTCAGGCTTGAGGTTCTTAACCGTATCGTAAAAACTTTTAAAGTTATGACTAAAATGTTTTTCTGTATATCAGCCGTCTTTATTGATTGTTAATAAAAATTTACAGTATGACATTAATTACATTACATCATTAAATTTTTTCATTGTTAAGATACTGCCCTCAACTGTTATGATAATATTAAAGAAAAAATATATTACTGGGTTTATATTCATCATCTTAGCAGAATACACGGTTTCCTGGTTTAATGGAAAAGAAATAAGTCAATATCAGCTATACCAAATTAATTAGTAGAATTTCATAATACTAACCAGTTTATACCAACACTTAAGTTTCGGAAATATCTTTAATATTTTTACTACTCATTCAATTAATGAATGTATCATATGTTTTCTGATAATTGTTATTAAAGTTTCTTAGTATTAGGTTAACGTTTTCAGTTTGGGCTAAAAATTCTAACTATACGAACTAAATAACCTCCATGTACAAAGACACCGCTACGGGTGGCCGAGGTCGTTAAGGCACTGACTCTAGAGCGGGAGGTCTGGGGTTCGAATCCCGCCAGGACCGTGCTCCCTAACGGAGGTTTTCCTCAGTCCTCATAAATGGCAAATTCCAGGGAGATACCCTAAAATTAGGCCTGGAACGTTTCCTTCCTTAAAAAAATCCTTTCCCAATATATAGTTTCATTTTACCCATCATCAGCGTTCACCACCTGTGGTGCTTCAGTGGAAAAAACGGCGTTAAACATTATTGAAATATATATATATATATATATATATATATATATATATATATATACATACATACATATACAAATACGCCATAAGTGTAATAAAGAAGACATTGGCTTAGAGTAATTCATTAGAAACCTCACGTTAATATAACTTTATTTTATTAATGTTCTTTTTAAAGTTCTGGTATACAAAAAATGAAATTCGTTCATAATATTATACAAATATTACATTAGACCGCCTGCGTGGTCTAGCGCTGGTGTTTGCGACTACTAGTAGGAAGGTGCTGAGTTCAAACCTTGGTCAGGTTAAGCTGTCTGGGAGGTTTTTCCTTACCCTGAGAAGGTGAATGCTAGATAGCTTTAAGGCGCCAAGGACTCCGAGCTCACTTGCACCTCATTAATTCATTTTATTCATCCCTACAGACTTACCCCGGTAGTATTCAGTTCATAGACATCGCGAGAAGGCAACAATACATAAAATATGAAAACATTGCAATCGTAGAAGTTACACCTCTTCTCTCGTTATTTAAACATTTACAATAAACTACAACGTTATAATTTAGATAGCTATCAAATGTTAGAATAATTAATTTAATCTTCTGCTTTTCTTAAGCAGATAACCAGTACTGTTCGTGAATTATTGTTTGAAGAGTTGAAAACAGTTTACTTTCTCGCTAGTGTTAAGAATAAGTACTATAATGGGCGAAGATATGGGGGTCATAAGGAGGAGGAGAAAGTATGCGGGCTAAGAGTACAAAAGATAAAAACATTAATTAAATTGCATAATTCATATTTATTGACCATAAAAATTATATACAGAACATGTACTTTCCTTTAAGGTACTTCGGAAACCTACGCGCAAATAATGACATAATAACTACGTTTTCTATTGCATATTTTGGTTTTTTAAGGGAAAACATTTACTAGTGGAACTACGAATTTGAAATATTACGTTAAAAACGAAGCTACGAGAATTGTCGTACACAAGTTTATGTCCAAAATGTGCTGCTTGTTCGTTTGGGAACCTATACATTCCAATGAAAAGTTATCGCTAGATTACATTCTCGGTAAATTATTCCTTTATTAAGGTGAATGTCACTGTCAGATGTTAAAGACAAAAATTGCTAGATCCAAAATTTAATATTCGTATTGGCGGTCATAAAACATCACACCATTTTCCAGACGTATGAAGAAGTAAAAGCATACACTGAACGGATCTTCAGTGATCGTGGAATGTATGCAATTAAATTGTTGCATTTATTGATATGGAAAGATAATTTTAAAGGTTTATGTTGATTGGCTTTTTTATTAACTAACTTTGGAGCTCTTATAGATGTCATATAATTGTGTTGGTTTTATTAACATATTAGTTATAGGTATTCTTAAAACTGTTCACACCTACCTGCCCAAAATCAGTCCTGAAATGGGCAAACTGATTATTAAATAACACACGTACACCAAACCCTGACATATCAAGAAAACTCAAAGAATATTCTGTTGCATAGAGGTTTCTTGTCTCCAATACGAACCTGGGGTGGTAATTCCAGTAAGCAAATACTTTTGCGAAGATGCCGTTTTATTTTTATAGTACAAGTAAACACACACACAATCGTTTGTCAGATGTTTGAACAGTTGATAGTGCGTGACGACAGTAAGCCCAAAGAAAGCAATTACTTTACGCACCGAAAAAGAATTGGCGTTTTGGATGTAAAAACGTCCTTCAGTAGGAAATTAATGATCTACCTCGGTCTTTCATGACATAACACAAATTAATTCACATTTTAGGTTATATTATTCTGTAGTTACGTTTCATTGTTTCAAGATTTGAAGTAATTTCACTTCACTTTTCATCAGTGTGATAGAATGTGATTTTATGGTAGCGAATTCCGAAAGAATGTAGCTATTGCGGTTGTATCCATATTTTTGACAAAATTCTTCAAATCCCACATACCGGGCATCAAAAATGACAATGAATAACTTTTAAGATTCTAGTGGCAGCAATTTTTATTATTTTTTCAATAAACTCGGCATGTAAAAAACAACTAACAAACAAAAAACGATTCATCCAGTTCGTTAGCCAGCATAATCGGACAATTCGAGGGAAAGAGGTTTAACCCAAAGCCAAAATATAAAAATCGTCCTAGCGACCGCAATTTTCTTTTTCTCTCAAGAACTCTTTATACGCAATAAAATAAATTAATAAAATAATTTCCGAAAATTAGCCAAACCAAAATTATTAGGAGTAGGGAGTTTACCTAAAACACAAACATTTAAAAATCGCTCTAACGGCATTAATATTTTTTCTATCAACTAACTCGGCATATAACATTTAAATTATATAATAAAATACATTCTGAAAATCAGGCAAATCCAGCCACTAAGAATGGGAGTTTGCTTGAAACTCAAAACTTAAAAATTGCTCTAACAACACAAATATTTGTTTTTTTCACAACAAAATTCGGTATATATCATTTAAATAAAATAAGAAAAATATTTTCTCAAAATTAGGGTAATTAGATCATTAGGAATAGAAATATATAGGAATGTATCTTAAAAAGAATTTTAAATTTAGGTTAAATTTTCTCTATATTGTTTTAAAATAAAAATACAAATTAATTCAGCGTAAATCTGTATTTATAACGTTGCATGTGTTTTATATATAACAAAATTATCGTCGTGAGATAGCTACTGTGAAATAATAATCTAATATGTTTGAGAATTATATTTGTATATAAGAGCGCCCTGTAATAACCTTCAGAAAATGTTTGCATTATATATTTTTACTACAATACACTTTAAACTAAATTTAAAAGTCAATGAAAATCGATGAAACTGTCAATTGTTTATTGTTGATTGTGTATATTTCCTTAGTAATTGTAATTGTTTTAAATACTAATATGTTTTTATTTAATTGGAACATATGAACACCTTCTTAAATACAGAACTCAAACACAGAATGCAAATACTCGAAACGTTCTGTTATTTCTCTCTATTTTAATGAACGTAAAGATGAATTCAAGGACTCAGTTCATGAACATGATTACATTTAAAAATGTTTAAAATGCCCACACAGTATACCTTTGTCTATCAGTGGTCATATAGTACATTAATTAACATTATACCATTATTTTTGTGGTTTAATCTCAACAAGAATTATAAGAAAAAGAATAATACTAAAAATGTGATTTATCTTTTGTATTAATTACAGGTTGCAAGACAGCTAATTTTGTTCCCTTCACTTTTGAAAATTAGAGTAATTTGACTATATAAATTTATTTTCAAGTAACAAACATAGTTAAGTAATGTATTATAGTTAAGTTTTTCTTTTATCAGTTAGTCGTAGAGTTTGCCATGCTAAAAACACACAGTAATGCCATAATTATTTCACTAACTTATGAGGACATAATTTGGATTTTATATTCTTTTTTAAAGTTGCTCTAATTGCTGAGGAATTTGCTTAGTTTATGCTGTTCCTGCGTGATGTACTTTTTCTTAATAGATTGATTCACATTTTTAACAACACTTAATAAATTGATTTATATGCTTCGTTGGATTTTTGTGGTATCAAATCTGATCATTTCGAATACCTGACTATTTACAAATTATTACATTGTTCTCTAAGTTACCACCAGGGATGTGAAATTCACCTTTTTCATCCGCTTTGTTGATTATGGTTGTTTTAGATGGCTGTGAAAACGCGATCATGAATAAATCAGGCTGTGATTTCATGGTTTTTAATGGTTCTGAGTTTAAAAATCACAAACTAACTATTCTCTTGAAAATGGAGTGATCAGACGGTCATGAACATGATCTTCTAACCTCTCAAACTTTAAATATTTATTTGTGTAAATTCAGTGCTGTCGTTGAAAGATCATTGTACGATGCATTCCTAAAGATATTTAAAAAAAACACTCGGCTTTGTCTGTCTTCATACTATTCCAAACATAATGATACTTTAAGAACTTACATTATAAACGCAATTAACAAGTTTGCCTATAATATTTCGTTTTTCATATAAATGCGTTAAAAGATTTAATTTTAGCAATGGGTGCTCAAAATATTTTTAATCAATATGTAAGCCTAAGTTATATAACATTTATAGAAGATGTGCAACAACAGAATACAAAACATTAAAATGTAAATAAACTGTTATATACATCACGCGTTGTATAGCTCAAAATAGTTTTTACATTCACATTAAAGTAATTTAGCTAGAAGAGTAAGCTTATGAAACACAATGTGTGTCACAACTTTTTCTGTTTTATTTGCAGAGCATAGCTGATTAACTCCCTGCGGAAGTTGAAATATGTGCACAGTTCTTCCACATTATCTGGCTGCCGTTCATGACTAGGCAAGGTTGAAACCAGAATGCTGTACGAAATGTCAACCTTATCAAACACTGCGTGTTCTTCCGCAGGTAACGTTTCTACGAATTCTTTATAGTTCAAAAAGAGAAACTCTAAAGTAGTGTAGTTTATTTTTTGGGATTACAGAGGAAGATTCCAGTGGGACAACTCGAATGTCAGTTTAATAGCTCTCCATAAACATTTCTTATTCGCTTAAGACAGAACAAAGCATCCAGCTCATCAAGATTAATTGTAACAAACATCTTCTTGAAATTGAAATTCCTCGTAGCATTCCATTATCACATTCATCATTTTCCGGACATACCATTCCAAAAAATTGCTATAAAGAAAAAGAATATTTGGAAAAGCTGCTGTGTGCACATCTCCCTACTTATTTTGATTATTTCTTTTTCAACCAGTGGCTTGCAATGAGTTCTATAGGTACTTAACTTGATCTATTTCCATAAAATAAAGTTTGTTGTTAATACATTAACATACACACACTCATGTTTATGTAGTAGTGTATTTATTTACAAAATATATTTGTTACAAATCTAACTCATCTATGTCACACGGGTCCTGGGACCGTATTCCCAATACACTAGGTAATAGATAAAACTATACAACGTTTAACTATTAAGAGATAAACAGCATATTTAATAATAAATTAAATACATGAAAAAATATATAATAGATTTTTTCATAATACAAAAATAAATGAACTGAAAAGAAAATAGCACAAAAGTAATTAACTTTACTCCCCCACATATATGTACAAATAACTCCAAATATATAGTGACTCATGTTCCCCTACCTTCCAGCCAAGTCCAGCACTGCCATTGCCTTCTACCCCCTCCCCCATTAACAAACGGGGCCAGTAGATGTCTCTTTCTCCATTCTTCCGTCCCCTTGCAGAACGCCAGAATTCTTTCTCCTCACGCATACAGAGCACATTCTGTATTTTGTATTTTACGTCTCTCTATTACTACAGAATGCTGCTTATAAAGGAACTAGTAGCTATTGTCTGCTCAATTGCGCGGTTTGACATATTCAGAAGTGTAGTCTTTCAAAAAGCTGGAGAACCCCTTTATTTTCGGTTGGGTGTGAGAGAATACCTCGATGATTTCCCAACAGATGCAAAAGCAGAGATTCGCCACCACGTTTGACACCTTTAAACTTTTTTCTTAATAGTTTATCAAGCCAGTAGTGCAGAAAACTGCGACTATATTGAATTAAGATTAAACCTACCTACATGCTATAACAAGCTATCGGTTCATGGAAATGGGTTGTAACTTTATGTTAACTTTGTACATGTCACCTTGAATAAAGGAAAATAACGTGTGACATTTTTCTGTTTTTGAGTTTGATCTGATAAATGTACAATTGGGGTTCCATGTTGTGAATTACTGTTAATTTCGTAGAAGAGTTTGATCGAAAATGGAAAATTATGCAGACCTTCAGTAACACGCACCCCATTTTGAATATTTACAACCTATTTACTATTTATGAGTATTTATTAAAACAGAACAACTCGTGTCATTCACCTAGAGGAAATTATCTATATTTAAGAGACAGTACTGTTTAACATCCATTTTATTTGGTTTATTATTGGCATTATTCATCAGCCATCATTCTTCAGAGGAAACAATTTTAGATGTCCAACATCTCCAGAGTCGGTTACTATACTTGCCTCCTACACCCAAGAACGCGGGTTCGAACCCGGCCAGGACCGATGGATTTTTTCGGGTATAAAATCCTAAGTATGGCTTCCTTCGGAAGGGAAGTAAAGCCGTGGGCCCCGTGTCGTACATTTACGGCACGAAAAAGAACCTCAAGCCTGAAAGAGAGGCCTCTGAGAAAAATTTGTCGGCCGTTTCACGCCCTGAGTTGAATGGGGCGCTGATGACCTGAGATGTTACAGAGCGTCCATAAATAAATCAATAAAAAAAACATCTCCAGAAGCAATTAATTTTTATTGAATAAAATATGAAAGCCTTTAGACGTATATAATGCTCAAAGGAATTGTAATAGATTTTATATAGAAATAATTCTTTCACATTAGCTGGAATCAGATTTGAAAATTTTGGGTCAGGGCCGAGACTTGAACCACGGATCTTTGGCCTTCCGTACTGATGTTCTAACTAACTGAGCTACCGTATCATCTAGGCACGTAAACTCTCTCCTCTGATTCCTTAAGCTTTTTACTTTTCAATTAATGTCTTGATACAATTTCTGTATATAAATATAAATTAATCCCCATATAGTTAGGTGGTTAACTAGAAGCGTGAGTCAAAGGTACCAGGTTCGCGGTTCCGTGCCTGGAGAAGGCACGAAAGGCCGAAGATCCATAATCCGAATTTCGACCCTAATTCGAATTTTGCAAGTCTGTTAGTTTTCCTTTCTAACTATTGTAAGGACGTTTTAACATCAGCAGGAATATTTACGTGAAACAAAAACAATAGGCCGTTTAACCTTTAATTGGATGCTTCTGCGAGTGCTGGAGATATTTCTGTAAACAATAAACTTCCGTGGAATGTTAGCTCGTAGGCTTTTAAAATGTTGTAAACATAAAAGAAAATATTGTTAAGAATTTAAAAACATGTTGATTTACGGAAGAATATCTTAAATTTCCTACGCCCTAGGTTGCGAAAAACGTTTGGAATATCTCAGTAAGTTGTGGTGTGTGGTATCGTCTATAGCAGAAATATTTTCGACGTGATCAGCCTCGGAAAAGTACACTAAAGGAAAAACATGATAAATCTGTAATCAGTAGGTGGTATGAATCTAAACATTCAGCACTGCTCATACGGGATGATATAGAAAACTATAATGGGCTAAATGTCCATATTTATTCGACAGATGTGGCTTAGCAGCTGTAGATCTGGAATATCAAGAAGAATAGGAAGGCCAGAAGTATGCAACAGCAGCTGTGATGACAAGTGTTCTCATCTGATGGGATCAAGTATGATCGATTACTAACCATCAAGAGGAACGGCAAAATATGCCAAGTACCCATTGTGACATAAGTGGAGGGAGTATTATAATGTGAGGTTGTTAGTCTCTGGTTGAGATTGATGACAATGAACTTCTGCTAATTATAATAGAAGACCATGCAACACCCGTGAAAGAATTAATTAATGTGTGTCTGAGAGATGTAGGCAGAGGAAGAATTTGCAGTATCTTTGGTCGTTTGTTTGCCGTTTGCAGTTTCAGAGCAGTGATGGTGCAATAGATATTACAGGAAGTGACCATCAGTAGGGAAATTCGTATCGCCGCGCTTGCTTGTTTACATATCCTACCGTTAAGCGATGCTGGTATCTAGCCATAAATATCTAGCTGTACATAATTATGTGAATGACAAAATAAATGTAGTTCTCGGTTAAAATTATGAAACTGTATTCGATATCTTCCAGAAAAAAATATTTTAGTATAATAATTATTTCTTGGCGTTTTCACTAGCATTTAAGCAACAGTCTCCTTGATTTGAACCAAATTAACTTGGAATGTTATACTACTGTATGGTACAAAATGTCAAGTTTAAAATATGTTAACCAAAGCGGATGCTAATAAAATATACTATCACTGCCCACAAAAATGTGTGTGATTATGCATTGACGTTTCAGCAATACAAAAAACACCTTTTGAGGAACAATGAAGCAATCTTCATTTCATCCGGTCTACCACGTTGCTTTTGTAAATGTGAGCAATTTATGACAAAGTGGAAAATATACAAATATATTGTCTACATTTTCCAAGTAAAAAGGTAAATGTTTACAATAACCATTAATTGTGAACATTTACTGCAATCCCACTTTGATCATAATAAATTCTTTATATTAACTTATAAGATAAAAATCTAAACCACGTCAATGGATTTATTAATACAGTTTTCCTTTTACTTTCTTCTTCTTAGGCACTCCACTTATCAAAGAGTTTTCATTCCGGTTCGATGAATCATTTGAACCATTCGAATTTAATTATACTTAGTACCAACAGATGGCAGGAAAATAGATGGTCAGATAATCTCTTCAAGCCTCAACTAGTGTAATGGTAAGGTGTTACTTCAACGTGAAATGACCGAGAGAGACCTCCCCCTTTTTTTCCCAGGTAAGGGGTTCCTTAACGTACCGTAAAAGGGAGAACTTGATATTTTTACGTCCTGAAAGAACTTTCTACCTCGGCCAGTTTTGAACTCGGGAATCGTCCTCTTTTTGTGTATTTGATAAAACGTATGTTTAAATGAATACTAAAAATTCTTCTACATCTATGGCTACATCTTCTAAAAATAAGGCTAAAAGAATTTGCGACAACTAA
The DNA here is from genome assembly GCA_030762175.1 of Metallyticus violacea. Lineage (NCBI taxonomy): Eukaryota > Metazoa > Arthropoda > Insecta > Mantodea > Metallyticidae > Metallyticus > Metallyticus violacea. The sequence goes on along the minus strand of CM060841.1, from coordinate 1,438,870 downwards.
ATAGTAAATTGTTAAATAAAGTCCCTATTAAAATAAGTAATATTCCAAACAGTTAAAATGTTAATTAACAGCTGATATATTCTCTTTCTTAATTGAATGGTTTTAAAGCTGGAAATGGTGCCACGGTGAATGCATTGGAGCAAGTAAATTATACCCGAATACTTCAGTTGAAAATTTGGCTGTCAGAATTTCTATTTGCTTTTTATTTTAAATTATGTTTATAAATTACTTACTTCTCAAAGTTATCTCCGTAGTTTTCAGTTTTTCTTGTTGTATATCTACTTATTAGTTATCATTCTTTCTCAATGTCAATTGTTAAGGAGTGTCATAAATGGAAACATTCCCGTAAACATAGTTTATCTTTAATCTCAGTTCAGTGTTGCCATTGAACAAATTATTACTAAGGAATGCGTAAGAAATTTGAAGAATATTTAAACTGATTGTATTCTCAAATTATTTCAAGAAATAAGAAATAGAAAGCATTAATTTCTCACTCCACTTCGAGTATAAGAAAACCATAGGAGGAAACGAACATTAGAAGGGAAAGTTTAGATGATTAACAAAGCTAAATTTAGACAAAGTAAATAAAGTTATAATTTGCTCCTTCGCCATCATTTCCGAAAATGCACGATAAGTTGCCAACATTGTACGGAATGAACCCTGCAATTTCGCTTAATGATATTGATAGCATAGAGCTAGTTCACTAACATTTATCAAACAGAAAAATGCATCATTGCTGAAAGAACTTATTAAGGCTGTGCATATTATTTAAATATTCCATAAAGAAGTTGAACAATTCTAACCTGACTTCAGCATTAAGCAGTTCAATTTTACGGCGACCTGCTTCGAACAATGCGTCACCAATACCTTCGAAACCGCGCCAAACAAAGTTCGAAAAGACAGTGGAGAACAATAGTGAGGTCCCCACCTTTCTTCAAGATAATATCTTCCCGAATAAAGCACCAAGCTTATAACTTTCTTTAGAGAAGTGCAGCCATTCATTATCTCTTAGAAGTTTCCCCTTTCTTAGACAAAAGCAAGACGGTGTGTTTGTATTGATTATCTTAGAGGGTTGTCTTTTAATAATGCTCTGTGCTGGGAATGTCAGTTTTCACAATGTACAGGATGTTGCTTAATTCAGTGCGTTCTCTTTCGAGTTACACTAAGTTTTATGTTTAATTTATTGTTGCTTTGACTGCACTGGTCTTCTCGCGAAGTCTATAAATGAGCTCGAAGCTTGGCGCATTAAAGTTATTTGACTTTCATCCTATCAGGATAAAGAAAAACTCTGGTAAAAATAAAAAATACTTACCTCGACAGCATTTTTTTTTTTTTTATTTTTTGCTTTGTTTACGAACGCTCTTGAACATCTCAGGTCATCAGCGTCCCATTCAATTCAGGGCATGAAACAGTTCAGAGGCCTCTTCTTTCAGGCTTTCCTTCCGAAGGAAGCCATATTCAGGATTTTATACCCTAAAAAATCCAACCCTGGCGGGGATTGAACAAGTCAAATATGATTACCACTTGACCATCAGAACCGATCCCCTGGCTGCATGATCGTAAACGCTGAATTCAGAGGCAGATCGCCTCATCGGACTTTTTTAAACGATGCAGTTCTGCTGTTCAATGCACTGGCGCAGTGTTCCAATGTCGTTACATGCACAACAGTTGTCAGATATATCAAAAGTAGAGAATTAGGTGGCGAAAGAGCAGCTCAGGCTCCTGGAGACGCAGCGGATAAAGAATGTCCCATACACCTTAAAACCTTCAAGTCCAGGCTTTTGTTTATTGTCTATGTGTAACATTTCAATGTAATCATCGTCTGTTACAAATAATCATGGATTTTTTTGAAATTTTTGTTTTAGGAAAAATACACATTTTATCTATTATTGTTGACAACTGTACACAAATTGTTATAAATAAATTATCAATTTATAATATTTAATACCATTTCTCAAAAACTATTAAATCCAGTAAACTAATTTTTGGTTATTTGCAGATGGTATGAGTATTAACAAACTGAATTAATTAACATTTTTATTACATCTAATGCAAGACATTAAACGTTTTTAACTAGTGAAAAACATATATCAATATTTTTGTTAGCATCTAATTTTTAAAAGAATGTGTTATTCAATATTGCATTGAAACACAACATTTCATTAGCTGAATAATTTATGAATTATTTTTATTTATTTATTTATTTATTTATTTATTAATTTCTGAAAATAGATACATTGCATGAATAAAACTTACATTTGAAGAAATTGACGTATAAGCCTGCATTTTATAATTGTGGTCTCCTACTTTTGATCATGCTTTTCTTTGTCCTCTTCGTTCCTAGCTCCTTGTTTATATTTCCAAGCTACTGTTTCTACTGTTCTACTGCAAAACTTAAAGGGTATGTTCTGCTCACAAAAATATCTGTTATGAATCTTGTTATACATTTGTTTATTTTCAAACAGTCAAAAACTTCTCCTTAACCCGTTTATTTAAGCTCATTAAATAGTAGAACTTTCATTAATGAAAGGAACGAACAGTTACTTCGGCCTTCCGAATACCAGGAAATAGAGAGAATGAGGGAAGTACTGTAGTTTTGAATAGTCCTGGCGAATGACCTTGTATCGATCTGCGAAATTAATGGTGGGGATAGCTTTTCAACTGCATAAATGTAACATACAATAACAAGCAAGAAAGATGTGAGCGGTACAGCTGTGCAATAAACCGTCCCTACAATGTATTTAGTGCGGAAGTAAGATGGATATTAACCTGATTCCCCTTTAAACGCGAAAACAGAAAATGAGCTCCACCAGAAACTACTGCACATCTTTTGTTCATTCGCCAGGACTATTCAAAACTACCTTACTTTGACTTGATCAACATTTCTATGATATCCTGAAAGGTAAATGTTCTGTTTGTTGTAACTGATATGAGTCTTTCCGAAATAGCTTGTTTTAAATATGCTCCAATTGCTGCAGTGGAAGTAGCACGTTCTTTTTCCATGATGAAAAATGTTTTATCTGACAAGCGGCTGATATGACAATTGATACCATGAAAAATTATCTTGTTGTTGCTTTTAACCAAGATAAGTAATCTAAAGTACTTTAATCATGTGATAAGGAAATTGTTAAAAATCTTAAATACCTAGTTTATTTAATAATGAGCAATATTAATCTCTGATTTCACTTTTAGTAAATCCTATTTTAATTATATTACTATTTTCAGTGCACTTTTTTCCTGTTTCTTTTATCCAAAATAATACCTTGAACTTACTTTTATTAGATAATTAAAAAAGGAATTATTAACGGAACATTTAAAATCACATTTTTATCTACATTGATAATCGTGGTATGGTATGTAACTAGTATTAAGTGCTTAAATAACAGATCTCTATATGTCGTATAAGATTTGCATTAAATGGTAATTGAAACTTTTAGAATCGATGTTCACTTCTCTTAGCGGAAATATAAACATTCTCTCCCTAGTGTATCTGATGTGCTTAGTACTAAGAGAGATAACATGTTCTTTCAGGGTTCATTGATATCATTAAGGAGCAAATGAATGAATATTAAATATAAAACCCCATTGTTTTTCTACATTAGCTTTATATTTAATTAGACCGCAGAGTCAAAAGTGCATATCTTTTTTTCCGTTTTATTGTTTATCATGATTATATGCCTCCACGAAGTTTAATCGCTTTATTATAATAAAAAACCCATTATTCTGTTACTGATATCTTGATTTCAACTGCTGGCATTATTCTGAAGATATGTAGGACGTATTCATGATTATATTTAATGGAGACGGCCACTCCATATATACTTACCTGTGTCGAGCCCAAAGTGACATCATAACTGGATAATAAACATAGGCCGTATACTGTAATAGAACATCACAATTTGTATTTATTATAACCTGGTTGCTAGTGGAGTATTAAATTTTACTGATTTTGAAACCAAAAGAAAATATACAAATGATTGAGTTTTTAAAACATAAATTTGGTTTTAGAAATGCAATCGTCTTTTAAGCATTGCTACAATGGTAGCATCGTTGTAAACGGGTTCTTTGATTTTTTAAGGCTTATCTCTTTTTGAATCAAATCTGAACTCTTATTTGTATGCAGATGATTTAGGTGTTATTATTATTATTATTATTATTATTTATTATTATTATTATTATTATTATTATTATTACTATTACCATCATCGTATTATGATACAGTTGAAAATATAGTAAAAACCATATTATTATGAAGTCCTCTATTGTTAATGATAGGTACAATCCCAACAAATTAATTATAAACAATGACAAAACAATTAACATTCAATTTAAATTTAATATAGACACTGGAGCTTTTATGAAAATTTTAGATATTTACCTTGGTTGATAGACTCACATTAATTATATTTGAAAAAAAAAATACCAGTGAACCTTTATGTTAAGAAGTTTTAATTTAAGTGTCACTGAGAACATATTAATGAATTTTGCTCATATATATTCGCATGCTAACTATAGTATTCTCTTATGGGGAATCATCCTTCAGCAATCAAGATTTTTATTTTACAAACAAAGATTTACGGAGCCCGTTCCAAATATCATTGTAAGTCTTTTTGTTGACCTGGTACTTTGACTTTTCCATCGTGTATGTGCGTAATTGTTTTTTGTATGTCATGGATAATATAAACAGTTTTACATTTGCTCAAATATTAACAATTACTATACACGTAATTGTTTTAATCTTTACACCAATAAATTTAAGTACTCTAAAGTGTAGAATACTTTTTTTTTTATCTTTTCCTGTCAAATTGTTTAATGATATTCCTCAAAGATACAGAGATTTCTTTTATGTAACATTTAAGAGAACTATACCTCATACTTTGGTGGCTAATTCCATTACTGAAAACTTGGAAATATTATTCATAATTTTAGGTGTTATTAAATACCTCTATATTTTTAAAAATTGTAATATTGTAATATTTTATAAACTCCATACCATAAAAATGCCAATTATACTACTTTTAGAATAGGAGTATCTTTTTTTTTTTGTTACTTATTTCATTATTTTTACCATTATGGTCATTAATATTTCGTAATGACGAATAACTAAATAAAATGACCACTTTTTAACTTAATTCATAACCCTTTTAGAAGGGCAGTTACAGTTAATACGTTTTCTATTGCTTTAAAAATAATTCCAAAGTTTTGCAAGGCTATAATTAAATGTTAATAGATGCTGTACTCAATGAATCAAAACTGCACGTTAGTTTCTTTAATATTATATAAAATTAATTTCAAGATACTGTCAAATACATTTTAATTTACATTTATTTCCCAAAATATTTACCCTGGGCTGTTGCAATAGTCTGGTCTTCTAAGGTATTTTACGTTTTCCTTGCAACTTGCTTGGGTTTGATCATATATCTCAAGTTATTTTGGAAAAATTCATATATGAACAGACCAGTGCTTTAGTTGGGGGGACGCGTCTTTCGAAATATTTGTGATTTTTAGATATTTATGCTTTCTTTTTCTTAATAGCATTTCTAAATAATTTACATAAACTGTCTTATCGATCTAACAGGTACATAAAACGGTGTGTATATTTTAATTTATGTGTACATAAACACAAAGTTTGGGTACATATTCAAATAAGTTTTTGCTGGTGAATATAACCAAGCAACCTAAACATTTATGTCGTATATTCAAATGACAGATTTGTGATGAATTGCAGTAGTTCACCGTGTTGTGAATTTCATGTTGGGTCGAAGAGAGTGGTGGTTTGAAAGGGAAATTTCCAAATGTGGAAACCATTCCCAATACTTTGCTCTTGTTACTAATTTCTAGAGCAAACGGAGAGTTTTCATTTAGTGCTAAAAAGTTCAGCACTTTCTCAAGTACACTTGAATATTGTACGCTGTTATCAAGAAGCCATACACGCTTTTGATACAAAAAACGGAGAAGCTTTTGTAAACAAGCTACTGTGTTTGTAAGTGAACAAAATAGTGTTCACTTTGTTGGATATAGAAAAATAATTATTTATAATAACGAAATTGATTTTATTTCATTTAACTATTGTAGCAATTATACGGCAGTGTGTCTTACTATAAACTGAACAGTAAGACTGGGTTCCTACACCGTTAATGCGCTCTCGGGTGGTGCGCAAACATCTTCGAAAGTTGGTGCAGACCATCGTTTAAATTATGTATACTTTTTTAAAGATTATCTTATTTGTAGGGCATTCCCCAAATTTCCTCCGCTATCCCAAAAGACTTCCAACCACAACGCTAGTACTAAAACATCAGCAGCCCATGTATTCATTAATAAAGTACCCTACTTTGTTGCGAATGGTGTTGATGAAAGACTATTTAGATATTTTGCAGTCTTAAAATCGCTCTAAAAGGATGATTAAAACATTTTACATTTTGAAATTTTCCCAATTCGATTGCACTTATATCCTTCGACTTTTTACACGTTTTATGCATTTTCAAAAAATTCCCAAAAATTAATTTTCCCGTCAGGTTTATCAGTGAATGTAAATAATTGTCTCCTTTTTCCTTCTCCTATAGACAACGATATTCATTATCATACACAGTCGAGAACTTCGTTCAAAAACCCATTTAATGAATAAAAGTGTGTTACTTTAAGAAATGCAAAGTTAATATTACAATTCTAACCTATCATAGGATATCCCACCTAAAACTGCACAAGGACTTCATTATTTCACCTCTTAATGCAATATGAGCCAACAAGGTTTACTCATTTATCTCCACTTATTTTACACATTATTTTAGACATTTTATATATTAAATTTGCACAGTCCATGCCTCCACATTATCGAATACTTTTACCATCCTAAATATTTATTTTATTTTGAATTATACAAATTGAACTGCCAGTTTACAATATGGGTTCATTGTTTATACCAAAATACATTACAAATGATATGCAAATGTTTATTACAGCAGTAATCTTTGCTTATAAAACAAATTTATCTCTGATCAAACAATTTTTGCATTAATCCAAATTGAAACATTAAATTAAATAACAATAGTCCAAAAGTTGTACGTAGTAACTTTATATTATACGTCTGGGCTAGTGAGAAGTACCTCAATATTTTTTCTTGTAGCATGTAACTCCTGGCCTAAATATTACTCTCTACCTATCAAAAAGTGCTTCTGTGAAAAATATTTTATATATTTGGCATTATTTTAATTATATTAAATAAATATGGAGCAAAATATTAGTACAGAGAAACTCACAGTGATCGAAAATTATTGCAAGAAGATTGTAGAACAAATTCAAAGAAAAGACCACTAAACTGTACTATCGACAGAGAACATTTGATAACATGCATAGATACAGGAAACACGTTAACGTGGCTCTAGAAAATCTGGCAAAAGTCTATTGACACAACTCGGGTTAAAATAAACATCCGCCTTACAAATACTTGAGAATATTTTTAAAATGTTCATTAGGTAGGCACTGGCGATGAAATTCCTTTTGTGAATCACATTAGAAGCCGAATTTTGCAAAAACCATTACATTTGGTTCTTTTATAATTTCATACCTATCTAAACAGCAGAACACGAAACGCCGCATTCAGAGACGACTTTAATCCTCGAAAGGCATTGTTTTATTATCGCTTCTCGCAACGTCTATAGTGTGAATACTGTATGCCTCTCGTTCTGATGAAATAAAATTAATGATAATGCACATGATCTCCGAGTTATGTGGCATTCGCCCTTTTAGAGTAAGGAAAAACTCCGGAAAAACCGAAAAAAAATCTCTGAAAAAAATGGCACTCGAACCTAGCACCTACGTACCAGTGGTCGCAGACACTGCAATTAAGGGTCGCTGGTATATTACAATATTAGTTTAAAATGTTTTCTTATTGCATTAGTAAACATTTAAGAAACAAACGAAGGGAGTTTAGTAATTTTTACGCATACAATTGTATAATGTTATATTTGTTTACCATGATTATAAACGGATATTAATTAAATAAAATTAATATTAATGTCCATTTTCTGATGAATTTCTCTGTAATCAACGCCTTCATTTATTATACTGATGACATCATTTAAAATATAGATATTAATTTTATTAGTGAAGATAGATTCAAGAAATTGAAACGCTGTTGTCACTAAAATTAAGAAAATCTACAGACACTTATCAGAATGAATGCGACAGATTCATTAATTGGATGAACAATAAAATATATTAAGGGTATTTCAGAAACTTTAGTATTGGCATAGATTAGTAATATGATTGCGTTTTAAAGCTAATATTAATCTGTAAATTTTTTAATAATTCTAAAATTATATATTCTGCAATGTTGATAAGTGATATGTTTTATTTTCAGTAATATATAACTTGTTTTCATAATATTATCGTGACGTAATATTCAGTTGAAGGCAGTATTTTAGCAATAAAAATAATATAATGACATTATTTCATGCATAATGCAGCATTAGCATTTGCATTAGTATAAGCATTTTATTAACGATATTGAACCAAAAGACTATAATTCCGGGATACAACTTTTTTGTAAATTTGAATAAGAACTGTTAAGTTCGTGACCTCTGACACCGTCACCCTTATTTACATTTACTAATACAGGTCTTAATCACTCGTTTCACAATGTCTTCTTGTCCATCTCTCCTCCTTTCCGTTATTTCATTCTTTTTTCCCTTACACCACGTAAATGTAGGTTTTAAAATGCTCTCGATCCATAAGTACACATCTCCACCTCTTCACACACGTCAGCCGCACTTGCCTCTTCAGCTGTGAATTTCTCTACACATTTTTCTGTAAGTGAGATGCAGTCACTGCCGTATTGTGCTAAAATGTGATAACATATTTCACAGAAATGTTTCCCCTGCGGCCTAAAGAATGTATCCAAACGTAGCGAAGGAAGAGTTTCAATAAGAGAATACAATACATGTGCGTATTTGCAAGAAAAAATTCCGAATGACGTAAATAACATTTTTATTGTCTTCACTATAAGAAACAACTTAACTTACCAGGGTCGCTGGAAAATCTGATAAACTTCCATGTCGCGAAAATGTATTGTGTCATCGTTACTACCGCCACGGGTGGCCGAGGTCGTTAAGGCTTGGACTCATAAGCGGGAGGTCTGGGATTCGATTCCCACCAGGACCATCCTCCCTGACAGGTTTTATCAGGTTTTCTTCAGTGTTCATAAATGCCAAATGCCGGCGAGGTACCCTAAAATTAAGTCCTGGAACGCTTCCTTACCTAAAAAAAGTTTCCCAATGTACCATTTCATCAGTACCACCGCCTGTGATGCCGTAGCAGTAAAAAGCGAGCATTGACACTATTAAAAATCCCATTTTTACTTACAAACACCACTGTAGCAATAGTTACGTTGTTAATACTTGGTAACTATCTAAATCCACTACTGTAGGATCTGTTGTATATAAAATTAAACGAGGTCATAAATGCACCGATAATGAAGCTTGTAATGAACGACAAGGATGTCATTAAAGTATTATGGTATATCTTGGTGAAAGTTCACAAAATAACTGAGCTTTTAGACATCTCAACTAAATGAATGCTCAATATCCTACACAAAAAATAATTAAATAAATAACTGTATAGATGATGGGTGCCGCGATTGTTGGCTTCAGACCAAAAACTCACTCCAACGGATTTTCAGTGCAGTGTTTGGAAACATTAAAACACATTGTTAGGGCTTTTTTGCGTCAATTCGTGATCTTGATCGAAATTTGAATCCACCGTTACATATATGTGTAAGAGTGGCAGTTAAAGTAAATGTGCTCAAAAGAATAAGAAGGTGGGAAAGTAATAACCACTGTATTTGGAGGGAGGGGAGGGGATTCTCAAGTAATACTTCTGCTAGTCTGTTTGGAAAAGGATAAAGCAATAACTGGAGTAAAATATCCAGCATTTGAAACGTGTAAAATTTGACTTTAAGGAAAAATACGAAAGATGGCGTACAAAAAGATATTGTTTCATCAGGACAACGCTCTGACCCATTCAATTGACAGATGCAATGGCAAAAGTACAAGAATCGGACCGACTTCGTTCTTTCTTTTTTTAATAGTGTTTAACGCCCGTTTTTATTACCGAGGCATCACAGATGATGGACGCTGGTGATACACGAGATGAAATGATATATTGGGAAAGAATTTTTTTTAAGGAAGGGAATGTTCCAGGCCTAAGTTTAGGGTAACTCCCTGGCATTTGCCATTTATGAGGACTGGGGAAAACCTTAAAAAGACCTCAGTCAGGAAGGATGGTCCTGGCGGGATTCAAACCCCAGACCTCCCCCTCAGGAGTCCGCGCCTTAACACCTAGGCCACCCGTGGCGATACTTCATAAATTCCTCATTCACTGTGCTCTCTGGACTTAGCTCTTGACAACTTCTTTCTGTTCCTAAGCATTTAAATATCACATATTAGGGAGAAATTTTACTCAAATAAGGATATAATTGAAGCAGTTAGTAACTAATTTACAAAGTTTAACAAATACTATTTTTCCGAAAAGGTAACAAATAATTGAAACACGTTGGACTAATTGTATACACTAAGTTGAGAAATAAAATTGTCGCTTAATAAGAAAAAGCTGCCGAACTTGCCTTTTACTGAAAGTTTCAAAGATCAATAACTCTTACGTCATAACTGATTTTAGTTACTTCTAAGTATTTTTCAGTTTCATTCCAATTGCGTTTTTCATCAACAAAACATTTAGCCGGTTATTTCAGCTAACAGATAACGTCGATAACTTTTGCAGTTCAACTAGATTCCTAGACTTAAACATACAATCCAACCTAACCTAACTTTAATACAATCTAGTTCACCACTGCCATTATGAATAGTTCGGAATAAATGTGTTGATGGTGTCTTCCGTTCCCCCAACTATGTGAAAAGTGAGCACATATTTCTCATTTCTGATATTCCTTAAGCTTAAGTAAAATATTTATTATTAGTTAGGCTATAGCAAACTTAAAAATGAATCAAGTGTACCACACGAGAGAGAATGAGAAATAAGTTTAGTATAAAATTATATCTCTCAGCTGGTAAAATACAAGTGCGATTGCATCTTCTTCATTCACAATTTTTTTCCGTTTCTTCTTGTGACTTTTCAGATAACACATTTCTGACTTTTGATCAATATCTTCCATGATTTTCCTTCATCTGCACTTCCTCCTGCTACTTTTTTAAATCAATATCCTTGCATCCATTGTATATGTAATTTTAATTTTTGCTTAAAACACCATTATATCAAAATTTGTATTTTCTTTAGTTTATTTTAATCTTAAATGTTCATTATTTTCACAATCTTATCTTTCTATTCCATGATGTGAAAGGTTGTCTGCATTTAATTTATGTTTTAGTGTCTGTAATTACCTTCTGAATTTAAAAAAATGTTAACATAAGTAATATAATTTGGATCCCATGTAGCCTTCAACAATTTGCTTATAAACTGATATTATGCCCTGAATATTAGTTTGAAACTCGGTTATTTTCTTTTCTTGAAATATCGATGACTTGAATTTAGATATATCTATATCTGAGGCGCTGTTTCCACTTTTAAAAATTTTGGCTATGTCTGGATTTATTCCTTTTACGACAGTTTTTGTTGTTTGGTTGCGCCCACAATAATACTAAGGATTTAAGTAAAGAAGAAATAGAATACATAATACAAATAATAATATTATTATTCTGATTCCGATGCTGGTTTTATATTTAAGCGTAACTTTTGTGGAAACTTTTACCGCGTAATGGAATAATGAATGATAAACGGCAGAGGGGCAGAAGTCGCTTTGTCTGCCACAAATTCCACTTCTATCCGCTTCAAGCAGATAGCCGTTCAAACTGTTGACACGCCAAGTCCTTGAAGTGCACTTTGCGTGTAAGACAATGTACGCTACGGAGGCGAGGTATTTGCATAGCAAATAGGATAGAAAGTTAATCACTTCGGCGAAGCTGCGTGTACTGCGGCAACAATACGAAACTGACATAACGATCGTATACAGGCAAATTCTCCGATGTTAAACTCAGCAAATGCTATCATTTATTATTTTGTAAACACCTACCTACTACAAAAAATAAAAAAGTTATAATTTGTGAATTAGGCATTGTAATATTATATATTCAGTGTTTATTTTCTTAAAGAAGAAGAAGTAGTAGTAGTAGGAATAGTAGTATTAGTAGTAGTAGTAGTAGTAGTAGTAATAGTAGTAGTATTAGTAGTAATAGTAGTAATAGTGTTATTTATTATTCCAGATAAACTAGATATACATATATTGCACATGCCAGTAGCATGGGTCGCAATACCGTTCATGCTCTTATACATTACTTCATTTCTGAAATTCATTCTAACAAAAGAAAACAACAACATTAATAAGAACGCATTCACACTGACACACACTTGAAACAGATATACATGAAATAATTCTGATAATCATATAAATTTTCGTATTATTTATGTACAATGTATATAGAAGTTTTTTTGTTCCTAAAACTGCATATTTCGTTTAAGAAAATGCCCAGGTTTAGCCAGTTTTGTCTATTTACAATTAAGTCTCAACATGTCAACCTCCCCCTACTGTAAGTCGAAAATGAATTCGGGAGAAATGTCATCCCAGCATCTTCTTTCTGTGCGCACTTTGTCAAAAGTGTACCCAGTCTTCCGGTTTCGAGCATAATGGGCAAATTCTGCTGATGTCCTCGTCAACAACCTTACGTGCCTTCCAGCCTCCCACTCTAAGCCAAGCTATTTTAATCTCTGTTTAATGCCTAGCTCCATGATATAAGTCCCTTTATCCCGTATAATTTAATTTCGCTCTGCAGGTCCAGAGATGACATCTGCATGCATTGCTCCTCTATTTCCTGCCGGTTTATGTCAAACACGTGTCTTTTGACTTGTTTCACTACCTGTTTTCAATACCCAATAACGTTTAAACCGATTTTTGTCAATTCCAGCTGTACAGCCACTTCCTGCCATTTTGGATAATGCATGTTGGTAGCATATTGTCCTCACAGTTGTTTCCTTTAATTATTCTTAGTCAGTATCTATTTACATTTATTTTGCTGTAGTCTGCATCTTCCCAGCATTCCACCTCTCGTAGTACACCGTAGTTCTAGTTCGATGTTCCCCTCCCCGCCCCTAAAATTAGCTTCCAGAAATCACATTGTAATTTATTCAGACTCCCCAAACCTTGCCATTACCTCATACATAGTTTTTTAATGTTTTGATTGGCATATCCGAGCTAGCAGTCTCGGTACCTCAGAGAGTTAACTCTTGACAAAATCCGTGTGTTTATTCATTTTCTACTCATGTCAACTTTTATTCCAACAGAGTCACACTGTTTGACGGTCCGGACTACTTCTCTCCCATATGTCCATTTTTTTCAGTTTGTTGTAAACAAAGTCATTTTTAAATGTGAGAGCTTTAATTTTAGATGTATCTACTTATATACCCCTTTGTTTACAATAATCTTGTAATGCCTAGGCCATTTTGCAGGCCTTTTATAGTCCTATAAGGATGAGGCTGCCACCACTAACAGCAGTGGTGAAAACTTCATATTATATGTTTCTGCTAATGTCCATTTATCAAATGTTTTCACCTTATTATTTCTAATTGATAACAAATGATGAAGTTGTAAGCAGGATGGCCTTTGCAATCTCTCGAGCAGTGTGACTGGAATTTTTTGGCCATCAACAGATCCCTATGTTTATGACATGTCATGTTTTACTTTTTGGTAGTTCCATCGCAAAATTAAAATAAACAACATTTCAGTTACTCTGGTTAAAACTATGTGATATTCTATTAGTAATATATTATCAACATTTTTTTTTTTTTCATTTTTTGCTATTTTGCCATAAATTCTCATAATATAGTCATATTTTATCATATTTTATTCCATTTTCTTTCATTTGCTTACAGTCGTATTAGATACGGATTTTGCACGCCCCTGAATTGTTGCTTGTAATTTCTCATACTCTTTCCCCTAAAAATCTCTCTTTTATAAATAAGGGAGATTTTGTTATGAAAAGGTACTTTCGGGAAAGTGGGCTGAATTCAACAGTAATTATTTATTTATGTGCCCCATTAATATTCTGTGATTTTACCCTATGCAAATTAACTGAGTGACAATAGATCATTATATCTTGAAAACTTAAAAATGTATGTAACTCTTTGTAATTATATATAATATTTCTTTCATTGTGTTTAGTGTTATCTCTTGATTGATAAAATAAATTACAAAATTGTTGCCTTTGATGTGTTAAATTTAGAAAATGTTCGGTAAGACTTTAATTGAAAGAAAAATAAGAGTTTGAAAGTGTGTCAAAATATTTTTGGTTTTTACGTTATATTTGCATAGTTTTTAAGTCATAAATACTTGAATGTTTCTAAGAATTTTAGATCATAAACTTTCGGGTCTTTGTAATCAAAAACCGCTTCATAACGCTCTCGATCTTTGATTGTGCTCATTTTAAACTAATTTTGAATTGCAGGTTCTTCATACCCATGCTTCCAGAATATTCGGAATGGTACGCTTAATACTGTATCAGAGTTTGAACTATATTCAAAAGTTTTACATAAATGCCTGCTTTATAACATAATTATTAACTTAACAAATAGCAGTTTCATTTACAATAATTGTAACGCACAAACAAGAGTCCAAGTAAATTTTCAATTAAAATGATTTCACAGTTTCCCAAAATATTTACCAGGTGTTAATGAATTACACTGCATATTTTCAGAAATCGTACGGGGGTTATAGACAATCAATTTGAAATGGAAAATATTAAGGCGATTTTGGGTTCCTTTTGTCTTCTATCTGCTTTCCAAGTGAGGAAATGCAAATATTTAATAGCCCATAATTAGCGTTTTCAAGATTTAGTTCTCTAAAAATCTCGAGTTGATCATATGAACAGTTTTGTCCTGTTAATAACTTAATCTAGAGTAAAGGTCCTCAACCTTTTCCAGTTACGCACCATTACATTAAACATGTACCAGTAAGCAAAGGAAAATGCATGATTTTGGGTACAAGGGTCAAAATAAATATTTATCTACATTTATAACAACACTATGATTTATTTAATTGTTTCTTGTATGTAGTATTTAGAATTAGATATTTATGGAATAAATAACTGTTCAATATATTTCTATTGCTATGTGAAATGTCTTAAAATTAATTTTGTTAAGGTTGACTGAATACATAAACACATACATTCCTGATACAGGTACTCCAGTACTCAGATTTAACAATCAGTAAAAACTGTTAATTTACAATTTTAACTCACACTTTTGTTTTACTTGTTTACCTAAACACAGTTCTTTAATGTTGGTTTCAACTTACATAACTTTAGTCTTAAGTCCAGATCAACATTCACTTGTTTATATATATATATATATAAATTAGAGAGGAAAAGTCACATTCACAAAGGTAAGTAGCTACAAACACAAAAAGATCATTAGATATTAGTTTTCACTTGCCAGCCGGGAGTCTGTTTAAATCATCTTCTGGATCATTTACCTGAGACTTCCGTCTTTCCCGGACGGAGTTGAGGTGTCAGCAACAGAACACGGGCATCTAATTCAAAATTCAGAATCCAGGTTTTCAGGAAGCAACAAAGAAATCTGAGATGAGACGCTTCTTAATATTCACAATGACAGTGAATTTCATGTTAGAAAGTGTCCAACTGTAGATGTGTTTCTAATTTTGATTTATGTTATCAAAATGCCTAGTTTTTTTCTCAAGAGCCTTTCTTAACTGTAAACGCTTCCCATAGCTAAACAAAGGACAAAATTTATCTCACTGTTGCCTGATCAAATGATATTTGGGTTGCGCTCTGTCATTGTCAATTTGAACTTGCATATGATTTTTGTGCAGTAATACACAAAAGTTTTATGATAAAAAGCTATTGTTTGCGCTTAGTGTTAAATGTTTGTTGTTTGTAAAATAAAAGTTAATTTATTTATTTGCTAAAATGTTTACGTACCACCGGGCAGTAAATCATGTATCGCGTGCCATAAGTTGAGAACCCCTTATCTATAAGGGCTTGGTTTCAAAGGTCATGGGTTCTATGTTTGTTACTTTAAATTTTATGAAATACTTTGCTCATACATAAGGTCGAACTCGATAACAATGATCGGTCCGTTTCATTAGTTACTGGCGTACTTGTTCTGTAGAAACAAAATGCCATGACTTTTGAAAGTTGGCTATTTTTCAAAAACTAATCACATAAAAAGCGCCGCTAACTTCTAGTAATATGAATGACTTTCTGGTTCATCTCTTAACGAGATCACCTTGGCGCTTGAGCCTGTCAATACTGCAAACCTGACGCACTTTTAATGCTGCAGAGGAACGCGTCCCTTAATTCCAAGGGCTCTCTAAATAATTACTTCTTATTGAATTTGATGAATCCGGTAGCACACCTACGAAGAAAACAAAGAAGTTTCCTGTAACGCCCAGAAAGCTTTTGTTCCAACTTTTTCTCCGCCGACCCATCCCATTTTGTTAGCAGCCACTAAGAAATTCAAGGTCGGGTTACATCACATTGTTTGAACCGAATCCCTCGTACAGGTTTCGTGCTGGAATGAAAATAAGTCGAGACAGTAACCATGTAGAGCACAAAACCAGCTCACCTTAAGCGTTGCCTGCCGAATAACGGGTTTACGGGTGATCTGATAAACCATCTGTAGATGGTATTTGACCTTGTAAACTACCTCTCCCACTTCGCTGTCGACCTTCGGCCTCTGTCGCCAACTGTTTCTAGCCTACTTCCGAGGGGCTCAGACTATATAAGATAGGGACTGCAGTTTCACAATTCTTACAGTTTCCACTTGTCTGTTTTACATGGGGATTGTACTCTGTGTCAGAATTTTAAATTATATCATTATTACCTTTCGTCAACATCTGTTATCACGACTCCTGTATATGAATAAACCCATGCCGTGTGGAGACGATGTTCATGCGTTATTTACTTAATAGGCTAATCTACTGGGCTTGTGTTTTTGAATACTTTATTCAACTGCTAGCGACTCCCCATATTCAATTTGTTTCATTTTTTGTCACGTTAAGTAGGGCATTGCCTAAATCTCGAGCTGTTGACAATGAAAAAATAATATCTTAAATCCTTATTAATGATTAATAACAATGAGGCCGGGGGCTTCCCCATAAGATTTTTTCCATTCTGTTTACTTAGTTGTACATTGCGATTGATACAAAATGGAATTAATTGTCCCGGAATTTTCTGATAAGTAATAATAAGCCATAAAAATTTGAAGAGCAAATTAATTGTAACAAAACAAATGTGTTAAACATGAAAAATAGTGACATGGTTGTATACAGTAATGGAGACTTAACAGTTGCAGCTTTATTGTGGATGAATTTAGAATTTACAATCGAACAATTAAACCCAAAGGCAAGTGCATTTATTTTGAAGGAGATAAAATTTTGTTCCCTCTCCTTTTTTTTACATTTTCAGATGTTGGTATCATTCTAATATTTTGATTTTCTCGTTAGTGTGACATGTTTTAAAGCAATACAAAAAATTTAATTATTTAAAAATGTTAAAACAAGATCAAGAAGAAGAGATGGAAGCGTATAATTCTGGAAGGTTTTGAGATGCTATTTCTCCTACAAATGCGAGTTTTCAATTTTTATGTTTAATTACAATTTCCAAAAAAAAAAAATGCGCTTTTCTAATATATAAGAAATGCGTAAGCATAAAAACTTGAACGTTTTTACTACTGTTGTAACGTTGTATAAACTAATTTAATGAAAAAGTTGAAAATACTGTGCACAGTTACCTTATAAAAATCAAAATATTTTATTAAAAGTTCTCATTATTAAAAAGTTTAACTATTTCACTGTTCAACACTTTTTTTTTCTTCACCAATCACATTAAAAGGCGTTCATAAGTTACTCATACAAAAATCAGGTAATTATTTTTAATAATTTTCTAGATATTAACATTGGTGACGATAGGGTCTTAGCTGCTGTTAAACATCTAAAATTAAAGGATCCTGATTTTGGTTGTTTACGGATATGCTCCAGGAGCGATTGGGTAATGGAAGCTGAAGAGCAATGGGCATTCCATTATAGGACTTAAAAATTACAAAAGTAAATAATTTACACTCCCTCACATAGATGTGCAAATAGTTCCAAAAAAATTGTAACTTAAGTTCCTCTATCCCCCTCCCCCTCATTCCGATTGCCTGTCTCTTCCGATCTAAGCAGTCTCACAACTTAAAAGTTTACCCACTCTCTATCTGCCAGAAAAGTCCAGCACTGCCACTACCCTCTCCCCCCTTTAACAAACGGGGCCGGTAGATATCTCTTTCTCCATTCTTCCGTCCCCTTGCAGTAGGCCAGAATATGTTCCCAACGTTTTGCTGCGTACATACAGGCAGATTCTCGTACTCTCTCAGTCTGTTACTTTGGTCAAACGCCACTGGCCTATCTTAACCAAGCGAGCCCCTGTTTGGATGTAACGCTCCATTCCCCATCCGATTGCAGCTCTAGCGAAACTTTTTCTGCAAGTCCGAAAGAATGAACTGCCTATTAATGACCCTCAAGCTTTTCTCAATTTTTCTCCACCCCCCCTACTGTTTCCCGCTCTGCGATCCAAATTTTCCCCGTTCATATATTTTCCAAACCTCTTCTTAATTTTGAAACCCACGTCTTATTTACTCCCATGCTCAGCAGCTGCCGGTAGCAGATCGTCCGAGTTAGTGTCTGATCTCCGTGAACAGCACTGCACTGCTCGGATGATGCATTCTATAATCTCGCTATAGGTACAAAACTCCCTAGGGTTTGAGCAATTTGTTGCATCCCTCCCCATTCTAAAAAATACCTTTCAGAAAACCGGTCTCTCACCCCCTGTTCGTTACTAAAACCCAAATTTCAGCCCCATAAGTCTTTGTAGATCGTGCTACTGCCCCATTTATTGTCTGTAACAGCCTACCGTCACATTTGGAATTCTGATTCGTATACGGAGAGTTCCTGCGGTTTTCATCTTCGCTTTAAGTTTTGCCCAATTAATGAGTTTCGCCCATCTTCCATTCATCGTGAAAGTTACCCCAAGGTACACGAAATTCTTCACTTGTCTGTCCTGCTTTGTCCATGTCTCTGCTTTGCTATAGTTTCGTTCTTGAAGATCATAATATTCTTTTACTTGTATTTACCGCAAATTAACAAATATCACAGTAGGTCTGTAGTCTGTTTGGTCCGCCTGTCATGTCAGCGTATAACAGTGCTACTACTTGTATTTCTTGCACCGTGGGTGGCGCCGTATTTTCTTGTTGTAAAGCCTCGATTATGTCATCAATAAAAACATTAAATGGTAGGGGTAAAAGAATGCAACCCTGCCTTACTCCTTAACTTTCGACTAGAGAAACTTCCCGATACTCTTAACGAGAATTCTGCCTGTGGCGCTGGGTAAACCCGTAAGCAGCAATGCCAATAACAACTCTTAACATATGGACAATAAAATAAAACAATTTCAATACACAATCCACAGTCCACGGAAATTAAGCTCAATACACTTATAAAGATACAGTTCTGACGTGAGATAGGACAAGAATTAAGAGTTAAGGTAGTAAATAATCCAAGTACAAAGAAAGTTGAAGCATCGTGTAGAAGGAATAGTAGACAGTAGAATGCCGAAAATACCATAACCAAAAGAAGGTGAAATTGGTAAGAGATAAAGAGAAGGCAGAAACGAATTAAATAGTACAAATCACGATAGAAAATTGTTTGAATGTAGTGTTTTTGTCATGATTATTACTATTGTGTAAGAATACACAACAATAAAAAAATGTGGAATTTTAAATTTTTAAACTCTGAGTAACATGTTATGTATTCGCGGTCAAAGAAAAGAAAGAAGAGATATTAAGGCTAATAATTTTATTTCTTTGGAAAAATTAATTGTATTGAAAATTTGAGAGATGTAAGTTATATTAATTTTTTGGAATATGGAAATAATTGTTCTAATGTTAAGTACATAAATAATAAAGTAAAATATTCAATTTGGGAACAGCATTATAGCACGTGTGTTTTGGTAAAGATTGCCGTCTTCCCACTGTGAGCAGATGAACCAGTTTATAAATAATAATAATTATACATTGGGTACTTCCCCCTTTCTCTGCAGACTCTAAAGTATTTATTTCATTATCAAACCAAACATCGCTGCTGTAGGTGATATAGGTTTAAAATCTAAAGAATGACAAATAACATTATGGGATTTTGCGATTGCTATCTCTTCCATTAGAAGAAGTTGTTCGCTTTGGCGCAGCAAGAGTTCATCCACGCCCCTTCAAAGTGATGTGTAAATTATAAACACCCAGCAGGACAGCGAATTGCCTTGCAGGAATTACAGCATACAAGTTACATTGTATGTGTACCCGCCGGTTAAGAAAGAGGGCATTGTAAATTGACTCAGAAAACAGCAATTTTAAATGTTCATCTCACAATATTCCTTACCGCGCCTTCATATTACGCCACAGCAATTCAAGTTAGAGATATGACTTTATCAAAGTGGAATTTCCAATAAAATATATTTTAAGTTATATCCAGTCACTGCTTAAATGCATATTATATAAAGAAACGTTTGGTACGACACGAATACTTGCGGTTTGCATCCACTCAGGATTAACTTGAAATGTTGGGGCGGTGCAAGATATTTCGATTCTTCAGCTTTGCTCATTGGTGGACCGTTTATGCCTCTCTCCTCCTGGAAGAAAGGATAACGTGAGAGAGACCCGGACGGCCAGAATTAACGGGGGCAGAGAGGGGTCCCTGATATGTTTGCAGATAGAATACCCCGACACCGGTAGAGACCCCCACCAAGGTTTCCTCAGGAAGTCCGGCTTCTGTCCTCAGAACCCTGGAGTTCCCATATGTGGGTCCTAACTATTATCGTCTGAACCACCACACTGTCATCTCCCTAAGATTGTCCTCCTTGACTAAAGTTTTACTTTCTCAGGTTTTCTTTTGTCACCTGCATGGCAAACGCACAGTAGGCCTTAGGCCTGGGACGCTTCCTTCACAAAATTCGTTTTCCATTATATCATCAGTGTGTATCGGTTGTGATGTCACAATATTAGTAAAATAAACTTAAAACAGGTCTGTTAAAACTACAGTTCCAATCTCCTTATGCGTGTGTAAAATACTTTAAATTATGTTAATATTTTAAAATACCACAAATTTATCAATTCAAGGTTGGGTGATTATTAAAAGAAAGCATAAAGAATGTTCCTGTATAAAGAAAAATACATAATAATGAAATAAAAAATTTGTACGTCTGCTCAAAGCTCCCTAAAATCCTAAAACATAATCATATCTGTTGAGATATAATCAGCTTTATTATTGACACCAAACAGAGTCTATAAACATGGGCCCAATATAATGTGTTATTTTCATACTTCTGCAAATCAAATGCTATGGTTAACTATATCCCTTATAATTATAGGGCTCATTAAAGTGAACCTTGATTTCATTCGTGTTATCATTTCTGCTTATTGCCCATTTCTTTTTGGTCGTGTTTATCTCTGCAATTAACGTCACTAACAGTGACGCATAAGTCATCGCGCTATCAGTCAGTTGAAGTTGTAGTATCATATGTGGTTCGTGCAAGATGGAGCACTACCGCATTTCCTGCAGATTATGGATAGATCCTGAATGGCCTTCTTAAATGTATACTACACACCGACAACGTACAAACAGTGCAAACCCGAGAGCAGACAGGTATATCGCACGATTGTGTGAATCTCTGAAACTGAAGACTCGCCAACAATGAGCACCTCCTGTAGTGAGTACCAAATTTAACAAACGAAGCAGCTTACAGAATGCAGGTCTGCTATTTGTTTCCCCCCCCCTTTTTATAAGAAGATTCCATTGTCATTAAAGACTGAAGTACAGAGTAATTAAGCTTTTCCTTTCTATTGTTCCGCCTGTCCCTTCTCTTTTTGGTCAGTACTCATGTGTGCGTTTATCGATTTTATGGGGCAGTGACCTGCCAGTGCCGGAGAGACTTGGTTCCGGGATACCATGGGGTTAACATTGTTTTGGAACCTTGACTTCTTTTGGAGGGACGCCTTCGTTGGTTGGGCCGTGTTCTTGAAATCTTCTCAACTCAGGGATGTCTCCCAGTAAAAGTTTGGAGCAAAATTTGTTAGGTATTGAGGCCAACTTCGCATTTACATTTTAGGTGCAAAAATACGCAGGTAATATTTTAAATTGTATAACAGGAGAAATTGACATGGGATAAATTTTGGTATTCCTTTAGGGTAAAGTATTTTATTGAGATGCGTGTTAACGTATTTCATGATTAAATGTATGTTTGCATGTTATGTAAATACTTTTACATTTAAATAAGACATTTCGTTCTTATAGTTAAATGCAAAGAACATTCCTTTGGCTTACTCCGTTAATTTTGCGTATTAATTTGTGAAAATAAGTAAGGACCTTTTCTTGTGTGCGTTTGAATGCAATTCGTGAATTTATTTCTTTTGACTGCCATCCGATGTTGTGATTTATTAAGCCGTGTCATGTAATGACTTGTGAAAGTAAATACACTTCTTTAATCTTTTTGAGTGAAATCCTGAAACATTTCTTTATCTACTTTCGGAGAGTGTTTATTAAATTAGTTATGCTATTTTATTTATTTTGTGAATCTTGTATAATGTGTAAGCAGAGAAATAATTGAAATGGAACATATTTAACAATTTATACAGCTTAAGAATTAAGATTAATTAAGAATTAAGAAGCCATCTATTTTAGTTAATTATATCATAAACAGTGTATTAATTGAGTATTTCATGTTATGGCAATTTATGTGTGATAATTAATGTATTATATGATAAAATAGAATACCTAGAAAGGCTGAGTGAATGCATCTAACCACACAAAACCGTACATTTATGAGATTACAAGATAAATTATTCACTAATTGGTTAGTACGTTGACACAGCGCGGCCGCGTACTGGAATGAGCTAATCGTTCAAGACCATATAATGCATATGTAGGTAGCAGCTTATAGATAGTTTGAGGAAGGCTTTGTCAGTGCGTTCTTGCATTACTTATGTGAAAATTATGTACTATGTTCTTCATTAGTTATGCATTGCATAAATGCAACTCTTGAAGAATAAGCTTTTATGTTGAATGCATGTGTGAAAACTGGTTTTAAGGTGACTCGCAAATAAATATCCCGACAATCGTGTTGCAGATTATATTTAATATTTGTGATATTTAATATTCCCCAATTTGATACAAGTTACGAGAGATAGGATATCTCAATGATAAGAAAGGCCGTGTTCTTTAAGGAAGAAAAGTTAGACGCAACACAGAAATTTCCTACACAGATACCGCAATTTATTGCCTCTGAGGGACATCATTTTCAATATGTCATATTGCATACGTTAGTGTTTTTAAATATAGTATCATTTTATGTGTTTAGTAAGAAACATTAAATAAAAAAACTAAAATTAAAATGCGGTTAGTCTGTCTCCCTTGTTTTCGCTTGCGGCGCCCTATTTCCGCAATAAACAGCTGGCCAGTAAGTTACATAACTTCACTGTACAATCGTTAAATAAGAATATTAACGGACTTCCTATTGACTCATATTTGACGTTATTCATCATGGAGCGGTTACAATAAATACATTCATGCACTCTTGCTGCAGTTCATTCAGATCCTTATGTAGAGGCAGAAATGTCAAAAACAGAATAAAATAAAGTCAAAAGAACCAATGAAAGAGGATTCAAGCTGTTCATGTTTTGGAACCGAGTTGATAAGACTGGGCTTGTAAAATTCAACATGGGATGTAATGTACTACAGCAGTGCTACCAACAATAGTTAAGTTCTTCCTCCACACACACACACACGCGCGCGCGCGCTCACGCATTCACGTAGGAAGATGCAAAATTTGTAGAGGAAAGGCCGATAATTGCTATATAGTGGTGGACAGTTTTCGTATAGATATATATTTCCTTCAAAGTTGTTTTAGAGACCACGCCCTTGGTGATATCACCACGATAGTTCTCCCGCCATCTTGTTGTAATGTCCACAAGAATGGAAGGAGACGCCAGGGTTATATTTCATGATTAAGTTTCTTGACAATGCAGGAGCGATCCAGATTTCACCCCTAGCCTAGCCGGTTTCTAAGAAAATCTCATTAAAGTTCACAAGGAATGTTCTCGCGCCTGTAATAGGGAACAAGTTTGTCCGACAGAGCGAGCGACGGTCGCACTTCCGTGCGATTGTAAAGGTCAGGCGAATGACATGCATACCTCTGTTTCTTTCTCGGTGACAGTTCTCACAGCATTCTATTTCTATTTGTAACAGTGTTTAACGCCCATTTTACTACTGAGACACATCAATGATACATGAAATTAAATTATAAATAGGGAAAGGATTTTTTTTTTCCATTTATGAGGATTGAAGGAAAAAAATCTTAGGGAGAACGGTCCTATGCCTGGTTCTTTAAATTAATTACTACAAGGTGTTAAAAGGTGTGGAATCATGTTCAATATACTGTTTAATAGGTTATTTCATCAATAAGTATTGACACTTTGTTAAAGTACCAAATATATACAGAGCTTGCCAATCTGAATACTTACATATTTTACATACTTTTAACTTAAACAAAAAATATCAATTCAGAATTCATGGAAGATCTAAAAACCAATGTCGATTACATTTTAGGGTTAACTACTAAGGCACCCCTACATTTTAATACTTAAATTTTAAATTGGTTGCTATTGTTAGTACATCTTTTGTTTTTGATCGCTACCCTGGCATCCTGGACAGTTATTTTTTGCAATTTGGACAAAACAATACTACAAAAACTACTGAACATTTAAAGTAATAGTTTTTTTTAATAAACTGTTTCAAAATCGTATATACCTTTCAAGTAAGAACAGAACTACTTAGAAGTTCCGAAACAGACTGTACTTCTCTAATTTCAATTTTACCAAAATAAATTGTTTTAGTTATTTGTTTATTCTGTCTAAATTAAAAGAAAATATCCACAGTCCAGGTTGCCAGGCGACAATAGAAAACAAAAGATGTGCTGCCATTACAGCCTCTTTAAAGTTTAAGTATCAAAGGCAAGGGTGCCAGTTGAAATTTTAAAGTGTGAGACTTTACACCAAAAATTTGGTCAACATTGGTTTTAAACTTCAGGTCTTTATTTTCTTCTTTCATTTCTGATCCTTTTTTTTTCTTTCTTTCTTTATTTATCTATTTTTATGGTGGCTGCACATAACCATCCGCTGACAGTCAGATTAAATTATACGGTCTTACGATTGGCCTGTGCCAGTGTGCAGCCGTGTTCTGTTGGCCGTTAACTCAAATAACCTCACTGTAATAAGACAATAAAAATAAAGAAAAATGTGTATGTGATTATCGAAAGTATCAAAATGTATTTTTAAATGTACTAGATTATGTTCTAATAAATATATGGCCGCGACCCCACCCTACTACAATGTATAAACTAACTTTCCATATTTATTTCACTAACTGGGCAGCGACTAAGTAACTCCTAACATAATCCGGAAGAATATCCGCAATAAAACTTAAATAAAAACAAAACGATAATGGACGGTATGCAATACATCCATAAAATTTTCTCTAATTTAAATCATTTCTTTACTACCGTGGGTAAATTTGCTATGAATTCGACGGGTATATCATTTCGGGACAAGGTGCAGACGTCTATCTTCCAACCTCGACACTCTCATAAGACCGTTAAACAGCACCCTTTATCTTGATGTTGCGCATGCGCAGACACTAAATTGGCTTACGTACTCCTTTCCAACTATCATTTTCTATTTCCAACGTCTTAGTGCTACAATATATTTTCCCACATATTGTTATCCCCTTATACATCACAATATGTAGTTCTTCTGTTGTATTATACACTCTTCTTCTTCTTCTTCTTCTTCTTCTTCTTCTTCTTCTTCCTGTCTTTTATTCTCCTTTTCTCCACCTTCGTTAGTGTATTTTTTGCAATCGTCTTTATTATTAACTTTTTCTCTTTTTGTTTCTCTTTTTATTCACTCTTCTATACAGCTAAAGAATTTTAATTGTAAATAAGCAAATATATATAAGGGTTACACATATAATAGCAATGCTATCATCTTAAACTTAATTTAAATTGTATCGTAGTTTCAGTAAATAACATCTAGAAATATTTAAATAGACTTCTCCTATGTGCTGGAGTAATATTAAAAATGTAAATTATATATGCACTCGTTTTATCTGTTTATTATTTCATACATTTTATCTGGAATTAGAGTCAGATAATTATAATCAGTTCCGGCCGTGACCTCGAGTTTTTCTCATTTGACTCTTATTCCAAATCTTAGACTAAAAAAAAATTTCCTTCATATAAAGTAATCCTAATATTGTGGTTATGGCCTCAAGTACTCGAAGGTTCGAATTGCTTCTTAGGAATAAAATGTCTGTAACGAGATAACCTTGAGGTCCCCAAGGTACGCGGACTCAGATGGGAGAAATTCGCGGTTGTGGTCAGATAGGGCACGGTAAGCTGAAGATCCGTGGGTCGAGTCTCAGTTGCGACCTCGAAATTTTCTATTCGACTCTGATTTCAAATCTTAGCCTAACACAAGAGTTAAAAAAAATCACATTGCATATACCTATTTTATATTGTATACCGGAAGAAACCCAATGCTCATTAACAAAAACGTGGCAATGAATAAAAGGTTATAAATCTGATTCTTTTATTTTATTATTTTTTCCACCCCGTTCCTGATCACTTTTATTTTTTCAACTCTTTTGTTGCCTTATCAATACTTTATTATTATTATTATTATTATTATTATTATTATTATTATTATTATTATTATTATTATTGGTGTTATTACATAGAAGTACATATAAACATCAACTATCCATTAATAATGACGGACTATTTGGAACAAGGATTGGTACTCAAATAATGAACAGGGAGAATCCCCAACTCTCAACCCTCTCTAAATGAATGGACATTTCAATCTGAGTTTTACCACACATTGCTGTGACGCTGCAAGCAGAATTCGCAATTTCATATGCGTGTGACGCTCCTGAAATTGCAGAACCTGCAGTCGTTGAATTTCTTACCTACCCTAAGGGAACACCTTCAGATTTTCTCACTACGACAAAAACGTTTTGTTTCCTAGCAGTAGTGATGTCAGTTCTAGATAATGTTTTTCAATTGAAAATACGTGATGACAAAATGAGAGTTAACCTTAGTTTGCAACGCATTAAATTCTGTTTTAATTAGAATATTGTTATTTCTCAGAAATACATTTTTGCATCTCCAAAATAACCACGCGAAAAAAAATCTCATATGATTGAATTCATAATTGGCACAAATATGATTAAGTAATTGCTTTAAAAATTTAAGTTGACTATATATGTATTATAAATAATAACCGTACAAATATTAATGCACATTTCTAAATAAATTTGATGTCAACTAAATACTTAAAATTTATAATCCCAATTTTGAATTCTTGGCAAAATTAGAACTGAGTTTTAAAAATAGTTTCATAGAGCGTACCTAAAAATGTACTTCGTAAGGAGTTTTTTGAGTTTGCATATTAAAAAGAATTAAACATTTAATATCCCCAAAACTACTACACAAATATTAGTGATTTGTCTCCTTACTTAAATATTGACAAAAGGCAAACAATCAATTCATAAAGAAGATCTACAATGATCACACAAATAATACATTATTAGTTTATTATTAGCAAACGTGTTCTATCAATTGGAATATTGCAATGATCATTTTTTATTTTACTTTTAAAGTTTGAAAATAATAACATGTCCATTTCTGCATAGGCATATTCAATTGAAGAACATATTTTTCTTGTTGAAAACGTTTTCCGACAAAGTGGTTAAATATCCCGATTTAGGCAGCAGCAATTTACTGAAAAATGTTCTGTATCTCATCATAAAGTTGATAAAATTTGAATGAAAACTTAAAATTTCTGGTCCAACAAAATTGAAAATGTTACCATGCAGAGTAACAGCGGTGCAAGAATTGCAACAGGCGGATCATGAATGACTTAAGAATTGCAATAACTTCGTACATAAGAACCATCTCACTAAAGAAAGTGTTTGCGGATAAATTAAACGATTTCAGGTCCGTATAAACAATATTCCGAACATTTTGTGTGTGTAAGACTTTCCGAACACCCTGTATAATAATTGTACATATGGTAAATGTTTAAAGATTCGGTTATTTTTCAGGATAGCTGAAACTGCAATACCTAACGTGAAACATAGATACATAATGAGTACCTTGTTCAGTCAGTTCAGAGTAATAGAATTTGGTGGAGCAGATGAACCGTGTTAATCAGTCACTGTGGGAGTAGCGCGGATACGAGATGCGTCCATCACAATGAGACGGCTCACACTTCATGTGAGTGATTTATATTCTGTTACACTCGCACTAGTGAGCCATCAAAATTAGCTCATAAAACTGAGCGCAGCATTCAATATCGCTTTGGGCAATGTGATTGTATTGATCGCACATGGTGTAAACCAGGACAGTGCAAAGTGGAGGTTTTATAGTTTCAAATCTACTTAAAGACTTCATTTGCTGAGATAACAGGCATACGCTTACTTTTATACAAGGTTGTTTCAATCATTGAACTGGAGACTGTCACAAAGTATATGAAACGTGCTTGGAACGTTGGGTAAAGTTTTGGGGACTCTTATCTATTTGAGTGTTCAGTTTAGAACGTGGGTTAACATTAACAAGTGCAGTTTCTATTTCTTGAATATGGAACACTAATGTGTATTTTGAAACCAGAAGAGTATAGTATTCAAACAACGGGAGGAATGAAGGATATTGGATCGGCAGCAAGCCACCTGCTTCGTGCCAGCAAACATAATGTCTTGCAAAGAAGAGTGTCTCCAACATCAACTGATCATCGCTGTGAAGGCCTTCCTGTGGAGACGCCGTTCGTTGTGATCGAATGAATAAAGATTAGGCACTAACACTGTTATAAACTCCTCACGTGTAAAGGGCGTTTGCCTTCAGTACCCCATTCCTCATGATTGTTGTTGTATGAGAATTTACCGATTGTTTATATCGGTATTCTTTGTGTGTGTGTGTGTGTGTGTGTGTGTGTGTGTGTGTGTAAAAGAAAAAGAAAAATAAAGTAACACTATTAAAAATGTAACAAATTAACAGTAATTATAAAAGCAGAAAAGGATAAAACACTAAGATAAAGTCGCACTTGAGATCGCTATATTTCGAACTCGTTGAACTCTTCTATGGCAAGAAGACAAGTGAACGAGTTCGAAATATAGCGATTTCAAGTGCGACTTTATCTTGGTGTATTTTCCTTTTTTACTTTTATACTTTTATAATATAGTTATATATATATATATATATATATATATATGTGTGTGTGTGTATATGTGTATATATGTATATATGTGTATATATATATAGATGTTACTAATTCATTGTCAATAAATTTCTTTAAAAATACCACTATTGTTTTGGGACAGTGGAAGTTTATAATGTTTCACTTATATAAAATGCCGTTATTTATTCTATCAGAAGAATTGGTAGTGCCTTCAGCCAAACATAAAATCTTCTTTGACCTCATATCACTCCCAATCTTCTCCTTCACGGGGTTAGCCTGAGAGAGGAAGATCAGGATGCTGTAAAACCTGAAATGATAATCTCAGAATGGTGCCAAGCGTCGCTTCAGCCGTGTAAGGACGTGCGTTATTGAAGGAGAAAAATGCTTTGGGACAGCTTCAACTTGCAATATCAAGCGCTGTTCACTTTTTCCTTTGTTATCCCAGAGAAGAGTGAACAGGAAGGACTTTCTAGGAGGAGGGTTAGACTTGCATTTCTTCTTGACTGCAGTAGATGTATTTTGCTAGTTTTTATTCCCTGCCAGAAGTTGGTTTTCTCGCCGTTAAGTTTGGGGAAGTGTGCACACAAATCTTGTTCTCGTTAATCAGCACCCTCAGCTACCGAGCCGCACTGCACTCAATTTGAGAACCTTCGTGACAATACGGAAGGGGTATTGATGTCACTTTGAACCATATAGAACCCTCAATGTAAACACTTTTCTTTGTTCTTTCATAGATTCTAGAAAAAAGAGACGCTTGGCAACAACTGGAAAGTGCAAGTGGATGGCAGTTTCACAGGGAAAGGAATGCGATCGCTTCCCCACAGTGCTGTTTTGTGTGTATGAATTTTGCAATTACACAGCACCAAGCGCAAAAATGGAATGGTAAGACATTTCTTTCTTTAATGAAAGTACCTAAAACGAAACACACATTTATTTGAACTTTGAATGGAAGAGTGAAAGAAAATAAACATTTTACACTTACACATTTACTTGTTTGTTTTTACATAAAATTACAAACCAACAGAAAACATTTAACGATCACCTCCGTCGTCTGGTGGTAGCCTTTACGACTGTTAATTTTGACAACCTTGGTTCACTATCACGCTAAGTTTTGTTTTCTAGTTTTGCCTTGCCCCGAGTAGGTGAATTTCAGATTGATTTAATCGCCAAGAATTCCGCGCTCATTTACGCGATTATTAACTAATTTATAACTACAAACTCACACACCTACAGTATTCAGGTCCAATCTACAGATATCGCGAGAAGAGCAATGCAGTCAAAGCGACAATAAATAAAACATAAAGAAGTAGGACATTGCACATAATTAAACACACATATTAAAATCTGTGTTTCGAGCCTAGAGCACCTTCACCATGGAGAATAGCACTTAGGTATGTGTGTTTTAATTAGTGTAATG
The DNA here is from genome assembly GCA_030762175.1 of Metallyticus violacea. NCBI lineage: Eukaryota > Metazoa > Arthropoda > Insecta > Mantodea > Metallyticidae > Metallyticus > Metallyticus violacea. Next base: position 1,408,065 of record CM060841.1, on the reverse strand, counting down.
GTTGTTTTGAAGGTGGAACGTTCTAGTTCTTTCATGCGTTTTATGATCATGTTGTACCTTTCATGCATAACCTTATTTTATTTATACATACATATGAAATATCATTGAAATAAAATAAATTATCCATGTATCTACATTATCATTTAATAAACGAAATAATATCGAAATATTTTATTTAAAAAGTTTAAGAATACAATAAAAATTAAATAATTGTCCTTATTTAAGCGTTCAGTGTGTGCTGATACAATTGTGTGCATGATCAATCACTGTGTCGAACTTCAGTTTAAAACATAAACATGCACACCCACTTACATCTAAACGGTTAAAATTGCGATTTTTATAAAACGGAAATACAAAAAGGGGCTGAACGAAGCGCTTAAGAAAGAAAACGAGGAAAACAAAGTTGCTGGCCAGCTGTCTTCTTCTTGAAATTATTCCGTGCTTTAATTATAAGTGCATGAAAAGCGCGGAAAAATTTTAAGGTCTAAAATGATATTGTATTTTTTAATATATCCCACATCTCCTTCTGTACCCTTTTCACCCGGATTATGTTTTCTCTTTTATAAACTCTTGCAATTATGAAATCCAGTTCAGATGAATTACATTTTCAAAATTCATTATTTCTTCTGTTCTTATCAATACAATATATTTACTATATTTAAAAGTAGTAATTTCAAGAACATAACACCTTCTTTTAGCGCATTTTCAACTTTAGGGCTTGTTAAAACTCATGCATTTTCCACAACGCTTTCAATATTTGCCTACGTACTGGCTAAACAAATTCCACCATAGCAGTTATTGATCAGAATTATAATATTCACATGTTCTGATCCGCAGCGCTGCGCTTTCGCCCACAGTGGACCTTATTTGTGTTTAATGAAAGCTAAGAAGCAATATTAGCAAATGCATATGATTATTGACATATTTTTCCTCCTTTGTAAATAGTTTGCAAAACATCCACTGAGCTCAGGCTGTTATTTAGATTATTAATCAATAAATAGCTGTAAGAGGCTTTCCAAGCAATAATAATTTTAATTGTGTATAAAATTGTTGTACCGATGATAATACAGTGGCCATTTTGGGGATAACAGAGAATTATGCGCCTCAATATATACACCTTACTCCCTGATTTGTCCATGTCCAGTCATAGTTCCTTTTCTCTTCCTCTTCCCCACGATTCCACAGCAGCATGCCTTTGTAGACAGGGTGCAGGCAATTGCTGTTTACAGAAAAGTAAGATCGTCTGTAACATCCTTACCCACACAATCACGCTGCTAGCAAAATAATTTAATGTTTATTTCTAATGTATAATTAATGCTCATTTATAGTGTCTTTCGGCCTATTTTTGAACACAGTAAAGCCCGGACACCCACGACAGTCCCCCAGTAGCTCTCAGCTTGTTTGAATTAACTTAGGTGCTGTCAGAGATGTAAATCTTCCTCTATCATGACCTATATCCATCAATCATCAGGGCCACACACTACTGTCAGTGATATGTAACAGTGAGCTTTAATGGACCGAGCGAGGCTCTAATTTAGGAATGGACAAAGCAAGGGCGTTTAAAACCACAACACTGTGCAAGCATAGTTCTTAAATCCGATATTTGGGTTCTCAATGCTTTAGTAATAGTGATTAATGAGCGTGTAAACGTCTGTAATGTCAATCAGTTTAAAATGATATTGCACGTCTGTTCGCGGTGGTGGTCACGTCAACAGCACAGTAATACCATTAATTACCACATACCTGAACAGCACGTCTATAATCAAACTGTCTTTAAGAAAGATAAAAGGCTTTTATGACTCAGCAAGAATTGCGTGTTTTCTTTGTACAGATGCTTAAGCACGAGAGAAGGAAATAGAATTCAGCGAACTCATTCATAGATGATTTCCATGTAATTAATAGCCAAACTGCCGGAAATGGCTCCACATGTAGTGAAGAACATTGATAATGAAATAGCCTAAAATCAATGGTTGGTGCAATCTAATGTTGCAACAACTGTCATTTCATTATTTTTCAGTATTTACCTGGATATTCTGGAAATGCATACTGTTCGTCAAATATTAGATCGATATCTTTTTCAATATTATGCTGAACACGTGAGGACTCGCTTGATGTTTTCTCTGGACGCTGCGAACCGGATACACTGCCTCCAAGATCCAATTACTTTAGATTTTTTTTGTGGGAATACCTAACAGGCAATGTCTATATACCCTCAACAATAAATAGATTTAGTTAATTTGCATAGGAAGATCACTGGTGTCTGTGAAATTGTCACAATGATGTGAGATTAAGATTTATTAACAAAAGTTTATATTTTATTAATTTCTCTGCCTTTTGCAGCAAACAACATTTAAATAAATTTATCAGTTCCTGAGCCACCTCTTTGATACAATGGTCAGCGTTGCGGCTACTGTCCCGTGGCGCCAGGTCCGATAACTGCTCAGAAAGTTCTTAATTTAGGGAGATCTGGAGTGGGGTCCATCCTGCTTCTTGAGGATAATTGGGGAGCTGCCTGAGAGAGGTTGTGTCCTTTGAGCTGCGAGATGGCGAATGTATCTGATCACATGCACCCCCTCCCTGCAATACTGTCCTCTACTGATGATATTCCAAAAGGCAGGTAGAGGACGTAGCGGTCTCTAAGGCTCACAAGGGTTATCGCGCCAAGAGAAAGAACGGATCCTATTATAAGTCTCATCCTGAATAACCTGTATAATATTAACGGTTGCTTCATAAAACAGTATCTTTAGGAAAGAGATAAACTACAGTGTGAGCACTAAACATAACATGAAAGAACTATGTCCGAGGATCACCTCGCTTTAAACAATCGAGCATATCACCTGATAAATTATAAACATTAAGGTAAAATATGTTTCATTTACTGTTGTTTATAAACTGCTAATTGTGACAATGTTTAGTCAACATAGTTCTGCTTAAATACAAGGCTTACTCTGCTCCAAAATCTAAGAATTTGAAGAAAAAATGAAAAGGCTACATAGACGAATCCGGCCCAGCCGGAGTAGGAAATATAAAATGCTGATCAATTTGAATTTTGATGTGGGGAAGTCGTGGATTGATAAGCACGAAAACAAGCGGATCACATGGAAATTCTAAAGAAATATACACACTTTTATTTGGGGTGTACCAAGAGATATATATCTTATGAAATTCAGAAATAACACATTTGCTTGTACTGTTTCATTTTACAGAAAAGCTCTCATCTTTTTATATAGTTTTTTTCCCCCCTCCAAAATTGCTGTAGTGCTTTACAGGAAGAGAATGACTACAGATATTTTCTTAGGGCCATCGCCCAACATTCACCAGAACGTCTGGGAAAAACCTTAGCAAGAAGGCCAGGCTTCGCCGGTATCGAAATGTGACCTCAAGATTGGGAGGTACTGATGTTAACGCCTACATATGCGGCTCAAAAATGTGCTTCAGAAGAAGGTGTGACTCTGCCTCCCAACACAATTGCTAGCGGAGATTATCTGATCGTTTCAAACATTAAATGGGCACACAATATTTAGAAATGCCTATAAACAATATTATTTTTCTGAGTCAATTTAAATACAGCATGTTGGTATAAAATTATCAGGACGTTTGACTCTGTCTTAAAAATCATTACTTTGAAATGAAAGAACGAAATACTCAGGTCGTCTTTTAACGGTGTTACTACAGATGATAAATATATTAAAAAATAAATTTTGTAAGTAAAATATCTAAATCACATTAGTAATGATTTATAGAAGGTTTGCATGTTATAGTTCTGACATGTTCATCTACCTATTACTTGTGATCAAAATTAAAAGAACTACTTCTAATTAGAGTTTGTAATAGATAAATAAGACAATTTATGAAATAAGATTCCTCAATATAGATGTCATCAAAAGGTTATTTTAATTTTGATTTTTCACTTATTAATTCATGCTTCATTTAATGCTATATTATTTATATGTGTAGGAATACAATACCATATGATAATACAAAATGAAGATAACTTTGTAGACTTGCAAATGTATTTCGTGAAAGAAAGTATTTTTAAGAGAAACCCTGCATTGTTCAGAATGTTTTAAAAACTTCCAAGGACATTAATCTATAATTTTATCGTATGTTTACTCCAAAAAGGCACATTGTTTTATAACTAACATAAAAACGTTTATTATAGAGGGATAAATAAAAGGTAAAGTTGTTTAAATTAACTTATTATTCATTTACGCGTCTTTCGTTCTGTTTATTATATTATTTACTGAAAAGTAAAAAACATAAACAACCCTAAATGGGTTTATAAATGTTGTCATATATGTGCACCATGTACAGATTTTATACTCATCAGCTATCATTTAATTTTTATGGCTAATTAAAATACTTTAGTTTGAGTGGAGATAACCATTTTTATGATATATGTGTAATCATTAATACATTTATAAATTATCGTTAGACGGCTCACAAAAAGTCCATTAATGCATTATATTTTGAGGCAGCTGCGAAAATTGTATTTAAATAAAATTCAGTAATATATATTTTTAAAATGCTATAACAAAAATTGAATATTTTGTTTCCATAAAAATTTAATAATATTATTTTGATTGTTACCTTAAGTTGTAAAATTTTCGGAATGGAATCTTTGAAAATAAAATGGTTATAAATTAAAATATTTCACCGCGTAATAGAACTCCGTTATACCCTGCAACAGTAGCATTTCTGCATTACGGTTGTTTCATTGTTAAGTATTTTTACAAAGTTAGGCTGTTTCCTTTAATACCTTGATACACGGGTGGTCTGCTATCAGCGCGTGATGTAATACATTGCATGTCACTTTCACCCTTAAGAGCAGCATTTATACATTAATAGTCCCCAGTTTTCCAAAACACATTCATATAAATATTATAGACAAAATAAAAATGTAAAGAAAAAGCCATATTGCAGAAAATATTCGATTTGAGTATGTCAACATGTCTTTACCTGATTGTTAGTTTTAACACATACTCAAAGCAAAAATAATGGAAACTTAAATAAATGTTTGTTTATTGTTCTATTAGTGCAGCTTTTGTGTTATGTTACACAAAACGTATTATTTTAAGAAAAAAGATTTAAAAAAATTAAATATTTGCTTTGGTATTCATATGCACATGTTCAGAACTGAATTTTTCAATGCTTTGCATTATATAGAATGACCATAAGCTAATAATATTGAATGTTTAAAATGTTTTTGAGTTAAATTGCTGTTCTTCTTAACATTATAAATAAATAACTCAAAGAGATATGAACTTAACTGAAAGTATTCTCGTATTTTCTTTAACTTCACAGCCTTACAAAGACCTCTGGCAATATTAATGCATCACGTTGTGAAAATAACAAGGCTTTCATTTAAAACTTGGCAGTATAAATAACTGCCTGTCTCAAATAAATACTTAGTCTAAAGGGGAAAGTTTAAAAAAAAATGTTGATTACATTTTAGGTTTCATCTGCTCAACCACAGCAAAGCCTGCTTTGAAAGTTCAAATCTCCCCTGCCTTACGGAGGGGAGGAGGGTTCAGTTCTTAGCACGTCTTTTGTTTCATGCCGTTGCCTGGCAGTCTTTGTTATTATTTTTGAGTGAATCTAATAAAACTACAAAAACTATATTGTAATAGTTCTGTTCACTTTTTTTCAAAATGGTCAGTTAGTAGTCCCGAAATAGGCTGAATTACTATAATATTAATAATTGTAACACCACCCAAAATAAATTGCATGTTCATTCAATAACTGACTTATTTTTAATGTTCAAATCAACAATTCAGATTATCAGATAACGATAGAAAACAAAATGTAATATAACAATTAACTTCTCTTTAAAATGCAAATATTAAAACTTAGCGATGGCATTTGAAAATTCAAAGTGAAACTGACTGGGTGTGATGTAATACACAGTGGTTTTGACCTTCCCCCTCAATTGTCAAGTCAAATAGCCAGTTATTCACATTGCTGAGTTTTGAAATGAAAGCTGCATCTGCTACAAGTCTCTAACGCAGTAGTTGGCCCTCAACACTGCTTTGCACTTAATTCGCCGTTTTAGTAGCCCATGGGACCTGCTCAGTGTCACCACTATGAGCGTTGAAGCACGCTGCAGCTTGCACTAACCTTTCCGAGCATTTTCCAAGAGGTTGGAATCTGAAGATGTTCATCATTTCCCCAAAGAGTGGCACCGCGTTCAGTAAGTTCTACCGCGGTATGTTGTGTTTGTTACAAAGCTGAACTTGTACGTTCAGGTTGGCACAGTTTTTGACAGTTACAAATTAGTCTGCAGTAAGCGCTCGAATTGAGAGGACGGTAAGTGTATCACCGTGTGAATCTATCTACAGTAAAAGCGAGTGATTTGGAGCTTCGTTCCATGATTAAAGAGAAGAGAACTAAAGAAATCCAATGGAAGATGAAAGTTGTATATGCTAATGATACACCTTCCAGCTGCCTAGTAAACTTTTAGGCCAGAGTTTCAGAAGTTCATTGAACATTTCCTTCACACAAGGCATCCCGTGAAAGTCCCTTCATAAGAAATGTGACAAAAAGTGGAGGCGATGATTATGAACTAGGCACTCCAATGATTTTACAATTATTAATATCCATGTGAAGATGTCAAAAGACATTTCCCAACAGGTACCCAGAATTGTGATACCAGTGGCCACCAGAGCAGAAAACTTATCGCCAGGAGAATTTGGACTGATGATTTTTTCTCAAAGATTGTTATTGGAGCTGAAATGTCGGTTAATCTCCCTTCCCTTAGTAATTTCATGTGCACCAGTCAGCTAGAACAGTTTTGGCAACCATTTTTTTGCTATACAGAGGATGTTCTGCTGTTGAAATTCATCCAAAAAGGTTCACCACCACTGGAGAAATCTCAGAGTCTACAGTGAAGTAGTTAAATCAGGTCATCAAGGAGAAAGTGTGGAAAACTGGCAGCAAGCATTTTGCTGCTTTCCGACAATGCACCTTGCCATAAACTCAAAAAAAAAAAAAAAAAAAAAAAGTGTCACTTAATCATCTATCATATAGCTCAGTGACTATTTAATCTTTCAAAACCAGAAAAAGATTTCATCGTAGACCAACATGTTCCAACGCAGATGTTATGAAGAAGGTGGTAATGGGTTGGTTGGAGGATTAGGACATATCCTTATATTCCGAAGGAATTAAATCAAAAAGGGCAAGGGTGAATTAAGTGTGCGGAAGCCAAATGAGACTATAATACAAAATAATATGGGGAATTTTACCGTCAGGTTTCGTTTTCATATTCAATAGAAGTTTTAAATCATTTTGGCATAACGTAACAGGGTGTTGATCTTCTTTCTTTATGTCTGTTCATCGGCAACTTCGAAACTTTTACAAGAAGCAGGGAATGTCATGTTGATTTCTCGCAGTGCACCTCAAACTTTCCATCAACAAAGCCTAGTGTTAATGCCTTTAGACTTCCCCTTCAAGGTTTATGCATTATATACGTCCTCTCTCTCTTGATACTATATAGATGTCTCTCCAGTCGCAATTCCATGTCGCTCTGCAGCTGCACCGCGCTAAATTTGCAACCAATTACTTTGACTTTGATGTCCATAATTGTCAAGCTGATATACTAATGGGTTTCGAATTGCCTCTTCATACAAAGCGTATGATAATAGGTGGAAATCAGTTCAGGGATATAGTAACGGTTTCCAAACTGAAGGATATATCGTGTAGGATCTTTAAGGGATCATGTTTGCATTTTTTAAGCTTAAGTTCATTTAATTTTTATTTTTTGAAGCCACTTGAAAATGGAATTTATTAATATTCCACTACAAGCATTAAAATATTTGACACGTATATCAACATAGTGGTTTAGGTAGCGCGTTCTTCTCTAGAACAAGGTTTGCGGGTTCATACCCGGCCGAGAGCTATAGTTGGACTCGAGCACACGTCCTCCAGGAGGGTCTTTAAGCCGTGGTTTTAGTCGTTAAATAACTTCATACCTAAAAAAGAAGTCTCTGGGCAACATTATCGACTGTTTCATGTTCAAGTGATATCGATATTCCCTTCCAGATGATGATGGGATTATTGCGTCTCACTCTGCCCTTGATAGGAAAATAAGTTTGAATTCTCCTTGATAATCGTAACCAAAGATGGCTATTTTGATCACTTTTTAAGATGTGATATTATGAGGCACAGAATGACGTGATTTGAAAACAGAATTACATGAGACAGTATTTGAAAATGTTTTCTCTTTTACCAAGCCTTGAGGTGTTTTCCAAATATTCTGCACTTCAGGGGAGGAGGAGAAAGAGTTGGAATCATGCGTTCAGGAATTAGAGTGCAGAACAGCATCAATAGACCGGAAAAACTGCTTAACAAACATTCCATCCGGGCCAAGAGTTGAAACAGCCGCAATTGACCAGTGGATAACATGATATCTTTGCTATACACCTACATCAGTTTGCCATCCACAATGTAAGCTGTGCACCCAGAAGAAGAGGTGGACCAAGCTCACCTTGGCTTACTTTGCTTACTTGTTGACCTTGCTGACTGTCGCAGTCGTATCCAGCTCAGCTATTCCCGGGTGTATGATGTGTTGTTCGTTTCTTAATTCGACAGTATACCATAAAGAGTCTTATGTCTCGTGTGTTTATAGCATGTATTAACTCAGTGGTAAAGATACATAGGATCGTTTTTAAGTGTATAGTTGATTATGTTAGTTATGTGATTACCATATTAACCTCTTTTTTAAAAGAACTAAGTAACAGAGAGTGTGATGATGCTTTTTTACAGCACTCTGCCACTCCTTACGCTGCGAAGAGCAATTCACAATGTGTTTCTTCAAGACAGAGTTATTAGTACGTGTTTGTGACCCCATGCTATTTAACAGCCAGCTATTATTATCTCTGAGGCAAATTAAAAAAAAATATCATATACAAGATGAACCCACACACCATACAAGAACTCAAAGATAATATTCGTAATGAAAGTGTCCGTATTTCTCAAAATGAACTACAGCGAGTGATGAATAATTTCCTAAAGAGATGCCAAAAATGTATGAAGAAGAAGGCGGGCAGTTTCAATACACTTTTGATAATTGTTAAGTATTGATCCTCTTAAATTTGTTTATTGTATGGTTGGTTTCATTCTCCCGCGGATCAGCAAGACTCGGGCCAGGCTAACGAGCGGCGCACTCGCCCAAGGCAAAACACTCCAGGGGAATTCAAAACTGATCTCATGGTATTTACCTCGCTGCCCGGCCCCAAATCTCTAAATCACTGCAGCAGCAGTACCGTTAGCTTCTACAACCAGATTGAAATAAGTGAATGAACTGATGAATCGCAACAAAACAAAACAAAATGATGATACGATTTCCGGTTTAGTGAAACTGTCGGAGTAAGATTTTATCTAATTTTTTTTCTAACCCTGAGAAGGCGAATACCAGATAGCTTTAAGGTGTTAGGGGCTCCGGGTTCATTTACGCCATCATTAATGCATTTCATTCATCCCTACAATTACAGACCTACAGATTATCAAAAACTCAAAAAACTGTATTAAAACAGGCATCAGTTTGTATAATAACTAGTTATAACTATTGGAAAAAATAATGTTAATGTTTTATGATAAATTTTTATATTGAATTACGGTTTTTATGGCATGAAATATTTTAATGCCCAAATAATGTGGTCACTTTACGATTTTTTAATTCTCTGTTTTAATAAGAAGCCTTTTGCGTGTAATTGTTTAATGACCAATGATAATAGGATTAATTATTATTATTGTTATTATTATTATTATTATTATTATTATTATTATTATTATTATTTCCTTCCATAATTTAATCATGCTACCAAAGTGAAAAATGCATTATTTCCTAGAGCGTTTGCTGTAATATCGAAAACTCAATGCCGCAAATGCTTATGTGAGGGATAACGTTGTAATCAGGCATAAAGGCAGATACAGTTACAACCTAGTGATCTTTTGTTACTTAAGACTAAAGCTCATTATGTCTCTTCCGCCATGTGTACAAAGGAACAGCTCCTTTGATTCGTACAGTTTGTGCTGTTCAATAAACATACTCCATTTCCCATTAGAAGAGAAGACGGCGTTACCATCAGATTGCGCAGGGAAGCCAGAATATTGGGCGGAACGCTAGTCTAGAAGGACGGCTATTCAAGTTGAAAGCTGTAAATACTTCTGCACATATGGTAAGCATATTGTGGTATATGGGCGGGTAATTATTAAATAGTGTTAATACTAAGGGGGTTAACAATACAGTGAGGGTTTGCATATTGTTAGGCACGTAGGCCAGGCGGTTGTGTTCTGGTTTCGTGTGCTGTGCACGTGACAGTTACATATTTGAACTGGAGGAGTCTTGCTTAGGAAGAACCTGAGAGAGGACGTTTCGCCATCAGATCTAGGATGGGTCATCTTGGCGATGGCAAAACAAGATTGAAGGTAATAATCCAACATGTTATTAAAAGAATATAAGTAAATCCAAGAGTGGTCTGTTGCCGAATATTACCTCAATTCATTTACAAAATTTAAATGTCAAGAACATTTAGAAAATATAGACAAAAAATACGGCTCAGGCCCGGCGCCTCCACCAATATATCACGGCCTACTTAATAGGTATTCGCTTATTCCATTTAATTCACCATTTCATCACTACTAGGTTGAAAATGGGGTTAGCATACATTACTAATTATTACTACACATCATCAACATTCTTAACCAAAACTATAGGGAGACTAGGAATAATATAAATGGATTGAGGTAATGTTCACCAACAGAACACTCTTTGATTTACTTATATTATTTGAATGACATGTTATCTTGTTATCTTCGCTCTTGTTGGCCGTCGCCAAAATAGCTAATTCTAGTATTGGTGGCGAAACGTCCTCTCTAACCGATTTCCTAGGCAAAACTCCTTCGCTTACCCAAAATAAAGCCCCATGCATACACACAATGCGCATGCGCGGAGCTAGTTATCACCCTGCCCAGTTCAAAATTGTAACTGTCACTAACTCAGCACCTGGAACCCCAACACAGCCGCCTGGCCTACGGTAAACCCACACTGTATTCTTAACTCCATTTTATCAACAATATATAACAATTACGCCTTATATGCTACAATATGAGCCCCGTTGAGCCTAAAATGCTAACACGGGTGCTGGAATAATCTATTCTTTGATTTTAAGGCATTCTATATTCTAAAAAAGTTAAACTTCTGGATTGTTGTGGTTTGCTTTAAACCCAAAGCATTTTAAAAACTGCATTCAGCATTGTTAGTGAAATGATCTCACATAACGGCCACAGGTGAAGTGACGTTGACTCCTATAATGTCACCAGATAAACGGAAATGCGCTATACTTAGTTTATCTGTAGTGGACTGGGCTACGATGCTCATTAACGGATTGGCTGTTGTACTCTATGATAACTAACATTATATGTAACTAGTAATAAGAGTGGTTGATGGTTAGGAAGAATTTGTGTGATATTTTAGTTGAGCATGCTTATATGGTGCGTTCCATTTATAGCCGGCCCATAGATCGCGTATGTATGTGCGTAGTTCGCTTGCACTGCAGTTACCTCGGTATTATTACAGTAGCGAACTAGCGGTGAATGACCCGCTCAAGGCTACGTTTATCAGTTGTGTTATACTGTGTCAGTTGCTGCCTTCTGTTAGAGCTGTAAAAACGAGACTTTGTTCATTGTGCATCTCAAAAGTGAAAGTTTATTGTGTGTTGTGTGTGAATTACATTGGAATATTCTTATTAATCCACTGAAATAACAAGTAGAATTTTCACTCTTGAACACAAAATTTTTATGTACGATACATACGTACAAACCGAACCGTGTAGACAGTTTCAGGATAAATTTTCTGGTATTTAAGTTGCAGGTAGAGAAACTGTTTGATGTTTGGTTAATAAGTTTAGGACAACGGGAACGTTAAACCTAAGAAAGGAAAAAGAAATGTTCTAACGAAAGAATGCATGTGAGTGGAAATTTCATCCGAAAGTCAGGAATGTCTGGATGCAGATGGATACCGCTTTTAATGTCACTTATAACAAGGTTAATAGTCCAAGTTACTCATCAGTAAGTAATACGAGATTTTAGAACGGAGTAATAGCGCATTATGCGCGATACGCGCGGCCCGGTAATATAAGTAACATTCTTTAGCAGGTATGGTCCTCCTTAATTATGTTTAATTCATGAATTTGACCTTCTATAAATTCATCTAATTCTATTCTTTTATTTCCCTCGTTATGGTGCAGACAAATCCCTTAGTTTTAACAGCATATCTGCCTCCTTTTGTTACTAAACCTTTTGAGGCATCAGTAAACTGAAACAGTGAATTTTATATTATATTCTATTTTTTCCTATAGCACGTACTGCGTAACATACACAAATTCACGAGCCTGACCACGTAAAGGATAGCACACTGTAACACTAAATTTTCACGAAGTCATTTGTTTACATGTCAAGGGCAGTGCTCATTTAAAAAATAGAATAATTCAATAGGCATTAAATCGGTGAGTTTTTGTCACTAGTACAATGTTCCCGTCACACAATTCCAAAATCGTGAGCCCACACTACACCGTACTCGAAGTGTACACAAAAATCTTGTTAACATATTGTTTTACAGATTGTAATCATCAACTAATACCTGGGGGCAAATTTCATTTCCTTAGGAAACTGTATCTTGTTTGGAATGGCCATCTGAAGCTGTGTTTTTTGTCTTGCAGGCGATTGTAGAGCAGGTCAGCTTGAAAAGGTCGATTGATATCCTAAACAGGCCAGCAGGAGCAGCCCAAGAGGACGGAAGATCACATATCCTGGTAGGAACACTCTCAGAATAATTCTTTTATGACTTTTTTTCTTTTCACTGTGAATTAGCAGGGCCCAAAACTGAAGAATTGCACATCGTTTCTCTGAATACGCACGCAGTACACTCCATCCTATCAGTGTCAGCAAATCATGTAAACAAGAATTCTGCACAAATGCGGTATATTTGTTGAGAATCGCTGATTTGTAAGATAATTTTACATTTTGCAAACAGTTATTGCACTTGTGTTAATATCAGCTGCGAATGGAATTAGTACATAGTTTGTTATAAAACGGTTGTCTAGCATTGCTCTATTGCATTCCCCTTATCGAGAATGAAATTATAGGCGACCCCTCCATTAACTTCACTGTTTAATAATAATTTAATTTGCAAGTTCGCGCACCCGCTTCAACAATGTGACATCTATTCAATCACCATTACCATTGTTGCGCTGCTGTATAACTGATAAAATAATTATAATGTAACAATTAGTCAAACATTGTTAATAAGAACGGACGTGAAAATGGGTAAGTTCTTACTACTTTCCTCATATCCACCGCAACCTCCCATACAGACCCACAGTTTGGATAACGCTGCTATATTATTTTTGGGAGGACAGTTGAAAACTGCAAGGATTCTGTTAGTATCTAAAGGTATTTATCTTTTATTCTCTAAGAATGAGAAAAAATATGTAATAAGGTCTTATCAATACAATGACATAACGGAACGCATTCTTTATTAAGACATAACAATGTGCGTTTCATCATTCTGAAACCAGATGAGGGCCGCCTTGATGATAAAAAAAGCTCTATATCGGAGATGCAAAGATACAAGAAGATTGTTTTAAGGGATGATCGCAGATTCCAAGCGATTGCTACACTTTTTACACTTTCCAGACGCGTTCTTCAGTTAATCAGGTCGTTCTTTTAATGTTTCTCTTTATCGGCTCCCTGGTCTATTCCATCAGCTTCTGGTGCTCCTCCTTCTCATTCATATTCCTTACATGATCAAATCACTTTAAATTTTCTTTGTGGAGCATTTCTTTGATTGCACCATTCCACTCACGTTCTCTTTTAACTTCAGTTCCATTGCTCCTGTGAACAAAATTTCTTTTCCCAATCTGCCGTAGCGCTCTATGTAGAATCTTTCTTCTTATCAATATCGGTCTGAAACTGTCATCAAGTAAATATCTTGACATCTTTTCTATGTTTCCATTACTGGGAATTATCAAACATACGACTGAATAGTTTATAATTTCGATCTATGCCTCATTACGCTTCCCAAAGTTTACAAATATTGATTGTTGGGGTAGTCACTTCAGGGCTAATATTTTATGTCTATGGGAGCAATTTCGAGAGGAAGAGATGAAGTGAGGGAGACACCTGGCGGCCAGGATCCCAAACGTAGTTTCCAGATAGAATATCCAGAACACCTTCGCTCTGGGCTTTAGGATTTATTTTCCTGTTCACAACTGGAGGATTAACAGGAGTAATTCTTGTTAATTACGCCAGCGGAACTTCCCCCTCCAGAAGGGCCGTTTTCATACCAGGCACCAGAGCAGAAGCCTTTCCAAAGTGCAAATCAATGTTGCGCCGCACAACACCAGCCCACCTTGCCCTGACACTTTCGATCCTGTAACATAACAACGAAATGAAATAAGGGTGCGAAAAATTCATGAGAAGGAAAATTCATCACAGCATTCACCAAAGCGACAAGAGGAAACCACGAAAACCTACATGGTCAGGATGGACTTAAACCCAGGTACTTTGTAGTGATAAAAAGAGCTGATTGTTAAGGCATAAATAGCATAAAAATAACATAACAATGTATAAAAGGTACAGACTAATCTCATAATATACGCCTCTGCATAAACTCAATTTATAACAATAAAGTTCCTACTCTACTTTTTTATATTTTTACGAATACGTTTATTTAATAATTCATCGTCTTATGACCAGAAAATATTGAAAAATCTCTGATTAGTACACTACAAATGAAAGAAATGCAGAATATTATTTCTAGCTGCTGGAGGTCGCCATTTTGGAAACTGTGCACTTTGACTTAAACTTGCTTTCATTTTATCTTCGTTTATGATATCCCCGTGTATTCCATCTCAGATTTATTTAAATGAATAACTAAAAGCACTAACTTTGCTTTACGAACTGTAGAAGAAAAAAAATCGTAACAAAAGTGAAACCAGACTTTCCTTTCACCCGAACTCCAGTACAAAGTTGGCAAGTGCACTAAAAGCAAATGTAACTCTTTTAACGATTAGTGACAAACAACAGCCAGGGTTGGTAGGAGTCAGCATTGTGCACAGCCTTGGGATATTTTATATCTTAAACTGAACATTTATGAATGGTGTTTAAGGTCCGTTTTACTGCTGAGGCATCACAGGCATTGGACACTCGATTTCAGCCCTTTCAGACCTGAGCCGTCTCACCTTTGACATAATTTGCCTACCAGCAGATCCCAACATGCCCATGCCTTCTGTCAGTGAAGGAAGGTGACATGCACATTTACTTAACCATAAACCGCGAGGAGACACCGCTGGAGCGACTTATTGTGGTTGTAATACTTGTTCTTTATTACAAAACTGAGTTTTTCAAGTGTATTTCAACTTCAATTTATCTCTTCGTTGTCTTATTGGAATTCGCAATTAATAATACACACATACACACACCTCGGATAAATCCTAGAAACCGGAGGATCCAGTGGTTTGCTCCTTTTCGTAAATAAAATTTCATAGGAGAATGTGCCACTAAGTAGGCGAGTAAATTATTGTAATGTTGTCAAACCTCCTTTGACTAAAAAGTCGTAAATATATTAGCGAGCAAATCATTGCAAGCTTTGTGCCGTGAGTATTTGAGCCCACTACCTTTGCATGTATAGCATGATGCTCTAACCATCTGAACTACCTTGCCGTTGTGCTAATGAGCGTTTTTATCTAAATTATCTCCCGTTCGGAACTGAGGAGTTCGGCTCTCTCCGCTGCCGCTCGGGACGGAGCTCCGGCGGTGTCTCCTCGCGGTTTAAGGGTATGTACACTTTCCCAGTGCTGCTACAGCTCGCTAGAATGTGCAACCATGATTCTTTCCCTCCACATAAAGGGCAAATTCTCAGTAAACTTTCACCTGAGATTCTGATCTGCCGCCAACCTCCCAGCCTAAACCGTGCGTGTCCCTGTTTAATGAATCTGGTCCCTGCTGTTTAATGTACAGTTCCATCCCCAAACCAGATTTTAATCTCGTTAGCACTTTCAAAGGGAATTTCTACCCACATTATGCGATTGTATGCTGCCTGTCTATATCCTTCAGGTGGTTTCTAACTTTCCTCCATATAGTTCTCCTGTTTCCTATATCCACTGTCCAAATATTGCCCAACCAGATGGTTTGCAATCCCTATCTCACTTTGAGGGCCTATGTCTTATTCCCTCCCAATTTAAGCTGTTCTTCGGAGCAGAGTTCTAATTAAAGGTTGATTTCGCAGGATAATTCGCAGCCAATATTTCACCGTTATAATTTTACATTCTATTGGCTCTCTATGAGCCCCAAATTCCTCAGTTCGCCGTTCCCCTACCTACCCCCAAAACGCTTTCTCGCCTGATTCTTCGCTTGCTCCCACCCCCAAATGTCATCGTGAATCTGACCAGAGTATTGGAACCACTAATCCCATGATGAATTGCATACATCCAATAGATGATTGAGAAGAGCAAATGAAGTCATGAACACTTTTGTAAACAATGGAAATTGAAAAGAGATCAAAAGAAATCAAAGACCTTGGATTTTAAAAGAGGTTATAAGTTGAAAAATGATGAAAAATGGTGGTTAAATTGGAGAGAAATAGAGAAGATAAGGAAAAGTAATTATCTGGGGACAAATTTAAGCTCTAATGGAAGTTGGAATGAGAAGAAAAAAATAGCAATAGCAAAATGAAAAGCAGCTACGAGTGTTAAAGGAACATGGTTAAGAAAAATTGCTGATATAAGAATGAATTGACCGGAAAGAATATACACAACAACAGTAGAAACTAAAATGCTGTGTGGATCAGAAATGTGCGGTATAGAGGGGTGCATAAAATAAATAGAAGTTTTTGAAAATTTATTTTAGGTTTACCAACATTATCCTCAAATGGTATAGCACAGCTAGAATTAGGTAGATATTACGCTAAGAAAAAAATAATCACAAGAATTATGAAGTACTTGTTTAGAATTACCACATTAGAAGAGAGTGATATTATAAAAGAATGTTTTATTATACAAGAGAAATGTCAGTGGAAAGAATCATTGTATTTCAAAGTGCAGGAAATTTTACAACAAATAGGTTTGGGAAATGTATGGATGAATAGGGAAAACCAAAACAGAGGATTTTGGAAAGAAATAAATCTAAGATGGAAGATATTGAACGACAAGAAACAATTAATAGTTTAAGAGACTTTGTGGAGAATAAAAATAATATGGGGTAGGAAAAAATATATAGAACAATGTGATAAGGCAGGTAGAGAAGGGTTTGCTTGGGCTAGAACTGAAGCTATGAATTTAAAAAGGTTAGGATATGATAAAGGAATAGGAAATGGTTTAATGTTATATTGTAATCAAACAAAGTTATGAAGAGGTTTGGAATAAAAAGTGGGGAAATTTAGATAGGTAAAATTTAATTAGGAAGATTTTAACTGTAAAAGGAGAGAAGGATATAAAAATTATAGGGAACTATTCAGGTAAAGTTAGAGAGAACTGGATAAGAATGACAAAGAGGATAGTGGAAGGAAATGTACAAAGAAATATAATAATTTATGGATTTACAAGTATTTAGGGAAGGTGAGGGAGAAATGATAAAGAATGCTCAGTTAGTTAATGATTGATACATTGAATAGGGGAGGGAATGGGAGTAAATTAGCATTAGAAACAGGATTATTATACCTGGGTGTTAATGTGTATATATATGTGTATATATATTATATATATATATATATTATATATATATATATATTATATATATATATATTATATATATATATATATATATCCTAAGAAAATAAGTAACTCACAAGTTTAAAATAGTAATAAAATGAATGAATGAATAGTGTTTAACGCCCGTTTTTTGCTACAGAGGCACCACAGGCGATTTTTTTTTTTTTGAGTAGTGTTTAACGCCCGTTTTCACTACTGAGGCACCACAGGCGGTGGACACTGATGATACATGAGATGAAATGATAAATTGGGAAAGGATATTTTTTTTAAGGAAGGAAGCGTTCCAGGCCCAAGTTTAGGTACCTCCCCGGCATTTGCCAATTATGAAGACTGAGGAAAACCTGGAAAAAAACCCAGTCAGGGAGGACGGTCCTGGCGGGATTCGAACCGCAGACCTCCCGCTCACGAGTCCGTGCCTTAACGACCTCGGCCACCCGTGGCGGTACCACAGGCGATGGACAGTGATAATACATGAGATGAAATGATATATTGGGAAAGGAGTTTTTTTAAGGAAGGAATCATTCCAGGCCTAAGTTTACCTCCCTGGCATTTTCCATTTATGAGGACTGAGGAAAACCTGGAAAAAACCTCAGTCAGGGAGGACAGTTCTGGCGGGATTCGAATCCCAGACCTTCCGCTCACGAGTCCGCGTCTTAACGACCTCGGCCATCTGTGGCAGTGAATAATAATTGGATGAAGTATTTAGAATTAAAATGTTGTAATAGAGTCATAATGATATGTATTAATTTTATATAGTTATATTATAGAATTGACGAAGACATATGAGTAGTTTTTATTGTATTATTTGAAATTGTATGTTATGCAAAGAGAAGTAAATTCAATATTCAATATGTAATAAAGTGATAGTTCTTTTATTTGCTTTAAAATTTGGATAACACCAGGTAGCTTTTATTAACTCTTTATTAGCTTTATGTAAATTATCATCAATTATTTTTGTGTTGTCCAAGTCCTCAGCAAGGTCGAATTAGGATATGCTCGACCACCTTCGTTAACTATCTGCTTAAGTCAACATCGAGAGGTGGTCCTGAAACACACAAACATCACAGACTTGGACCTTCTTTATCACCACACAGTTCATTGCCGGACATCTACAGTTACGTTCAATATAGAATAAGTAAATGTAGAATATAGGAGAAGTAAAGTGAAAAGTCTTGAGAATTCGTGTTTAATTTACTTTTTCGCTATGACATTCATCATGTGATGTTATAACGTTCTTTTACTATCATGCAATGTTCATTTACGTAATACTCACACGCCGCTAACTGACATTTTAATAGTGATTTCTTCAATGTAGCATTTGATAACTATTTGTGGCATAGGGGGAAGCTATTGTGTATTGTAACATTGAGATGGTTAGTATTTAGAAGTGACGGTTGGGGAAAGTAACTTTGCGCGCGCGCAGAAGTGTTTTTATAACAGTTTCTGGGGAGTTGAGAGCTGAACTTGAAGAGAATGGCTGCCACATCGTTCTGTACGACGGACAAGTTGAGTGCAGGGTAACTTTACAAATGGAAATGAAATTATGATTTACAGTTTAGAAGTGTTCATACTTGCACACATTACCTCGGTCCATTGTTTCGTTGTTTTTATTTCGTTTTGTTTCTTCTAGATAAGTGATTAACTGCCTAAGAATGAGGTAATAAGCAAATGGTATTTAAGTGGACTAAATATAAAACATTTATATCTCTTTAGACCATTTAAATATTGTGAATAGCTTTATAAGTCGTTAATATATTGTGATATCATCGAGCGAAATCGTATTACCGTAGGCAAATTAGTTTAAACTATATTTTGAGGTAAAGCTGCGTTCTTTATTTAGAGATATTATAAATAAATATAACATTTGACCCAATATTTGAAACGTTTATCAAGAATTTGTTAGGCCTAATTATCCGCACGCAGGAATCACTTAGATTTTAAACGTATATAGGTAGAGTCTTATTTTTACATGGGGTAGACAAATGAAAACAAATCAGATACTAAAAGGTTTATTAGATCGAAAGCAATCTCAATACATTTACTCCTCTGGAAGACAAATAGCTAACCGCATTTTTTTAGAATCTTTTAGACTGCTGATGAAATCATTGCCTAACCAACCGTACATGTTTTCATCCGTTTCAAACCGACATTCGCGTAATCTCTTCCCAGGTCGCCAAAATGCAAAAGAAAGATCTGAGCTGTGAAGAAGATGTTTAAATATTTCCCAGTCACAAACGCATGTCTTATCAATTGAGAAGTATATGGGGCGGGCATTATCATGGAGGGGGATAACCGCTCGATTGCATTCCATAACGCAGATTAGTTTCTGCAAGCTTATTCAGAGCGCTTCGCATATGCATAAGAAAATCGACAAGCAGCGGGTTCTCAGAGTCGTGTGTTATATTGCCGGCTTCACTCCCTCGTCCTAATCAACATTACCTTGTGTTTATTATTATTGCAATTCTTGCATTTAACGTTACTATTCCTATAATAACGTAATGATATTATTATCACCACTATTATTTTTATATTACTTCATTGATGACGTATGCATTTATGTGTAACAATCATGAAGTGTAATAATTTGTATTACATTTTAGATAGACAAGATTTTTGTAACTTGGGAAGTGTCCTGACGCCGTTCGCCATATTAAAATCTTTCACAATAGCAAGCGGGTTTTCTTTGTAGAAGCGAGGTCGCTGTGCTATTGTTCAACCTTTCAAAAGAGAACTAGAAGCTACCGGTTTAAAACTTGTTAAAGAACGAACCAGTCAGGAAGTTGGTTCAAGTTTTTACATTTTTTAAAAGCGACGTTTTTGTAAAGTTAGAGGGACATGAGCATCCCAGCCTAAAGATTCAAATTCTGATATATATATATATATATATATATATATATATATATATATATATATATATATAGGCCATCTGAAGCCGCAAGCTTCACTTTAAGCTTGATTTTGACAGCGGTAGGCCGTGTTACATTCACTTCCAGCTTCATTTTGACAGCGGTAGGCCGTGTTACATTCACTTTCAGCTTGATTTTGACAGCGATAGGCCGTGTTACATTCACTTGCAGCTTGATTCTGACATCGATAGGCCGTGTTACATTCACTTCCAGCTTGATTCTGACATCGATAGGCCGTGTTACATTCACTTCCAGCTTGATTTTGACAGCGGTAGGCATGTTAATCAGCTTATTCAGTACAACAAGTATTGTAAACTTGTCAGTGTATTCTTCGTTCACATGGTAAACGGCACTTGATGATTTGAAAGAATTTACTCATTAAATTGTGAACTCAATGCACGTCTTCATTTATCTCAGCAACCCTTCTTGCGGTCCTATAGACAGAATACCTGCGATATTTATTACTAATTGCGACGGGACAGTAAATGAACTGAGGCATCACGAGGACAAGAACTTCAGGGACACCATACCGCTGGCTCTCACCGTCTCCCACACCGCCACGGGTGAGCGGGAGGTCTGCGGTTCGAATCCCGCCAGGACCGTCCTCCCTGACTGGGTTTTTTTTTCCAGGTTTTCCTCAGTCTTCATAACTGGCAAATGCCAGGGAGGTACCTAAACTTAGGCCTGGAACGCTTCCTTCCTTAAAAAAAAAATCCTTTCCCAATATATCATTTCATCTCATATATCATCAGTGTCACCGCCTGTGATGCCTCAGTAGTAAAAACGGGCGTTAAACACTACTCAAAAAGTCTCCCACCTTGACGTCTTCACCTCCAGTCGATCGACGAATCGGTCCAAGTATTTCGACTCGGGATTGCTGGCGACTAGTTTCGTTCTCTATGCCACTGCGGGACAGACACGCCTATTTCCTGGTTTGTTTCAAGGGAACTCAGAGACCCAGGCATTCAGTGAGTTTTTTGTCCCTGCGTCAGTTGATCTGGTACGCATGTTGAGAAAAGTTTTTGCACTGCAGGTGACTTTGACATTGGCATGTATGGAACCATGGCTCACCGCTATTTCTTCATTCGTTTGCCGGGATAAGACCATCCACCGCAATAACATCAGGAGCAGTGACGCGATTGGTTTGTCCTGGGCACAGATAGTCTTACAGCTAACGTAACCTTCTCGAAATGTCTTATGCCACTCCTGCCCGCACGAATATGACATGCAGTGCTTACCGAACACAATAAGCATGCTCTGATATATTTTTCATCCTACAACACGCTCGGCAATCAGAAAACGAACCAGATGCTTGTTACTTCCAACTGTTTATGAAGTTAGACAAATATTTCTTGTCTCTCCACACTCAGTTCCCAAAACCCAATCACGTTTCCTTTCCATAACTTTCAAATATTTCATACCAACATCCCCTTATCATTATTCTGTTAGTAAACTCTAAACCATTTTCTCCTGATGCATATTTATTACCTAAACTAACATTCCACCAAAACCCTGGCGCTCAGCCGGTGATACTCCGTTGGGTGAAGTTCAGGGATCAGTGTACAAAAAATGAATCTAACCTCCCCCCAGACCTCACATTACAACCCGCATAACTTCCTATATCATCTCCATTATTTCTTGCACCCTACCATGTATGACAAGTTCTAGTTTTCTTCCTTGGCAACTAACACTCTCCCACTATGTTCGTGAATTTATTGATAATTTCAGACCATCTCGTGATATTACTTGTGACTATTTCACTTATGTGACGTAATTATTAAATCCATAAATGAAAAGAAACAAAATGTTGAATTTTGACCAATCACAGCCCGATATCGCAGTTAAATTATCGAAAAGTTTATCAAATCCGTTTTATTATGCGAGTTGCATTTTTCTTGTGATCAATGTAGCCAACTTTATACCTCCATTGTATAATTCCTGAGCACGCATTACTGACCGCTTTTCTGTGTTTTCAATATTTGTAAATTTAACTAACTTAATGTGTATTCACTCAAACAATCATTTATGCCTGTTCGCCAAACAGTCTGAAATCATGTTATAATTTATGTAACAATATCTGCCCAAGAAACCATGAATCTTAATAAACACTTTGTTCAAAATGATAAAATGTTCTCTCTCTTTTGTTTTTCTCAGTTGGTATTAGTAAATCAAACGGTAGCGATTTTAACTGTCGACTTTCGTCTATTTCATTATCACCGTTTCTGAATAGGTAGATATTTATAAGAAAGTATAATATTTTATACAATTGTTAATAATCTGTGCGAGAATCTCAAATACATATTACTTGTATTCTTGCTATATTCATGAAATAGTCCTAAACCCGTATTTGGTTCTTCTCTACTGGCATTGTGACAATCGACATTGGTCTGTTGCTAGATGACTTGAATAGGTTACGTATTCATAATACAAATGTACAATTATTACAATTTTGTAAGCCAAGTTTAAGGGGATTATACTTAAATTCTTATTTTATTCGTGAAATATTGTTATAAATACCACTCGAGGTTCTTATTCAGACTCCTTGTGATATTACTTGTGATAACGGCCTTAGTTAAATTCTATTTTATAAAATAAACAATATTTTAAACTAATGAGTTAGTTAATTTAATAATAACTGGAACCCCTGCTTTAAATAGCAAGCATTATTCACCGGTAATTGGCGCAGCTGATTTTATTCAGCGATGCTTCAGTCAAGTGTTTCAAAACAAACATTTGACTATCGTAATTAAATTAAAGCCTGAAATATCATACCAATCAGGCTACAGTGCGATTCACTGGCCCTGTTATCAAAGTCCTTACAAATAAGGTATCAAAGAGATGCCAGGTATAAATTACGTCTATAATTTCACAGTTACGATCATCTAAAGTAAAGAGGAAGATATTGGCTTTCGGAAAATTAATAAATATGTATTAATCACTAAGAGAAAAGTGAATATGCAATACCCCATAGGGAAATAAAAATCAAACGGCATACTTTTGAATTAAATTTTACGTAAAATTTTATTTTTCTTTAGTATAGATGTTTACACGGCTTTCGTGTGCTATATGCCAGATATTAATACCTAAAACACGAATATGCAATGTTTCAGAATGACTTTTTCTCACTATTTTGTCATGATAGAGGGCATATAATTAAATGTTTTTGTCATAATAAAGTGGTGGCGAAACAATAAGGTATGCGTCGAAATTCTTCACCGATATTATCGTCTACTTTTTTTTTAATGATGTTGAATACACGTTTAACTGCTGAGGTATAACAGGTGGAATGAAATGGTAAACAGGATTTTTTAAAGAATGAAAAGTCCAGGCCTAAGTATAGGTACCTCCCCCGCATTAGCTATTTATGAGAAAAATCTGGAAAAAAATATAGCAAGGGAGAACGATCCTGGCGAGAATAGAACCTCAGACCTCCCGTCCACGAGTCCATGCCTTAACGACCTCGACCGGGGATGCCTTCTATGTGTTTCAGCGATTCGGGTTGTCATGGAAAGTTTTGTTTTGAGTTCTGTTTTTGTTGTATATTACAAAATAACTTCTGTCACAAATATCACAAAATAAGATCTGTTTATTAATTTTCAGTCATTAAAACTGAGTTTAAAAATGTTGAATTAGCAGACATGCATAAGAAACATGAAGCAACATTCTCAGGCAAAGGAAATAGATTCAGAAATAAACGGAGCTTTAGAACATTCTCCTTTGAAGATGAGGCTTTGCAGGATTGTATATCCTAACAACTTGAACATTCTGTGAGGTGCATATTATGGACAGGCGAGGCTTATTTTCATATTTAAAACCAAAGCATGAGAATGTCAGCATTCATTTATAAATATTTGGGTTGGAATAGTGTAATCTCTGCAGTTACTTGAAGGTGCTCCATGTGATCTTTCAACTCGAAAGTGCACCAGCACGTTTCCGATTTAATGGTCAAAATTATTTATATGAACATTTTCCCAATCGTTGAAATGAGAGGGCAGTCTTACTTGACCAGTACGTGTATCTGCAATCATATTAGATCACCTGTAAACACAGAAGAATTGTTCTTCGTTTTGATCATCTTCATAACAATCTGTTCAATCATACTTTGTGTGTCGGTTGTAATTTTAAACAGCTCTTATACTGTGTTCAATGCCCTTTTTTGTAGTATTTGAATAATTTACGATATAACCATTGAAATTAAACAATATTCATCTTTCACTTTGAATTATTTAAAAATCGCATTTATTTCACATCGATACATGTTGAAATGGAAGCATTTCTGAACATAATTTGTTTTGCGAAATAAGAACGTTAACCACATGCCCCATATTACATCAGAAAATTATTCTGAAACATCTTGTAGAAGACACTAGTTATGCTGGGGAAGCAAGATTCCCTTTTCAATGTTGATACTCCTCACGCATTTCATTTATAACTTATATATTTCTACAAAATGGAAGCTACCAGATGCTATGTAATCATTATACGAAGTTTTTTAAAAGCATTCAATCACGCATACATTTTGTTGTCCTATCCAAGCCCATTGTATTCACGAATTTGTGAACATTTCACCCTGGCATGGTGGTACTGTAGCGTACTTCTGAGGCCGGTACGCCAATAGGGCACCTCTAAGTTATCCCAATGGAAAGGATAGCGAACGTGAAATGTTTATGATGCACTAGGAGACTCCTTAAATTTATGGGATGAATGAAATTAATTAATTGATGGCGCAGAGGAGCTCGGAGTTCATGGCACCTTAAAGCTATCTGGCATTCGCCTTCCCAGGGTAAGGAATAATTGCGGAAAAAAGCTTTCCCACACAGTTTAATCTGACCGGGAATCGAACCTAAAACCTCAGAATTAATAGTAACAAATGCTATCACTAAATAATGGAAGCTTACAAGTATTATGAGACGTAAATCAAACGTTTAACTACGCTAATTGTATTGATATTACATTTTCCAAAACTTGCCTTCCCTATATCAATGTACAAAGTAACAAATTATTTTTTCACTTCCTTTATATTTTTCTCCTTACTTATTTTCTTTTTCAACCTTGCTAGGCTCATTGTGCCTATTATAACAGACTTTTTGGGTATAACGGACATGGAGAAAGTTATCATTTGCTGAAAATCACTTTCTTGTTAAATGAGGAAAACTTTGAACAACAACAGTCTCGAAAGTTTTCGTTTCCTCTCAGGAGCAGAGCTTGTATCATTAATGATATGTAAATTGGATACGCCGTCCATGGCAACAATATTAGCAAACGCTTCCCTACTTCCGAGAGCACTTCTTTGAAAGAACTTCATTATAATTACCTGCCGCTTGCTTACTTATGCTCAAGAAATGCGAAAAACAATCAGCTTTATGGTTAATTCCGATTATGTTATTATTCTTTATTTCAGTTTGAAAACTTGATTTATTATTATTATTATTATTATTATTATTATTATTATTATTATTATTATTATTATTATTATCATTATTATTATTAATCTGTCTTTTGCTGGTGAAATGTAGAGAAAAAATTATATTTATTTATACGGTTATACCTAATGTTTCACGATTCTGCAGAATTTTAATAAAAAATAAAAATTTACCATTATACAAGGACTGAAAAGAAATTAGTGGTAGCGCTGTCGACAAACTGTCAATGAGCAAAAATGATTCAGTGTCTATAGGCGATATAATTCTTATGACGAACGGACTTGCTTAATGAATCATTTGCCAGACCGTTAGTTTGTTAAAATGTTAATTAATTTTTAAAACTATTTGTTTTGATAAAGTAATAACTCCTTTTATGGAAAACCTTACAAACAAGAGCTTTTCCTTAACACTTTATTAGTGTCATTAAGGGTTTGCGTGTAAATACTAAAATAATTATTAGTTTAGGTCTTAAAATAAACGTATTCGAAAAGGATGCAGTTTATCACCCATTTTATTTAACATATATATGTATATATGAGGTGGAAAGGTTAAATGCAGTCAGGGATTAAAACAAACACCAAATACATCTTAACAGACTTTACTGACCAAATGGTTATCCAAGAAACAGGAAATAATTTACAAAGAACAGTAAAACAGTGTAACAGTAAAGATTAAGCCAAAATGCAATATATTACAATTTTAACAATATCTATAAAACAAAACAAAGATAATGGCTTTTAAAGAGAAGAAGCCAGTTATGTCGAAGACACTAATAAATGAAAAAAATATTAGATCAGGTACCCCACTTAAATTATTTAGGGTGTGATATCGGTTTTAAATTTGACAAAGACATTGAGATGAAAGTTGACATATTTCAAAGTATTTGTGGAACAATTAGAAGAACTAGAGGAAAGACACTAATAAAAGTTTATAAGGTTATGGTCATCTACTCTGCGGAGATGAAATGTGAGAGGATGTACTGGAATAAGAAATGAAGTGATAAGATCAGATTTGAATATTTTTCATTTGACGATAGCATATATGAAGATAAAACGGAATGGAAAGATAATATTGATAGGATGACAGAATAGATAGCCAAAGAAGTTAATGGGTTATCAACCAATTGGAAGGGGAGAAAAGATGACTTGACGATAGAGACCGGTCATGTTGATGATGTACATTGTGAATGTTGCTATGGAGATTTGTGAATAGTCAGTTCTTACTTTGATTTGTGCTGCAGATATGATGTTTGTGTACGGTCGGGCGAATGGCAATGAACGCAAAGCAGCAGATCTATACGAAAAGATGTTCCCTGACCAAAGGCAGCCGAAATAGAAAAGCTTTTCAGCATCGGTAGCACCACCAATTATCTGAAAGAGATTATCATTATTTTAATAAGCATAAATTGTTGTTGGGTCATACTCAGAAACGTGTTGATTGTTATTTTTCAGTAATAACTCACAAACCAGGCATTTACAGACTTTTATTTCTTATTTTAGTTTCCCCTTCAAGGCTTCCCCATTATTTTCGTTATATTCTGTATATCAGAGAATAAAATCTGATAAAAGATGAAAAAAGAAAAATGAATACAAAGAATCGGGTATAAGAAATATAACAACAAAAGAACTGTTTTTGTCATTAGGAGCATATTTCACATATGAAACGTAATCCAGACAAACAAAACGCTATTGGAGAATCTTTCTTAGAGTACAAATTATTGAATGTTATGCTACCTTATCAAGAATGAAGGAAAGAAGGTTTTGGAATGGTTGCTGCTTGAAAGATCTACAGGCACATGAGTATAAAAACCATGAATAGAAGGGCAAAGCAATTTTCAATTGAGAAAGAATGAAAAAGTCAAAATAAATAAAAATATTTGGGAAGTGATAATAAATAAATAAATAAATAAATATTCACTGCACGAAGTAGCATATGAGTATCTTTCATAGTAAGGAATGTTGTTTACAAGCGATATCTAGTGCTGAGAGACTGAGTGACGTCACAAGGCTTTTCGAGTCAAATGAAAGTTTCCGTTAGAAGGAAATACATTTATGGAAGCATGACGACGCAACGTCTCGTTAATTAAGATAATGTGGTGCATTTTAATAAGTCTTAAAAATCCGGTCAGAGAATTCATTGACTAACGTAAACCACACACCGAGGCAAACCTGTTCCAATTAGTATCAACGTCTTCCTATCATGGTTATGCAAGGAGGGGGAAAGCAGATGATTGGGTAATTTTTTTCACTTCCAGATAATTCCGCTAAAATCATAAATTAATTTGTTTGTTTCTCGATTCCTCGCTTCTGTTTGTAGGACTTACGCACTAAAGCCTATAGGGGAGCTATTTGCGTGCACTGAGGCAACTCCTTGATGAACTTCTTGCATGCACAACCCCCTTTTCTTCTGCCTGTTCAGATCTCACATTTCTGTTTCTATCCCCCCCCCCCATCGATCCTCACCCTTTAGGATTATTGTAGAGTTCTGCCCATTCTCTTCCCTAAATCTTTTTTTATATCCTCATTTCTTACATGATTTTTGCCCAACTGTGACATATCTTAAAAAACTCATTTCTGCTGCTTGAATTC
This sequence comes from Metallyticus violacea, assembly GCA_030762175.1. NCBI lineage: Eukaryota > Metazoa > Arthropoda > Insecta > Mantodea > Metallyticidae > Metallyticus > Metallyticus violacea. The sequence continues at coordinate 1,379,383 of CM060841.1, read as the reverse complement.
TTTAAGTCCAAGCTCCACCTTCATAAATTATAACGGTAAAGTGACGGCTGTATAGAATCTTAACTGTGTGTCTTTTCTAATTGTTCCACACACACACAGCTTGGAACCTTTGCATCTTTATATTGAGATCTTGCACTTCTTCAAATGTGACATGTCAGTCCTGGTGGTGTAGTGGTTACCATACTTGCCTCCTAAATCCAAGATCCCAGGTTCGATCCCGGCCAGGACCAAGAGTTTTTTTCCAGCGTAAAAATTCTAAGTATGGCTTCCTTCGGAAGGGAAGTAAAGCCGAGGGTTCCGAGTCGTACATTTACGGTACGAAAAAGAACCTCGAGCCTGAAAAAAGAGTCCTCTGAGCAAAAGTTGTCGGCCGTTTCACGCTCTGAATAAAATGGAACGATGATGACCTGAGATGTTAAAGATTGTCGGTAAATAAGTAAAATTAAAAAAAAGGTGAAATCATAACCTAAATATTTAAAGTGTGATACTTGTTCTAATATTTTTCCTTCCATCACAATTTTTGTTCTTTGGGTAATTACCTCGGAAAACGCCATTACTTTTGTTTTGTTCTTTGAAATTACCACATAGTATTCTTTATTTATTTTGTTTAGTTGGTACATTGCTTTTTGCAGTCCATCTTCTTGTCAAAAACTGATACTATATTATCTGAAAATAGCAAAATATTTACTGATCTATTCTGTTCTAACTCTATTCCTCTATGTACAATATTTTTGCATTCGTTAAGAATAGCGTATATATAAAATAAAAATAAAAATAAAGTAACACTATTAACAATGTAACAATTAACAGTAATAATAAAAGTAGAAAAGAATAAATCACTTAGACAAAGTCACACTTGAAATTGCGAGACTTCGAACTCATTGCCACAGAAGAACTCGAGTTCCAAATACAGCAATTTCAAGTGTGACTTTATCCAAGTCACACTTTTATCCTTTTAAAGATTCTATAATTACTGTTAATTATATATATATTAACTTAAAAAAAGAAATAAAAGACTACATCCTTGTTTTAGACCACAATTTGTTTTCACTTCTTCTGTTGACTTCCCGTCTACAACTATTATCATTTTTGCATTCATATATGAGTTTTTTGTGACTTTTATAAGATGTATAGGATTTCCTGTTTGCTATAATATTTTCCACAATAATGAGCTGTTTATCCTATCACAGGATTTTTCTAAATCAATAAATTCCAAATGTGTTTCCAAGTTATATTCTCTTAGTTTTTATACAATTGTTTTAATAATAACACTATCATGTTCCTCCCCATATCAATATTTTTGTGACTCCTCCATTAACTTTACTGTTCAATAATAATTAATTTGCACGCACGCTTCAACAATGTAACATTCATTCAATCACAATAACTATTGTTACGTTGCTGTATAATTGGTCAAAATAATCATAATGCAACAGTTAGTTAGTTATTCTTAATAATATGGCACGTTAAAATGGATAAGTTTTTAAATTTTAAAGTGTTTTCCCCTTGTCAATTCCCCCCGATTGAATCCAGCGACCCCCTCAGGTTTGGGAACAGCTGGTTAGTATTATGTCAGGGCCGTTTCGAAGACATCGCAAATATACACGGAATGAAATGAAAGATGAATACGAAAGTGGTAGAGAAATACTAACACGGCATTTGTCTTTTCTTAAAACGAACTTAGGAACAACGGGATACTTCATTGAGGTTAGTCGGCCACAGGATTTGAACCTAGGACCTCTCAAATAGGAATCCCAAACTTCATCGCCTGAGACAATCAGCTCTGTTTCCTTAATTCAGAAAACAAAAGAGGATTGCTGTTTCAGGTCATGAGCCGTAAGTTCTCCATCCATTTCACAGGTGTATGTGACAAATCGATGACTTTCTTCAACATATTAAAGTCATGTCGCCAAACAAATATGAATTCTAGACCTTCTCTACCTAGAAGTTTCCAGGCATTAAAAAAACAACACCTGATTTTTTTTTTCTTTTTTTCCATTTTGTGGGGGTGGATTTGGGCTATAAGGTGTAGGTCAGTCTCGATTATATTCTGAATCAGATCAAATATAGAGTGAGCCAAAAGTCACTACCCATAAATTTATCAATTTGGTAGTGATCTTTCCATCGATTTAAATTACGCGTCTTTTTGTTTGTATCTGATAGTTTCTTGTGTAACAGTTGAGTACATTGATACTCAGTCAAACAGCCAATGTGCATTTGACATTGTGAAAAAGGGCTTTTTCTTATTACAAGGTTGGCTATAATTTAATAATTAGTGAGTGGAATATACATTTCAACACTGCTCAACCAATACGGAAGACAGTCTACAACTTATGAAAATGTTTTCAGGATTAGATCCGCAGTGGACTGCCCCAGATCATTAAGTGATTATTCAGAATTCTGTTAACAGGCTGTGAGCCTCTGTTTGGAGAATTTTACATGTGGCTAAATTCAAGTGTTACATACCTCGTCATGAGCCTGATCGTAAGATTCCATTTTGAAATGGCGGTTAATGACAACGAATTGTTTTCTAAGACAATTTGGAATGATGAGGCCTCTTTCAAATTGCAGGCTATATCAACAGACACAGCTGCACCTATTGGTATGCCGAGAACCATAGAATTGTCTTTGAGAAGCAACTGAGTCAACCTGGTCTTACTGTTTGGGGTGGAATCTCATGTCGTGGAGTTAATGGGTCTTGGTTTTTTGATGGCACAGTCACTGGGAGAGAAATACCTGGAAATGTTAGCTATGTCATTCCGTGGATACAAATACATTACAATAATTAATTTCAGCTTACTGACTTTCAACATGATGGCGCTCCACCCCCTTTATACATTACTTGTGCGAAGCTACGTCGATGGGCGTTTTAATGGCAAAGTTATTGGAAGGCGAGGGTCAATAGAAATGCCACCTAGATCGCCAGACCTCACACCAATGGATTTTTTTTCTTTTGGGGTCATATTAAAGGTAAAATGTATGCAACAAAACCATAACAGTTGAGGACTTAAAAGAAGCTATTTAGAATGTTTTAAGAAATCTATGCAAATGCAATTGTGCGAACAAGTGTGCCTAAGGGTCCCAAACCATCTGCAGAAATGTATCGACAGAGATGTGAAACAATAATCATCATGTAGCTAAAGCGTTACTTGTTTTCTACTGTATTATTCATTAAAATGGGTAGTGACTTTTGGCCCACTCTGTGAACATAAAATGAGGTTATGGCCGGGGTTCCAAACTTAGACCTTCGATTTAATATGTCGATGTTTTTCGACCATATCCCATTCTCGTTATAGACAGTTTATCCCTAGGAGATTCCTCGAAGGCGTTAACCACACAATTAAGGATTCTTTATACAAGCATAAACCGTGCGTTAGGCTAAGACTTGGAATCAGAGCCAGATACGAAAAATTCGAGGCTCGAACTACAAATCTTCAGTGTATCAAGTTAACATGGGTGTCAATATCCGGCTAATTGTGACTTACTTAGAAAGACTTTTATTCTTGCAAAATCTTATCTACATAATCTTGGGCGGAGATGTAAAGCGGTAATAGTGAGAATGGAAAGCTCCCGGACATCTAAAATACTCGTATTGTTGTCCTAGCCACATAAGCCCTTCTATGGCGAAAACCGAAATCTTTCTTCTTCTTTTTCATTATTATTATTATTATTATTATTATTGTTGTTGTTGTTATTATTATTATTATTGAAAAGTTAGAAACAAATAAACGTACGGCGCCACAAGTTCCATCTGCCAACCACACTCATACACTCCAAAAATATTTATATTAAATCCGTGTTAGTTTCAATACCAGCAACAGGAAGGTTCAATTCTGTAGGAATAACTAACTGCCTTTAGCCTTTAGGCCAGTTTGGGCCAGGAAAGCAATCTCTGGCATTAGAGATCTCAGGGTCATAAATCAGAACTGCAGACTCGTGCTGTATGCAGCAGAACAAACGTCACTGAAAGTATCGATCATTTTCTGTCGAAGTTTCCATATTTATTTATTGTTTATAACAGTTTGAAACATTGTAAATTCAGTTTTGTGTTCATTTCTGCAATTATGGTCCAGGAAAGATGGTGCTTATCGTGGAATATAATTTCCGGTCATATGGACGTTCAGAATGGACCCAGTTTGCTTCACGTTAAAGAACAATACGAGAAGATACCAAATAACAAAATGTCAGCTGTACGGCAATAGTCCTATGTCAACAGGTCGCCGCAAAGAGAATCAGGGACATAACAGCGAGAAGATAACGTCGCTTTTTGTATCCTTTGTTCATTAACATGTTCAGTAATTATGAACAATGTGCGGCACAGTTTGAACACTTTCTGTGTCATTAGCTAATATTTCAGTTTTACCGCATACAGTATTTGTAAAATGTGGAATGAGGAATAAACACTAAAGTTGACAGATACGATGGACCTCACACAATGGCAACCAGAGAAACTGAACATGAAAAAGTGGTTAAAGGGGAGAGGAAAGTTGAAACGGAAAAAGGCAAAGCCCCCCAGATCCCAGTCATTACAAATATCTTATGTAACGCCGAGATTAGAACACGGCTCCTCAGTTGCTCAATCAACATTAAAATTACAAATAATTTTTAATAATTCCTTTGTCAGATGTGTTTTATATATTTACTTTTACTTACTCACCGAGTGTGGGTAAGTTATCTAGATTCAAGGTTTGCAGGTTCAAACCTGATCAACAATCTCGAGTATCAAGTTCTTTTGAAAGGGGGGGGGTTCTTTTAGCCGTTGGTCCTGTGCCGTAGATTTACAACACTATACTTGAAGAAAGAGGTCTCTGTATAAATTTATTGGCAGTTTCAGGTTCATGTAATTCGTTAGTACCCTGGTGGAGATATCACCTGTCACTCTCCCCTCTATGGGAAAATAAATGTAATTAAATTCTTTTTGATAATAGAAACCTCCCTCTCACACAGGAAGGAAGGATGGATCAAGACAAGTGTTAGTTGCGGCGTAGTCATTAATGGGGACGAATCTTTCCAAGTTCACATGGGTCCTAAAACTAAATTTATAGATCTATCACTAAGATGAAATTAGTAGCAGGTAACCGATAGTCATAAATTAAGTACTTTTATGCCGCACTTTTCTACAATTACGTTTATTCAAAGACAGTGATTTTAATTTGTTCTCTATTTGTTTACGCTTTCATATTACACAAATATGAGGCGAAGGTATTACCCCAAACAAATTAATAAAGTTGAATAGTTAAGGAGTTAAATACTTAACTGATTTGTGAACCACTCCGATAGTTGATTACTCTAAAAAGTGCTAGTAATAATCATATTTGTATAATTTGTAATATTTGACAATGTAATTTCATTCTTTTCTTGAAATAATTTTTTCTCTAACAAAAATAAGGATAAGTAAAATTATTAAGTAAACTTTGCCATTAAAAAGAAGACATCTATCAAAATAGATAAATAAAAAAACACCCGTGACACACCTCATGTTGTGATATTCCAGAGAGTGGCTTAAGAAACCACAAATGACAAATTTGTTTTATTGCTCGTTAATGAGCCTTAAGATAATTCTATAACGACTTAATTGATTGCCACTATTAAGTCTGTCACATTCGTTATAAAGAAATATTTTGTGTTGTATGCCTTCCTTGCGGTTATTGCTTTTATTATAACAATAGGTAAGTGGAGAGAGACAGGAAAATAATTTCCTGCTTCAAGGTGAATGGTTTCTTATATAAATCGGTTCTCCTCGACTTTATGATGCAACAGCTCTGTTTCCGAATGCCATCACGTCTTGTTCATGATCTACTTTAGCAGAACAGATTTCTGTCACTAAAACATTACCAGTGTCAAGATGGCTGGCTCATATCTCTCTAAACAACAATGCAGAAGAAAACAAATGCAATTCTGGAAAAGTTGCATAAATACGAGAATGTTCCAAAATTGGACTGGAAATGAAAGAGATGTTAATACAGCAAACAATGATATTTGTATACAATGTTAACCTTCCATTTGTCCTAGCAGTGAAGTCTCCATATTTCGGGATGCATCTAACTCGGAAAGGGGGCAGCATTTTTAATTTCACATCTGCAGTGTAGCAGAAATAAACTAAACGGAGGAATAATTAAACCTCACTTATGATAAACATTTTGTTACTGTTATTGGATGTTTGTTTGTTTTCGTTTTGTTTTCTTTTTCTGTATCCGGCTCCATCTTTATTTACGTCTGGGCAGCGTTTCATGAGCAGTACACCCACTACTTTATCCTGCTGTTTCGCATACCACGGGCAATTTGCAATGCTGCAGCGCCTTCACTGTGACTTCACTTTCATGGAAAAATTTAAGCTTCTCTCATTTTCAGTAGTAGTAGTAGTAGTAGTAGTAGTAGTAGTAGTAGTAGTAGTAGTAGTAGTAGTAGTAGTAGTAGTAGTAGTAGTAGTAGTAGTAGTAGTAGTAGTAGTAGTAGTAGTAGTAGTAGTAGTAGTAGTAGTAGTAGTAGTAGTAGTAGTAGTAGTAGTAGTAGTAGTAGTAGTAGTAGTAGTAGTAGTAGTAGTAGTAGTAGTAGTAGTAGTAGTAGTAGTAGTAGTAGTAGTAGTAGTAGTAGTAGTAGTAGTAGTAGTAGTAGTAGTAGTAGTAGTAGTAGTAGTAGTAGTAGTAGTAGTAGTAGTAGTAGTAGTAGTAGTAGTAGTAGTAGTAGTAGTAGTAGTAGTAGTAGTAGTAGTAGTAGTAGTAGTAGTAGTAGTAGTAGTAGTAGTAGTAGTAGTAGTAGTAGTAGTAGTAGTAGTAGTAGTAGTAGTAGTAGTAGTAGTAGTAGTAGTAGTAGTAGTAGTAGTAGTAGTAGTAGTAGTAGTAGTAGTAGTAGTAGTAGTAGTAGTAGTAGTAGTAGTAGTAGTAGTAGTAGTAGTAGTAGTAGTAGTAGTAGTAGTAGTAGTAGTAGTAGTAGTAGTAGTAGTAGTAGTAGTAGTAGTAGTAGTAGTAGTAGTAGTAGTAGTAGTAGTAGTAGTAGTAGTAGTAGTAGTAGTAGTAGTAGTAGTAGTAGTAGTAGTAGTAGTAGTAGTAGTAGTAGTAGTAGTAGTAGTAGTAGTAGTAGTAGTAGTAGTAGTAGTAGTAGTAGTAGTAGTAGTAGTAGTAGTAGTAGTAGTAGTAGTAGTAGTAGTAGTAGTAGTAGTAGTAGTAGTAGTAGTAGTAGTAGTAGTAGTAGTAGTAGTAGTAGTAGTAGTAGTAGTAGTAGTAGTAGTAGTAGTAGTAGTAGTAGTAGTAGTAGTAGTAGTAGTAGTAGTAGTAGTAGTAGTAGTAGTAGTAGTAGTAGTAGTAGTAGTAGTAGTAGTAGTAGTAGTAGTAGTAGTAGTAGTAGTAGTAGTAGTAGTAGTAGTAGTAGTAGTAGTAGTAGTAGTAGTAGTAGTAGTAGTAGTAGTAGTAGTAGTAGTAGTAGTAGTAGTAGTAGTAGTAGTAGTAGTAGTAGTAGTAGTAGTAGTAGTAGTAGTAGTAGTAGTAGTAGTAGTAGTAGTAGTAGTAGTAGTAGTAGTAGTAGTAGTAGTAGTAGTAGTAGTAGTAGTAGTAGTAGTAGTAGTAGTAGTAGTAGTAGTAGTAGTAGTAGTAGTAGTAGTAGTAGTAGTAGTAGTAGTAGTAGTAGTAGTAGTAGTAGTAGTAGTAGTAGTAGTAGTAGTAGTAGTAGTAGTAGTAGTAGTAGTAGTAGTAGTAGTAGTAGTAGTAGTAGTAGTAGTAGTAGTAGTAGTAGTAGTAGTAGTAGTAGTAGTAGTAGTAGTAGTAGTAGTAGTAGTAGTAGTAGTAGTAGTAGTAGTAGTAGTAGTAGTAGTAGTAGTAGTAGTAGTAGTAGTAGTAGTAGTAGTAGTAGTAGTAGTAGTAGTAGTAGTAGTAGTAGTAGTAGTAGTAGTAGTAGTAGTAGTAGTAGTAGTAGTAGTAGTAGTAGTAGTAGTAGTAGTAGTAGTAGTAGTAGTAGTAGTAGTAGTAGTAGTAGTAGTAGTAGTAGTAGTAGTAGTAGTAGTAGTAGTAGTAGTAGTAGTAGTAGTAGTAGTAGTAGTAGTAGTAGTAGTAGTAGTAGTAGTAGTAGTAGTAGTAGTAGTAGTAGTAGTAGTAGTAGTAGTAGTAGTAGTAGTAGTAGTAGTAGTAGTAGTAGTAGTAGTAGTAGTAGTAGTAGTAGTAGTAGTAGTAGTAGTAGTAGTAGTAGTAGTAGTAGTAGTAGTAGTAGTAGTAGTAGTAGTAGTAGTAGTAGTAGTAGTAGTAGTAGTAGTAGTAGTAGTAGTAGTAGTAGTAGTAGTAGTAGTAGTAGTAGTAGTAGTAGTAGTAGTAGTAGTAGTAGTAGTAGTAGTAGTAGTAGTAGTAGTAGTAGTAGTAGTAGTAGTAGTAGTAGTAGTAGTAGTAGTAGTAGTAGTAGTAGTAGTAGTAGTAGTAGTAGTAGTAGTAGTAGTAGTAGTAGTAGTAGTAGTAGTAGTAGTAGTAGTAGTAGTAGTAGTAGTAGTAGTAGTAGTAGTAGTAGTAGTAGTAGTAGTAGTAGTAGTAGTAGTAGTAGTAGTAGTAGTAGTAGTAGTAGTAGTAGTAGTAGTAGTAGTAGTAGTAGTAGTAGTAGTAGTAGTAGTAGTAGTAGTAGTAGTAGTAGTAGTAGTAGTAGTAGTAGTAGTAGTAGTAGTAGTAGTAGTAGTAGTAGTAGTAGTAGTAGTAGTAGTAGTAGTAGTAGTAGTAGTAGTAGTAGTAGTAGTAGTAGTAGTAGTAGTAGTAGTAGTAGTAGTAGTAGTAGTAGTAGTAGTAGTAGTAGTAGTAGTAGTAGTAGTAGTAGTAGTAGTAGTAGTAGTAGTAGTAGTAGTAGTAGTAGTAGTAGTAGTAGTAGTAGTAGTAGTAGTAGTAGTAGTAGTAGTAGTAGTAGTAGTAGTAGTAGTAGTAGTAGTAGTAGTAGTAGTAGTAGTAGTAGTAGTAGTAGTAGTAGTAGTAGTAGTAGTAGTAGTAGTAGTAGTAGTAGTAGTAGTAGTAGTAGTAGTAGTAGTAGTAGTAGTAGTAGTAGTAGTAGTAGTAGTAGTAGTAGTAGTAGTAGTAGTAGTAGTAGTAGTAGTAGTAGTAGTAGTAGTAGTAGTAGTAGTAGTAGTAGTAGTAGTAGTAGTAGTAGTAGTAGTAGTAGTAGTAGTAGTAGTAGTAGTAGTAGTAGTAGTAGTAGTAGTAGTAGTAGTAGTAGTAGTAGTAGTAGTAGTAGTAGTAGTAGTAGTAGTAGTAGTAGTAGTAGTAGTAGTAGTAGTAGTAGTAGTAGTAGTAGTAGTAGTAGTAGTAGTAGTAGTAGTAGTAGTAGTAGTAGTAGTAGTAGTAGTAGTAGTAGTAGTAGTAGTAGTAGTAGTAGTAGTAGTAGTAGTAGTAGTAGTAGTAGTAGTAGTAGTAGTAGTAGTAGTAATTTGCAAAATATATTTGTTGCAAATCTAACTCATCCATGTCGCACTGGTCGTAGGATCGCCTGTGCTTTCCTAATACATACATGAAATTATACAAACCCAATGTTTAACTTTTAACAGGTAATCAATATATCTATAATAATTAAACAATAAATATATGGAAAAATAGAAAATAGAAAAAATTGAAATTACATAAATAAAATAAACAGATAAGAAAGGGTACAAAAGTAAAATAACTTACACTCCCTCACATATTCACAAATCATTCCAAAAAAAATATTGTGACTGACGTTCTGTACCTCCCCTATCCCGGTTGTCTGCCTATTCCGATCTCTCTTTGTTTAAACATTTACCTACTCCCTCTTCCTCCTTCCTATCTCCCAGTGCTGCCACTGCTCTCTCCCCTATTTACAAATGGGGCCGGTAGATATCTCTTCCTCCATTCTTCCGTTCCTTTGCAGTACGCCAGAATATGTTCCCAAGATTCTTTCTTCGGATATATAGAGCAGATTCCTCTCTGTCTGTTACTTTAGTCATTCTTTTCGCTTCTAATTTAAATCAAGCAAGCCCCTTATTGCAGAAATTGGCCTCATTTGAATGTAACGCTCCATCCCCCATCCAATTTTTAGCTCCGATTGTATCCCCAGAGAAACTTTTTTGCACACTCCGAAAGCATCAAGCGTTTTTTAATTTTCCTCCTGTTTCCCCGCTCTGCGATCCAAATGTTACCCATTATATTTTCCAGACCTCTTCTTAATTTGGAAACCCAGGTCTTATTTCCCTCCATTCTCAGCAACTGCCGGTAGCGCATCACACTAATTAGTGTCTGATCTCCGTGAACAATTCGTAGCACTGCTATAGTCGCCAAAGTCCCTAAGAATTCCGCAATTTGCTGTACCCTTCTCCACTCTTAAAATACTTTCAGTAAACCGGACCAGTTTCTCTATTTGTTGCCAACCCCATAAATCATTACTGCCCCATATGTTGTCTCTAACAGCCGTACCGGCACATCTGGAATTCCTATTCGTATAAGGAGAGTTTCTGCGGTCTTCATATTCGCTTACAATTTCGCCCATCTTCCATTCATGGAGAAAGTTATCCTAAGGTACACGAAATTCTTCACGCTATCCAGTGCCTGTTCATGTCTTTGCTAACTTCTCTCTTGCTCTTACATTGCAGACCATCCCTACAGCCTTACATTTCTTATATAAATCGGTTCTCCTCGACTTTATGATGCAACAGCTCTGTTTCCGAATGACATCGTGATAAACAACGAATTCGTAATGCAATTTATCTTAGGCATATAATATAATTTAAAAATAACTCAAATATTTAGTTTTCAATAGTCTGAATGTGACTGAAATATGTTTTAAATACCGTGTATCATTTTTAAAACCATCGTTTGAATATTTAATATTTAAAATAGACTGATACTTAGTATATTTTCAACAATGCTTTACGCTGATTTCATCTATACTACGACCATAATTCGCAATTACTGCTTCTGAGTTAAGTTTTGCGCATGCGTAAAGCACTAGCTTGAAAGCAAGATGAAGTGAGCATTTGACGATCGGTGGCCCTTGTTTTGGCGCGCTTTTGCTAAAGATAACTTTATCTGCGGCTACCTATGTATATCTCCCAGCTTTACTTCCCTCTTTTTTATATTTTTCAGTTTATATTTTCAGTTTATGGCAAGCTGTGGCATATTTATGAACACATTAACTTTATTTTTTGCTACGCCACGGGTGGCCGAAGTCTTTATGGCAGTGACTCGAGAGCGGGAGATCTGGAGTTCTATTCCCAGCTGGACCATCCTCTCAAATTGGGGTTTTTTCCAGGTTTTCTTCAGTCCCCATAAATGGCAAATGCCTCGAAAGTACCCTAAACTTAGACCTGGAACGGTTCCTTCCTTAAAAAAAAAACTTTCCAAATTTGTTGTATCCTTCATGTACTATCAACGTCTTAAAAACAATCTTTTAATTTATTTTTCCATGTTCGTTCTCGTACCATAAATTCTATTTAACGTGGTTAGCACATTTGAATGGAAAAGTGCCCTGTAGTAGAAACAATAACTGATAAGTAGACTAATCATAGTGAAAACGTATCGCTGAAACAGATGTGTATGCAGATTGTAAAAGTATTGGACCGAGTGTATAGTCGTCGATGGAAACCATGTTGAAAAATAGAACTGATATTTGAAAAAGTATTTTGCTTTTTACCAAACTTTTCTAACGACTCCCATATACAAAGCCGTCAGTCGCCTTGTTAACATATGTGTAAATTTTTAGAAAGTTCCTTTAAAAAAATAAGAAGATAATAGAAGTGACAGAGAGGAAAATGTTGATCACTGTCAGGATATAAACAGAAAAGAAAAGAAAATCTGAAATAACAGAATAATGATTTATATCTCCAGTGACGAAATCATTAAAGAAGTACAAAATAATTATTAATAGTAAAGGAAATGTCTGAAGAAAGAATCGCATAGTTATGTTAGTTTCAAAGAGGAGTTTCCTTGGGTTTATTTTATCTCCGTTTTGTATACTTTACTAAAGGCCATGGAAATTAGCAGAAAATAAATTGATAATAAAAGTTCAATTCTTTTTAGACAATTGAGATGCCTTACAGTGTTTATTGTTGTATGACAGAAATATTGTCTAACATTATACATCCTGCTGGCCGTTAAAATTGGAACGCCCTTAATAAACGCATTAAATCGACCCCACATTTTCTCAGAAGGAGTGAATATAACTCTATAAAATACGACAGCGATACCAGCAGGTGTCTGGGTTTGATCGTGGGAAAGTTGTGACATATCGAGAGTGTGGAACATCATTCCGAGAAATGGCGCTCGCGTTGGTTTAAATGCGTTCACAGCGAAACTAATGTGAGATCAGTGCATGAACACACAAACACCCAACAGCTCCGTCAAACAACAGACATAACCATTATGAACACGCATTAACGGCCAGCAGTGTACATAGCAAATTGTCTTTTGTTTTAAAGAAATATAAAGATCGTTGAAACTACGAAATTATTGCTACTTTTGCACTATTAATAGATACAAACCTCAATATCACACGAAACACGAATTCACGAAGACCAATTACTAGATAGACACCATAATGATCTGAAACAAGAATATTTTTCACTGGCTTAAATGTTTCTTTTTCTTTCTTAAATTCTTATGCACATCCTACAGTTTGGACATTAACAGGCTTTAAGCTCTCACTGCAAGCGTTTTATTATTAAAATTTATCATTAACGGACTATTTTACCATAATGATTGGTTTAAAATAATTTTGAAACCAGAGCTTTCGCCGACGCTACGGTTGGAATCATCAGCGAACTGAAAGTGTGTGGAGGGGCAGAGGTACAGAACCATTACAAGTGGGAGGGGGTAGCAGAGTGTGGTTCACCAATTAGGTTTCCCCCCTCCCACACACACACACACACACGATCACTGCGTCTTCTACCTCCATCACATGCTTTCATTGGTAGAGTGCAGTATTGCAGGGGGGCATATGATCAGCACACCGCATCCCGCTGATCGCTATATCGCTGCTTACTAGATTGCCACCTCTCTATCCCAATTGTCCTCACGAGGCTGGGTGGACACCGTTCCAGATCTCCCTAACTTAGAAAAATTCCTAATTAGGGAATGGAACCCGGGCCTCGGGGCAGCAGTTAGCAATGCTAACCCTAGACCAAGGAGGTAGTCAACGGTTTCCAAGTCTTGCTTATTTGAAAGTGTATGTCTTTGTTTCTATTATCTGGATGCTGCAATTTCTAAAACCTCTCTGGTCAAATTAAAATATCCTGTTGTTGAAATTACTTTTTTATTTTCAATTTTGAATGGCATGCTCCTCTTCTGGCTGAAATATCCGAGCCGATCATACCAAAGTATATTTTTCTACACTATTTTATATATTTCTGTGTAGCTGAGAGAATCCTTTGAGTCTTTCTTCTTTCGCGAACACTGTTTTTGTTGTGATTGTGAAAGCAGTTTTTTATGTTTTCGGGTTTTTATGTTTCGCGTTTTGAAAAAATAGAATATGAAAACCATTTTTACAACCGCTATAAAAATAGATCAAAAACTGCATTTCGTGAAAGTCCCAAGGGATCCCCTCTGAGCTACACAGGAATACAAGATGTCCCACATAAAACCGGTACGGCGTTCATAAATAGATGTTGGCCTCAATGTCATTCTTTTTTCTGGAGCTTATAGCTATGCCTCACTGCGTTCACAGTTAGATTTTGGCTACACTGCTTTCCGTTTACTAATTTTCCGTCATTTGAGTTTTAACAGTAATTGTCGTGAATACCTTGGAAGTGATGTGAGAGAAATGGTGCAGTTTTTACTTGAACACCGAATTGATATTGTGGAACTTACTTAAAGACAGGCTTCATTAAGGATACTAAAGATACATTTGAGGCAAAACAGCTTGATATCAAGCTTCCCAGCAAAGTACAAACTCTATATAAGAAATGGAGGATCTGTTGCGAATGTGAAGCGAAGATAAATAAACGTCCGACAGTGAAGACTCAGGCGGTATTCGACAGAATTCGCATGGACATAACCAGAAGTCCAAAAAATTGATAAGGAGGTTATCTCAACAAATTATTGTATTCCACATAACTTAATTCTGTGCATAAATTGAAAGAACCAGAGAAAGGAATTATTTATCGCAACTGACTCTAACTTTGATGTTACTGGACCCCATGCTCTTCTTTATGACGTAAGCCCGGTTTCATCTCTCTGGTTGTGTTAACTCACAGATCTGCAAACATTGGTCGCAGGAAAACTCGCACTTGAAGATAGAGGTGTGGTGGGCAATGTTAGAAATGCTCGTTACAGGCCCCCCTTTTTTTTTCAATGAGACAATCAGTAGCACAAGATATCTGCAGAGGAAGAATGTAATATAGTAACACATGCCATTTACTTGTACCGGTTTTATGTGGGGCATCCTCTATATACAGTGCGAATGTGGAAAAATATACTTTGGTACTACCGGAAGATTCATTAAACTCGACTTTTCAAACATAAGCGACATTTACACCTCAATCATCATGATTGCGGAACATGCCATTCAAAATTGCCATGGAATAAAATTGAAAAACAAATAATTTAAAAAATAACTGAATATTTTAATCTCTCTAGAAGAGAAGCCTTAGAAATAGAGCAACATTCAGATAACATCAACAAAGACAGAGATTTTCAAATAAGCAAAACTTGCTACTGGTAAACAAACAACATCTGCGCCACAACTCTCCCACTTCTAACAGTTCTGTATCTCTGCCTCTCCAGAAACGTTCAGTCTGCTGATGATGCTTACCGTAGAGCCAACGAAAGTTATGGTTTTTAAATTAACGATCACAGAAAAAAGTCTACAATTATCAATTTTAATAGTAGCTTCGATATTTATTGTAATGGTTTAATATTCCATAGGAACACAAGGTCTTCGAAACAACGAGCGGAAGAGTGATATAAAAAGTAATAATAATAATAATAATAATAATAATAATAATAATAATAATAATAATAATTTAATGAACCTAAACAGCTAAAGTACTGATATTCAGTTTTCTGGAGAGGAAAATCGCCCCTAGGAAACTCGATCTAAGCAGCATTCGAACTTAATGCCGTTAGTTGCGTATTGATAAATGTTTTAAGCTGTTATTATTGGCCTCGTATCTCATTTATTTGTTTATTTATTTATTTATTTACTACTTTCTTCTTGCTTAAATTCTTATTGTACGATTATTGTTAATAATGCGAGATTAGTTTTATAGGTTCAATTTCCTAATCACTTTCATTTTAATTTAATCTTCTTCCTATCATTGCCTTACAACTTCATTCTCTCTCCTCTACAGCGGTTAACTTTTGGTTCATAAATCTCATTTTCTTAACAATTCATCCAATTTCCTATTGATGTTCTCATACCCACAACTAAATTATCTTCTTTTGAGTTTCTTCTTAACTGCTTTCGGAAATTTGAAGTTTACAGTTTCTGGTACTAAAGTCTAAAAGGGTGTATAAGATATTGAGTTAAGTGCATATTTATCCTTTCAGAATCCTCAGAATTTCGTACATTTCAATTTCGAAAAGATTTGTTTTATATTGAAGATGATTAGTATTTACAATAAAACGCCATTATCATTACTTGAAAATAGTAATTTCCAGCTCGTATGAAATAACCTGTGGTTCTAACAATGCGTGACCCTTAAACTTCATTTTGTGAAGCTTTTTCATCATCCTTCCTCTTTTTCTTTTCTCCTGTTTTCAACAATGTTCCTTTCTTAAGCAGATAAATTACATAATTAACATTTAATTTAATATTTAAGAGCAAAATCCTTTCAACGAAAGGTTGAACTGATCAGCGCTGAAATAGAACTGAAAGTAAATAAGAAAGAAAACCTAAAGTATGGTCTTCAAAATTGATTATTACCTAAGTGCGAAAGTTGTAGGTTAGAAGAAGAAGAAGAAGAAGAAGAAGAAGAAGAAGAAGAAGAAGAAGAAGAATTGCATATAGTAAGAAAATAATTATTTGGGGATCATGGAACGAGCAAAAGAAGATGACAGTAGACATTATGCAAACTGGATCTTCTGGGCTGTAAAGGTTCTTCTTCGTCTTGCTAGACGTTTCGTCCGTGACTGCGGTGGACATTATCAGTGCTGTGCTCGGTGTAATTTTCCTGAAGTCCACTCTTCTAGTCCAGTCATTCAAGAAAATTACGCCAAGCACAGCACACCGCAGTCGTGGACGAAACGTCAGTGAAGATGAAGAAGAATCCCGGAAGACTCAGTTTGGGTAGTTGACACCAGCGTTCTACAATGATAGCAGAATGTTGAAGGAAAATAAACTTGCCGGAAAGAACAAGATGGGCAAATACATGGTTTTTGTGAGAATTCCTAGAGCATGGTCTAATGCTGTAACTTTGACGGAATTAGGTAGGTTTACAACCAAGAGCAGGATAATAGAGAAAGTTATTAAATACCTGCATAGAGTGATAAACTTGCAGGAAACAGATATAGTAAAAGAATTTTTAATACAACGGATAAATGTACATGGAATGGATTTTGGTTTCCCAAGAGATAAAAAAGTATAAACAATTTTGAATGGATAATATATTGGAGATAAAAGAGTATAGATATTAGGAGTAAAAGTTAGGATTGAAGATATGCATAAGCGAGAGATATCTTTAAGAACATATCAAATTATGACACAAGAATGGAAAAGACAAAATAATTTACATTTATGTGATTAGAATGAGTATAGAAGGGTTGTTATTTTAAGGGATCCGATAGACAGTAAAATCTAGGTATTTGTTCTATGAACTGAGAAATAGATCACAGTTTTCATTGGAAAGCTAAGAAATAGAATAAAGGATTTGGTCACGGAAGTGAATTAATCTTAGGGATGAGATATTATGGAAATGATACTAAATATAAACAGAAATCATTAATTTTAAAATGATAGGAAGAAGATTAATGAGAAAGACAAGACGTTATACATTTGAGGATTTTACTAATTGTGAAACCAAACACGGGGAGGGGGTGAGACTTACTGAACTGTATGATTCAGGAGAGTGTAGAATTAAACATTGAGTTGTGATGGATGTAGAGACATGTAACTTTAAAATGGGTTTTCTGTTATACTGAAATTGTTCATATTAATTAATGTTATTAATATTTTATTATCGTATAACTGCATAAAAGATATTTGCAATAAATCCATTGATTCAAACAAAAGGCTGAAGTGGTAATAACATGTGATACTAGAGCCTTTGAATATAGCTGAACACATTACGTCCTGTTTAGCGTATTATTTCTTCTGCCATTAAATATGTAATATATTTTTGGAACTAGTTATTTAGTTATTTGCTACACCAGTTCGCATATTATGAATCTTAGAATATAACTTATGTTGTGGGTAAATTACCTATTATTAAGTCCCATTCACAATGAAAATTAAACATAAACATAATAAAATAAGACATAACACGCAAACTTAGTAGCATGTAGACATTCGCAATGAAAGACCCAAACGTAAGCATTAGCCAAACAGAGAGAAGTCAACTAACAGCTGATTGAAAATGGCTGCTTCTGAGCAGACAGATGCATATACAAAGTGCAGTAACTGATTTGCTTGTAGTGATATGAGCAAGGATAGCTTTCGTATAATGTGATTAATCTTTTGTCCATTCTGTCTACAGAGTCGCTGATCTTCAGCTCTCTCTACCACAGAGCTCTACAAACAGAAAACACAGCTGAGTTCTGATTGGCTGATTAAGACGAAAACGCAAAACCTTGGACCTTGCAAGCTTCTAAATTTACGTCTAATTGTACGTTTATTTTATATTTACATAATTCATTGTGAATGGTTCATTTACAATACATTGCATTTAGCTTTAACGTTTATGTTTACGTTATGTTTAATTTTCATTGTGAATGGGCCCTTTAGAATCGATCTTCTGAAAAACTTCATATCTGTATGCTTTGTCAAAATTGAACTAGCGACAAATGAACTCACTTAAATAGACGAGTAACCCCTCCCCAACGCATCAGTAATATTAACAGAGTATTCACTGTCGGTGCAATAAGAAATCTCTCACATATCTGTAGTTCTTTCTCCATTGCAAAGAGGGCGCCACATTTACCACAGTCTACGCTTGCTTTTGATGTCTGTTTTATTGTCACCAATTTAGCCCTTTTACTTGTAGATCTCTCGTGAAATTAAGATTTCATTCATTGAGAGGAAGAAAAAATTGTATATGAATTAAAAAGTCGGTCCTGGTGGTGTAGTGGTAACTATACTTGCCTTCTAAACCCAAGATCGCGGGTTCTAACCCCGCCAGGATCGATGGATTTTTTCGGGCATAAAAATTCTAAGTGTGGCTTCCTTCGGAAGGGAATTATAGCCTTGGTCCCGTGTCGTAGATTTACGGCAGGATAAAGAACCTCAAGCCTGAAAGAAGAGACCTCTGAGCAAAATTTGAGGGCCATTTCACGCCCGCAATTGAATGGGACGCTGATGACCTGAGATATTAAAGAGCGTCCTTAAAAAAAAAAAAAAAAAAAAAAAAAAGTTGATAGCTGCAAATCATATTGATATGATAATACTATGAAATTCCATTCACTCCTGATGATGTTGAATTTGCAGCAAGGTTGAGTTGCATATGTTTAGACTTACTGCCTAGAAAGCAGGTATTAGAAATCAAACATTTACATTTCTAGTATTAGTAGATGTTGGAAAGTTCAAATTGTTAATTACCAGTTACCCTTAAGAGAACAATCCTTTATGCCATGTGATCAGAACTTCAGTGCAATAACCATAAAAATACATATTGAAAGTACAAAGCCCTCGTTTGAACGCGTGGCCGAATTAACGGGCATTTGCTTGGCACCGGAAAGCACGCTGTTTGCGGGCGGAGTCAGATATTCATAGTCCCTTAAATTTAAGCGAATGGATTTCTACAGCACACCAAACAACAAGTTTTTGTCATACAATGGCATTTTGTGTACAACAGCGGGATTTTCTGCATTCTAATATCTGTTGTTCTGTGTCGCTACATGGCCATATGAATAAAACCATGCTTCGTCCGTAAAAAAATTCAACTCAGGTCAATAGAGCGAACATCAACATAATCCAACACCAAATTGCAGAAATTAACTGTACTCATATTATCGCGTTGTTGCAATTTCTGAACTACAGTTTTTATAGAGTTTAATTTTAAAAGATTAGTGGCATTCCAAGCAGAGAGTTTGCGAAATTCCTGATTCCTGTGCAGGTTTTCTCAGAGATTTCATTGGACTTCATTCTAACTTTTCTCCAATGTCATCTAGTTTTTCCTCTGTAAAAATACGGCGTATTACTTTCAGTTCTTATCAAGAACAGATCCTGAACCATTTCTCTGTGAAGCGCAGGGAATCTGTCCATAAATCGCCTTCTCACTTCTCTACATGAGTTTGTCACACAGGGTACATACATGAAGATAGTGTGTGGTAAAGTATACAGACCTTTTGGCATTCTAACAGCACTAACACGTAACACTGAAACACGTGATCTCTCAACGTTCAACTCCTGTGCAGCACACACTTCCCGTCAGCATACGGAGATGAAAATGGAGGGGGGACAATAACCGATTAGAAACATGGCAGGCAAATCCCCGTTATGCCGGCCATGCGTCCAAATGAAGGCTCCGTAGAATGTAAACTCCAAAGCAATACACAGAGCTTATACTTTCTTTCACTAAAAAGCCAATATCTACAACCAATATGGTAGACCTAAAGCACAAATCATAGTGAAGGAATTATTGTAAAGCAAATTGTTCTGTCTTTAGAATCTCACAAATGTTTAAAGCCTAAAAATCAAAAGCGACACTCTTGGGCAATTTATATTTACTTCTGAGAATTCTTATACTGTCAAGGTCAAAGATTTCATTTAAGTCGCTGTGTCCCATAATTTCCTCATTGCACCCTCCAAACAAAGGGGTCCCTTCCCCAAGATCGTGCCAATGCGGAATATTGTGTTCCAATATATAAAAAAGTTATGGATATAAGAAAACTCTGACCCCATATTCGCCAAGATGAAGATATCCAAATGTTCTTTGATGAAATTTGAAATTGAGTGTTATTAAACAACAAATATTAAAAAACAAAATGTTTCTCCCGACAGTCTCTAACAAGTACGTAAAATAAACAAATGAAGTATTGTATTAAAATACACATACACACACACATGTGTGTTATATTACCAAATATATATTATGTGTAAACGCTAACAGACATCTTGAAAATAAATGTGATTACAATCTGTAACAATTATTTTTACAACGCGATTGCATTGAGATATTGCACATGTGAACAACATACGGTTAACAACAGTGCTTGGATATTAAAATATCCTCGATTGTTCATTATATATAGTTTTTTTATTTTATTATGTCATAAATATGTTTTCTGCAGATGTGAAGTTTTTCAAATTAATGGGTTAATTGATTAATTTATTATTTTTGAGTTGTAAAATGTGTGTGCAGCTACTGCGACATTGACAATAACAAGGTACATGTTCGGTAGCTGAAAATTACACAATTTCTTTCCAAATGAGTCCTCCCCCACCCCCAGTTTGTATGAAATAGTTTTATTTAAACTTTAATAATGTTAAGTAAATTGCTACTTTGTTTTATACAACAAGATAGTTAATTTAATAAAATGGTAAGTTACTTTTAAAGTTGCATTTGTACTGTGTATCTTATTTTTAACATATAGCACATGAGAATTAAAAACTACAGTCAATAAAATGAAAGATAGTATGACACAATTATGAGTTGAGTATTTAATTTTCATTTTATGCGGTGTAAGTGCTAATAAGAAAAATAACCTGGGTATTTCAGCACAATTTTGTTTGAATCTTTACCCCCTATATTCTTCGTTTTAGTAAGTACTTTGATGTGTAAGGGATCAAACGTTATTTACCTCGTCTGCATATGCAGAGTATTATGTAATTGTTGTGGTCTGATAACTAATTTCCAATTCCCAGTTCATAGTTCTAAATGCATTAAATGTTCTTTAAAAATACACCATATAATAATTGTATATGTGTAACTGAACACATTTCCATATAAATGGGTTTGCTAATCTGCCTGCTAAATTTTTATAACCACGGCTACTTTTCTTTTGAATTCTATTACCCTCCCTAGATTTATGCACCTAAAACCGCTCCTGGTAACAAAATTAAACGTTAATTAAAGCTCAACTGGCTTTATAACCCTGTTTAAAGTGTTTGAGAAAGCATAATCATATAATACTAACCGTCACAGCTACCTTGCAATAGTAAACTAAAGAATGTTATAACTTCTTCCCAAAATGTCGCCACTGTCAGGCCCAACGAGCTTGTAATAGTACTAGCTAAACCCGCAAGAGGTGCTGCTGTGCGGGGGAAAAATGAAGAGATGGGTGTATGTAATCAAATGTTTTGGTTAGAGTTTATCAAGTTATTGCAATCATTAAGGGCAAAGTTAGGAGCAATTGATAATATTTTGGTGAGATGATACGATGTTCGGGCTAATAAGTGTAATCATGGTAAACGTTTGTGCTTGCAATCTCATCGGAAGGACGGGGAAATATCTCTTCACAAGTGAGTAGTAATAAGCATGCATTATCTTAGAATACACTAATTGTTTATTTACTAAGAGTGTAATTAAAGTCAATAGTTGATTTTACCTGTATTTCCGTTTATGGAACCGAGTTTATTTTGAGCGCTAACTCTCTAAGATCCTGCCTGGTCTTTACACGGACATTAAGAGAGGACGTCATGCATTATCAGTCGTCCTTAGCGATGTAAGTGACTGCAGCAAACCTTTTATACAGGGAATTAGCGTATCAACAGACAAAACCATTAATATGACGAAACTAGGAAAAGTATTTTTGTAAAACGTTTTTGTTTGTAACAAAGTAAAACGTTTGTATAATTAAATAGGAAACGGAGAGATAAACGTAACTCACCTTTCACTCGGCTTAGTTGTGTATTACAGTTTATAACGTAAGGAAAATATTATATTATATCTAAGAGTCAATAATTGCTAATATTTACCTCTCATAATATGCATGATGTATTAACTCAACTATGATACAATAAAATGCGTTATACACCACGCAAACGGGTTTCAAACGGGAAATTTTATAGTAGTTTATAGGAATAATCACAAAACTTTTCTTAAGGATGACAATAAAAATTGTAAAAATTTTATCAAAACACTTTTTCTTTTTTCTTTTTTTCTCTTCTTTCTTTCTTTCTTTCTTTCTTTCTTTCTTTCTTTTTTTTTTTTTTTGCCAAAAATGCCAAACCTGCTTTTTATGTTACTTCATTCAATGATGTCATATTTAAATGACTGTGCACATTAAATTTGTGTGCTAAAATTCTATTTCCCTAAAATTATTTTAAACATAATTCAAAACGTTCAAAAATCTCTCTTCCCGTACAATTTTAGTGTGAACATTTTAGTACGTGTTTTGTATACTGCGATTAATGAAACTGTGTATTCATATTTTATATATTAAACAATGATTAAAATAAAAAATTAAAATGTGATGATGAATCTCAATAGCAGTTTCAATGTTGGGTAAATTTTTCTTCTTTTTGAAAAAAAAAAGTGAATCTAAGTTATAGATATTTTTATAAAACGTAAGGATTCATAGCGGAGATAAATTTCGAAAAAAAATTTAAATAAGAAAAAACAATAATTATATATTATTTATGCTATAGTAATAAACGTTTGGCAGTTTGTGATGCATATTATAAAAGATGTCTTTGCGAAAAATGAAATTCCCAGTTCAAAAGTTATATAAAATAGAAATCTCACATATTGAGTGAGCCCTTGTTTCTTCTTTTAAGGGTTTTCATTAGTGGGTATCACAGACGGTATCTACATTTTACATGAATGAAATGATAAATAGAAAAAGAAATATTTTATTGGGAAGGAAATGTTACAGGGCACTGACATTGATGAGGACTGAGAAAAACTTGGGAAAATGTGTAAATTAGGAATGCCGTTCACAAAGCTGTAAGCGCGACATAGTCACATTCTGTTCATTTCACAAAATCTTGTTTTCTAAGGTAATAAGGAACATAAGGTTTAAATTTTGTTCTTCATTTTTTAATTTTCTTTAAATAATTATATTTTAATGTTTCTTTGTTTTCTGCAATCTGAACATTGTTTATGAATGAAGTTCCTGCTTCACTGACAGTAAATGTGTCTATTATTTTAAATCATACTGTATTAAATTAAAATCTAGCGGATATTTAAGAAAATATAATCGCAAATTAAAAAAGAAGAACAGGAAATGATGATAAATGTACCGACAGATCAAATAAGTTTTGAAGGTCATTTTTATCTCCTTAAAGCTCAGTACGCTCTACACATTCGACTATATTTACAAAAATATAACAAAAGAATTTTATTGAGCACAGACCGCCAGTGCCAGCATACATTTCGTTCTGTTACACTAGAGCAATAAAAGTGATTTTGTTTAATTCTTGTATTTTAAAGTTTACCCTTATTGCTCGCAACTCAGTATAGCTGTTTTGTGCTGACTGGCTAGCCAGCTAAGCTACCGTGACGGGGTATATCCATAGGAATGGACAACTGCCCATCTTTAAAAAAGGAAGCCCAAAAGTACCAGGGGTGGCACTTCTTTCAGTAATTGAAAACATTTATTGCAAAAAAAATTTACGAGAGAATTAGGCAACGGTAGTAGAATACAACACACTTTCAAAATTACAAACGGGTGTGGGGAAGGGTACAGAACGGTGGAACACACTGAAAGTGAAACAAACACAGAAAAAGAGAGAGGAAAACTGTATTGTGGCTTCAAAGATTTTCGAATGATTCTGTGGAAAGGCAAGAATTGTGGGGTAAATTATGGACGAAAGTAGATTCAGGTAAAATGATCAAGGCGTGAGAATCAACACATAGTACAGTGCTGTTCTATGTAAAATATGATAAAGTTTCAAAAAGTGTGATAACACATAGAGGTATGAGGCAAGGCTGTAACCTGTCACCCCTCCTTTTCAATTTGTTTGTAGATGACATACCGGAGATAATGTGTGCTGCAGAATCTGATGCCCTGAATACAGGACGAGCTCTCCATGCGGATGATCTAATGCTGATATCCACAACTGACGGTCCACAAAGGGAACTAGCTGCTTGGAGGCTTAATGTTAGATATGGGAGGAATGACAGCCAATGAGGAGAAGACCAAAACAATGACGTTAAAGAACGGTGCGGCGTACAGCAGGAAAGAGAGGTGGGAGTATGCAGGTCAGGCATATGAAAATGTCAAAAAATTCACTTGGCGGTCACTTCAGCTATGAACGGAAGCAGTATCACTTCGCACACAAATATTATTCATTCTATTTTTGCTTGCCAATGTACAAGCGTATGGCGCAAACAATATTTATAACAATATATTCTTATCAGCATCTGCTCAGTTTGGTTGCATGAGATTTTCTCCTTTGAACTGTAGCATTTGGTCACTTTGGATACACTAAAATGTTCATTGTTTTGAACGGAAAGTATGATTAGCCAAAACAGTTCAAGTTCTAGTGAAGGCGCCTCCTCTCAACTAACTGCAGGAGAGTTGTGTAAGTGGGTTTGATTGCCGCCAAGCAATACTCCATGCACAAATATACTGTAGCGGATTGCTTGGAACTTTTCATAGTCCAAACTCAGGGCTGTAATAATAGTGCACTATTAAAGATACGAAAATTTAAACTCAATAAGGCGGCTTCGTATTGGCAATGGGTAGTGAAATTTAGAATGAAGAATATCCCATTGACCTAGGCTGATGTTGAAATGTAGTTTTCGGTGTACTATTATTCCAATCTTGAGAAAGTTATAGTAATTTACTGTATTGCCAATTATGAAGGCCATAGACATTTGGTTTAGCAAAATCCTCGTATTCAGTATTTGTTTCAATCGGTACTTCCCTTATATTATATGTTTATCATGTTATGAGTTTCCCACATCTACCAGTCAATCAGTATATCGGCCAAGAACAGCCATAAAACGCGAGCTTCGTGGAAACGCATCATCGATCTCAGCAATAGCGTGCTAAGAAGGTTTAATTATTATATTCGCAGGGTTTATTTAAGATTTGTATGTGCGTGCTGAATCGGTCCGTCCTGTGAGGAAGAAAAAATGTCTCTTGATGAAGTTCCAAGTCATGAATCAGACGGATCATACAGCCAAAGTTTCAATTGAGGAAAGAAGCGTTTGATAATAGGATAAAATATCAGTAAGAACATTTGCCTCCCCCGCACCCCTCTAGATATGATTATCTCTAGGGTTTGGAAAGTGAAGGAAAGCAGTTCAAAAATCTACTTAGATGGCGATTTTATGCGATTATTTTTAGCCATTGTCTCAGTAATGAAGTCTTTATTTGGTACAAATGAACTTGTGAATTCTGACTACTCGGCCCGCCGCGCACTGGAAACTAATTCTACTCACCCAATACAACAAAATATATTAGTGTTTTTTCTCAATTTTCAAAATTTTAGTGCCTTTTTTTTTTTTTTTTTGCATATTTTAGTGCTTAAAACTTAACTTTTAGTGCCTTAATATGTAATGTTTTGTTATAACCGTTGTGACTAGGCATAAGATGTAAATTAATAAAAATTTATTGTAAGAAATTTTGAAATACTGTTACTGTGGCTTCTGGAAAATGATTTTGAAATGCCCGAAAGTTCTTGTAAGAAATCAGTAGCTATGAATTAGAAAGGTCTTGCTGCAAATTTTACTATTTGCTGGTTTAATGGTGATACAATTTTAATGTCATTTATGGCCCTCGCTGCGTTAAATTGTACCATTATTTGCTATTTTGGTAAGTTTTGTGCCCAGATTTAATGTTGAGAGGTTTACTAAAGAAACACGGAAATATATCCTAAAGTGAACGAGTTAGCTGCTAGTTTAGTATGGCACACTACGATCTAAAACTCAACTTAAAGAGCGATGTAATGGAGTACCTCGGAGACACGTAGCGAGCTGCTCTCACGCACCGAAACCGCAACATTGCCTTACCATGGCCACTCCTGGATAATTGCAATAATCCGATAATGACGTCTGAAGTTGTGGTCATTGCACATCTGTCGTAACAAAAGTTTACGGTAAATGCGCAAGAGCTTGCGTTATATGGAAGTGCAGGAGTATTTCTTGTGTTTATTTGTCAGTTCTGAATAGTTCAAGTTGAATATTATAATAGGTTTAACACTACAGCGCTTAATTTTCGAGCGCTCATATTTTCACTTTTTTTATTTTAATCTCTTTGAATGACGTTTAGCTCACCAATTATTATTATTATTATTATTATTATTATTATTATTATTTAATTTTATTTATCATTTTTCATTTCAGCCGTAAATGTTTAATACAGTAGCAAATTTACCATGTGTCAATTGACCGCTTCGTTACCTGCGTGTCTTCTGCTACTGTCACCATTTCTCATAACTGATTATAGGGACAAATGAACATCTAAGGCCAGTAAATGCAAGACATATCAAATAGTAGGGTTATGTACGAAAAGCCAGTTGTTCGACATGTAAAACATTTGTATATGGTTCTTGTATAATCAAAAAGTGTCATATCAATATTTCAATGTGATAACTTTCTCTGCAATCATAATCCGTATTTGTATAACTTATGTTTTTTTGTACAAACAATTTGTTATTATATTGTTACAAATGTCTGAAACTAGAAGCTCGATTATTGCAGGATTTGAAACTGGTTCTCGGCTCAAAAGCCAATCATCACTACAGTCATCTGGTAAGTAAGAAATTTCATCGCAATGAATAATTTTTTATTGTTTTATTTACGGACGTTCTATAACAGCTCAGGTCATCAGGGTCCCATTCAATTCAGGGCGTGAAACGGTCGACAAATTTTGCTCAGAGGCCTCTCTTTCAGGCTTGAGCTTCTTTTTCGTGCCGTAAATGTACGACACGGGATCCACGGCTTTACTTCCCTTCCGAAGGAAGCCATACTTAGGATTTTTACGTCCGAAAAAATCCATCGGTCCTGGTCGGGTTCGAACCCGCGATCTTGGGTGTAGGAGGCAAGTATGGTAGGCACTACATCACCAGGACCTTCATGAGTCAGAAGAACATTTAAATATGATACTGAGCAGACACCAAGTACATATAAACTCACTCCGGAAGCTAAATGCAAACTGGATTCGAACCTAGTTTGCAATTTAGAAACAAAATCGTTCCCCCTTATCATCACATTGTACTAGAAGGCGATATGGAAACAATTCCAAAGTTTTCAGTGCGTAAAATTATTAAAAATTGATACCGTTTTAATGGAGGGAGGAAGAAGGAAAGTAAATTGTTGGGTTTTAATTAATTATAATTTAATAATGTTTGTAGAATCAATGAAGTTCTTCTTCTTCTCTCCCACGGCTATCGTCGGTAGATTGTTACCTTTTCAGGTCAACGGGTGGAAATATATAAGCAAAGTTCAAGACTGGAGATGACACTATTTATTTCCATTTGTCACTTGTGTAATATAAAGGATCCTTTTCTGTTGGGCGGTTTTTATTTCTCACTTCGCCTAACCGATTAATTGTCTATTGGAACACTCCCCCTCTTTCACTGTCTATAGTTCAAAATGACTTTGTTCTATAAAGTTAAAACTCACCCTCTCGGATCACAATCATCTACACTCCAAGACCGCTCGACTCTTTTCTTAACTTATGGCTCAACTATCACTGCCGGATTATTTCATTCTTTCTCTCCACCTTGACAACTCCACACTCACTGCTCAATTCTATCTCCCGCGATTTCTTTGTACTCCTGATAGCTTGAAAACCTAATCTTTTATCAAAAGTTCTCTCATCCGGTCCTTAGACCTTCTTTTCCCATTTCTACCATTATTCCACTTAAACATTTCTCCCTATTTGCCGAGTGCTGTGCATATACTTATTCTCCGATACCTGATTGGACCTTCCATAGGCCTTAACTTTAAGCATGCTTCCATTTTTCCATTTTGGTTCCTACAAGCCTGGATACCTGGTTTATTTCACTCTCATGAGCTATTGTCAAGTGTATTTTCTGGTTGAGTTCTAAACTGAGATTTACCTTTTCGACACAAAAGAATCAAATACAAAGGAATGACTGGCCTAACACAACACATTCACAATCTATCTACTCTGACTTCTTTATAATGTGTCTATCGCTAGGTTTTCATTTCTCACTACCCAGGAACTACACAATAGATACAATATAACTAACTAAACTACTAACATGAATATACATAAATTGTATACACTAATTGTAATACTAATTATAATATCTGTAATTGATTATGATAACACTTTGTAATGTTTTAATTAGGGACGACTCATTAATATTGCTTCAAAATGCGCAAAAAAATAGTAACGGTCAATGGTTCGCTAACGGGCGTTTTAGGGGGTACTTGAAGCTCGGGCGTTATAGTGCTAAGACATAGACTTGGCTTCAGAAAATGCACGACAAAGTCTTCTCAAGTACATTTTAACGCTAGAGAAAGAGGCGCAACAAATTCCAAGATGCTTATGACCTAAAGTTACTGGTACTGATTACTCTCAAACTTACAAAATGCCTAAACATGTCTTAAAATTACTAAAAGCAAAACTAACAACGTGTTTTTTGGAAAATAATATTAAATTTCCTACCAAGATCAACAGCCTTCTTTCGCATTTTGTAGATGACATCATACATGTAAAGAATAACAAACAGGTTTCATAAGCCTCACTTTCGCCTTTATCACACAAAGAACCGAGAAATTTGATACTGCAGCTAATGCCCGTAAGGCCCAAAGCTTGCAAATACTACAGATAATTAACGTAGCATTTCTCTCAAATCCCATTCTAATTAAGTTATATGTTTTTTTTTATAAAAATGCACTTTCGAAGTATTTTCGGAAACATTCTAGTGGTTCGGTTACTTGTACTGCTTTCACCGGGGTACACAATTTTGTTGAGATATTCGTAGTTTTCGCTATTCAGGTAAATGGATGTCGCTACAATGGCGCCAATTTTTTACTGAACATTTCAACAGAAGCGTAAGTTCCGACGACACGATAAGGAAACTTTTACAACAGCGACGAATGTGATTGCGGCATCTCTATACAGTTGGGGCGGTATTACAAAAAATAACAGTACTCACAAGTAACTAGAAAACTTTGTACCAATTATTGGCTTGAAATTTCCTACACATCGTACATTACCTGTTTTCTAGCCCGAGAAAAGAATTGTATATGGCATTGTGGGACCGTGCGAAGTAACTTTAAAATGAGCGCGCTAACTTCTAGCAAGGAATTTTGTTGTACCCTGAGTAGAACAGCAGTTTCTTTGTATGAGTAATCAATGAACTTCGATTAAGAAAAGTATAATATGCGAAATATTATTTTGGACAGAAACACTCAAACACCCAAAAAATAAAGTAAAGAAGAAGAGATGAAAGTTCCATTTGTTCTGACATCAGTAAAGCGACGGAAACTGCAGTTGCAGAAGGAGAAAGAAAAACAAGATAAAAAAAAAGGCTTAAGCTAGAAAAAGGAAAGAAAAGGAATGCTTCACAAATAAATGTGCCAAGTTACTATATGAAGCAGGAAGATGCAACACTTGCAATGTGTTTTAAATGCACAGGAACAAATTCATCAACAAAGAAGGACATCCAGCAAACTTAAACATGAAGTTCACCATATCATCATAGCAAGTCGACCAAGTTTGTTCCATTCTCAAGAATTTTTTGCAATACCATAAATTAACGGAACTGGATTTAACTTTCAGATTGCCCAAACTTTAGTTTGTTACAGCGAGGATATATTTCCCATGTTTTCGTTTAATTTAATAGTTTCGGCATATCTGACATACCCAGATATTTAAGAGTATTTTAAAAGTTTTGATGAAGGATATATAATTTTAAATAGGGTGCCAAGCACAAGGAAAATGATGCATATCTTTAACAAGAGTTAGTTATATTCAGTGAATAATAAAACGTTATTTGATATTTCCATGTGAATGACTTTATGTTGTGCATTTTAAACTCTGTTTTCAAGCTTCCATAAACAAAATTTATTCATTTATTTCTCGGAAATTATTTTTCTGGAAGTACAGTCAGGGCTAAAGTCTAAGTGGGTGATAGTGCTGTACATCAAAACAAGGGTCAAACCCATTATCTGAGGCCTTGCATGGTTCAGACTATGGGCATGGGGATGATTAATGTCATCGGCGAAAATGAATAGAAATTTGCCATATCTGTGAGGAGGAATGTACTGACTAATGCAAAGGAGGGAGAAATGTTGTCCTGAAGAAACGGCGGGTGTGTGGTTTGACGTCAGCCGAAATGCTTCTTTAGAGTCTAATCTGTTGATAACAGTGCTCACAGCTGCAACTGAGATCCCCAGTGTCAATGAAATGGCTCCCTGTTTCGTTGTATTGCTATTTGCCCGTTTCTTGCCCTCTGGTGTAACTTCTACTCTGTCCTTATCTTTTGGAGATGGCGAAACCATTCCTTTTACACTGCTTGATAATCTCGAGTTAAGAGTATTTTTCATCGAAAAGGGTAATAACACAGCGTCATTTAAAGTGCACACTACACTATTCTAGCTACTTGTTTCTCACATGATTCACTTCCTAGGTTTGACTGCAGTGAGCATCTAGACACAGGTCAGGTTTGTATTTGTATGAGAGGACTGGGTCTTAGTTAGTTGAATGGTGAAAATGAGTATGTTAATTAAAGTTCTATATTGCAAAGAGTTAAAATATTTGTCACGTGTTATATATGTATACTTAGTGCTATTTAAAAAAATAAATAAATATCTGCATGAACACTAAATTTTCTTTACGATCAGTTAAACAAACATTTCAATATTCCGCAATCTATTACTCTGGGTAATTTCACATTATATAACAACACCCTTTCTCGAAGGGGTGAGTTGCTAATTATCATGCCACAGTGAATGAAGTTGTTCCTTTTATACACAAAGATGATGCAACAGAGTAATTTGCTGATGTTTAAATATTTGACTGGTTCCATTAATATTTTAAGTCTTACTGTGGAATAAAGATCTTTGCTAACAGCATGTTACGACTGAAGATCCCCTTTGTTTGAACAGCAAACTGTTATTAAAACAATAACTTTTATATTGCCGTTTCTGAACATTTCAGCAAGAAGGTTTATAGTCTATGTCACTCTTCCTTTACGATGGAATAAAACCAGCTATTTTTTAAACTTTTCCTATAAATATGAAAGCTAGGAATAAAAAGAGAGCAAATAAAGCTGTTTATGACGTGTTCAATGTTTATAGTTGAAATTCAATAAGGTCAAGTACACATTTTTGAGATGTACAGATCTCAATAACATTGTTAATTAATGAATTACACCAGAACAATGTAATCTTAAAGCACTTCTCGCCCTCAGGCTTGCTCTTTTCCAGTATCGTTCTATTGTGCTCATAAATTCTGTTCTACCGTTTGGAAAAGTCGATACGCTTGTCTCTTACTCAGCGCAAACAGACCCTTGCCGCAAGATAGGATAATGTGACTAAAACAAAGAGAATACGCTGAAAGGGCATATTGTCAGTGGCCAGCCGAACCAACATTACCATATTAAAACATGTTACATTAAACTAGTTCGATAAATCTGTTAACTGTCAATTTGCTTATCGAATGGTTTTTCGGTTTATTATCAATGAGTATTGGTTGCTTTTTTATAATGAACTTTAAGTAGATTGTAAATACTTCTCTAATTCTTAGTTAAACTTACTTTTTCTTTCTTTTAACATTAGTTAACCTATATATATACTGCTATTCATTAAAATTGCAACGCCGATAAGAGACGCATTAAAATGATCCGATAATTTCAGAGAATGAACGAATATAACTCGTCGAAAATACGGTAGCAATATCAGCAAATGTATTAAGAAAGAATTGTGACATACCGAGAGTACAAGAAGTTGGTGCTCATGTTGGACGAAAAGAATGTGAGATCAGCGAATCAAAGTAGGACGAACACACAGACGTGAACGATCCCAATGACCCCGTCAAATGAGAAAACGGACATCATTTCCATGTGATTATTGTGAACACTTAACAACATGCTGCAATTTTAATGGCAGCAGTGTATTTATAGACTTAAATATTATTTTACTCAGTGTGTTGTGGGCTAATTAACCCATTCTTTTATAGGCTATTTTCATTATTATTTCAAATAACGTTATGTCTATGTGTTTTAGACAACACTTGTTTGCTGGTTAAACTTGTTATAATTTTATGCAAGACGCAGTGGCATAATTGGATAATATAATCTGAAAATGCGAACCGTTTAAATATAGACAAAAAAAAAGTTCCTACATAGATATATCTAGTAAATTTATCTTTATAGTTATAAAATTCTATATACATATTATAAATATATTTTATGCATGGGTCGTAGACCGTACATGCTTTTTAAGTAGGATACACAATTGGAAAGAGGAAAAAATAATAAAAATATAAAGCAATAATAATAAATATTTTTTTAAAAAATATGAAAAATGGTATTGACAAACACTTGTAACACTATTGGAAACACTTACATGCTATTTACAATTACAGTAGCTACAGTGCACTAGTTGGAAAATAAATTGCTTCAAGCTTCGTGCACTTTGGCTAGGAAAATGTCCACATTCAACCAGTTCGCAAACAGGTTCCAGCATGCTGATCGGTTCATGTGCAATCACCGACATTAAAATGAGGAATAAAATATTATTTTCTATTCGAGGGCAATAAAACTTTAGTGATTTCATTACAATTTCTCGCCTGTCTCTTTCTCTCTTTGTTACGGAGCGCTGGAGAAAACTTTCCGATGAAAACGACACGACCTGGTCTGTATTTTCTCCAAGAAACTTGATATCAATGATTTCTCTTCCAATTATTTTTAAATTAACAGATTTATACCACACTAAAGTTTGAAAAGAATTCAATTGCTGTCTTTTCTTTATTTAGGATTTTATAGAACCTAGCGGTAGACAGATCCATTGAAAACTTTATGAATAGCACATTTGAAGAAACTTATAAACTGTTCTTAATAATTCTTGCCTTATATTTATGGAGTTTGTGAAGTTTTATTTCTCATAAAAAGCGATTAAATATAATAAATATCGTAATTTAGGAGGGCTTTTATCTCGGAGACATTCGCATTGAAAAGAAACTTTGTTCCTTTCACAATAGCGTTACCTCTCTAGACATCCAAAATTATAGAGGATAAAGCCTTAAATGCTATTGTTACAGTTTATGACAAGACTGGGACTAATCTATATATATATATATATATATATATATATATACATGTGTGTTAACGCTCTACCACCGCAATTTTTTTTTTCCCAAAGCAACTTGTTATATAATGATCAATTAACAAACAGTTCAACGAGTTCATTATCAGCAAAAT
This sequence comes from Metallyticus violacea, assembly GCA_030762175.1. Classification (NCBI taxonomy): domain Eukaryota; kingdom Metazoa; phylum Arthropoda; class Insecta; order Mantodea; family Metallyticidae; genus Metallyticus; species Metallyticus violacea. The sequence continues at coordinate 1,346,032 of CM060841.1, read as the reverse complement.
TGGATCATTGGGATTGAGGTTAACGTAAAAGCGAAAGTTTAAAAATCGCTCTAGCGGCCCCAATTTTGGTTTTTTCTAAACAAAACTAGGTATATCATTGAAATGAAATATAAGAAAAATAGTTTCTGAAAATCAGCGAAATCAGACTATTAGGAATGGAGGTTTACCTGAAAGCCAAAATTTAAAAATCGCTCTAGCGACATCAATATTTTTTTTCGTAATGAAACTCGGTGTATTCAATTTAAATAAAAATAGTTTCTGAAATTTAGGGAAATCGAATCATTAGGAATGGGAGTACACCTTAAAACGGAATTTAAAAAATGCTCTAGCGGCACCAGTTTCTCTGCTCTAGCGCTTTGTAATTCACTTCACAAATTCGACTTGCTGAGGAATTCGCTTAGTTTAGGCAACTTGTAGGTAATCATCTTAAGCCACACGCTTCTATCCTGTTTGCTTTCATACGTAGGTTGTTTTACTTTTCAGTGCACTTATTTCGGCACATAGCAAGAAAAGTATTAATTGATTTATTATGGCAACAATACAGAAAATAAACACACACAACTCGCTCTATTTGGATTAGTTAAAAGCACTTCATAGTAACCTTAACCATGTAGTAGGATTCAGGAAAACTAAACTATACATCCAAGGGTTTAGCAGATGAATAATAAAATAAGGGGGAAAATACAAAAATAAAATTGAAAGTTCAGAAGTGAGGTTTATGAAAAGGTTATTAGGAATTTCTCTAAGTCTAAGAGATAGACATAAGAATGTAAGAAGTGGTAGGTGTGTCTTTAATGTTATATACACATTGCAAATATATTTTATGATGGGTACATGCTTAAATATGATACACAGTTATAAACAGGAACAAATAATAAAACAATATTACTAACAATAAAAAATAAATAATCTGTTTCAATTTTATTTAAAATAGAAAGAACAGTATTTATAGATATTGGAATTGAAAACTATTACATATTACTTATAATTGTACTGTTATTGCGTTCCGGCAAATAAATTGCTTCTAGCTTTGCGCACTTTGGCTAGGAAAATGCCATGTTCAACCAATTAATATGGTCCACAAACAGATCGCAACATGCCAATCTACCATAACTACCTTAAAAATGTTTTCTGGGAACCATATTTTTCTCAAGTGCTCCCAGTGGGTACATTCTGTCTGAATTCCTCCTCCCCTCCACAAAATGGGCAGATTCTGCTACCAGACATATCCGTCATTTTTGAACTTCCAATCTCCCAGTCTAAAATCAGGTCATTCCTTTCTCCCTAGAATAAACATACATATCTCTTTACCTCAGGTTAATTTCATTTCATTTATTAGGCTCAAGGAGACTTTCGTGTTACGCTTTGCCTCCGTTTCCAGCCTGCTGATATCTTCTAGCCTTGTTCTAACCTTCTATCACACATTTTTATTGTTTTCATTGCCTCTTTGCCATATTTAAACTAGACCATTTCCTTTGAGTCCTATTTCACCTCTGCAGCCCAAAATTTTGGAGTTATATTTAGAATCTGGTGTCTATAATGCTTAGCGCGAAATGTTGACTGGCCTAGTCTTTGTTGTTAATTTGGTTTATTATATGGACGCTCTTTAGCATCTCAGGTCATCAGCTCCCATTAAATTCAGGGCGTGAAGCAGCCGACAAATTTTGCTCAGAGGTTTGAGATTATTTTACGGGACCCCAGGGCTTTACTTCCCTTCTGTAGGAAGCAATACTTACGTCCGAAAAAATCCTTGTACAGCCAGAAGAAAAAGAAAAAATAAAGGGGAAAAAATAAATACCTATCCCATACATTGCAGGGTGAAGCCAACAAACCTGTCATACATTATTTAAAAATTACACATTGTTGGTAAAATGTCATCAAACGGGGATGTTACAGAGCGGAAAGTCTACAAGAATGAAAAATGCTGTTAAAGTACGGCCTTGTGTATTTTGATAAATTCAATAGATAATACAATATATATAATATATTTATAATGTGAATTCCTCTATATGTTTTCTTCCTTAGTGTGTGATAAATGCTATACAATTTCAAACTTTGACCGTGCTCTTTAGTTTCCGTCTGTTATGTTTTATTAAAAACTCTCTAAATGACAACATAACAAAGTGAGCCATCTCCACGGAAATTACCCTCCCCTTTTTGCTTCTTTGTGTTTACTTTAGGAACTTGAAGATTAAATTAAATGGAGTATTTAACCGTGCAATAGACAGACGTGTCAGAAATATTCAATGTCAAACTTAATGTTGGTAATTACTAACGCAGAAGAAGTTTCTGCAATCTGATATTTCCTCTGTCAGAACCGGGTAAGAGTTGTTAAAGTTTTGGGTTTATTTCTTTTCTCATTATTTCATTGCGTTTGCTCTCTTCGTTCTTATTTTCACAATGTTTTGTCTCCTAATTTGACTGAATAGGACAATCCCATTTCTTCAGGAAAACGAGTCATTTGCACTCTGTAATCTTGAAAGGTGCTCCTAGAAAGACCTTCTCTGACTCAATAAATTGAAAGGGTATTTCATGTCTCTTGCTTTAATTAAAGATGCTTTCTCGTCCTGCCTAGTTATTTTAGCAAGTAGCTGCACGACCTTTAGTTCAATAGAGAAGTTACACAGGGTGTAGGCGATATTTGTGTTGAGAAGTTACACAGGGTGTAGGCGATATTTGTGTTGAGAAGTTACACAGGGTGTAGGCGATATTTGTGTTGAGAAGTTACACAGGGTGTAGGCGATACTTGTGTTGAGAAGTTACATAGGGTGTAGGCGATATTTGTGTTGAGAAGTTACACGGGGTATAGGCGATATTTGTGTTGAGAAGTTACACGGGGTGTAGGCGATATTTGTGTTGAGAAGTTACACAGGGTGTAGGCGATATTTGTGTTGAGAAGTTACACAGGGTGTAGGCGATATTTGTGTTGAGAAGTTACACAGGGTGTAGGCGATATTTGTGTTGAGAAGTTACACAGGGTGTAGGCGATATTTGTGTTGAGAAGTTACACGGGGTGTAGGCGATATTTGTGTTGAGAAGTTACACGGGGTATAGGCGATATTTGTGTTGAGAAGTTACACGGGGTGTAGGCGATATTTGTGTTGAGAAGTTACACAGGGTGTAGGCGATATTTGTGTTGAGAAGTTACACAGGGTGTAGGCGATATTTGTGTTGAGAAGTTACACAGGGTGTAGGCGATATTTGTGTTGTATTTCTCCATGCAATTTTTGAAAGCTAAAAAAAGTTTACTTTATTTCGTTCAAGAATTTGTTACGAGGGTCACTATCTAATTATTAGACAGGAACATTGACCGCCTATAGGGAAAGCAGCAATGTTGTTGAGTGAAAGTGTTTCCATGGTAGCAGGCAGAACTTTGTTGTGTTATTCATTTTCCTGTTTTTATGTTTTAAGTCTGAAAAGTGTGAACGTTCTTGTAAGTGCAATGGAAATTAAGAGTGTGCATTTTCGTGCGATGATCTTGTTCGATTTCAAATGTGACTTAAATAAACAGTCACTTCAGCCTTTAAGGAAAGGGGGCTTTCGCGAACTGCTCTCCTTCACTGCTACTATGTTTTGCTGATTTGGAGCATAAAGAGGGGGCAGCGATCTCTTAAAGATGAATAGAAGAGTGGTAGACCAACAACAGTAGTGACTGAGAAGAACTTCACCTCTGTGGAAACAATGATCAGGGAAGTTCCAAGACTAACCTACAAGGACATTGAGCTGGCATTGGCGATTATTTCGCCGAGTGTTTCAACCATCCTTCATGAGCACCTTCGTGTAAAAAAAAAATTCTCAAGATAAGTACTCTATAACTTTTCTGAAGCAGAGAAGCTCCACAGGGTATGTGTTGCCAAGAAATGCGGCAAAGGAAACCTCGCCCTGTTGTAACGGGTGACGAAAGATGGATATGTCAGCTTTATCTAGAAGTAAAACATCAGTCCTCCATTTGGGTTTTCTGTTGACCACCGTCAAAGTCAAGAGGCCAAGGAAAATGGTTGCCTATTTCTTTTCTACAAGTGGCCACATTGTGCTCGAAAATCGTAAAATTATTACTGGAAAATGGTACACAGAAATTTTCCAACTGAATCACTTTATCGCCGGGACTTGCATTTGCCTTTTCAGCGTGACCAACTCTGTTTTTCGTGAGCATGAACCGATTAGTCGCAACAAGCAACAATCACACCACAAATTGGAAAAAGTAAAAAAATAACTAACCACTTCAGACTATCGACTATCACAAATGGTGCAAGCTAGAATTATGAAGATTTTCTTCTATAATATTAAAAGAAAACGCAATGCATAAAATTAGTATTGTTAAATCTCTATTTTGTTTTTTAATTGATATTGGCACAAAAACTGATTAGTAGTAATCGATGTTCGTCTTTTTCTGATTATTTACGTATTTATAAATGTCAGTTTATGCAATTATTAATATTTTGTAGCGCTACTTTCGAGAATTTATCAGTAATCTCAAAACATAGTGATATTGCATGTAATAATTAAATTATTGTGTTTTAATTTCTTAAACTCATCATTTGTTTCATTATAAAAAAAATTGAATTTACATCACAGATTAATATCTAATTAACTGCAAGTAACGTGTGCTCAGATGCTGTTAGCATTCCTGAATATTCACTATTTTGTAATCTAATGTCCACATCTAGTCCAACATACTAAGAGTTTGTTTGTAATATTGAATTTATTCTTACGTAATGGGTTTTTAAGGTACCAGCTCTTATGAATTTCTAAAGGAACACTACGCAACAAAGTTAGTAAAAGTTATGAAAATATACATCATAATATTTTGTTATTTATATTTCAAAATTCCTTTGAAATTTTAATTAGACATTAATTTTGAGTACTTAATTTGTTCAATATTAAGAATGATTGGAAAGTTTAAGTTCAGTGGCATATATAGTCATTTCAGTTTATTCCAATGAATTTAAACAAACATTTATCATTAATTATTGATAAGTTATATTGGCATTGTTACATTGTTGATATGAAAAAACTGTAAGTAAAACGAAATAATTTAAATTTTCCTGTCAAGTTTATTCTTATCACTGAAGTGTATTGAATTCATTGATTTGTCTTGCTTTACTGTAAAATTTTCATCTTTTTAAAAATACTTTAGTGAGTTCTTGAAAGTATAAAAAGCAAAAGAAGCAAGGATATAAAAATGCTGCAGGCAATTTAGTTACGTGTGGGGTAAATATGTTACCAATTATAGAGAATATCGATTTAGTAGAAATTTAAAACAAACATACTTGTCCTCTCTATTTCTTATCATTGGAGACCAAGACAAACACTGATCTCCATATAATTATGTTGTAAATCTTATGAATTTAACCTAAGTATGTGGTCAAATGGCAAGCAAAGTCCCATGTCCATTGATTGGAGAGAACTGAGCCACGTGATGTCATGTGACAGTTACATGTTTGAACTGGGGGTGAAACTTGTTCTGCGCATGCGTCAATGATTGTTATTCTTACTTGACTAATACATTGCGGGTTTTCAAATATATATGCATACATAAATAAAGAGAATATTGTTTATCTAGATTGTGCATTTTCATGGAACCCGTGCCACATGATAACAACTTGCCAATCCCATCACCACTATAACCTATCTAGGAAGTAAAATTTACAGAAAGTATTACTAATTCAGTATCCGATTTCATTCCTGAAACTAAACTCAACAGCTACGCGAAGAATTTTAATTACATAACAAAGATGCACAACTCTTAGCTTTGAGGTTACACCAGTGAAATTTGTAAGCAACAGGATTCAAAATAAGTGTTTTCAAAAAGCGGTATGAATGCTTTTCTCCATATTTTGAAAGTAAGAGTACCATGTGTACATAACTCAGATTTTTGTAAGATAATATTTGCACAAGAAAAATAATAGAAGTTTCACATAATTAGAAACCATGTCGAACTTGTTAACTTGTTATTGTGTGTGTGTCTATTTCCTCAGCAATTGAGACAATATTTACAACATGTACATTCTTACAGTTGTTTCACATCTAATCTATAAGTATTCGTTTAAGTTCTCATTTAATGGTTTAATTATAATTAAATAATTATTAGACAGCTATCAAAGACGTCTGCAGGTAGGTTATTCTAATCGTCTGTTTAAGATCGAAAATTTCCCTGTCCTCTGTTGCCTTCTTTGAATTTTTAATGTACGATCTCCCCTTAAGAAACATGATGATATATAAGGTGCACAAAGTCTGTCAAGCTGCCAAGGATTGTGATTCCAAGTCCTTTGCATCCTTTCACGAATTCAGCTGCTGTTCTCTGCACCCCCTCGAGAGATTGTGTTCGGTTTTTCACATAGAGATTCCAGCAATATGCTCCATATCCCATTATCGGACCTGTGAATTCTTTAATGCTTTACAACCAGGGATGTTGTTAAATGTATTTTAAAAACCAAAACTTTCGCTGGCTTCTACGGCCTACATTATCAGTGGACTGAGTGTACGTTCCTGAAGAGGCAGAGGTAGAGAACCTTAGAAGTGGAAAAGGATAAGAGTTTTGAGATAGCAAATGTTTGTTAGCTAGTGACAAATTACATTACTTGTTTATTTGAAAATCTCTATTTGGTTATGTTATCTGGGCTCCGCTCTATTTCTATGGTCTCTCTCATAGCCAGACGAAAACATTCGGTTTTTTTTTTAAATTATTGACATTTTTTTTAAGTTTTGTTCCATGGCAGGTCTGAATATCATGTTTTGCAATCACATATTTTTCTTGCTGATTAAGGTAGGCCGATTTATGTCAGACCGAAAGATTCATTAAAACTCGACTGGAAGAGTATACGTGACTTTTGCGCTTTAATCAGCCAGAAAAAGCTTCAATTGCGGAATATTCCATTGAAAACTTGCCATGGAATAAATTAGGGGAAAAAAACAGAAGTATGAGCAAAAACAACCGGCTCTTTTAATCTGGCTAGGAGACAGGCATTAGAAATAGAACAGCATCCGGATAATATAAACAAAGACAGAGATTTTTCAAGTAACAAGATATGGTATCCGTTACCTGTCAACAAAAATATGTACTACAACTCTCCCACCACTGCTATCCCTTCCCACTTCTAACAGTTCTGCCCCTGTGCCTCTCCTGACACAATCTACTGATGATGTTGGCCGTAGCAGCTAGGAAAAGGTTTGTCCTTTAAAGTCCATTAATTATACTAATAACCAAGGCAAAATACCATGGTAATGAGCAATTTTATTAAGAAGAAACCTGTATGTTAATTTTCTGTTTCTTAGCACTCTCATAACAAAATGTGAAACTTTCCAAGTTTTTCACGCTACACTCGGTCCACCCATTTCAGTTTTTCGTACTCGTACTTTTTAATGTCATTATTGATACTGTAAGCCCGTAGAAACATAAACATGCACATGCAAGCGGCTATAAAAGAAAATCTGAAAACACAAGCACTGCAGTTGGGTGCACGGTGAGTCACGATATGGACTAATGCTATTTTTACACACACATGGTGACTCCTAAAGGAGAGAGAGAGAGAGAGAGAGAGAGAGAGAGTGTGTGTGTGTGTGTGTGTGTGTTTTTCCTCCGGTGAAAGGTGCAAGTTGCCTTGTTGGGTAGCTTGCTGCTTTCATGGAATGATAGCAGTCATTTTTAGTTTCCCAGTCAACAGAGCCAATTGGAATAAATTAATGAATTGGGCTTCCATTTTATTTCTGTCGATAATTTCAAGTATTATTGTTTCCTGCTCTAAGACTACCATGGGTGACCCAGGTCGTTAAGGCATAGGGAGGTCTGGGGTTCGAATCCCACCATAATCGTCCTCCCTGACTGGGGTTCTTTCCAGGCTTTCCCCAGTCCTCATAAATGGCAAATGCCGGAGAGGTACCCTAAACTTGGGCCTGGAACGCTTCTTGCCTTTAAAAAAATACCATTCCCAATATATCATTTCATTTCATGTATCAACAGTGTTCACCGTCTGTGGTACCTCAGCAGTAAAAACTCCACTTACAATTCCTGCCCTACTTGCGGAACTGTATTTTCCATGGCTGAAGTCAACATTATTTCTCGTAATTGATGAAATTATAACATTACGTGCATTTAAAAACATAAAGGACACAATCTGCAAAATGTCTACCCATGTAAATACCTTGCACACAAAGGGAAATGCCTGAGAATAAATGCAAGGGAAAATGTATCTCGCACCCATGAGGCAGAACAATGACGTCACAAGTAGTTTTCGAAACATTTCCCGCCTGTTTTCAATTACCTGTTACAGGACATGATATTTTCTCCTTTGACTCCATAGTTTCACTCCCACAATTCCACATGCATCCCACGTGCATCATGGGAAACAAAACAAATGAGTTGGGTGAGTTATACTCAAATATTGCTCTTTTTCCGAACCCTTCCCCGAATCAAGTTTATGTGCAAATGTAAAATGTTTATCATATGCAGTACATTGTCGTGTATTGCAATAGAAGACCCACTTTCTCCTACCACTCGGTTTAAATTTTCATAATGTTGGCTCTATTGTTAACATAAAACTTTTATGAAAGTCTCGTAAAGTTTAAAGCAGGCTCCACAGCAAACAACACAATACGGCACTTCAAGTAACTTTTTAAAATAAATTTATCATTTTATTGAAGTTAAATAATGCACTGTCGGTCGTTATGATGCCTGCGATTAATACAACAATATCTCTTGGCTTGGCTATGGTATAGCCGGCCGTTAGCATAAGAGCATCTGTAGTATTATATACAATAATGAACAAATGGATAAATGTTTCACGTTCAGATAATCGCATTACTTGTATTATAATACCAAAGTGTCATATTGCACAACTTCTAGTTTTTGCCTAAAGAGAAATATTTCAATATTAAAAATACGTTGATTACGCTATAAAAGGATATGTAATTGATATTCCCTTGCTAAAAACTAAAATGGAATCGATTTCCCTATAGCAATTGCTGCATCATTTAATTTTGTCCCCGTTTCCGGCGGAACCGTTTCTCTAATGTCATTTTTGCAATCTACTAAATGGATGGAAGCAATTTGGAAAGTAGGGAGGTGCGCATTCGAGTCCTAATTTTGCACGCCAAGCGGCTCCTTGGCGCAGTGGACATAAATTACACCAGGTAGAGTCAGTGGCTTTAAAAAATAGATCAGCATGGCCGTAGGTAATAAATAACATGTATTTCAGTTACGGATTGAAAGCGTGATGATTATGAAGTTGGTATATTATCAGTATTGTATTTAGTATATGTATTCTGTCATGATTCATGTTTCAATAAACGAGAAACACCGCTATTGAACACGAGAGTTAAAGAAACACGGAATACGGCTAATAAAAAGTCAAAGATATCGGAGAGCGCTGTAATTATTTATGATACAAGTAATTAAACCGGTATTTTATTTTCTCTGCTCAGTTTTAAAATGCATAACATGCTCTATATTAAGACAGCCGTGCGTTATTTATAAATAACTAGATAATTCAATGATATATTTAAACGTTTGCTTTCCTGAACTACTATTAACATCGTTTCTCAATTTTATTTGCAGTTGATAACCGTTAAATTAGGTCGTTCAATGTTTATTAGGGTTTGAAAGTGGAAATTCGCTTAATTTTTAAGCTATGTACTCTTGTTGACGCAAGGCACAAATAAAAATAAAGGGCTGTCGATAGATAATGAAACAACACGTTTTTATCGCTACGTTCGATATAAAACAAAAATGTCATTAATTTGTTGGAAGGTGTAGAACTTTGCCTTTCAACTTTTCATACCTGGAGTGAGGAAAGTTGTTCAATGAGCGCAGATAATTCGGCGAATTTGTGCGCGAGGAGATTCATCTGCAGTCATTACAATATATAAGCTACGAGCTAGAGCTTAACACCAGTTCATTAGGCTGTAATACCCAAAATTTGTGTGTTGACTAGTATGTGTTAATTTTTATTAATAAATTAAAATATTTTCCCATTGACTGACTGACGTAATAACCGATCACCAATAATACGGTCGAAGGCTCAGCCTCCCTTGCGCAGGCGCAGTATTGATTTTCCAAGTCACTATCAGGGAGAGGTGAAAGTTTTTGTTCCTGTGTAGCCTAGTCTTGGTTTCAGCCCATTTGATTATCTCTGCGCTCTTCTGGGATTTTATAGAATGTGCAACCCAGAAGATATCAATTTAAAATATAGCATTTTGCTTATTGTAGGTGTATACAATGACATATTTATTTTATTTTAATAGTAAATGACGCTTATTGTTTTCATTCTTAAATAATATTCTATTTTACGCGGAACCGTATGATAGGTTAGTAATTCTTCATTTACACTTTTTCTACCTAATAAGGACAAGAGGATTGAGCTTATATAAACGTGATTCATAGAAAAACATTTTGTATTATTGCATATCATTTAATCACGCATATGCGCCGACTACGGGGTATGGAGGGCATATGCTCCTCGAGGAACTCGTCGCCGGAGAAGATTGTTTTCCTTGTAAATGGATTTTTTTTAGATTAAGCTAAAGGAGCGCATTACATCAAGTGATAATTTCATATTATAGTCTTGGTTGTATTATTTAACGCTGTTATCACGATAGGCGACGGCGGTTTCGTTTGTTATAACATAAGCTGCAGAAGTTGGAGTACATTGTTGGCAAAAATACCATGTGTCTTTTAGCGCATTCCGAAGGAATGGCTACTGCAGTTGTACTTGCCAATGATAAGATTTTTGAAAATTTTCTCCAAATCTCCATCGTATCTATTTTCTAGGCACCAGAAATGACAATGGAAGAAAATGTATTTATAATTATATGTATGTATTAACACTCTAGCAGCCGCGAGTTTGACTTTTTCTCAACAAAACTTGTCATATAACGACGAATTAACAAACAACTTATCGAGGTTGTTAATCAGAAAAATTGTACAATTAAAAATGGGGATTAACCTATAGCGAAATTTTCAAAATCGTTCTAGGTGCCGCAATTTTTGTTTTTTCTCAGCAAAACTCGGTATATTGAAATAAAATAAGAAAAATAGTTTCTGAAAATCAGCGAAATCGGATCATTAAGTGTTCACACTTCCGCATAAACTGAAATATGATTGAGGAAGTTTAAGAATGAGTTTTAAAAATAATTAGCAATAAGTGTTATTTATTGTTAAAGTAAAATAATTATGTCATTATATATTAACACAATACACCTACAACAGGCAAAATGTTATGTTTTAAATTGAGATCTGCTGGATTACACATTCTATAAAATTCCAGAAGAGCGTAGAGATAATGAAATGGGCTGAAACCAAGGCTGGGCTACACAGAAACAAAAACTTTCACGTCTTTCTGATTGTGATTTGGAAAATCAATACTGCGCCTGCGCAAGGGAGGCTGAGCCTTCGACCGTATTATTGAAGGTCGGTCATTATGTCAGCGGTTAGTAGAAACCAGGAAATATATGTAGAATTTAATACGAATACAATTTAGTAAAGTAAAGCTTTTAATAGACAATCAGAACTTACTTCTGCACAGGCCTCGTATGAAAGTATTTGCTATTCCGCTTATGTAACCAGCTGTGTATATTTTACTACAAATTATTGTCTTTTTTCATTATTTTACTTTCAACTTTCTCAAATTTTCTTTACAGCGAAGCTCAATTTAATCTTTAATTTTAACTAATATACATATTTTATTTTTAAATCTATCATTGCTTTTGCAGCCCAAAAAGTGATAATAAATTTAATATGAAACTTCCCTAATTTGGGGGGGTCTCAATTTGCTGTAGATGATGATTCTAGTGTATTGTATTTAATTTCGTTACACAATAAACTATAAATCATATTCTCTTTTCTGTCTCCTTTTAAGAGCTGAGGAGTTAAAGTAAGATGCAATCATAGTTTAATAAATACTACAATAGAATCCCCTGTCTATCTAACTTTTGCTGTGCTTAGAGTTTCGACATGCAGAACATTATAATGTTATATAAATAAAAACGTCCGTTTTATATAAATTTTATCTCTTGTAACAAATTCTTACTTTGCTTGTTTATTTTTATTCTTTTGTGCATAGCTTGAGTAAGGCCCAATTTTTAAGAAAGGACTTTTATGTAGACAGGACTTAAGAACGCAGGAAAGCGCCCTCTAATTTCTCCCTGTCTACCCTCTTTCAGAACGGACGCCATTAGTTCACGTCAGGAAGTCGAGAGCTGTTGAACCAAACTGGGAAGCTAACGTAATCTTTTCGGCAGAATCCAATTTTTTACTTTAAGAAGGAATAGTTTTCAAGCCTACTTCCTTTAAGCCCCAAAATTTTTCAATAAAACTCATCACAAAAAAAAATAGACTTTGCAAAAGTAAATAAAGTAAAATCATAAAAAGCTTATCCTTAAAACTGTTTGAATCTATGAATTTGTGCCTGTCAAGTTCTTTAGTTTCAGAATATCAAGATATTCTCTTGTTATATATTATTTAAACTAATTAGAAGCATACCACAATAACTGCTTATTCCCATTTTGTAAGCTATCTTGGCTCCTGCTAAGTTAAGCATCACGCACTGTGTTCTATTTGAAAACTGCATGCTTTCTCCATATTTTGTTTATATTTTAATGTCCATAAACTTATGTAATGAATAAAATACAAGAAAATGAAAAATGTAAAGTAAAGCATATGCCTAGGTAAGTTAAAAATTGCTCATGATGAGGTTTTGTGTGTAGTTAACCTTACACTATAAAATTTCGCTAAATGTTTATAAAGTGTTCTATCTCGTTCTATAGAGAGTTTGCTTCATGCTTGATCCGAGAAAGCGGGCGGAAGGAAGCCGGCAGAGCGCGAAATAAACAGCGGCATTCTATAGTAGGCGAGAAATTACCTTGTGACTGACGTTTCTGCTGCCACGTGGCCGCGCCAGCACGTAACCACATCCCGTCACTCACTGTCCGTCTCCAACGGCTGCACTCCAAGATCATCATCTTCTTCTTCCTGCACTCCTCTTCATTGTCGATTTCCATTCCATTTCATTATGTTCACTATCACCCCCATTAAATCACTGGAACCACCCAGTTATTATAAAACGTTCCACTACTTCTTCTACAATGTCTTCTTCTTTCCACGCATTCTCTTGAAAACGCGTTGCTACTGCGTAATTTCCCGATCATTCTACCTCGTTAATCTGTGCCATGCACACAATCGTAGTTTTATTTCACTAACTGTTACAGTAGTTGCTCAACCTTCGGCATTCACATGCACAAATTCTTCCTTTTAGTGTCTGCTCTTATAGACATCTACAGTGAGTCGGTTATTTTTATAACCTGTATTTTTAATGCATCCTACACGTAATCATACGCGGTAAGACCATAACTTGTGGGTCATAAGAAATTAGAAATAGTCATCTTCAAAAACTTCCATATAGCCTCCAAAGAACAATGGGTAGCATGAACTGTGGCAGAATCTTGTTGAAAATGTGCATATTGTCTCTCATGATCAATTAGTTGCTCAAAAGTTTTGGGAGTATTTGCAAACGATACCTCTCCGAATATACGGTATCTTGAAAAATATAGGGGCTTAAATAAACGTTATCTTTAAAAAACGGTATTTTAAAAAATTAATATATAATATTCGACATGCTGTTACAGCACATAACACACCTTTCTTTCCATCATGCAGAGGAAATTCCTGAATTATTCGTGGATTTTCTGTGCTCCAGAATCTACTGTTCTTTTAACATACGTAGCCACGTAAATTAAATAATGATTCATCAGAGAAACTTATTAAATGTGGATCAATAATACCGCCATAAATGCTCTGTAGAACCCAATTACAGAAATTCACTCTACTTTCTTTGTATTGTGGCCATAATTCTTGGGATATAGTAGCTATGTAAGGTTTCAATATGGACTGCAGTTTTTGAAACGCCTGCTTCTTGTGTTACACGACGTAAAGAATTATTAGAAGAACGTTCAAGTGAGGCACCAATATCATCCAGCTTTTTTTCTGTTAGAACCCTAGGTTTAGAGATCGGCGATCCCATTTCTTTAAATCCATTAACAAGACTTCTAGCTGTATCTCTGTTTCCAGGGAATCTTTCTACAAACTGCGTATGGAATTGCTCTCAATAAAGTAGATTACGGCTGCTCCTCAAAAGGATACTTGTCCTCATCTGTTTGGATGTACATAAATATTCGTTGTTGTAGAGAAAGTTTTTCAGCTGGAATTTCATTATCTAAATAAATAATTTGATGCACATGCAATTTGAAAGAAGTACATAAGCAAACGCGTCTTCTAACATTTCTAATTCTACAAAGCAACGACCTGTAACATGCAGCCCGCCCAACACATTCTGTTGTCAACATCTCAATCTGTACTAAGCATTTACTGGAAGCTGAAGGAAAATAACGCATCTATAATGACGCTACTGCACCTGCCTCTTAGCGCCCACTTTCTCGGATCAAGTGATTCGAACTCTCCATATTGAGCACAAGGCTAAAGAAGAGCGTATGGCTTGCCGAGTTATCTTAATACATTAGCATGTAGTGAAAAAAGCGAGGTGTCGGGAGTTTTCATGTGTATGATTCATATGCATTTACGGAGTAGACATGCGGGTTTAACTCTGTACCACGGAAGCAAACGAGAAAAATATAAATCGAAGAAAAGAATGTTTATTGAAAGAACATATCAAATCCGCGCTCCTATAAATGAACACTTCGCGAAGTAAGAGTTTCAGTATTTACTTGCATGCATTTAACTGTATATTATAGATTAGTTAGTATTTCAAACTTTGGTCTCAAGCATCCCATTGATGTACTAATCATCTATAATCATATAATTTGTTGCCCTTTCTATTAGTGCCGCTTGATGCATTTTAGGAAAATTAAATTAAGTTGTCCACTTCTATTGAGCCTGCTTTTAAATAACTACGAACCATACCTAATATAAATGCTTATTCCTAATAAAAATGTATTAGCGCAATTAGAGGCTAATTGGCGTGCTGGGATCTGTTTGCGAACCACGCTAATTTGTAATATATTTCCTGGTTAGAACGAAACAATGTGTTTCAATTCGTATATCTGTAAATGCCGTTCTTCATATTATAAAAAATTGAAAAATGTTTATTTATTATAATTGTTAATATTACCTTGTTTTTATTATTGGTTCCTCTTTCAAATTGCTAATATTAAAGCATATACTGTCTACGATCCATGCATAACATATATTTGTAATGTTTACGTAGAATTTATAACAATAAAGATACACCTACTACTACTACTACTACTACTACTACTACTACTACTACTACTATTACTACTACTACTACTACTACTACTACTACTACTACTATTACTACTACTACTACTACTATTACTATTACTACTACTACTACTACTACTATTACTACTACTACTACTATTACTATTACTATTACTACTACTACTACTACTACTACTATTACTACTACTACTACTACTACTACTACTACTACTACTGCTACTACTACTACTACTACTACTACTACTACTACTACTATTACTACTATTACTGCTACTACTACTATTACTATTACCACCACCAAATATTTGAATGGCAATTCTGGAAGAAACTTATCAAGAAAGTTTTGAATAAATTTCAACCCTCATGGTAAGATTATTTGTGTTTAAAATAGCGTTTGGGGTAAAAAGAAAACGCGTGGTTCTAGAGTTAGCTGTTTAACCACAAGAAGGGAAGAATTTAAAAAGCGACATAGTAATGGATGCAAAACACCGCGTAAGGCGAACAAGTTTTTAACTAAATTTCTGTATTTCTTTCTGTAAATTTTAATTTGTTATATTTGAAGAATGGTTTTGATACTCCCTTCCAAAATTTTGAAAATTATTAAAATAAAAATATTAACATTAATTTTTATTTTATTTCTAGAAGTTTTACCAGAAATACCGAGGAAAAGATATCACTATGAAATGTTTGGCTTAAAGTTATATTTTGTCAAATTAAAACTGTGAGGACCAAATAGCATGAACTCAAGAGTAACTTGATTTCTAAATATTTACATTTTTAAGGAAGCTATATTTCGATGCTCGACGGAACAATCTAATCTACCTTTTCTGCAAGTTTTTGTTATTCCATTTCCATGAATTATTTACAAAATGTTTCTGCAGCTGTTATAAAAATTTCAGCCGCTCAAGTTTATATTGTATATTATCGTGGTTTTTCCCTCATTAGTTTTCTATAATTAACTGTTGAACGTTGAAACAAAACTCGTACATCCCGCATTACTACAAGCGCCACCCACCCACCCACCCAATGCAAATCAGTGTAGCAAATATAAATGAAATTAGTGAGGGATTTTCACGTTTTATTCGCGCGGATAATAGAATGAGCACTTGTTGGGGACGTTAATAAGATTGATAGTATATCAATTATTGCATTAGGCACAACAGTAACCCACCATGAGAAACACAATTATCCTGTACAAAAGCCGTGAAATTGCTAGAATCTGGGAATTTCTGTCTAAGTTGATCTCACAGATGTGGAAGAAAAATACAGAAGTTATAACCTCTCCCTTACTGTACATTGCATGACATCTTAGTTTTGAAAACAATTTTGAGTTTAGTAATAGCGTTTGCGATTACAAATTTGGAGGTCGAATCCCGACCACATTTAACTGTCTGGGTAAGGTCTTTTTTGGAGTTTTTCCTTACCCTGAGAAGGTGAATGCCAGGTAGCTTTAAGGCGCCTGGGATTCTGAAATCATTTATTTGTTTCATTTCAATCCATTCATAACTAGACTTACTGTTACAGTATTTACAGACATCGCGAGAAGACCACGTAGAAAAGAAAATAAACAGAACATTTTGAACCCTATGCCTTTATTGTAACTTATGTTTTTCCTTAACTTAAAATGTAAGTAAATATAATTTCTTCAGAACAAAATAGTTTTCGTTATCAAAAATAAAACATTTGCATAAAATTGTTATATTTTGGCTCCAGGAGATTAATTTACAATGTTTTTTTTTTCACTTAATGATATTAAACCATTACGTTATTTGATCATGTGATACCCGTGCGCTTTCATTCCTTAATACTCCTATTTAACTTTCTCTGAACCTCCATCTCTTGCTTTGTATACCTGATCCAAATATGGCTTTACTTCATTCACCGTATCTGGAACTCTCTTCGCCTTGAAGTCAGACTGTCAGATAATAATGCAATTAAACTGTTATCTCCTCAACCCTTAGGAATCACAATGTTAGTTCCTCTTCTTCTCCCCTACACTTTAACACGATAATTCCTGAAAAACAAGTAGACTTGTAATAACAATATTTTTATTAATTCTTTAACCTTGTTACAATTTCTTGGTACTTCTGGTACTACCAATACAATATATCTATTTTCTAAGGTTTGTCTTCAACATCTATGAGTTTTAGGAATTTGTTGCTATATCACTTCATGAAAATGTTCGTACATTCGGGTTTTGAGCATTCACTTTTTAAAAATTGCAAAAATAGCTTCCTCTGGATGCAAAGCCATGCTGTAAAGTCCCAGTGCTATTTGTAATATTTGAATTTTTACCTCTAGGAGATTATTGCTCTGATGTCCTGGTTATTTTTACGGTCATCATATCTGCTTTATTTTCATACAGAAGAGGGTTCATCTCTAAGTCTAAGGCAAAATTTAATCGTGCAATTTAATGTCCTTGCCATAAAGGTTATGTTCTGTTACTTTTGTAAATCTCTTAGTATTCCATAGAACCCTAATTATTGTACAGTATTACAGTGTAAAAAGTGTTGGCCGGTCGCCCAAAACCTTATTACTTGTACACGTATTGCAAAAACTTTGTATAAAACTCTCCTTGGGTTTCAGTTCACTATGGTATTGCTGCTTTGAACCCTTCATTGTTGTCAATTTTGAGTGAAAATCACGCCTTACGATGGGGTTTAGAAAGTTCTCTTCACCTTTGTGAAAGCAGTGTGTAGACATGCATTGTCATAACGAAACAAAATTCATAATGGCAGCATTCTGTGCCACCGCTTCTGAATGTCAAGTCTTAGCTACGATAACACTTCACAGCGCATCTTGACGCTGATGACCTGAGATGTTAAAGAGCGTCCATAAATAAATAAATTAAAAATCAGCGCATCTTGGCTCCATTTAATCCGCTAGAAGGACTTCCTTTAGTCTCAGAAAACAATAACGATAATCTTTGGTGCTGACAGAAAGATTGACCTTCCTTGTTCGTATTACATTTGGCTATAAATTTCACTCAATTCATGGTGAATTTCACAAGCATTTAGGCTTTAACCCAACCACTGATACGTTTGTTAATTTTTTGCAGTAATGTTCTGAAAAGAAAAGAGAAACTCTCATATTAGATGGCCAATAGAAATCTAATAAAACAATTTAAGTAAATTTCTACGAAGACCAAATGTGTGTGAAATGTCTCATTCCAAAATTATATTTAAATACTGTCTGAAGGAATATTTGAGATTGGTGAGTGGAAATTATATAGGAACCGAAACAATCTTCCATGATTGTATAGTACATAACATTTCTATAAGTAGTTTGTATACCTGGCTCAGAGTGTAATGTGCACGCTTCTGCATTCATTGTGTGTTATTGTGATCCGAGTGTGTAATTTTAGTTGGAGAGAGTAGGCACCGACCGATTGCACACTGCTTCATTACTTATACAGAATGATGCGGAAATTTCAAAAAGTGTAGCCCTAAAGAGATTAAAATGATTCAATCCCTAAAATGTTCAGAATTTACACTTCTGCGCCTTATAAATGTTTACATATGAGCCATTGTAACTCGATATTGAATTTCCTGCCAAATTCGCTTTCTAATATCTGATGTTATCATTTCAAGACAGTAGCAAGACCATGAACAAAAATACGGATATTTTTTCTGGGTATTAAATATTGTATTTTATTAAGGAAAAAATGCCTATTTCAAAATTTTTCCTGTAATTGTTAAAACAAAAGTTACTGAAAACACATTTAGCAGAATTAATTACTTTTGATTACTTCTACCACAACAAGATATACTTGCCTTCTAAACCTAAGATCGCGGGTTCAAACCCGGCCAGGATCTATGGATATTTTCGGGCGTAAAAATCCCAAGTATGGCTTCCTTCGGAAGGGAAGTAAAGCCGTGAGTCTCGTGTCGTACATTTACGGCACGATAAAGAACCTTAAGCCTGAAAGAAGAGGCCTCTGAGCAAAATTTTCCGGCCGTTTCATGCCCTGAATGGGACGCTGATGATGTTAAAGAGCGTCCGTAAATAAAACAAATCAAGCAACAAGATAAATAGCATGTTTACGGTAGTACTCACAGAAATGGTTTGTGCACCTATCCACCGTACTTCTCAACACGCTTGAACCATCTGTCAGTATGCTGAGAAAAACCTTTTGGTGTGATTTTTAACCAACTTTCCATCGCATCCATGACTCCCTTGTCAGCTACAAACTAATGACCCCCACAAACGTTCATTCACAATTACAAACAAGTGAAAGTCCGATGGTGCCAAGTCCATAATCCGTTTCAGATATTATTGGTATATTCACAGCCGTATAGGGGAGAGCGTTGTCATGAAGCAACAATACTTCTTTTAAAAGAAGTTCCCAGCATTTCGATTGTTATCGGTCATTAATCACAGTTGACCATTTTTCTAGAAGTGTTCATTTACATTCCAAAGATCACCAGTAGAAACTTGTGTCTTGACGGGAAAATACGTATTCTTCTCTTCCATTCTGGTTCATCATGGTGCGTCCAGCCTTCCTATCGCAATTGGATGGAAAAAGTATCTCCTTCACGAGACGGATGGTCCAAGTGCTCATGGGGAAATTATCGCGCACATCTGTGATCACAGCATTGATGCCATGGGGCCCATCTGCTGCACACTTTCCTATAACCGAGGTCATCATAAATAACAGTCCAAGTGCCTTAAAAGCACTATGCTCCGAACAGGTAAAATGAAAACTAGTGTGGGAAACTTGTCCTAGGTTCTAGCAATTCTGTTTCCACATTTCTTCTAAAACTGGATAGAATAGGAATAAGGAAAGTGACAAGAGTTAAGCATTGAATGTGGTCACTTCAGGAAACATCTACATAAAGTGAGACTCTATAAAGATGAGCCCAATTGTAGAATGTCTAAACAGGATGAGGAATCTGCCTCGCATTCCTGTTGAGTGCCCATTCCCGGCAAGAAAGAGATTTACACTTTCTACAACCAGGGAAGACATAGGAACGGACACCAATGTTGGAACCAAAATACTGCAACTTATTCAAGGAACAGATTTTGGGAAACAATGAAGGCATCTCTTCCATTGGGGTAGCACAATAAACCTTATATGCTGCCATGCTAGTGATTGTTTAAACTGCATTAATTTTTTTCTTTATCTATCTATCTATCTATCTATCTATCTATCTATCTATCTATCTATCTATCTATCTATCTATCTATCTATCTATCTATCTATCTATCTATCTATCTATCTATCTATCTATCTATCTATCTATCTATCTATCTATCTATCTATCTATCTATCTATCTATCTATCTACCTACCTACCTACCTACCTACCTACCTACCTACCTACCTACCTACCTACCTACCTACCTACCTACCTACCTACCTACCACCCTACCACCCTACCACCCTACCTACCTACCTACCTATCTACCTATCTACCTATCTATCTATCTATCTATCTACCTACCTACCTACCTACCTACCTACCTACCACCCTACCTACCACCCTACCTACCTACCTACCTACCTACCTATCTACCTATCTACCTATCTATCTATCTACCTACCTACCTACCTACCTACCCTACCTACCTACCTACCTACCTACCTACCTACCTACCTACCTACCTACCTACCTACCTACCTACCTACCTACCTACCACCCTACCACCCTACCACCCTACCTACCTACCTACCTACCAACCTACCTACCTACCTACCTACCTATCTATCTACCTATCTACCTATCTATCTATCTATCTATCTATCTATCTACCTATCTACCTACCTACCTACCACCCTACCTACCTACCTATCTACCTACCTACCTACCTATCTACCTATCTATCTATCTATCTATCTATCTATCTATCTATCTATCTATCTATCTATCTATCTATCTATCTACCTACCTACCTACCTACCTACCTACCCTACCTACCTACCATCTACCTACCTACCTACCTACCTACCTACCTACCTACCTATCTATCTATCTATCTATCTATCTATCTATCTATCTATCTATCTATCTATCTATCTATCTATCTATCTATCTATCTATCTATCTATCTATCTATCTATCTATCTATCTATATATCTATCTATCTATCTATCTATCTATCTATCTATCTATCTATCTATCTATCTATCTATCCGTCGGTCGGTCGGTCCATCCATTCATCCACCCATCCATCCATATGTTTGACTGTCTATCTATACCACCCATCCATCCATCTATCTATTTGTTCTTCCACGGGGTCGTTCCTGGTGGTGTAGTGGTAACCATACTTGCTTTCTAAGCCCAAGATTGCGTTTTCAAACCCGGCCAGGGTCAATGGATTTTTTGGGCGTTAAAACCCTAAGTATGGCTTCCTTTGGAATGAAAGAGAAGTTGTGATCCCGTGTCTTAGTTTTACGGCACGAAAGAACCTCAATCCTGAAAGAAGAGGCCTCTGAACAAAATTTATCGTCTATTTGACGCCCTGAATTGAATAGGACGCTGATGACCTGAGATGTTAAAGACCGTCCTTAAATAAATTCAATGAAATCTTCCACAGTGCAATTTTGGCAGTGGAACGGCGTCTTTTTGAGCTATTGCGCAAGCGCACACTATTTTATCGTGATCTCCCATTGTATGGCTGAAATTAGCATTATTAATCTCTGTGCATAATCTCCGGAAGCTATGAATATAAATCCTTCTTTTTGATGGATTTCACTCGTAGTGTATAAATATTAACAAAACAAAAGAACTGCCAATTGCGACGCCTGGAAATACGGTCTTGTTCTGGTGGGGGAATTAAAATTGCTGGGACTGAAAGTGGATGACCGCTCATTCCAAACTTTGCTTAGCAAATTAGTGGGAGGCGTGTTTTTAATTTTAATTTTTAGTTTTTTTATTTTGCTCCAACCAGTTTGCGGTTCCAATTAACAAGTTTCCCTCGCATTTTTTACACGCACAACTTTGATACACACTAAATTGTAAACAATATGAGTGTTATTTCATAAAGAGTAGTAGGAATTCTTCGAAAAGGGTGTCATACGTACCTGATAAGTTTTAATGAAATTTTCATTCACTTGCAACAGTTCTGCTTCCGTACTTTCATATTTTGGCTCTAATATTTCTCTTAAAGCATGGGGCTATTGCTGTAGATTTATTGTTTGTTTCCTCAATTCTGATGCTTACATTTCAGTATAATACGCTGTATAATAGTCTGTAATAGCACAAAACTTGATTTACAGTGACCTCTTAATCGCAAACTGAATTACATTAACACAAAGACAGAAATTATGCTTGCTCTCGTAATAGTAAATGCAACGAATCGCCAGTGCGGGAACTTGAAGCGATATATCCGACTATGACCCTCGTAGTAGTAGTAGTAGTGGTAGTGGTAGTGGTAGTGGTAGCAGTATTAATAAGAATCATTTATTGTAATTAATTTTGATAATCGTATATGTTTCATTTGTGTATAATAATTCTAGAACCCTTTATAGTAATATCTAGTAACATATACATGTTTAACAGGTATATAACAGGTATATAATATACATAATAATACATATTATATGAAGACATTTTATTAACACATAACAGTGTATTTAATATGTAATGTTAAATATTTAAAGAAGCTTGTGGATACTACCCAAATATGTCATATACCGTTATCTCTGCCAGGAGCCTTTCACAAGGAGAATAAAGCCAGCCAGGGTTATCTTTTGTATAAGAAGCGGAAGTCGCATATTGTTTGATTTTTAAAGGGACACGAACTCGTTATGAAGAAAGATGCTTCTTGCGGGAGAGTGTAAACAGACACGTAAGCTTTAAAGGATAGTTTAACAACTTAAATCCCACGTATAAACAATCAGGTTACGAAAACGCTGTTTTAGGACGAATCAGGAGAGAAGTCAGTCAAGTTTCAGAGGCCTCCACTGATATAAATGCTCCATAAACTTCCATTTATTAGTGTTATAGCTAGTCGGAATACTGGATGTTTCAGAAGTTTCCATCAGACAGATTTAGTAGCCAATAAGAAGGCTGGGTTTAAAGAAAGCTTCTAGAAGTTCCTTTCAGTTCAGAGGCGTCCTAACTGTTGGATTTCGAAATAAGTATAAAGAGTCGATTTTTGGGGCGCTTTGACAGTTTTTCCTATATCTTCGTGACAGACTGGCCACTACAGTTTTACAGTTTACAGCCTACGCAGTGTATGTACAAGGCCGCGACGGTTCTATACAATCTTCGCTACAGTTTCTAGGCAGTTTTATCAAGTACCGTCGAGACTTGAAGGCCTCGTCAGTTATTTTATATTTTCAATTTAGCGTCGTCTAAACGTAGGGCTGTAAGAAAAACCCAATTTCAGAAGACGAATTTACTTTATGTAGATTGATAGTCTAAGTGAACTGCGTCATCAAATAGAATTGTTTGCAAGTAAACCGAGTATTTTGAAGTTATATTCAACAGGACAAGTGTCGAGAGAAAGAGTGTGTGTAACTCAGAACTTTGATAGACGTGATATAAACAAGTGTGAGGTCTGAACTAGATTAACGTCAGAAGAAGATCAGTTCATTAGCTAAATAAAACTACGTGAATCCTTGTCTCATTCATGATCACAGAATGCAACAATAACAAACTGGTTTTAATCAATTCGGAGTGTTCTCAGTTAGCCAATCCTTCTTCCGCTCCTCGATCAGAGATCGAGAAAAGCTTTACATTAATCTGAGATAACTACCACTTCCGTTTGGAACTGGGAGTGGTAATTTTTAGATCGCAGCAACAGAGTCAATTATCGACGGACCGAGTCTACAAGCGGAGCCACAACACAGGGAACTTCAAGACGCTTGGCCCAACTATCAACGGCCCGCATTCCTAATTAGTCAACAAATTAATGCTTTAAATCAATTCCTCTCAATCAAAACTCACAAATCAAAATAACCGTAATTAATTAAACTACAAACACCCCAAGTTTAACGCCCATCTTCGAAACCCGTTCCAAACTATTATTATGACAAGCGAATAGCGTGATCTTGGCTTAGCGCGCGCTGCGCCCAGCTGGGAGGCAGTCCAAAACACTCTTAGTTCAGTTTTAATCTGATACTTTAGAATTTGCTTCAGGCTATTTCATTTAGATAGAACAAAGGTTTTATCACATCTTTCTGTGTCCTCTCACTCCCTTAAGGGAGAAATCAAACGTATCAAGAATGTACCATAAAGTTAAACTGCCGTGTGGTTCTAAAAAGCAATTATGTAATTTGATTCAGATTTATTGACGCACTTAAAGCAAACCTTTGGTTTTTCGTGTGAAGTCCGGAAGAAGGATTGGTCAAAGTTTGAAGATCATCTACAGAGCCTTAATTTGGAAGCGTGGCCGGCTTTTCTTGCCCTGCTTCTGTTCCCCCTCCACTTTCCCGTCTACCGTGTGATGACGCAAATTCTTTGCACTGTACAGAAGTTGAACGTTGCGAGACCAGCGTTTTGGTGTTACAGTTTCAAAAAGTTCGTGTACTTTAGCACACATCTTCATGTACGATTCCTATGTGCCAACAATCTCTTGTAGAGAAATGAGACGGCCATTTATAGACAGGGGTTCCCTTCTTTCGTGAGCCTCACAGAGAAACGTTTTGTAATCTTGTGAACAGATTTAGGGAAACAGGATCTGTTCTTGATAAGAGACTGAAAGTAAAACGTCATGCTCTTACAGAGTAAAAACTTGATGACATCTGAGAAAAGTTAGAATGAAATCTCTGAAAAAATTTCACAAACACCTGCTTGGAATACCACTAACCTTTTAAAATTAAAACTCTGTAAGATAACTGCAGTTCAGGAATTGCAACCACGTGATAATGTGAATAGAGTTAATATCTGCTCGCTTTGTTGACCCGCGTTTACTTTTTTATTATTTTAATAGGATTAAAAAATGCTTTTATTTACATGGCCAAAAAGCGACACAAAACAATAGATAATGCAGCACAGAAAACCCGGGTCTTGCACACGAAACGCCATTGTATGACCAAATAATTGCTGTTTAGTGTGCTGTAGAAAGCTATGTGCTTGAATTTAAGGGGCTCAGCCGATAAACAATGTGCTTCCCGAGGCCAAGCAAATCCCCACTAAGCCGGTCAGGCTTCCAAACAGGGCTCTGTATATGTTTATCTCACTTTAAAAAGTAGATATCCTACAAAAATATTTATTTTGTTAATTTTCACAGAGTTTGTGCCATTAGCTTAATTTTAGAAAATCGTAATTATTCTTCTGACACGAAAAACTATCCAGGAACTGCAGCAGGGGCTTGCACCTCTTACTATTTCAATCACGCTCTCTAGAAGGCTATTATAAGCATTACACTGCTTGATGAGAGATTAAGTTGGCAATCCTTTACCTTAACTTAGCTAGGCACAGCTTCATCTGCACGGTAATTCCCAATTGATAGCGCTGTGTAAAAGTGCACATATTATTGGAAGATATCCGTAGGGAAATTCTACAGAACGTGATTTAATCAGTAAAGTAAACTGAACTCACTCGCGGGATGTAACTCAAATACCTCTTTGTAACGACTACCTGTAACCTTTGCGAATTACAGGCAACACTCGTGTTCTGTGTGCACAAGAAATCAGCTCATCACAATTTTTTTGCTTTTGTTCGGATACTCAAAGGAAGAAAAAGTATGTGAAGAAAGAAAGAAAGAAAGAAAGAAAGAAAGAAAAGAGTAATAATAATCCATAAACTACCCTTTTCCGTAAAAAGTTACATTTGCATGTAATTTCAGATGTCTTAAAACTACTAAACAGTTGTATTCCGTGCTACAGCAAGAGGGTGAATCATAAAGTAAAAGCCCCTAGATGTTTGGAGGTCGAAATAAACAACTGGTTTATTTCATCATTATTCCTTTATCTTTCCACATAAGCATCAAAGTTATTTAAGCATATGATATGACTAGGGATGGAATTTCGGCCATCGAGCGTATCAAGTTAACTAAGTCGCGTGCTATACACATCGTGTTGTTTACATCAAGTCAGAGCTCCATTCGCATGATGTCGTTCATTTTCTATACGAACCTACAGGTTCACAAGTACAATAAACAACTAACGTATCCTACAGCTAGCGTTCCTCGAACCTATAGCCGCATCTAGGCATTGTTTTAAAGTCCAGGCTTCGTTTCCTACTCTTAACGTTAAATGAATTTTCTATTCTCATGCTATTAAAACTAACTCCCGCTCGTTGAGCCATTTCATTATTTCATGTTTGACAAAGTAGGAATTTTCTGAACCGCGCGCGTGTTTTTTTTTTTTTTTTTTTTGGTGTTTTTTGTGTTTTTCTTCGCCTGCGGACCGGGCAGGCATCCGGAAGCACACTGCGCAACTATGGGCACACCTAGCCCCCCGCGCGATCGGCAAAGTACTGAAAACGCACTTACCTTTTTCACAGAAAATTAAGTTTCTCCTTTCCGAGTCGATGGGTTAATGCCCTTCAGTAGCCGTAGGAACGAAATTTCCGCAATTTTGTATCAGAAAGTGCTGATGTTCGACTGACCCGTTCATTTTGCAAAGGACGTTCACGGTGATTGTTCTAATCGATCAGCAATATCATCCTATTTTTCCTCTGTTAATGCACAAGACCCCTGAAAATTATTTTCTTGTTCTAGACTAATCCGGTTGTTCTGAATTTAAGCACCGCTTTACTAACTGTAAATCTGCCAGGTAGAAAACGTTCTTGAAATCTGCACGACTTTGAACAGTTGGTTCATTTCTTAAACATTTACATGAATTGAAAATGCTCCTCTGTATTGAACATTTCGACCGTAGCAAACAGAGAAATGTAACGCAGTAACTCCTCACTGTTAGAAGCGCTAACCCACCTTATCAACGACAATGCACGACCTTGACTGTTCGCTAAAGAGCATTTATGGAACAGGATGAAAATAAGCCAACCGTAATCGATATAAATGCTCATAGGATCCAATAGCATGAAGATCAGTATTGTATTTTCGACATGTGCTCATATTTGTTCCATTTCCTATCAAGAATCAAATTACCTCTTGAAGTTTGCGCTATAATTCAAACTCATCCTATATAATCTAAAATTAAGTTAATTTATTATTAATATTTATCATTGTCTTGAGTTAACTCACATTTAAAACCAAATCTTTTGCTGACTTTGTGCTCAGCATCTGGACTTAAAATGTTGGAGAGACATAAGGAGAAGATGAGATTTGTGATGCAGACAATAACAGAGAGCGCTGACCAGCAGGAGAGACAAACCTTGGAAATGGAACAGCGTTCAGATAATTAAACAAATACAAAGATTTTCAATTAAAAAAACTGTGTCCGTTACTGGCCAACAAATAAAATTTAAACCACAATTCTCCCTTAACCCCTCTAACTTTTAACGGCCATGTTCCTCTGCCTCTCTAGACACTTTCAGCCTCTAATGATAGTGACCATAGAATCAGAGAAAGCTTTGGTTTTAAGTTTAATTGAAACCAACAGCTATGGCAAACGTTAATTTATCTAACATCTTTAACAACAAGGCCTGTAATGATGTTTCGTCAGTGAATGACAACTATTTGTTAACTAAATTAAGTTAATATATAGTGCGTAGATCCTGTAATCTAAACTTCATTTTTGTTCATTGTTGTTTTGTTCTTTGTGTGTTCTTTTGTTCTTATCGACCATGATACTAGTATTACCTTAGCCAAACACTTTGACTACGTGCATATTAAGTATATTCTTGTAGATATGCACACACATTAACTTGTAAAACAAAGTAAATCAATAGGATTGGCAAACAAAACTACATTTTTTTTTACCATGTTGCTTTTCCTAGATTACAAATAAACTTAGTGCTATAGACATTTAAGAAAGTTTTGTCCTTAGCTTTGGTACCCTAAGTGTTTTGCAAAATGTGGTTTACATAGTGGAAACCATATTTTTTCTCCCTTCTATACGAAGAGACAATTTTGAAATGATTCCTATTTTGAAAAATAGCTATATGTGTGAGTAATTCAGAATAATTCAGGCTAAAAGTGGCAGATAGTATTGGCATAACACTATAAAAAGATATATTTAAATATTGTTTAAATGCCATACCTTTTTCATGCTTATAAAAGTATTTCCACCTCAGTTATCTCTTTCTATTCAAACTCACAATCTTTCACTTTCCTGGCTCTACGACATCGCTTCTCCATTTTAATCCAGGGCGCCTTTTCCCTTTTTTCCTGGTCCATTACCTCTTATACATCCTTAGGAGCCCCTCCATATGACTGAGGAGATCGATATTGAGTGTTCAATCATATTTTCTACCAAATTCCATCGTTACGCTTTATCCTGCTTCTGAATTCTTTAGAGTTGAACATTACCATAGCAGACCCTCCATCTCTTCATCTCTTATCGATTCTTTTGCCTTGCATTCATACCATCAATTCTCGTCCTTAGGTCAAAATGCACAGTTTGAAGTTCTGTCAGATTTCACTCCAAAATTGACTTCGTAAAAGTTGCTTCCTTATTTTTCACGTTAAATTTTTACATCTGGAATTTAAATCGTAAAAGATTTGTTTCTTTTTTCTAGTTGTTAATCACATTGTCGTGGTTTGGATCACAACTCAGTGTCTTAGACCTGAAATTTGTGCGTTTGCAATACTTTTGTAAGCTAGCAATGGAATTTATGGAAGAGTGTGTTTATTTTGAAGTATGGTGGCCATATACTGTTAATTTAAGAAACACGCGTTGGAAGCAAAAAAGTTGAACATTGAGCACTACTGGAAATAAATGGCTGAAGGTGTTCTATAGCAGAACAGCTCAAGTATGTCGCGTTACCACATCAAACATTAACAAATTATGAATCTGTAGCACCCGGGTGTTTGCTGCCTATCTCGCTCAGGTGAATTTATCAATCGCATTATTGAAATTATATTATTACCTCTTCTTTTACGTCAAAACTACTGGCTCATTCCTTGCCAATCTGCTAGAACTTTGCTAAATGCACAGCAATGAACTACAACTAAATTGAAAGAAATAAAAAGTATGTTAGATTAGAAATAAAAAAGTATAATCCAACAGTAGATACTTTAAAAGGAATTGAACGATTCATATAGACCAAAATTGATCATAATATAACTCATAGAGTTATAAAAATATAAAATAAATATAAAAATATTTATTCCGAAATATATTAAAATAAACAGTTTATTATAAAATATTTATCCGTTTTAATATACGGAATATAAAAAAATATAATCCTTGTAATGTATTTATATATTACATAATCATCACTCAAATTTTTATTACTCAAGAAATACTTACGATTTTTTTTATTTTATATTTTAGTTTCATCAGTTTGGCTACAAAAATAATTGAATCTGCTACAATATATACAGAATGTATCAAAATTAAAGGCGCAAACTGAAACGGTTGAAAGTATGAGACAATAGAAGCAAAAAAGTTGCAGTAAACAAACGACCCACGTGCGAGATATTTTCAAAAGTGTGGTTACAAGCCGTCACTGACTTCATTAAGAAATACCGTCCAATTTAGAATAAATGAAAAGCAGACTTTTCGTTTAATTTTCATTCTGAGTTGGCTCAAAATTCGCTAATAGCTTAACTTAACAAGGAATACAATTCTGCTTTGTATGTTATGTACTGTACACTCTTACCTGTTCAAAGTGTCGTCCTTACATCCGGATGCAATACTGCACTCTTCCCTGCACAGAGTTTGCAATTCTTTCAAACACCCCCGGATGTACAGTTTTCTGCTCCAGCACTTCAAACGTATCAGCGGGAGTGCTGTACACTACACTTCTGAGCTGACCCCAGATAGAAAAAGCCAGGATTGAGATCAGGTGATCGTGGACACCAAGGTACAGGCCCTCCTCGACTATCCATTGACCATATCTCCGCTTTAGATGTTCAGTTTTGTAAACAACGAGCACATCGCGGGCCGCTTCTAAGTGCGCAACGAGTGACGGACGCATGTACAACGAATGAAGTTATAACTACGCACAGGCTTATTTGCGGATCTGTGTTTACTAAAGGTTTTTTGCTTCAATTATCGTATACTTTCAACCGTTTCAGTTTGTT
This sequence comes from Metallyticus violacea, assembly GCA_030762175.1. NCBI lineage: Eukaryota > Metazoa > Arthropoda > Insecta > Mantodea > Metallyticidae > Metallyticus > Metallyticus violacea. The sequence goes on along the minus strand of CM060841.1, from coordinate 1,315,738 downwards.
CTATTAGTTTTGATACACCCAGGTAAAAAAGATATATATTCAACACTAGAGGAATTAATAATTATCACAATATGAAATAAGAGCAATAATAAAGGATAGATGTTATATAATAAATTAGATCTGTATGTAAAATCAACAAACTATACTGATACTGAAGAGATACTTAGAAACACATTATTTTATAGGTAAATGTTATAGATGATTTTAAGTTGGTGAGTTGACCAAGGAAAGAACGGTGAAAAATATTCTATTTGGTTTATACATTTCCACGTTAAACATGGGCATTTACACCCTCAGCTCTATTTGTGTGAGGCACAGAAGATGCTGGAAACGTTGTCCTGTTTATTTACACTCTTCAGTTCTTCTGCTAGTACAGATTTCGCGTCGCCAGAAGTCAATGAGGAGACTAATGTGTGTCTACCGTGAATTAGTCTTCACTAAAGTACGCGCTTGGAGCGTAAACACGAGTTTGACAGGCGTAATAGAATCTAAAAGTGTAAATCAGTCCATGGACAATACTACTGTATTATCTGGTGCAACTACAATTTAGTCATCAACGTTCGTTGTTCTTAATAACTAGAACGAGATTGTGCTGTGTGACTACAGATACCGATAGTAATTAATGGGAGGTGAGTTGTACAACAGGACACGTGCTGATCTAGGGAGAAAATCAGGAATTAGGAGGAATCTTCGAAATGTCATCTGTTTCGATCCTGTCTCTCTTTCTTCTTGAAAAATACTTCTGAATCATCGAAGCAAATAAAACGCGTGCCTACAAATTCTACCCTTTAGTAACAAACAACAATTACGAGATTTAAGGCTTAAAGAAAGTTCTAAGGTTACCAACTTGCAGCAGCAGCTAAAAGAAAGAATTGTTTAAGGTTGTGCGAACCTTTACTGCCCTGAAATCGGGTTGTTGTGTTTTTGTTAAAAAAAAAAAAGTAAGCATTTAGCAACATTAACAAAAATCATGAAAATGACTTATATTATGACAAACTGAACAAATTGCGTTTGTGCATTGCACATGAACATGGACATATTACATGAAGTAGCTTACGATGTTAAACGCAGAATAAAAATATGGACAATAAATAATCTGTTAGAACCTTTTAAAACATTTAAGGATTTTCTTTTGCGCAAGTAGCTTGTTCTCCAAAACTTTTCGACAGTAAAAAGATAAAAAAAAACTACCCCACTGACTTGCAAAACGTGCTTTTGACTATTAACAGGCGATCTTTTACGTCATTAACAAGTCCATATTCTTGAAACTCTTTAGCAGCAATCCTTTGTCTTAACACAGCCTAGTGACATTTTACAACATCTGTCAAAAAATCTATTTACTATTTACCTTTAAAATAAAACAAAAAATTAAACTTGGGTTCATACGGTAGAGAAGAAGCTCACTTCTAATTTCTAAAGGTCGTACGAAACAATCGCATCCCCCCATGAGAACTTCTTACATACAACCTGCCAATACGCGAGCTCAGGACACTGGGAGACACCTCTCACTGACTACGCAGAGGGTTTACACTGCCGGAGTCCATGCTAGGGTATCGCTCCTCCCCATATCTCTGAAAAACCATGCGCATGTCCAGATATGACACCATTCACCGAACTTTTCAGACATAAATTGCATGTCACACAGTCTAATGAAGTATAAAAAGTTAATAAATGCACAAAGAACAACTTACGAAGGAGAAATGATGTAACCTGTGCAAGCTGCGTAACTTTAGGTACAGCCACTAAGTTTTTCCAGGAAAGTGACAGTATAAGAATAATGTATTAGAAATGTGACGTTTGTCACACAAGTTATGTGTTAGGCCAAGGTAATATACGAAAACCCTGAGGTTACTTCAACCACAGGTCTTCGGCTTACCGAACCGATGTTTTATCATCTAAATTACTGTGCCGTAATCAACCACAGAATTTTACAGTCTAAAAGCTAATTTATGTCCCTAATTATTGTTGTCCCTTTATTTTCCTCAATTTGCTTTGTTTGATTTTTTAAATGTCTGCTAAAACTGTGCCTTAAATAAAAATAAATTTAATGCATTCGATAACACACTGCAGTAGCGGTTACAGGAAAGACAAAGCAGAAGAATTGTAAGATTTTAAGATAATTTAATATTAAATATTTTAAATTTTGATTGTATATTGAATTGGTCTATTTCTGGATATATTAATCAGCTGTATGCAGCGGAGTTAACCAAGTTTCTATATTCGAAATTTTCATTTCTCTATTTACTTCACTACGAGCCAATGACACATTCTGATAGTATATTAAATATATCTTTTGGGGAATTAAAAATAGGATAACAGTTTGTTTAAAAAGATAGTAAGATAATGTTATTTTATTTGCAAAGGAATTTCACAAAACACTCACTAATAGTTTCGAACTAAATTATTCTTTCTGGGAAAATGGCAGGTCGTCACAAATATTTCTTTTCTCCCGAAGAACTAAATAGGTGTAGTGGGAATCCAGAAACAGTGCGGTAAAGCATAGCCACGTGTTTTTAAATTGTCTTAACGGACATGAACGCTGAAATTATGCATACAATTCTTTTGAATTTAAAGTGGACACACATGGTTAAATGTTTTAATAACCCCTTTGACCGCTAGTTTCAGCAAATAAAAGGCATTTGTGCTAGCTATTATGGTAACAAAACACCTTCAGGCAATTAAGTTCAAAATAAATTCAACGCAAAGTCTCTATACCCGTTTATCTGTTTAGCAGATTTTCATGAATGTAATTTTAACAAAATATTAATTTCCTTGACATAGGCGAATTTGCAACACTGACAAACTATGTGGCATCTATATGATTCTAGACTAGTGGTCTCAGCGGATGTGCCGAAATATTTGCTAGGTATCGTTAATATAAGTAATTAAAATAATTTCGCTTTTGAGAAAGAAACAAGAGAAAAATATTCAAGAGCTTAGATATATTGATTTTATAGGAAATTTGTTATCTTTCGGCTTATAATGAAAAATATATTAATGATGCTAGAGCGATTTTTATACTGTGGGTAACCCTGCCCCCTCTTAATAGTCCAATTTCACTGATTTTCTAAAACTATTTTTCTGGTTTTATTTCAATGGCTTATACGGAGTTTCCTTTAAAAACATTTAAAATTGCATTCACTAGAACAATTTTGAAATTTCACTGTAACCGCTACTCTTTTTTCCGGTTCTTAATGTACCGATTGCTTTGATTTTTGGATACTACTTTTATCAATGTATTTTAAAGAAATATGTTGATTTTCGTAGAGAAAAAGCAAAAATTTTTGCCGCTAGAGCGATTTTTAATTTTGTTTTTACAATTTTTGCTTTTGGTCAAACCCCATTGGTCCAATTTTCCTGTTTAACGAAATCGACGAATTGTTTGTTAATTGATTGTTACATATCGAATTTCTTTGAGAAAAAACAAAATTTAGCGTTGACCAACACACACACAAATATCACGGGTAAAACTGCAATTCCTACGGAACTAGTGAAGATTGCGACCGCTAGAACGTTAACATGCATGTGTCGTGTTTTTTCACTGTCATTTACAGTGTGTGGAAAGAAGGATCGATGGAGATTTAGAGAAAGTTTTTCAAAAATCTTTTCATGGCTTTCATACCTTCTGACTTTACTAAAAAGGTGGATATTATGACAATAAGTTAGTCGTACTACTGAAGGTTTCAAGCGACCAATAAAAGAGCATGGCGCGCTATAGACAAAAGCGACTGCATCTATTATAACTCTTATTGTATCGTATCGTTCTTCATTGCTTATTATCACGGGCGATAAATAGCAATAGAGGGTAGAAGACAGGCAGAAAGAAATAGAAACTGCAACTGATGTGTGCTCGCGTGTTATGTTTCCGCTTTATTGGCATTTATATCTAATCTACATCTCCCATATTATTTATCACGCTATGTTTGTATCGTTTGTGTTATTTTTATTTATTTATTTGATTTTTCTTTCAGTAAATTTTATTGCATTACCTCGCCCATCTTCACTACGATAATGTTAAGTTTGCATTGCCAATAGTCATTATAAATTTTCACGTATAACCTGCAGAATGAATCTTCGAGAAAAAGGAAAGTTTTTGAGCAATTATACTGGCCTGCGATGGTTTTGCTGTTTTGGCGAAAATAAAAAAGTTACATGGAAAAGACCTGCTGATTTTGAAAATTATATCAGTTTTTATCATAACACGTGCAAACCTTTTTTGTAATCTGACGTTCTATTTGCCATGTTAATTATACAATAGCAAAACATGAATGACTTAAGCACACCTAAGTTATATAGAAATTTTTATATAGAATTTAATGCAGGATGCAATCTAAGCAAACTTATTTACTTTCTTATCAGTTTCTCCGCCATGTGTTTAAATTTTCCAACGTGACTGGAGTTTATTAACTTATGGCCAGGCAATAAAGGGAAGTGATTGCGTCGTAACCTAAAACCACAAATATGTCAGTTAAAATTTATTAGCCGTGGTGATCGATAGTGTATTTGTTGTTTAGTGTAATTTTAGTTTTTCCTCATGTTGTGTATAAAGTGCCAGGGATTAATAGTAAGATGGGGTCAAGTTGTGGAATACGATAATGGCAATCAAGTAATTTGTGTTTCCTATGTAGTTTGTACTTGTTAAAAACAAAATAATATTCCTCCATTTATTAAGAAAGTATACTTTGCATATTTTAAAGTTAAACCTAGAAATCCATTTTTAAAAAAATGAAATACCGGGAACATCAATGGCTACTGTGTGGAGATTTAAAAGTTTGTGGTCTCTTACTTGGTCAACAGGGTGGTTAACAAAATTTAATTTATTTTTGTACGTAGGAGACAGTACATGTAGGATAACAGTGATCAATGAAAGAATGGCCCATGAGAAAAAGGTTTAACGCCGGGAGAAAAAAAAAATATAATACGTGTCAGTGTCTAGTTGGCCCCAAAAAAAAGACGCTATTGTCCCTGCTTCATATTAAACATGGTATCATGAAGCAATTCGTCAAAGCACTAGATAAGAATGATTTGTGCTTCAAGCATTTACACCGTAAATGTCCACTTTTGTCTGAGGCTAAAATAAAAGAGGTATAGTTGATGAATCTGAGATCAGACAGTTAATGAAGGATATAGAACTTTAGTAAGTACAATGAAGTTATCAATAAATTCCTTGGAAGTGTGAAAGACGTGCAATACGAAGAAATATGTCACGAAGACGGCAAGTTCTCGGTTGCAATATGAGTTTGAAACTTCACTTCTTGAACTCTCGCCTTGACTTCTTTCCACCTAATTTGCAACTCATGAGTGATGAGTAAAGTGAAAGATTTCATCAATAAATTAAGGAAATGGAAAGACGATATCAGAGACGGTAGAACGAAGCAATGCTGGAACTTGAAGAAAAAGAATATGCAACCTTATCATAAAAAATGAAGCAAAGAAAAGATGATAAGCTTCATACACCGAACTGTTTTAAAGGTATCTAAGTACCCATTTTATGCATTAAACAGGAATCTGGCATATTACTTTCGATTTTATGATGCTCTTTATTTAAAAAAAATCGACTCTGTTTAAAATTCTTTTTGTGATTTGTTTAAAAACCTTGCGTGATAGGAGAAAACGGATTTCAGCATTGTAGCATGTTAAAATAAGTTAAAATTGCCATTCGTTTTTGAGAGAGCAGTTTCTTCTTTTTCTTTTTTCCTCTTTTTCTTTTACTAGTGTTTGCTACCTTCATAAACTTCTGACTTTTCTTTCGCTTTTGTTTTCAGTAATTCCATTATTACCGAACATACACAAGCCAAACGTGTATGGACTGGTTTACAAAAACTGACTGAATACGTAAGGTACATATAAAGAGAAGCAATAAAGCGGTAAAGAAATAAAAAATAGCATTAATCATAAGAAATAACTTGCATTAAAATATATAATGATACAGGAAGGTGGTCATATTTTTAAAAAGAAATGTTAACAGACTTAGGGTCAGTTTTATAAAGCGTTAACTTGAGTTTAGGGCATAAAATTAACCAGCCGTTAACTTAACATGGAAAGTTTAGTTGAATAAACATTTATTTAAAATGATTTAGTCTTGATCTCCAATTAAATCTAACTCGGGAAATTTCGCAAGTTAAGGTATAACTAGAGTTAAATAAAACATTTTTCAGAGTACATAAGCATAACAACTATAGTTATTTTTGTTATTTAAATTTCGTGTAATTTCGTGTTTCACTTTTCATTTCCGCGTAATACAACAGGCAGGGTCGCGTTCAATTGTAGGCTTCGCACGGCTAATCTTACAAGCGGAATGTTGTACAGATTTGTGATTTCCGACATCTCATCCAAAGATAAACTTCACTGATCTCCTCGTGTATTTCACGAGAGAAAAAATCCGTTCCTAGAACTGAATAACAAACAATTCAAAGTGCGATCTCGCTCAGCAAAAAATATCCAAGAATTGGAACAGATGTTACCTCCCCAATTACAAACACAAACTAAGCGAAATCATGCTTTGAATTTGAAGTTAACGATACTACTAACTTTAAGGTTCTATGCGAAAGGGAGCTTCCAACTTGTTATTGAGTATATATTAAAGTGGAGTTCTCAGTAGAATCAACTATAAAGTTACTAGAGATGTCAGTTCATTAAAATGCTGATGCTAGACTTCTATAACATTCGCAACTTTCGTGCAGTTTTAGGGTCTACAGACTGCATAGACATAGTCTGGGGGTTATAATGCAGAAGTCTTCACAATACAATTGTTATACTCTTTGGCAATTTCCCCATATACGTTCTTTATCTTTATTTGAGATCGAATCTGTTTATTATTATTATTGACTTGTCCATGTTTGAAAACATATTAAGAAAAAAGACATATGTTTATGTTATTGATTTTATCAGGTTGAACAGCTGAACATCAACTCGCTCTAATCGCAACTTTCCCTCTAGTTACTTTTTAAATTACAGTTAACAGTAGTCTCCAGTTAGTACCTTTCGTACAACTGCCCTTTAGACCACTCTTTAGGTAAGAAACGATTTCCCAAGCCACATTTAACTACACTTTTGTTCGCTATAAATTTCACGTTTCAACTTCGAATCCTGTTTGGTTTGTCTGCGTAGAAACTCTGGGTGCAACAAATCAACCAGGATATAGAACTCTACCGTAAATTAAAGTTGCGTTCAACGCTCTATAAAACTTTCTTTTATCTATTTTCCCCCCTTACTCCTCGGTTAAAAGTCTTCAGTCACTCTCCTCTTTCTCCTACTGATTTAATTACAAAAAATAACAAAGCAACAGCGAGCCTTACTTCGCTCCACGCGTTTGTAATCTTCATACCTTTCTTAACATTTACTTAGACCGAAGGTTAAACGAAACAAGCTCAGCAGGGACTGAAAGAGAAAGTGTTTAACAAAACATAAATGAATTCATATATCACACAGAAATATTTTAAAGGTAAAACATTGTGTAACTTCAAAAAATATATAAAGACATGCATGTAAATGACTTTCCTCTCTTCTTGTAGTGTTATCATTAGAAGAAGCAATGTAACTATTTGTGTTGTGAAGGACCGCAGCATGTTCTGCCACACAAAGTAACTGATATATTTTTATAACGTTCGGAAGGGAACATTCTCTTCATTTGCAGGTAGTTGAAAATGCTCCCGCGGCGTTTATGTGTTATTTCGAAGTCACAATGCGAACCATCGCGGTTTAGTGATGGGCCCGAATTGGGTCACGTTCTTCACTGAGATATTTTCAGGTGGTTTTCCTCAAATCTGAAGATTAATTCCTGGAAAATGTCCCCTGACCTCACTTGGCCGAATTATCATCTGTCAGGATAAATTGGTCGCGCCTTCCAGGCATCCCAGCTTCAGAAGTCGGCTACACTCTCACCAAATAACAATTCCGAATGGACAGTAGTAGCATTGAAAAAAGAAACTCGTCTACTACTGAACAAGTTGTCTTAACTCATTCCCTGCCTATCAGCTGCTTAGAAACATGGGTTTCTGAGCTATCCATTGCGCTATTGCAGGAACTTATTAGCTGTATATAAGTGAAGGCATAGAAAGAAGGTCGAATTTATTCAAATGCAAGGTAGGAGTGCTAAAAGAAGATGTTAGGAATCGGGACTTCTAAGCACTAAAACCAGAATGAAGAGGAATGAAGTTACGTTGATGCTGGACTGTAGACAACAGGTGAAAGGGATACAATAGCTAACGAGCTAAAAACTTCTTTTGCCTGTCACCCATCAGTTCTTGTTTACCTGCCAGGCGGTCATTCATAACTCGTCTTTTTATTTTATTTTATTTTATTTTTTTTTTTTTTGGTACTGACCTATATTTGAATGTTAAGTGCTGTGTTTTTATATCAACGATACAGTGATAAGTCCTGTAAAGGGTAGTTATTCATATAAACCTCACAATTGTATTTATTTATTTAAACAAGAATGATATAAACAACAGTTTCAGCACATCAAAAGTAAGATTGCTAACATCTACAGTAAATGCTGAAATTGCCCCCCTGTCGTTCCAAGTTCCTGGATGCTTATTCGAGGATTCTGTTGTCAATTACAATGATATCGTGTGTAATGCTGTGCTTCAAATCGTCCAAAGTATAGCACAAAGTTGTTTGCCTTTCCAGTAACTCCGTGGGAATAGTTCATTCGAAGATTTCGGTGGGCATAAGTTTGGGGAAATTATCCTACGCCAAAGAAAATTTCGATCAATTCCAGGAACTAAGTTAAGGCATGGCATGTGATCCCGTCTTATTTAAAATGTCCTTGACGAATCTCTACATAATCCAGTACACTCCATTGTTCACAGTGCAGTCGGAAAATAGTTGGACCCAGTATTCACAGTGCGGATGTTTCATACCAAACCCCAACTTTCACTGCTTCTTGAATGGCGTATGGATTTTGGACGACCCAAATGAGTTTTTTTCTCTTGAGTTGATATTGTCACGTTCCACAATTACCCAGCGCTTCCACCAATTCCACCTTTCCTTTGTGTACAAATAAAACGTATGCCTATGAAGTTTCGCCTAACAGAACACTGGCAAGGAAGTTTAGATCTTTTTTTTTTTAATTTAAAACTCCTGTGCTTTACTGGATTTATTACAATCTTCCAGATCACCAAAGAGTGAGTGTTAACAATTCTACCAACTTGATTTTACAATATCCAGTTCAGTTGTGCATGCATCTTGCGATATTTATAGGGAGGAAGAGAATGGGCGATGATTGATTTGTTGATTGGGTTGTAGATATGAAGTTAATATCTTCTTTTCCCAATGATACACTTTGTAGTATCGCCTTGCCTCGGCTTCTCAGCTCAGTAGAATTGTTGGAGTTTTGTGACAGGGAAAGGACATGGAAATCAGGCAGTGGAGTGTAATTATAATTAACGCGATTTATTTACACATTTGGCATATTTGCCTCTGTATCGGGTCGCCTTTAAGTCTTGAGGAGCTTTGGAGTGTCCTTAATGCCACTCTTGCGCTATCTAAGTTGCGACCTATGATATGCCTTACACATGATTTAATTCAACTGTTCACTACTTCTCACTCTACGCTAGTACATTCGCTTTAGCGTTAATATTAAATTGTAATTATAGTACTGCTATATCTTTCTTCGCGTACTTATCTGATTGATATGTCGCTAGTTATATTAGAACCCTTTATATATTATTCTATCACTTATTGCTCCTTGCGTTATTCTCTGATTAGTATTATTCTCGGCACACTAAACCTCGCGCTATACGTCACTGTGTTACTCTCTCGATGTTTAGTATCATTTGTACTTATCCTACTCTTAATTATTTCTCGTAGTAGAAATAATAATAATAATAATAATAATAATAATGCTAGTGATGACAGTGATGACAATGCTCGTGCTCGGGACCTGGAAATCTTTACATTTTATTAATTTATTTTACAGTTCTTCAGTCTGGACACCTTCAATAGATTCAACTTTAACCCCCTATGACGATATCGTGGCTGTCGGAAGGTGCCATACTCGAAACGACAAAGCATTTCCTGGCTTGCTGTCTTTTGTGAGGTTGTAAGATCTCAAACAACGACAAAGTGTCTGACATCTGCGGTGAATGAATGTTTAGAGATTCTTGTATCTACCTGTAAGTCACTCGCGGGTCGTTCTTCACTGAGGCTTCTAGACGATCGATCTTTTCACCAGTGACTAATGGTGCTGGAAGCGCTGTGTGCTTCTCGTTTTTCATCAAAACTCTATAAATCAGTTAAAAATGTGTACGTGAAGGAACAGAGGTTGGAAAGCTCTCTGTAATTTTTCAAGTATCCTCAGGTTTCACATATAAACGTAAAAAATTGTATGAAAATGCTGACAATATTTCTTTATCTTAGAACATGAGAAAGCGACCACGTTTAATTTTTTGCTGCAACTGCAACAATTGGTACAAACAGAAAACTTATATATGTCTCATTTTTTTTTAACTCCAAAGAGTAAATAGTGATCGTAATTTTTTTACATAAATTGCTTTAACTGGAAACCCGAAGAAGAGAAGACATCGGCGAGTTCTTGTATATAATCTTGCTTCTCCATAAAGTTTCATGTAGACAACTTCAGCATAACATAAATTGATATCTTGCAATACTAGGAAAAAATAGAAGTCAAGCTTTGTTAACTTTGAGTTTCTATTACTAAACAAATAAAGCGGCTTGTAACCCAGTGATAGCATAAAAAGATTTCATTATGATTGATTATTAACATTAAGTTTCTTTCGATCAGCAAGTAGACATGAAGTTATTCAATATAAAGTTTAAGTCTATTTCACTTTAACTTTAATTTCAGCGTATTAATTGCAATTAATTGATATTTTACGCCTGTGACCTGGGTTTCCTTTTTCGATTTACTCGTTTAAGACCCTAAATACAGGGTAAAATTTCGGTATTGTCCGTTAACATCCTGTATTTGGGCTCTTTCCTTGCGCTTAGTATCTATAAACCTAACCTATGCATAGTCTTGCACCTAACATTTGAGCACTACAAAAAATAAGCTACATATTTCACAAAGCAATGAATGTGGACGCTTGAAAGTAAACCGAGGGCCCGGAAAAACCATTTGTTTTCTTTACCCTGCATGACATCACTTTCAATTCAATTCAAGGGGATGTCATGCGATCCCAATTACATTCGCGGTGAAAGTTTACGTTACGGCTGGTAGAGGTAATCAATATCTGTTCAGTATCCCATTACGATTTTAATTTCCCAACATTCTATTCTGTTTTTTGGACAAGAGAGTATATAAAAAGTGAGTTTTGTTTTCATATGTTATTTAATACGTAAGGGCAGTAGAAACAGATTGGAAAATAGAAATAACCATTGCAAAGTGTTTTCAACTTTATTTGCCGAAAAATATTACAATGAGGCTTTCAACAAGTCATTAGATACTGTTTAATACTACCATAATTTTAACACATAAAATGCATAGTAGAGAGAAACAATACATAACACATGGTATAAAGTCCATACTGCTAAAAAGTTCCGACCTTTATTAATATATTTCTATGATGAGATAAATGTTTTACTGCTTATTTATTGCTTTTTTTAAAGTTTTCAATTCCAGTTTGTGAAAATAATTGTAAATTAAAATGAAAATAAAATTACACCCTGAAGAAGTGAACAATATATGGAGCGACTTGCTCTCTGCATGAGAGAAAACACTTTCTAGAAGAAACAGACTGAAAATGTAACATTGTTATATTTTCTAGAAAATTAAAAATAAGGAAATGTTCAACTTTATGCATATTTAATTAATGAGGGTAATGGGTATAACCAAACAGCTTCTGTTGAGGCTCGTGTTGCTTCATAGATATCTTTGGCTGGGTTTTCCACATCAGTACACTGCCTTATATGTTATAAACTTGTTTTGATAAACTGCATTCGGAAACAGTGCGGTAAAGGAATATCAGTTATTCTGCCGTACTGATCTTCAAAAATTGTTTTATTCAATTAAGTAGGCAATAGTCACATTATGATATAAAAAGAATGTTCAAACAACACACAGGCTCTTCTATAAGAATTGTGTATGAGGAGCAATAGTGTTGATCATCCAAAATAAGGACAAGGAAAGGTTTAGAACAAACTGGACTGTGGTATATCTGGTTAAGGAGACAGAAGAGAGTTGTAAATGGGGTCTAAGTATCACCGCTGCAATATTTATAACATTATTCAGAGGTTTAGGTAACGTTTTCTCCATGCTGCTCCTAGTGAGAAATACGCGAACTATTTCTTTGAGTAAAGGAGCGTTTCAGAATGACTGGGATAAATTTAATTTATAATAACTAATGTACTTATAAATATAAATAACGGTGTATAATGCACATGTTATTAAGTTTGTTAAACTGATTCTCCCGCCTCGTTTTGCAAACACATTACCCGCAAAATAACATGCCACTTTTATTAACACTTGCATGATAAATAATTTTTATATATAACTGTAAGTATATGCTATTCAAGAAATGGGAACATGAAGCAATAGTTACGGCCCATCCCCAAGGAAATATAAATGTGATATAATATGTATGTGCAGGTAATATATACATGTGTGTGTGTTTCATTAGATGGAACTGTAGTATGTTTTTGTATGTAGTCAGGTGGGAAACTCTCTGGTCTTTTCTGTTTATGGCAGCTTGGAAAGACAAAGAGGTCATAAAACTCTATACAAAAAAAAACATTAATAAACCCGACCGTTGGAGGGTTAATAAACCCAAGGAATTTTAAAATCATTAGAGCTTTGAACCCGACAGGCGGTTGTACAGTTAGTTTTTAAACTAGTCAATGTCAACAGGAGTTTCAATCTTTCAAATAAAAACGAATAACGCGTGCTGGTAGGTAGATTTAAACCAGCTAATAGTAAATGTATATTGTGAACTTTTAAACTAAAGCTCGAGAGGTGCGCTTGCTTGGGTGACTTCGTCAAGCCAAAGATTTGAATTTAATATAAGCGGAAACATTTGCTCGGCTGGGCATGCGGTTTCAGATCAGAAACTCAGATAAATGGTTCTACTCCAATTCACGCAGCTAGAGGCGGTCCATGCAGACATTTCAAAGTAATGCATTCTAAATTCTACACGCCGTATTTTTAACTTCATATTCCACAGGGACACTTATACTCATCTGCAAGTTTTACATGCGGCGCGACACACTCATTGTTAAAGTCTACACGCTGCGACGCATGCATTTCTAAGTTCTATACGCCTCGAATGAATAAGTGTTTAACGCCCATTTTTGCTACAGAGGCACCACAGGCGGTGGACACGGATGATACATGAGATGAACTGATACATTGGGGAAGTATTTATTTTTAAGAAAGGAATCATTCTAGGCCTAAGTTTAGGGTACCTCCCCGGCATTTGCCATTTGTGAGGACTGAGGAAAACCAGGAAAAAACCTCAGTCAGGGAGGACGGTTCTGACAGGATTCGAACCCCAGACCTCCCGTTCACAAGTCCGCGCCTTAACGACCTCGGCCACCCTTGGCGGTTATATGCCTCGAGATATATGCTGAGGCGTTCATAATAAACTCATCTTCAGACTTGGATCTCATATCCGCGGAAGTCACGGCAGCTAAATTTATATTCGAGGTAGATAAACTCTATCGTACGCAAAACACCAGAGGACGCGAAAAATCTTGAGCATAATAAATCACCTATATATATACATACACTATGTCTCATCGTGCTGTTATTTATACTACTGGTCCTCTCTTCTGGCCTGTTAAATACATATCATCAAAATAGTTCAATAATTCTCTGAGAAATAGTTGACACCGAAGCGTAAACAAAAACAACAGTATACCATAAACCGCTTCAACTTTGACATCACCGACATGGGACCATACCAAACCATGTCATAATGTGTCGCTATACCAAACCCCTCAAGACAACAGAATTGACGTAACGATTCGCAACTAAAGAATATGCCATCAATTAAAGAAATAAAGTTAGTATTAAACACGTAAATTGTATACCAAGTAATTAACTTATAGCATAGTAGAATATGACTCATACAAAAACAGAAAAATAGGATGCCACTACATTTTGGTGGTCTAAATGTGCATTATGAGTAATTGTTTATGGAGATTACTTACCATGCCTAAACACGGTGGTGGTGTTAGAGTCATAAACAAAATAGAGTTTAACTCAAAGAGGATTTTATGGGATCCTTCTATCCCTCGCACGTTCTCCGCAGTATGGTGGCTCACATGTCCTGAGCCAAAACATCACTTGAATATTCGTGGGGTAATTTGCACGCTAAATTAGGGACAGCTGTTGGTGCCTCTCACATTGTTAACTCTGTAGGTGGCGATAGTTGTAGCAGATCAAGCGGTGCATATAAACAAGTTCAGCACGGTTACGTAAGCAACCGTTAGAGTGACTACCGCAAACCGTTTTAATCACACACGTCTCAATATCGACTAGCCACAGGACGTGGGAGGTACCCGTCATGCAATTTAAACTCAAGGTTAATAATACAGAGCGCTGCAATGCTAAGAAGTGGGCCCTCATTTAATTTCAGAGTATTAGAAAACATAAGTAAAAATAGACATTTGTCTTAACCGAAACAGTAGACAGGTTATTGCCTAACGTTAGTTTCACGCTTCTATTTGTTAAACTCAAGGTAACTCATGTCCGCCAGGTTAGAAAGAGAAGAAACATTTTACGACCACAAACAAAGTTGGTTTGAGATATTTATATAAATATAAATGTAAGTAGTGCCCAAACAGATGGAAAGACGGGTCGCAAATGAAAAAGAACTGACAAATATATAATGCATTTTTTCTTTCTTGTGCAAAATTTTAAGACTAAAAATAATTCTAAGTTACAAATAAATTGAGACTATAGTTGTGATTTTGTGTGGACATAAGTCAATGTTGTGAGCACGTTGTTAATTAATAAAGTATTTATTTTATTAATTTACGTTAACCACAAAAAAGTCTTTTTTTCACCATCTTCAAATTTCAAGCATTGGCAACATTTAAATGCGCAACAAATAAAGTTAAGGCAGAAACGAGTTGTTCTCAATATGTTAAATTGTTAGGTGCAATTTGTCCTAATCTTGATCAGTATTCAATAAGAATCCCTAAGATGACTGTGCTCTTATGAACAAATGCAAGCTCAGCAGAGCGGAAATTATGTTAGGCATTTGACGGTGCAAAGACAGTACCCGGAATTGCAAGAAGGCAATGAAACTCTCCAGGATGAGCCACAACTATTGAGAAAGAACAGGGCTCTAAGCAAAATTGATCGGCCGTTTCACGCCCTGAATTGAATGGACGCTGATGACCTGAGATGTTAAAGAGCATCCGTAAATAAAACAAATAAACACAAATAAAATTTCTTAATAAAATTATGGAGAATTCATGCCATTAAAATTCCACATTCGAACCGAGGATATCAAAACTACCTTTTATAGACCTTGTACCTGTTCGCGATAAATTACTTGGGAAGGTAAGTAAAGTTGTTGGTCCCGTTTCGTAGTTTGCAGTACGTAAAAGAACCTCAAACCTGAAAGAAGGGGTTTCTGAATAAAATTTATCGGCCATTTCACGTCCTGAATTGAATGGGACGCTGTGACCTGAGGTGTTACAAAGCGTCTGTAAATAAACCAGGTGAACAACAACGATCAATTACTTCTTCTGCTGTGTAGCGAACTTAGTTCTTTTCTTTTTATTGCATTTTATGATCTAGTTTCTTGATTGTAATGAAGTTAAAATTATAAAAAACACTTTTTAGGACAACAAAATGTACAAGAAATCCACATTCATGACAAAACTGAATGTAATGATCTCGGAATTCTCTGCCCATTGTCAATGACCTTAATCAATAAACCGCTCAACGTTGCAACAGATAACCAGGGCACCTTACGCATTGCAACGTGCTCGTTGTTTCCGCATCTTGTTCACATTTCTAAGCCTTCGCAACGGCATAGAAATACTTAACCTTGTTTTCTGTCATTGTGTAGCATGTGCTAGTCATGGTGAAGGGCATCGCCTCGAGAAAGGGCGTAGTGGGGTGGGCTTGGCAGCGATACTTACGGAATTTATATAATGCACGCAAACTATCAGAGGAAAGCTTAACCTGAAAATGATTCTTATCAATCTGAAGAAATTGGTAAAAATAAGTATAAAATATTATGTATAGCAAAAGCTTTTGTATCATGTAGATTATAAAACAGGTTCTTTTTCTCTTAAGGGGCGTTCAAACAACTATCAAAATAGTTTTATTTTCAGAGTTATGTGTTAGTCTTTCCGAAGATATTTGTTTGCTAAATAGTAGTACACATTAGGACGCTTAAGGATAAATATATAGGATGCAAGAAAACCTGTAACTTTTTTTTAATAATTAAAACTAAATAGGTTAGTGTAATTTTGCCCTTTCTATGAATGGTTACCTTTAAAAAAACATCGTTTAACGTAATCGTTGAAATTTTAGAGGAGTTTCTCATGGAAAATAACAAGATAATCTTTTTCTTTACATGTTAAAGCTGTTGACTTCTGATTATAATCTTTGTAAGGTTTCCCGTTTTCTGTTTTTGTTTTTGCATCTTCACAACATGCAAACACTGCAGATCCAAGAATAAAAATGCTTTGCTTTTGTTTTAATAGCTATGTTCAACGGTTCTGTGTTGCATATGTTTTAATAGCTACTTTCAACTTTTTGTTTATCGTAGACAGTAAAACAAACGACATCAGTTTGCAAGATTATACACACTTTAGCAATATGAAATGTTTATTATTTATGGTGAAACGGATCATAACGGGGTTGCAGGGGCACAAATCTATTGAGAAAGATTTCAAAACAAGAAAGCGCTCTATCCTAGGATGATTATAATCACCTTCAGCTGTTTACGTAAGTAATTTTGAATACTCTGATCCAAAGCTCTATATTAGTTTATGTCTAATTTTCACTGTGAACAATAACTTCACGTTTATCATATGCCGGGGCAAACTTTAACGACCGCTCGTTTGTCGTAGTAACCGTAGAACCTAAGGACTTAGGAGCAAATACTTGAATTCCTGACCTGCAAGTGTATTATAAATTAAGTATATGGCGACCAAAATTTGACTTACACTTAACTAAATTGAATTCCCAAGCGTATCTCAATATAGATCAATTGCAATGATGGAATTACTAATTTATTACATCATTACTAAAGGTCGATTACTGGAAGACTAAGTCATCTTATTTTTAGGAAAGATGCCAACAAAAATCAAAAACCTAGAGTGTGGTTATTGTTATAAAATTGTAACAGTTGGTCCCTTATATTCAAGACACAAGAATAACAGCCTACATCTTAAAGATCGTTCTGATATATATTAAGTAGATGTTAAATTAGTCATTCACGAGCACCGATTTGGGAGCATAAGGGACCATGAAGGTCTTCTTTATGAAAACGCTGTATTTCTGTGATTCCTCTCTTGCTGTCAGAAATTCATCTTATTTAACAACAAAGCTTTGTTGTTTATTACTTTTATCATTTTGTATAAGCATTCGTTAATATTACTAGCATTTATGATGTTTATAAGTTTTTATAGTTCCTTTGACTGGCATTTGTCTTCTGGATCATTAATGAACGCAATGAAAGTAACTAAAATGAGTCCAAAATTGTTTTTATATTTGTTGTTGATTTGCTTTATTTACGGACGCCCTTTAACATCTCAGATCATCAGCGTCCCATTCAATTCAGGGCGTGAAACGGCTGACAAATTTTGCTCAGAAGCCTCTTCTTTCAGGCTTAAGGTTCTTTTTCGTGCCGTAAATGTGCGACACGGGACTAATGTCTTTACTTCCTTCCGAAGGAAGTTATATTCAGAATTATTAAGCCCAAAAAACCCATCGATCCTGGCCGGGTTTGAACCCGCGATCTTGAGTTTAGAAGGCAAGTGCTACATCACCAGGGCCGACGTTTTCATAGCGAATACTCGCTAGCATTACATCCGCAGTAAACGTTAGCTGGGGAAATGCTTTTCTTATATTATTTTTTTCCTCTTTTTAACATTGATTTTAATTAAAATTAATAACTCTTACATTATTATGATTTGAACTATAACCTAAAATATATTAGATCGTAGGTTTTCTGCGCGTTTATTAGGCATACGATGAGTTGCGTAAGTGCAAACAGCCGTTACTCAAGTGCACAAAGCAAAGTCATTTACTCTTGCATAGTTTAGGCTGCTATTTTCCTTAGACAGATATTATTCCATCTAGAATTGACCCCCTAAATGTGACTTTTGAAAGTATACGGATATTTTTAACAAATGTTTAAAACTTTTTAAGTAAAATGTGTTTATAATGTGATTTTTTTTTACAATGCTCAAAGTTAATGGATATTATAAATAAAATTGAAATATTCCCACGTTTAATTGATTTCACTGTAAAACTTACCTCTAAGCACGTGATTCATGACGTAACTTTCATTGTAAATTATCCAAACAGGTTTTTCTACTAAGCAATTGCTGTTCTTGTTTTTAATGTCGTAATGATCTGAATTATGGAAAAAATATTTTAAAGTTAAGAAGTAATTAAAAACTATACATAAAATGTAAAAATAGTAAGGATTAAGGTATTCTTTGCTGACGACACAATTGTAAATTGCTTTGAGGAAAAAATTATGAAAATTATAATTAAAAGTGTGCTAAATGACACAAATAATACTCTAAAAAACTTAAAATCAATTAATGTGCTATGGAAAATTAGAAAAACAAAAGTTATAAATAAGTTATCTGAAACAACAAACAACCATGAATGTCTTTAGTGATAGAAAACGAACTACAGAACAGATGGACATTCAAGTTTCTTGGAATGTGAATAAATAAATATAAAATTAACTAAAGCAGAACATATAAGATTATCTGTGCAACAAAATCCGAATATAAATGTATATATTAAAGAATATATTTTATACAAATTACTGTGGTCTAATCCATTCACATTTATATATGAAATTGATAAATAGAGGCGTACACATGAGCATGTTACCATAAGAATTGTAACAGTATCCGGTATCGAGAGACATTTATAACAAAAATATATTTATCTTATATGTATACAGGCCTGTAATCATTATAACAAAAAATGAGTGAAACTAGAAACAGATAAATGTACATACACGTCGCCAGAAATAACGAGGAATTTTGTTAATGCACATAATGAGGCAATAGCTCGCAAACATATTAAGTTAATGTTCACTTAATTATACAATAGACTATCACCATCATTAAAGACGCTTATATCTCAATTGTTTAAGAGATACTTGAAGAAATGCTCAATTTTTAAATGTCTTAACACATTGGGGAAATTATACTAATGATTTTTACGGTTTAGTGCTATTGTTAAATATGTATTATGTTTATCTGAATTTTCAGCAAAATGTTTTTTAAAATAGCTCAATATGATGTAAGCTTGATTAATTTTATGCGTACTTGTGCTTAGCCCGGAGGAGTTATAACGCAGTATTTATATTTTGACAATGTATACAAGCTTATTGATGTATAACATCATGACAGTGCTCAATAAATAAAAATTGAATCGAATAAAAACGTTTAAATGAACTTAAAGATAGAAATAAGGTTTATTTCCAAATGAGTATATCAAGGCTCGCCTGAGAAAGTCTTTTGAAGTGAACTCTGGCATAAAGCTGAGAGGTACTGCCACACCTGTTTACAACAATGGGAGCATTTACTTTGCACCGAGAACTCGCGGTCAAAGGATTATACCTGTCATAAATTACTTCCATCAATCTTTACTGATGTGGTATTCTTTCCCTTTCTGTGTAAAACGGTAAATTAGAGAGAGAAACAAAAGACCGTCGTGTGCATTTGTGTTTATCTTCCTGCTCATAGGCCTAGTGGGCAAGCAGTAAAGTAATTGTTTCATAACAAATAATATATCGATTTTAGTGAATGTATTTTAAAAGCCTTTCAACTGCTAAAACGGATTTCCATTGGATTTTATGACAAAAATAAACAGACTTTTGCTTCTGCCTAACATTTGCGTTGGTGCATTGTTTCAGTGAAGATCTAAATGAACTACTCCAGATAGTTGAAACATAAAACTATTTCAATATTGTGGAATAATTGATGTAATTAATTTATTTGGCCTAACTACTTTGATAAATGATAATAAAGTCAGAGAAAGGAAATTACTTCCTACCATAGGTTTCCTCATGATAGATTACAGACACTGTACATTACCGGAACAGGCCACTAAAGGGAACAACATATTTGTGGAGAGTAAACTACGCTCCATCGCAAAAAAAAAAAAAAGTCAAACGACAACCATTGTTCTCGTGAACTTGTGAGCATCCCCTCCCACGTCGTCATATTGTAGTGGACGTCAGAGGCTGGACTGCTCATATGGCGCCGCTGCGTTGTCCTAGGCGAATCAGGAGGATCCTTAAACCTAAACGTAGTCTGTGGGGATGAATGATGGCACAAATGAGATTGGGGCCCTTAACGTAAAGAAAATGTGAAATGAAACACTAATCAGACAGCTTGAACTGATGAGGAACTGCTACCCCTAAATCGCGATTGCTTTGCATTATTAACTTACCCATGCACTTATAAAATTGTGTGGTTCGCTGCTTAAAAACTGCAGGCTCTACGCCCCATGTATGAAGGTCACCCCGACCGTATGAAAACATAGAGAGTGGAGAAGAACTGCCCATGTATCAGGTGCAGCAACCACTGTCAGAACAGAACGGTCATGTTGTCGTTAATATGTGATTGAGAGTTTAACGATGATAAATAAAGGTACCCAGCATATTTTAGTTGTTATAGCCCACAAGTGGTGAGGACGGGGGGGGGGGGGTAACTTATAGATTGCAAGCACATCTTCATGTATTTCTATAAATGTTCCCACATTTCCAAAAAATATTTTCAGATTCGCCTCAAATCCGCAGACTTGTGAACACATGAGTTAGATAATAATGTAATTACATTTCTTGAATCTTGTGAATCATTTCTTAAAGTTAATTTAACTGTAAACAGCTGTACTTCCTTTATTTGGATCACCTATTGCCAATTTGTCCTAATTTACACATACTTCCCTGTCCAGCTTTGTTCATAAGTTTTCAAGACTAGACTTGAAGTTTACCTTAGGAGAAGAGTCGATGATCACACCTGCAGGACATAGTTGACGAGGTTCAAAGTCTTAGGTTGCTTGGTTCAGAGTTTCCAAATATCCTTAAAGACGCGCTGATTTTGGCAGGACTAAGCAGCCTGTCATGGAATTCCCTATTGCCTCTCCAGAGTCGCTTTCCGCTTCTTTCCCATCATTGTCAGATAATGTTTAACAATTAGTGTGTTAACCTTTTCGATAATAGTGTGTTCAAATGTGACGGTCCATATCACTGTGTTCGACCTCTGGAGAACCACAGAAATGAACCAATAACTTCACTACTTCACACTAATTAGAGCAGTTCACTGGACAATGAGACTTGTTCGCCAGTTCATGGAATAGAACATAAATGTGCGAGATTACTGTATTAAACGTACAATATACAGGATGTTAATTAACAACACCCAAATATTTTCACTAAATATAGAGCAGTAATTATATATACTGAATTTAGGGTCACAGACATAAAATGTCAAAGTTCTAGGTTGTTAAAGTGATTGCAATGTGGTGATTCGAATGTCAAATTAAAGTTATATAGCGTTAAAGTTTCTATTACAATGACTTCACGCCTCCTTAATAATCGAAATCAATCTATTTCTCAATCAATTAACAAAACTTTCACAATTTAGCTTTAAAATAGTCCGTAAAATTGCAAGCTAAACTCGTTATTGCATGCTTTGCATTAATACATTAATAGGAACTCAGTTGTTGGAAACAAAGTCGCGATTTTATTTTTATCCTAATGTTGTGAGATATCAGTTTACTGTTTCATGAAATAGTTGTTTGTTTTGTAACTAAAAGATAAAACAAAAAATTACCAATTGACGAAATGGAGAATGGTTACAGATTTTCTGAACTTGCCAAAATGCACCTCATTTATGGGAAAGCAAGAGGTTGTGCTTAAGAGCTACTAACATGTACAGAGAAAAATTCCCTTATAGAAGCCATTCAGTTTGCTGGTAGATGTTTGTGGGACGCTTTAAGTTGAAGTAAAAGTAAAAGTCAGTGGCTTTTTGAAACTTTAGAACCGAGATGCCCTGTCTCAAATTTCTTGTCTTAGACTCCTCTCTATAGGTCACAAATACTTTATGTTCATTAACATCCTGTATATGCATTACATATGAGATAATATCCATGGTAAATCAAATTTTGGATAACTTTACAACATACTTTTGCAATCGGCGACAACCATCTGTCCATTCCCTTGTAAATAAAGCTCATGATTTTCAAAATTCTCTAAAGAAAGAATACTAGAAATCTTAAAAAAAGTAATTTATTTGTGTAATGAATAACTTAATAACCATAAACATAGAAGAGAGAGTGATCATGTGGGATGATCTGTTTCCTCAGTATGTAATTTGAAGACAATTAAATTATAAACCTAATTAATGTTAAATATCATTTCTGGTCTAACGGTATTACATGAAGGAATCTCTAGCGCTGTGTTTAATAATGCCAACAAATGGAGTTGTTATATGAGACGGACATCTGCATTTATTCTAAATAATTAAGTTTAAATGACATTCAAAGATCTAAGCATAAACACCTAAAGAGAAAAAGTTAATCAAAATGCAATATTATATTTGAGACAGGAATGTGCAATTCTCTCTAGTCATAGAAATCGCAAACAAATTAATTATTTTCACCATCCATGCTGCACTCGACCCACATTTCTCCAGGCTTTGATCATGTAATTTCATGAAATGGAAATATCAAGTCCTTCTTCTGACTCTTTATCTACTTCTTTAAAATCCAGTTTCCATTTACGTTTTACTCTTTTGAGGTTCAAACCCGGGCAGAGTCGGCAAATTTTTTTCTAAGTATGGCTTGCTTCGAAAGATTTACGACACAAAAGAAGCTGAACCCTGAGCAAAAGTTATTGGCCGCTTTATGAATTGAATGAGGCGCTAACAAACTAATATGTTAAATAAAATAAACCTAAGATGTTGTTTTATCTAGCTAGATATTTCTTTGTTCACCGTGCTAGTGGAAGTGGATGATCATTTCAGGATTAGAATCCATGGGTTCCGTGTTACGCTCTGGACAAAAATTTGTCCAGTGATTTCATCCACATGAAAGATGAAGGCCAACAAGCTACAAGTGATAATGGCGATCACTAATTCTTTAAGAATTTTCCTATAGACTCGGGTTTTGACAGAAAACGATAAACTGTGCTGATTCTCGAATTAATTGTGAATTCCTTGTTCCTAGAGCAACCAAGTTCTCATTGTCACAATTTTTACATTTTTCTTTCGGTGACTGCACTAACTTTGTTCTCGTCATCTGTCACAAAGCGTAACTTGCATAAAAACAAGGTTCTTAAACATTGTTTTACAGAAGTTAGCACCCTGTCCCATAATACCGACACTTATACCATAAAATACGATCAGGAATAAAATAAATATAATTTCCCCCCCCCCCAAAATTCACAGTGTTAAATGTTAGATGTCTTTACTTTGTATTTATCACTCTAGTTAGACGAGAAAAACACTTGCGAAAAGTTTAAACAATGGCTTAATAAACTCTACCCTATCACACGTTTAGTTCTCACTGGCCTGTTTCGTCGCATTCCGCTAAAGATAAACGTGTTAAGGAATAATAGCACGTACCATATTACAATCTTCTCTACTACGTTTAGTGTCGTCTAAAGGTTTTTACAAATGTTATTATATTTATAGTTGTAGTTTTTGTACCTTTCATTTCAGGAATTGCTTATGTAGATACATTACCGAAATTTTAACAGTTTAAATCACTGCCCATATTTGTTATTTTAGCGCAAAACGCGTCACTCCAATCTATAACATATACTTTTTAAATTGAAAGATTAAGTTAAAATCCAAAGCGCATCTGGCTAATAATGTATGGTATTGTCGCTTACAATTTTTCACTTCTAATAGACATCAGTGTTTGCTTTTAGGAAACTGTATATATAATATTAGCATATTCGGTAGGAAAAAATTCATTTAAACACATGTTTATTTTTCTCGGTCGCTTGAAAGTTTCATTGTTTCACTATTTTTCAAAATTATCCATTCATCTTCTTCATCTTATAGCCTTAACAGACGTTCTGAGCCCCGGCACATTACCATTACACTCAGTAACCACCGCTCGTCTCCGGAATGCATTGCCACGGGATGTCAAACTTTTTAGCAGCATTTCTTAATACGTTGTTTAATATTATTAGAAATAATCAATTAATCTAAATTTACATACATTTTTTTACAATACAGGCATTTATTTGTTTTCTTTTATCCTCCTGAGTATTGTCCACGGTACTGTCAATGTTGTGATTATTGCTATAACTTAATGTCATTATTGGTAGAGCGGAAGAGAAGGCCTAATGGTCTTTGCTTTGCCAGAATAAATAAATAACTTTTCAATAATTGCATCAAGAACGTGTACCTATTTAAAATTACATGACATGCCCTTTCTTGATCCTGTTACTGCAGCCATAAAGAGCGCAAATTCCCCTTCTTCTGAAACTAGCAGTAAAGTAACTTTCACCACCATTGCCAATTCTGTTATATAGTTGCTAGCATTACGTTAATAAACAGTTAAACGTATAATGCGCTAGAAGTAAAAATGGTTCGTTCGAATTTGCTCATAAAAGAATGTAATAAAGTAAATGTGCTAGCAAAATAATTTTAACGTCACATAAGCCAAATTGTATAACAAGTATTCAAATACCTCCGGGTGTAACAATTCGCGATTTTCCTTGCAGTCGGAAAGCTTGTGTCTACTGAAGATGCCCCCCCCCCTTCCTTTAGAGCCATCATAACTATCAAACAAAAGTATATTGTTGCAAAATGTAACAGTCTGCAGGTTTTGGAATGTAAAGTAAGACAGCTGCAGGGCGTATTGTTATTGTAAATGACTGAACATTCAATGAAACATGACAATGTTTTTGCCAGAACGCTATAATACACATATTTAATGTTACTGATAGAAAAGAGTAAACACATGCATGCCACTTTGGAGGTCAAGCTGTTCTCTCAAGAGTGTAGAAAATAATAATAAAAAGGTATTTCGAATCGGTTTAGTTTGAAGGTTCTTTACTTTTGGGCGTGGTATTCTTCCTCCCTCCCCCTCCTATCTCTTTCACTATATAAAAATATTGTGCTCCACTGATTGCTAGTACACTCTGTTGTGTTATTGTGATGCTCCTGCAGATAGTCCGTTGTACCTTACTGCCATGATGGTACTCGAAACTCCAAGTTTTCGAGAGATAAAAGACATTCTCAAACCAATCGTTAAAAGCTGCGTTTTTTCCAGGTAACTTCCTGGCTTAGCGCTCGGCATTGACATAATAGAACCTTTCTCTTATATAACAAAAGATGGTGGAGGCGTAGCGTAAATTCTAGTTGACTAGTCTTTTAAAGTATTGCAACGGCCGACCATACTCTGACGGGAATTATTTGTGAATCCGTTGATCATTTTTATGAAGACAATGTATTTCAAATTAGTCTCTTAAAGAACTAGATAGGAAAAGATAATAGTGGGACGGGAAAACCGTGCTGGAAAATCATGGAAAAGAAGGCAGGTAATGAAGAAACACTTGGGAAATAAGCTACGGATAGGTGAAATAAAAGGGAAGGAAGGAAGGAATAGGCACGTTAAAGAGAAAAATTAAAAGTTAAAATATAGAAAAAGTATTTGCAAGAAAAAAAAAGAGGCAATACAAAGCGAAATAAAGCAGAGTAAAGATAAAAAGATGTCAGGAAAAGGGATATGAGAGTAAAGCAATATAATGGAAACGAAAGTTAAATGGAATTCAAGAATGGCAGATATGCAGAAATGAACTGAAGGCGATATAAAAGGAAAGGAAGATAGTATAAAGGGAAAGAGGAAATTTGGAAGACAAAATAAAGGAATGAATGAAAAAAGGCCAGGACGAATACCAAATGATATTAATTGAAAGGAAGAAATTAAGAATAAATAACATAAAAGGAAAGAAAGAGAAGGAACATTATTAAATAGTTGGAAAGGGAGAGCAGATCACTCAGAAGGGACGAGAAGGAAGGGAAAGTGAGGGTAATATAAAGAGAAAAGAGGGAAAAGTAGGGTCAAGAACAATGGATTAGAGAAAAGTAATTTATTTACGAGAGCAGCTGAAACTTTCTCCGCCACGCAATGAAGGAAGTTTTTTTTTTTTTTAACATGTTTGTTATTTTCTCTATAAATTCACTAAAGACAATAAATTTATTCCAACAATGCTCCCAGTTCCTATTATTATCCTTTGAAATGATTTTCCTCTTGATTTGGTGAAAAACGATGACCGAAGGAAGAGTGAGTGCATTTGCTTAAGAATGCACTAATACAAAAACATCGCAGAGTAAGTTTAACAGAAAGAGTGTAGTTTGTATTCGTTACTTATAACTGCATTAACTTCTACAATCATGCGAACTCCACACCCTATTTAGAATGACTCCTTTATTCAGTGATGCGGTTTGAATAGTAGTGTACTGTAGTACTTTGTTACTTAATTTTATATTTTTGTTGGAAATTTAATTTCATATGATGCAAAATTAAATACTAAAATACTGTAGACATTAATATGTTTCACTCAACTATTAGGCAATGACCATCTACCATTTTAAAACTGATACTGTGTTTTTAATGTATATGCACTTTATGATACATGAGATCTGTAATCCTGTCATTTATCACAATATCAATTAGTCAATCATTTCAAAACGCCCTCCATCTTGGTCTATGCACTCATGCAACGTGAACAACATGCTGGTATGGTATGAATTTCGTCTTTACTTTAATCTGGTCGTTTGACAAAGTCTTTCTATTTCAAATATTTCCGCCAGCTATGAAGATGAGGAAGACCAAGAGATGTCCCCATTGCGTGAAATTAACCAACGTCCAAAGATTGTCCCTAGGGTGCCCATAGAAAGCCTGTGTGCACCGTTGCTCCATCTTGTTGATGTTAGGGCCCTATTCCACAAAAGTACCGGTATGTTCTAATACATTACATGTGTATGGACTTATTAGTAAAGTTCTATTCCACAAAGATTTCTACTACACTTGCACTTTACTTACAAGTGTACAAGTAATTTTTCGTGGTTTTGTTCCACAACACTATTATCATTAATTGAGCACTGCTAATTTGTATAAATCTCTCTACAAGTATAGGAATATTGGTAACTTCAAACACATGCACAGAATGTAACATCTTTTTAATACTTTTAGTTGACCTAATATGCAAAGTATTAGCCAATATGATAATAATGATGAAAGTAGGAATATGTATAAATGAAGAATAATTCAGTATTTGTGTACATTAAAAATGATAGGTTAATTAGCAGTGATATTTGCGTTTCCTGTTTCAAATGCATATTTCAGTTCAGCATAATAGGTAGTTTATGCTTTTTAAGGTTCTTGTTACATGTCACGAAATTATTTTATTTTCATTCTTCATTTTCTTTTCAAATAATTTCTTTTGACTTAATTTTCCCAATTTTATGCTAATAATGAGAACGTGATTGCCAAACAACATCCCCACAGGAGCCAAATTTTGGGTGCGAGACGTAGCAACCCCGAGGCATCCGAGCTGCTCCCACAAGTCCACGCATAGAGTGTTTGACTCCTTTTAATTTCGCCTCCATTTTTATTTTTATTCGTCCTATTTCCTGTTCCTTGTCTGAAGGATTCCCCCGTGTTTGACTCGGTAAAAAGTAACTGGGTAATGGCCTTACTCCCAGCACTGGGTTATCGTGTAGGACAGGAGCGTATTCCCTAGTATAGGCCAGGCCCGGGGAGAGGCCATTGCATGAGCTGTTCACTTCCTGCAGGCGATTGGGTCTCTTTGTCAATACCCAAGTTTGACCCTGAGGTTATTTAGATCAAGCCAGGGCAAGTAACCTAAGCCAGGGTGGTGCCCAGGAAGCAGCCTGCCATCGGAGACGGTTGCAATGGTGAAGGATCAAATCGCATAGTGGCACATGAAAATTCTTTAAATGAAAGTGAGTGGATGTAAAGGAAGTAACGCAGAAGTGGTTCACTCGTTCCTAGGTTATAAGTAAAAAGGAAGATAGTCTTTTCGTCGTGTCAACCCCTTTATTGTCCAGAAGAGGATTGTTTCTATCTCTGGACGGGTGAAATCATGTACGCAATTGAGCAATGGCTCTCTACTTATAGGGACTTTTAGCGAATAGCATACCAATTCCTTACTTAGAACGATAATTCTCCACCGGTACCTGATCCGTGTCGAGCAGCATAAGACCCTGAATTCCTCTCGCGGAGTAATAAACACTGATGTTCTCGACGGTATGATGGATACCGAGATTCAGAGGAGCAAGGAGTTTATCGAGTGCAGAGAAGGAGAAGTACAGCCCACCCGTACTCTCTTCCTCACTTTCAATAGGGTTAATTTGCCGCAGAGGATAAAGATGGTTAAGAAGTGATAAAGGTGCGACCGTACATTCCCAACCCCATGCGATGTTTTCAGTGCCAACGCTTTGGCCACACTCGCATGTCTTGCAAGAGTGCCAAGCATCTGTGCTACCTGCGGCAAATATGATCATGAAGGAGCATGTTCATCCTCTCCAGTCTCCGTAAACTGCCGCGAAGATCATCCAGCTTCGTCCTGCGACTGTCCCCGCTACCGTAAAGAGGGCTGTATCCAGGAGCTCCGGGTGAAGGAATAACTTTCCTTTATTGAGGCCCGGAAACGCTTTCAAGCACGCCTACCTGTGGTACCTAAGACCGGTACATACAGCGCTATAGCCTCTACTTCTATTCAGAAGCGTAACAGCAGTACGCAGACCTGCGATCTTGTATTTACTCAGGTCCCCAACGTACCAAGCACCGCCAAGCGTTCTACCGTGAAGCCCAAGCAGGTACTATTTAATGCTCCAGAAATCAAATTCAAAACGACTTATTCCAGGACTGCTTTTTGAAAACATTCGCTCCGGAGTCAAAGAAGAAGATTTCGAGCCTTTCTCCTCCTCTGAGGTCCAGCTCCCATGATGGGAGCAAGTCCGCTAGGCGGTCGCCTTTTTACCTCCAACCGATTCCAGGTGTTGGAATCGGTGGATACCTCTCAGCGGGAGAACCCTCCTCTGAGAATGTGATGGAGCATGATGTGCCTGCTCCTGAAAAACCACCTAGTCCCATGCGACTGAAATTAGGTTGGCTATTTCGTCTTATTTTAACAATGGTTGTCCTTTCATGCAATGTGCGTGGACTCCGCAGTCGAAAACCTGAACTAGAGTTACTATTACACTCCACTACTTCTCCGCTTGTGAGTCCCCAAGAGACTAAACTTCCACCACAGGACTCTTTCACTTTACACGGTTACCCTTCAGTGAAATTTGATCTTCTTCCCGAAGACGGCACTCCCGCGCATGGCGGAGTTTTAATTCTTATCCGAGATAACGTGTACAGTACTTCATTAAACGTCTACACTCCTATATAGGCTGCTGCAGCTATAATTCACTTTTCTGGCCTCAATTTTACAGTCTGCACTGTTTGCCTAACTCCATTTGCTACAGTTCCAGTGGCTCACTTAATCTTCTGTCTCAGTTACCAGTCCCTGTCCTTATTTTGGGCGGTTTTAATGCGCATTTCCTCTATGGGGTTCTACCACGGAGTGTGCCAGGGATTGCGTGTTATCAGACATTTTACATCGCCACCATCTTACTCTGCTCAATACTGGTCAACCTACTTTTCTTTCTCACCGTACTCATAGTTTTTCGCGTTTGGATTTATCTTTCTGTTGCACCTCGCTTGCTATACACCTCGCCATCTCTGATTTGTACTCCAGTGAGTATTTTCCGTGTCTGAAAATGGGTGGCGTATGTGGTGGTTAGCATCAAGGCTCCTATTGATGAACGTTCAGTGCGACTTTCGTCGTCATCTCTCTTCAATCGACCATCTTGTGTCTTTTCCACCCATATAATGAACGGCTTTGTACGGAAGCGCCAAACGATCGCTATATCCTGGAGAAAGTCTATTACGCTTGGAGAAACGGTATCCTTCGAACGCTTCATGATTGACACATATGTGGTCGTGTGTCAGTTTTTATTCGGGAGTTTATGAAAGACCGAGTTTTTAAAGTTCACTTGGGTTCAGTCTTATCATCTCGTTTTATTCAAGAGAATGGTGTACCTCAGGGCTCGGTACTTAGTGTCACACTGTTTTCAATCGCTATCAATTCCATCACCGGAAGTTTACCGCCAGGAATCTATTCGCGTTATTTGTCAACGATTTTGCCATCTTTCTTTCCTCTCGGAGAACTTGTCTTTGGGAACGCCGCCTTCAATGCTGTCTCGACCGCCTTTATGCTTGGAGTGTAAACCATCGGTTCCCTTTGTCTGTTGAGAAGACCGTCTGCGTGAATTTCTGGCGCCATAAGGAGTGTCCATAGTCGTCTCTCCATCTTGGCCCGGACGCTCTTGCTTTCGTAGACGAAGTTAGGTTCCTTGGCTTGGTTTTTTGACAGGAAATTATACTGGTCATAACATATAGCACAACTTAGAGGCAAGTATGAACGTTCTCTTTGTCTTTTACGCGTTTTAAGTGGCACATCCTGGGCAAATGACCGGACTGTTCTTTTAGGTGTCTATCGTTCTCTAACCCGGACTTAACTGGATTATGGCTGTGTAGTTTATGGCTCTACTTGACCTTCCGCTATTCGTCGCCTCAACCCCATTCATCACCGGGGTATCCGTGTCGCCATTGAAGCATTTTCAACTATTCCTGTGTCCAGCCTATGTGCGAAGTCTGGAGAACCTCCGTTGTGTTAACGTAGGGATCTTTTACTTGCATCTTATGGTTGTCGATTAGCTGCGCCACCTCGTCATCCCACTAATGAGCCATTTATTAATGTGTGTCTAGGTCCATTTTGTGCTGCTCGGTCTTTTACCCCTAGGCCTCCTGGGTTTCCATTTCGTGAGTTGTTACGGACTTTGGAGTGGAGTTACCTGCTTTTTTCTTAGCCGGGGAAACATCTTTTCCCCCCTTGGTTTTTCGCAGAGGCCCCCTTTCATCTTGGGCTTACGACCTGTCATAAGTCTTGACCGTAGCACCGTTATTCGTCGTCGTTTTAGCGAGATGGCCTCTTCTTTTGCGAGATGCAATTTTATTTATGCTAACGGCTCGAAATCGAACACAGGTGTTGGATGTGCCTTTGTTTTTAATGGAGTTAGTTTTACGTTTGGTATTGGCACTGCGACATCTTATTTTTATGGCGGATCTTTATGATATTTATCCGCGATTTTATTTGTTTGTGAACAGCGGCTGGGGAACAGCGTTATTTGTTCCGATCCTTTGAGTGCCCCTTTGTCTTTAAAAAAAACTGTACAACTACCACCCTCTTGTACAGAAGATCCAGGATGCAGTGTTTACGCTTGTTGACACTGGCGTCAGCATGACACTGCTATGGGTACCTGGACATGTGGGACTTTCAGAAAATGAGGCCGCAGATGTCGCTGCTAAGTCCGCCCTTTTAGATCCCGCTAAATATGAGCAATGTTTTTACTCGGGGATTTTAAACATTCTTTACGTCTAGGCGTTCTCTCGTGTTGGCGCTAGGAATGGAGTTTATTCCAAGATAACAAGCTTCGACAATATAAAATAGCCCCTTTAAATTGGTCGACTTCTTCTCACGCAATTCGTCGCACGTTTACCAATTGGGCATTGCCGTTTTAGTCACCGTCAAAATTTTAATGGTCAACCAGCTCCAGCATGCCCTTACTGTGACCTTCCCCATACAGTGCGTCACATTTTAGCACAATGCGCTCATCTAGCGGCTTTTAGAATGTCCCTGGGTTTGCCCTCCTCTATTGAGGACCTACTTGCATATGATGTGCTTGTTGTTGAGCGAATGCTCCGTTTTATCCGTGTTTGTGGTTTTGGAGCGAGGTGTGATTTTATTTGATTTTATTTGTGACGGCATTTTTAAGACTGTTGTGTTTTCAGTTTTTGCTCATGCGTTTTAGTACCAGACAATTTTACCCTTGTTATTTGTTATGGGGTTCTTAATTGTATTGCCCAATTTGCTAATATTGCTTGTTTTTACATTGCTTTTGTGTAGATAAGTTATTTATTTTACTCTTGGCACAATATTGGTGTGTTTTGGCGCTAATGACTTTTGCAGTTTTGTGCCCTTAAAACCATAATCATCATCATCATCATCATCATCAAAAAGTAACATAAACAAATATATATATTAAATAAATCATCAAATTGGGTAGTAAAATACATGATCGAAAATAATAGGAAAGTCCAAAACTCCTGCCATTTCTCAGCTATGGGAATTAATGACTGACTCTAAACGTAACCGTGTGTGGACGCCGTCTCAAAGTGGATTATTACGCTTGAATGTCGATAAATGCAAATAAAGTATTTGAAGTATCATTACATCTGAGGAAAAATACACGATCCATTTAGCAGGGATGACAATAATCCGCTCTGTATATTAAAAAATAAAAATTTATTACTAAAGACATAACCTAATTCAAATATGGCGACTTGTTGCAGTCTTGCTCTTATATGACGTCACGCTGTACTTCTTTCGTGAAACAGAAAGTTCTAAGACTAAGTGCAAGAAGTTGTACTAGTACATTTAGCCTATACTTTTGTGGAACTGGGCTTAAATTTTGTAGCTGTGGAAACAGAAACTCGATCAATATGTAACAGTACTGTATTGCCATTGTTAGGGACCAATAATCGCAAATGCTCAAAATTCGCATCAAATCTTTAGGTTTTGATTTTGTTCCTAAGGATTGGTATCAAGTTCTGTTTGTTAAGTTGCCACACAACTCAGCATTTGGACATTGTTATTGCAGTGAGCTCTGGCTACTGCTGCGGTTTGATGTTTAGGTACTGCCTGAAGCTTGCAGGGATGGAAATTCATGTCTTTGTGCAACACTCGACCGTGAGAGCTGAAGTGTGAGCAGTTCCATTGCTTGGTGATCATACGTCATTCATGTTGTCAATGACGTTCTGCACGCATCAAATAGAAGATGAACCGTATCTTTGGTCATTAATGTAGTGTACATTCATTTAAACAAGGGGTGTACGCTACTAACGTATTAACAATTAGTCAATATTTGTTCTCCATTTGTTACTAGTATTGTAGTCGCGATCATCTATAAACTATATGACTAATTCCCTTTTGTATAGACATCAGGTATTTTTATACAACAGTCGTTCTTAAGAGTTTTTTTTTTTTTTTTTTTTTTTTTTTTTACTTTTCTTATTAAACAGAAATTTTCTTTACTTTCTTCTTTGCTCTCTCAAGTTTGTTATACTTTATTATCCTACTATAGTATATTAAGCAGTTTGAAAATAATTAGAATTTACTGTATATAAGAAATATAATCTTAACGGGAGACCGCTCAGAAATGGTGCACAAAAATATTATAGATTAAGAACATTATACTTTCACTTAGTAAAATGATAATATAACATACCAATAAACGGATAACCGCACAATCTGCGTAATTAGTAAACAAAAATCATCGTTCTTTACATTTAGATTATGTGTTTTACAAAGTTAACAGATCTGAAATACGAAAACTTGGTGTTTACTACTTAACTAAATGAACATAGGGTCCAGAAATGCTGATAACTTGATACCCATAGTTTGCGAATCTTAATAGCTATAACACATTCCTACGGGAATGGCTAATGATAAACAACAGAAGGAGCGAGAGACAAACTTGTCGATGACTCAGATTTACGCTTGGAATCTGCAGGATGAAGTCTATCGTTATAGAGAGCACCTCCATACTTCCTGGGTTCGACCCAAATAGAGTTGCATTACTTAATATTTCTCTTACAATGATAACTCCGAAAGAAGGCTTAGAATCCAAATGTTGTATAGTGTTCATACATTAACATGAAACAAAACTAAGCAACTACATGAATTCACACTAAACATACTAGCCAGCCATCGGCAACAGCTTACTATTAATATAGTAACAGCTGATTATCTCTGTTGGAGAGTGTCTGCATGAGATTCTTTCAAATGTAATATTGATAGATATTGAAACAATTACAAGTATTTCCATATTTAATATATGACCATGTTGACATTGATATATTTTTCTTATAATTATCTAATAGTTTATTTAATTCTATAACGTAACAATTCATTCGTATGAAAGCGCTGGTAAACTTCCTGGGAAAGCCTCATTGACGTTCTAAGTGGTGCATACACATAATGACTTTTACGAGCAAGAGGCTTTCTTGCCTCTTATTGAGACATTGGTTTGTACCGTAAAGTTCCCTACAAACGTTGTTTTTAACATATAAAAGCGCACTAAGCAGTAGCTATTGAAAATTAAAAGTCGAAAATATGGGGGGGGGGGCTATCTGCACACTTTTAGAGAAGCCGCTCCTGGCTATTTTCAATATAGTATTAGCTACAAGTTATCGATGAGCTGCCTTTTAAATCATTTTCACATTCGTTTATCTATGTTTATGATTAGTAATAAGATAAAGTGTGAACACATTCGCTAGTATATTAGTGGACTGTTCTCGCTAAAATGAATATTTCTACTGCAGTTCATTATTATCACCACCAACATGAAGATGACATCGTCCCACTTCTCGTTCCAGAGTTGGTCTCACACTAAAGACACATGATTGCCCCCGTTCTTCCTGCCTCCTCTTCCTCCTTGCTAAAATTTCATTAGTTGCCTGTTTTAAACAGACCGCTTCTATTCCCGCACCCCTCTCTCAAGGGAAATTACCTTATACGTCATGCCCAGTGGGTTTTCGCTCCCTTTTCTGTTTTCCATTTTCCTTTTTTTATAGTAAATAGTACATGCCCGGCGCTCTAGCATTAAGAATATCACCTGTTTACAGAGATGGTTGCATGGTTAATTTCCTGCATCACATAAACATGCACAGGCTTCAATACATTCAATTTCCGCTTTCGTTAGCCCAGATCTGATATACTTCTAGTGTTTACAAAGATGTTTTAAAAGTTAAATGTTGAGAGCTGCTGTATTTACCGTGTAACCGCGGCATATTAAATTATATATATATATAAGTTCTTTCAAAATATAAGTAAATATTTCTTTTTTTAAAATATATATTATTGTTTTTTGTTCTGAAGAATCGTAAGCAAATCTGGAATTTGAATGTGAGATATCCGCTATATTTGATAGAACCATTGTTTCTGATAATTTTGTATTTCTTCTATCGTTCGCATTACTTGGAGTTCTTTTCCAGTCGATCTTACCTTATGACTACCTTTGTCTGCCATAGAATTCTCATTTCGCATGTTTCTATTCTTCTTTTATCCTTTCCACATTGCACTACGCTGATATTGTGCAATATATCCCGTTTCGCACTCATTCATTTACCTCGATTGAGATTTCAAGTTCTCTTCCCCTTCTTTTCATCTTTAGATATTGTTTTTTTATTTGTTTTATTTACGGACGTTCTTTAACACCTCCGGTCATCAGCGTCCCATTTAATTCAGAGCGTGAAACGGCCGACAAATTTTGCTCAGCGGCCTCTTTTTTCTTTCAGGCTTGAGGTTCTTTTTCGTGCGGAAAATGTGCGGTTTAGAAAGCAAGTATGGTTACCACCAGGACCGACTTTGATGTATAATGCAGACTTGACCTAAGTGCGATTGGCTTACTAGCGTATCTAATTGAGAGTGCATAGATGACTGTGCTAAGAATCGAACTTCAGACACTTTTGGTGAAGACGCAGGCAACAAGCTGCGGGGTTGGGGGTTATTTTCGTCTTTTCAATTAGAAACACTTCTTGGAGGAATTTATATCTAAAAAATATACCATCTTTAAATGTTTACATTTAAATTTCTGAAACCCCGCCCTCCTCGCCGGATCCACACAATTAAGTTTTGACCATGGCACCATTATGAGGGCCTCTTATTCCATTAAGTTTACAGAAAATCATAATTTGGTTCTTTTAGTTCATTTACTTATAACACTTTACAATGTATACAAATGAATATACCCCTTTTTTCTCTGCGGTATACAATAAAAATTTGAATCATAACTTTAACTATGGAAGTTTCAATTCTCCATGCTCAGAATTTGTTTCGGTTTGTTCTGTAGCTATGGTAATGAAATAAACAAAACAAGATAAATCGCTTGCAAAAACCTTTTTGTGTCTTGGAAATTGCGAAACATAATTCAGTCCAGCGGGCGTATAGACGAAGATTTATCTCAATGCCCCTTCTGGTAAAAACGCGGTGGTAGGTGATACAATCAGATCCAAACGAGGGTTCTCTTAAAAAAAAAAAACAGCGCGTGTCAGACGAGAATGTGGAGAGAGTCACAGGGGCTTTCGCGCTCAGTCCTAAAAAATCTGAGCGGGGGCGACTCGAGAACTAACAATGACAGTGTGGAAGGTGAAAAGAAAACGTCTTCAACAGAGACCGTGTCGTCTGCAATTGCTACATCCTGAAGATTATGCTGTCCGTAGAAACTTCTGCACAAGAAGATGCCGAGTTGCTTAGTCGTGCTATTTTCAGAGACGAGTGTACATTTCAACGGTCGTAATGTTCGTATCTGCAGACCTGCCCGAGTCGAGACAGAGATTTTGCAGCAGTTACCCCAGATATCAACCGGCTGGCTATATTGTTATGGTAAGTCCCGCCGTTACTCTTCAATTTAAGTTATGATTCAACATTTCATTGTATACTGTAAAAATATAGGTTTAAAACCACTATAATCATTTATGTACACCCTATATTTACTAATTTATTTATCATAGTAAGAGTAAAGACCATGGGGCCTTCTGTTCCACTTTATTTAGTGATTACACCAGCGAGTCATAAAGTAGAGAATATATCATTGTATAAAATGCAGAAGTTAAGATATATAATGTATGCAAAAATTACATATTTATAATAACGTTAAGAATTTACAAAGATAGTATTTTTATTCCATTAGTTCTCCAAAGAGTGCACAGAACATTTTTGATTCCATTTATCACAATTTTATTTGTATATATTAAAAAATAAAACATTTGAAGTCTTAATTTCCGTAACCACACAAGTTCAGTTGAATAGATTTAGAGAAAATCAATAAAAATGTAATATCTCTTGAAAATGGCAACTTAGAAAAAATAATTTTACCTAACAACATTTTTCTTGATTACAAATGTCACAAACATTAAAATAACTATTGTCACAAGTATTTTATCTGTAACAAATTTCTGAAAATGCTGTGATGAAACTCACTAGTCTGTAACATTGATTTCAGATACTGAGACTTTCAAGTGGAAGAGGACATGCTCATTTCGAGTGCAAAAACATGCCCCCTTTGCATCATCTCACATAATATCACACAATAAACAACATGTAGCTTTCCTGACTCTTCCTTTCGCTTAGTTACACGTCTTGAATGATATCGAATATACCTGAATATAAGAGATTTTTTTCAATTTTTGCATTTTGAAAACGAGGATTGTCTTAAGTTCGCATATTAAAAATATAAAATCCAGGCGGTTCAATGTTTTTATTTTGTACTTTGACAGTTATCCTCAATCATGGTGCATCCCTTGTCGTTGTGACATCATCTGGCAGAAAAGTGGAAAAATAAATGAATGCAGATTGGCCATAACAATTTTGCGCTAAGTGTTTATACTGCAATACTTTTCGATTACCAATATATTTATAACAGTATCAGAAACGGAATCGCTAAGTAAAACATTTAATAATTATCGATCGAAATAAATGTTCTGTATGCTCATTAAAATGTTGTCTAATAGTAATATTGGGGGTCTGTTTATTTGTGGCGTTTACCAGGTGTTTCCATGCCCTGTAGCATTGCGATGTTCATTTGTCTCACATTTAAGTAATTTATCTGGCCTCGAACTGAGAACAGCAATATTACACTTCTGTGGTGCTCCTCGTTTGCAGCTCACTCGACATAAAGCTATTGTAACTCACTGCAACGACGTACTAACTCACAGCTCTGATCTCAGATGTCTCCGATTCACTGTGATGCTCGCTTGTTCATGCTTTGACGCACTTAGAATTATATTGATAGTAAAATATAGAAAACAGTAGTGATGAAAGTGAAGAAAATGAATATAACGATTAATACAGTGAAATACAGCAATGTGAAGACTTCAGAGTGTCCACGTTAAATATGAGTAGATAAGCATGCCTACGTGGACATTGCAAAAGCTTTCTTATACAAATATCTTCAAAATATATTGTAATTTTAAGTAAATGTTCTAAAATGTATAAATAAAATTTTATGTCAATATAACTGACTTAAAATATAAAATCCTACAGAAGCAAGGGCCGTGTTATATTCAGGTAAATGTGGACTTTAGTCTATATTCAATTATTGTATAAGTTTATGTTAAAATTCTTAACTCTTAATTATACTCATTCTACTTTAACTTGAGATGTGATTCGCATTATGTCTATGCAGTCATAAAATGTATTTGTGACATCCTGTTTACATTTACTTAGCTCTATTTTAACAAAATCCTAATCACTTCCAATGTACGAATAACTTTTTTCGGTACACGTGACAAAATTGCCATGATGTTAGAAAACTGAAATACTTACAAATATTATTATTTCTCAAACTAGTATTCATTTCCTGCTTTGCCCAACAATACAGGACCAGAGGCTAATGTGCTATAAAACTGAATATGTCAACATGTGGAAAATTAAGATTGTGTTGTTTTGAATGTCAAATGTAAGATGATTATAACAATGTGTATAATAGTGCCCCGAAAAATGCACTTGTATTTTAATGTAAATTACTGCACCGATAATTGAACATCAACAAATATCTATTCTTTTATGTGCCGACGATATATGCAAAATGGCCTAAACGCACTGCAAGATTATTGTAAACGGTGAGGTATGTAATCTAAAATCAAAGCTCTTCTCTTTAAAAATGGCCATGTTTCCGGTAAACTGGAAAAATGAACATATGGGGGAGAAGTAATCCAGACCGTTAAACAAATTGACTCTGTTGGAGTAACATTTGACATGAGTGTAACACACGGTTTTTGTCAAGTACAAGGGGAGTGGTCAACTCTCTGAGGTACTGAAACTGCTAGCTCGCATATGCCAACCAAAACATTAAAAACTATGTATGAGGTAATGGTTAGGTCATATAGAAGAGAGGTTTGGGTATGGGATAAAATACACGGTCTAAATCAATTACAATGTGATTTCTAGAAGCGAATTCTAGAGTGGGGAGGGGAACATGGAACTACGACTACAACAAAATAAATGTAATTAGATACTGGATAAGAATAATTAAAGTAAAACAAACAACTCTGAGGGCAATATCCTACCGGATCAATTAAACAACACCATTATCCAAAATTTACGTCGTTTTTTTTTTTTCAACACATTATCGTATCCTATATGCAGCATATTTAGTGTATTTTAAGGGTAGACAGCTGCTATCCAACCTTTTTGCCGCTTCCTCTAACCTTTGTCCATCTTGTCAACACATCATCTTACCAGAAATGAAATCTACGGTAAGAGCAGTTTAAAACTTCCAATACACAGTTCAGCTTGTCAGCGGTTAGGTCCCTTGTTTCCGTAAATTAGTGGCACTCATGCGCTTCGCCACTTTAAAACGTAGGTACAACATATAAATAACTGAATTTGTTACTCGCTCTCCTCATAGTAGATGCAGGAAATGCTGCATATTTTCCCTGACATACAATACATTTTCTTAGAAAATCATCAATGACATGCACAGTTCCTCACCATATAACATATTTGTTTTATGTTCCTCCAATGTGTGAGGTCAGTTCAATATACTCTGTTTTAATATCCACCAAAGACAAACTCAAGAACAGTAATTCTCGACCAAATACGCATACGCGCAATTCAGTCATAGATTGATGAACAGTCTTCATTTTTTTTTTTCTGATCAGTCTTAGAACCTGTTTTATTAGTTTATGTACTAACTTTAATATTATTTTTCATGTTGCAACCGGACTGCCAAGAAATTTTCGCCTTAATGCCTGGCTCGTTCTGCCATAAGATTATTTACATTAGATATGCCTTGAAGACGCATTGAATATATTATTACTGCACTATTTAATGAAATCTCACTATAGACTGCACAACACAACTGCCCAACTTTATACAAAACCCCGCTCGAAACTAACTCAATATAAGTTGCGACTTTTAAACTGCTTTCACCGTATTTTGAATTCCTCAATTGAAAGTAAAGAAAAAATGATGTATTGTTAGTAAGTTAAACAGCTGAGGTAAAAATGCGCAAGCAACAAATAAACAACAATATATAGCTATACTAAAGAGAATAATTGTCAAAGACTAAATGATGAATGCGATGCAATAAAATATCCCCCATTGTTGGTACCTAAATAATGATACACAATGAGACCTTTCCCCACCTGTACATAAACTCATAAATACTGGAGAACGAAATTTTAAATCACATGCTATAAAACGTCTTCCTTTCTTTTCTTTGTAAGTGGTAGACTGTAAATGTAAAAAAATAAAATAAAAAAATGTCAGCACTCAATAAGGCAATAGTTAGTGATATTCCTAATAATAAACCAGGCTAAAGACAAAGGCTTGAGAAAATTAAGTTCTTAATAAAGTACGGTATAACACAAGAGTTTATGTTTGAAGTAGAAGCGGTCTTACTTAATTACTGTAATGCTTCAAACTAAAATAGCAGTTAAATGTAAATGAAACTATTGCTCGTATTATGTAAGGCGGCATAAATTCACAAGATTTGTTTTGAGGAAAGGGGCGAAATGAAAGAGAACTGGAAAGCTCTTCACCTTCACCCTCTTCTTCTTATTATAGTGCGGTTAGCTTTATGAATCGTTTGGCTTTTAACTAAATTGCAATATAAAAATAGTTAATAAAATGAAACTGTCAAGAGGAAAGAACGAGGATATAGCTCAAGCAATTGGAAAGGAACAGCATAAATATAGATTTTGTTTTTAAACACCAATTAGCCAAACCTGGATAAGATATAGTGTGAATAAAATAAAACAAAGAGATTAAGCAGAAAAGTTCTGATAAAAAGAGTGATTCATATAAAACGGTTGGTTCTATTTTTGTTTGATGACGGCTACAAATACAGGGCGTTAAAGAACAACATCGAAAAATGTTCTGTCCCATAAACAAGAAATTTGAGATATCAGAACTTACAGTCAAACGATTCATACTTACATGTTAAGACTTAAAGTTTCAAAAGGGCGTGCACGTCCCTGACTTTTATCAACTTTCATTTTGAATGGCAATCAGTAATTTCTGCTTTGTTAGTTACGAACACGTGCTTTTATTAAATAATTAAATACCGATATAATGATAATATTAAATAATCGTTTTATCATTATTTTATTATTGATGTTATTCAATTTTCACAATATGTATGGTATCAGCCTCTGGTGAAATAAAAGCATAGAAAGCTATTTTATTTCATTTTAATTAAGGAATTAAATTTTTATATTCCAGTCATTTGTAATTATCATAATTTATAACACATGTTTTGTTGTCAGAAACAGCTGTTAAAGGTAAGAAACTTGAAATTTAGTGTAATAAAAAACAATTAAACGAAAGTGCATAATATTTATAGAAGTTGCTGAAATTGGCGATGTACAAAAAACAGCGAAGTGGAATAGATTCTGCTACAATATGAAAGATTTCAGGCCTATCTCTGTAAGGGTTTCAGGTGATCTCATAAAAAGAAACCAAGAGGATTTAAGCCCGGAGATCCTGCTGGCAACACTGTGGTCAATCCAGCGATCTGAGAAAACCTCTCTCACATATTTACTCTGAAAAGTTTTCAAGGTAGTATTTGCATTATAAGAATTCATGATAAACATCATCTTTAATCGTTGCGGATGAACTTAATTGGAAAGTATCAGCCCCTACCTCCAAGGTGACATGAAGAGTTGCGTAATTGCACCTATGAATAATACCACAGAAAAGACATCTGGTTGTAGCTGCAAAATTCAAGTGGGGATCAAAGTCCTCCGGGCCTAAGTTATGCACCTTTTGAACATGGAAAGGGTAGATTTGCCCTATATGCACAACTTAACTTGGTTGATTCCCATTTCACTTGCTGATTCAACTCTTGTTCATGACATTTTCAGGTGCTAGCCTAGTTCGTCTAGCTTTATAGCATCCCAGTTTACACAATCTCTTGTCAACAGATTGAAATGTAGTATTTCTATTAGAGAATTTCAACACAACTTCTTGCTTCCACGTAATTGGTGCATGTCCGCTAGATTGAAGAGTTATTTGTCATATATTTCGGTTACAAAGCAAACAACTGTTGCATGAAACAATTGACAGATATCACTCAACGTTAGGAAAAAAAAACACAGCGGCGAGTTTGTTTTAACAACTGAATTTCTATTAGCATATCAATACAGTGGCATACAATCATATGTTTAGCATGACGTTTTGTAATTATTTTAATGCTAAATTATGACAACGCTGTGCATTCGTTATTAAAAACCAGGTATATTTCGATTATTAAGGGGGTGTGATGCCATTCCAATATAAATTTCACGCTATTTAGCTTTAGCATGAATTTCTGAGCACTTACTGGCAATTACTTATAGCCCATCACTTCGATATCCTGTGTGGCCCTGGATTCCCCATCTCAAATTACTATTTGATAATCCCTCTAAATATATAGTGAACATATTTCGGTGTTGTACATTAACACCTACTTTTTAAACGTAAAATATATCCTTGAGAATTGCTTACCTCATAGTAGAAGTAGGTCCTGATGGTCTAGCGGTTTGCCTCGTATACTCAAGATCGCGAGTTCAATCACAGCCAGGCCCTGATGAATTTTTTCGGCCATAAAAATCCTAAGTATGGCTCCCTTCAGAAGGGAAGTAAAGCCGTGGGTCCCGTGT
This sequence comes from Metallyticus violacea, assembly GCA_030762175.1. Taxonomy (NCBI): domain Eukaryota; kingdom Metazoa; phylum Arthropoda; class Insecta; order Mantodea; family Metallyticidae; genus Metallyticus; species Metallyticus violacea. The sequence goes on along the minus strand of CM060841.1, from coordinate 1,272,756 downwards.
CGTAGATTTACGGCACGTAAAAGAACCTCAAGCCTAAAAGAAGAGGATTTGGGCAAAATTTGTTGGCCTGAATTAAACGGAACGCTGATGGCCTGAGATATTAAAGAGCATCAGTACATAAAACAAATGAATAACTCACAGTAGAAGCTGAACAGTACTTTTTTCTTCGTGTGAATTGACACACCCATATCAGCACAATATTTCTAGAAATTTGCTACAGTATGCAAGGTACGTATACTGCTTTTGGTTATATCGGTCTTCAATAAAAAGAAACCGCTTATTAATGTGAGAAATTTGACATAATAAGTTGCACTGTCTTGTTGAGTAAGTTTTATTTTAAACTTTCTTTTTCTCTTCCCTTTTCTCGATAGCCGCTATTGGTAAACCTGTGGCATTTCCCTATTGATTCTAAGAGCACCTTGGTATCTAGTATCTACCGTGTCGGCTATGTGTGACGTGATCCTTCCGTTGTTATAAACATCTTGTCTGTCTATAGCATTCTTAAGGCGTTCATAGCCGGCGCCATTGTTATTTAATTTGAACTTAGCAGGCTATTTTATAGTGATCGTTGATTTAAATTAAACTTAAAACTAAAGATTTCGCTGGCTTTACTGTCAGCATCGTTATGGAAAGGCAAGGCATTAGAAAGAGGGGGGTAGAGGTGGCGGGAGAGTTGCGATGAGATGTTTGTTTTCAGTAACGGATTTCATTCTTGACTTTCGCTTCTAGTGATTTGGTTCGGAAAGTCGTTCATTTTGGTTGCATCTTTATCACACGGGAGCCAGCGTATCGGGGTTCATATTATAATTCGTTAATAGGGCTACCTTCCTGCTGTGGTCTCAAAATGCGTTAGGCTGGGGTAAAATTCAATTTTCAGCCAGTAACCCAGGTTCAAGGTAATTTTATTTATATATATAATATATAAATAAAAATATATAAAGTAATTATAAGAGTAGAAAAGGACAAAACACTAAGAAAAAGTCATACTTGAGATCACTATATTTCGCTATATTACTATTAATTTGTTACATTGTTAATAGTGTTACTTTATTTTTATTTTTCTTTTATATTGTATATATAATATGGACATGACATATTTGCAAGTACTGTGCAATATATTAGATTGCAAACTTTTAAAAATACTTCATATATGACAAAGAAATTAGTTGAAGAGTATAAATAATGGGATTTGAATGTTAATTTTAAGAAAACTGAAGATGGAAGAGCTTGAAATTGAACGATAAGAAATTAAAACGAATATATTTAAATATCTGGGATTTTTGTTGATTTGTTTTATTTACGGACGCTGTTAAATATTTCAGGTCATCAGCGTCCCATTCAATTTAACGTGAAACGACCGAAAAATTTTGCTCAAAGGCCTCTTCTTTCAGGCTTGAGGTTCTTTATCGTGCCATAAATGTATGACACGAGACCCACGGCTTTACTTCCCTTCAGAAGGACGCCATACTTAGGTTTTTACGCCCCGAAAATACCCATCGATCCTGGCCGGGTTTGAACCCGCGATCTTCGGTGTAGAAGGCAAGTATGGTTACCACTGCACCACCAGGACCGACAAATATCTGGGATCCATTTTGTAAGTTGGTGGAAGAAGAAAGAATAAATGAAGGAAGGAAGGTAAATAATTGACACGTCAAACTCAATCCTCTGGGGTAAGAATATTTTAACAGAAAAAAAATACTAATTAATAAATCATTGGTGCAAAGTGGAGCAGAATCTTGCACTGATAATTATTGGCTACGGAAATTGATATTGGCAAAAAGGAACAAAAATATAAAGAATGCAGAAAATTAAAAATGAAAAATTAGAGAAATAAAGAACGTTGAAAGGAATATAATATAAATAGTTAAATAAAAATATTGAAAAGGTTCTGAACAAGTAAAAATGTTGGGAAAAGAAAGAATTCCGAAAATGATGCAATATTGTATGAAAGGCAGAAAACGAAGTGGACATCTACGTTTACTTGGATGGTGCCAGAAGAAGAAGATGAGGACAGAAATTGTGGAGGATTATAATTACTTTGTGTTGAAGGAACACTACTGTACTGTAAAAATGTCTTAGTATTTTATAAATTATATTTTCTGTTAATGTTTCAATTTGTTTGTAATTTATTTTAATATAATTCGAAGTGAGTATATTAAGCTTTCTAATGATCTCGTGTTTTTTTAAAGAGGAGAATTTCTTGAATTATTGTTGCTATTTTAAATTGTTAAAATAATTAAAATTAAATATTGAATTTTTCTTGCTTTCATTCAAAGAACTACTTATATTTTCTAGGCCAAATCCTGAAGGTTATAGCTTTCAGCACTATCCCTACGCAACTGTCTTGCTATGGTATTAACAAGAGTATTAAGCTTAAGCTTTGCTAAATATTTGTGGGTTAAGTACATTAAGATGAAGTAGGCTTCGTTCGTAAATCACGTTATGTTTAGACTGCCAAGCAGACGTAATCCTTTCTCTGTTTGGTTTGGCCTAAATTTTACTTACCCTTACAGACAGACGAGTATTGTGCAGTAATCACGCCTCCTTTCACGAACGGCAGCGGAGCAAACCGAATTTTGCAGTCCCGTCCCGAATGCAGTTTGGTTAGAACGTATTCGGATTTGTGAATGTTATCGCGCCTCTTCTAAAAAGACAGCTGCATTATTGTTTTGTTAAAACGACAGCGGGATTCCCATGTTCGTTTCACCACGAAAAGTTGAATGTTACCGCGCCTCTTCTAAAAAGTGAACAATCATACGCCCATCACTGTGAAATATGCAGTTGTTTCGTTAAAACCGACTGCAGAATTCCCATATTCGTCTGCTAGTGTGGAGTGTGATGTATTATTTTTATTAATAATGAGTGCTTCAAAACAGTTCGTATGCCTAGAATGTGGGAGGGGAATGTAAGTACAGTAGAAATCTAAGACAGCATGTCTCTATAGTAGCCATGGGCGCGCCTGTTCTAAAAAAACAATGATACTCCTATAACTGTCGAGAAGTGCAAAATGAATTTCAACAATACAAACAACTTAAAACGCCAATTGCGAGATTACCGCGGTGAGGGTTCAAAACTAACAGTATCAAAAATGCATGCCTTTTCCCGTATCATTATTATTTCGTTACGTGTTACATTGCTACATTACAGTTTTCGCTGTATACTAAATGTGTTTGGATACTAATATGTTTACAATAGATTTATTTTTAGGGTACCATTGCTTGTTTCTGTGCGTTACGACTGTTATATCCACCTGTATTTGTTGAAGTCATGAAGTCACACTATCATCTCGACAAATGCAGGCATTCCTTGAAATTGGGCTCGGTTTTCTCCGCTGCCGTTCGTAGGAGGTGTGACTACTGCTCACGATCCGTCTGTGTCTGTAAGGGTAAGTTAAAGTTTTCTTCTTTTGCCATGTCGAATAGGAATACCAGTTTCTTGAGAGGAGACTACTTCAAACAGGCTCCGACACCTAACAAGATGTGTACTGTCATATTGAGCAAAGGTCTTGTTGTTTTCAGCTTGGTAATTAAGGCCAATATTGTCTTATGTATCATACTGTTCCTTTTCTTTACCAGTGGAGATCAATATTCAGTAACGTTTTCATTAAAACACGCTGAAGTAGCAGGAAGGCCATCTTCACCTAAAGACAACAATAGGTAATGTAAAACAAATTAATTTTGGTTTGTATTATGCGCATAACAATACAAATGACAGCACAAGCCTATGGTAGATTCCGCACAAAAATTAAAATTCAGAAAAGTTAAAAATCTGTTTAGATTTTCTCATAGAACTAGGATTGACTTATTGACATTCCCGCTGCATTTCAAAAAATACATCTCTGTGTGTCCTACTTGTTGGGGTTTTGGACAGTAAAATCTCAGTAGGGTTCCCTCTTAACATAACTGAAGAGATAAAAAGAGCATTCCAAGGCATTGCGTAGCCTTCTTATAACGGCAGAGATGCAGGCAGAACTCTCTCAGCAGCCCTTGGTACCATAATCCCTCGTGTAGTTCTGCTGAAAATTAAATCACGTATTCAGTTTGACAGTTGGTGACAGTTCATCACGAATTCAGTCACGAATTGCAGTCCAGTAAAACTAGATCGAAGTAGAAGATCAAATATTTATATTTGCTAAACAGTTACGAAGAATAAGCGTGTAACAGATATTGTGAATACAGCAACTAGAAGCATTTAACTTTATGTTGACGAAATAAGTCTGTAAAGTAGACTAAAAACACAATAATCAGTTATTTAACATTTCCATCTGCAGAACACTTTGATATGTACGAACAGAATTAATACACGCACTATTTGCGTGGTAAACAGATTACACTTTCGCATTAATAAAACATTCAAGGTTAAAATTTTGTATTGTTTTTCTGTAATTTATTTAAGGGATACGTTTGAAAAGTTTGTTTTAAACATATATTTTGGAAAAGGTAAATTTATTTCTGAATGTTGTTTCCTCCAAAGAAGACTATTTGCTTTAGAAATGTCTAATTTGTTCTTCCCATCGGAAACTGCAAAATAGACATTACCTCAATGGATGGAAAGTTCTTGCCAAAAAACTGAAATTTTAAGTTTTGAACTTAAAGAAGTAGCTTGAAACTAAAGCCTAAAAACAAGGTTAATGAGCAATCAGTTTGAAGCAGCCCAACAAGTACAAGTTTGCCTTTGTCGATGCGTGGTCCTGGTCAAAGAACTTTTTGTGTGCCAATCTTAACCGTTTTTCCTTCAGTTTGTTTGTTCCCTGCCGTTCAACTAGTTCATCAGAATTCCTCTTTAAGACAATTTCCTTTACTTTCTTCACTACCGCTAATACTCTAAAGTGTAATGGTGGATCTAATTTTCGTCCATAGTCACAGTTCCTGCGAATTGCACAAATGTTCTTTTGCCTGCTTTTTTCGTCCATAGTCCTTGGCTTTCTCTCGGCCGACTTTCAATACAATGTCATGGATTTTTTTCAATGTTATCCATCCTGCAGATCACATTTGATTATTCAGGTTCGGCACAAGTTTAAGCCGATTTATCCGTAAGTAAACAGTCTCTAACGCTGGACTAAAGCACCCTCATTTCGCTACGTAATCGGAAATTTATTTTGTCAGTGTAACGGCTCGCCACCTGTCGAGGGAAATCATGCCGCGCGATTGGAACTCAGAGCGCGCATTTTGTGTTTTATTATAAAATAATAATTAATATTGCACTCACCTCCAAGTTCCTGCCCTCCTCTGTGGAACATTCTGAAAATGTTTGACATTTTTAAGGACACACTGAAATTCATTCTCTGGAATATTGTAAACGGTCTCCTCGTTGGGTTTTAATTTCATTAAATTTATATGGATGATTAGATCTGTAGGTCTGTGAAAAGTTGTTTTCTTGTTATGTATTTGCTTGTTTTTCATACAGTTGAATACAAAAACTCATAATAGAAAGTATATATATATATATATATTTAAAGAAAATATCAAAGATTCGTTTTTGAAATAGGATCATGTATGAATTTCTATCGTTAGTATTACAAACTATTCTTTTGTAGTATACCTAAAATCTGGCTGGTTTTCAATGGATTTAACCCAAAACATTGATCAATTCCTAATTTTTGCTCCATCCAGGTCACAGATCCGATGTTAGCACATTACTTCTTATAGAATTATCTGAAGAATTAACTAAATCAACAATACTGAAGTGGCAGGTACGGATGTGTTCGCAGGAAGGAGGGGATAGTTGATATCTCCCAGAAAAGTTTTACATGTTCGATACTAACATGGCATCAGTTTTATATGACAATGCGTAACCTCGCAGCACTATTAAGTTTAGGTTACAAACATCACAAGTTGTTCATGCAGTTTTTATATCTGCTTAGAAAACTAAATTTACAGATAGAATATTAATGGCAAGATTACCCAAATTGAAAACAAGAACATATCCTATTATATTATAACTCTACTTCAAGCCCTTCACTTTCATGGCATCTTTTTTCACCTAGATTTTTCAGGTTAGATGATGGCGACCACTGTTTTTTTTTTATTTTATTTTTATTTTTTATTTTTTTATTTTTTATTTTTTATTTTAGAATTTCCCTCCTCTCTCTGCTTTTGTAGTCTACTTTTTATTCGTTCTCTGCAAATGCACATACCATTGCAACTATTTAATATTTGTTGTATCTAACATAGTTTCCAAATACTACAAATCTTGATGTACAACACTCTATACAAGTCCATTTCCTTTGTCATAAATCTTAACTAATGAAGTTATGAGAGCAGTAGTGATGAAATGAGCATTAAAATATTGGTATATATATGAAATATGATAAAATCCTGGTTAATGTACTAATTAATTTAGTGCGTGAAAATTAATTTGAAGTAAATTGTTTAAGTTACATAAGGATAGGGAAAGAAAATATTATAGAAAGTTTTTGGAAGGAAGCTAGGAAATAATTGATAGTAGTGAAACGCCCAAAATTATTTAGAGAGCTATAAGAAAAAAGGTCACTATTTTCATGTATGTTCCCATAAAAAATAATTAAAAAAGAATAAAACTACGAAGGAGAATGGCCAAGACGAGAGTAGATAACGGATACTAAAAAGACAAAGGAAGGAGGAAGGTAGATAACAGAACATACAATACTGGAGTGTGACAAAGCTAATGAGTGGAGGAAAGAATTCACTAATGAAAAATGGTTTTAAATATACGTACATTTTGCGGTTAAGAAAATTATTTATCCATGACTGCTACAAGTTTGAATAATTTCTGACTTAGGTTAAAAATGAGTGAAAATAGAGAATAATGAGCATAGAATCAGGAACCAATGCTCAAAGTGTATTTTCCAACTGGTGACCCATAGATTGGGAAAGTTTTAATTAACAAAACGTTTAACATTCAATAAGCACAATAAAAATGTATAAACACAAGGTCAAATGAGGCTAATACATTTATTTTCTAATGTTTACTGCATCTCGCAGCAAACCCTCCGACTGAAGTGAAAATCCAGGAGAGTTTGTTTTGAAAGCTCGGGTGCTGTAAGCCAAGGATTCTGAACGAGACAGGTCTGATATGCCATTTGTTCTCGTAGTCTCAATAAAACGGGTCCAGGATGTGTCCATTATTCTCCCAGCTCACGTCATTTCCTTCCAAACCCCAACCTCCAACTTGGGCTCCGTCCTGTCAGTTGACTGACCACAACGTGCCAAGTTTCTTCTCATTACAACTGCAGCGAAATGACCGAACATGTATCAACCATAAACTGGTGAGACGAAGGCGGAAATCAAAGAAGCAACATGCTGGAAAAGGACAGAAATAGTCATAATTTAAAATGTTGATAGTGTAGACCGTATGATAATTCCAGAAGACGACACAATACGTTTTAGCGGATAAAAGCTTAGATATTATGCAGGGTGTGTTTTCAAAATAAAAATATCATTGTGATATTTTCATTTTGTTAATGATTTTTATTTTCAAGGATTTGCTCTTAGTGTGTTTCTTTGTTTTTCTCTTTCTCATACCAAAGTATTTGCCGACTTTCTTACAGTTGAAGAAGATTATTGCATGCAAATCACAGAAAACAAATATGATTGTAATATTTCTCTACATAGGTTTAAAATGGTTTTATCCTAAAGTAACACAACATTTTTGCATTCCAACCTGTCCTCACTTTACTTCTGGAAATATTTGAAGATTAGTTTACTTGTGAAAGTTGCAGATATTGAAAATTGTTTACAAAAATGCCCAAATAATTACATGAGCGGTGTATTATACAAAAAAGAATGAAGAAAGTAGTGATATATGTTCTACTATTGCTGGATTTATTTGTACCCGTATTCATGCGTCCTGCCCATTCAACGTCTTCTCCAATGACGACAACGGTGGGAAACCATTTGGATGCCATGCTGAAATCGTCCAGGGCAGAGATACCGAGTGAAGGTCTTCAGGTTCTGGACCAACTGATTGTCGATGATACTGTACTGGCGAGTTACAGCCCCGGTGCTGGAGATTCCAGTATACCCACCACTGCTGAAGAGCTTGTACCTGGAGGTCAACTCGATTTAGAGGTTACAGGCTTTGGGTTTAATGTGGAGCAATTCGGCAACAAGGCGGATGCTGAACTTTTGCAGGTATTCCAGATATTGCAGTAAAAACCTCTTTTATTAAAATTTAACAGTATTTAACCCATATTTGGCCTTAAGTACAGGAAAGCATGTTCAAATGATTTATACATTCATTATATTTTCTAAAAGGGTATACAAAAATGAATCGTGCATATACTTTATGATGTTTTAAACACTTTAATCGCTCTTTTTACGTAAAAATATGTTATTTTCTTACCCCTAGTGGACAAACACAATTTCTTCGCGAATTGAGGACTTTGCCACTGGATATTATAATGGTACTTGAAACATTCTCGCTACTGTTATAACATACATTTAGCTGCATAGCAGATTCGATACCAGACAGATAAAAACGTCATAAAGTGAGATGACGCAACTTTTTAACATAAATCTAAGCAACGTGCGTGAGCACAAGCCACAACGATCTAGATCCGGCTTAAGTTACAGGAGATAGCTTAGGTTAGGTTAGGGTTCACTTAAATACTGTATACTTGATAATATATGTGCCACAGTCATTCTTTTCGCACAGCTAACAATCAATTAATCGCGCTATAGAAACCCTCCTCTAATCTATTTTGTTTTATTTGCCTGTTTTATCCGTTGTCTGTATCCATAAAAGGAATGCGTACGCAAGGCGGCCTTGCGCTAGATTTAGTACTCCTGTAAAACGTTGGAATTAACCTACTTGTTCATATTAACTTGCCTTTATTACAGAACGGATTTTATGTTAATATTTTATTTCTTTTTTGTTTGGGCACCATTTGTTTAAGTTTTACCTGCAGTTTATACATAATAATAATAAGTTTAACTCATCATTCTTTCGTATTAATGTAGGAATAAAACTTCTTTATACACCTCCATTCAACTTTCACCTTACACCATTGATAAACATATGAATTCAACCATTCGTTATAAATTTTAACTTTCTTTGTCCCTTCAACACTCAAAAGTCAAACTATGCAATTCTCTGTTTCCATTGGTGCTTATCTGAAGTGGCTCAACCTTTTTCATGAAACAAAAAATCAGAAAAATTCTAAACCAATTGACAAATGCTTCAGCAAATGTTTACAGGTTTGTATTCACTTGTTATCCTACGCCCACTGTAAACGCACAAGGGTTTTCAAGTTGTTTGTTTTCATTTAATCCTCTCTCACCAAAAGTGCGCAGAAAAAAAAAATAGAAATTGCAGCATTTAAAGTGAGTTAGTATGAAGCGATGTGCATACTAGCACATGTTTATACAAATTTATTAATTAACAATTACATTTCAACTTTTTTATTTAATTTTAAATTATTTCATTTGGTTATTGCTGCCATGTAATTTTAGGGGTTAGCAAAGTTGTTTTGTAGTCTATCTTTTTAAAGTGTTTTAATTTTAATTCATATGAAATATGACTACTGTATGTAAACAATGAATTATTATTAAAACAGTTACTCAGGTCTACATCTGTTTTCAATGCAGTCACTGTTTCTATGTAAGTGTTAACAACGCTTGAACCAAACTCTCCGTGGTTTATATTGTTTTGCTTTCGCCTGTTAGTTACCAATGTTTGAGAATTAATGGCTAATTAGTATAATGGATTTTCTAGGCGAAATAAAGAATGAAATGCCGTGAACTATTGATAACGTTCTTCGGAATTCGACCTACTGAATTCCCAAGAGAAATGTATTTTAGCTCCGAATCAAATATACCAGCCTCACTTACGCCGCCGATGTTAATGCTCAGGAGCAAAAAAAGTAGTTTTAATGACAACATTAATTATTAAGGGCTTCTTTTACGGTGCACTATTTCTTCGGAATATCGTAAAGTACAATATTTATTAAAGTGTATTTCAAGTGTCAAAGTGTTTTATGGCGCCTAAAAGGTTCATAATGCGCTGAGTACTTTAGAAAAAATATTAAAATACTCCCAAAATATTTATTTTGGATAGCTCGACGCTAAAACTAGGTATGTTAACATGACAAACTATTATAATGCAATATTGTAGGAAAAGTTGTTTTTAAAGCACTCTTTGGAAAATTAAATTAAACGACTTTCATCTATTGAAACAAATAACAAAGCATATTACAACTTAGTTTTAAAATTAATTATTTATATAGTAATTAAAGGTGCGAAAGCAAACACATTTCCATTGTCCAAACAATGGTCAGTAGGTATTTAACTTTTTTGTTTTAGATTTATTTATTTATTTACTTATGGACGCTCTTTAACATCTCAGGTCATCAGCGTTCCATTCAACTCAGGGCGTGAAACGGCCGACTAATTTTGCTCAGAGGTCTCTCTTTCAGGCTTGAGGTTCTTTTTCGTGCCGTAAATGTACGACACGAGACCCACGGCTTTACTTCCCTTCCGAAGGAAGCCTTACTTAGGATTTTTACGCCCGAAAAAATCCATCGAACCCGCGCTCTTGGGTGTAGGAGGCAAGTATGGTAACCACTACACCACCAGGACCGACAGGTATTTAGGAAAGTATAAAATTAAATAATTTACTTAAAAAAAGTATATAGCGATTTAAAAGCGATTTTACAAGTTTTTTCGTATTTTCTTCCTAGTTTTGCTTCAATCGCCCTCATACCCTCATTTTGAAATACCCCTACTCAAATAACTAATGCAAATTTTAACATTTGTGTCTTAGAAAAATTTAGAAATATTTGAGTAATGAATAAGGGTAGCTTTGAAAAGGTGATTAATTGACAATGATTGCTAATGCCAGCTTAATTGCCAATCTGGCATTGAGGTTCCCAGACGAGGACAGAGTTGTAATTTGGTATCAAACAGCCACCGGATTTCAATCACATTGGCTTGATGATGAAGATGAGGATGAGAAAGAGGTATCACTGGAGCGGTATAACCTATTCAGATACCACACATTTAATTATGGTCACTGGGATCCAAATCTTCCTGTAAATTATTTCGAACTATCTATCACCATGCGTTCCAGTTAGCCATATGCCGGCCAGTCGACTGACAAATTCCTTTATGTTATCAATCTATGATCTCCCCGCTCAAGATCGTGAAAAGAGAATTTTTATAGCAAGATGTAAGTAGATTTGGTGTTAAGACTGTGGAGGGGGGGGGGAGAACTCGTTCTTACATTTAGGAATACAGCAGGATTGGTAAAGTTTGACTTTATAATCGGAAACAAAATGTTCCAATGGAAAAACTTGATAAGAATGGAGAAGAATCATAGCTTTCCCCAAATAATTATCTACATCATATATCACAGGAAGAATGCATTTAAAAAAATTCAGCACTTAGAGCTACTAAATTGAAAAAATTGAAACCGTGCGTAGCTCAATTTGTGTATCAGTGCAAGTTTCCGAAAAACAAGCATAACTATTATATTTTATCGCAATCATTTTTTGCCCTTTAACTACTGAAACTTCTATTGTTTAAATGTTTATCTGTCCCAGCATTCATAATTATTTGACTTTATTAGAAATGCTCCAAACATATTACACAACTGAATGTGATTTTATTGTAAGCGTTAAAAGAATTTCTTCAAATGGTCCTGTATAACACAAAATAAAATTACAACGTTTTTACCAATTTAGTAAACATCTGAGTGCGTATTCTGAAAACTGCATCTTTTTTGTGCACAAATAGATTAAAAAGAGCTTCTTAAGAAAATGAATCTTAAAGGTAACTACAACTTGTGCACAGATATATTAAATTAGGTCGTTAGGAACGGAAGAGGGTGCTTTGGTACTACAGCCTTGCTCGACGGCTGACCATTTGTGCCTAAACTTTCAATTGCAGTAATTCCGGGAGGAATAAATGAGGTGAAGCAAACACACTGGGGTGCCAAGATCTATGGCGGTGAGCATGAACCTACTCAAAGTTTGTAACATTGTTTTCAGAAAGAAAACTCCGATGTAAATGGCAAGTTTTCAGGGAATTCGAGCCCCTCAAAAAGGTAATTTTCTTACCAGAAGCCAGGGCAAGTACAAGCCACCGTCACACCGCACAAGCCCATCTACTCTGACACTTTCGACCCTGTAACAAAGCCAACTTTCTATCGAAACATAATGATGCATGAGATGAGGGGAGAAATTGGAGAAGGAACAGTTTCAGAGTTGAGGTTTTTTTTTTTTCTACAATTTGCCATGGATGACTGAGGAAAACTTTACAAACTCAGTAAGGGAGAACAGTGTTAGCAGGATTCGAACCGCACAACTTCGGTTCACGAGACCGCGGCCTAGAAACCTCATTCATTCAGGTTACAGTGAGGTTATTTCAGTTACGGGCCTCCTGGGCTTGGCTATTTACTGGGGATGTGCAGACGCTGCAACTGGATAAAGGGAGCCAAGATTTGCCGCGCGTGAAGTTAGTATTTTTACTTCAATTTTCACTGAAAGCATAGAGGGGTAGTTACAATTATAATAACATGTGTAACCTTGAAAGTGATGCCTCTGAGTGGCAATACATTGTCGGGATCTGCGAAGGAAATTCCCGTATTTCATCAAACTTTTCTTTCGTTAAGAACACGTTTCTTTTTGACGGATCCTGTGATATTTTTACCAGTTTCTCTATCTGGCACGTGATTTTATTGCCTTAACTTTTCTTTGCAAGAACTTGTTTGCACATAAGTATCATATATAAAAAGAAGTTCTTTAACACTATTTACGTAGCGGCATAGCTAACGAAGAACAATTAGTACATAATTTACACACAATAAAAACATCGAGTAACACACGAAAGTCAATCTCTCGCTAATAAAGCTCTCCTCAAACACACCATAAGCTGCTACCTGTATACGCATTATACGCTCTTGACGACTGGCATCTCTCAGTACGCAGTCGCTCTCTGCCGGCCCAAATCTCAAATAACCTCACTGTAGTTTTGAAAGTTAATTCTAAGAAATCAAGGCTGTCAATCCAACTACAAACTCGCGTTAGCCTTAAGTAGCGAACGGAAGATATTGCACTTAAAATAATGCATACGCGTTTTCTATCTCGAATTGAGAACTCCACAATTAAAAGCGACTAACATTAAACAATACGATAAATATCGGGATCCCTTTAAAGGAGCTAAGGCCTCAGGACTATTGCATGTTTGCCAGCGTTAGCGACTGGTGCAGAACTTCGAAGAGGTTCAAAGGCAATCTAATTCGCCAGAGACTCCATATTTTACAGCTACAAGTTTATAGTCGAGTTGTGGGTATGTGGAAATGCACTTCACTCTAGTATCCAGGTCATAAGGTACACAGACACATATATACAATGTTGGTAGTAAGGCATTTTGTGTCAAAGTCGGAAAATATACCATTAATTTATTTATAGGAATTTGTAAATTAGAACCGACCGCGTTGAAAAGAGAGTTAAAAGATTTGGGTAGCATTTTTATGTATAGTGGATGTGTTTTGATGTATTTATGAGTTTTTTATTTAATTGGTATCAAGTTACAAGTATTCACTAACCCGTTTAAGGAAGGTTTCGTGTATAGCTGTATTTGTTCTGATCATTTCTGATCATTTCTGATCATTTCTGATCATTTCTGATCATTTATATGCCCATTAAAATTTTATCAGAACTTCATGTTCTATATTTTTACAAATTTCCCAAATGATTGAAATTCTTTTAAAGCTAATGTTTTATTGGTTAAGCATTCTGGTTACTTCCACTGCTTTTCGCCAATAAAAATGCATAAAGGTTGATTGGGTACGTAATATATATAAATGACAGAGTCGTCTATGGATTATGTTTCGTCGTTTTAATTATATCATTCAATTTTTATCGATTCTTACTCCCTTGTATGACTGTTAAATTTATGGTTTTTTTGTTTTTTATGTATTAGGTTACATGCTGTTTAATTTTGGCGAATTCCGGAGGAATGTCAGCTATTGCGGTTGTACCCGTAAAACGTATGCGTGCGCGTTTTTTTTTTTTTTTTTTTTCCGATTTAGCGGTCGCAATTTTTGTTCTTTCTCAATGAAACTCGGCATATATCCATCAACTAACAAACAATTCAAACAGTTAATTAACCATCAGTATTGGATTATTGTGGGGGATTAACCTAAAGCAATTTTTTTTAAAAGTAAAAAAAAAAAAAAAAAAAAAAAAACTCTCTACGGTCGCAATTTTGTTTATTCTCAAGAAAGTAGGTTTCTTTAAAATAAATTGATATAAATAGTTTCTCAAAAGCAGAGAAATCAGATCAATTGGAATGAGAGTTTACCTAAAAAAAAAAATTATCGGGGTTAAAGCGAAATTTTAAAAAAATCGCTGTAAAGGCCACAATTTTAAATTTTAGTAAAGGCAACTCGGTATATGCCATTGAAATAAAATAAGAAAAACAATATCTGAAAATCAGCGAAATCGGAATATTAGACGATTATTAGAAGTGGGGGTTTACCTGAAATCCAAAATTTAAAAATCGCTCTAACAGCACCAATGTTTGTTTCTTCACAATAAAATTCAGTATATGCCATTTAAATAATATAAGAAAACCAGTTTCTGAAAATTGCACCGCTAGGAGTATGGGTAAACTTGAAACCCGAAATTTTAAAGGCGCTCTTGCGATAAATTTTCTCTACAGTATTTTAAAATAAAAGGGCAAATTAAATTAGCTTTTAACCTTTATTTATAATGATACGTAGGTAGCATCGTCGTGAAGGTAGCAAATGTGAAATATATGTTTGAGAATTGTATTTGTATGTAAAAACGCTGTGTAATAAACTTCAGAAAACGTTTGCGTTACATGTTTTAATACACAACTTTTAAATTAAATTTCAAAGAGAATGATAATTTATGCAAAGTTCGATTATTTAGTATTTAATATGTATATTTGCTTAGTGCATTGTATTTGTTTTTAAATAGTAACACGTTTTTGCTTTATTGAAACACATGAACATCCTATTCTTAAATACACAATGTAACTGAAATTTTCTGTTGTTTTTCTCTTTTTAGTGAGTGTAAAAATGATAACAAAGGCTCAGTTTTTAAATATGGTTTACATCAAAAATACCTACCCGATATATCTTTGTATATCAGTGGTCACACATTTCATTTAATTAATAGTATATCATTAATTCTTGTGTTTAATGTCAATAATAATAATAATAATAATAATAATAATAATAATAATAATAATAATAATAATAATTCTAAAAATGCGATTTCTCCTTTGTGATACCTATAGGTTGCAAGAATTATAATTCTGTTCCCCTAATGTCATACATTAATACCTAACTTATTCCATTAGGTAATAAGGCTATAATTTGTATTTTACATTGTTTTTAAAATTACTCAACTAAGTGAGGAATTCGCTTCGTTTCCGCAGCTCCTGTGTGACGGACTTTCGTTATTTCACTTGTTCATAAGAAAAGGTGTATTTTATTCATCATGTTTTATTGTAAGTAACAAATATATATCTGCTCAATATAACACAGCAGTTATCTTCCTATTTTTATACACAGGCATAACACTCCAATAAAATCTTTCTTTTTTTCAGATATAATGTTTATCCTAATATATTTCCTTCACTATGACGCACTTTAGGTATCAAACGAAATGCACATAAATTCAAGTGATAATTGATAAGACATAAAGCTAAAGAAGGCTTAGGTACATCTTATAGGACCCTAATATAAAACTACGTAGATAAAAAAGGTATGACCGGCTTGGCGGACGGAACTGTTTTGTAAGCAGTACAACAAACAACCAAACGGATTTACAGATCAGATTTCATTAAATACGATACGATTAAAGTATGGAGGTTAGATTTAGTTTTAGCATTGTAATGAGGTATGCATATTAACAACTTGGATATTTGGTTAGGTACGTAAGAAGTAATATTACTGAGGTAATAAGATTTACCAACAAAATAAAAAGGTTTAGATTCTATAGGTGTAAAATGCAAGGAGAATAAAGCCTTATTAATAAAAACATGATTTGCTTTTGAAACAATATAAAATGTTCAATGCTTAGTTTCCATTCTATGTAATTGTTTAAATTTTTAACTGATGTACATTATTTTATATTTAATTACTATTGCTTTTGAGTCTTATGTGCTGTTTTATTATAATTACATTATAATTATTATTTATGCTTTTCGTTTCGTTTATTGCATGCTTCTTCGTGGGGGTTTACCTGAAACCCAAAATTTAAAAATCGCAGTAACGACACCAATATTTGTTTCTTCACAACTAAAGTCGCCTTCGATTGATTTCGAAGTTATCTTTCTCCTAGATTAGATCTGTAACCCTGTAGATAAAACCCCTCCAGGACTACTCTCTAAGCGACGTGCTCACATTAGGGAGAGGGTGAACTCTCCCTGAGATGAACTAATTCCTTGAGTACCCCATCCTTTTACCCGGCTATCAAGTATTAATTACTGTATTTTAGAGTCTCCCATCATGCATAAGCATGTGTATTAGGAGAAAGTAAAATATAATTGACGAAATAAACCTTTTATACGTAAGTGAATCATGTTCCCAACATACTGCTGTAGTGATAGGAACGAAAATGGATAGAAGGAAAGAAAGTGCAAGTAATTTCATAAAAACGATGTGTGTATACATCCAAATAGGCGGGGCTTCTTAATGTTTTGCCTTTCACAATACAATAACTGTCGTTGTTTAGCTCAAACATGACTGAATAAACGCGATCAATAGGATTTTGTTTTCGCTAATGTTGCACATTTTTGACAGGTACGTCAAAGACTCCAGAAGTTGGATTTCTATTTTGAGTTCCTGAGGGTACTCTCTGAAGATTGCCGGCAGAGAATGCTTTGCGAAGTTTTGAGGGAACCTGGACGCTTTTATCCACTCAGCAGTGTTCTGGAGGATGCAACCAGGTAAGCCATGCAGAAGCCGAGCATTTACTGACTGCGTAGCTCAGCATAAGATACTTGAGGGCAATTAAAATATGAAGTAAAAAGTTTAAGTAATTGGTGTAATTTGTAAAAGGGTTCTTGATAACTATTGCTTCCATTAGTAATTAAATATTTTTAATAAATTCTGAGCTGAGATAGTTTTAAATGTTTCGTTTCAAAGGAAGTTAAACACATCTATTTTGAAAATACACGTATAATTTTTTTTATCTCAAAATCTTCACACTTACTCCAGCGAGTTTTTATATTTATTCATCTCCTTAGAAAATAAGTATTTAACTCTGAAAAATAGTTTTTGACAGCTCGAAGACACTCGTTTATGATCAATTTCCTCCCACCGGGGTAAGTTCGGAAACGGGGGGGCTAAGTCGTGGAATACAGTTGGTGAAGAACCGCTTCGAATACAATTCCTCTGCTTCTGTCGCCGCTACGAATGTCGATGTGTAGGATAGCCCGTTGTCGTGCCGAAAGAACGCCTTTTTGTGCATCATCTTAACGTTTTTCCTTAAATTCGCCTTCCAAACGGTCCAGCAATAAACTTCTGTTATTACTTTACTTGCGTACATCACCTTATAGCAAAACAGTCTTCGCCTTCTTCGGAGCACTTTCACAAGTCATTGTGCACTACATTTACTAAAAAGTCGACTGATGATGCGTAGGTAATGGTGAATCCAATATCACAAATTAACGCCGCAGATTGGATCAAACATTGCATCGAACTTTACTTTCGATTGCGTTTTTCGTCAACAGTTCATCACGCCCACAGCTTTTTCGTGTGCAACAAACCATTCGGCATATTTTGTACTCCTTCAGTTAAGGTGGTTATATCCTTCCAAGTGATCTCAATTACGCATCCGGAGCGCGTTTACTTTTGCGGTGTATGTACGATCACGTTTAAACGTTCAGAACTAAATAGTCTTCACGCAGATCTTATTGTAGCTCGCCCACCCCACAAAACAAAAATGTTTTATTCACTCTGGCTTCTACCCGCTCTAGTTATTATTGCTCTCTCTAAGCACACACATGGCTTTGTACTAAGAGAAGCCAATCATCAAGACCGTATAATACATGTGCATGTAGCAGCTAGTAGTTAGTTTGAGGGGGCTTATCAGCGAGTGGTTGTGCAGTCCTGTGTAACTCGGTGCTTTCAGTGTGTGTAAATTGCGTGCTAATCTTTCTACGTTAGTTACACCACTACATAAATAAGAATGGGTTTTATGATAACGGAGTGGTAAGGCAACTTGCAAGAAAATACCCTGGCAATTGTGCTCCAGAGAGAGAGCTCTGTTCCCAAACTTATAAATTTGAGAGAGACAGGATCCCTGTGACAAGAAACGTGTTCCGAAGTATTAAAGTTAGATGAAATACAAGAATTTTCTACGCAGATGTCGGCAATGTACTGCAACTGAGGGGCCTCGTTTTAAACATCTCTTATAACTCGGGTAAGTACTTATTATTACCATTTTTAAATGCTTCTCTGTGCGGTGTCTGCACTTCCTAAGTAAGCAGCCTGCTCGTATATAATTCGTTTAAAGCACATTTATCATCGCTAACTACGCCTCGCATCTTCCTAGATCCTTAAAAGAAGGCTGCTTGCCAACATGCTACTTAATTTCCCTCTATATCATGGACATTTTACAAAACTTTTAGGACTTTCTAGGTTTCATTTACTTAATATGAGTGAACTGTAGTGCCAGTTCACTTGCCCCCCAGGCATTGGAGTCCCGACACGGGCTTAGAGGGCAGTGTGAAATGTGTGTCCCGTTACAATGAATGTTTTTTATTGTTTTGATTTATTTAAGGAGGCTCTTTAACATCTCAGGTCATCAGCGTCCCATTCAATTCAGGGTGTGAAACGACCGACAATTTTTGCTCAGAGGTCTCTTCTTTCAGGCTTGAGGTTCTTTATCGTGCCGTAAATATACGACACGGGACCCACAGCTTTACTTCCCTTCCGAAGGAAGCCATACTTAGAATTTTTACCCCCCCCCCCAAAAAATTGATAGACCCTGGCCGGGATTGTACCCGCAATCTTGGGTTTAGATGTCAAGTACACCACCAGGACCAACAGGCTGAATGATGACGGTAAAGATGGGAATAAGGGTGATGAGATTATGGTGGAGCAAAGACGGAATGAGAGGCAGGAGAAACCGGAGTACCTGGAGAAAATCTGCCCAGGCGTGGCACAAATCACATTTAAGTTGCTGGGATCCAACCCGAACCGTCTCGGTGGGAGACGAGAATGAAATTTTAATTTATAGGATGTGTTGTTAGTTTTTCTCAGTTTTTCATTATCTAATACACTTATTAGTACATGTACTTTAATATTGTTCTCTTGGTGTAGGATGTACCTATCAGTATAATAAAGTCATTACGAAAGCTTACAAAGGGCGTGGCATGACACGCTGTCGCTGATCCTTATCTTTTGAATACAATTGTGTTGTTGTTGTACGGTTAGCACTAGTGTTTACATTGGCACGACTGTAGTACCTAACTCTTGACATTTATCCAGATTTCTCGGAAATCTGCCGTTTCACTTTAGAAAAGTGTTTACTAATTCAATGATAATATTATACCATTCAACTCTTTTTCCGATTTGTGGCCCCAAGTTCTGCTTTCCTCGTCTGCTGTGTCACCTGGATTCTGAACGTGGGCATTGCTCTGAATCCACTAGAGAATATGGTTCATTGCCCTGGACTATCCAGATCGTATAGGAGTATCTGGCTTCACTCAGATGTTAGGTAATGCATAACAGATGGGACAAGGTGGAATAAGCGAGTTGGCAAAATCGGTCTCCCGAAGGTCGCAGTGCTTATAAACTCCCCTCGCAGTATTTCTATCTTCTCTTAGGTCACATATTCCTTGAATTTGGTTTGCATTAATCGAGGGATAAGTCATAAGTCATGGCAACTATTTTTTTTCCCTCGCAAATGAGGGACAATATGGAAAATATAAGATATACGTTTGAAAGTGTATGGAATGAAGTCACCTGGTGGTATATGTGAGCAGAGCTGCGTGTTCCAGCACGCCCCAAAGGGAACTACTTCGAAGGTATTTGCAACCCGTGTAAGTAGTTCGTGAAACATTTGCTCATGTCATGTTGTTGCGTTGCCTGCGTTGAGTAGTAGCAATTCTTATTTCTTATTATCGATTTCTTTCGGTACCAAGTAGCATGTTATCTTCTATTGAACAAGTTTTCAACTTACACCCTCACGTTCTTCCATGGCTCGCATGTCACATTGGTTGCATCTTTCAGGGGTTTTGAGAACGGACCAAATTTAATATTATGTACACTTTTGTCCTTTAGTTTTTCTATCACATTTTCATTACCAAAAAAGCTACAAATCTAATATCCAATTAATACAAGTTAATTTCCTCCTCTATTCGTTTGTTAAATGTAATTTCTTTCAGCTGTTAGTAATTCTGGTCTGGTACGGTTCAGTAGGGAAAGTATTAACCTAATGATTATGAAATAAAGGGAACAATTTCAAAGATAACACATGTACCAAGTACCTGTAGCACGTTCTCAAAAGTCAGATATTGATAGTTGTAAAACAGCTGATGCTTTATCTAGTTCTTACGGCGTAATGCAGATTGCCTGTTCCGCAACATTTTACGGCGATTCTGGGACACCGTGCTATTTACTGCCAACGGCCTTTTATAATTTCTGAGCGACAAAGTTTCACTTTCATATGTTTGTAGCTAGTTGTGTTATTAGTTATATTTCATTTTTCAATTAGTTAAACATTTATAAAACGCCAATATGAAACCTGTACGTGTTTCTCACTTTGCTTACCATGCCTTTTAATGTAAAACTTTGCACTGAATGTCTTTGTTAATTCTCCAAAGTGCAGTTTCAATGTCTGACATTATCACTTGGTCACTAACAGAGAGAATTGTATTAAGAGTAACGTTTTATACTCTTGAAGAATGTCTTTCCATTCTCTTATAATTTCATAATTAGCTGCTCTATTGTTGTTCATTCTTGCAAAAATATTATTCTCGTTTTTTATTTTATAAGTTTATTTGTAAATAAATTGAATTGGATTGATTAATTTGCCTCAACTGAAAACTTTATATAATTTTTATATTTAGTTTTAGCGTTTGATGTCACATATCATTTACTACAAGTCTTTACATGAGAGTAATTAATAATGGCGTAAACGAACTGGGAGTCCAGTGTTGCCAATTCATATTCAGATTCTTTCGCTAATTTAGACAAGGATATCCTACTCTCATTTTACGCAAAGGATACCAGGTTAATATGGAACAGTGTTCAACAATGAACATTCACATGATTGCGGTACATCCCGCTATAACTGAAATTTAATTTGCAATTTTGATTATAAAGTATCACATACTGTTTGTAATATTTTATACTACGTTTCATCACGTCACGTAAAGTCAAGGTGATAGTAAACACATTTCGATCATCTGAACCAACTTTTGAACTCAGGAACTAATTCCCATTCATTATAATGTTAAATGTATGGCCTATTTTAATCATTAAGAACATCTTAACTTAACTTGAAATACCCAAATAAAGCAATGCGAATGACTCAACGGTTTGTTGTCAGAAGTGCAATACTTTTCACCTACGTCCGATTAATGATCACAGTTACGAGGACTAATGCAATAATTAATTTTCTTAGGATCAGCATCAGTGCTGTGTAACTTCTAATCGTAGAGGCCAAGGAATCCCACAAAGCAGAAGAAAAAGACATGCTGTGATTTACACATGACACTTGACATAAGTAACAAAGCCTCGGTAAAGGGTATCAAAGGAAAATTTAAGAAATTAGCTTCAAGTGACTAGTTTAGCCGTCTAATGGACATTTAATTAGCGACAAAATCGCCAAATTGGCAACACTGTTAAAGTACTGAGATCTGGCACAAACGTATTAATCTGAAATACTTCATTTAAAAGTTTGAAATGCTTATGTTTAATATAACTCGACTCGTTCAGACATCTGAGGTCAGCGATGCTTTGTGTAGAGGCAGCAAATTATATGAGAAAAAGGCATTAACAAATAATATTGGTCATTGTATTATCATATTAGGCGGCTTAAAAGAAGTTTAACAAAATACTAAAACCGAGATGCATCAGCAAATGGTATCTAATAGTTTAATCTAATGAGATTAGAACGCTTATCTCCCTTCTACTTGGCAGAATACAATGTAACTTACTGTAATCTCTTATGGGTCTTTATTTGTAAGGAAATCGTTATAGTGACAAGCATTATTTTTACTTGCCCTTCCAACAAAAACACACACTATCGGGACTGCAGTTCTAACCGCTACGGCCTAACAGCCTACGCTCGCCTCCTTTTCATAAATATAAATTGATAGGGACAGGTAAATCACTGTAATTGTGGCAATTCTCCTTTGAATCCAGCAGAAAAATCGTTAATAACAATTTACAGCGCGTTATGTGCGTGGTACAACATTAGTGAGTAAATGATTGTAATGGGGACAGATCTCCTTTAAATCCGGCGGGAAAAAAAGCATAAGGACATGAGGATTCGAAATCAATACCTTCACAATTATAACATAGCGTTTTAACCGTCTGAGCTATCAAAGCGTTGCGTTTGAAAGTTTTGTTATCTAGCCATTTCTGTGAAAGTCACACTACCTTCGGCTCTCTCCGCTGTCCCTCTGGACTGCAGCTCTAACCGCATCAGCAGCTCCAGCAAACTCAGATTTATCTTACTGTACGGATAAATTATTTTTTTAACAGTCTGTGAGGAAGTGTGAGCCAGATGCAACGTATAGTTGGCGTTTGAACTCCATCTGGAGCGATGGGTATGCAAACAAACAAAATTTCAGGTATTCGGCGCCTACCAATTCCCATCATCTTCATGAACGACCACTGCACAGCACCAAAGTTACTGTATGGCGTGGAGTGTCTTCTCAGAGAATTATTGGTCCTATTATTTAACAATGACGCAGGGGACACTGTCACAGTCACAATAGAGCGTTACGTGTTGTTTTGTAACTTTGTTAACGTAGTAAATAGGCAATAAGAAAATTCATATGCAGTCGTTATGGTTCCAACAGGACGGTGTAACCGCCTACACAGCCAGAACGCCCATGACAACCATAAGAAAAATGTTTCCAGAGCACCTTTCCCGATTTGGTGATGTTAATTGGCCAGTAAATATTAAGGTAATGAAAAACAACATTCACACCGTAATAAGGGCCATAACAAGTGATATTCTGCGTAAGATTGTGGAAAGTGCATTGCGAACAAATACGGTCACCTGAAGGACATAATTTACAAAACGTGGCATTTGTAAAGAATAGTATCAAGTAATCTTTTAAGATGTAGTTCCAATTCTTCATGCTTAAATACAATGTTTAAAACGAGTCATTGTTTCTTCCACACCTGTATTATTAACTGTACATCGATTGAATATTAGTTCTGCGGCCTTCGACAGTGAAAATATTACAGAGAAAATTAAAGCAATGACACATATAGAACGTCTAATTTTTTCCATCCCGAAAACCTTTGCAAGTTGCAATCAATATGGCATTCGTGCCATGAAAGTACATGGTGGCATAACTTGACAAAATTACAGTGAATCTGATACATCGCCCATATATCAAAGTTGAAGCGTGTTCCAATTGCGATCATCAGAAAGGATATGAGTGAAAATTTTCATAGCATTATAATGGAAGACCTCCAAGTGAAAAAGCGCATGTCAGTTGAGCCTGCAGGTATCTCAATTGAATGAGTCTGTGCTATCCTACATTAAATATTGTGCAGGATGAGAAGCATAATTGTTAAGTGTGAATGAAAAACACTTGCGAAAGGGCATTTCAATTTCCATCATTACACGCTTGAGAAAAAGCAGTGGACAACGACTAATTCAAGTGCGCCGAAAAAGGACAAGGATTCTGTTGTCGGCTGTGAAGATGATGGCCACTTTTTCTTCTTCATCTTTTTGGATTGGTTTCAAATGAAAAATCCCGGAAAAGTATTTGAAGAAAATTAATGTAATAACAGAAGCTTGTTATGCAACATGTTGGACCATGTGACAGATCTTACATGCCCCCCTGCCCCGAAAGCGAATATATATACATTTTATAAATTGTGCACAATTGTAATAAGAAATGTATGTTCATTTTGTAGACTAGCGGTTCCGCTCCTTTATAGCCCCGACCGAAGGCTGCCGACAGTAACAATAGGTAAGTGAAGGCAGGTGTGCAGTATCAGTTAGAACAATAAGCTCTTTGTGATTTTACTTGCTGCATATCCTCTCGAAATCGTTTCAGTAGCCGGTTAAGGAGTGAGTAGCTTCCTTACACCACGCGATAGTATATTTAAAATCCACCTATTGGAAACCAAAGTTTTGACAAGTTAAAAGTCAGCGCGCATGGGCATGTCAGAGCTCGCCAATGGCATTCAAGAATTTCAAACCTCAGCAGCGGTGGGCGCGCCTGTGAGGACCCCGATGAGGGCGACATTTTAAAGATTAGTATATAAGGAGAAACACCTCCCGCGAAGGGACATTCAGTTTGACTTCCATTCAATCTTCAGTTCGGGCAGTGTACGCAGTTTGACTTCAGATCAGTTCTATTCGGTTCACACAGTTTGATGAAGGCCTGACAGTTCTGTAGTTTGAGGAACACAGTTGATGGAGTTCAGTTCAGTTAGACGAGTTAAGAGTGGTCGTCCGTTGTTTAAGTTATATAATATTAGTTCACATGGCGTCGCCCAGTCAGATCTTCCCCTACAATTGCGTGTTCAGGGCATCGCACCAGGTGGGTGTCCATAAACGTCCACTCGAATAAACACTTCAAGGTGTTAAATGAAGCAGTGTCTTATAATTTGCATCATCATCCCCCACTCCCCTTCTTCTGTGACCACAAGAGCACGAAAAGGCGACTTCGCGCTCCTGAGATACCCAGGGTACGAAGTGGGACCTTCGGGTGGATGCTCCGCGAGAACCGATTACATCGAGGTGGTCGCGGCCGGCAATAGGTGCTCGTAATAATCAGTGTTGCCTCCCGCAATCCCCTTCAATTATAAAATACACTTCACCAGGCTGAAATATGAATTTAAGAAAAAACTGCCAATATTGGTGCGCTGTGCCACACATTGACAAAAGTATTGGCTTCGAATTGATTCTTCATTCCCCTTTTCTCGGAACTTAGGCAATGGCGGCTTCTTCCTATGCCTAAACTTTAAAAAGTGTACTCAGTGGGAAGAATATTTTATTATTTGAAGACATCATCGACTCCAGTTACTATTTTATAAAGTTTGACGATATGAAAACAATTGGAAGCTCTTAGACCATATGTATAGCCTTGTATGGAGATTATATTGAGTGTATAGTCTTCTATGGAGGTTATATTGAGAACAATTAAGTATTGGTTAAGAATAATACGGAATAAACAAGCGTTTGTCTGAAGGAGGAAATAAGGGAAAGGTGGGATACGAGTTGGGCATCAAAAAGGGGGGGGGGAGGAAAGGCTTGAACAAAATTGACCTAAGATATATTTGGTTAAGGGAAGGAGACATTACGCGCAATAGTTGTAAAATAGTTAACAAACTTTTGCGAGCAAAATACTGACACTCAATGCGCAGAAAAGTTATCGCTTAACCTGCAGGTTCAAATAGGTCAGGTGTGGGGAAGGGAGGATTATCTAGATGCCTGTGGGGAAGAAGAAAGAAATCGTCTCGTAGGGCTCAGATTAGGAGCTTCGGAAGGAAGTAAAATAGTGAATGCTTTCGGGTAAAGAATTTGCTCACTGTGCGGAGAAAATACCTGGCAGAATGCAGGGAAACAGAGATTTTAAGAAATGAGCATTTAGCACCACAATTTCTTAATTACAACAGAATTTTGAACATTTTCCGGAAAGTGTTGGTGCATGAGAGATATACACATAAATGGGGAATATTTCTAGTGAAGACCCGACATGAAAGTTAAGGAAGGATGAATAAAGTGAAGGGGGGCTCAGGAGTAAGGGTTCTATTCATTTTCGTTTATATTTATATACAATTTTATATATGTATATAAAATTACTCATATAAAACGTGTGATGTAAGTATATCGGTTTTTTTTGTACATACACAGAGTGCCAAAAATGTATACACACTTCAAGCAAAGAAAAAAAAAACGTGTTAATACAACAAAACTGAATTCACATAAACAGAAAATGATAACCACTAATCGTCTTAGACTTTACATTTACAACAGTTGCTCAAAATGTCCACCTTCGGCCTCGATACACTTTTGAGTACGTTGAACTACTGATTGAGTAATGTTTGCGAAAGTGTCCTAAGCGATTGCAGCACATGCCGTTTCAATTTCTTCCCGAAGTGCTGCCAGTGTAGCTGATTTTCTACGGTATACAACATCCTTAAGAGTTCCCCATAAGTAGAAGTCCAACGGAGTTAGATCCGGAGAACGCGGTGGAAACTCATTCGGACCTGTTCGTCCTATCCAGTGCCTTGAATAGTGCCTGGATCCAGTGCGCGGGGCTTGTCTCCCAGGTCTGCCCTTGTGAACATCGCATACGGTACCACGAATCTCAAATTTGTCTCGAATGCGTGAATTATTACTCCCGTTGGCGGTTCTGTTCTGTACACACGTCTCCATTTCCTTTGAACTTCAACAACATTCTCAGTTTTCCAATACCACTTCAAAATTGCTTTCCGCTGTGCAGGCGATAATCTTGGCTTCATTTTGTTGCAGCAACGCTAGCATAACGTAATTTGAGTCACATCTGTTTACAGAATATCATACGATAATCTTGGCTTCATTTTGTTGTAGCATCGCTAGCATAACGTAATGTGAGTTAATCTGTGTACGATAATTTTGCTTCATTTGTTCATTGTTGATTTACGATAATCTTGACTTTATTTGTTCAATGTTGATTTACCTGTCAAGTAGCAGCGCTATCATAATGTATGTGAGTCACATCTGTTTACAGAACATCATACTACACATTACTGTTGTTTTTCGGTCCAACTTTGAAATATCAAATGTGGAAGTGTGAATACACTTTTTGGCCCTCTCGGTATGTAATATATACATGCCTATATCCCATGTTATGTGTTTATGTAGGTAGATTTTGATTGTTACAAGAACAGTGTTAGCATGTACTACCGTAAGGCCCATGCGACAGTTATATTATTTGTGTGTACTTTAAAACTACAAAAATAAAAGTTCATTACTACTACTTATATTCAGAAAAAAAATGGATGTTGTCCAAAAATGGGCATTAACTTGCTTATTGCCAAACTTTCCTTTCGCATAAAAATATTTCTTCGTTAATAGGTAGATACTATTGTAACTTTGTAGAGACAAAAGTGCTTAATTTTAAGTGTATCTTGCGTTCTATTCACCCTTCATTAAAACAACTCGAAAACCAAAAGAGACGAGATAATTTAGTGAAGAGCAAACACTAATAACTTTGTTATCTTTAGGTCACACAATGTTACACAGTAAAAAAATGTTTACAGCGTGAAGAGGATAATGTGCAATTTACATATCTCTTTGCTGAAAAAAAACCAGATGATTTGAAATTTTAATGACGCTTGCCGCAACGGCGATAATATCTAGGAGAGTGAATTTCACGTTTACGATGCCAGTCATAAAAAACCTGTAACCTGTGATCTTTATGATGCAGTACTCTCGGTTAGTGATTTCCATTCCAATGATTGGCATTTGGAAACGGTGATAAAGCATCTGCGTGTTTTGTTGTTTCATAGATGGAAAATTTATCAGAAGCGTAAATCAATTGAAAATGAAGCTGCAGCTAGCTTTGGACATTCTCACAGGTGCCATAACTTCCAAACGAAACTGTGTAAATAATTGAATGCAGAAAAGACAGGCTCATCAAAATTCTTTTGAAGTAATTAAACATAAAAAGATTACCCTTATACATGAATTACTGTCAGAGGCAATGAGCATCAGCTGCAAATATCTCTGTCAATCCTTTGGCGTTGATACCAGCGGCATAAATGGGGGGGGGACCCACTGGTGGCCGAGATAGTTAAGGCACGAACTTGGGAAGGGAAGTCTGGGACTCGATTCTCAACAGGACCGTCCACCCTCTTCAGGTTTTATTTAGTTCTCACTAATTGCAGGTACCCAACTTAGGCCTGGAAAGTATCCTTTCCCAATTCATCATTACATCTCACATATCACCACCGTTCGTGATGCAATGATAGTAAAAACCACTAAACACCGTAAAATGTTTATTAAATTAAAGTTAAAAATAATGTTTTAATAGTAAATATATTTTTTCAAATAAAATAATTTTCTATACACACTTTGAAATATGAAAAGAGAGAATAATATAATAGTAGTAGTAATAGGTATTCGTTTATTCTTATACAATAAAACTTCAGTAGGCGCGCGATTCTAACAGAGCATACGTGCTTTATAATGTGTACATTACATATGTTTGATTGAATAAAACGTGTCAGATTATATTTTAGATATTGCATAATTAAAATTAAATAAGCATACATATATTTAATAATAAAATAAAATATAGATAGCAATTAAATAAAATTTAAAAAAGAAATAGCATTAGGAATGTCACAAACAGCTGGATTCACTCAATTTGTTCCCTTCTCCAGCTCCAGCTTTTAGATCTAAGCTGTCTTGTCTTTTTTTTTTAATCAGAAATTTGCCTATTCTCTCCTTCTCTTCCTTGGCTGCCAGCAGAGCCCAGCATAACTATCTCACTCTATTGATCCGTTAGAGGGTAGTGATAGACGTCTACTTTTCCCTCCATTCTCCCATATCTTTGTAATCGGCTGATATATATAAATAAAAGAAAAAGAAAAATAAAGTAACACTATTAACAATGTAACAAATTAACAGTAATTATAAAAGTCACACTTGTGATCCCTATATTTCAGACTCGTGGATTCCTTCTATGGCATGACATGTCTTCTTGCCATAGAAGGACTCCACGAGTCCGAAAAATATAGCGATCTCAAGTGTAACTTTTTCTTAGTGTTTTGTCCTTTACTATTATTATAATTATTGTTACTTTATATGTATATATATATATATATATATATATATACCTATCCATGGTTCATCTTCCTCACAAATGGAAAAGATTCTCAACCCATTTTCATCGGTGACCTTAACTGTCTGTCATGCTTCTCCCTAACGAGCACCTGGTTATGATTTTGGCCTCTGTTTTGATGTACTGCTCCATATCCCTCAAGCGGTTCTTAATCTTCCTCCGTGCATTCAATATATTCTCATGACCCACTACCGTCTGCAGTCCCTTTCTTAATCTGAATGTTCATCCCCAGTTTCCTCCAAAATTCAGCTGTTATGGTAGAACAACTTTGTTTCAATGAATAATTCGCAGTCAAATTTTAAACTTTATATTACGGTCACCCTTTCAACAAACGTGTCCTCGCTGAATTAGGTCCGCCGTTTGTTCCATCCCATATATTGCGTAGCTAGTCAATAATTCAACTAAAACACAGCGAAATAAACACTAAAACGAAATAAATTGTTTTCTTTGCAAGCTGCAGGATATATCTGGATAGACCTTCCATTTTCATGATTCCATGTGCGCCTAAAAGGTTAACAGTATTAGAGAGATTCCAAATATTAGTTAATAGCTTATAGTGTTTTGAAAACAACTAAAGCAAATATTTTATAATTAGACATTACTGCAGTTAATATGTGTTTAGACATCTTAACAAGACAACGCATGGAGCTTATGCATAAGGGAAACGAAGTAAATAAACAAACTTTCATACTTGACTAAAACACCAGCCCCTGTTGATTACTGGTATGGTTGTACTTATATCCTTTGTGCAATAAATGTTAATATGCACTGCATTAATTAATATTATTGATCATCAACATTTGCTGAAGCGAAATACTTTAATCTATGTCTTCAAGGGGGAAAGAAAACGTAGAAATCTTTTAATTTTTTTTGTATCAGTTTTGTCACCTGGTTGTTTTTTTTTTTTAACTTGAATGATTTTCTAGGGAACTTCTCCAAGAACCTGTAGAACCTAATAAATATTTTATTACACTGTATTGCAGCTGTCTTCCAGAGTGAACATTACCATCCACATTCTCGTTAATATCGTCTTCAAGAAAATCGCTTTACTTTTTATTTGCATGTATTGATAGTGATGTGCGATCCATGTCCATAATTTTAGTCTGAGAACATAACTTTGGATTCTTGGTACAAGAGCAGAAAGTTCTTCAGTAGCTGCTTTCTTTTGTAATTTTTGAAAAACTGACTTTCTATGGATGCCTCCGCCAAAACCTTCTACTGAAATTACAACTGCTGTCATAAAGCCTCTATTGCATTGATATTTTTCTAATAGGTGTCACTTTTTCTGACACAAAAATTTACATTAATACTATTATAAAAAGATGAAAATAAAACATACCTTTAATTAAACTACCGGGTCATCCAATTGTCTGATGACCGATGATTAGTTACCACTCTTTATTACTACTCATCTCGGCTAGTACTCTGTAAGCACACACTCTCTTCGGAAAAGTATTTAACCATGTTCGTGCTATTATATTTGTAACTTTATATTATTATATATAAAGTTTAAATAACTGGAGGCCTGCAACGTCTTAAGTATAATGCAAGCCCTTAGAAGACGTGTAAAAGGTGATTATTCGAAGGTTCACAAATACAGTTATTATATAAATTATCCCTCTTTACATTTCATTAGCAATTAGTTTTAAAATATTACAATAGTGTATCTTGAGGAATGTCACTAAAGTTAGTTACTGAGTAACAAAACAGCATTAAAAAGCTCTGAAATTTAATTAATAACTTACAAGCACAGAATTGACATTTGTTAATTGAAAAACATTCATAAAGTAAATATTTATAATGTCATTCTCCTACCTGAATACAAGCTTCATTTTGGCATATCAATGCCCTCAAAAATGATGCCTACAGAGACGTCTTATAAAACTACATGGTTAATTTCTTGGTTAACATGCCACTAAAAACTCTCAAAAAGCACAAATCGTGCATGATGGCGCTCTCTCACATTTTAGTTTCTATGCCCGCAGGTGAGTCGAAGTGGGTAGGTAGAGGTGGATAGGTTGGTTGGTCTAGTATCCATGCTCACCTGATTTAAAGCATTGAACTGTGACAGACTGTCAAATAAAAATCGACACACTAGAAATTTGAAATCGCCTGGTCTATATTCAGACAAGAGACAAGGTTTTGAAACAATTACTTCCCGACACAATATAAAAACTATTTTATATCTGCATTTATAGAAATCATACCTGAAATAATGACTTGCATTTTAAACACCCTGTATAAAACTTTAAAAGTACAGCAGTTAACTTTAAAACACATAGCAATTACAATATGAATAATGTTTCGATACTTGGAGCTGATAAGGTTATTAATTTGAACAAAGGATCTTTACGACCATTATGAATAAATCCTATAATGTCTTCGTAATGTAACTGCGGAACGAGTCAAGATGCATTGTTTCTTGAGCGAGCGGAGCGTGAAAACTAGAGATATCATCTTCTTGGAGCGGGAGTTGCAGTTCCAATGAGAACGGAAGTGGGTCGCTGAGATTATACGACTCTTCCAAAGAGTGAGAGCTTCAGAAGTCTTCACATTGTGAGAAGTTTGATTTGTTTCCAAGTTCTAAATAAAAGCAAACCTCCTTTATGCCTCAAATTGAGAGGTTTCTTACTTCATATTACTAAAATTAAATTAAGCCTTTGATAGAACAGAAAGACAGATGGAAAATTATGAATAAAAGAAGCACTCGACTCCACTTAATTTGAAGTTCTTTTAATGCTACCATCGTTCATTGGACTTTTGAAATGCTACTCCAGCCTGGAGAGAGTGTAACTCATCAGGTTGGAATCTCTAGACAGCGCGGCTGCCGGGAATGATAGATGCTAACTTAGCCGAATGGGCTCCGGAGACTTTGTGGCCCAGGCCTTTACCTTAAGACTTGAGGGAAAACCCCTGAGAACCCAGGCCCGCCGGCACGAATACTACCACCAGGCCATGGTGACGAGACTGCAGATAATGCATGGGTAACATCCAGGCGCGTAAAATGGGATGTTAATTGACGATCAAAGTATTGTTTCTATCTCGGGGAATAAATTACGGAAGTCAATATATGATGTTAATAAAATACAACATAATGTCATCCACAAGTAAAAGTAAAGTTACGTTATTTAAAGGGAACGAAAGTAAGAGGTCGAAAATTGTAATAGAAAATAAGAAAAGAGAATAAGTAAAGAAATGTTAATATTTGCTATGTTACATAGAACAGGCCAAAAATAATAAAAAAAAAAACATGGGAATGTTTAATTGTATGAATTAGTATTCTAAGAAAATCCCAATTAAGCAAATCAATAATGAATATTTTATTATTTTTATAAAGTGATAAGGGGCCGAAATTGTTATATGGTAGTGAAATTTGGATAATGGCAGAAAAAAATTCAAACAGACTATAAGTAAATGAGCGGAAGTTCTAAGAGCGATTGCAGGATATAAGAAAGTTCAACTTAAAATAAATTAAAAAATACGAGGGGAAATAGAAAAATGTAATCTGAATGAAACAGCTAAAGAATATAAGACGAACTGGATAACTCACGTACAGAAGATGAAACCAGAAAGACTTTACGATCCGTTAAACGATGGAATCCATACATAGATTGGTACAAACAACAATGTCTAAAGTAATAAAGAAGAAGAAAAATATTAAAACATAATATGTATGTGTAATACGCAATGAAAGTTAGCAACCTGGTGCAAGTTCGATCTTATTCCAATGAAGTTGTTTTTCACTAGAGTTTCTTGTATTATTCCATAAACAATATTATATGAAGTCTTATTGATTGTTACATTACAAAGTATTATTTTACAATACTGAGTGAAACCATGTTGATTTTTTTAATCAGGAAATAAAAGAGGACAAAATTTTTGGATTTTGATCTATGGGGGAAAATGTAGAAACGGAGAAATATTGAAGGGTAAGAACTATACAAATTAGCACGGTTAAAACCCAACAAGGAAAGTTATATTTTAGCTATCTCCTTCAGAAACAATTCGGTGGTTTGAAGGCTACCAAAGCAGGCAGATTCTGAAGAATATGTTATTAATAAGAATATTAATAAGAGAACAAATTCTGAAAGTTTCTATAACGTTTTGGTGTTCACTGATATGGAAATAAACAACACAAAGACAATACTATGCATGATTGAATACTTTTTTGAATGAAAAAGTTGAATTTGAGCGAAATTCATAACATGTTCTTTTCAATTGTTAATAAATTATTTAATGGAAAGTAAATTAATTTCTGTATATTTTATGCTGATTGATGGAAAAAAGGTTATGTAATGAGTATATGAAAATTATTGCCTTTTATTTTGAAATTAAAGAAATATAAATTAAAATTAAACATTAAATCTTTATGTCGATGATTAAATTTCGTGTTAAAATCAAGAAATGTTTCCATTTTCTCAAAACCTGCATGGCTCATGTTGACCGCAGTTTTAACCAAAACGTTACCTCTGTGCCTCACTCTTTTCATGATAAAAATTAACAGATGATATAAAACATTGTCCCTCAATAAGTGAGCTATACAACTTCAGTTGTCAACCAAACATTTAAAGCTACAATATGAACCAATTTAAAGTAAAGCATTATGTTCAAGAATTGTTCCCGCGTCTACACAGAAACTTTTGACCAAGTGTCACCGTTAACTTAAACTCGCTTAATTTTCGGACAAATCTAGTTCCAAATTGGTGAATTCAGGCACGTGGGCCTAAGTCAATTAACCGAAAATGAATAATGTATATGTTGCGCCACAGTGGCTATCATTGTTGTCTACGCATTTAAGATTACTAATTTACATACATTGTAGACAAGTCCCCACTATTAACAATTACAGTTTCAATTACTTTTTCAATCAAATCCCTTTAAACTGTAGATGCGTTGGTTTTGACGCAAAAACTTTTCTCTTCAATGTCCTTCGTATTGAAAAATCACACGGAGTGAGGTTCGGCCAATCTACTGAACCAGGTCTTCCTATCCAGTCTTTAAAATGCTTGTATCGCGGTGGAACAGCATTCTTGTAACAAGCTACTTACAGCTTCAAATACAGAATTATTGTCTAATTCTAGCATAACTTCTCTTAACATTCGAAGGTATTTATTTTCAATTACTGTTCCATTGAAAAATAGCGGTCTATAGATACCTGCTCAATCCGCAACTCCAGGAATATTTCATTTCTCCTCAATTATAACCCGTGAATTTTCGGAAGCCCTGGAAGTTCTTCTTGTCGATTTTGTGGGTGACTGAACGATCTCTGCATGTTGTCTTCTGTAGTTAATGATTATGGACTGGTAAGTCAGCTATTAACTCGAATCTTTTATTCCATTTCTACGAGTAGATAGCATCGGTTCAGTATCTGCGAGTACGTTGCTTATCACGTTACTAACAATGAACTGATGATGCCAAGGCTCCAACACTTTTTCTCAGTCCTGCCCCTGCTCTCTTAAACAGTTTCCCCACCAAATTTCCCTAATTCTTCATGAGTTATCGCTCTCTGCAATAATTCGATAATAATGTACTGTGGTTGATTAACTTATACCAAACTCTGTATATTAATATACAAAACTACAGCGCTGAAAGAGTCTATGAGACAAATAAAAATGTGGTGTAGTGATTAGTGTGCTATGTGACTTGCTTAGAGCCTCATGCGTGCCGTAACTCATTACCTTCAGGGGAAAATATCCTATGTGCAAATCGGCTACTTTTGATCTTCTAATCTGTTATTTTACTATTTAAAGACAAGGAGAGAAATGGGAAGATTGAAAGCTACCCTATAAGCACATCAGCTTACGCGAAGACTTTTGCGCCCTCGCGTATGAGGAGAATTAAGGGATGTATTAAAGGGAGGGAGAGCAAAAAAATAATATTTTTGTTTTCCTACCATTTTAATAATTGGAATGTTCTGTTTATTTTGATATGCTTTTCATTAGTGTTTTATTTTAGTCAATTTTTCATTAAGTTACAACAGAAGCGATTTTTTTTTTATTTTGCGAGCACTTATTCATTTAAAAGTCTATCTCAGGAAATATTAGCTCTAGTTGGTCTTAAATTATAGAAAAAATTTGTGTTTGTAAATTAGCATCGTTTATTTTCATGATATTATCCTTTGTTGTTTTATAATGTTGTGGAGTTTTAGCGGGTATTTCCCTCAAAAAGTTAGTTTTTCTGTAAAAAAATATTTTTGACTGCAATTATTGAAATGTTACTCTTTTTTTGCATAAATTTCTTAATTTTTGAGATCTGTATAAGCTATCACTTTGAAACTTTTACCATTTATTCATGACATTACTGAGATGATGTGGATCTATTAGTATAGTAAGCTAAGACAAAATGTGAGAATATAAAACAAATAAAATGTTGAGAAATAAATAAAAAAGCAAACAATTGAAAACAATTTATAATTTAAGTCATGGTATAGTAATGAAAATAATAATCAGCAAATTTCAATTATGTGCATCTGTATGCTGAAAATTTTTCATTTCATTAGCTTTAATAGTCCTTGAGAAAATGGGAACTGAAATTGCTCAATTTAACATTACAAGGATATGCCTTTCATAATCTCCTTAACCGTACTGCACCACTATGCCCATCTGCCAATAGTTCGCAGATACAACACTGGCGTGTTCACATCGCTTTGGAAATCAGACAGGTTAGGTCGAAACTCGTGACGACAGCATTGAATATTGCCGTTTTCGGAACTTTGTATCAAAGACTGTTAAGGCTGTAAGGGGAATTCAAAACCGCAATTTGAGAACGGCACAAGAGACGGATGAGGAATCGACAAGCCACTAAGATGGAATAAACATGAAGGAAAGGTGGCACAAAAGAAACCAGAAATATCCTACTTTGTCCACCTTATTCTTCTAATACAACTGTGTCACTTACAAGTGAATAATGGCTCATATCAACGTGCAGTTACCAAATCTGCATGCAGACTTTGTCATATCATGTCAGCTGCATTCTCTACTGTTATCTTTTTATTCCAAACAGGATAACTTAATACATCACTTTATAAAGACTTTCGCGTCTGAGGCTTTCATTTTATCTTCTTTACGTTATATTTCTCCATTTTCTCTAAATCTCTACTTTCCTTCCCTTAAAGTGAAGCAATGTCCGGGCTGCTACATCTTCTCAAATTATCTTTCACGCTTGCTTTCGCTTCTTCTCCAGTTTTTTCTCTGCCTTTCCTTCCGCTTTAGAAGCAATGGCCTGGCCATACTCTCTTCGTATTTCCATCTGCCGGTACTTCCTGTCTATATGTTTTTCTTTAAGTTCTTACACAATGCATAAACCTTATTGTCTTTAATACATAAAGAATTAAGTAGATGTCAGCTTTAAAAGTGTATGTGCAGAGAGGTTATTTGAGTTACGGCCGGCAGAACTGCAAATTGGAAGAGGTTAGCTATCTGTAATGTATGTGATAGAGTTGTTCAACGAGTGGTCGTGCATTCGTATATTACTCGGTGTTTTCATTGTACTATTGTTCATCGTTAGTTCTGCCAACATAAATATAATCTTAAATAACAGGTTTTTATATACGATACATATGTGAAACTGGGTTCTTTCAAGTAGATAAATTGTTTGCCGCTGTTATTGTTAAACAGTAATGAGCGACAGAATCTCTCAACGTGCTCCGAACCGTTACGTTTGGAAAAATTAACTGAAATGCAGATACCGGCAATGTAATGCCGCTGAAGATATCAAGTGAGCCCCTGAAATTCAGCCTTGACTTAAAACCCTAAATTAATGGATTTGACCGCTAAAGCGTAGGCATTTAACGTTAATGATGCTAATAGAAAATTATATAGAATTCATAAAAAAAAAACACTCAGAATGCAATATAAAAAGTTCACACTAAAAACCGTAAAACTGAACACTAAAACCACACGATATTTTGAGCTTGGCTCTTGGTCACGTGCTGAGAATGAACTGACCTATGGCGGGTGGTGTCTGTCTTAGTGAGGCATAAGGGATGTGACCTGGCAGCAAAATTGCCACCTATAACTGAACAAAGTAGTTTGGCAAACCTGGCAGTATTACAAGGAAATATTGAGGCCTGGAGGAATACGGGCTTTATGCAAATTTACTGCTGCCATCTCTAGGTCTCTAAGTAAGGTATGTTTGGATGG
The DNA here is from genome assembly GCA_030762175.1 of Metallyticus violacea. NCBI lineage: Eukaryota > Metazoa > Arthropoda > Insecta > Mantodea > Metallyticidae > Metallyticus > Metallyticus violacea. The sequence goes on along the minus strand of CM060841.1, from coordinate 1,235,621 downwards.
AGGGGCGGCATCTATGAGAATAAGGGAAAAACAGTCATCGAACGTGGCCTGATGAAAATTGGCATGTTGTGATACCGGCAATGGGGAACAGGTTCTAACCGAACGCCTGTGGTTTTAACCTCTTTTCATTACATTGGGGATATATTACATATTCTTTCAAATGCCAGCTTGAGATTACAACAAGCAGACTTGTATTACCTTAAAAATCTTCCAAATCTGTATATTCACCATTGCCGGGCAGGGCTTCGTATTACTAAAGTACCTCAGATTCAAAAGAACGTCCCCATCGTCAGTCAATCCCCTGACCTTGCGTCCATTTTTAGTTTACCACGTCCTGTTAAACCTACAGGGAAGTTTCCTAAACCCCAAAAGGCTACACATGCTGCCAGCTCAGAACACGATAGGACTCTATAAGTAGTCAACTTGTCTTCTTATCCTTTATCTGACTCTGAAAGATCTCTACTAGAGAAGGGTTTGTCTTTCGTACCGGTTCCTAAATTTGATCGGTCCCGCCTCATTATTGATGCAGTTAAATTTTGCCGACATTTACGATGGAAGTAGCATTGGCACACGCACCCTGCAGGTTCTGCCTCGCCTGTCAACCCGGGAATACTACCTTTTCATCCCCCTTCCACTAGTGAACCCCCAACTTTGGCTTCCTCTCACCCTGTGGAACGTTTCATTGATAAATTTCTGGACGACATCAGTCACCCGAGATTTCTGAAGCTTTTTCAGCCCAGAGACAACCTTCTCCCTTTTCAGAGAGTTTTGTTACGTAAGTTATCGCTGAATCCCAATATCATTATTTTGTCGGCCGACAAGAGCTCCTCAATCGTTGTCATGGACCGGGCATTATACACCCAAGAAGTCTTTCGACAGTTGCATGACGAAGATTATTATTTGAACCTATTGCAAGATGTCACTCCTGACTTCAACATAGAAATAGCACATTTCGTTTCTGCTAGAGCTCCATTAGAAGGCTTTAATAAAGCTGATATTACCCTGTTAACACCAGTTCCTCCCCGCACACCTTCTCTATGTTTTTTTTTACCTAAAATACATAAAACAGGCTGCCCAGGACGACCTATAGTAGCCAGTTATGGCAGCCCCACTGAGAGAATTTCAGCCCTTGTAGATTTTTATGTCAAACCTATAGCCTCTTCCAGACCCTCTTATATTAAAGATTGCTTTCATTTTTTAGAAATTTTGAAGTCTCTGGATTTAAATAATTATTATGACGTGTTATTAGTTACTGTAGATGTGTCTTCGCTCTACACCAATATTCCCCACAATAAGGGTTTAGAAGCTTTAGCCTGCTTTTTAGATAGATCAAACTTCACTCAGACTCCTTCCAATGATTTTATTTGCAATTAGCATATTTTGTCCTCACACACAATGTGTTCGTATTTCCTTCAAGTCAAGGGGATAGCCATGGGTACCAGAATGGCTCCGTCTTACGCCAATCTGTATATTGCCAAACTTGAATAAGAATTTCTATATTCAGAACCCTTAGCACCGTTGGTGTGGCGCAGATTCATTGACGACATTTTCATCATTTGGACACGTGGTATTACTGCATTTGATGGTTTCTTCAATAGGCTGAACACTAACTATCCAGTTAAGTTCACATCCACAGTTTCCCGTACTCAAGCTGTCTTCCTGGATGTAGAAATTCACTTAGTCAGTAAGCAATTTCTGACATTATTCATGTTAAACCTACTAACCTACAACAGTATTTACATTTCGAAAGTTGCCATCCATCACATATTAAAAAGGTCATTCCCTTTTCTTTGTCACTACGAGGACGAGGAATCTGCAATAACGACTCAGCTCTGGATAGATACATTACCCAATAAACTGAAAAATTAGTTAAGAGGGTTACCCCCCTTTCCTGGTAAAATCCAAAGTCCAGGCCTCCCATCATAAACATGCTCCCAAGACTCGTAAACCAGCAGATATTGACCCATTGAATTTCACAGTGACATATTTTCCTGGCATTGAAAGACTCAAAGCTGTTCTAAAACACAGTTTCAATATTCTCACTCAAAATCAGCTATCTGCATCATTTTTTCAGACATTACCAAGGCTGTGTTCCCGGTCGGCTCGCAATCTCAGGAGCATTTTTCGCATAAATATTGATTATCGCCCGCCCTCCTTCTCTACACTTGGCTCATATCCATGCAACCGCCCTAAATGTAAAACTTGTGCCTTGATATCCCCATATTCGTCTTTTGTTAGTCCGAACTTGAAATCAGAGTTTAAAAGTCACTCAATTCTCAACTGCACCTCTACAAATGTTGTGTATTCACTTAAATGCAAATTTTGTCCAGCATTTTATATTGGACTGACGTCCACTATGGTTTGTATTAGAATGAACAATCACAGGCGTTCGGTTAAAACCTGTTCCTCATTGCCGGTATCACAACATGCCAATTTTCATCAGGCCACGTTCGATGACTGTTTTTCCCTTATTCTCATACATGCCGCCCCTCCATCCAAACATACCTTACTTAGAGACCTAGAGATGGCAGCAACAGTTTTGCATAAAGCCCGTATTCCTCCAGGCCTCAATATTCCCTTGTAATACTGCCAGGTTTGCCAAACTACTTTGTTCAGCTATAGTTGGCATTTTTGCTGCCAGGTCGCATCCCTTATGCCTCACTAAGAGAGATACCGCCCGCCACAGCTCAGTTCATTCTCAGCACGTGATCAAGAGCCAAGCTCGAAATATCGTGTGGTTTCAGTGTTCAGTTTTACGGTTTATAGTGTGAATTTTTATGTGAGCCTTTTATATTGCATTCTGAGTGGGTTTTTTTTTATAAATTTTATGCCTTTAAGCCTTTAAGAAGTTTTAAGAAGCTCTCGTCGCAGTTTAACTAGATGGCAAGCGTTCCAAATAACAGTATAAGTGAGATTGCCTACTCTTAGGCGTAGCGAGCCTGCTATTACAGACTTACAGACTCGAAAATTAGAGTTCCTCGAGCAATTCCTAATGTCGCCTCGTCTTCTGCGTTTCTATATGAATGTGTAACTTATCATAGAAAACAAATTGCAAATAGAGAACTTTTACAAACCAAGAAGAAAATATTAATAAATAGAGTATCGTAAGAACCTTCATAATCCTCAAATATTCAAAATAAATGTGTTATAATTTAAACTTGTAATAATTTAACATAATTTCAGCAATTATTTCATATATAGCATATTTAGAACTCTTTACAATATATATGATGTAATGTTTGTTTCTATATATACTTAACTATACCAATGCTGTAAAGTAGTTATTAAACGATATAATTTTCTAAAATATACATATTTATGCAGGTATTAAACCCATATTTAACTCTTTCAAAACAAACTTAATTGTGAAAAAGTTTCTCCACAAGAATTAGCTATAGCATTGAAGGTTTATAGAATTATAAATTTAGAAACGCATTATAGACTAGAGCATGCATGTCAAACTCGTATGAGGTTTGCTTACCTGATACTTTTACCAGCGCCAGTTCTTTTCGTCAAGGCTTAGTTACTTGTACGTTTGATGATTGTGCAGTAGAATCATGTGAGCTGTGTTTGATAGGCATAAACTACAATATGGGCCCCATTAAATATTCGTATACTTTTAATTGTGAATAAACAATGGAAGTAGTAAGAAAGAGAAAAAACTAGATAACATGTGCGATAAAAATGAAAATGTCCTTATTCCTACTCTTTTTATACATGTATTGACAAAATAGTTAACATATGCCAAGTAGAGATAAATTAAAGTTACAATAGAAAAACACGTCTACTGTGTTTGTTTAAAAGTAAGGTAGGCATACTATATACATTTAATCAGAAAAATACCCTTTGTCCAACTCTGCAAAATAATTTTTCACCTCATGATCACATCCTGATTCATGAAAATCACTCTCCAACGACCCAATATTATACTTTTTTTTTTTTTGTTGGTTTATTTATGGACGCCCTATAACATCTCAGGTCATCAAGCGTCCCATTCAACTCAGGGCGTGAAAGGGCCGACAAATTTTGCTCAGAGGCCTCTCTTTCAGGCTTGGGGTTATTTTTCGTGCCGTAAATGTACGACACGGGACCCACGACTTTACTTCTCTTCCGAAGGAAGCCATACTTATGATTTTACGCCCAAAAAAATCCGTCGGTCCTGGCCAGGTTTGAACCCGCGATCTTCGGTTTAGGAGGCCAGTATGGTAACCACTACACCACCAGGACTGATATTTATATGTTGGGGAACTGGTAAAAACTTCTCTGTCCACTCACCCCCAAAATTTTCGTAGCATAATCGCATAAAGAGTCCATATTATTTAATACGTACATTTAATGGATTTTTTTGCGTATAATTGGGAAGTTTGTGAAAAAAAAAACATAATACATATCACCCTATGACAGCTTTTATTCGCTAAGGAGATAGTATATACAATTCAGCAGTTGCCTATGCCTAGTTGAACGAGTATATTTGTAAAGTTAATTTATTGGACTAAAATGATGATATTAATATACATTTTTATATATACCAAGCAATTGTATATATAAATTTTATTTATGAAAAAATAACTGATTGCGTAAAATGAGGTCGACAATGTGCACTTTGAGTTGATGTTAGTGTTTGTAAATTAATTTTAATTAAATAAAACATAAAAAACATTATTAGAATTTCCCCAAAGGAAAAGATCGTATGCCATATGCTGTGTTGGATAATCTTGGTAGCCGAGTATTTGGCTATTTCTCCCAATATATCGACCAGGAAAATGTTTATCTAAGAACTCGCGTACAGAGTTCAATGAGACAGCGCATCATCGAGCTGAAACACATCTGGCTGCAGGACTTAATTGGAGAAAACAGATTTCCAGCATATCCAGGAGAGAACTGACAATGGATTGATTGTGCATAAAAGTGCACCATGTTATGTTTATCTTTGGATTATGGCAGTACTATCTCTGGAAACTAAAAAGTCTGCAGTAAGCCTGAGACATGAAATGTGGCCATATCGCTAAAGAAAAACACTGTTAAAGAATGCATACTTCATCAATTTGACATGCATGTCAACAGCAAACTGACATCCTGTGCCTGTAGTAGTAGATGAAGTTTTATTGTTATATACACATTGTAAATATATTTTATGCGTGGGTCGTAGACCGTGCATGCTTAAATATGTGGAGCAGGATTTCCTAGCTCCAACGATTATGGTTAATGTAAGATATTATATTTAAATAATATTAAGGCTTCCCTGAATCATGAACATTAATCAATCATCATTAACATAAGTAAAGCAAAAGTGTTAGATATGCTTCAGAAATTCTGTATCAGTAAATTTGCTAAATTCAAAAGTCCGAACCTCACGGCCTTGGCGTCCCCTCTTACACAAAGGGACAAGCTAGCCAGGTCGTAAATACCAAAACACCAGATACAGCTGGCGAGGGTGATTTTATAGCATGAAGTAACCTTGAAAAAAGACGCAACTCTGACCAAACTTAACGGGACATGTTTGTAACAAGAGTAACTTGAGGGAGAGATAACAAGAGGAGAAATAAAATACAAAGCCTCGAGGTTCGTTAGTAGGAGGACCCTCAGAGAAATCAGCGCCAAATTGTAGAATATAAGAAGGAACCGGGAACCACGTGATTCTTATGTAGCCAATCTACGATTAGAACTTAAGAAGACACTACAAGAATTTAAATATAAAATTACTGAATGCACGTAAGACTGACCGACTGCAGGTTTAATAAAAGTCATAAGTAAACCAAAAAAGCCCACTGCTTCATCCCAGTCAGTCAGCTCGAGTTAGGCAGCCACTTCTTGTCAGTCAGTTCAGTTCAGTTCGCGTCTGTGAGTTACTTCTTCTCAGTCAGTTTGAGTCAATGAGTTAGCACTTCGAGTTAGTTAGGAAGTCAGTTAGTTACTTAGTCAGGCTGAGTTTAACCGATAACTATTAATAATAATATTAATAATAAGAATAATAATATGGTGATCGGCGCGTGTGTCCGCGCCAATAGAAACACCACAGGAAGGGTTTTCAAGTGTATATGCCAGCTACATCTAGTACGCTAAACAGATCCGCGTTGTTTTTCAAGGTTCTCTTCTGGCGATAAAATACAATATATATATAAAGAGATCCATCGTCTTAGTGTAAATAGATAAATAAACAGTTGTCAGAAAAACTTATATAAATCTCTTGATGTGAAGAAGATCATGTTACCATTCCCCATCCTGTCTCCCTGGTAACGTACTTACGTTCCTAAAACCAAAATACAAATACCGACCCTGAGATCCCATCCTAATCAATCCCATATATGTAAATTTTCCCCCATACTAAATACTGCTTCATTTCGGAGAGGCAGGCCAGCTTGATTGAGCCCCTATTAAATACTGCTTCATTTGGCGCCCAACGTGAACTATTAAAAACTGCTTCATATGATACTCAATTTGAAAAGGAAGCAAATAATAACAAAAAATAAGATATTAAAAATAAATAGTTTTAAAAACAGTTAAAATATGAAGAACGGTATTTACAGATACGAGTTGAAACATTTTAGATGTTACTTATAGTTATACTGGATATTTCGTTCTAACCAGCAAATAATTTGCTTCCAGCTCCGCGCACTCTGAATAGGAAAATTCCCACATTCAACCAATTAGCGTGATTCGCAAATAGATCCCAGCATGCTAATCGACTTCTAATCACCTTTTAAAAAATCTGGGAACAGTGTTTTTTTTCAGGTTTTCCCAATGGGCCAGAATATGCACACATTCCTCCCCCTCCACAAAATGGACAGATTCTCTTACCAGAATTACCCCCCTTTTTTCAAAGCCTTCCAACCTCCAGGCCATTCCTGATCTCGCTAGAACAAGCATGTCTCTTACATTTCTTTTCCCTGGGTTAATTTCATTTCATTTTATAGGCTAAAGGAGACTTTCGTGTTACATTCTGTCTCGATTTCCTGCCTTTGATAGTCTCTAGTCTTGTTCTAAACTTCTTCCATACATTTTTATTGTTTTCATTGCCTTGTTGGACCTAGGCTGATTCCCCTGAGTCCTCTTTCCACCTCTGAAGCCAAAATGTTGGTCACACTGTTAAGTGTATATGTTATAAGAGGAAAAGCTTATGCATCTTTTTGTGTACGTGGAATACTCAACTTCCTGACTGAAGAATACGATCTATATCCTCTTCACATATGCTTGGCGGACCAACTCCTTTTGATGGGCACTGTTCGTAATGATAGTTTCTTCACTTAGCTTTATCTGTATGAATCAGCAAACTACGGTATTTTCTTAATACTTAGTAACTTTCTGGAATTGTGACCTCACCTCTTCACACTTAGCATATCTGTAAACAAAACTTTGAGAGATACTTCAAACTGCCAAAACAGAACTAAAGTGTCTCGCTCCATTATTATGTTATATAGAATTGAAGTTTACAGAATAATTATGGACACCCTGTACATTTTCCTATTTTAACTGCTAAAATAAAACAACGACCATGGTACCATTGTAACAGATGGATTGTGAAACATTTAAAAAATGTCCTCACTGTTACCTTTTAGCGAATTCCGAAGGAATGTAAGCTATTGTGATTGTACCCATGAAATGGTTTTTGAAAATTTTCTTATCTCCATCGACTACCTACTAGGTACCGAAAATTATGAAAAAACAATATATATGTTCTCTGTGTGTGTGTGTCCGTTAACGCTCTAGCGGTCGCAATTTTTGTTTTTTGTTGTTGTTTTTTCAACGAAACTCGGCTTATAACCACAATTAACAAACAATTCGTCGAATTCATTAACCAGCAAAAGTGGACCATTGGGGGTGGGGTTAACCTAAAGCGAAAAGGTTTTTAAAAATTTAAAAATCTCTTTAGCGGTCGCAATTTTTTGTTTTTCTCAACGAAACTCAATATGTTTATTTATGATAAACTGATAAAAGTATTTTTCGAAAAACCAAGGTAATCGGGCCACGAAGAATCAGGATATATCTGAAAAACTGTGGGAGTTAAAGCGAAATTAAAAATCACAGTATTTGTTTTTGTTTATTTGTTTTTTTTTTTTCCACAGCAAAACTCTTTTGTACATTCCATTTAAATTAAAATAAGACAGATAGTTCCTGAAAATAAGAGAAATCGGATCATTATGATTGGGAGTTTACTTGAAATCCAAAATTTAAAATTCGCTCTAATGGCACCAATGTTTTTTTCTTCATAACAAAATTCGGTATATATACTTGAAAACCGAAATTTAAAAATCTCTCGTTTTATTTTCTCTATGTTGTTTTAAAATAAAAGGACAAATTCATTCAGCATATAAACTGTATTTATAACAATGCATATGTTTTATATTTAACAAAAGCATCGTCGTGAAGATAGCAAATATGAAATATTAATCTTATATGTGTATGAGAATTATATTTGTATGTAAGAGCGCTCTGTATTAACATTCAGAAAACGTTTGCGTTACATGTTTTTACTACAATAACATTTAAATTACTTTTCAAAGCCCCTAAAAAATTGACTGAACGTTGGATTATTATATTTTTGCTTGTGTATGTTTGCTTAGTACGTTGTAATTGTTTTTAAATAGTAACATGTTTTTGTTTTATTGAAACAAAATGAACATATTCTTCTTAAATACACAATGTAATTCGACATTTTCTGTTTTTTTTTTTTTTTTTTTTTTCCTGTTTTAGTGAAAGTATAGATGATATGAAGGGCTCAGTTCTTAAACACGGTTACATTTAAAAATACCCACACAATATAGCTTTGTCAATCAGTGATCGTGTATTTCATCTAAATAATAGTATACCATTAATTCTTGTGGTTTCATCGCAACAACAATCATAGTAATAATATTTTAAAAATGTGGTTTCTCTTTTGTTATACATATAGATTGCAAGAATTCTAATTTTGTCCCCCTAATATCTCACAGTAATGCCATAACTTATTTTATTTCATTAACTAATCAGAGCTAGTTATATTCTTCTTTATATTCTTTTTTAAAGTTACTCTACTAGTTGAGGAATTTTCTTTGTTTACGCAGCTCCTGCGTAACGATTTTTTTTACTGATTTATAATTCAATTTCTTGCTGAAAAATTGAGGGCTCAGAACTATAATGGACCAGGTGCCATTTTTTAAAATGGAGTAAATAATGGTTAAAGTTAATTGAATGCCAAAAGTTAATGAAACGTGTATGTTGAAAGAGATCATACGAACATTGTAACTAGCTCATAAGAGAACAAATTGTACATAATAGTGGATTTGGCCCATTTCGTCCATGATATGAATAACAAACTTGTTAGGCCAACTCCAATTTGTGTTATAATTATTTTTATTATCCGCCCTGAATAACTCCATTGAGCTTTGGGGCCTTATAACAGTAATAATTTATTGGAGGAATAAATTGTAAATTTGAAAAGAGTTATGTTATAGCAACAGGATCATTATATGCCTGTTTTATCAAAATGTGCACGCATCGCAGATGACAACTTGATTGGACGTCTTCCTGTAGGGACTGGAGTGCAGTCAAGGATTTTGCATGCTTCCATTTCGTTTACACTGTAGTGTAACTTAAATATGGCTCCTCCGGTTGTAATCGGAACTTTTTAGTATTAAGTGACTGTACTTTCTCTCCCTCTATAGTATGTTTAAGCATTAATAAGACATTAGTTGTTTCTTTAATTTTAAAAAACAATCACACTGTTACTTTTTTAAAATAGTGAAGGGATTGTTTTTCTTAAAATCCCTTATTAACTCAAAAAATTCGTCCACATAAAAAAGCTACTTTAATTTCCATTTTGCTGTCTCTGTACTATTGAAATCCCTGTTCTTGAGCAGAAAAATATAGCCTACTTCAAGAAATTTATGATCATGGTTTTAAATCCAGAGTGATTAACCAAACTGACCCATAAAGTTGTAATATTCTCATTAAGATTTTGACCTCCATAGATATCCGAACAGGTTACGAAGTGGTTTGATTTTGTGTTTATATTTCTAAGATAATGGAATACCTACGACAATTTTATGCGGGGGGAGAAGGAATAAAACGTATGGGTTTTAATTGATCAGAATACCCATAGTATTTTGTAGTATCAATAAGTTCTTCTTCTCTCCCGCCGCAATCTCGATGTGTCGCTATGCCATATTGGTAGAGCGCTGGAGTTTCGTGACCTTTTCAGGTCAACGGGGGAAAGAGTAAGGAACTGGGTAGTTTATGAAAACAAATCGTAACATTGGAGATGACACTATTTATTTGTTTATTCGATGTTAAGGGTCACCTTTTTAAGTTCCGTGGGGCGGTTCTTAGATCACACTTGCACAAACCGAACTAATTGTCTATCAAAACACACTCCCCTTTATTGCTCTACTTCCACTTTCTATATCTCAACTCGCTTTTCTCTCGATAGCTAAAACTCACTCTGTCTGACGGTTAAGGTCACTCTGTCTGATCACTAAACTCACACTCCACTGATGGCTCAACTCTTTCTGTCCCGATAACTAAACTTATACTCCTATCTGGTGTCTCAACTCTCTCTCTCAGGGTCTCGAAATCCCAATCTTTTATCCCCTCATTCAATCTTTAGACCGTCTCCTACCATTTCGACTATTATTCCTCTTAAAATGTTCTCTCTATTCGCCGAGGGCCGTACATATACTTATTCCGAAATTCCTGATTGGACGTTTCATAGGCCTCAAATTTAAGCAATACTTTCTTTTTTCCTCTTCGGTTCCACCAAGTCGAGCTATCTGGTTTATTTCACCCTCATGATTTATTTCTTTAGTCTGTTTTATTTTACGCTTTGTCTTCGGATACTAACAAAGCTGAGTTTCTACAGAAACCTTATACGGGCTACCCTTTTTTTTTTTTTTACACGAAAGTATCTTGGAACAAAACACAAAGGAAGGCAGATGGTCATCTGTTCTTTGTCCAATATACGAGTACAACACATTCACTACCTACATTTTCTCACTTATTTCTAAAGTTTCTGTCCGCCAGTTTTTCCTTCTCACTACCCATGAGATACACAATACACAAATAATTTAACTACTAATATGAATACACATAAATTGTGCACACTAATTGTAATACTATTTATAATAATGTGTAATTGATTATGCTAATATTTTATAATATTTTAATTGGGGACGGCATCTCATAAATACTGCTTCATAGCTAAAGCTGTCTCATTATGCATGTTGTGGTTTCCTAATTTATACGGTCAAAATTTCCTGTTGTAAAAGTAAACACTACTAAATGGAAGGATTCTTTTGTGAAGTCTCCATAATTATTAGTTTTTTCTTCTGTGCATCATGAATGGTACCATGCGATCAGCTTTGTTTTGCCTATTGGCGAACGCGCAGCTCGTTAGTCAGTAAGCCGACCAACCGGGTCTCGGTGATTAGCGGGAGGATAAAACAATAAAACAAACCTACTGTACAATACACAAACCAATTTAAGAGACAAATTGCTTATCAAATTTTCTAATTATGTGTTAAACATACCCGCCTTCATTCTCCATACATTTTTGGCATCGTTTCAACAAACTATTCACTACTAGCTGTAGCTCATTTTGAGAAATCCGGATCAAACCCACATTCAAAAGGAGAGTTTTTTCCTCGATCTTCAATTTTTTTTAATTTCTTTACGATTATTATCTTTTAGTTCTTGTGTGGATGGTGGAGGTTCGTCTTGTGTACGTCATTTTTAATTCATCCAAGAGATAATAATCTCAGGCTATAATAACCGGTGAACAAATTCCTACTAATAATTCTGTATTGTAAAAAAACATTCTGACTTGCTCTCATGGAATTACTCGCAGTGTGAGAGTGGCAGAGTGCTGTTGAAAAACTACATGATGTGCTCTCTGTCGGTTAATTCTTTGAAAAAAGGGGTTAGTGTGATATTCACATAAGTATCAGAAAAAGATGTATGCAAAAAAAATTTCTTTTCGTCACTCAGTTAATACATATAAAGGCGCGCTGTGTTGTTGCAAATACACGAAGCATAATACACTTTATATAAACTATCGAATTAAGAAACGAACAACACTACACACACCTGGGAACAGCTACACTATGACTGCAAGTCAGCAAGGTCAACAAGTAAGCAAGCAAACTTGCTGCCCCCTCCTCGGACCGGCAAATGAGTGGGAGCTCGCTCACAGGAAAATGTTCATGCCGCGGGGGAAAGCATCACTGATCACATTGTATTACTAGAAATACTGATTTTCATTCTACAGCAGAAAGAACTAATATTTTACTTAGGCTTTCCAAGAATCAAATTAATGAATACTTCTTTCTCTGGGACATGTTTATTTTCATTGCACAACGAATAGTATAACGCATACTTCTTACTTGCTGCTGGAACATGCAGTGGGCTATTCCTTTTGCTTCATAATTTGGATAAAATTTTCTCATTAATTGAAAGAAAATGAAGATAAACCTTGTACGGTAGGACATGTAGTTCAAAACTTTATCACAAGATGGCATTATCTATTTCATTATGTCTGTGAGTACTTCAAATGTTACATTGAAAAAATCATATCCAATACCCAATATTAATAAAGGGAAAAGAAAGCGGCCTATTTTAAGATTCTTTCTAATAACCAGGTTAATTTACCTATAATAATTTGTTGCTCCATTCCTCCGGCGCTTTGAATGATATATCATTTTATGCATTCTTTTGATCTGTTTATCTATTATCTATTTGATCATGTCTATTTTTCCTTATGTTTCTGGAGTCTATACCTAAATTCTAAAGCAAACTATATAAAGTCATTTTCGGGAGCTAATACAAAAATACTGCTATATTGGATGTGTGCCGAACATAAAAAGGAGCCGCAAAAGAACTTCCTTGTTTATCGCTACGCTTTGAAACATAAAACCGTCCGTGTAAGTAAAACGCAAAACCGGTGTAATGAGGTTGTCTGTCGTTAGCAATGAGATGATTCAGCAACGCTTTTTTCTTACCTAGTCGTAACTAAGTATTTTATAACAGCAATTACTGGTACAATGCACATCTGTGAATTTAAATGAAATTCTGGCTAATAAGTTTATGTAGAACTAAATAGACAGTTAAACTAGTTATGCTTAAACAATATTTGGAAATGCAAATAAGATATTAAGCTAGTAGAAAAGGTATTAATTAGCCACTGATCTTCGACTTACATGCTGATATTTTGCTTATGATATATCGTATTTCACATTTTGAAATTATCTCGAGTAACTGCATTATCTTCAGAATTTTTCATTGTATAAGATAATGTGCGGATATTATATATGAGGAAATATTACGAAAAGAATGCAGCAAAAATAAGGATATTTTCAATTGCCCAACTCTTAGAAACTAGACGATGTACATTTCAATCTGTATATATGTTTTAGAAGTATCTTTAAGGAATAAGACAACTTATGGTACAACAGCCCAATATTGAGCCTTGGCCTACCGCAGAGACGCTGTGTCCTCTGCCTCCGTCTTGCGACGTAACTAATAAAGGGCAGTATTGCAGGGGGCATATGATCAATATACCGGCATCCCACCGGTCGCTTATCACGCGATTTTTGAGATCGAAGGGCGCCACCTCTTTCTCTATCAGGCACCTCCCCAATTTTCTTCACGAGGTTGACTGGATCCTTTCTTGAAATCCCTAACTTAGAAAATCAGTAAGCAGCTACCGGGGATCGAACTCTGAACCTCCTGATTGGAAGTCATCTATGCTAACCACTAGACCAAGAGCCAGTCTACTATTATTATGAGGATGGGACTTAATTAAAGCATGAAAATATAGAAAAGTTTTATAATAAAAGTTAACACTTTTTTGCTACTTATTGTAACATACCTTCATCATAACGATGTGTAAACATTAGTAGCAGAAGAATATCCAATCTGAGATTCGTAGATGCCATAATATTGTTCGCTAACTCACCCCGAGAACTTCAATGAAAAACACATAGGCCTAACAATCGACAACTCAAAAACAAAGGTGATGACCAATTTACAGAAAAGATTTACAATGTTTTTCTGAATATATTTACTTAGGCCAACTAGTTGCATTCATGGATAGCACAGATAAGGGGGTAAAAAGTAGAATAACATCGGCTTAGAAGGCTATCTATGTCTCGAGTTCATATTGTTAGAAAAGAAAGTGAACCGAGAGCTCGCATTTGAAACACTAAAGACCTGCATACTCGCAACTGTGCTATACGACTGCCAAACTTGGTCACACATAGAGAAACATCGATCAACCATCCAGACGTGCCAGAGAAAGATATTGGGCACCACTTTAAGAGACAAAACACTACCTCCGATGCAGCAGAAATGTCAATGTCGGTGAAGTGGGGAAATCTACACCAGTCACCATGTGAAACCCTTACATGGGGAAGCGAGGTCGGGGAAGACCAAGACTTAAGATGTGCAGACATATTTAACAAGATAGCAAGCAAAGGTGGTCAAGAAAAGCAAAAGACAGAACACTGTGGAAGGAATATGGAAGAAGCGTAGGGAAATGTGTTAATATTCAGAGTAATATAGTATGTTCTAATGTGCGTAATCAAATATTATGATGTGTAGTTAGTGTTACAATGAGCAGTTTCAAGTATACCATTTGCCCGGCCCGACTCATTTCATCCTTGTATAGGGGACCTTTCACCCCGGCATAGGAGACTTTGCCCTACACGGGACAGCTCGGCTAAATTCATTCATTCATCATAAGAGTCTGCTTCCTTAAAGAGTGTGTTAAAAATACACCGAATGTACTGGAAGGGTATTGACTATTGTTTATGAGAAAGAGTGCATGAAAATGTTCCTTTTTTTTTTTTTTTTTTCTTTTGCATTAGTTTAAAAATGTTATCGCATATTTTGATAAAAATAATATATATGAAAAAATCTAATAATACATAATTCATCAATATTCATATATAAAGACTGAGATAATAGACTAAAACTGAATGGAAACAATTTATTCTTAGGCGGGTTTTATTCAAAGTACATCCTTTCTGCATTGATACAGTGAATGGTACTGCCTATCAAAGACAGGAAGGGTCTCTATATTCATCCTAAAGACTTGATGTCACGGCCCTTAGGATATTTTCATCTCCAAAGGGACACAATTAATTCTAGTTTCGGTTTAGGAAAGAGGAAATAATCGCAGAGGGAATTAGCGCGAATAATTTAGCACGCTGCTGGATTAGGTGAACCAATGTATTGTCGCAAAGAAAGTAGCAGAGAACTCGGGCTAAACACGCAGGCTGCCGCAGAATCTACAGGACCTAAAATGTACAAAGCTTGTCAGATGTTTGGCATTTCATTAGTTCCCCTTTTTTTTTTTTTTTTTCTTTCAAATGAGGTAAAAGTACAAAATATATGAGCCATTCTAAGGACTGGAACAGGTATTATTAATGTTTTTTAATTATTTATTTACTGGGATTTTAATTTAATATGATGGTCTATACTGAATAATTAATTAGATGATTAAATGATCTTCTTGCGTTGCCTCGGCTCTTGAAGTCTAGAGTTCGATGTTCCTATTTCTGTGGTTCCAAAACAGACACAGGGGAACATGGACTGTTTTTAATGATGTGATGCCATTAGGGAGGGGATAGGATTCTTCTCTGGAATAACACAAAATTTCGGCTCTAGTTGAGAAATTGAAGGATTTAGGAACATGCTTTCCGTCTATTGTGTGGTTATGATACTGGCTTCCAATGTATTGCATAATTTTCCCTTCACTGCCTTCATTCGGAGATATAGACCTAATTTTCTCACTTTACTTTAACTTTGATTCTTCTGTTATAGATTCACACGGTTTGAAATCCGACCATCGCCTATAACTTCACGATGACACTAATCACTTCGCCGTAAAGACTTTATAGTAATATTAAATGTCGGCTATAACTCGGCGTGACTTGCATTCTCTTGTCTCACTCTCTGCGTTTACTTTCCCCCTTCTGTCTAAACGTTTGATATTAAATCAGTTATGTGAATGTATTTCTTTTAAATATTATTGAACTTGGTTCCCTATAGCTTCCTATTGGATCACAATAGGTTTCGTTTATATTACATGCTCGCTCCTATTAGTTAGGTTTTGAAATATGTTTATTGGTTGGACCACCTCACTTACTTTCTAAAAATCGGTATTCCCACCTTTGGGCTTATTACGAGAAAGGGGACGTCTGTCATATATGCGGCGCCTTTGTAGTTATTCTCTTTTGCTTCTCCATATTTACAGATTCATATACTAAAGTTTTGCGATAAGGCACGCTTCGTCCTTATATCTTGCGGCATTCCTTTGAAACTGTCGGAAATACCTAAAGTTTTGGTTTCTTTTAACACACCTGTTTTCACATGCGGAGCTTCTTTTGAACATGGCATGTTACAGTTACTGATTGAAACCCTATTTCTTGCTATGTTCAGTTTAAAGCGTAATAAACATTTTGTTCGTCGGCGAACCTGTCTTGGAGGATTTGCGGAAGAGGAAGATGGGTCCAGTCTCAACAAAAGACTATCTTCTTTCGAGGCAAGGCCATTGTCCTCTATCTAACCGTTCCGACAAATGACCAACATGTCCTATTATTATAGAATCTGCCTTTTTTGACAGATGTTCTGAAATGTAACCTTGGTCTGAATATTACTTATTGAACAAAAAGACATAACACCTTCACAAACACTAACAATTATAATATTAAAACCCTTATCATAATTATAATATTGGTACCGTCGATTATTATGTCATTCTTCACCTTGTTAAACAATACCTAAAATAAAGTTCATAATTGCCATAAGCAATTATCATTAGGATAGGAATTTTACAGTCAACAATTATTGCTTAAGAACCCATTATTTTCTAGATAATATATGTCTGGAAAACAAAAAAAAAAGAACGTTAATTGGGAAATATGAATATCTTATTTGTATAATCTTTTCACACACTGCCGGACCGCTAGGAGCTGGACCCAATATCTATCGTGTAAATCAAACATTCGTACTATTAGTTCCGCTTCCAAGATATAGATCATGTCTCGTTGTCGAACTGATAGTTAAACTGGGGAGTCCATTCTGTTAAAATCATATTTCAGAAACTAATGAATAATATAGTTTCAAATGTTAACTGTGATTAAATGTTGCGTTATTAAAATAAAAATAAGTTTATAAAACATTTGTTATTAATTACCATGCGGTTTAATGTTCTAAAAAGTAAAATCAATGTTAATATTTGAAAACTTGGAAACTTAATGTTTCATTGCTTGCACAGTCAAGTGGCACGATCCGATAACTAACGGTTGACTGATCTAGCGGCTCAACGTATCTAAAAAAATTAGCATCAAATAAACGCTGGGTTATTCAAATACTTTCTTGTTTATGTATATCGTGCAATGATAAGTACCCTTCGACTCCTTTGGAAACTTGATTAATATGTACAGAATGTCATGCAAGAGGGAAATTTTGGGGGTGGGCGGGTCAGAAAAATTAAAATCGGTGACAATGTCTTATAAAATATTAACTTTATCAGTTATATTTTGAATTACCTAATTTTATACAGAGTAGCCCACAGAGTCCGCCTCGTAAACAAAAGTGAACAGTGTACTGGTTGTATAAACTCAATAAGGCTTTTGAGCATCCGTTCTTGAATATCCGTGGTCATAGTGATGGGATTCGGTTTGTTTGTTTGTTTTCTGCTTCCAACTGATCTCATTGTACACCACCGCTTTTTCCTATTGTAACCGATACGCACGCACGCTTAATTACTGTAGTTCTTTTTTACAGATAATATCTCTTGCATAGCACAGCTGTGAACACTTCCTCGCGGCACAAAACTGATACAAACGTTAAAATAGTCACCATCTATGGGTTAGGATAACAATTTCCTTTTCTTTTCCCGTCTCCTCCAGTATTCCTTCATTATCTGGCTCACTGTGGCCTTGGCCGTATGGATGCTTGAACCTGGCTGTTCTTGAATCGGGGTGATGTTTCCTGGACTATCTAGTTTCTCATACTGTCTTACCTATTAGAATTCTAGTCATAGCGAGTGTAGTCTCCATATTTGAAACATTCTTGGAAATGGTAATTCAGGAACTTGGGAGAAATAGTATGAAAGTAACAATTTCAAGAGATTGATTGATTTATTTATGGACGCTCTTTAACATCTCAGGTCATCAGCGTCCCATTCAACTCAGGGCGTGAAACGGCCGACAAATTTTGCTCAGAAGCCTCTCTTTCAGGCTTGAGGTTCTTTTTGTGCCGTAAATGTACGACACGGGACCCACGGCTTTACTTCCCTTCCGAAGGAAGCCATACTTAGGATTTTTACGCCCGAAAAAATCTATCGATCCTGGCCGGATTCAAACCCGCGTTTTGGGTGTAGGAGGCAAGTATGGTAACCACTGCACCACCAGGACCGACCAATTCGAAGAGAAAAAAGTATTACCTATTATTATTGTTAATCATTATAATTATGTTTCTGCAGGCACTTTTGTGATGGTGAAGGATATTTTCCATTTGCATTTAAAGAAATATCTCGAAAGTTATAGTGTGCTTAGTGCTGAGTAAAGGCGAATATAGTGCTAGCTTGTTTCCAGTGATTGCACTGTGCTTGTACGCTTATTCTTATATCGGGGAGTGATTGCAAACTTCTCTTGAGTGTCACATTATTATGATTATTTATTTGCATTTTATTTACATTGTTTTATTATTTTGCATTTGTTTTATAATGTCCAAATTGTTCAAGCGTAATCTAAGGGCGGATGAAATAATGATACACTATTTACTTTCAAGCAGATGATACATTGATTTCCATTTACTTTTTGTTTATTTTGTGGTAGTATATTTATTATTATCATATTTCTGTATATTTGTTCTTAGTGTTTTTTATTTTTCTAACTTCAATTGGGATTTCCCAAAACCACAATTTTTTACATTTGACCTTTCCTCTGCTGGCTCTTGAATTGCAGGCTCTGGTGTTTGTTTTCTATTTTCTTATATATTATGTTGAAATTCTTAATCTCAACTCCACTTAATATTGTTCGCCACAAGATGACAGGCTACCAGCATATTTCTAACAGAAAAAAATGGTTATATGGACAATGGCTTGCTCATTGCCTGATTTCAATCCATTTCAAGGCTATGATGTATTCACAGCTTGTTGACACAATGAAGAATGTTGAACAAAAATATCAGCAGATAAAGCAAACAGCTGGAACTATTAAAATGACAGTCCATGTGGCATTTGCAAACTTGTGTGTAAGTTTGAATACTAACTCTAAAGGCAAACACACATACAAATTAGTGCAACTTCTGCCATAGACTTTATGCTTTGTGGGGAAATGTTGCTGTTCTATGCAACCTCAACCTATCGATAGTGTAGAGAATATCACATCACTCCTGTAAAAGTAAATGTAATTTTGTAACTTACATAATTACAAGTAAGTTCGAAAATATATTCAGTGTTTCGCTTACCGCCTGTGGTGCCTCAGTAGTAAAATCAGGCGTTAAACACCATTCAAAAAAAAAAAAAAAAAGTATTTCGCTTGAATGGTGTTCATAAAAGATGCCTTCAGTTGGGGTTTAAATGGATTCAAAATTGATGATGGGTCAGGAACTAGAAGCCAATGGGAACCCCGAATTACGGAAATGGTTGGAATACTGTGTTTTTTCACAAATACCTTTACATACTAGTACAAAGGAAAGTTCCTAAAAGGCAATAACCTCTCTCTGTCTGCCAGACTTTTGCTTATTATCTAGTCACACCAAAATAGTCTACAAAGGCTTTTAAACCAACAAACCAGTTCAGAAGGATGAGTGTTAGGACATAAAGAATTATTGGCAATGAGAAAGCAAAGGAAGAATTTTTTTAAGTACGACTGATAACGTCATTGCAGTCAGAGAAAGGATTTAACAACAGCGTGTAATGAGGGACTACTGGTAACTAGCTGCTGTTTAAAAGGAAATGTTCCTGGAAATGTAGAGCCATATTACTACTTTCGACTTTGGGAAAAGCATACTACATAGTCCTTTATGCAGTTCCATTAAATATCAAAATGTCAGTCGGTTTTAGGATAGACATTTCAGTTGTAGTCAACATTTTCTTATTGGATTCCCTAAAAAATAGCTGTTAAAAAGGAAAAGATAGAGTACTATTGTGCGTTTGTTGATTTTAAAATGGCATATAACACTATAGGGAGAAACTATGACATGAGAGCATTTCGAATAAAATGATGCAAGATGCAATGGCATTAGATTCTGCATTAAGCTGCACAAAAATTGTACGTCTGAGAGATTAGAGGGCTGTTAGGGAATTGTCAGCAAAACTAAAACTATTTCTTTTAAAAATGAACCAGCTTACAGTAAAAATAAGAATTGAAAACAAAATTTGGGAATGTAAAATATTTTGATTAGCTACGTGTAGCTCTTAATATGAATGAAAGACTAAGCACATTTTTTCTGCTAGTTTCTAATAATTAACATCAAAATGAACTTTTATCTTCCATACACGTTCTTTTTTCTATTTCCATTTCTTATTTTTACTGTAAACGGATCAATTTTTAAAAGTGTTAGTTTTAGTTTTGCTGATGTTCAAAATCATTTCCCATTTGTCTTGAGAGCCCTTCTGTGCGTTTGTGATATTCTTGTAACTATTGTGAAGTATATGTGTAGCGCCATGGTAACCTCTTGTCGTGTTCTATGGACCTAGCATAAAGTTCAAAATGAGTTTTAGGAATAGGGAGTAATACAGCCAACTCTGCAATTTTGTACCCTTTCAAGACACTATTTATTGTAAAATTACAATAATTAAGTAGCCGATTTAAAGGAGGTCGCACGAAGTTAGGGGCTTTATGCTGAATAGCAGATTAATAATTGGGAACAAATATACTGGCCAGCGAAAATTAAACGAAATTTAAAGAATATTGAGGTAGGTTTGGGTAAAGAGTGTAAAGAAATAGTAATTATGTCTGGAGGATGGTATAACAAAAGCTTAGAAATATTAACTAACAGGATAGAGAGAAAATATCACTTAAGTCTGGGCCACGAACTCGAAATGAAATGGGGCAGAGAGGTGTGCATATATTCCATGAGTTTTCAAAATTCGGGTCTAGCGTTGGTTAGTTTGGGGGCATGGAAGGCGACAAAATAAAAGATGAATTTGAGCAGAGAATATTGCTTTTTGTGGAGAAAGATAAAACTTACAGCACATTCTGGTAGACTGCCTAGGTACCGAACAGTGGCGCTTATCTGTTCTGGGAGCTAAGTTTGCTAAGCAGAATAAGGATAGGTTAGTATGTTGGGTTCCGTTTGCACAGCTAGATAACTAGCCTTATCTTAAATTGTGTAGAATTAGAAACCTTTTTTTTTTTTTTTTTTTGCCCAGTAAGCGAACCCTTTGAGTCTGAATATGTGTGTGTGTGTGCCACCAAGAGAGTGTAATTATACATATATGTGCATTTGTGTGTTTTTACTGATATATATATAATATAAAAGAAAAAGAAAAATAAAGTAACACTATTAACAATGTAAATTAACAGTAATTATAATGGTACAAAAGGATAAAACACCAAGAAAAAGTCACATTTGAGATCGTTGTATTTCGGACTCGTGGAGTCGGTTCTGGTGGTGCAGTGATTATCATACTTGCCTCCTACACCCAAGAACGCGGGTTCGAACCCGGCCAGGACCGATGGATTTTTTCGCGCGTAAAAATCCTAAATATGGCCTTCGGAAGGGAAGTAAAGCCGTGGGTCCCGTGTCGTACATTTACGGCACAAAAAGAACCTCAAGCCTGAAAGAGAGGCCTCTGAGCAAAATTTGTCGGCCGTTTCACGCCCTGAATTGAATGGGACGCTGATGACCTGAGATGTTAAAGAGCGTCCATAAATAAATAAATAAAAAAAATGGACTCGTGGATTCCTTCAATGGCAAGAAGACAAATATATATGTTTGTACATATCTGTGTAATAAATTTCATGTATGATCAAAAGACTCGCGCGAACGATATGTTTGTATATAATGCGCAATTAATTCTACACATCTATCTGTAACTCTAATAAGCAAATCCCCACCTGCAGACAATGAATATGCTCAGGCAACTTTGAAAATAACGTTGAGTATCTACTACACAATTTGACTGATATATACAATAAATATCTTTCAGACTACTTATTGCACAATAGAGAGCTGATAAATTAAAAACTCTTATATTTAAACACTGCAGATGTTCAATAGGAAAATGAAATTACTGTTTGTACGTAAAAGTCTCAAAAAAGTATATTTAGCAAGCTCGCACATCCTTGTGAGTTGTTATGGAAGCGGGACAGTGATTCCTAGATGCTGCCCACTGTCGGATTTCTTAGTATTGACTGTACTCGCTATCGGAGCATAAAGTAAGAATGATCTGAGTGTGCTGCGCTGTAGAGCGATATAACGGTTAGAGCTGCAGTCCGAAGCGATAGCGGAGAGAGCCGAACAGCTCCAGCAGACTCCGATTTTGTATTACTAAACTCAGTTTTACACATTTTACCATGCATTGTATTATTGAAATTCGCAATTAATTCATATATACATACACTTAACGCTAACCTCAGGCAAATCCTAGAAACCGGTGGATCCAGTGATTTGCTGCGGCTCGCTACGGCCTAACGGCCTACACTCGCCTCTTTTTCGTATATATAAATTTATGGGGGATTGTGTGCTATTAAATAGGCTAGTAAAATATTGTAACTGTGGCAAACCTCCTCTTATTTGGAATTCGCAATTAATTTATGTATACACACACACTGACCTTAACGCTAACTTCGCGTAAATCCTAGAAACCGGTTGACCCATCAGTTTGCTACGGCTCGCTACGGCCTGAAGGCCTAGGTTTGCCTACTATTCGTAGATGTAAATTAATACGGGTGAGTAGCTGACTATAATGGTGGCAAATCTCCTTTGATTCCAGCAGGAAAAAAATCGTAATAATTATATATAAATAATTATATCGCCATGTGTGCGTGGTACTATGTTCACGAGTAAATTATTCATTGTAATTGTAACAAATCTTCTTTAACTCCGGCAAAAGGGGAAAAAACGCAACAACGGGCCGTGAGCATTCGAAGCCACTACCTTCACTATCACAGCATGGCGCTCTAACCGTCTGAGCTATCATGCCATTGTTCTTATCTAGCTATTCTGTGAAAGTCACACTGCTTCGGCTCTCTCCGATGTCGCAGCACCAGTAAACTCAGATCTCTCTTGGTGCCAGGAAAAGTTAAAACAAGCCTCTACCGTTGCCTTGGCGCTATGAAACAGGTCGCAAGTGCACCGAAAATCGTTCTGACTGGAGTGGGCTGAACCAGAGGATACAGGTGTAAAAAGCACACCAAAGTAACGCATTACCACCAATAAATTCGTAAGTCCGCACTCAGAAGTAGTTTAAATTTGAATTAAAAACGGAAAACAATGAAATTAATAATTACATATATGAGGGTAAAGACCAAAACTGTATTTCACTTTTAAATGTAGTCACCCTTTATTGCAATACACTTCTCACATCTTTATTAACATTTTAATCCCCCATCCAAATAGTCAGAAGTATTATCTGTAAAATGGGCATAAACAGCATCCATCACTTCTTCGTCACGCTTAAATTTCCTTCCTCGAAGGTCCTCTTCACCTGTGAGAAAAGAAAATACTCACATGGGGGCCTAGATATGGGCTGTAGGGTGGATGGTCGACCTCCTTGAAGCCACATTTCTTCACAGCTTCCTTTTCAACAAGAGCTGTGTGCACAGGCGCGTTATCGTGAAGAAGGCGCACACTGCCACTCAGCTTTCCCCGCCTTTTCTCTTTGGAGGAAGCACGTAGTCTGTACTGTAGGCCAGTATAGTACTCCCCATTTACTATTGTGTTCCTCTCCTTGAAGTCAATGTAGAGTATTCCTTCACAGTCCCAAAAGATTATGGTCATTATCTTCTTGGTTGACTGAGTGACCTTGACCTTTAGAGGTGGTGCTTCGCCAGGTTTACGCCACTTCATATTGATTCGCTTTTGGACAAGGGATCATAGTTTCATCTCCTGTAACAATGGTTTGCAGAATTTCCCTCTCGTTGCCACGGCAGAGCTCCAAAAATGCCTGACAACAGATGACTCGTTGCTGCTTTTGGACTGAGGAATGAAGTCTAGGCACCCATCTTGCACTAACCTTATTCATGTTTAAATGTTCATGAATAATTCGAAAGACTGTTGTTTTAGAAAGGCTCGTCCTTGCTGCTATTTCTGTAACTTTGAGCCGCTGATCTTTCATAATTTCTCCTTCCACAAGAGCGACATTTTTCAGGAGTGAGCACCTCCAAGACAGATCTGCATGCTCTTCGTCTTCAATGCTTTTTCGACCCATTCGAAAAAGTTTGGCCCATTCTTTTACAGTATAATTTGAAGGGAATGCTTCCCCATACACACCGTCCAATCGCTGTTTAATTTCATTTTGGAGTAAGTTCTTCCTTCGTGAAGAGCTTAAAAACAGCTCGAAACTCTATTTTGAACATGTCACAATCTTCTACATATTGGGTTTCTTTATACAACTATATCTGGACAACTGAACACAGCGGAGAAGAAGTTACAGCTGCAATTATTTACTTAACAGATATGGTATGACATTAGATAAGGGTTTTGTGAAGGCGATAATCCTTATCGGCGAGGCCGGAAACTTGTGGACTTACCCTCATATACTGGATAATGCTACAGTAGGGCTATATCTGTTGGACCCTAGCTAATAGGATAACCTTCCTCCATGGATTGTACACTTAATATAGGATCTCCTTAAGAAAAATCTTACGAACAGCCTCTAAACGAACAAGTGTGTTGACATAAAAATTAACAGTCTTCATTTGAGTCTAATGAGACTTGCTGCTCAAAAGTTAAGGAGATACTAACATATTACACATGTTCATAAATCATTGCTCCTTCAAAATATTTTTATTTCTTGATTAAATTGCAATTACAATTATTGTGTGCAGTACAACTTTGTTTCTGATACACGGTTAAATATGAATGTTATAACGATTCCCTCTGATTTGATAATCTATTGCTAGCATATCGTTAATACTTATACTAGTTGTAACATTATTTGCAGATATTGTACTCTCTGCAAACAGCATTTCAAAATTGAACGCCTTAATGAAAGAGTAAAGCATGTAGTTGTCTGGAAAAGAAATTTACGCCATATTTTGTTAACTATAATAATTTTAAAAATATAAATAAAGTTTCTGGAATTTTGCTTGATAATGTTCTCAAAGAGTAGAACAAGAAACGTTTTCTACAAATCTTACTCTTAATTCGGTATCAGTATCTGCTTTGACAATACAATAACTGCAGAACTTCTCTTGTAACCATGTCTAGTTTCCCTTCCTTAATTCTCATAAAATGATAGATTAAAAGATACAAGAGTTCAGCAGGCTACTAAAAACGTCAGTGTTTGTGCCTTTTATTTTTATTTGAAAAATTCTCGAGAACCGTGATGTCTTAACTTTGGAAAACCATCTTGCCCGAAAGTTAGGTTTGGAGAAACAATAGGATATTTTTATATTTAAAATGCAAGTTTTATTTGAGAAGCCTTTAAAAAGTAGGTAATTTTATTAGTTTGCCTGTAACGAAAGCTATAATTAAATCTTATAAATCGTTTCCTGATTCCTTGATCATTTATAAAAAATGTATGATTTAATATTACTTAAATTTATTTATTATATCTACTTTTCTATTAAAGATTAGAGAGGGAATTCCATAAGATCTTAGTCGTAACACCTTACAACTCTTAATTGAAGTTAGTATTTAGAATTATGGACTTAATTAATTTTAAAGTTTACAGGAGGAAAAATATAACAATGAACTTCTAGCAATTTAGGAATAATCTAAAAAAAAGTGGAAAATAAGATGTAAAAGTATTTTCTACAGAGTAATAATATTTCCGTATTTAAATGATAATGATAAAACACTAATATTCAGGTACTTGCTAATATCAAAAAGCCCTGACTCTTAATTTTATGTGCCAACTTTATGGAGTGCTAAAGAGACAGAATATATTACCATAGTAACCAAAGGCAATTCGAGATTGATACGCCTTAGATAAGATTTTTAAAATATGTATACACCTTGATCGTTTTCAAATATCAGTATCAGAAGTGCCTTAAAAAGGAACAAAAATTGCCAACAGTTCAGAATACTAACAATGCTCATGCCTGTTGTTTTCAATTTTTCAATTATTTTTCAGTTTTTTTCTTTTGTGTACATACAAGTAGCAATTAATTATTCAATATTTAGGTGGAAGTTTTTATAAAAAAAATATTGGAAAATTACGGCGTTTTTCATTTTGGCGAAAAAAACATGTAAACAGCAAAGTCGGTTCTGCTTCATTTGTTTCAATAGAGATTTTGTTTTGTTTTTTTTTAATATATCCGTTTCTATCTTGAATGTGTTGCTCGCTTTCCCCTTGTGCTCTTTTTTTAATATTCAATGATATTTCATCTCTTTTGCTTTCATTGTATATTTGTTTTGGAATCGAACGAAATGTAATGCTGCTATGGCAAAAATATTGGTGCAATACTACACTATACTATACCCCCTCAATCTCGTTATAAATCCAGCGTAGATAGAAGTGTGCTTTTGTCTTATGACCTGGATACTTCTTTTAATCCTGTCCACGGAAGTTCAAGTATTTATTTCCAAAAGATAACATCAACTTTGGTTTTATTTTCATCATACTTTACATATTCGAAGTACACAAACACTTTTGTCAATACTATTTTTTAACTGATCAACTACTTTACAGTACGCTTAAGCGAAGATTTTAGAAGCTTTTTACTTAAATATTTATGTAAACTTATTCACGTTTTGTATGTTTTTCAAATACAAATACATAATATAGCATTTTTCTCAGCAACTAAAGTTATAATCGCTCGTCTCGAGACCCAGGGTTTGCGGGTTTGATTCCGGCTGAGGTCGATTCATTTTTCAGGACGTAAAAATTTAGAGTGCAAGTCTTCCGGAAGTGACTTAGGCCTTTGTCCCATAGACAGGTTTACGGCACGTTATAGAACTCCATGGTGTTAAAACACCATTTAAAAAGCCCATGTAATACTTTATTTCCCTACTAGATGGTGAAGGAGGCAATGAGCAATCACTTCTCCCTCTATAGGCATAAGTAAATTTCCCTTGGTAAAGTATTCTATCTCTCTCTTAGAGAACAGGACAAAGCTCCAAATGGTCTATGGTGGTATATCCTTTATAAATTACTGTATGGTATAAAATGTAGTTCTGTTATTTAAGCAAAATAAAAAAGTTTAACTATTTTAATGCATCACTTCGAAATTTTCATTGTTATAAATACTTTTAAAATGTATTAATCTTTTTTTAAATATTCTGCTTTCCTCAACTAATTACAGCCGTTATTAATAAAATGTGTCTTTTTAAAAATCTATAAAATGCTAAAAGAATTTGCAACATTTCTTAGAATTGCTTGTAATATTCTACCCATTCAAGTAATTGTAACCCATTAACAAAATATGTTTAATTGCTGTAGTGATTCTTTGCTTGTTCCTACACATAACGGCAACATTAGTGCAATAACTTATTTTAAAACGTGTACATGGTGGCGCAAAAGCTGTTTATAAGCAGTTTGTACAGTATGTGTCTAGCAATGAAATGGTTTGTTGCCTGGTTTTTAGAGTTTGTTATAGTATGGTAATCATTATTACGCTAACTTAAAGAAGTGAGGTTCAACAGCAAATAGCCGCAATAGACAAATTCAACGAAGTTTTCAACGTTAGTTTCAATTGTAAATAATCCTCACGGAATAGAACATTGAGATGGGTGACAAAGAAGAGTCTGCTCTACAAGCCCATACTGTGACAACGTAGAAAATCGTGAACGGTGCTGCGATAAATCAGAGTCCACAGGAATCAATGAAGTATCACTTATTAGCTCTCAAACATCTCATAATACAGGCTGTAGTTTGCAGAAACTATCTGAATGTAACAAAGTCAACCGATTGGAGTTTAGCAAGCTATTGCTTCAGACTAAATTATAGTTTGGTGCGCTGTAGCTCCTTGTGTTGATTCAATAGTAGGGACATAATAAAGAGAGCTTTATAATGGAATCTCCCCCCTTTACTTTTAATTATGAGGTAATTTTGTAATGTGCGAAAATAATAGTAGTAGTAGTGTTTGTTTTATTTACGGAAGTTCTTTAACATTTCAGAGCATCAGCTTCCCGATCAATTCAGGGCGTGAAACAGCAGATAAATTTTGCTCAGAGGCGCCTTCTTTCAGGCCTGAGGTTCTTTTACGTGCCGTAAATTCACACCCGAAAAACTCAATCTACCCTTGCCGGGCAACTAACAGTCGTTTACTTTTCGCGCTAATATTGAAAGTAATTTCGTTTCCTTAAAATATTTCACTTGTATTACGACTGTTTACTCTTAAAAGATATACGGTTAACGATAATTGTCTAGAACAATTTTTTATAAAGACTATTTCAACTATGTGACGTCATCATAAAACTCACCAATGAAAATGAAACTGAACTTTGAATTTTGACCAATCACAGCCCATTGTGAAATGATCGTAAATTTTACCAAATTCCTTTGCCGCGTCTAGTCATTGTAGCCAACTATACCCCTGTTATAATTTCTGAGCACGCATCACTTACCACTTTTGCTATCAGGCTGTAGGAAGGTATTGATAGCAACGAAACTATCGACTATCGACAATCATAACGCAAAATGGACGGTTTAACGTTGTGTACATTTGTTTTTATTCTATTCATGAAATAGTCCTAAATTCGTATTCGACTCTTCTCTATGACAATTGCCATTTGTCTCTAGTAAGATGGTTTGAAAAGACTTGGTGTTTATAATACAAGTAAACAATTGTTACAATTTTGTAAGCCAAACTTAATGGAATTATATTTAAATTCTTATTTTATTTGTGAAATAACCCTAATAAATATCACTTGAGGGTCTGAGCTTTCCCGATAAATTCACTCACTACTTTCGTGAATTTAAACAATAAAAAAGATTTATAAGCTGAAAAGCTGCAAAGTTGCTACTAACGAAATAATTTTAATTGCAATTACAAGCCGTATAGCACGTCGAAGATCAACAAACGAAATCAGGTCAATTTGAAACAGTTAATGTTTATCAATACTATAAGCTAATATTTGCTGAAATAATGGAGACTTCGCCTGTAGATACAATCTTTTGAAGCTCTATTTTGTGGAAAAAATAAGAGAAATAAACAAAAGTCTGGGATATGTTTATAGTTCTAGAGAATTTGGACCTTTAATGCAGTATTCGTTTCTTCGACTGTCAGAATTCTAGAACTACGGCGTCATCGCAGAAAACGAGCCGCCACTGCTCCACCGACAGCGAGAGGCACAACTAGGGTTATGTTTTCATTGTGGAATTTAGTGTGCTGGGATGGGGCTGCATCATCCGTGGTTTTACTGCATTGCAAACACTGGGAGGCAGGTAGCATGTGAGATATAGTGCTAACACTGTCTCATGCATAAACAAAGAAAGATTGCTGCCCAATATCACATCACGACATATACAGAGCCCGTGTAAGATATACTCAGATTGTATTTTCAAAGCGTTATATATCATGTGTATGTACAATCCCAGATAAATGTTTTCTTGCTTTAGGCATGTAATAATTCCAAGAGGGTTTATTTAGAAATAAAATTTAAGTGGAAATGAGGTACATTTCAAATTTCTAAACTCTGATAATGTATCCATGTAGCTTGCTAATTTGTCAGTCTTTTGAAGTTCTTAATAATGTTATGAGAATAATCATTAAACAAATAAAGAAAAATGAATCTAGTCCCACTGTTCCAAAATGTACGAGATGTATGTCTTATCCTCCTCCACATCAATGAATAAATAAATTTATTTTATTTATTTTTTGTCAATAAAGCAACAGTTATCTATGGCTATAGACAAGTCAAGTACAACAATAATAACAGAAAAGGGGAATAAAGAAAAAACTGTTTAAAATACAGTAATGACAGCTATGCCAAAAAAAAACTCATTAATATTATAGAATGGATTAGCTATTAACCAATTTTTTAAAATTAATTTAAATATATTTAAGCTTTAGGATTTTGTGGGAATCTATTAAATATATCCACTGAGATAGTATTAAACCATTGTTTACTTTTTGAAATCTTGCATAAGAAATGATTATACCTTGTGACTCAGTATTTTCAATTGAACAAATAACTGCTGACAATGTGTATCATATGAAGATCCAGTAATTATTCATATTGGACCATATATGAATACCATAGAAATTATGTTCTGATTTCTTAAAAAAAAAATTGGATACTATGGACTTTATATGATGTAATAAAAAAAAAACAAGATATATGACTTACCCAGTTTAAATGTGAATCCAAATTAATGCAAAGAATTTCTTCTTTAAAAAGCAGCTCATCAGGCACATACTTTAATGTAAATGGTGGGCATTTTGTTCTGTTACCATTAAGTTTAAATCATTGACTTCAAACCAATGATCTACATCAAGTACAAAAGGCTTAATATTAACAGCCAATAAAACTGAATCACAATTAAGATTATCAGAAAAATTGTCTAAAGTAATTAAAAAGAAAGCAACGGTCCAATAACCGACTCTTAAGGTCCTCCAACATTAATTGGAAAATTCACTATTAAAGCACATCATTTGAGAATGATTTGACAAATATGATTTGATTAGTTACAACTCTTTGCCCCTAATACCATAATTATACAGTTTGGAACAGTTTATTATGGAAATACACAGAGTATTATCCAGGCACTCTTGTAAATTTTAAAATCAGAAATTTCTGACTCAATCAAGTGTTGAACTACATATTAAATTGATAACTAGGATCGGAAACCCAACTGTGATTTAGTAACAAAGAAGTGAATTCAAAAATACAAGGCAGATGCCCATTCATTACACTATTAATTCATTTTAAACATACAGGAACTATAGAAATTAGCCCGTCATTTATTAATAACACAATGTGCTTCTTTTTTTTAGGATTGAAAAAGCTTATTAAAAATAAAAATTTGTAATTTAAATAAAATAAGTATATTTTTAATATTTTTACGCACATCAATAAATGTTCATATATTTTGCTCAAAAAAGATCAAAACAATATTCAGCCTATTGGCAAGTACATTTTGTCATTTTAGTTTTAAATAGCAGAAATTTTCACAGTGAAATATTATATAATTTTTAATTATTTATGAGAAAATAGATTAAAATTCAGTAATTTTGTTCCACTTACTTGGACATGTTTCAAATGCTGTTACCTTCATCACCAACATGATTCCACTTGAAAAAAATTAATGAATTTTCAATAATTTCTTCATAAATAATTGCAAAAACATATTTAAAAATATCCAGCATTATATTTCTAATGACAGCAACAATACTGTTCCATAGATTTTCATGCCCCCCCCTTTTTTTTTTTATTTGAGGAGGGGAATGCATCTAACACATGATAATCAAATGCTGTCCAAATCATCGTCAAATGCTTTTATTTTGTTTGGAGGTTTCTTTTGCTTTTAGTTTACTTTATTTTACTTTACTTTAGTTAGAGTTGTATAAACTAATACAATTGTCCCATAAATGTACAAGTGAATGTAGAACAATAAAATTATTTATAATAATTAAAAAGCTATGTCTATTTTTAAGAACATATTAAATTTGATTACAAAAAGTTACTATATATTATTTAAAAGATATTTGATGTAAAAATATATCGCGTTATAATATATTTCCTTAGAACATTTCTAAATAAATATAACTGTTACTTAAGTCTTTAATATGATTGAGTAAAGCATTAAATAGACACAGAATGAACTGTCCAGAAGTGACATTAGTACATTATCAGTGATTTTGGCACTCTCCTGATACAATATCATGATCTGTGCAACAAAAGTTCTTTAGTAGAACCAAAGGCACTGACATTTTCAAGTAGAAATAGAGCAAGCATATATGTATGATTTGTTTTATTATATATATGTAGCATAGACAATAATTTTGCACAGTTCCTATATATACTGATACTCAAAATGGTAGTTGGATACCCGGATGCTTCTGATGATTGTAGAAGGAACTTCCTGAGTTCATCCATAATAGGAAAATCAAAGTTCATTATGTTTTCTTTATTTTTTATGATAAAAAAATTTCCCCAAGTGGATATTTCCATTAGGTTTTGAAGGTGTTTCAGCAGATAAATCTCTGGTTTAATTTCATGATCTTTGGTCCAAATGTGAACTGCTACCATTGATTTATAAACCTGTTTATATTTTCTACAAATCTAATAATAATTACACTAAGTTTCAGTTACAGTAATTATAACATAAACAGTAACAAGGACAATACTCACACACTTATAAACCATTATAAAACATGAAAGAGATAATAAATGTATGTTAATATCTAAACATTTTTAATGTAATATATAGGATTTTATAACAATAAGATGCATCTACTACTACTGCTTATCTCTCTCTCTCTCACACACATGCCTACATATACATGCACAGAGGTAAAATTCATATTTACTACATAGTGTTATACTTTTACATCAGTGGCAAAGCGTGGCTTTTTATATCAGGTAGGTTCAGGCATGGTATGTGAAGATTATAGGAAAATCTAATTTATGTTATATATACCACAAAAATGGTTATGCAATTTGATCATAAAATGTTATTTTTTTAAATTTAAAATCTAACAACAATAGATCAACTCTCTTGATGTTTCACATTAAAACTTTTTTATTAAAAAGTAAGTTGGGACTAGTTCACGAGTCATTTGCTCACATTGTCAACCAACTGATGACTGATAAGTAATAGTAAATTATATTTACTGTGAAAATAAAATATTTATGTCATTCCATATCACCAAAAGCAGACAGTTGGCAAAATACTATATTTTACATTGTTATCACCTCATCTGATCTCAGTCCTTCTGTTGGACTTCACATTCTAAAAAATCCCAGAAGAGGGCAAACATAAAATATGGGCAGGAACAAGGCTAGTCTTCATAGTAATGAAAACTTCATAAAAGACCCCCTTCACTCTCCCTGGCAGATTATAGAACAAGTTGTTAATTTTAAATATTTAGGATATAGTGTGTCTCTTGCATAAAACATTAATATTAAAATGAATAAGTTTAATAGAATGTGTAGTACTGTTTGATGTACACTGAAAGTTGATGCATGGAAATGCAGCTTTATGAAATGATGGCTATTCCCATGCTCACTTATATAAAAACTGAACAATCAAAAATCTGATAATAGAAGAATTGAGATAAGGTTTCTATCTATGCTCAGTAGCAGGATTGACATTTTACAGAAACAAAAAAGTGTAAATATCAAACAGACTTTAGGTGTATTTAATTTCATTAAATAATTGGAAAGATAATTGATTTACATATACAAAGAATGACAGATGAGCATTCTTAAGATATTATTGAAATGCAAACCAAAAGGTCTCCTACTGGCTAGATGGCAAGATAGTCTCTCTTGATGTGGAAACAGATTAACATCTACCCATGAATGAAGGAGGGGGAGGAGCAGTGCCATTTAAACCTAAGTCTTGTTAACTTTGTCAAACAGAAAAGAAAGTTTGAAATAAGAAAGAACAAGACATGGTTATTAAAGCATGCTCACAAAAGATGTTATCATATATTCAACAAAGAAGTATGTACATTACTTAACCAAATACAGAGGTAAGGAAATTCTATTAAACATAAAAATGTTACTCCGGTTTATTCCAAGTCACATGCTGGGAATAAATGGACATAGAATATAGAAAACATACAGTAAAGTCATGATAATTCCAATTGGATCATGCCGAGATTATATCAGATTATCAGATCATATACAAAAAAAATAAAACTTTTTTTTTAAACATTTTCTACAACTACAGATTAGTATGAATAACCATGTTTACATGTTTTAACTTGTGGCTAGTCTTTGGATGGCCTCTTTCTTTGTATAGAAACAAACTTTTATATGTAAATTATAATTAATCTGTTGTCTAACACACTCTTAAGTTTCTCTTACTTTTAAATATGGTAGTACCGGTTTCAAAGAGACATCCTCTCCATCTTCAACCAACTTGACGATTGGTATGAGAAACTAACATCCATGAGGACCTGTGGCTCCATCCTGGTGCTGTTTTTTCTTTATAAACTGAAATTTGGTATTACATTCTCCTATAATATCAAAATTCATAAGATGATTCCTATGTTTATGAATGTAAATCTTCTCCCATGTCCATGTGCTTTTTTAAGTAACTTCATT
The DNA here is from genome assembly GCA_030762175.1 of Metallyticus violacea. NCBI lineage: Eukaryota > Metazoa > Arthropoda > Insecta > Mantodea > Metallyticidae > Metallyticus > Metallyticus violacea. The sequence goes on along the minus strand of CM060841.1, from coordinate 1,201,304 downwards.
TTTCTTTTTATGTTATGATTATCTTTCCAAAAATGGTGTGCCACTGCTGACCTATCAATCTGTTTGTACTTAACATTCCTGAGATGTTCCTTTAACCATGTTCCTATGTTCCTTTTATTTTTTCCAACATATATCTTTTCACATTCTTTACATGTTATTTTGTAGATGCCTGACTTTTTTTCCTGTGGAATGTTATTAAAACTGTTGTCCACTAAAGTATTTTTCAGAGTGTATCTGTTAACAGGTGCCAAATTAAAGCTAATATCTTTAAAAATTGTTTGGGATTTATTCATAGCTACTGGATGAGGTGAATTTTTTAAAAACCGGTCTCTCTTTTTCAGTTAATAGTTTGGTGGTATTCTTGATCAATTTTTTCTTTAGGAATCTATTAAGTTTATTGTTTACTAAATTTTTGTTAAAACCATTTATAATGCCAATCTCCTGTATCTTCTCAAATTCTTTTTTGTACTCCTCTTTACTGATTGGTATATTCACCAGTCTATACGTTAAGCTAGCTGTTGAAAATTAAGTGCTTGTAAGCTATGGGGTTAAACCCAATTGATTTTATATAGTTATCTGTGTGCATATCCTTTCTATAGATTCCAAATTCAAGATTTTCATGATTATTATTAATATCCTTCTTCAAGTTAATAAAAGTTGTAGTTAAAATCTCTCGTGTGTAAAGCCTCCATTTTCATATTCGGTAAACCATTTTAAATGATTTTAACAAAAATTTAGTAAACAATAAACTTAATAGATTCCTAAAGAAGAAATTGATCAAGAATACCACCACACTATTACCTGAAAAAGAGAGACCGGCTTTTAAAAATTCACCTACCATCCAGTAGCTATGAATAAATCCCAAACAATTTTTAAAGATATTAGCTTTAATTTGGCACCTGTTAACAGATACACTCTGAAAAATACTTTAGTGGACAACAGTTTTAATAACATTCCACAGGAAAAAAAGTCAGGCATCTACAAAATAACATGTAAAGAATGTGAAAAGATATATGTTGGAAAAAATAAAAGGAACATAGGAACATGGTTAAAGGAACATCTCAGGAATGTTAAGTACAAACAGATTGATAGGTCAGCAGTGGCACACCATTTTTGGAAAGATAATCATAACATAAAAAGAAAAATGAAGTTACTTAAAAAAGCACATGGACATGGGAGAAGATTTACATTCATAAACATAGGGATCATCTTATGAATTTTGACATTATAGAAGAATGTAATACCAAATTTCAGTTTATAAAGAAAAAACAGCACCAGGATGGAGCCACAGGTCCTCATGGATGTTAGTTTCTCATACCAATCGTCAAGTTGGTTGAAGATGGAGAGGATGTCTCTTTGAAACCGGTCCTACCATATTTAAAAGTAAGAGAAACATAAGAGTGTGTTAGACAACAGATTGATTATAATTTACATTTAACAAGCTTCATTGTGTGAGTTCCAACAGAATTTTTTAAAAATGTCTTATTTTTAGAAAGTTCATAATAAACCTTTATATATTTTTGACATCCATTCTTTTAATCAAACACTTGTACCAAAACTTCAAAAGCAGAAATTGAGCAATCAGAAGTTAATTGAATAATTCCCCAGAGCAATTAGTAAGGATGAAGTGAGTTTCTAATTATAAACTATGCATTGTTATAAAATGTACCATGACAGTTTGCCATTTGTTAAAAGTTGGGATTCTTTTCCTTTTCCTCTTTTGTTTTGGTGACTTCGGTTATAGGGAACAATGAAATATTGAAATTATTGAACTTCTGCTGTGTTATCAATGCATGGTTAATGCTTCCATTTTCTATAATAAAAACAATTTTGAGATATATAAAGATTATGTAAGGTTAAAGATTGTTCTTTTGTTTTGTACAATAAAAACATTTAACATTGTTTGTTTACCACCTGAGTTGCAAGGTATCAAATATTGAATTTTACTTCATGTGAAGATTGGCCCTATAGTATTTCTTAATGACACTGCTTAATGTCTTGTCACCCGAGAATTTTCAGAAGTATAATCCTTTTTTGTTTCACAATTTCTACAAGCAAATCCAATGACAAAATTCAAAAGATTAAACCCATAGCTTTCAATTTAACTTTTATGTTTAACATTCTAAGACCAATATATGAGACATCTCTATTATAATGTGAACTTATACTCTTGAAGCTATTAACAGTGAAACAGTAAAATAATATTGACATGTTCCGGAAACATGTCCAATTAGAAAAAAAACCAAGTAAACAAAGTATCACCAAACCGACTCTATATCAATATTATATTATCTCTAGTATAAGTTTGAAATTATCTTTTACCTTTGGGAGTTGAAAATAAAAAAAAAATAAACAGTCAATTTCATGAATTATATTTAAGATTTCTTATGTAATTTATAACTGTCTTAAATTAATGTTAAAGATGAAACACAATTAATTTCCAAAGAGCATTAACAGATCATTTCTATCAGATGGAAATAACCAACTTTACCAGCTCTAAGGCAGCAATAGACAAACTGTATAAACAAAAATAAAAGTTATTATTGCAATGTGTCAGTAACAAGCTATTTGTCATTCTTATAGGTTTAAATGAAATTTAAAATCAAAACTTTTTCATTGCCTCTGTGATTAGCATTATCAATTGACAGAAGTGCCTAGAGAGGCAAAGGGATAGAGCCATTTGAAGTGGGAGGTAGTAGAACAGGTGGGAGAGTTGTAGTGCAGATTTTGTATGTTGACCAGCAACAGATTCCATATCGTTGTTATATTGTCTGACACTGCTGTATTTCTAAGGACTCTCTCCTAGCCAGATTAAAATATTCTGTTGATTTTGAAATTATTTTTGTTTCAAATTTTATTCCATAGCAATTTTGGTAGGCATGTTCTGCATTCACCATGGAATGACCATGAAATAAAAGCCTAAAAATGTGTTAAAAGCAATCAGCATTCCTGAATGCAGAAAAGAAGTATATTTAATATAAAATTCAATAAACAGCTAAAATTTGTATTGAATCTAAAACATTCCAATGTATAAAAAACATAATGGTAGCAGCATAGATTTATTACTTATTAAATACTATACCTAAATTGCTGGTTAGTATTAATCAATTATTATGCAACACAACAAAATGCATCACCCAATTATTCTTCATCATTAATTGTAACCATTTTTGCTCCAGTGGTTTCTGCACATACATTAGAAAAGTATTGGTTGCTAAAACACCTTGCATAATGAAAGTTACTTTGCTTTATTTGTCTTCCAAGAGTCTAGTAATTTTCTAAAATGGAATACACCTATCTTCTAACTCGCACTTACTTAAATAAAAATGTGTAGGCATACAATAATATTATTAAATTTGTCCTATTTTGTATTCTGTAAGGCAATATAGCGCATGCTGTTTGCATATCCTTTATATCGTCAATTGATGAAGAATGTAAAACAAGCCAGATGCTGTTCTGCAAGCTATAAATTGCAGTGAGACAAATGTACATATAATGATATCTAAGGGTTTAAAATACAATTTTTTTAACATAAAAATAATATTTAAGAAACTTCAAAATATCCCTCTTATATTAGATTCTTCAGTTCCATGTGTACACCCTGTGATAAAAAATTAGTCATCTCCACATTTTACATGTTGATCAGAAAACTTTGGGGCCATTCATAAACACTGTATTCACAATGTGCATTCAACAAGTGCACACTGATGGGTGCTTTGCCACTAACTGTAAGTCTCATAAGCATTTGGAAAGAGAAAATTTGGGCAGAGTTCCATTGACTGAGTGGTTTAGAAAGCATTGCTCTTCTGCATAAGCTCCTGGCTTCTAATCCCACAAATTTTTGTTTTATTTTTTATTATCATCATCATCAACAACATCTGTAACAGTAAAGAACAGTAAAGATAGCATTCCTGCTATATGGAAAAAACCATTAATCATACCAATTAAAAAGAAAACAAACCAGTTAGACAGTTATAGGCCTATATCCTTAACCTCAGTACTTGCTAAAACAATGGTAAAAATGGTCACTACAAGATAAACTTACTCTCTGGAATTTCATAATCTCATTTCAGACCATCATGCAAGTTTCAGAAAGCACTATTCAACAATCAATCAGATTTTATATTTAACACAAGATATTCAAAATTCCTTCAACAAAAAAGAAACAATGCTCACTCTCTTTGTTGACTTCAAAAATGTCTTTGACAAATCATGGAGAGAGAAAACTTATTTATAAAATGAGTAATATTGGGATAAGAGGAAACATGTTGAGATGGTTCATGCATCTATTTTCACAAAGGTACATAGCTGTAAAATGGAATAATGTCCTCTCTAAATGGCATATGACTAAAGTAGGCCTTCCTCAAGCTGGTGTTTCCATTCCAATTCTTTTTAATATTTTCATAGATGATATCAACAAAATATTAGCTCACTTTCCAAAGACAAATATGGGATTGTTTGCAGATGATATCACTATGTGGATTAGCCAAAAAAAATAAACAGAATAGACAACACTACAAAAAAACTAGAAAATGAAATGCAGATAATTATCAATAGCATGGAAACATGGGCTTCCACCATAAATATAGAAATAAATGCTAAAAACACGGTTTTCGAACTTTTCAGTCTTAAACACACTACAGATGATTTAGAGCTTAAAATCAATAATGAACTACTACTAGAGAAAGAACATATTAAATATCTTGGTATAAGTCTTGACCAAAAACTTTCCTTCTCTGAACAGACCAATACTGTAACTAAGAAAGTGAATAAGAAGAACAACATATTAAGAAGACTAGCAGGAGTCAAATAGGGAAGATCCATAGGTCTCCTAAACGACACGTACAAAAGATGCATAAAGCCCAATTTTCTCTATGGAAGTGAGATAATGTCCACAAACAACCAACTTAAAACTAATTTGGATACAATGCAATCTAGATCCTTAAGAATAATAACAGAAGTCATTAAAACAACACCAATTGTTATAATGCAGAGCATAACTAACAATCTGCCAATTAAAACAGAGCTAAATATTAAAACGATTGTACTGGGACAGAAATTAAAAAGTAATCAACACAGGAATAAATGGTTTCAAATTCCTGACAGCACACAATGATTAAAACTACAACAGACTTTGAAATATTACATACAGAAAGAAGATTTAGATAAATTTTTAAAATTAAGCACTAAATCTGCCATTATACCAACTGATCCTTTAAAATATATAGATATTAACGTGAAACTAAATCTGGATACAATGGTCTCCAAGCAGAATGACCCCCCTGAGGTATTAAGATTGATAGCACTTGGTACTACTACTCAACTAATACATTGTGTAGAGTGGATCACTTAAAAATGGAGAAACCGGCTCTGGAATATACTGTGAAGAATTCTCTCAATATACACCTTTGGGACAGTATGCTAACAATTTTGATGGTGAAATAAAGGTCATTAGAGCAGCTTTACAAAATATACTGTGTAGACCTAAAATAAATAAAAGAATTCTTATCTTAAGTGACTCTAAAGCAGCAGCTACAAAGTATAATGCACTACAGTTACCCACTAACATACACTATAAATAAAATAAGAAAACTGTATTATACAATCCAGATCAGAAATACAGAAATAGTTTTAGAATAGATCCCAATCCATGTGGGATTCAAGGGGAATGAGATTGCCGATACTTTAGCAAAAAAAGGAGCCATCATAAAATTAAAACCACCTTTTGAACTAGAATTTACCTCCAAATTGAAACTCATAAAAAGATTAATATCTGAACAGGAACAACAAAATATCAAACAAAAACTTAAAAGGAAAACCATATGAAAGTGTAAAGACTTTCAAACATCTTTTATTGAAATCAAGAAAAATTGGAGTTGCCCAATTCCACTTAATTGTCTGGCATGATTGCCTATCAGAACATCTCTTCAGGATGAAATTAATCAAGGACAGCTACTGCCCACTGTTTAAGGACATGAATATTATCTTAAATAAAGAACATTTACTGAAATGCAGCTAAACTAGATAGCAACAAACAAATGAATGGAACCTCTTTATTCGGAAACTGCGGAAAAAATGATAAGCATCCCCACTGGCCACTAGGAACCAATTTACTATTGGTTTTATAAGTGTATATGTAGAATATCAAATTGCCTTAATATCACATTATATTTTAACATGTCATTAGAATTTTATAACGTTACTTCTACACACACAAAAACAAAATTACCAACTATAATATATTCTTTGCAAATAACTAAATAAATTCAAAAACAGAAACCTTTATCTTCTGAAGTAAAAACAGATAGAAATAAATGCAAATTAATATCAGTTGTATTAACCCTTAAGGTGCCCTCAATCTTCAGGGTATAGATAATATCAGATTTCTAACGAGATGGCTTCCCAGAAGCCATCTTTTGTTCTCTTTGCATGTGCAGGGATTGCTTATGCAGCATATTGCATTTAGATAAAATAAATACTAATGGAAATATTATGATATGTTAACATTAAAACTTGGTGTGTGTGGGAAACAATATTATGAAACTAATTTGCATAATATGTTACAAACATTAAAAAAAGTGTTTCATGCCAGGAGGCTCTTAACCATGGCATCACTGCATATTCTGCCACAGAGCTAACAAAATACACATGCATACACTAGTCAGCACCTTAGTGCATGCCGTATAACACAACTGCCCCAGTGGCTATGCAGCTTTGATCAATACCTTGTTAACCATAGTAGAACTTAGAACAATTTGGGTTTAAGAGATGACTAATTTTTTTTGTCTTCAACTTTCTCTTCAAAATAATTCTTGAATTTCTTCTTCAAGATTTCTAGATTAATTTATGAACTCCATTGCTACTTTGTCAGCTGCAAGTAACCATACAAATCACTTTATATCAATGGCCTCCTTTGCTTAATGACAAATAATAGAATACCATATGCAGATGACACATCACTATGCTAGAGTTACAGCTTGAAAGGATTAGAAGAACGGATTCATGAATCATTAACACTAATAAGGATCTACTTGGAAAATTATTAATTAAAACTAAACATAGATAAAATTAAATGCATAATATTTCAGTGTACCAACATTAATTTCAATGTAAACATTAATGTAAATATAAGAATACTGAACAGCCTTATACTATAAATTGTTAGATATATATAGTGATAAAACTTTAACATATAATAAAAACTTAGGAAGAGTCTATAATAAAAAGAACACCAGATTGTATTTACTGAGAAATTAATCAAAGTAAATAAATATAAAAGTCCTGAAAATAGTATAATATGAAATAATTTATCCAAGCCTAGAATATAATATGGAAGTCTGGAGAGCAATGTCTATAATAAGAATACTCATCTTCCAAAAACCATGTATTAGATGCATATTCAGTCTAGGTGATCGACAATTCTGCAGGGACACATTTATAAATCAAAACATACTAACTGTGCTGACTTTGTATGTATATTAAATAATAATGAATAAATTAAGGAACAAATTTTTCACCCTAAATAAAGATCTCCAATGTTACAACACTAAACCAGTGAACAACAATCATATGGTATACATAAACAAAACTGTAAATTATAATCATTTTTGCAATTTAGAAAGATTTTTATTAACAAATTACCTAAAAAGTTACAGAATTTTAATGGTCTAAAATTTAGAAATCTCTTGAAAAATTACCTAATTAGAAAATGTCTATATTGAGTTGAAGATCTGTAATTAACTAGATAAATTGTGTGATATATACATATAAATGATGTTAATGAACAACATAAAAATATTTTCATGCATATAGAAGGGTCTTAGACAATAATTTGAGATAGGGAATCTAGGTTACAGATGTAAGTAAAGGCTATTGAAGTAATTAAATTTGGTATTCAGAAAGTGATACTAAAGTTAAATAGTATTAAAATTGGTACTTTAGAATGGCCACACATGTACTTAATAATAAAAATAAATCTGGTTGCTAATAGCCATCAAACAGCACTTTCACAATTTAGTTTTAAAATTATCTGTAAAATTTCACGCTAAACTCATGAATACATTTCCTGCATTGATATGCTGATACTGATTCAATTGTTAGAAACATTTACTTATTCTAATGTTGTGTGTGATATTGCCAATTATTTCATACAATAGCTGTTTTGTTACAAAATTTATGGGGAAGCAAGAGGTTGTGTTGTAAGTGTTGCTGAGGTCTACATAGAAAGATTTCCTAATAGAAGCCATCCATATCATAAATAATTTCAATCTGTTAATAGACGTTTGCATGAACTGAGGTGCTTTAATTTAAACAGTCAATGGCAATGTAACTTTTGAAGCTTTGCGCCCAAACATTTCAGTTTGAAACATTTGACTCTGTTCCCAATCACTCAAATTGCTGGGCATGGTTTGGATCAAAAGCCCAAATTGAATCAGAGAGCAGTAGATATCTCTTGATTCTGTGATAGATTTTTGTATGGGTTTCTTTTTAGACAGTATCACAGATATTTGAGTTGTGGGCCACCTGAGCAACACAGTTTACCATGGAAGTGCAGCCATGACAATCAGAAAAAGGAAGATAGTTGCTGAATGTAAAATTAGTATTTTTATTTTAATATTTATATTTTTACTGAAAACATAAATATTGTATTTAATTGATGACAATGATAATCACTAGCCTCTGCTGTAAGACATGTGGAAAATAATGCCCCTCAGCAGCAATGCATTGTGGACATCTGCATAGGAAATTCCTGTATTTTATTTAATTTTTCTGCTGTAAAAATATAGCAGGTCAAAACATGTTTCTTGTCATTGATTGATTTGGTTTATTTACAGATGCTCTTTAACATCCCCAGGTCATCTGTGTCCCATTCAATTCAGGGCATGAAGTGGCCAATCAATTTTGCTCAGAGGCCTCTTTTTTTAGGCTTGAGGTTCTTTTTTGTGCCATAAATGTACACATGGGACGTTTATTAAACATAATAGTACATATATATATGGATCTTTCATACTTGAAGTTTTGGCTTTTTATTCCTCTAGTGTTGTAGGAGTAATAGTCTTTGTTAAGTGATGTAAACTCACCTTTAGATTTTATTCATATAATAACTTTATAGAGATATAATGATCCCACAGTTAGTATTTGATGTTTTTTAAAGTTATCTTTCACAGTTTGGCGATTTGCTAAGTTAAAGATAATTCTCACACTTCTTTTCTGCTGAATTAGAATTCTATTTAGATTTGTATTACTGGTTGCACCCCTTATTATACTATACCATTATAGTAATGGTATATTATACCCATAATATACCATTTTTAAAACATCACTTTCTAATTTATATGATGATTTTCTTAACAAATATATATTAGCACACAATTTTTTACTATGATTATCTATTAAGTTTTTACCAATATTGATTCCTAGAAAACTAATTCAACTTATTTAGTCAATTTTTGTGTTACCAACACTTATTTCTAAATCATGCTCATTTCTGTCACAAAGCTCAAATAGAATTAATTGAATTTGTTCAACATTTATCTGTAGATGTGCATTTTTAGGGTATTTGATGTATGATTTAAATATGTAGAGGCCTTAATTTCCAATTGTGTAATAGTATTATCAGTACAAACTAACGTGGTGTCATCAGCATATGATATTATATTATATTCATCAGTAGATTTTATGTTATTTACATATAGTAAAAATAAAAGGGGACCTAGGACCGAACCCTAAGGAACACCATTTTAACTACATGATATTTGGATTTTATGGTCCTAATAAAATTTTCTTGTTTAAAATATATTTCAGTACACTGTGGTCAGTGTTACAAGTAGGATATAATAAGATCATGTACTTTTCCTCTTATTCCATAGTTCTGTAATTTAGACAATAATAAATTGTGAGACACTGAATCAAAAGCTTTGGACAAATCTAAAAATATTCCTACAGTTTTGTTCTTTTCTTCAAGATCATTCATTACATTATGTATAAGTTCAGACACAGCAGTAATTGTTGAGTATTTTTTTTCGAAAACCATGTTGAGACTGGATCAATATCTTATTTGATTCAAGGAAACCAACCAATCTTCTACTGATTACTTTTTCATATAATTTTGCAAATAATGAAGTTAAGATTATTTGTCTGTAATTACTAACCATTTTGTCATCACCCTTTTTATGTACTGGTCTTACAATGCTAATTTTCAACAATTCAGGAAAGGCTGATTTTTCCATTGAGTAATTTATCAAATGTACCAATATATTTATGAGGGAATTTTTACGGAGTTTTACAATTTTTGGAGTTATGCCATCCCATCCAGGGGCACTATCATTATTAAAATTGCATATAATTGAGTTTATTTCCTCTACACTTGTCTCATATAAATACACCCTCTGAGATATATTTATAGCACATAAATTTTGGCCCGCGTCAACACAGCTGTCACTTTTTCCCATGTTTAAGAAGTAATTATTTAATAGATTGCACATCTTCCTTTATCATTTAAATGTATATTCTTATTTATATCTTTATCAGTTTTTATGTGTTTGTTTACATTGTTTGACAGGATTATTTTTTTTGCTATTGCTATATTTATTATAATTCATCTGAGTTTGTCTGTATAGATTTATACTTGATTAGTAGCTCTCTATATACATTTAATCTTGTTACTCTATAAAACTCACAATTATTTTTAATTTTTTCCCGAAGGGCTATTATGGTTGGAGATAATTTGAAGTTTGGCTTCCCCCAGTATGCAGCCATGCTCTGCCAGCCCATATCTCAAATGACCTCAATGAACACAGTTTTTTTTTTTTGAGTAGTGTTTAACGCCCGTTTTTACTACTGAGGCACCACAGGCGGTGAACACAGTTGGCATAGTAGATTAAAATGTAATGACCATATGTTAACCCCTTTTCCTTTGGTATTTCTGGCACAAACTAAGTTTAAATAATATAAAAGCTGCCTGTTATAATAAATTTAGTTGTACAATACTGATTCTTATGCTTAGAATCACTGAAAATATCCTTTCCTAAAAACCAAATTTTCCACAAATATTTATCTAAATGGCTACTCAATAGTCAGTTAGATTTATTATTTTTAGCAATGATGTGAGTACATGTCCAGTTCATGTACAACTTTCCACACTGATACATGTGAATAACTTTTCTATTTTTGATCTTTAGAGAATTACAAATACATGCTATTAATATGATGTAGCAAATCTATTCATTCCTTTTTTGCACCATTTTCACTGGAGGTTGGTTCCAGCAGTTGGTTGCAAACATTGTCAAATTCTTAAAAGCATGATTTTAACTTATTTTGAATCATACTGATAAAGCCTTGCAGTTTTCCAGCCATATTCATTTACTCCTCCAAAATATATGCAACAGCTCCTCATAATGTGTGTCTTTTATAGTGACAGCAAATGAAAGAAACAAAAATTATGTCTATATGTAATGCTTAATGCTAATAAGCCTAACATCATGCAAGAAGGACAGTGACATAACTGAAGTGAGATTTCAATATACTAAATTTGATTTTGGTGCTACCTAACTATTGCAATACTGTTTTGTGAATAACATTTCGCATTTTCAAGAACTTCATAATGTTTATAAACAGTTTCATGACCATGCTATAAAGCTGGGCATTATATAAAATAAAATTCCTATAATCACTTAAAAATGAAAAATAAATAATTTAACAAATTGTAACAGAAACTAAAATATCAATGTAAATCAAGTATTATATGAGTAATTACCATATGGAGTATTTTTGGAAATGTTATTCTATATTAAAGTTCGACTCTACCACTCCTAAGATTTGTGACTATATATATTTCCTTATACAGACTGGATAGCCAGCCTCTACTTTTGGAAGTTTTACCAGTGATTTGAGGAGCTTAATCTTAATTTTACAAATTTGTATATAAACAATGGTTTCCAGTTATAGGAGGAACATATATGCTTCTATGGGATTAAAATGTGTAAGAAATGAAGGTAATATTAAAGTAAAATATGTCAAACCATCAGAGCTATTGTTTCAGGCACCTTTTTCCAGTTATAAACATTGTTATATGAAATTGGAAACTTATAGGAAATTAGAAACGTGAAGTAGATTGAATAAAGAAGTCTGTATTAGGCCACACAATATTTCACTAACTGATTAACCTGTCAGAACATATTTCAAGAGCTTTTGCTTACACCCTCAGCCATTTAGTGAAGTATAGTGTCACCTAATATTGACTTACTGACGGCTGTGTGTGTATAATTATTATATTAATTGTAATTGAGTGTTTTAGCCAGTGAGTCAATTGCACACTCCTATTGCTGGATGTATCAAAGCTTTTGGCAGAACATATTTCATGTACTCTTGTCTACATCCTCAATGATTGCAGGTAATTCAAATTGTATTGTTAATAATGAAAAAATAGAAGTTTTTGACAGTAAAGTAATATATCATGTGATAATAGCAGTCAGCAGTATTAAAACTATTATACTTCACTTACTTGTTTGTCAGCTGCAAACGATAGACATCCTCTGGTGACAGTAGAATAAGCTTCGTCATGAACTTCAAGATTCCACCAATAGATCGTTTGAACTAGTTTATTCCATCATTGTCAGTGGACATCATTTGGTCTATAGCTGATGATGGGAGTGAATGTTCTTGAAACATGCCCTACATTTAAACAAGTAAGTGAATAATAGTGTACTACTGCCAACTGATATTAAAATGCACTGTTAAGTTAATAAAATTTTCCCAAGGGACAGATTGGTTTCCTTTTTATGTTATTTCACTTTTTTTCAGTATTCCAAAAGATATGCTAATATACCTACTTAAATGTCTGAAGATGATAAATATAGATAAGATCATAACTGAAGAATACCTCTATTTAAGAGAAATTTGCTTGAATCAACGATGTTTTCCTTTCTTTGGAACTTTTTACAAATAAAATACAGTTTAGCCATGGGGAATTCATTTTTACCAAATTTATATAAGTATGGATTAGTCAGTGTATTCCCGCAGATTTAAAAAAAAATAAAATAACAGATATGTACATCATCAGAATTCCACTAGAAGATTGTTGGTTTGTTCTTCACCCAAAAATTTCAGTTTTTAATTTCCTGTAACTATTGCTTAATGCTTTTTGTACATAAAAGAAAAAACAAAAACAATATCTGAAGGGATTGTCTATCTTATGCCTGTTGGTCCTGGTTGTCTAGTGATAACCATACTTGCCTCCTAGACCCAAAATCGCAAATTCAATCCTGGTCCCATGTCGTAGATTTACAGTGCATAAAGCCTGAAAGAAGAGGCCTCTAAGCAAAATTTATTGGCCATTCATGCCCTGAATAGAATGGGACACTGATGACCTGAGATATTAAAGAGCATCCATAAATAAAGCAAATCAATAATTATCTTGTGTCTGATGTTTGCATTTGTGGCTGTTATCTGTATGGGATTGTTTATTGTTTGCAGATGCTTTGGTAAACAATGTCTCAGAGAGTTTATGGAGTGTTTTGCCTAGGTAGGTGAGAGGAAACAGTAGCCTCTGATCCCTAAAAGCTATTATGTTCATGCACCATCAGATACATCATATTTCATAACATGCATTTCCAGGAAGCCTCAAGTTTTATACAACTGATTGTAGTTGCATTATAAAGTTGGATGAAGTATTTTAAAATATTATAAGATAATTATAGTGAAAGAGCATATTAATAAAACACAGTATATATTAAATATGAAATAACTGCAAGTTATATATTAAATATAAAAAAACTTGCAGTTATTTCAATATCAAACAATATTTCATTTGAACCTAACTATGTTCTCATAGAGACAATCCAGCAGCGAAAATCAGTCATTTGCTCACAGTATAAGCATGTGTGTTTATTCAGTGGTTTGATTAGTAGTATGCTGTTATTGAATGGTAGGCTAGTGAAGTTTCATATAAATTTGTGAAGTATTGCTTTATTTTATTTTGTGTTAACTGAATATAAAGAATACAAACACTATACAAAACTTACATTCTAAGCCTTCTTCTTTTTGACCATTGGAAGAGAAAATAAAACTTAAACAACTGGTAATATTATTGTATGATTGGGTCAAACTACACACTCTTATTTATACTACTTACTTAAGTGTAGAACATGTATCATATATATACATCCCCAATGAAACACAAATTATCCAGAAATTGACAGTTAACTGAGGATGCAGACGATGGTCTGCGAAACATGTTCTACATTTAAATTAGTAAGTGGAGCATAAGAGTGTGTAGTTCAACTTAACCATACAATAATCTTAATTATATGATTAGCTTTACTGAACAAGTTCCAATTAGCATTTCAAATTAAAAACATGGTTGATCAACTTCAAGTATTAATTTCAGTCTATTATGATTTCAAAAAATAGAAGGTGCACAATGCTTTCTGTAGAGACACACTTCAACCTGCAGATTTCAGACTTTAATCATGAGGCCATTATTCTGTTGCATGAATGGGCTCTTTATTTTTAAATAGGTGATTATACTCTCTCTGTTGTGTACGTTCAACCATGCATACATGAGTGTTAATTCTACTTATTAAGATTCTAACAGTTAGCAATCCATAATTGAAATTACAGAATTTAATGGTTCAGTAAAGAACTGGTGAATAAAAATATACACAGGCTCAAAAAGCAAGAACCAATAAGGGAAGTTGTTACACAGTCATAAGAGAAAGATAAATTGTAGTTTAAAAATTGCATATTACCCTTGGACTTTATTACAAGATTTTCAATAAATTTTCTAAAAAATTTAATATTATGTTGGCTCCACAGAGCAAGCAGGGTGTAAAGAGTCCCATAAATGAAATTATATATGCAAAATTCCCTCCAAAATGAAACCAGGCATCTACCAAATTATAATAAAATACATTAGAAAAACAAAAGAAGTATAATTTTCAGTAAGTTTTGGAATAATTGAGTCAAATTTGGTAACACTTACATTACTAATAGTTTAAAAAGGGAATACTAAGTTTCTGGAGCTAATCGCTCCCATCTTCAGCCGTGGACATACACTTTCTTAACCTTTGTCGGATAAAAAATGTTACACCAAAATTTGTTAAGTTATTTAAGAAGATGGGAGTGATTAGCTCCAGAAACTTAGTTTTCCTTTTTTAAATTATTAGTGATGCAAGTATTACAAATTTGACGCAATTATTCTAAAACTTATATTATACATCACTGTTACAAGTGTCTACCATATTTAATTATTTAGCTAATAATTTTCAGTCCTAAAGAACATTTCAGGATTATCAGATACAAACAGGTAAATCAGCTGTGGCCAAACCTTTTTTGGAAAATGAATCTTGAAATAGAAAAAAAAAACAAAGTTGTTAAAATTAGCATACAGACCATCAGAACTTAAGCTTATGAGAAAAAATCTACATCAAGAAATACAAAAATTGTCTGATAAATTTTGAAAGTCCACCAGTTACTACATTCTTGTAATCTTAAACCCAAAGTCAGCTATGACCAACGAAGATGCAATTTAAATTGCCTATCAGTCATCTAGTAGCCTAGTGATGAGGACAAGGGTCTACAAAACATCTGCCAATATACTTGGGTGAGAGGAGAAATAAGAGTGTGTAATCCACTCACCAGCTAAAATATTTCATTTTTATGCTCTCTATTGTGGAAATTCTACATTTAAGTAATTTGGATGGTGTCATTGATGTGTACAAAGCTCTTTTTAAAGACATCTCCTTGGTCAATATGGAGAATGCAATATGCTACTGAAACAGAGGAAGATCATGCAACATTTAATAGAAGAGCATTAAAAAGTTTTGTTGCTGGTTCACATAAGCATAACAAACTATAAGCAAAAGAAAAAGCATTGAGCATTTACTGCTATTTCCTAATGTATATCTATGAACAATCATTTTCTACTTGTTGTTGTGTCAAAATTCCTAAAAGAAATTGTATAAATTCAATGGTAGACTTATGATTTAAGAAAATTCATAAGCATTTCAAGCATACAAAATCACTTTTGTCGTTCTCATTATAAAAGCAAGATATGAAAAAAATAATAATTGCTTTCTTCTCCATAATATTATAATGCATGATGTTAGTTTTAGTTAAGAATAAATCTAACTACCTCTTAAGTAGATGAGGGGTGGCAAATGAAGCTAAACCATAGTTTGCAACCCACATCACTTCATTTCTATAGAATACTTAGATATGACTCATGCTGCCACTCCTGAGCTAGTGGTTTCTAAAAAGGTTCCTTGAAAATTGGTTTTATTTCTTTTCATTTAATGTGACTTAATAAGGTAATAAGTAAGCCATGTCTAATGAAATAAAATAAAAATACAATGCTTAGGAAATACAAATATAGCTGTATAGTCATTACGATTACAGTTATAGTAAGGTGCAAATTTTCATATTATTTACAAATTAATTCAATTCAATATACAGAAAGTTACAATGTTAAAATACTATGTTATAAGAGAAATGAGAAATTATTTGGTTATGTACATGAATATGTAGAAATTTTGGAAATCAGATAATGTTAAAATGTTATGTTAGAAAACAACTGAGGAATCATATAATGAACTAAAAGAATATAACTGGAATGGTATAATATTTATATGTATGTGATTTTTTTCAAAGAATGGCATGAGAACATATTAAATATATATTTACACTAACTCCACTTCCCTTTACAGTGCTAGAACATGTTTTGGGGAAATCACTCCTATCACCAGCTGTTACCGATTACTCATACTCAATATGGTGGCTGGATCTGAAGGTGCTTCTGGCGATCTCTGATGGTTCGAATAGGAACTTGCTAAGTTTATCAGTGGATGGAACACCAAAATTCATTAAATTTTTCCTGTTTTTCTGGATAAAAAATTTGTCCTGTGTAGATAGCTCTATTGGAGTTAGGAAATTCTTTCAGCAGCTTAGCCTCTGGTTTAATTTTATGATTTTGGATCCATCCAAATACAAAATCTTACACATATGTTATGGAAATGGTTAAATTCCTTAAGTTTACAAACAAATAAAATAGAAAACTTACTATAACATGCATTCAGTAAAATTTCTTCAGTTTTAACCAAAATTTTACTAATAAGTTTCTAGTCTGGCAATGAGAAATTCCCTGTCTCCATCTATAGAAAATTTATTCATGGGTTTTCTGAACTAAATATCACCAAGGTCTTTCCATTAATTTTCAGGATATAGTGTAGTTATGTTGATGATATGTTTAATAATACTGCAAAAACATTCAATGAATGCTTTGAAACCCTTAATTTACAATATAAACTATACAGTGACCATGAAAGAGGAGAAAAATGGGTAGCTCCCATTATAATATTTAAAAATTATAAGAAATGCAGGCAGACTGAACTTTGGAGTCCATAGAAAAGAGACACACACAAAGTACGTAAAAACAACTATAACCCTAGTTTATACAAATATGCAGTGTTCTAACAGCTTGGCACACAGAATAATTAACATTTCACTCATGGAAACAGAGTATAAAGCAGAATATTACCAGATAATTAATACAGCATTGATAAATGGTTTCAATAAAGACATAATAATAAAAAATATCAATAAATTTTCTATAAGTGTGGTTTTCACACTGACGAGCACCAAGAAAACGTACAAATTCAAAAGGTTCCCATATCACCCAACTTACCGCAACATATTCAATAAGATATTCAAAGAACTTGGCATAAAGTTTGCCCGAAAGATACCACACCAATAGAACAGAAATCAAGAACACACAAAATTAAATGTGCAGATTGTAACAAAAATATATTGGAAAAATAAAGAGAAATTTAGAAATTCAGGGAAAGGAACACTTTATGAATATTTGTTTTAAACAAATTGATAAATCAACAGTGGCAGCTCACTTTTGATCCAAAATCATGCAATTAAACTAGATGTTGAGCTACTGAAAGAACTTAACAATCCAATAGAGCCATCTATATAGGGAAAAAATTTCATCGTTATAAATAGGAAAAATTTAATGAATTTTGACGTTCCACTCACAGATGAACTCAGCAAGTTCCTTTTCGAACTATCTGAAACTGCCAGAAGGACAGAAGCACATTGGGACCCTGCCACCACATCAAGTTTGAGTAGTCGGTCAACAGCAATTGCCCCCAAAACATGTCCCAATGTTGTATAAGTGACTGCAGTTAGTTTGAACATATTTAATACATTCTAATAGTATATCATGTCATAATTGATTAGATAAGGAAAAAGTGTATTAGTTCAGCAGTTCTTGTTGGGATTAGTTTTGATAGACATCTAAGATCATGGAGGCCATATGTAGTTAGGTTTTCAACAAGTTAAACCTGCTATCAATAATAATTCCTAAAAGCATTACTGATCTTGAATTATTGATATTGGCCCTATTTATGTTGTAGTTCATAATCTCTTAGTTCTTGCATCCAGGTAATGAGTTCATATTTGTCTGGATTTACATATAAATTTAAGTTAGAAAGTATTTAAAATGTAGCTTAAAGTTTCATTTATCATTATTTCTAAAGTGTGCAGATTACAACTGCAGTTGTAAAGAAAAACATATCTTTGACAATCAGTACTGTAGGATTAAATTTATGATAGTCACCATAACCTAATATTTTGCTTAGTTATTGCATCAGAAATTGCAAAGGGAAACATTTTATTATATTAATCTTTTATGTCCTATGACAGTTTTATAGTAAGCAGTTATGAAAAATGTTGTCTCACAACCCCTAGTTATAAGTAAAAGGAATATAAGAGTATTTATAACACATTGAGATTGGTCTTTGGGACAGTGAAATACACTATTGAGAGTTAATATTTATGGTGTGAGAGATCAAGAACTGGAAAGAGCTGAGGCTAATCAACTTTCAACTGATCATCTGATAAATAAAATATTTTTAACCAGGTATGTTGCATGTATAATGCACTCTGTGCTCTTTGCTTTTAGTATTCTTCACTCTTTACAGAAGACAGGTGAACAAAATGCAAGAATCTTGGATGTACATGCAAAATCAATATTAAATTAATGAACCACATCCTTCTGCATTAGACCAAAAAGCTGCAAATGATAGCTCATAGCATCCAGCAGAAAAACTACATTTATTTCTTTTAGAGCATTATCTGGAATTATTTGGATTGAAGCTATAACAATCAGAGATAGATATATACAGATTTGCAGCAATATTTCCCATGTTTTTACATCTTGTTTATGTAAAAAAAAATTGTACTTTCTGCTTCATTTTTATCCCTTTCGCACTTGTACATATAACTTCATATGTTTTTAGATGTTTTAAATCAATTCCTTCATATTAATTTACATTAGAATGATTTGAAGCCATAAAGTTTAGTTAATTTTACAATCTTTAGAAAATTCAAACAAATTAATTTCTTTTAAAATTCAAACTTATGATAAATGCTTTGGGAATATTGTTTTATCCCCTAAGTCCATATGACAAATATTTTTAGAGATATCATTAGAGAATATGTAAAATATAAATTTTATTTCTGTTAGACAATAATATTAAAAACTGCAGCTATACACCTTCCACCAAGACAACTCAACTTGTTTATTCCAGTGACAAGGTGCAGAAGTTGTGTCTGGATAGATTTATCCAAATAGTTCATCTTCCCCACCAATCATCCTGCTAATGGTTCCATCATCATTCTATTCCTTATAATTTTCATTATCTAGCATAATGGTAGTCCCCACAGGTGTGAGTAAATCAACCCCCTGTTGTTGAATCCTGGAATTCCAAAAGTTATACATCAATATGGTGTATTGCTATTTATATAATCATCTACAGAATTGTTAATTAAAGCCTTAGGTTAGGAGGAAGAGCATTTTATATTACAATGCACTCATATTAAACTCCTTTTTGGCTGGAATTGGTTTGTATAGCAATCCTTATTGTCATAATTAATCTTGATTACAGTGCAAACTTTTATTTCAATTGGAATAGTATATTATACTCACATGGAAGAGTCAGTATTTGCTGAACATGAACCATCTTCATTATAGCTAGGAGGAGCTGCTTTCTTTTGTCACTTAAATATCTTTATCTTTTTTTTTTCCTCCCCAAAATCATATAAAATAAATTGAATTATATATCTCAGCAAAAGTAGGAGATATAAACTGCTTCGATTTTAATACTGAAAAATATACTAAAGGTTTAAAAGGAAAATTAATTGCAGCTAACTTGCATATAATTTGCTATTATTTTATAATTTCAAATTTAGCCAATCTTACAATGAGTAACATCATTTGTGGGAACTAGAAATACTGATGAACATATGCTATGCCTATGGAAATAAAAGTTTGCACTTTAACCAAGACAATCATGACAAAAATAATAAGACAAAAAGGAAATCTACACAAATCAGTTTCAGCATTATTCAGTTACCATAAAGGAGTATATTATGACTAAATTGTAATATAAAATACTCTATCCCGTAACCTAAACGCTTTAACTAACCAATGGTAAATCCTTCAAAATTATTCTTAAAAACCCTTTGTAAAAAGCCTTATTATTCTGTAAATGGTTATATAAATAACAATACACCATATTGATGTCTAACTTTTGTATACAATTGAATTAATCTATATGTAATCATATATATATATAGGCATATAATATCCTTAAATTGCCTTATAATGTAAATAGCTGTTATAATTGATAAATTCTATGTTCATGAGTTTTAATAACTGTTGCACGACCTTATGGAATGCTCTAAAGACTAAATTAAACTAATGTACATATACACTTTTTAATTACCTCCACAGTAATTCTATAACCTGCCCATAGTTATACCTTTGTCTATTTCATGGTGGAGATATAGCTTAATGCCTTGTTAGTGACAATGTCTCTGCAATATATACAATAAATACTTTTTGGAATTTAATGAAAACTTACTATGTTAATAAATCCATATACTTTATAGCTGACTATGCAATCTATCACTAATAATGTATACATTATAATGCTCCACTCAAATCAAGCTCCTGAGTTATAATGTGACACAAGCAAGCAACATAGCACATTACTATTTTGCACTTTCAATATAAATTTTACAGAAGTTAGTTACTTTTAAGTTTGACCAGGGACAAAAAAGACTTAAGCTGAATTTATTATTAGCTATGTGATTGCATATTGAATGCATTTTTTGTATTCATATGGTAACAATAACACATCAAATTCATATTTAAAATGTTTGCACCTTTAATAAAAACATAGTTCAAGAGGCAAGTTGATTTGCACTCTACTCTACAGAAATACAATAATTAAGGGGTGTATTCCTACGATATTTCCTTATTTTTTTTATAAGAACAAATTTTGAGTTTCAAGTAAAAGCATATTTAGAGATTTTCTAATGAAAACTTATTTTCTGGAAAGTCATATTTTTTTCACTTTTTAAGTTATTGGTAATATTTGTGTTATTTTTGTGATAAAATAATATTTTAGTCATATTTTGGAGACTTTTCATATAAAATTGTATTTTAAAAATACTACTATGTAATGGTAAAACTTTTTACATTAAAATTCAAGATACATTTTTGTTAGAATTTTTCTTTATTCTGTGAAATGCAGGGTTTTCTCTGTTGCGCGTATGTTTAACCTAATGCACAAAATAAGTATTCAGGTATTTCCTCATTAACTTAAAAGGATAGCCTTGAATATCTGAACCTCTTCCCTTACCACCCCTATGTTCAGTGTCACTACAAATTGTAAAATAAACTGAATATGATTTAAAGTAAACAAAGGGTTAAGAGGCTTAAAACAGTTTTGCAAAACTAGAAAGAGTGCTGTTTTATAGGTTATTCCACCCTTTTCTAGATAAGTGACTTCTTGTAATATAGATTTTCTTTATTTTTCCATAGTTAAGAAAGATATGTTTTGCACTCTCAACACTTAAACTGTTTACATGGACAATGTTGAACATGTGGGGTTTTCATAGGCGTTTCCAAAATAGGTAATGTCTGTTAATCATTCATAGCTTTTCTAATTTGCTTTCTATTTCCCACTTAGTAACTCCTTAGCCATCAGATGTTTTAATAAGTTACCCTGTTCTTAACCAGAAAAGCTATTCTATTTTATCTAATGTTATTTTTTCATCCATTGATATACTACAGTTTTAGTATTTTTCTGTTAATGCTTGGTTCATCTTAATTCCTTCTTTCGACATTTTATCTGCCACATTAATACCTTTTATGCCTTGATATTCAGGCACCCAACAAAGTTTTAATTCATTTTCTGGGAAGAACTTGGAAACATTCCCATACAAGTTTAGAGGATGAGATTTAAGTCCACTAAGTGTAGTTTGACTGTGAAAATGAATATAAGTTGATATAATTTCTATTCTCACAGAAATTAAGGCAATTACTTCTGGAAAACTGCAACAAAGTTCCCAAGACTTATAAACATATTAATTTTTGAGAAAATCAATAAACTCCAGCTACTAAAGAGGTGGAAATATTAATTGGAACTTGTACATTGAAACTAATAATATGATTAAGATCATTGTATGATTGATTTGAAATACATGCTCTTATTGTTCCATTCACTTGTTTATAATATGTAGTATAGTTTCACAAACCCTTTGTTTGCATCATCAGCTACCAGTTGACTTCTATATAATTGTTATGCTGTGGGAATGTGTATTCTGCTCTGATTGAGGTGTGACGAACTTAAAGTTTATGTTTTCATCCCAGAAAGTGCTAAAGACAGAGACAGTTTAATGAACTTCAACACTTCTGGGGATGAAAACATAAACTCTTAAGTACATCACACCTCAACCAGAATAGAATACACTTTTCCATAGTATAACAATTATCCAACAATCGACGCATAGCTGATGATGCAAACAGAAAGTTTGTGAAACTAATACTACATATTATAAACATGTAAGCAGAGCAATATGAGTGTGTAGTTCGACTCAATCATACATCTTAATTACTAAAGAATTTCTCATCCTTGATCAATTATCTGTCGAGAACATTGTCTCTGGACACACAAATAGTACTTATACAAACTGAGGGATTTCTTGAGTCATTTATCAGTCCAATGTCAGAACTGCCTCAAAGACATGACAAAAACAGAAAGAAGCAAATACACAGGGAAAGATAAATTATGAGATGGGGGTAAATCTGTGGCAGAGAAAACCTAATGTGATATTTGTTCTTTCTGAAAAGGAACTAAAAAAAAACCACAGAAAACTTGTCATGTTAGTGGGATACAACTGAATCTGGGACCTTCCAAATATGAACCCCAAGCATTACCATCTGAATCAACCCACTCAATTTACTGAAATATAAAAGAAAATTAGTACCTAAACTATTTATATTTTAAATTATTAGTGGTTAGAAGTGAACTTAATAAAATAACCTGTTACTTTTTCCATTGCTAAAGCCTAATTAATTCTGAATGGCTACTTAGATCTCATGTCTGTGTTATTGTTACAGAAAAACCATAATAAGTATAAAGTAACAGAAATGAAGATATGAAAAGTATTGGATGAGAAAGGAATGATTAAGCGAAATTAAAATAACAAGAACAGAAAACATAAATGTAAATATAAAATGAAAAATAAAATCACTATGAAAAAAATAACAACAACAACAGAAGTACACTTTTTGCAGAGTAACATGTATAACATTATGCTATGACTCTAAGAATATTTAACATATGTATAAATATATTCATTTTATGAACTGCAAACATCATGTTTTTAGCAAACCATTAATTACTATTAATTAATTGGTGAATTATTATGTCAAGCATTATATTACTAAAATCAATAATATATATATATATATATTTAAATGGTATCAGTATGTGTTAGTTATATGTAACTATGGTTACATAAATGAAGAATATGTGCCATATGACAATAAGGAATAATGAAAGAGTGTCTGAAATACTTTTTAAAGTTGTAGTAGCATATTGATTCTTTAGAAAGCTTGCACATATGAGCAGTTATTTAGAAATATGCCAGTTTTAGACTGTTTATTCTGAAATTATATTAAAAATTTATGTAACCTTTAAAACAGATTTTTTTTTATCTTTTACCACCCTATGCTTCAAAGTGCATTTGGATTAAATGGAAAAAAACTATTTCCCTAAGAGCAAAGTACTCAAAAGCAGTGAATGGGAGATTAAGCATAAAGAAGTTGTGAAGTACAATAATAGTTATGTCTGAGAATCTGACTCGTGCCATATAAAACACTGAGTGCATCTAGTACAGCAGTCCTGGAGAAAAGAAAAAGAACAAATAGTTCTGTGGGTTTATTACCTAGAAAATATTAGAACTTTGCATCAAAGTTGTTGCATACATCTCCACGCTATAAGATACACAGGTAGATGCAAGTATTATGAGGCAGTCCCTTCTCCAAGGACTCTTATTAGAACTGTACTACTTTTTATCAGGCATCCCATATGTCAATTATTCACTATAGTGACTTTACAAACAGTGCCAGATTTTTACAAGTACATCTTCCTCTTACACTTTAACAGAAAAGATAGTAAAATAGGATTGCTTGATGCTTTTTTTGAATTAAAAATATCAGAAATAAATCAAATATGCAAACATATTGCAAATAATAAAACAATGCCAAACTAATGAAAGAGAAAATAGATATCTAATACTAGTTACAGGTATTGCAAGAGTAGTTATGGTTTGCAATTAATAATTTAAAATGAATAGAAAATGATTTTTTTAGTGTTCAATAAAACTGAAATCTATATGTGTAGATATCACCTCAAAACAATTATTTATAATTGTTTGATATGTCACATTAATAGAGTAGTAGTGGTAGTGACAGTGGTAGTGATAGTAGCCTCCCATTCAATTCAGAGTGTGAAACAGCTGATAAATTTTGCTCAGAGGCCTATTTATTCAGGTTTGAGGTTCTTTTATATGACACAAGTCTTTACTTCCCTTCTGAAGGAAGTCATACTTTGGGTTTTTATGCCTGAAAAATATTTACCAACTCTGGCTGGGATTGAACCTACTATCTTGGGTCTATGAGGCAAGTAGGTAACCACCAGACCACTAGAACAAACTTTAAATTAGAGAAAAATAGCATCCTCCCTTGTATATTAATAACTAGAAATGCTAATTGGAACTTGTAAAGTGAAGTTAATCACATAATTGCGATCATTGTATGATTGAGTTGAACTACACACTCTTATTGACTCCACTTATTTATATGTAGTAATTGTTTACATGTATTCAAGTAAGTACATAGTAAACAAGTAAATGGAGCCAATAAGAGTGTATAGTTTGACTGTATCATTGAATGATTTTAATTATATTTTTACAAAGACTTGCACATTATCACATTAAGGAGTACCATTCATTCGGTAACAAAATTTTAATTGTTTCTCTCTTAATCTGATAGCAACAAGGGGAGCAGTAGAGGCATTTCTCCCTACTGAGATTTTATTTCATTTGCATAGATAGACATCTATATTATGGCAAATTAGCTGCAATATATGGGCAAAGATAATTGGTTTTTGTTGTCTGTTTCCAAATCATGCACTCTTTAACAACCCACTGTTCAAGGTATCTCAGCTGAAAATGAATACTTTTTGTTCATATTTACACTTACAATATGATGAAGAAGGGGAGAGACTTGTGTATTTACTAGAATTAGTCATTGGGTTTTGTTCAAAATTTGATGGAAATATAAAGACTGAGTAGTAAGAACAGAATTCATAAGTTTTACTGCAGTCACCTCACCACTGCAAATGTTGTGAATATCACGAATTCTTTGTTTATAAAAAAAATTGTCAGTCAGAGTTTCCGAGTTCTGTAACAATTAGTTACTTATAGTTGCTAAGTGTTGAAAGAAGTTACCAAGAGTTTGAAGAATTTAACACCACAACGCTCATTACCAGTGAACTGACTGCTACTACTTTCTTATGCACTGTTAATCATTTTTCGCACTGACAACTTTGGAATTGTTTCCATATCGCCTTCTAGCCTACTGTGATGGTAAGAGGGAACGATTTTGTTTCTAAATTGCAAGCCAGGTTCGAATCCAGTTTGCATTTAGCTTCCGCAATGAGTTTGTATATACTTGGTGTCTGCTCAGTATCACATATTTAAGTGCTCTTGTGACTCAGGCCGATGAAAGTTCTTACTTACCGACGAGTGTAGTGATGTAGAGGGAACAAGATGGCTTCTGAACGACGAACTAGGTTCGAATCCAGCTAGAATCAAGCTTCTGGTTTCAGATAGTTTGATATTCATGTTTTTTGCTCACATATCACGTATGTTTAGCGCTTTATGTCCTCAGGCCCCTTTGCCTATTCATTTAATTTGTTGGTAATTCAATGATACATTTACACATTTATTCGTTCATTCTTTTGTTCATTTTATATCTCGGGCTAAATAAATGGTTTCAAGTACCAAAAAAAAAAAGGTTTTTATTTTTTATTTCAAGTGTAAGCGCAAGTTTTCTAGAAAATTAGAAACTTTTACATAAAAGACGCAAGTTACACAAATACGTATGTTGTTTACACGGAAACCTGTTCAGCTATTGATTGATTGATTGATTGATTGATGTGTTTATTTACGGACGCTCTTTAATATCTCAGGTCATCTTAAAGAGCGTCCATAAATAAACAAATCGAGGCCTCTTCTTTCAGGCTTGAGGCTCTTTATCGTGCCGTAAATGTACAGCACGGCACCCACGGTTTTACTTCCCTTCCGAAGGAAGCCATACTTAGGGTTTTTACGCCCGTCCGTCGATCCTGGCCGAATTTGAACCCGCGAACTTGGGCTTAGTATGGTTGCCACTATACCTCAAGGACCGACATAATCAGCTATGAGTGACGGTTACAGGGGTCTATGAAAGCTACGTGAAAATGAAAAGCTAAGCTAAATTTTAGACACGGATGCAAAATCTGATAAACTATGACTCGCACACTGCAGCACAGTGAGTTTGAAGCATGTTTATTACGCAGTAATGATTATTGTCGGTTCCAACTATGCAATATACTCGTAAGAAAGGAACCGATGATAAATTTTATTCTGTTAAAAAGTTACCCATAAATGAAATTAAAAAAAATGAGCTAAGCGTCATTGAAAGGGATTAAAAGTTACAAAACCATAGAAAATTTCGTCCAAAAACGGTGAAAATATGAGCGTTCGAAAATAAAAAAGCGGTCAATTGACAGTCATTGGGCATTCTGGTATTAAATACCCTTCAGGTAATATTTGGACATTTTAAGCTCATTCCGAACAATTTTGTCATGCAGCAATATATTATCATGACACTCTTTAAGTAAACATTCATATATCAAAAAGTATAAGTTGCAGCTATAACGAGGTTAACCTGTCGAGACTATAGAGGGATGATAATACTATTTTGAAATTTGGATCAATTGATGACATTTCATTTCATGTGGAACTTTGAAAAATATATAAAAATGATAAATCATAGACTCTCTACGAAAGGGCGGAATATCTTGATGTGATATGTTTTATTTTGCAGCATCAGCAGTTCAAGTGTTAGTGCACCAAGCATAGCTGTGTGTAGCAATGTTCACTACAGACTTTGCAGTATGATCATGACATAAGTGTTAGTATAGCAACTTTACACTTTATTATATCAGAATTCCATGATCCCATCTTCTTTCTTGTTGTTACATGTGATAAAAAATATAATATTTCAATTTTCAAACTGTGCTTTAATTTAGTGTGTAAGAATTTATTTATGTCAATAAATGATATTGAATCTGTCTAATTATTATGTAGATCAATTAACATGAATAGACTGTGTAACTTGTATATATTTGGTTTGTTGCAACTTGAGGTGGTACAATCATTCTTTAGAAAGATATCAGCATAAGCCTGACACAGGTTAGAATATATGACCTCAGAAGGAGGGAGTTAGTGTTTGTGGCTGTAATGGAGAAACAAGAGTTTAGGGTCAGCTACACTCTATGGTCGATGTTAAGGCATCATCACGTCCATGGTATCGCCATGAGTGGCCGAGGTCGTTAAGGCATGTACTCGCGAGCGGGAGGTCTGGGGTTTGAGTTCCACTAGGATCGTTCTCCCTGTCTAAGGTTTTTATCCAAGTTTTCTAAATAACAAATGCTGGGGAGGTACCCTAAACTTAGGCCTGGAACGCTTTCTTTAATAAAAGAAAATCCTTTTCCAATTTCTCATCTTATCTCGTGTATAATAATTGTCTACTGCCTGTGAAGCCTCAGCAGTAAAAACCGGCATAAACACAATTTAAAAAAGTCACGGTAGCAAAGATTACATCGCTAATTACAACTAATGATGGTATCTTTGGTCACTTTGGATTTACATTTAATGGTCCTCAATCAAAGAACTTTTGCTTTGAATAAAGAGCATGATGGGTCAAAACGGTTCAAGCTACAGTGAATACGCCTCCCCTCTACCTGTAGGAGAGCTGTGTAAGGGGGGTGGGTTGCCGCCAAACAATACTTCATGCACAATTACGCAGTTGCGGAGTGCTTGGAGCTTCTCGGTGTCCAAAAGACAGGGCTCTATTTACAATATATAAATATCGTCAAGTACTTAAAATACGCAAAGTAGGACCTAAGAGGGGCAGAGGTTTTTTGATTTTGTTATTTATTTACGGACGCTCTTTAACGTCTAAGGTTATCAGCGTCCCATTCTACTCAGGGCGTGAAACGGCCGACAAATTTTGCTCAGAGGCCTCTCTTTCAGGCTTGAGGTTCTTTTTCGTGCCGCAAATATATGACACGGGACTCACGGCTTAACTTCCCTTCCGAAGGAAGCCATATTTAGGATTTTTACGCCCGAAAAAATCCATCGATTCGGATTTTCCAAACCGATTTTTTCGATTCGAACCCGCGAAGTGGGTGTAGGAGGCAAGTATGGTAACTACTACACCACCAGGACCGACCCGGGGCAGAGGATAGGGGTAGAATTATGCCATTGAAAAGTTTGAATTTTTGAGTTCCAAACATATGAAATGAAATGAAAATCTATGGGTGTCCCTGAAACTTAAATACATTAAATCATTATGGAGTTTATTGTATAGCTTTACATATTCATGTTCGAAGTTTTCCGATTTTCAGAGGTTCGTTGGTATATAAAATGTTAATAATTTGATAATGGTGTTCTTCTTGAAATGTTTGTGTGTTGAATTCCTGCCTATATCAATCAGTTGGAGGTCTAACTTACTTTTTTTTTTTAATTTTTTTTTTTAAAGTGAAGCTTTCTTTCAGCACTGTCCTTAATACCTTTTTCTGCAGTTTAAATTGAATATCTTGGAGATTATCAGATATATGTCAGAATAGTACATCATAAGTAAGTATAGACTGGGCATAAATTCTTCGCACTTGTAATGTCCCGTTCTGCGAGTTAATGAAATTGCGTACGTTGTTTCTTGCCAAAGGAAGCTTACAAGAAAGACCGACGAGTCTGATAACCATCCCATCCAGCGTTGGCGGAAATGTTTGTTACTGACCAAACTTCCTCCCATTTTGTTCCAGTTTCACGGGAAGTTACCAGTACTTGACGTCACAGCTGGTTAACACCACAGAGGGAGCACGGCTCTTGTCCTACTTGGAGGCTTCCTTCAGGGGACAAGACAGGTGAGTGCAAACCACAATAACCACGTGGTATACAGCTAGTTTACTGTCCTATTTACAAAGTCAGCAAAGCTTTCTCGTGTTCATACGTTAAGGTAAACCTGATTTATGCCCACAGTTAGAAATTTGTGGGAAAATAATTCTTAATGACTTCAATCTACTCCTAATTTATATACTTGTTAAAGCCATCTCTGTACAGAGTGAAAATGTTTCTGTGTTGTTCATAAACATCCTCTATGATATTTACAGCACTTTTAATATAGTTCAGTGAATAATTATGCAATTATTATTCGAAACAAACACTATTAACTGTAAATCATCTCAAGAAGATTGAGTATTAGGGAGCATAAAAAATAGTAAAATTCTGACTCTGGGTATATTATAAAAGCAAGAATTTGAAAATATTTAAAAGTTTGTATAAAAATGCATAATTATCCATACCGACTGATGTAATCGTAATAAGAAACACGTATACAACAATTATATACAGAGTGCCCCAAAAGTAGTGAACCCGTTTGTTTATTTGTTACTAATCATCCTTATGAATTATAACGGAACAAATATAGCAGTGCACATTTGACCAACACATAGTAACGAACTTTAATACCCTTCTCTAGAAGCTTTTCCTGTAGAGATTACTGCTTTTAGAACTCTCTGTTTTTTTCACACAGTAATGATAATAATTCATATATTATTGTTAGTGAAGCCTAGACCCGGTGTTTGAAAAGTGTCTAAGCTAGAGTCAATTCCCTACTGCAGTAAACAGGGTCATCAATTACAACTGAAATCAACAATCAACATCAGGAGAGGGAGGAAAGAGTGCAACGGCGTTGTCCGAAGTCCGAAGTAATCTGGCAGGCTGAAGTCAGTGCTCAGCCTGTGTATAGTTGCTGCGTCCCTACCCTGTGTTGGATTTTACCGCAGAGACGGGATGGGGGTTGTAGGGTGAAATTGCTGATTTGGTTTTAAGGTGGATGGATTGAGCAGAAAAAGCTAATCCTTGTTGGAGCGGGCGGATATGTCATCCTTGGAGTTTGCACGATATGCTCGTGTTGGGCGTTGTCCAGCAGTTAGGCAAACACTAAGTAGTAACTAGCAAAAACTAATTTGGCGTGACGTCCAGATTATGCTGAATCATTCTACCCATTATTGTTACACTTCGTAATATTTACTATTAAAATTTAATTGCTATGTTAGGGTTTAACAGGTAATTTGATTGCTGTATATAATTTACATGTTTTCCATGTTCAGGTTGTTACTATGAAAGTTTCACATTGTCGTTACCATTATTGTTCAAACAACATAGTTATTGTTGCTTGCTGTTAAAGTTGATACCTAACCAATGGGATTGCCGGCGACTGTGAGAACGTGATCCAGTTCGCATTTGTTGTTGATGTAGTACTATCAGACAGGAGAGACTTAATGTAGAAAATGGAAATGAGAAACATCTAGGTAAATATTTATTGGTGAGACTGGTTGACCAATGTTCTGTCTTACTTGATAAATCACAGGTATCTTCATGTGTTTCATCAAAAACAAAAGTATGGGCTACGTTAACTGAAGAATTTTCTAATGCACTTTGAAAGAACAGCTTAACTGTTAAATAACATGCAGAAGAGAACAGATTTAAAAGTCACGGGGAGCAAACTGAAGGACTGGAGAAAACACGTTGAAGAGTTTGGATAAGAGTGAAACAAATTTAGTTTTCCATAAAATCCCTGATGCTTTATTCGCCCGAATCAAAAGTATAGACATCCATTACAATTCCCCAGTAGTAGAAACAGATGTGGTACAAGGAATGAGGATCCAAACAATATAGGGCGGTAGAAAGGAGATAATTGTACGACTTATGAAATTGAAGAATCCAAACTCTTGTCAATCCCAGAATAGCAAATAGTAGTTTTGCTACGGCAATTCAAAATAAATAAAAATGGAAAAAGAAGAGAAGGAACAGGATAAGTTTAAGTAGTCGTCTAGAGACAAATGCACACAAACATATGAATGTCTAGTTTATACAACATTGTAAATTATAAATTAGTCCCACTTCTTAACTCTCAGATCAAAAAAGTAATAATAAAACAAAAATTAAATTTTAAAAAACCAATGAACCAAGAAATGATGCACATACGTTTTTTGAATGTGTAGCACATGCGGTACCTTCGTGTGTGTATTATATGGTTTATCAGTAAATATGTATACGTTTTTTTACCGAATTTATTTGGAAAGGAGTTTTCCTCTCATTCTTAACACATTTAATAAGCTTTTACAATTTTATTTTTATGTGTTTTTGCTACCGATAACATATTGTAACATTTCGTTGCATCTGAGTTGTCCTCTTCCCTAAATTGTCTTCTTGTCCTCTTTCCTTCCATTAGGTTCTCATCCCACTCATTAAAAACGTCATCTTTTCTTCCACTTCTTCCTTATCAACAGCAAAAACATAATTTAATGCTTGGATATATTATGTAAGCCAGCACTTTGGAACATTTTCATATGCCACTGCTGCACAGTTGCCCAGAAAATGTTTTCTTTACATGTCCAAACACCCTTTCCACCACCACTCTTTCCTTGGAATGAATGAGATTAAAGGAACTTGCCCATTCAGCAAGAAAAATCTGACTGCTGGTGCGGTAGAGGTGCAATCCCGAGCGACAAAGGAGAGAGCCGAAAGCATCCGCACACTGTTGCCTGGTCGCTTAACAGCGGAAATATTGCATGTTATTTTTTGTTAACATAATGTAATCTATGCGTTGTCCTCCGTAACTTTTAAATATAAATTGGTAGGAAATTGTGAGCTATAAGTAGGCGGGTAAAATATTGTAACGTTGGGAAATATCTTCTTATTGGAATTCGCAATTAAAGTATGTGTGTGCGCGCGCACCTGGTGGCAAATCTCCTTTAACTCCGGCAGAGAAAGAAAAAAAAATACATCTTGACGTGATAATTCGAAACTACTACCTTCACAATTATAACATGACGTTCTAACCGTCTGAGCTATCGTGCCGTTATGCTTGAAATCCTTCTTATCTAGCTATGTCTGTGCAAGTCATACTACCTTCGGCTCTCTCCACTGTCGCTCGGCACTGCACCTCTACCGGACCAGCAGACAGATCTTTCTTGCTGTATGGATAATAACTGAAGTACCTCATGTCATCATTTCTTGGTAGTCTGAAGATTGTAATGAGCCAAGAGGATATTCGAAATCCTGAATCACCAAATAAACAGGTATTACTATCAACAGCTTAGCTTACAAGTAAAAATATTGTTTAGTGAAGGTTTGTTTTAACCACATTCTTTGTTTCTGTATTTGAAAATTGACTCAGTTATTTTCCAATTTTTTTGCATTATTGTGCCAATCTCAGTTCAGCCAAATGCTGACTGTGAAATAAAGAAATTTGTGCTCTTGTTTATTTTTGTTTATTTCAGTATTATGTTCAAGTTCAAAACTTCAGAGAGTCTTGCTCTTACTGTGATACAACATTTCATGAACATAATGCATAAATGCAGGTGCGTGTTTTCATCTAAATTCAAGGGAAAATAAAATATCCTTTTCTGGCAAGTACGAAAATAAATTATTACGTTTATTGCACAATTTGCCATAACCCATTTTCCATTGCATTCGGATATTTTACACCAGCAGAAAACTATTAAATAGAGTTCAACAACTGCTACAGCATCCTCTATAATGAGCACCCTCTTTCTTCATTAGAATTAATTTAGGTATGTTAACAGAATATTTTGATATTGAAATCTTAGACATTGGTTGTCAATTACTACAAATAATTTTTTATTTAGTTAATAACTTCGAAAATTCCTTCTTCCTAAGGCAATGCATTAAAATTGACTGAGGCAGAAGGAACATTTGCCTACTACACTGTGTGATACTGTCACAACTGTAGTTCCATGCACTGCACACCAAAAGCTATTAAAAAAAAATCTGTAAGAGTCCAGCTATGCAAGGACAAATTACTTTCTCATTGTCAAATATTTTATGGGGTATTTCTAAAGTTGTTAGGTTTCTATTCTGTCGAAAGCGAGACATCAGATGTTTTATCACAGAGTGTACAACATGTTCTGTTCACCCTCATTTGGAGTCAAAAGTTGTGTCTTTCAGCTCATAATATGAATAATTATTGCTTGCACTGGAAAGGATTGTGAAATTACATTCTGCTTTAAAATCCCTTTTCCTCTCAGAATCAGGGTGCTCTGCTACTTTGCATTCATTTTTCAATAACAAAAAAATGAATCATGGTTATTGTTTTTGCACAGTCAGCTAAATGTCTTTCAAGCAAGCATTCTAGAAAATGAAAGGCAGAATATTGTATTGCAGAAGCTATAGGTTGTTATGAACTAATGGAAACAAAGGTAAAAAATAGTAGTGATAATCAATTCTTGAGTCTCCACATTATTGAAATTTTACAATTGCGACTGACCAGCTCAAGACAGATTTTATACTGCAGTATGTTACTATCTAGTTTTATGGAGTCAGAAATTTCCACATGACACTGACTTTCCTTGAGGTCAGAACCACAATGTGACAATTTGGAGGCCAAATACAATATATATATATATATATATATATATATATATATATATATAATGTAATGTTTGGCAGTACATACTTGTTTGATGAGTTTTGTATGGCTAAACACATTGTTGTAGAAAAATTATATGAATGGAATGCTACAATGTTTCAGTAGAGAATAGGTGGTTGGCAAAGTATTGAAGTAAAAGTTTCCCTAAGATTACAGAATTCATCTTTTGCTTTCCAGGCTCAAATGCACCCTTAGAACGTATTTTTTTAAAATATTAATAACTACTGATATATCAAAAGTGTATGTTTTGCAATCTACCATAGCAAATGCTACAATATAATTTCACTATTTCATGCACAAAATGTATGACAGATTGTAGCAAAATATATGACTAAATGAGGTTTGCTCTATGCATGAAAGATTTGTGAAAAAAGTTTTTTCTTTTAACTGCTTTGTATTAATTTTATATAAATAACAATGACTTTTTATTATCTTTGAAATGCAATTTCCTTAGAAAAATATTGATAGTAAAAGTATCCCGTATTTTCAAGGGAAAAAAATATATGATAGACTGGTTTAGAGTTAACTCCGCTTTGTTTGTGATTTGGCATCTGGGACACATGGGAGTGAAAAAAGAGCAGGCAAGATGAAAATGTTCTGAATATAAGTATGATGGTGTCAGTGAAATAACATTTGAAGTATTAAATATTGTAACATAAAATCTTAAAGAATTCACTAGCTTGGTTTCACAATGGTCCTGTTTAGCACCTATATTTTATTCTTTTACTTAGCTTGACTAGTTACTACATGTAGTTCATACGAGTTGAAAGTTCTAGTTATACACAAGACAGAGCCTATTGGAATAATGTACACAAGTTGAATGAATGTAAATTGATAACGAACATCCTTACCTGTGTATTATTGGGCGATCAAGTGTAGCTGTTTTCTTCATTGTATTTGCTAAAAAAAAACTAAATTTAAAGTTTCTTTGAAATTTCTTAATATTATTATTATTATTTCGTCAAAATTGCATCTTGATTTTCCAAGGTTTTACTCGTAAAGCACATTTTACATGTAGAGATTTTATCGTTAACTTTCCTACAGCTATATAACGATATGTGGCTTAATTTTGTGGAAAGGATATTAATGGTTTGCTTATCGATTAATCTGAAATAATGTATGTTTGCAACTTCCCAGGAAATTTTCAGAAAATAATTGAAAAACAGTTAATTATCCATAACGAGATATATTTTGTTTCACTTCCTACTTTCATGTGTTTTCTTATCCGCCAAATGCACAATACTCAGAAGTCGTTACGGAAGGGACTATTTCTGTGTTATAGGACAAGAAGCTGTGCTGTATTCCAGTACCGCTGTCCTTCCAGAACTGAAGATATGATTAACTACGAGGCGTTGTGTTTGTGGAGGGAGATGGTGCGTTGGTTAACAATACACGTGATAGCAAGAGTCCGGTGAAGGAACTTTCATAAAAGAAAGGAAACATCAAGAATATTAAAATGAATGCTATACAGACTGAATAACAAATCAAGCACATTTTCGAACGCCAGAAGACCTTTGTTCACTGTTGGTGCCTGCTACTTATCATTGCACCAACAGAGTATTCTTAATGTGTTTTCTGATTTTTATTCTGGCGATTTCCATGCTGTGGGCTCTAATAGTTTAGTAGCTATCTAAAAGCATGTTTTTCTCATAATATTTTTCCTTAATTGCTAAACATATCTATAAGATACTGCGTTTTCAGTTATTCAGATATGATAAGTAATGGAACAATAAGACAAAAAAGTGTATCAACTTATCTCGAAGTTCGACTGTCTCAGAAATCGTAAAAGGAATCATTTGTAGTGTTTGATTTTAGGCGACGTAAAGACTAAGTGGTTTTGTAGTTGATCTGCCACTATCTTTACATTTGTAAATAAATCACAAAAAGCAGTTAAATTACGTATGATTGCACAAGAAATTAGAGCATGTAACTTTTTAATTTTGCTCAAAAAAGATATACTTCAAAATCACATGTGGAAATTTTAATTAAGAACATAGCTTACTTGAAACAGAATATAATGCCGTTAACTTGTTACATAAGTTGATTGCAGTAATTAGGATGTCATATAGTTATTAACTACAGTAATGTAATAGAGGTCTTAAGTTCATTCCTTGAATCAATTATACTATGCTTTTTTTTTTTCCTACTGTTTAAGAAGTACACACTTCCTGATTACAATTTAGTAACTTGGTCTTTAAAACAAACACTATGTTAAAGCAAAAGGTATAATAAACAACAACTTTTTTGTAATATTACAGGAGTATCATGTACAAAAATTGTGTTTCTGTAATTTTCTTAAAGTCACAGCTTAGTAAGGATATAAAGTACTAGATACTTTTATGATAAAATAAGCTATTCAGATATTAATATATTTTAATTAAAGTACAAATAAATTATAAATAAATTACTTATAAATAATACAAATAAATTACACATAATTAACACTCGTAAGTAATTATTCACATAATTATGTTATTCAGACTTTATATTAAACATACTATTTTACAAGATGGTTTTGCAGTCCATTCTAAAGTTGGAACAAAGTAACAAAACAGCAAAACTAGTAAGCTACTAGCATTACCTTAGATTACTTTTTAAGGGTACTCACAGGTGAAGCATGGTCAAACTCTTTGATAAATTATTTTTAAACGTTAAAAAATGACTGAAAATGTCCTACATAAGTAGTAATAGTATTAGTTTTTTTTTAATGTAGTCTGCTTTCGGCATTGAAATTCATACATAGTTTATGCAATAATCATGTAGTCTTCATTTTAATGGTACTCATCCACGTTTCTCTGTTCCCTCTCGTGTTCAGTATGTCCTTGGAGAGTTCTTCATGCTTACCTGCACCACTCATCTACAAGGTACTTTTTTATTTTTTCCTTTTCTGAGCATATTCTGCACCTTCGTTATCCCAGTATCTGTTATATAATATTTTATTTCTGCACCCGACCTTTAAATTTATTTATGTTCAGATATTCCGGAAGTTTCTGTATCTTTGTTATCTTATATATTTGATACATTGTGTTCGTTAAATCTGATTTCTGTCTATAAGTTCTTATCCCTCTTGCACAGGTGCTCGTGCTAGTTCTGACTTCTGCTGACAAGTTGTTTGTTATAGTGTTACCTTCACCTCCATTTTTTCCTTCGTCTATCTCTCAAAGATTCAAACTTAGTGGCTCTTGTCGTACCATTATCTGCTCTCATTCATACTTCTATTTTAATTGGTACCTATTTTAATTGATGTTCATCTGTCTAAATTCGTGAAAAAACTTAGGTATCTTATTTTTGATTTCCAACTTTCGTTACTCCGACTTTTCTCATATGTCTGATGCATAGAGTAAGTTGTCCTATCAAACATCCTTCGTTTGTAATCGTCTTCATATCTCCTTTTCCTTATTTCCCAAACTTGCTTCATTGTGATTGATTGTTGTTGATTTGCTTCCACATTTAGATTTCTTGTAAACAGACACCCAAAGAATTTGAATTTATTGACCTCTTCTATTGTTTTTTGCTAGTCAATTCTATTTGATCGATTTATTTCTCTCTCTCCCTCTCTCTTCTGAATTCATTCCGCCCCCCCCCCCTCTCCATACTCAATCTTGCGTCTTTTGCTTCCATATACCGGGAAATAACTAGTGTCTCTTGCATCTTTTTCTCTTCTTTGCAAGTCACCGGCATGCTCTATGTCTCCTATGTTGATATACGTCTTTTAAGAATTTCTCAAGCTCTGCTATTAATGTAGTGAACAGTGCTTGGAAGAGTGGTCATCTTCGCTTAATCCTGACAAGTTTCCATGTTCCTTTATGTTTCTTGATAAATTTATTTGGTCCTGTTGATTATATATTTATTAATGTTGGTATCTGGCATATTTCCAGAGAATTTAGCTACCTATTGTTCGAACTCTACAAACAAGCGCGCATTTTCCCACCACTTTCTGCTACAGGATGAGTCAATACCTCTGTGAAACATTAGGAGGCGAGTTTAGAATCTCACAATGAGGGAAAAATGTATCAAACGACTCATGTTTTCTGACGCGTCCTCAGAAAGAAACAAACATCTAACAATTATGACACGATATTTTTAAATTATTCTGCAATGACCACAGAAGGTGGTCAAAGTGTCTGCTCTGAATCCGAATATACTCGTTACACCGGTAACAGTACTTGTTGGAATCCGGCAAAATTTCAGGTCCGTTTCGCATCTGGTCAAAAATATTCTCTTAGTCAGTTTGTGTATACAGGGGCGTTTAGTCTAGTCTCCCTGTAACACAAGATAACCTGTCAACAACAGAAGACACGTGATTTAAAGCTGCAACCAGTACACATAAACATAATCAAACATGGGTGCACAAATTGTAAACGACATATCAGAGAACAAAAAACGTCTCTCGTTGTGCAATCAATCATTCCGCCGAAGTTGTTGCTCATGTTCCTGACTGGGATTCTGGTAAAAATGTTCCATCCTCGGTCGTTTTTCTAAGACCACAGCTCTTTATGCAGTGCTTAGGCGTGAAATGCCTCTGTGATTTGCTACTTGGTCTTTCTCATGAGAGGGTGTTACATGTTCATTGAGAGATATGAATGTTTTTAAAAAAATCTGGTTTAAAATGCTGTTTTAATTAAATATTTATTAGTTTATTTATTTATTTATTTATTTATTTATTTGCATTGCTCCACACGAGCTGTCTTTGTCCAATTGTCCCCTAATCAGAAAATATGGAGAAAAAAAATCAAATGATCTGCAGAACATTTTTACATTATTCAAAATACGATATTTAATTTTATCTATTTTAAAGCTTTTGAAAGACGTTTGGGAAATTAAGTCTGCATCATATGAGGAATTTAGCATATAAAAATGATTAGAAATATCAACATAGTGATAGAATAGTCTCCGATAAAACGTTGAAAGATTTTACTTAAAAATTACAAGATTTAGTAATTTCACCTCTAGATATCCCTAATTCCTTCAGTTGATAACGTAGTCGAAACACAGGAAATATGAATTTTGTCCCAGCTCTTCTAATCTTGTGTGTTAAACCATCCGTCATGGACTAGGCTTTCAAACTCGGAGGATTTTCGAGGAAGCCGATGACAACTTTCTAACCTACCTTTGATTTGTTAATTTAACACTTCTAAAGTTATATAAAAACATTTTTTTCTACAGGTTCTCAGAATCTGCGATCAACGCATAATGGAAGTTAATCATTTCACAGAGAAGTTAAGGGTTTAACAGAAAAATACCCCAAGTTTCTTGAAGCTAAACTGAAAGAGGAAATTTTTATTGGCGAGCTATACAAGATGATGTTTTTGAAGAGTTATTAACAAGCAAGGGCTCTGTGCAGTAATGAGGGTTGAAAGCACAAAACACATTAACTATCTCCCATCTGGGTACTGTCAGTGATGAGCACGACAGTGCTCCTAGAGTAAATGGTCACCAAGCATGTTAAATGACTAGATTGGCAACTAATTAAAATGTCAGAAAAACTAAGCATTTTTTCAAAAGTTACTCCTGTAGTTAATTCTTCACACAGATTTGGTGAGGTTGAATTTTATAAATAGTTAAGAAAATATTTAAATTGTGTATTTTTAAATGTTTTATGTGAATGCTATTTCCGTAGAAAAAAAAAGGATGCGTGATAGGAATTTTTAATTCCATATCTGAATTGCACGTGCTAATTATTCAAAATCCCCTATTTTCATTGAATTTCAAAAAAGAAGTTAAACCTTGTTGTTCACTGTTCTTATGAGTTCAGAAATCAGACTGTAGTGCTTTTTAAGTTTTTTGTCTTTGGTAGCCATTATGTAAAAATAACGGTATACAATTTAAGATAAATGTCATCACTTTGCTGTCTGCATGCTGAGTGCAGTTACATTTCTAGTCTAAAAGAAAAATGGACGTATTGCATATTCTTCTTAATGAGCAAACATCTCTTCCAAACTCTCACAACTGGTTGCATTGAGCAGAATATAAAATATTTGACAGTTCTTTTTTACACAGATTGAGTGCTGTGTGATTGGGTACAACACGGAGGCTGTGCTACTGCGTTACATTCCTCTCAATATGAGAACAGGAAACTGTACACTTTACCACGTACCCGCAGCTCACCAAGACTACCAGTAATGTCAACACTACAAGGCTCCTTAGCGGAGTTCTACTCGGTTTTTACCGTGCACGCTGAGTAAAGCTGGAGGCAATCCTTGCGATTCTGACCATCACGTGCCGCTTGAACATACCGGTGAAACCGGACTGAGGCAGAATTTGGTACAGCCGGTTTTTGAAGTTCACGGGAATCCCTGCAACAAAACAGGTCAGTGTGTGAGCAGAATAAA
This sequence comes from Metallyticus violacea, assembly GCA_030762175.1. Classification (NCBI taxonomy): domain Eukaryota; kingdom Metazoa; phylum Arthropoda; class Insecta; order Mantodea; family Metallyticidae; genus Metallyticus; species Metallyticus violacea. Next base: position 1,160,765 of record CM060841.1, on the reverse strand, counting down.
CAATCGATGAACAGATGGTTTACATTTGCTTTTGTTTAAAATGGTTCATTGGAACGTTGCTGGCAAACAATGCTATTGGATTGGGTTTTTAGAGTCGGAGGAGGATATTTCGGTACTTTAGCCTTGTTCAAGAGATCAGCGTTTGTGCCTATGCCCCCAGTGGGGGCACTTTCGGAAGGAAGGAATAAGGTGAGATTTGCACCGGGTGATCAGTGCTAGACGGGGTTCCTAACAAATAGAACAATCCGACACTGGTTTAGACCCTTCCCTAAGGAATTCGAGCCCCTCAGTAGGAGCAGAAACATTTAGAAAGACGCAAGCCACCGTCACACGCACCAGCCTATTTAGCCTGAAACGTTTGGCCCTGTAACAGGACCAACAAAATGAAATGGAACACCGATAATGTCTTGGAAAGTAAATATTCATCTCAGCATTCGTGTAAAGAACAAATAACGCGAGTTCAGGATGGCCACCCTCAAGGGATTTGAACAGGGGACCTCGTAAATACTTATCGCCTGAGGCACTCCCTCTCAGTAACAATGCGGTGATTGGTTAAACTTCTTGATATAAAAGAAGAGGTCTTGACTCATCCTGTACTATGTAACAGAAAGTGGTGGGAAAATCACGCTTGTTTGTACATTTCAAAGCAGCCTTCGAACAATAGGTAACTAAATTCTGTGGAAATATACTAGATACGAATATAATGTGGCGGTTTGTACTGTAGCTATGATTTCCTCAAATATTCTCTCACGAATTGCGTCTTTTAGAGATGAAAAACAAAATGTGCAGAAGAAATTCAATCACATCTTTGTGAGCTCAAATTCACCGAAACACTTCTTTAACTTAGGAAGGGTTTGGAGGCAAAATATCGATGAAGATCTTCATAGTTCGAGAAGATTGTGGTCATGACTTTATCGTTTGAGAGTACCGTCTTGTGCGCGTGTGTGTTTTCTTTCTTTCTTCCGATAAGTTTTCGGTCTTGTGTTCGAAATGATAAATTTATGTTTCATCTATGTTTTAACCGACTGGTGAATAATTTGTTGATACTCTTGATAGGTATCGATGGCGACAGGCTTTTAAACGTCTCCGATTATTGATTATGATCCTTATTGAATGCTTTTTCTTGATCTGTTACAGACAATGCACACCTTTTAGGTAAGGTAGCAGCGATTGTATAGTTTTTTTTCACCTCCTCCTCCTCCTCCTCCTCCTCCTCCTCCTCCTCCTCCTTCTTCTTCTTCTTCTTCTTCTCCTTCTTCTTCTGTTCCTCAAATATCCTTAAAAAATACTATCAAAGTTGGAGCAATTGAACAGTAATTACTGCCCACCCCCACCGAAACCGCCAAGGTGGCCGAGGTCGTTAAGGCGCGGACTCATGAGCGGGAGGTCTGGGATTCGAATTCCGCCAGGACCATCCTCCCTGACTGGATTTTTTTTTTTTTCAGGTTTTCCTCGGTCATAACTGCCAAATTCCGGGGAGGTACCCTAAACTTAAACCTTGAACGTTTCCTTCTTTGATAAAAAAAAAAAAACTCCTTTCCCAATTTATCATTTTATCTCATGTATCATCAGTGTCCACCGCCTGTGGTGCCTCAGTAGTAAAAACGGGCATTAAACACTACTAAAAACACCGAAATTATATGTGTGTGTGTGTGTGTTTGTGTTTGTTTTGCAAATCTAAGCATAATATTATATGCATTGTAATTAGTAATATAAACATCATGTATATAGGATGTTAATGAACTACACCGAAATAAATGAGTTAGTTTGGTTTGTTTGTTTGTTTTTTTTTTTTTTTTGTTCCCCCCCATTTACGGACGCTCTTTAACAGCTCAGGTCTTTAGCGTCTCACTCTATTCTGGGCGTGAAACGGCCTACAAATTTTCTTTTTTCAGGCTTGAAGTTCTTTTTCATGCCGTAAATCTATGACACGGGATCTACGACTTTACTTCCCTTCCGAAGAAAGCCATACTTAAGGTTTTACGCCCGAAAAAATCCATCGATCCTGGCCGGGTTTGAACCCGCGGTCTTGGGTTTACGAGACAAGTGTGGTTGGCACTACACCGCAAGAACCGATAAATTTCAGAGTGCGCCAATTCATATAATTACAATCCTTGCTTACAAAAGGTAGAAATATGGGTAATTTTAATGAGTTGGGCTTATATTCAAATATTATCTAAATTTCTTAATAATTCTTTAGTATGCGTATCTCGGCACTTCATATTTAAAAAAAAAAAAAAAAAAAAAAAAAAAGGTAACGGCATGGCAAGAAGTGAATGGCATGCGGATAATAAGCTTTTGCCTTATGCATTACGTCAAACAAGCAGTTAAAGAGTAGGCGACATGTGCAGTTAAGTATGTGTAAGATAAATTTTTAGGCATCATGTTAGTAATAAGCTTATTAGCCATTGCATGTTGATTATACATTAGTTGTTGGGGAAAAGAATAAAACTTGAAAGCTTGAAGTAAATTTCATTTAAAATTATTTAGTTTGCGTATCGCAACACTTAATGTTAAATTAAATAAAAAATCATTCAACAGACAAGAATTTAACCTGCGTAACATTAGCCTTTACCTTATGCCACATAAGCAGTTAAAGATTTCCGTTTAGAGTAGGCAACATAATGCAAGAAGGCAGCTATATGTTCAGTGTTGCAATGTCAAATGATTAGCTCGAGATTTGAGGGATTGGCACTAAATCTTGAAAATGCTGATGATGGATTGCAGAAAATTGATATTTCTATGACCGCAAAATGGTTTTAAAAACATTCAAAATCAATTTTTATCCGGTTTGGCTTTAACACCGACTTATCAACATCTGATCCAAAAATGTTTAACACCATAAAACTGCGTTATGTTTAATTGTGGGCCATACATTGTCTATCTCAAATTGCTTATATGTGACATCTCTACACTCTGTGAAATTATTTCGGCGTAGTTCATTAATATTCTGTATATGTTTTCATATGATATAACTTTAACATGTGAATTGTACGTCGACAAAAGAGAACTTTCTGTGTTTTTTCTGCTTACGGTAGCTCGGAAACCCAAAGACGCCATAAAACTATACAAAACGGCGTGGTAAACCCGAGGGTCGAGTGTGATGTCACTTTTAAAAGGACTACCGTTGCAGGGTTAATAAACCAAAGAACTTTTAAATTCTTTAGAGTTTTGAGCCAGACAAGCGGTCTTACAGTTAGCCTTTAAACTAACCAATGTCAACAAGAGTTTTAAACTTTCAAATTATAACGAATGGCAGGTAAATTTAAACTGGCCATTAGTAAATGTGTATTTTGAACTTTCAAACCAAGGCGCAAGACGTGTGCTTGCTTAAGTGAACCTCTGTGACGTCGTCAAGCCAACGATTAAATTTAATTTATAAGGAGGCGTTTGTTCTACTGGGACATGCATTTTGAATTTCACATTATGCGGGGACACATAGGCTCATCTATAATTATTACACTCGGCGAGACGCTCTCATCTTTTACGTTTTACACGCGGCGAGACACACTCATTGTGAGATCTACACGGCGCGGCATTCAGTTCTTAGTTCAACACAAGTTTGACGTATTTGTCAAGTTCTAAACGCTGCAAGACTCAGTTCTAAAATTCTAACGCCGCGACACTAATGTTTAAGCCTTGCATTCTTCAGGGACGCGTTCATTCATTGTTAAAGTCTACGCGCTGCGACTCACGCCTTTCTAAGTTCTACAGGCGTCGAGCTGTATGCTAAGGCATCCATAATAAATTCAATTTCAGACGCGTTTTCAAATTCCGTGGAAGTCACGGCAGCTAAATTTATATTCGATGAAGATAAACTCCGTCACACCAGAGAAGGTGAAAGATCTTGAACATAATAAACAAATATATTATGTCTCATCGCGTTCCCTCTCCCAGTCCTGTTGAGTACGAATCAACAAATACCAACGTGAGGTCCGTACCTCAACCGCTTCACATTGGTAGTAAAATATTTCAACAATAAATTTGTAGAATTAATCGATTTGTTTCTGCAGTTTGATGATCAACTTAGATACATCAATTAATAAACATCATATTTAACGTAATACATTTTTTGTTTCACACGTTAAGGAAGTTGAGTGTATAAAGACAACATAAAGTTGTACTGTAAAACAGCGAATCGTGACTTAAATGGAAGGAACCATAAACCCATTTTTTTAAATTAATAAAGAAAGAAGATAAGAACAAGATTATAAAATAAAACTAATAATGGAATTGCACAATTAATAATTTTATTGGTCCTAAAAATACGTACACTCTGTAATCTTGACCTTTAAAGTTTCACTACTGGGTCATCGCAGGCGGTGGACTAATGATAAATGAGATGAAATTATAAACTGAGAAAGAATTTTTTATTAAAGGAACAAGTTAGTGTGTCTCCTCAGCATTTACCATATATAAGAACTGAGGTAAACCTGGAAGAAACCCAGTCAGAGGGGACAGGTCCTCCCAGGTCTCCCGCTCACGAATCTGTGCCTTAACGACCTTGGCCATCCGAGTTGGTCTCTTTAAAAGTACGTTCAATGTGTTAATAAACTAAATGAATTTTTGGTCAGGAACTACTTTTTTCCACATTACTGAAAGTTTAATTACAAAGTTGTTTTATACATGTGAATAGCATGCTTACAACTGTTCCCAACACAGTCATTTCTTTTTAAAGTGTCTAAGCTTTTCGTCTACAAGCTAGCACCCAAAAAATACTTGTTCTTTCTTGGGGGGGGGGGAGCATATTTATAGAGAGCACCAAAAATGTTATACTCAGTTTAGCAGACGCTATCTCTTTAAAAATCGTTTGATCAAACAATTACGGTAGCTATGTTTAGTATGATTTTCTCTCAAAAGATGCAATTACTCATTTGTATGTTAGCATCACCACATGACCAGTAGAACAACAAAACTAAAGACAATGGAAGCCTGATTTTTCATAGAAAACCAGCTACACTGGTAGAATTTGAAATGGCCTGACGAGCAATCAAACTGGACACTGTCGATAGTTCTCCATAATCAGAAGTGTTTGGATTCACTTTGGGCAACTATTGTTACATGTATCATCCATCAATATGTGTGTAATTTCGGAATTACAACTCTTATATCCTTTTGTTAAAGCGTGTATATGTTTCATGGTACATTCTGTTTGAGGGCAATCTCAAATGTTCACGACCTTGACCGTGGTTGGCCCTGAATTGGTAAGATCTTGAGCTCTCAATGTTGATACATCTATCTTATGAATTCACTTGAAATATCAAATAAACGGACGTGCTATGGATATTCAATATAAAACAAAATTGAGCATAATGTTCTTTTTTAAAACATGGTTTAATGCATGGACGGTTTTCCCTTTCATGTTAACGATTAAAAAGTAAGATGCTTAATTTTAACATGGTCATAGTAGCCTTGAAGGCGACGTACTTGAAAGAGCAACAACAGATAATGCATTGAACAAGAGAGTTTCTCGTATATACCTCTTGTATATTAACCCTTAATTACTATGGAGGGCCTGCGAATCCTCTTTTTTTTTTTTTTTGTAATGTTTTATAATATTTTCTCTTATATCATTTACTTTACTATTATATATTTGCGGGGATCTACAGTTGCTAATGAGATACACTTCATGAAAACATTAAATTATATAATTCATTTATTCAATGAGAACGCAAACAATAACAAAATCGCACTATTTCTACACTTTTTGTTCATAGCATATAATTATTAAGTACATTTCTAATATTTTTGAATCCTCAAATACTCGTTGAAATAAGTTTTCAAAGTATACAGTCTTAGTTTGCAGATATGCTTCAAAATAGCAGCAGTAATTGTATTAAAGTGTTACTCACGTAAAGAAAAGTACTTAACCTTCTAGAATATTGCCGTTTATTACACATTGGAAAGTAATACACAAACGTTTTAGTTGCCAGAAGGAACATGACCCATTTCCTGAAAGCACAGCACTACGGATTTAGTTTCTACGTTCTTGTAAGCACTTCACGCACATCGCTGACAAGGATGTCTTGTTTTCCTCTTCAGCCGCGGAGGGCAGAAAGTGCAAGTTTTTTTTTTCTTTTTTTCTTTTCTCAAAATATTCTTCTTGTTGGATTTGAAAGCTATCTTCTACTTGCAGGAAACCCTCAGCTCTGGCAGTGTAAAGTCTACGTTGCTATGGGTCCCAGAGTTTTCATGAAATCTCGTCATAGCTTGAATTTCTTTTTCCTTCTCTGCTGCAGAAACATTCCATTGTCCGATCATCCACCGCTTCACATGTTCATTTTCATCTGCTTCCTCTTCTGAGGATGTGCTATAGTCGCTTACTATTTCGAAGTCAGAAACATTACTGTCGATAAACTCTTCAGCAATTCGTTGTAATTTTTCTTCAAAATTAGCATCTGTGAAACGTAATATCCTCGTCTAGAAGTTCCAACCTTTTCTGACATGTTTAAATGTAAACTGTAAATCACAGTGAAAGGCAGTACTTTCGTGCAGTGCAGGAGTAGGCGAATAAAAAGACAAACGCAACTACTATGGTATGTCTGCGTGACAGCTCGCCGCCAGCAATAATGAAACAAGGCTAACAATGTACGATCTTGACAATGTGTAACTAGCGCATAATGTGGAAGAGTCCACTTCGTGCTTGAGGGTTGAGAGATATAAAGAGAAAAGAAGAACTCGAGAGGTCTTGGAGACGGTCCATAGTACATTCAGGGACAAAAAAAAAGTATATTTGCTTGTATATTGTAATATATTTGCTTGTCATAACATATTATGGTAGGCATTTGTTGTCATGGAAATATGTAGGCTATGTTGAATGTATTTTGTTTTATAAACAAGCCATTGTAGCTGAATATTGTAATTATGTGTATAAAGTCTCGGATACAGAGAATTTTGTGCTTTATTATGGTTATTATTTTATTTTTACATATTGTAAATGTAAATAGGGTTGTCACATTTCACCTTAAAAAATTGGACCTGAAGGTGTGGTTAGAGCTGTAGTTCTAAATGATGATGGACGCAGTGTGCGTTATTGCAAATTAATGAATATGGCTAGAAGCACAGTCCATGATGCCTTAAAACGGTTAAGAGAGACCCTGGAATACACCAGAAGACCAAAATTGGGTCGTCCGAGAGCTACAAGTCAAAATGAAGACAGTACATAGCGTTGACGTTTCTTAGGGAGCACAATTTTGTTTGGTAGCTACGGCTGTAGCCTAGCAATACATGTATGGACGCCCCACTTTGACAACAAGAATAGAAGAAGGTTAAAAACAAGTGAACTGATATCAAGTATACCTGCAACTGGTCCCAGTTTGCTCAGAATGCACCGAGTCCAGCAATTGCTTTTTGCAAATGATCATAGGGGTTGGAGTAGAGCTGTGTTCTGTTCACAAACGAGTCCTGTTTCAATCCGCTCTCACCTGATGAACGTGAGAGAGCTTGGAGAAGGCGGGAATTACGATTTGCACAATGCTGCATTTCCGAAAAGTTACCTTTTGGGGGTGGTGGAGTGATGGTTGGGCAGGAGTGTATATGGATTCACATACTGAGTTAATTTTAGTAGAAAATGGAAGTCTAATAGCTGATAAGTACAATAAATAAATGTTTGTCTAATCATATTGTACCTTTGGCCCATTTACAACACATAATTTTCTTTTATTGCACGACAATGCACTCCAAATATTGCTCACGTTGTCAGGGAGTATCTCCAAGAAGTGGAAATCCATGTTTTACCATGGCCAGCAAGGAATCCCTTGAACACGTGTGGGACGGTGTGTTAAGATAAGATTGACGCTTACCGCCACGGGTGGCCGAAGTCGTTAAAGTGCAGACTTGTGAGCGGGAGATCTGGAGTTCGAATCCCGCCAGGACCGTCCTTCCTAACTGAGGTTTATCCAGGTTTTCCTCACTCCTCATAACTGGCAAATGCCGGGGAGGTACCCTAAACTTAGGCCTGGAACGTTTCCTTCCTTAAAAAAAAAATCCTTTCCCAATATATCATTTCATTTCATGTTCCATCAGTGTTCATCGCCTGTGGTGCCTCAGTAGTAGAAACTGGCGTTAAGTTAAACACTACTCATATATATATATATGACTTGTCTAGCTTCTTGCCATTGAAGAACTCGCAGTAGTTCGAAGTATAGCAGTTTCAAGTGTGACTCTTTCTCTGTGTTTTATCTTTATCTACTTTTATTTTAGTGTTAATTTGTTACATTGTTAATAGTGTTTCTTTATTTTTATGTTTCATTAATATTATATATATATATATATATATATATATATATATACTACCGCTGCCAGGAACTTTACAGGAGTTGGGGTGAGCGTTTCTTGAAGAATGGGAGCATATTCCTCAAGAAGTCATAACTATCCTGCCAAGACGTACACATACAGTCATTCAAGTCCGCTATTATCTTGTTTCAAGGACAGAACAATATACTCAGAGTTAAAACTCAACTTTTCATTGTTTTACATCCTTCGTAACCAGAAGTTTTTGTTTCTATTGTTGTAATTTACGGTGCTTAATAAAACAATCTTTTGTTTAAATGGGTATTCTTTCATTTTAAAGTAATTAAGAACAAAATATAAGAATTAAGGACAAAATATAATCAAACATAAAAGTGTCCGGTGTTTTTTTTTTCTTTGCCCCTCTTACTTAAGGGTTAATAAAACATTTGCTACTATAAAAAGTGCACTTTTAAAAATGCCAGTTTTGCCTTTTTTCAACTGCTTAAATTCTTTACTTTTCAAATGATGCCATAAAATCGTTCGAGTCTGCCTTGGGTTGAAAGGTATTAAATATGAATCTTTTAATAGCACTCTCATTACATATTTTTTTCTAATTTCTTTAATGATGCTTTCTTCACCCAACTTTATTCCAATTCCTCCACTCCTCATTTTATTTCCGATTTTTAATCCAGCTCATACAATATTCCAGTCTTGCGACCTTACAAATTGCGTGTTACATAATATTATACACGTCTTGAAAACGTTTATAGTTAATTTAATGTCATCTCTTTAAAATAAAAAAGTCACCTGTGGTGCCTCAGTAATAAAAACGGGCGTTAAACATTACTCAATCAATTTTTTTTTAAAAAAATATTTTACTATAGTCGATCGATGTTAGAAGTTAAGGTTTATATAAAAATAAGCGGATTTTAGAGAAATCATGTCGCTCGTGTTTGCAGTTCTAATGTATGACTGAAAGGTAACGAGATCGTTGCTGCTTAATGCAACAAAACGTACTTAACTCACTGTGGCAAACAGACATTCTCTTTTCCTTTTCTCTCTCCCTCCCTCTCGACTGTACTCGATACAATGAACTTGACCCCCATTTGTCCGTTGTAAGCTTAGACTAAACTGAAACGGTAGTCAATATTCTTACGTAGAAGGGCTTTTAGAACTTCACTTTGTCTTTTGCAAAATTCTCTATCAAATCACCTGTAAACCTTAAGTTTAGACACCATCAGTGCAATATGCGTTGCTGTAGCCATTATAGAATATTCTGAAGCAATTAAAACAATTGAATCCTTCAATGTGAAAAGAAACTAATCCAAAATGCAATTTTCATTTTTTATCTTAGAAACCATTTCAAAGGCCAAACTATGTTAAAAAGAACCAAGTCTGACTTCCCCAACATACACAATGTTAAAACGCTGACTTGATTCCCTTTAACGCAGCACTGTTTTAAGTTGACAGTACCTAGAGGGCTGTTCTCTTCTAATTATTTTGTTTTCATACGTCATTTGTTTCACTGCAATGTGTTCTAGATGCAGAAGATTTTAATGGAATAACAAAATATAATGGGGAATAATTCCGAAAAGTATCAAAGAAATATTATTAACAATTGCAGAATTTCTGGAGAGCAGTTCATCAATCATAGTGGTAAACATATTGAACAACAGGTGAAAATTGTAAATGTCGAATGCGTTGTTTTCAAAATATACCTGAAGATAACAGACATAAGACTCTCGCATCATTTCAAAATTGAAGATAAAAACCAATAAGACATTTTGATTAAGATGAAACTAGTTAAGCAATGCAGACCAAGACATTCCAAAGAAGAAACAGCAAAAAAACTCGTATGTACTTGCAGGAAGGGAGAAGAGCAAAGTGTGCAACAAAGTTTTCCTGAGTCTTCATACAGAAACCAAGAAAGGAAATTTCCGGCTGAGCTCCTTGTTGCTTAAGGGGATTTACCTAAAGATATGAGGGGTAAACATCCTAATGTCAGTAAAACATCTGAAAATACTGTGACATTAGTGAGAGAGCATATTGATAGTGTTCAACTGACGAAAACTCGCTACTGTGGAAAAGAAATTCCCTATTTACATGCTGTTTAAACATTACATGCATACATAATGTGTTGTATGAAAATCCGGATACCAATGTAAAATATTAAATGTTCCCAAAGTTCCACCAAGAAAATTATAATTATCGTTTTGGCATCCACAAATCGACGTATGCAGCACATGTGAGGAACTGAAAGCACCGCACCTGAAGCGATCTGCTGCAACTGGGCTCAATGTAAGAGAAGGAAGATGATGCTGTTTGACTAAATGCAAAACCTGCCTTTGCCATACATTCTTGTACAAGAGATTTTAATTTAAATCAATTTTGGATAAATTGCTTTTGTGTATGATCTGAAAATTCAGTCAGCTGTTTTATATGTTTATAAGTGAAGTAGCATCATAAGTCAATGGTTTCTGATGTTAAAAGGCTGCATTTATTTTCTGACGTATGCCCAGGTCAGACCCGAAACCTCATACAAATAGGAATGTGCCTTGGCCTTGTTGAAAGCGACTCACCTCTTTCCTACCATACGATCGTATGTTTCGTGTTTTTGAGAAGAATCTCAAACAGGTAGATAGAATATATATCATTAACAATTATGCAGAAATTCTGGACAATTCAACACGAAATGTCCAAATAAAAGTTGTCACCTCTGATGATGTTCTAGATTTTACTAGCTGGTAACCTATTAAGTATAAGAGGGCTGTGATGAAACAAAGGTTAGTTTGAACCTATTTCTATGCTAACAAGCCAGGCATACCATATGAATAGCAATGTACAACACACTTTTTCTCTTGCACACAAGCGTCTACCTGTTGTGAATATGTACCATATTCTGGTAAAGTGCCTATTAATGTTCTAAAATTCCTGACCTAGTGCGTGTGTCACACACTTCGGATTCAAAAGAGTTTTATGATGAAATATTGGCTTGGACTAAAGAGTAACTCAGGTGCCCCTTTCCAAGCAGGAAAACAAAACTCCTTATAATAGACAACAAACTTATAACTATTATTTGTGATTTTGTTAGGCACTTGTCTTTCTAAACCAATATGTCTAGCAAAGTATATTTGTGTGAAGCGTTCAGTTTTCAATAAGTTCATGATACAAACTTACCATTAACATTAACTTTGCTTCCCCTATTATTTAATACGGGGATAAAAGGAACCAAGTCAAGTTTTATAATTTTGTTATAAATCGGAGACATAGATGTTTTCAATATGTCGGGCAGTTTAATAGGCCCCACAAAGAATACCTTGTTTGAAAGAGTACACACATAATGGCTATGTCTTTCCGTTCCCCTGTAAATTTTTAATTAGTTTCCTTTAACTTTGGAGGTTTCAATTAGCTACAAAGTAGACTGACAAAAAGATTTCAAAACAGCTTTACAAATCACATATGAAAGTGATGTCAAAATATGCTAGAGTTGTGGTAAAATTGAATATGACATAAACGATTTAACTATTATGAGCATTTTAGCAGTACATTATGCTAGTGGTTTCATTGTGTAAGGAAGAAATATTTCGAACACAACAATGTACATATTACCAGCAATATCCCAGGATCCAATTCTGCTACTAACGTAAGCGAAGTTCCTAAGAGAAACCGAATTTCTTTCCTCCCCATTAATAAGCTAAAGCGAGAGGTATTTCTGTATTTATACATTGTTAACACTAATTACAATATGCTCTCCTATTATACAGGGCTTTAATTTCAGAACTAATCAATAAGTAACTATTTAAAATAAATTTAATTTGAACAAAAACATGTAAAGTTGAATATTGAGCCAGAAGTTTAGGTTTCACAGTCCTCCCACTTGAAATTTCAAATGACCTCTCTCTTTTATAATACTAAGTTTTAAAGAATTCAATTGTTATAAAATATTTTGTTATCTATCATTGCTTGGCAACTTGGATTGTTGTTCGAATTTGGGAAAAATACAAAAATAAATCATCTGTAGGATGAAGACACGACTATAATTTGGATAATATTACACTAATTATCTTTATTGAATCAATTGATTAATCAGCGATTATTCCGTTATTTTTATAATTCTTACACCGTTTATATTTATTTAATATTTTCATAATATATACAACCAAATAGCAAAATAACATATTTGAAAAGTATAATCTGATCCTTCTGTTAGGCTTCAAGTTCCACAAAATCCCAAAAGAGAGTAGTCATAATCAACTGGACGAAACAAGGCTAACCTACACAGTAACGAAAATGCCATTAAAGACACCTCTTCCTGACAGTGGTTTGAAAAATACTACTACGCTTGCGCAAGGCAGACTGAGCCTTCCATCCTATTATTGGTGGTCAGCTATATGTACAGTATAGGAAACATTTCAGTTCATCAATAAAAATTAACACATAAGAGCCAACACTAATTAGGCTCAGTCTTACAGTTTTAATGAGCGCTTCGCCCTTGCTTACCTTACCACCAGTCCTGTAACTTTCAGGAAGGTTAAGGAATAACCACTAAGCACTTTTCTTGATCCCCAATACTTTGCTTTTTCTAGCTTGTTGCCTCGGTATATCAATACTTGGTTGAACAAGCACAAGCATGTCAAAATCAGGAGAATACTTGTCGTTACACTCCATGTGTGGTGGAACACCATTATGAAAGGACCCTACCTATATCAACATATCCCTGACGCTTCCGGAAACGCTTGTCATTCAGACGACTTGATAAGATTGGACGTTCCGCCCACTCCATTATTGAAAGTTTACTCGCTTTATGGTGTGTGATTCTGCACAGCCCAAGTAAACAACTGTGTCTGGGTGTGACATACTTTTGGCTCAACCAGCGTCACGCCGTTGGCAGCAAACAAAGATTCCGCTTATTGAAATGTATTTCAACTATTGGATTAATCAAAATATGCCTAAACAGAACACGCTCATGTCCAAATATAGCGACGGTTATTATGCTCCAAAATATTGACCGCCAAAGGTGGTCGAGGTCGTTAAGGCGCGGATTTGTGAGCTGGAGGTCTGGGGTTCGACTCCCGCTGGGGCCGCCCTCCCTGACTGAGGTTTTTTCCAGTCCTTATAAATGGCAAATGTCTGGATGGTACCTAAACTAGGCCTGGAACGTTTCCTTCTTTAAAGAAAAAGCCTATCCCAATATATCATTTCATCTCATGTATCATCAGTGTCCACCGTCTCAGTAGCAAAAACGGGCGTTAAACACTATTTTAAAAAATCAGTCTTGGTCTATAACATCAAAAAAAAAAAAAAAATTAAGTTTGCCAGCGCAAAATAGAACGGCAAATACTCCACCTGACACTGAAAGACAGGACTAACAATTGTGTCCTGCAGCCGAAAATAAGGCTACCTTTATTAAATTAATAACTTGAGGGTGCAGAGTTATATTTATAAAAGCATATGATTTGATAAGGATATTTATTGTGTATATGTATAAATGAAATAATGTAGAGATAGGTTTAACAAGAATTGATATAATTTAAGACTAGTACTTTGTATGTAATGTGGCAAGTAATTGTAATGTACAAAAGGCATTGTATACATTGGCTGGTATGAGAAAGAGACAGAGATATTCCCTGAACCTTACTGAGGCCTCGTCCACTGACCGCTCCTTAGACAATGCAGAGAAAAGGGGTAAAAGATTTCTTTTGTCAGGTAACGAAACTTCTGCCCAGGGAATACTTAGAAAGTTCGCAGTAAGAGAAACACGTAGCCGTAACGGGACAGTATTTGAACAAAATAAGATATAGCAATAATTTAAAAGGGAATGAGAATGTCAGAACGGAGACGAAAATGTTTTATTACAGGCAAGCCGGGGGTACAAGGTATTATGCCGCCTATTTCAAGAGTAAGTATGCTAAAATAAATGCGTGCGTTATCTCTGGGAACATTTGGCAATCTATAACTAAGGGAGGCAAAAGATGTTACTTTTAGAAATCAAACATGTAGTAAGGAAAGTGCCGAAATTTATGACAGGCTGTTCTTGGAAAATTCAGGCTTGTGGCAAGATATTGTAGGTCAGATGGGGAAAATAATTTGAGCCAATGAGCATCGAATTAAAATCAACGAATGAGAAGAATGTAGCGATACAATAAATACTTTAAGATAGCCATTGGTGAACATATAACTCGGGAATAGGATAATAAACGAGGGAATTTAATTTAGCGAGAGGCGTGGCAATGTTGTAGAAAACTGGAGTACAGGATCAGAAGTTGTTCAGTCTAAGTCATTCTAAAGGCAGTCTAAGGCATTCTAAGTCATTTTAGGTCACTCGGAGTAATTCTAAGCTTTCTAGGTTATTCTTGATTACCATTCTGGACTGTTTTATTCGTGAGCTTTGGGTAGTTAGGAGTTAACAGTGAGAGATTTCAGCAGTGAGTAGTCAGAGATAGTCCTGAGAAGAATAATTAGCTAGCAGAGAGTAGTGAGATCAGCGAAGAGTAGTCAGAAGTAACCCCCAATATTTTTATATGTGAATAAAATATTTGGAATGAGTCAACCTGGTGTATCTTTTGGACAGTACATTTCTCGTTCCCGTGGATCTAAACTGATCCACGAAACACTCCAGTGGACCCTGAGACCGAACCCAACCGAATTGGAGCAGAAGAGCTACAGCGAGCAGCCGGGAAAATTACGAAACCACGACCAGCAGTCAACATAAACCCCTACACCATACACACCCAGTGGAAATGCACTCCCCCTAAATAACCCTGCTCCATATTGGCTCCCAACGTGAGGCTATCATAATTAATTACGCCTCATCATTAAAAGTGCTCCAGTCCTAAGATCGACATGGCAGACATTGTGACATAACGGTGTTATTCGCTGCGTATGTTTCAAGTCGTATGTTCTAAAGTCATTGTTGTTGTAACGAACCAGATGTGGCGTAAGAGACCCTACCTAGCTTAATAATAAAGTTTTGTTTTTCACGTTCTTTAGTAACAAATTGAGGGGTAATTTTATTTTGGCAACAGAAGTTAATAATTTAAGTTTCTTCGATACTTTTTTCTTTTCTTCTCTCTCTCTTTCTTTTCTTTTCTTCTTCTTCTTCTTCTTCTTCTTCTTCTTCTTCTTCTTCTTCTTCTTCTTTTTCCCTTCCGTTCCCTGTAAAATCGTTTCAAAAGAAAAAGAAAGCAAACATTATTCAAGTTAGAGTAAGATATAAACCATAACTACATGATTAACGCTAACCAACGGGAACAGATGGCGGCACATCCTCTGTCCTCAAGCTTCCACACTCCCCTCACTCTTAACACCGTTAAAGAGAACGCTTCTGCTTCATGTTGCGCAAGGGCAGAACCTCATTTTGCTTATTTGACCTTTCCCAACCGCTATTTCCTATTCTTAGCTGACTCAACGCTATAATTCAATTCCCAACATATTGTTAAACCCCGTTGCCACATTATTCTAAAATGTGGAGGACGCGTCATCAGAATGGGATATTTACGATGGTCTCATAGGACAATCGTGTGGAATCCTAGAATTGGACGACGTAGCGTGGGAAGACCAAGACCAAGAAGGTTGAGCAGATTCCTTCAGAAAGACAGAAGGAGAACGTTGGGCGAGAAGAGCTAAAGATAGAGATGGAAGCAATTGGAAAGACAGTTAAATCACTATATGCATTGTAATATTTAAATGCATATGCATTTACGTTAATAAGTAACCAGCTAGGCAAATGTGTTATGATACAACAATCAAGCATGTCAAGCTTGCAACCGAATCTGAGCTATCCTCTGTTTTAGCAGGAGGCCTTTTGCCCTTATGGGGCTCCTTTAAGGCTTCATGGTGAACTATGCATCAATTGCGCATTGCCCTCAAGGTAAAGAGATAATGAGAATGCTGAATCGAGGAGTTCATCTGCTGCACGATAATGCACATCCACACGACTGCTGTGAACACACACAGATGAAGCATACACCGTACAGCCTATACCTTGCCTCCAGCAATATTACCTATTTTCAAAACTCAAAGCTTATGAGATTCGCGAATATTTTTTAGATTACGTTGAAAAAACAAACCTGTATTTTTATTCTATCACCTACCCAGCGTAATCAGGCAGGAAACTTATGAACCGCACCTCGTACAGAGAAGGTATCGAAAAATTAGTGAGTGCTACGATATCGAAAATAAGGACAAGCAAGCCTTTCCATTGGTTGATTCAGAGAAGAGACAATCTGGAATTGAAAATAATGAACATGGATGGCGACCAATGAGCTGTTGAAGATAATTGCTACTGACATGGAAGTGATAGTCTGAGAAGCCGAACGAAAGAGATGGGAAGGAACAGGGAGAACATACAAGAAGAGTTTAATCAATGAGGACGTTACAACACTCAAAATCGTGGAACAGAAGAATAGAACAATCCCTTCAACTGTTAATAATTGTTGGTGAGGTACTACAGCATAAACATTCAGTAACGTGACAATATAATGATAAGAAGGCAGAAAAAACAATGTTAATAATGGCTAGACCGAGTTTTGTTATAATCTAAAACAAATTTCATGCCATCCCAAACTATTGCACTTTACCATTCCACAGTAATCCTAAACCTGGCGTCTGGGCAGAAGATTGCCAAAGATGCTAACGGCACATTCTAGGCGACGGAATGTGACCTTGTTTTCCATGCGTGGAGGACTCTGCACACCTCTACAACTCTCATTCGCAGAAAATACAAGTAGATCAATTACATGTTAGCAGCAATGCAACTTGTGGCATTTTATATGAGCTTGATGTAAGTCCTGTTTGAGATGTAGAAAAAGATTTCCTGTTAAACCTCATTGGGGTAAACCTATTATAAAGCTTTGTGGTGCACAGATCTCTGGCTAACATACATTGCTAGCCATTAAAATTGCAACCCATAACAGGCACGCTAAGCCAACCTCACATTTTCTCAGAAGGAACCAATATGACAACAATACTAAATATCTGAATTCGATCAAGAGAAAGTTGTGGCACACTTAGCGTGGGGGATGTTATTCCCAGGAATTGGTACTCGTGTTTATTGAAATGCCTGCATGGCGAAACGAGTACAAGACCAGTGGATCAAGGTGGGACAAACACATAGACGTAAAGCAGGGACGGCCCGTCAATAAGGACGATATGCCTTCCCCCAAAGAAAATTTTATAATTATTTACCATTTTCTCTTCTACTGGTCAGCTTTTAAAACAAAACAGTAATGTATAGCCCATTACTTCTTAATTGTACCTTATAAAATGAGCGAATTTCATCTACTGTAGTAGCAGCATTCATGCCCTCCGTTAGCGAGGGAAGCTCATGGATCAGCCTGAAAAAGTTTACGCTTTAAACTTATACCTTCATGGGCTAGTAAAGATTTGCTTCCTCCCAAGTAAGTTAGCCTTTCTCCTGATTATTTATCTGTTCTCTTGGGCCAGCAGGAAGACTGTCGGTATTCAGTATTTTCTTAGGAACCAGATGTTGAAAGATTACGGACACTACGCATAATTAACTGGGGGTTGTTTTCGCATTTTGTTTGAAATTGGGTGACTTCTTCACTATTTGTCAATGAAAAGTTGACTTTCGGAGTGTTAACTGTTAATTTATAAAAAAGCGTAAACCGGAAGCTATAGCAACTTATTCAACAAGAAAATTGAGTTTTTTTTTATTTTATTTATTTACGGACGCTCTTCAACATCTCAGGTCATCAGCGTTCTATTCTATTCAGGGCGCGAAACGGCCCACAATTTGTTCAGAGGCCTCTTTTTTCAGATTTGAGGTTCTTTTTCGTGTCGTAAACGTACGACACGGGACCCAAGACTTTACTTCCCTTCGGAAGGAAGTCATATTTTGGATTTTTACGCCCGAAAAAGCCCGCCGGTCCTGGTAGGTTTAGGAGGCAAGCTAGTGGGGTTACCACTACACCTCCAGGACCAACATTTTTGTGGTTTGAAAAAACGTCGGCTGAGAGCGTGTGAAGTGAGAAACGTAAGAATAAATTTCGCTTCTGTACAGGCCGACGAAACGACAGACATTACATGCATTTTTTTTTATTTGTTTTATTTACGGACGCTCTTTAACATTTCAGGTCATCAGCGTCCCATTCAAATCAGAGCGTGAAACGGTCGACAAATTTTGCTCAGAGGTCTCTTCTTTCAGGCTTCAGGTTCTTTTTCGTGCCGTAAATGTACGACACGGGACCCATGGCTTTACTTCCCTTCCGAAGGAAGCCATACTTAGGATTTTTACGCCCCGAAAAAATCCATCGGTCCTGGCCGGGATCGGTTTCATGCATGTTGTGATATTACGATACAAACCGACTGAAAGATTCATAAATGCATTGATGTTTCTGAAGTGACTGCTGAAGGATTAAGGCACACTCTAACAGTAGAACTAGAAGAGTTTCGTATCAACCTGAAGTTTATAGCATAAACGTACGATGTCGGGCAAGAATACAAGTCGTCCCCCACGCCCCTGACATACGTGAAGGATCCCACCGAACGAGAAGACATTGCCTGCTGATCTAAGTATCAAGTTTTACCGGAGGTAATGTTAAACCCTATGCTCAATAGAGCCTTACCTCGTAGTATATTTAGACACTAAAATTAGAAAAATGTTAAAAGGCAGCTGTGCCTATGTTTATATATAATTCAGAGCGATTTTGAAAACTGGGAAGTGCCGGTGTAGCACGTGTTTAAAGACAGGATATGAGTCCTACACTAACACCCTACTAAAATTATTATTTCAATATTATGCAGCTTGCTCAATAGCTTTTAAAGTACACTGATATATACTTCGTACAATATTTACTGTCCTAACACATAAAACAAAAAAGTTTTTTCTACATAATCACCATGCACTTAAAGACTCTTGTGATTTGGTATAGAAATAACTTTCTTAAAAAAAAAAAAAAGTTTTATATTTTGATTACACAAGAATTCCTTCACTGTTGCAATAACATAAAAGTTTCTCCCCCGGATGCTTCATTTCAAATTTGGAAATAAATAAAAATAATTTTGAGATAGAACGAGTAAGGTGGTGAAACTGTTTTCAATTTGAAACTAGCATCAAGACAACTTATTCATGCCCGCATTGGGGCTTTGTCTTATTATTATTATTATTATTATTATTATTATTATTATTATTATTATTATTATTATTATTATTCATGCGCGCATTGGGCTTTGTCTTCTTCTTCTTCTTCTTCTTCTTATTATTATTATTATTATTATTATTTGTAATTTAATAATAAATTATTTCAATGCGACGATTTCCTAATATTTTCTCTTTAGCTTAATAAGTAGTGATGTGAAATATGCACTTGACAATGTGAAATCATTCAGCACTCAAAACTATAGTAACCATAATCTTGCCTACAGGAACATGTGAGATCCTTGATGTTGCCATTTCTTGCTTTGAAGTTTAAATTCAGAAAGGAAGTGCAACCGTAACAAAAAAAAGATTAAAGAGGACCAGAGTGGTTCGTTACTCTCTCGGGTACCCAACTTGATTATCGCGCCAATCATAACATTCGTCAGTTATTTCTTTGCTGATAGTTAATTGAAGAGCTTCATTAGGTTAACATTGTGTTCTTCCTGCACAACAACGGCCCGAGCCTGTTCTTTAGTACTTAGTCATTCCCAAACACGTTAACCATATTATCATCAGTTAATGTTGGTGTAGCATATATTTAATAACATGAAGATTTTATATTTATTATTATTATTATTATTATTATTGTTATTATTACTATTTGCTCCCAATTCTTGAAATCTTCTCAGAACTTCCATTTTTTCTAATATAACTCTAAAGAATGCTAAAGTCTCAACAATCACAGTAAAACTGGCCAATCTACGAACATGGAGCAAACACACATGACAAACTTCCAAGTTAGAAGCAACTCAACAACACTAAAATACGTAACAGAATTATGTCTACTTAAGACAAATAGTTGCATTCCAGTATCACAGGAGCAAAGAAATCAAAAGAAGAATTTCCTCTAGCATGGAGAGCATTCTGGTCATTGAAATGCATACTGATGGACAATACTTTGAGCCGAAAACTGAGGTTGGACGTGCTGGACTCATGCTATTCCCAACCCAACATTATTATATGGATGCCAAACTTGGAGCCTAACAGAAGTGGAAAAGAATAATATCAGCATGTGCCAACGTAAAATAGAGCGGAAAGTACTAGGGATATCCTTCATGGATGACATATCATCTGTGGAATTAAGAAAGATATCGGGACTAAGCGACGTGGCTCAAGTGGAAAGGTGGCGGACATGAAGCAAGTCTACGAAGTAGCAGATGGGGACATACAGCTACCACATGGGATCTACGTAACCGAGAACGAGGTGGGCAGACTCCAGGAAAGCAGCCGGAACGCACTGGAACAGCTTAGCAGGCAATTACAGTACCTGGAAGAGCCCCTAGGTACAGAGCTGCAGAAAGAAGAGAACAACCGAAGTCAATAGTGAAAGTGATACCAAACTTAACAGACTGGGCACTTGAACCTTGTAGTGTTAAACATGTAAAATAAGAAACGTTATAGGCTTAACAAACTCATGGGGACAATAGCTGATATGAACTAGCTCATCGTATGAGAAATCAGTGAGCTCCCCACTTGCGGAGACTCTAGCCCTGGGTGGGACATAAGTGGCTTAATTCAAAAAATATGTTACTGAAGCTAGAAAAATAAGCTTTACCGTTTAATTTGACAGACAAATAATAATTTAGTTACTGTGACAAATTACCCGTACATTGCGAGCTCTATTATGTTAGGAACAATAAATAATTCTCAACCCTCGTACAAAGCAGAACATATAATTTTATTATTATAAACTCTGCTTTATGTCAAATATTTTGAAAAATAAGATTTCTTCATATACGCTGGACAGAATAAGCAATTTCATTAATATGATAACAGCTTTCGAAGGACTGTCAATTCCTGGCACTGCTGAGATTTCTTCCAAAATGGTTGAACTTACTGGAGACAATTATAAAGCAAATGTGGTCGGAAAGCTCTCCTTTATAGCAAGGGCCTAGGTTCTTTGGATTATTATTAGAGAAAATAGGGAATTTTCCTTGAAAATGTTTCTACCTGTTCAAAAGTAAACATTAATCACGTAGAAGATAGTAAACAGATGGTACCTTAATTAAATACAAATGAAACAATTTCTGTTTTTAAATCAGACTTACTCCACATTTAAAAAATGTTATGATTAGATGTCGTTTCTTTCAATATTCATGGAAACCATTTTTTCAAAAACTGAGTGTATTTGGAATCTATTATCATATTATTTACAAAAGAGCGAATTGTAACAACTGCAAGGAATCAAGTGTACTAAATTTACCAAAAATCCTGTGTGCAAGGCTGAAAATAATAGCAGAGAGGAAGATGATTCATGACCGATGTGGTTACCCCTTACAAACGAATGCAATCAAATCTACAAAAACACAATGCTTTTATAAAATTTTACGAAAGCATTTGGGAGAGAAGAAAGTTCTATCCTTCGATCAAATTTATTGATTAACTACTTTTGATCATTTTAATTAAATTTTGGTCGAAGAATAATAAAATTGTTTTAAATTGGGTAATAAGAATAGTTTTTTATAGAGACCAAGGTATTAGTTAAGGGTAAAATTTATAACCTGTACTTTTTAGCCTTTACATAGATCTTTTTTTTTTTTCAAGAATGAAAAAATAGAGAGAGAGAAAATACAATAGGTATATTTAGGAAAGAACTCTTAACTTTAAACATTATTATATGCAAACAATTCGGTTAATATAGTAAAGACAAAAGGTGAACTGCAATTGAAAATGTTTAAAGTCAATCATTGAACTGAAAAGCAACATAAACCTAAGAATAAGACATATTGGATAAAAAGTGTTATAAAAAAGCAGGTAAACCATTTTAACTTCTATGATGTAACATTTATTTTCATAAATACTTAGATATAAACAACAACATTAATATTTGAAGCAATAAAAAGGAAGACGATTAAAATTGTGCACAGGTTTTAGCAGTATCTGCCTTTCCCCATAGATCTGGATCATAAAAATTTTATGAAAGAGATGGTTGTATCCTAAATGAGAATTCTTCGTTCAGTAAAAAGTATATAAGATCACTTTAATTCCAAATTAAGTTTTAAAATAGGATATTAACACACCGTCAGTTTTAGATCAAATTGGCAAGACCGTGTTAATAAATGGTTTAAAGCCGATATTCTAACATATCAACCATATATAAAAGAGATATTAGTATACCCAGGAAACGATGAAATTGAAGTCGGACCAGCTGCAGATCATGAGTGGCTTAAAAACTTTATCAAGTTTTGCCCGAGATGAGAAGTGTGTAGATGTCTATATTTTACGTAGGTTTACTTTGGTAAGCAATTAAGATAGTTTGCAGGCCTTCAAAGATATATTTGAGATAACAAGATCAGCATTATAACAATTTATTATATCTCTCCTCTAGACCTATTTTAGATGCATTCTTATCGAAACAATTCGTCAACCCCCTCCTGTATTATTTGCTGTTTCTCATCTTGGCATATAATAACGTGGATAATTTTATTTTTTACTCGAAAATTTTATATTTTTACTGTTCACTAAAAGTTATATATAACACATAGATATATTTAAATTCTTAAAAATATTCACAAACTGATTTCAAATTCTAGCTTTAGTATATATTTTTCGTCTTGTATTCGTACTCCTTTTCATGTTTTTCTGACATTGAAACACATTAGACAAACATTATTATTAAAACAATAATTACCACTATGATAATAGTAATGGAAAGTTTTAGCCTATCTGCTCTTAATTTATAGGGTTATAAAGAAAGATTTTGTTGGCATTGCATAACAAATAACAAATGAAAAATAATATAAGACATTTATTGTAAAGATATAATAATTGGAGATACTGTGTAGAACGCCACAAAGCATTGTTGCACCATATATATGTTGTATATTTACTACCGCCTTATACCATGCCCTCATACCTTCACGCAATCGAACAGTTGACATTCAGTCGACGCGCAATTTCTGACATTGGAATCAATTTCGCTGACACACGCAATTGAGCTTGCTTAGCCGTGTTTATAACGCCAACTGTTTAAATAGCATTTCTGCATTAAGTAAGTAATTCTATTTCTAGTATGTATTTGAATGCCGAGAGTGAAATACGAATTATGTATGCTAGAACAGAGACTTTTTGCTTTTGTCATTTACAAAAGAATTCGATAAGTACTCTAGGAGAGAATTTCGTGCTAAATTTATAGGGATCAGGAGGTGTTTGAGATTGGTGAACAAAGTTCGAACCCAAGAATGTTTATTGACAAGAAGCAGAGACAAAACCCGCGGGGGATTCTTGATGAAATGGGTTTTCGATCAGAAACTTCTCCTCGAAAGTCTTTAACACGATTAGCCCATCAAGTTGGTGTATCTGTCAGCAGTGCACATAAAGCCACTCAGTAGCTGTATCTTCTTAAAATAAAATCCTGGGAGGGACTGAAATAAAATATCCTGGAGTCAGTTTACAATTTTCTGAGGATGAATTGCAATGACTGTCTCAAAAGGATTTGGGCATTAGAGAACACTTGCTATGATGTTGACTACAATTTATTTACAACTTGCTACTTACTAATAAATAACGAAAGAAATTAAAAAAATGCGCTCTTTGAGTACCAGCTGCACGACATGATTTCCTTCGGCAGGTGGTGAGGTCTTTACGCAATAACTTTCCCCGATAAAACCAATGTCCGATTGCTTAATGGAATGAACATCCTGTGTCACCTGCACTAAGACAATAGAATAAAAATATTAAGTCATATGTGTGCCATACACAAGACTAAACGCTTAATTAATTATATTTTTAATTTTTAGTTACTTTGCTAAGTTGTTTAAAATTGTCATGAATAGTATAATATATTTATAACTAAACTTTTATTTAAAAATTATAAGCATATATATTTTTTTCCAGCCAGAAATATGAAACAGTACATTCTACAGCCAGCTTTCACAAAACCTTAAACTATGCATCATAAAACACTAAAACAAGTAAGATGCCCTGCAAAGTATCCAGGGATTATAATATGTATTTCCTTCGGCTGGAAACCATATTGGAAAATAATGTCTCTTGCCACCAAACCTTTTTTACTTTTCTGCTCTGCTTTCACCAAATTAGTTTAATTAGATAACTCGGACAAAAGGAATAGGAATAATAAAATATTAATACCAATTTTGGTAATGTATCAGCCTTCTATTTCTCTTCCATATATCCACGACAGACAAATGTTTAATGACGATTTTAAAATTGGCATTCGTTTTTTTTTCTTCTTTTTTTTTAAATCATACAGTTGGTTCGTAAAAATTATAATCAATAGTTTTATATTTTATAGCACTGAAAGCTTTAAATACAGAGCGAAATAGTGGCATAGAAAAAAAGTTCTCGTACTTGGGGCCAATGCTTGCACAAATACGCTTCTAAAATATCTCGAGACCTAAAAGTATTGACGAGCGTAAACAAAAATAAAAAAGAGTGTCGACATTATTTTAGATTAATCAGATTGATATTTTAAAAAAATGAATGAACAGGCATTATTTCGCATTTTTGATAAATTAATTATATCCTCTACGTAATCATCGCATAATTTTATCAATGGTAAGCAGATATACTTGTATATGATTACAGTGGAAGTGACACTTGCATAATGAATAATGCAGCGTTTAAGCCATTTTATTGCAACGATGCTAACATGTTCATCGCTGCTTTTTCAGGCCTAAATTTTAGCCTTAGTATTAATACTTTAAAAAATTCAGTTGCAATTTTTCTAGTATTGTAAACTATTTTCGCTTAATTTAAAGTATATCTCTTTTAGTGAATAATATTAATTTTTAAAGCATAATATCACAGCCAATTTTAAGGGGAAAAACTCGAAGCATCTTCAGCAACATGACAAAAGTGAAAACTCTGAAGAAGATAGTTTCAACCATGGTGACGTAATTGATTGACAAGGAACTATTGTGTGTTTTTATTTCTGATCTTTTAAGACCACTGTTGCTAGAATTGATATATTTTAAACCTATAATGGCATATTGGTATATTATAATTTTAATTTATAACATTAAATTTTTTACGAATGTAATACACAAGCGAGCTTCAGAATTATAAATTAATAAATATTTAGTTCGTTTTTCTGTTGTTAGCAAATATGGATTTACCACAAAGAAATGTTCGCCCAAGCTGTAAAGATTAAATTATAACAAATATCGAGAAAAGTCGTATGATTAATTATCAGAACGAATACGGCAGATTCTTTAAATGAATGAACAGGAAATATAAAAACTTTAGTGTTGGCATATATTTCAGAACAGTTTAGTATTATCAAATTCTGCTAATTCATTTGGTATTTTTATTTTTATTAGTTCTGTAGCTATGTATTGTGCAACAAAAATTAATGATTATGTTTTTAGTATTATATAAATTGGTTCCTTAATATTATAATATTAAGTTGCTAACCGAATTTAAGTAATGATAACAATTTAATAACTATAGTAGTATTATATATAATGTAACATTTTATTAACGATTTTGAGCAATAATGAGGCATTTTTATATTTTATGTTTCTGTATCATAAAGAAAGTATGTGCGAAAAATAAACAGCTTTCTTCTGTTCAAATACTTGATACACGACAGGCTGCTGTTTAGTGAAGGAGATTAGGTTAAATCTTATTACTTAATATGTCTAATTTATTTTTGCACTGAAAATCCATAGCAATGGTCTGTAGTGTGTTCTAAGTGCCATATATTTTCTGTTCATTACTTATTCTTGTTATTTTAGTGTGTTGGACTTAGTTGCGTTTATTATTTTAATTTCGGTTAGTTATAGCAAGTTTAGTATGTTATACTTTTTAACGATTATTTGTAAAAATGCGATCTCTAAGATAATGTTTGCTCTGCAAGTTTTAATTTCTTGGTAAACACTAGAAGACCTAAAGAGGTCAACAAGTATTCATCGGACCTAGAAACAACTGTTCACATAACAAGTTTGTGGTTCTAGTATCCTCATTTGTGCGTGTTCCAAAACTCTTTACGCTGATTATTTTGCGGATGATTGCTTTCCAGTTCCGGTTGACTGGTGTTTGCTTGTAATCAGCCTCCCGAAGTGTGAGTCTATGTTAATGTGCTCTTATCGCAATTAGAACAGCGCCATGGGTAGACATCCTTCAAAGTTATTAAATAAGCGTTGATTTAACAATGTTTTTTTCCACCTCATTGTACAGGTATCCATGCATGTTGTACATTTTAGACAGGTTTTCTCGTGGAACCTAATGGTATTCCTCACCATGATTAACGTAATGTAAGACGAGAACTATGTAGCATATAGGTAGGTGTCGGACAATGCCTTTTCAGATATTTTTAAGAAATAGGTAACACTGCAGTATCTTAGTAATAACTTTATATTGTTTTTATTTTTATACTGAAAGGCTGTGAAGTGTAAACTATTGGCTTTTAAAGCTTCTATTGTTGAATCAAGAAAAATAATTTTAATAATTATATTTCCAGAACGCAAAGGATAATTATTAACGGAAATGTAACATTATTAGAAGTAAAAGTGAAATGGATGGCAGAATTATAAAATTTGCATGGATTTCAGGTGATAATAATAATGCCTCGACTTGCCCAACACATATTTATTATAAATGGGTCTCAAATATTATAGAACGCTTATGACCAAGGCTGCAGATGCACTGTTTTATTTGATTAGTGAAGCGCTTGCAAAAACGATTTTATACATGTTTTAAACGTCAATGGTTACTAATATCAAGAGTTTATTTGGCAATTTTTACACATTTCTGTGTTTCTACATATAATAGATTATTGCACATATAGTATAGATTCTATTGTATAAACCATCTTTTTAACTTGTTTTATTGTTTAACAATACTACACACTATAATTAATTAAAAATTAACAAAATATTAATATTTTCAGCCCAAGAGCCACTGAAACGTTTAATATTTCATAAAAACCTACATTCGATTCTTTGATTTTCTCCGACATGTTAAATAAGGCGTCTGAACTAAGTGGGCGGGAAGTGACTAGACACCACGAATTTTTAATATTAATGAAATCATAATGAAAACATTCTGCACACAAACGTCATTAAATTGGATTTAAACTTTCGTGTTTTAGTACAAAATAATAGACGGTGGCCATAAGAGAAGGTACGTTCAACTGCAAAGTGGCCGACTCTGTTCTGGAGAGAGCAGATTGCTGCACAATGGGCTGCGGAATTCCATTGTTCTTGTTCAGAGATGGGGACACGGTGAGGAGAGGAATGCCATAATTCGTCCGGAGACAATAATGAAGCTAGTGACTACAGGTTCTGGCGAGGGAAATGTTCCGGCTGTCGGGCCTGGTGCCTCCTAAGCCCAAGATCACGAGTTAAAATCCGGCCAGGATGGATGGATTTTTTCGGGCGTAAAAACCCTAACGATAAGTGTGGCTTCTTTCGGCAGGGAAGTAAAGCCGTGTCGTACATTTGCTACACGAAAAAGAACCTCAAGCCTGATGAAAGAAGAGACTTCTAAACAAAATTTGTCGGTCGTTTCACGCCCTGAATTGAATGGGACGCTGATGACTTGAGATGTTAAAGAGCGTCCGTAAATAAAACAAATCAACAATGAACAGCAATCTGTCAGGCAGCTCGCGACGGTGTCTCACAAGGCGTACGAGTACTTCTCATCATGAGCAGGAGCTGACACCAGACCTCACACTCTCTGACTTATTTCTGGCACACTGGGAGCACGCATTCGGGACATTATCACCATTTCGTTGCGGCAGCCGTTTGAGCAAATTGATTGACGTCACACATGCTTACATTGAATTTTGAGATAGGCATCCTTATTCCCGTGAAACAATGTATACATTAATTGCAAAAAATGGACATTGTAACCATAACATATACAATCCTTTTTCAACATCTAGTTACTTCCGGACCATCCTGTAAATATTTCTTTTCAATCAGCACAAGTTGAACTGGATTTAAAATCGGATATTTTAAATTTGCTTCTCCATAGTTTGAATTGCATTTTCACACGTCATGGGAAAAAATAAGCTCTAAGTTAAAAAGAATTTTGGGAAACTTTCTCACTTCATTGAGAATGTCATCATGTGGATCTGTACTGACTAAAACAGCTGATTTTACACAACTTGCTGGCAGACAAACGTCTTTTGAAACGATTGCTACTCCTATAGCTGCGCGCTACGAATCCCAGTGTCAAATATATGAGGGCGACGGTTTGGTGTATGCACAAGTTGTGAAATGACACTGCTTCAGTTACATTGTTGGTGCCTGTGAAGTGAAGAAAGCAACAGTAGATCGGTGCTGAAACTACTGGCAACGGTTCCTTTCTAAGCAGCAAGCTGGTGAAGTTACAATAAAAGTCATGGCAGGTACTGAACTTAAAGTAAAGAGCATATGGATAGCAGTTTACTGTTGCACCTATTCGTGCCTTAACATTTTGTCCAATAAAATAAAACAGTTTAGAACGAGTATTTTCAAGCTCCAAACAAAATACTACTATTAATAATGTTGAGATATCTGGTATCTTGTAAAGGGGAAAAATATTAACTATAATTTGTTTTTAAATTAAAAAAAAAGATTGCAACTAGAAATTAAGAATGACGAATTATTTATTTGCAAATTTATATGTTCTCTGTTTTTGCTTTTTTAGCCATTTTTGTGCATTTAAATCTTAGTCCTAAGTAAGACGTAAATAAAAACAAGAAATATCGCGGATCAAAGTGGGTATCTAAAATCCAGCATTTTTACATCAAACTGGTTTAAGTGATGCAGCATGACTTGTGGAGGTTACATGCACGGTATGTTTTATTTGGTTGTCTGTTAAATAATCACAGAAAATAAAAATTTGGTGTGTTGGTTGCTGTAAAAATTTTGTGTATGATTTCAAAATTAAATGTTACATGTATATTATTATGTAATATGGTATTACATTTTATATATAACACTTTTATATATAACATTAATATATAATTTATTAAATATATTTTATTATATAATACTTTTATTAAAAAAATTAACGATAACCTCATTCCACTACGCAATCGCAATTTGTATACACTAGTGAACACCGGTTTGCCTTCAGTGCCCCTCGATTTTCTTTAAGACTGGAGTTAAAGTTCCGCTTATGCAGACGATTGAGTTTGCTCATTGACGTTTACTAAGTAATTGCACTTCCGTCAGAAGTGCTTGTTACACTTTCTTCTGTGTATTTATATTGTGGAGAATGCCGAGAATAAGATTGTTATAATTATGTGCAAAAGAAATCGTACAAGATAGCAGGAGAGAATTTCGTACTAAAACTTCTTGTAGTATTATCATCATCGGAAAGTGCAATTTATAACCAGTTTTTAACAGAGAATACTTTTGATTGTAATGTTTAACGCCCGTATGCATCATATGCGGTGGACACTAATTTGTTGGACGCTCTTTAACATCTCAAGTCATCAGAGTCCCATTCTATTTAGGGAGTGAAACGGCCTACAAATTTTGCTCAGAGGTCTCTTCTTTCAGTCTTGAGGTTGTTTTTCGTGCCGTAAATGTACGACACGGATCCCACGGCTTTACTTCCATTCTACAGGAAGCTATACTTAGGATTTTTACGCCCGAAAAAATTCATTGATCCTGGCTGGGTTTGAACCCTCGAACTTAGTATGGTTACCATTACACCATCAGGACAGAACCGACACTGGTGAAATATGTTGGGATTTTTATTTTTTTTTTTTTTCAGGAAAGAGACGTTCCAGGAATAACAGTTATGAGGACTGAGGAAAACCTGGAAAAAAACCCCAGTCAGGAAGAACGGTGATTTTTTTTTATTTTTTTATTTCTTTGTTTAAGGACGCTCTTTAACATCTCAGGTCATCAGCGTCCCATTCTATTTAGGGCGTGAAACGGCCGCCTTCCGAAGGAAGTCATACTTAGGATTTTTACGCCCGAAAAATCCATCGATCCTGGCCGGGTTCGAACCCGTAACCTTGGGTTTAGAAGGCAAGTATGGTTACCACTATACCACCAGGACCGACGAGGGGGAGAACGGTGCTTGGGGGATTTTCGAACCCCCAGATCTCCCGCTCACGAGTCCGCGCCTTAACGACCTCGGCCACCCGTGGCGGTTATTGTTAAGGTAGCTACCCGGTATTGTCTTTAATAAGAACTGTGATAAACCCTCAATCAGAAAGGTCGGTCCTGACTCGGCCATCCGTGTCGGTGAGAAGTCTGATGAAATGGGCTATCGATTAGAAGCTTCTCTTTGAAAGTAACACAATTTGACCAGCAAATTGGTCCATCTGCCGGTAGTGCGTATAAAGCCACTCAGCTGCTGCATCTTCATCTACACAAAATTACTGCTCTACCTGAAATAAAATCCATAAAATTTACTGGAGGTGGTTTAAATATTCAAGAGAATGAATTGCAGCGAGAGTCTTCTGGCATATCTCACAATAGAGGGCGGTTACTTGGAGCATCTACTATGATGTTGAGTACAATGTTAACTATCACTTACTACTAATAAAGAAACAAAATGCTCCCTATGAGTTCTGGACCGTGATTGCGGCAGATGACGATATCGCCGTTACGCACTAATTCCCTATCGGCAAAATCAATTTCCGATTGCGTGGCGGAATGATAATAGACTATTAATAGGTACTTAAAGGTATTTAAACAGCGAAAAATAAATGTGGTGTGAAATTCAAAAACTTTAAAATTAAAAATTATGGCAGAGAGTGTGTGACGTGTTTCAGATGATGCGCAGGTAGTTGATATCTCTATGACCACAACTGCGCATATTTTGAAGCATTTGAAATTAGTCTACTGTACAAAATATTTTCGGTTAGGAAAGTTTTAACACAAAAATGTTTTATTTCAAATTCATTGCAGTTGGCAGGTTCATAAAAGAATTCCATTATCAAAAAATAGTGACTATCATGATTTAGGTAAAACACCATGAAACATAAAAATTAATATGATTCGACAATGAAATAAACATGTTTATGTGCGCTTTTAGTTCATCCATGCAATCTCCAAAGGCTTCTCATCGATTAAGAAACTAATCATGTAATGTGCATTTAGAGTTGAAATTATGATGTTTATTGTCTTATGTTTACATAAGACGTACATTAAATATATTATATATTACATAAATACTCGGAAGAAATGGATTTTTCAAGAATATTCGTTTGTAGTTCGGATCTTGAAAATTATATCTGAGGCACTGAACACAGTTGCCAATTAAGTAAGGAGAGAGTTGTACATCAAACTTGGTCTAATGCAAAATTTTATCAAAGCACTCAACAAAGAAAGTACGTAATTTGCTTTCTTAAATCAGAAATGTCCACCCGTCAGTCAGGCGAAACTAGATGAGATATTTTTGAAGCCCCTCAGATAAAGTTGCTTATAAAAGACTATGTAACTCTGATAGATAATGGGAAGAAGAAAGGTACAACATATGCAGATTATTGACTAGTCCTTTAAAAAATAATTTCTTCCACAATAAGAGTGTCACTGTAACTATATGTGATTCAATTCATTCTGCGGATAGAAAGATTATACTGACATATTTAGTTCATACTGATAGACTGCTGTGGTCCCTTGGAGGACATTTTCTCCTAACGTAGGTTTTGGTTAGGTTTATTTATATTTAAGAATGTTCTTTAACACCTTTGGTCTTTAGCGTTGCATTCTATCTACGCCAGAAAAAAAAAAAAAACATCGATCCTGGCTGGTTTGAATCCCGCGACTTTAGGTATACCAGGTTACCACTGGATGATCGCGCTAGTTTTACAATGCGAAGCACCGCGATTCAAATCTCAACAAATGGAATATATTTTTTATTTAAGACAAGTACATGGAAGCCGCTAGTTTTGCCTATAGTGCCCGTCGTTCCATCCTTGCGTCTCCAATGTGCAAGGTTTCAATTACCAAGTAAAATTTAGGTACTTTATCATGATGACTGCTTGTTAGTTACGGAAAACTTTAATCACAAAGCACAAATATAATTAATATTTTACTGAATTAAACTAAATAACATAAATTTAATGTGAAATGTTAAGAACGGGAACTGTAAAATATTTTACTCTCTACAGATGTTCTTTAATGCCTAATAGTGCACTGACCATACACAGATAGGATCACACATTTGTATAAATATGTCAAATATTGCATACTTGCATTCCGATAAAATTAAGATTCGGAAATTGTTATCAATCTAGAACATTCTCGAAAACTTATAAAATTATGTGCATTGAGCTGGTAAACGACCCCAATGGTATAGCGGGTCTCCACACCTTATCGGTCGGGCTGATGAGATGGCGGGTCAGTGTGTATGTGCTCAGGGGCTGCTGAGGATGGGAGGGAACATGACAAGAGCATCGAAATTGAGAAAGGGGCTACAAACAATAGGACTGGGCTCCATTTGGATGTGAATCAGGGGAATAGATAGAGCACGTGGAGGAAATTTATGAAGTACTTGAGGGATATGGGTCGGCCGCAGGCAATTTCGCAGTGTAGAAGGATGAATGAATAATGTTTAATGCCCGTTTTTGCTACAGAGGCACCACAGGCGATGGACACTCCCCGGCATTTGCCATTTATGAGGACTGAGGAAAATCTGGAAAAAACCTCAATCAGGGAAAACGGTCCTGGCGGGATTCGAACCCCAGACCTCCCGCTCACGAGTTCGCGATTTAACGACCTCGGTCACCCGTGGCGGTTGTAGAGGAGCTAAAAGCTGAATGGGGAATGGAGCAGTACATCAAAGCAGGGTCTAAATTTGCTAGACAGGGGCTAATGGGACATGGCTGGCTAGGCATTGAGGCTTGTTGCAATTCCTTTATTTGTTCTATCCATCTAATGTTCCGTTTAACTTTTAATATATATATATATATATATATATATATATATATATATATATATATAGTGTAATCGTTTTCCATAGTCTATTTCTTTGTACATTACAACAATAATCGTCAACAAAATCAAATATACGTCGGACTCGAGATCGTTTCTAATGATATAATTTTAATATGATTAGCCCAGTCACTGCAAGTATGCTTAAAGAAAATCTCATTTGCGCAGACTATAGTCGATTTTTATCTTTATCTATCATAACCCAGTTTTCGCTTCTATAAAGGCTTGCTGTCACTGTCTGTACGTTGTGTAATTTAATCTATGTTGTAATGTTATGAAGTTTTCTTCTATTAGTTCCACTAATAATATTAAATTATTATTATGAGACTAATGTTCATTTCACGTAGGTTTAGCATAGAAATTGCAGTCGGAATGATCACTTCTAATACATTTAATATTTTTTGTGGAAAATAGGAAAATGGGGTAATATGAAGCATATGCTGGTACGGGGTTTGTACAAAATAACAGTCACTAGAAGTTACAAAACTATGATAGTGGTCCAGTATTCAAATCAATGCTGAATTTTTTCCTTAACGGAACAAGATACCAGAATAAATCTTAGAAGAATTTTGGCATCATAATCAATCTCTATAGAATATACCTAAACTAACAAATGGTTTTGTTGCAGAAAGAAATGTTGAAGGATAAACCAGCGTTTCAACATAAAAACACTACAGCTTCTTTGTAGTATTTGAGCATGCTGAAATAAGCGAATTGTCTAAGAGCTATTTGTGAAACAATAGCTCGGCACTGAGGAACGTTATATTCTGGAAATAGTCTATACAGAGTTTAGCTTGATAACTGCGGGCGAACACCTCTGTGCATTTTGTTTAGGTAACTTGCATCGACTGCATCTGTTATTTAACGCAGTTTCACTGTCCATGTAAGGCCAGCGGTCCCTTTCCAAGACTATACTTTGGTAAAAGCACTAATTAGATCCTCAAGTATTCACGGTCCAAATAGCTTTCCTCTCCATCTTGAGTTGTGACCCACATCAGTGCCAGAACGCTCAATAGAACTTGGCACTTGTTTGCCTACCCGTTATTAAACATGAAAACGTCTAAGAGTGCCCGGCTATAACACTGCAGAATATTCTGCTGTATTCACGTTGGTAATGGTTAAAAATTGCTGGAAATTGTGCAATAATGTCAAAATGGTTGCATGTTACAAGAAATCACTTTGCGCAAGTATGTTGTTTTATGGTAACTAGTGGATACTTTAAGGCAGGAATATATGTTGATATATGTTGCGTATCTTGAAATATTTAATATCGGTTGAAACAATGAGGAATGTTTGTGTTACTATTAATCAATTTTGTACAATATGAACTCCTTATACGGAAAGGTTTGTGACTCTGATTCTATTCTTGAATTTATAGCAGCACATAAAGTGGTGCATTTTTCCTTCAAAATGCGCGGCATTTTACTGCGGTACAAGTGAAGCAGCCTTCTGGTCTCAGGAAGCCGACCAGATCGGAGCGCGGCAGCAAAAGGCTACAAGTTTAATGAAAGGGGGCTTTAGTAAAGTAAAATATCAGTAGATTTGAAGTAATAAGCTGTATCATCAAGAGAACGCAAGAACGTTTGGGATGTATGTTAGTGTGCAAAGCATTAATAGCATCTGAGGTGTAAAAATGATTAACTTTATACATAGAAGAGAGAAGGAGGGAGAGAGTGAAGAAGGTAACGGGAATGTAAATTCGCTGTGCAAGAGAACCGATTAGTGTCGCTAGTTCATATTCCTTTGCCTTGCTACAGCACCATGACGAATAGATCTCCGTCTTGTGCTTTTTAACAGCATACATAGATTTTCCTGCTCAAAATAAACAAACAAATGTGCAAGTGTAAATACGATTTATTTCTTTCTGCGGTAGAAACTGCAGTTTTCAGATGTCATGTATGTAACGATAATTTTTTGACAGAGAATAGCATTTAAAAATATATAACTTACTTTTATTTTTTGATTTTTTATCTTAGTTGTAGTATTAACTCGAAGTTGGTAGTGAGAAATGTGCATTTCGAGCTCAGCTTTGAGCATGAGTAGATTTCATTTCAAACTTTGTTGTGTTAGTATTGTCTATTTTCGGTTTAACGTCATTTGATCGCGGAATCCCACCATTGTATCAGCGTGTAGCGTTATTTATTTATTATTTAAGTATCCGGAAGCATTTTGAAGTTTTATTTCATTCGAAAAGGAAATGCTATTGGGCGAGCAATACTTGGCGCAACCGCGGGACCGGCCGGCAGCGCTATGTCGCTATGTCGGCGAAGGTGGGGAGTACATTTCTCCTTTGCTGTGCAAGGCTTCAGTGTGAGCTGAAATCTTGCCCAAGTATCATGTGTTTGTTAGGCGACGCAATACAGTGTATTGAGTGAAAGTGTGTCAAGTGAAATGGGGCAATACAAGTATTCTATTCTCCACAGAGTATCCATGTATAATTCTTACGTGCGTATAGAATCAGCGCGCACTGTAAGGAGATTATTTCAAGAGGAATTTCCTGATTCCCCCGATTTAACCCCCTGCGATTTTTGCTCTGGGATGCATTAAAAGAGAAAGTGTACAAAACAAATCCACGCTTTAGATGAACTTAAAACTAACATTCGTCAAGAAATTATTGCCATTTCTCAGCGGGAACTGCACAGTGTAATGAGAAGTTTTCCAAGTAGGTGTCAGAAATGCTTGAACAACGAAGGGAGGCAGTTCCAGCATCTCTTTGCTTAATATGCGTGAGAAATTACTTTTCATTTTAAGTGTTCATGTTATGTATGTTAGAAATAACTTACGCAACAAACCGTTCTATATTTACTGCGGACTTCCGGTCACCCGTAACGATGGCACAGCAGCCGGCCGGCGTCTGCAGGATTGTTCATCCCGTAGTTAACTTTAGGCGACATGGGTTTAGGGCTTAGTTTTACCTCATAAAATGGTTTCATACATTATCTCAAAGAAAAATCTAACAGTCGATATGGAATGTTGTTGTTGTTATTATTATTATTATTATTATTATTGTTGTTGTTGTTGTTGTTGTTGTTTTTAATGGTTATAGCGTAGACCAAAAGAGCACTAGGAAATCGAAGGCATTCAGATTAAAAAAAACCAGTAGTCGACGTAAAGTTCCAACCGAAATAGCTTTAGATGGAATTCCTTAGCACTTGAATCTCCTGAAATCTATTAGCTGTCTTTCACAACTAGCAGGGATTTTGTAACTGTGCAATGAAATACAAATACTGTGACGCAATACTATCGGGTTGCCCTAAACTTGGTGGCTTTTGGATAATACATAACGTTTTTAATTGCTCACATTTTCTTCATTTTCCGCGCAATATTAAATATTTTGTCACTAACTTAACAAAATAAATGGGATATTTTGCATTATTATGATGAGTTTGTTTGTTTCTGATTATTGTGATAGTATCGCACATTTTCAACGTAAGTAAAACTGTGTTTTATTAATTTTTTCAATAAATAATGATATGTCTGAAAATTCGCATCGACCTTATTCAATATTATTACAACTGAGGGCGCAATTTTTCAGCAACCTGTCAGCAATTCGTACCCAAAATGATTTAAGTACTTTACAGAAATCGCCAGATATTAACCCAGCAGATGATTGGTTGCAGAGTATCTGATGAAAGGATGTTCCTGAAAAATGATTTTGAAAATTAAGAAAATATGTGCATTCAAAGTTAACTCATACTTTTGAAAAATGGAGAAATAAAAAAGGGGTTTTCTTGAATATTACATATTTTCACTTCCATGATTGTATTAATTAAAAACTAACAGTCATTGGCTGAAAAGTTTAATTTCCCTCATGAAATGCACTTTGAATTGTTGTTTGTTTACGGCAGGCTTTGAGCAGTAAAAGAATTAGAGGAACATATTTTATGACTTAACAGTGCGTATGGAATTGCACCTCTTATAATAGGGTGTAAATAACAATTATCTGATTTATATAAAGAAAGATTTATTCTCTTGTCACATGTATGGCCGAGGAATGCATTAATTTAGCAAATAGTCATTCAAATCTATTTGGACCGCCACGGGTGGCCGAGGTCGTTAAGGCATGGACTCGTGAGCGGGAGGTCTGCGGTTCGAATCCCGCCAGGACCGTCCTCCCTGACTGGGTTTTTTCCAGGTTTTCCTCAGTCTTCATAACTGGCAAATGCCGGGGAGGTACCTAAACTTAGGCCTGGAACGCTTCCTTTAAAAAAAAAAATCCTTTCCCTATATATCATTTCATTTCATGTATCATCAGTGTCCACCGCCTGTGGTGCCTCAGTAGTAAAAACGGGCGTTAAACACTATTCAAAAAAAAAATCTATTTGGTTTACGTCAGTTGACGACTTAAAGGATTTTACCATGATGCAATCATCAGCTTAGCATCATGTTGAACTTAGGTTCATACACCTACGTGCTCCTTTTTCATTGGTCACAACTTAAGGTGTTGGTATATCATAATTGGTGAACATTACAACATAATGTAAAGACCCCCCTAGGCGATCGCGAAGCTATATTAGGAAGTAGCA
Source organism: Metallyticus violacea (assembly GCA_030762175.1). NCBI lineage: Eukaryota > Metazoa > Arthropoda > Insecta > Mantodea > Metallyticidae > Metallyticus > Metallyticus violacea. The sequence goes on along the minus strand of CM060841.1, from coordinate 1,122,999 downwards.
GAGACTCAAGAGGCCCCTTCACTCGTCGCCTGTGCTATCCTGTGCTGCTGCTGGCCGCGCTGCACTCTTGGCTCTTCTTCTTTTTTTTTAATAGTGTTTAACGCCCGTTTTTACAACAGAGGTACCACAGGCGGTGGACACTTGTGATGTGCGAAACGAAATGATATATTGGGAAAGGATTTTTAAGGAAGAAAACTTTCCAGGCCTAAGTTTAGGATATCTCCCAGGCATTTGCCATTTATGAGGACTGAGGAAAACGTGGAAAAAACCTCAGTCAGGGAGGACAGTCCTAGCGGGATTTGAAACCCAGACCTCCCGCTCACGATTCCGCGCCTTAACGACCTCGGTCGCCCGTAGCGGTCTCGGCTCTTCGTGACATCACCTCTAAGGTAAGGGCCCTTCCGGCCTTAATGGCCTGATTTCTAGCTATGTAGTCACCGTGTGTTAACGTAAGCCTTCAGCAATAGAGGAGATCTTAACGTGTATTTTACTATTAATGTAGGTTCAATAAAATTCCCGGCAATGACAGTAACACTTTCAATTATGCCTGTGAGTGCTTCTACCCCTACGCTTCAGTTGTGACATTTTAGCGGAGGCGCCGGTCCCTGCAACTTTGTTTGTGCAGGGTAGATGATTTGATCTCTGCTCGCTGCACCTCCACCAATTTCACATTATTGGCGGGGCTGCTGGCCTTTGGATTAAACTTTCAAAAGTTTGGTACAAACTTTCCCATTGAGTGGCACTCTTTTGAGCTGTTCAACGGCACAAAGTTTGCTAAATAAAATATTGTATTAATGCTTCATAAACTGATGAAAACAATAAAATTAAACAAAATAGAGTAGAACGATGGTAAAATATTATTTGTTATAATTTGTTTTTTCAAAACTGACACGGGGCTCTTCATAATTGCTGCCACCTCTCGTTTTACTACTTTTTATATTAGGTATCTCATATTGACAATAAAACTGCACAAATGTTTTTGGAATAGTGTCTTTAGCAACAATCATTATTCCTTTATTTTGACATGGAAAGATTGTATATATATTTACAACAATTAATTTGTGTGTACATATTAATTTCCCTATTGTTGGTTAGGCCGACATGAGTTTCATTTCGGAATGTATTAAGGCCCTGCATCTAATTTTCAAAGTATTCAAGCAGAACAGAGTTATTAATAAGTTCATTTGGTCCGCTGGTCAAATTTCCTGTGGTTTTATTTCCAGTTCTCGTCTCAAACTGCAGCAGATGGGTCAAAACCTATGGGCAACAAAAATTCCCGGATCCTCTTTCCTAAAAGGTTTATATATTTTTTATTTCTACTGCTTATTTTTCATATAGTAATGAAGAAAGTGATGTTACAGCCACGTAGGAAACTAGTCATATCGAAAGTGTCGCATGGTGGACTGTGTTTTTTATGAATAACTGTACTTTTGTGGTCAGAAAGTCCGTAATGCAGTCATATGAGGAAATAGTCAAAAAATTTAACTGGTGTTTCCAACTATTACTTGACAATGTATATAAATCTGAAAATTACGTAAATCTTTAATGAGACCCCACACTATAATAACGACAGAAAGAATGCATTTAGACCCTGCTACATATTTATTAATTTGTAATCATTGTGTGTGTGTGTGTGTGGATTTCTATGGTGCTGTATTCGTATCAGTTTTAGGCATTCTGTTAAGCTGAAAGGGATAGTTAGCCTAGATTTTCATATTTACTTGACTGAGTGGTTATATTTACACCGATCTCCCCCGGAGACAGCACATATAACCAAACATTTTACTGTAGTACGAATAATTTTTTCGTAGCTGGCGTTAATGGAGTTAATCAAGAATTTGGCACTCACCTACTGAGCTCAGCAGATATCAGGTTACTGTGTGGGCTGAACCTTTCCGGCGCCTTGTACATGCTACACACGAGTCTTTCTCGGCATGCCTCCTCGTTAAAGCCTAGTTGCACGAAGACATTGTCCATCCGCTGAAGGATCGGACTGTAGAACGGGTCATACGTGACAGGCACAGTGATGGCCACATTCTCTATAGGTGGCCTAGGGGTCAACGATTTCATCTTCAGTGCTGCTTGCTGCTGTTGTTGTTTCAGTCTCTGTTTGGCTTGCATCAGAGCTGCTATCGTTGCTGGTCCTCCAGAAGATACGGCCTGCAGCATCTTCAGCTGCTGCGGGTGCATCCCCTTGAAGCCAAATCATCACATTTCATTATACACAAAATTAATGTCATAGCTCTAGAGATACTCAAAAGCAACGGGTGGAAAACAGTTTTCAAGAGATGAAAGAGGGTGTTTTCCAAATTTTCTAAGACATGCACCACCTTCATCTTCAGCTCAGGAAGCACTAAGTTTCCTGAGAGTCCTCACTTACTGTCTTAATGATGTTAATTGAACTAACGAGATCTGTGTGCTTACACAGTTGCCATTTCCAACACCGCCCAATATCTTAACAATCATAGGGCAAATTAAGACAAATATAACATTTCCTTGGTAGTTTGCTGTAGGCATCTTTCTATATGTATCGAGTAACAAAGGCTTTCTTTTGATGTTCAATATTACATTTAAGACTCTCCGGAAGCTTAAATTATTTACATAAAATATACTTTTTGATTATTGTTAAATATTTCATTTTAAAAGGTTACTATCGTTCTCTAATTTCACATCAGTTTGTTTTGGTGAATAGAATGCTCACAAATGAATATTCAATATTGCACAATGTTTTACCAATAAATAAACTACCATGTCATATTTTATATAAATAAATAAAAAAGAATGTGAAAGTATTTATGATAATGACTTAATGTTTTTGGTGACTGATAACTCCTATAGCATAACAGCAGAAGAGGATATATGACTTACAAGATCTTCTAGATACATGGTTACAGAATAGTTCCAGTCTTTTAAACAAAATCGTCCGTGCATCCTTGTAACTGAATTTCAATAAAGAAGTGTATAAATAGCTTGCTTTGGGTAGCACAGAGTTTAAAGTTAACAACAAAAGACATTGAAAGCAATCTCAGATTTTTTTCAACTTCTGTCGCCTGACAGGCATCAAAGTCTTCTCTTCGCAACACGCTAAGGAAGCAACTTCCTGTCAATAAATGTCTAAATGCATGCCTCATTTAAAACTTTATATGTATAATCCACGGTGGCCAAAGTTCGATATTCCAGATGTAGGGTACTAGCCATCCATCACTGGGAAAACTCGAAAAACAGAAGTTCCAGCCTAAAAATACAACCGGTATGATTTTATATCTGACCATCCGGTTTGAATCCTATCAGAACCACCAGTGGAGGTAGATGTAGAAAAAAAGAAATATGAAGTACCCACCGTGCCCTAATATAAGGAGAAATACAAACTTGAACTGTCACAATAGTAAGTAACTATGTCTCTTAAAACTTTTTAAAGTTTCGGATCTCATTAGATCTTGCAAGATCTCTCGCTGGCTTCCCTCAGATGATAGGAATAACATATACGCTTTATAGTATTTATTATTATTATTATTATTATTATTATTATTATTATTAATATTATTATTAATATAAATAATAATAATAATATGAGTGTTAGAATAATTGTACATACTATTGTTACTCATATTGATATTTACCTATACATACTTTTCTGTCTCTTTTTACATTGATATATTTGTTATTATTGCTAAGCGTCCTACAGGGGAACCTTAATGTAATCATACATACAACAAAGAAGTGTTAAATAATAAATAAAATACTACAGTAAAAAATCTAAAATTCGCCATTACAAATAAATTTACAAACCCCTTGCAAGATTTCGCACCCTCAGGGGTTTCGTGAACCACAATTTGGGAAACTAGATTAGATATTAGTATATTAGATTGGATTTTTTTTAAAAAAAATACTACGATTGCCTTGACATATTTTTAAATTTACAGAATTACATGAAACCAGCTCAAACATTGGCTTTCTTTAGTTGTAAAAGGCTTAGTGGAGAATATGTTGCTAAAATTGCTTGAAAAAATATTACTTAATAATTACATACATTTTAAATTTAATTTAAACAATTTAAAAGTGTAAAATTCAAATTTATAAAATATTATTTTAGCTCCATTAAATTTTCGTTTCTCTAGGCAAATTATTATGAAAGGTTTTGTTAATTCAGAAGTATTCGTCTTAAGTGAGTAACTGAACAATTCAAGCTCATTTCTAGATACGAAAGTCTCAGCAATTTTATTTTTCTGACTGATGATAAAATTTACCTGAGAGTGATGTAATGGCTGCAGTTGTTGCTGAAGTTTCTGTTGCTGCAGCATTGCTAGCTGTGCTTGTTTCTGCTGCTGTTGTTGCATGAGCAGCAATTGCTGCTGTTGGTGCTGAATGAGAGGAGACTGCTGCTGATGAACTCCGATCTCATAAGCGTTTCTTGCAGGCCGCTGTTCGTCATACATGAGAGGGTACTGGGCACCTGGCGGTATATGATAGGCACCGTTTTTGGACATCAAGCCCCAGCTCTCCAATTCGTTGATCGTCGGAGGCAGATTCTCATTACGATTGGTTATGAAGTCGGCAGAATCCCAGTCGCTTCCTGTCGGCGGCCCTGGAGGAGGTCCATAAGAATCGGTGGGCTCTCCGTAGGAATTCAGGGGCGGTCCATAGGAATCCGATGAGGCATATGAGTGCGATGGAGAACTGTCGATCACAATAGGGGCTGGGTTTGAGACTACAGGAACCGGAACATGTACCGGGACGTGGTGATGATGGTGCGCAATCTGAAATAAAAGTGCGCACATTCACAATAAGAAAACTTCAAAGTGTTTGGCATTGCACTAGCTCCCTGCATCTCAACCCCTTGTAAGTTTCTGAACTCCTCAACAAAACTCTCTTCGATTTCTTTCAATGAATCAAAGACTATATGGAGAGTGATAAAAATCTTAGAGACTAGTCATATCTTATGCAATGGATCATTTCCTTAAGGCGACATGCCACTTTTGAAATTTGCTCACGCCTCTTGTGACCAACGTCATCAATTTGTGCACACGTATATTAAAGTTTCCTTTGAACAATTCAGGAGGAATGATCATTGTCATTACTGTAAGTTTTCGCCTTAAGTAATTCAAATTTGTCATCTGCACTTGTTTCCATAATATATAAAACAGTTCTTTGAAAATGATTAAATATTTTTCTAGAATCCTCTCAAATTTTGGAAGATCTATTAGTGTCTCCATGGCATGCCTTTAACTCCACATTGAAGTTATTGCAACACCTTTTCCTGATGAAGTAACAATTTGAGTTTACGAATCTTCGATCAATCAACTTTTCGAAGTTATGCCAATATTATTATTGTATCGTGTCACTACATGAGAAAAATGGTACATACCATTAATAATAGAGTAATGGGATCAGTAACTTGTTTTAGCATTCCAAGAGTTCAATGATTGGCAGTGAGCGCATACAACTGTGATACCCGCAATGCAACAATACTTTTCATATAGTGCCGTGACTGAGTGGTTAGACTGCTCGCCTCTCACAGTTTCCATCTCAGCAGCAAGGGAGGTTTGTAAGAATGAAGCGGCGTCTGATTTTTTTCGGGTCCTCCCTTGCCATTTATTCTGTTATGCTTCATCATCTCACCCTCATATTCACCTTCATCATTCAGCGTAATGTAGTACACCGATTCTCGTTGCGCGCATTTCTATTAAACTATGCTACTGCTCTCTGCAGCCAGTGTGCTGAACTCCAATGCCTGAATGGCAATGAGTTGGCAGTAGAACTCACTCACAAAATAATTTGCACACCAATTACAGTGTGTTTTTCCTAAATGGGTGTATTTATGTAGCATAAGATAAAGTTCTAGCGTTAATATTGCGAATGTTTGAGATTACTGTGGAGGCCTGCAGAAAGCAAGAACTTTCCACGAAAAGAATAACAATTGAAGCATGATGGGAAACTCTGCATTTACTTAATATAAATCAACATTTCAAATCTTTCGTGTTAATTTGTTTCTTTCTTTCTTTCTTTCTTTCTTTCTTTCTTTCTTTTGGTCTTTATGTAAAATATGCTTACTTATCAGAGATAGCCGAAGTAATACTGCATTCCACTGAATTACTATTTTAGAATGGCTAACATTTCATTACACCTGCATTTTGCATACTCTATCAGTACCTGATTACTATAATCAGCATTTCCTAAATGCTCAATTCACATTTCAACTCCAACAGTTTCTGCCTATAACTTCTGTAGGTCTCGCTGTTTTTAAGTGTAAAACATATGATAAATGCCGATCACCTTTGCTATGCATAAAAGTGTATAAAATGTTCCTACAAAAAATTATAAAAAACATCATATGCAATATTATATTTTAGGGTTATTTTTATGGCTATGGTTCTGTCTGAATAAGAAATGTCCTTTAAAGTTAGTTTGCTCTCCAATTGTTTAAATAAAATTGCCTATGTATATGTAATTGTTTATACATAATATACACAGAGTGTTAATGAATAACACCGAAATGTTTAGAGGGACCTTAGACAAGAAATTTTAGATAGAGAACCCAGGTTGAAAGGGTTCAGACTTACATATTCAAAAGGGTATACTCTACCTTAAAGTATTCCAGCTCACACAAACCCCTAACAACAGATCGAAATGGGATGATTTCTATTTCTCTGTACATCTTAGCAGCTCTTGCTTCCCCATAAATCAGCGGTATATCAGCAAGTTAAAGAAAAACTGTAACCATTCTCCATTTCTTCAATGTGTTATTTATTTTATGAGTTAGTTTGTCTTAAATCTTTTGGTTACAAATTAGACATATTTTGCATAAAACAATTGGGGATATCTCGTAATAGTAAGAAAAAGTAGAACTGTGATTTTGTTTCTAACAACTAAATTCCTATTAGCATGCAGGGAATCGCGTGTTTAGATTAAAAATGTCAGATAATTTTAACGATAAATTGTAGAAAAACTGTTCATTATTATATTTCGATTATTAAGAAAGTGTAAAGCATTCTAGCATAAATTGTAAAGATATTTATCTTTAGTATGAGTTTTTAATACCAAATTACAATTAATTCTAGCCAATAACTTCCACATTTTACCTAGACATATGACCCTAGATTTCCTATCTCAAATTACATCTACGTATGAGAGTATTTTGTTGTTATTCTTAAACATCCTGAGTGTATATGGTAAATATAAAGCTACTTGGAAATATTGATTATTTTCGTAGCTATTTTAATGAATAATTTGTACTGTGATCTAAAGAACCGTTTTCCTTTATTGTTAAGCCATTATGAACTTCTGTAAACATCTGTTTCTGACTACTAATTGTGACTTTCATTTTAACTGAAACTGTCTAAGACTGTTTGTGTGAAAATGGTTAATAAAACAAGTTGTTCTAGGTTCAGCTATGTGAAACCTATGTGATGTTAGTGATACTAAGTGAGAAGAAAAGTTTACAGGTTCACTCAGAAAGCGCAAAAGAGTAGACAGAACGTCATGATAAATTCTTTGACCTTTGGAAACAGGGAGATTGTATAGCCATAACTCTCACTGTAATCAATAATTAGAACTTTTATTTTAAAAATAAACAAGCAAGTGATTTTATTGTTTTGTTAGAGTTAGAAATTTTTCTGATAAATTTTATAGCTATAATAAAATTATCATTCTGAATATTGCTGTAACAATTTACTTTTTATTGAAATATTAATATTATTATGCAACCATTTAATGGATAAAAACAAAACACTAATCATGCACAGTGAAAATGAAGAACTCTATAAAATGTATGTATCTCTCTCAAAAGTTAACAAAGTTACAAGTTTTACGATAAGCAATTTTTATGGTATTAAAATGATGTTTAAGGCTAAGGCGGGCAGAACAAAAAATTTTTGTCAGTGATGTATAATTTTAAACTTTGATTAAATGTAAACTGATGAGGTTCGCTTACTAGCGAGTTTTTAAATATACAATTTATGTTGTCTCTTTTAATGCGTGTAAATAAAGCCAAATATTTAAACAACCCGTTCTCTACAATATAGATATTTACTTTTTATTCTAGCAAGTTTAAGTTCATTTGGTTTTTTGACTAATTGTTCCAAGGCAACAGAACCAAAATAGATAACATTTCTATATAATCATCGTGTTTTAAATTATCATAAATATAAAATGCTCAGGTGTTTAAACTTTTATGCTGTAAACATTTTATCAATACCCAAATACGTTTAATTTTTCTTAAAATGACAAATTTTTTCCGTTTTATTTCTAAATTCATAAAATGTCTTTAACATTATGATTTATTTATGGAAAACCGAAATATTAAGAATTTTTACTGAAAAAAATGTTATAGAATAAATTAGCAATACTGCCACGCGAAATATTTTTAAAAAACATTAAAAATATAAATACGTACATTTGTATACATCGACGTTTTAATGTAGGATATCTATAAAGACTGATATCAGAATGCTTCTCTGCTTTTAACGATAGCCAAGATTTGTAGTCTTTTGACTTCTCTGGAAAAGTCGTTTACTTTGTTTTTGGGAAAGGGAGCAATTTTCATTTTCGCAGCTTTTAAGAAGAGATAATCTATTATATATGCCTTCACCATACTCCTGGTACTATGTTTGTAAATTATTTCCTCCTATTGTATGAATATTTTTCTACATCTGTTTCTTGTGTCAAATTCTGAATCCATTGAAGTCAAATTAGGCACGGCTATTTGTTTTTCTTCTTCTTCTTCTGTTTGGTGCCCATTCCAAAAACCATTATTCCCGAAATGATATATACACTATTACTGCAATAAAGCTTAATAAACATTGGGCTTATGGAATGTTAATGTCATCAATTGTACTCCAAAAATGCCATAGTCTAAGGGTATAAATACAAACAACCCCCTCTTTAAGAGGAAGCAACCTGGTGTGACTTATACCTCTGCACGATAACGGTGAATGCGAACTGGAACTAGAAAGAACAAGTTGTAATTTGTGTCCCTAAAGAACTGGATGTGGGATCTTGCAGAGAAGGGTCACAAAGGTCAACACTTAAGCCTGAGCATGGTGCAGTTGCATATCAGCAAGTCCAGGAAAAAGAAAATAACCTACTTTCAATTCTAGGAAGACGATGCCGAGGGATTATTAATGTAGATTAATACTACATTTTTATCTGTACATAAGAAAGTTAACAACTAATTCCAATTTTATCGCAATCAATTATAAAACTAATTTCTATTTTTCGAGTACAACTCTTTGCTTTAAGTAGGCTCACTCTAGGATTTCAAAATCATTTTTCGTTTGTAATAAAAATATAATTTGCATGTCTTACAGTATTAAAATAATGTTGCAACTAAAACAACCACTTTTCATTTGTACAACGCACTAAAACCCTCAGTCATTGTGTTCAGAATAAAATGTAAAACCAAACAATTCCTTTAAAACAATGCAAGCCCCTTTCACTTCTGAAAACTCGCTTTTGTGGAAGAGTTTATTATTTTTAATCTTGTTTTATCCACAATAAACAATAAAAAAGTATTACTATTTTATTTCAAATAATTCAGCATAGCATAACGCCACCCTCTGTCTTAGATATTTATATAAATATTCACTTTATTTTAATTCTAGTTTTAGATTATTGTTTTCATCAAGTTTAATCCATTTCCACTGTTGGGTTTTTCATGATTTTATCATCCGTTTCCCGGTAGCTCGTGGGTCGGTAGTCAGAGCGGCCAACTACCGGTAAGCATGCTTCTCAGATACCTATGAGAAATTTAAAAATATCCTGTTACTAAATCCTGCTGAAATATTAATTCAATGTATAATATATTAAGTAGCGAGCTTGCGAAGAAATCTACTATTGCTACAATAAGGATCCATATGATTGACCTCGGTTGATGTTGACAGGCGTATAAACTTATCTTACTGCATCAGCGCCACTAACATGAGTGTTACTTGTTGTGTTACCAATCTTGGAGGTCATCGCCATTGTCTTCATCAGAAAAAATGCCAAAACAGAACTTACTTTTGTCATTATTTTATCATGCTGGGTACATGTTTCAACCAGCATCTCTGTGATTTATTTTCCTTTGTCAATGTTTGTGTTCCATGTTTTCTAATCGTAGATGCAAGCGCAGTGTTTTTTCCTCTAATTTTCAGATTTATAGTGTCTTTTTCCTGCCTACTTGTAAGAATTTAGTGCATTTTAGGGTCTAAAACATGTGTTTTTAGTGCCTAACATTCGCAATCTGGTGAAACTGATAATAGAATTTTAAAGTACTCATACACTGGATGCAAATATTCAGCTTTACAACCCAAGACAACTGTTCTTTTTTCCGTTTCATGAGGCGTTAACCGGTTTTCCATTAACTCATATTAGTGTTCCTGATGTGTGTGTGTGGTGTTTTTCTTCTTCTTTTCTCCTCCAGTGAACCAAGTAAAATTATTACTCTTAGTTTTTATTCAGGATAAAATGACTTTCAACTTTTAAATAAACAAACATTTTTATCCATAAATCTCTGCAGCCTTACATAAAAGTAAGACAATCACAACCGTGGACAGAAAACATAGTGTTTACTCAGGACTACCATCATATACAAATGTTGATATTTGAGTAATATAACACATTTAGGAAATTATCTATAAAGTTCGTCCGCTAAGGAGAACGTCATTTAAGAACTAGCAATACTAAAATTTCAACACATTTTTGTTTTCGTTAATCAGCATGATATTCTTGTTCTTTATTTTATTTTTTTTAAATTAAATAGGAGATATATACTCAAGTTAATTTAAAACACATGTTATATAAGCCACACAAATGTCGACAGAGGCAGACTTGTCATGTATTTTGCACACAAAGTCACGTCAAGTTGATCACCACATGAGTACTATTTAGGAAGATTAATTACGAAATGTTTTATACTTTCCATTATACAAAGTTATTATTTACATATACTGAAGACGGACTCGCCAAGTTCAAGCAGCTATGAACAAAGACTTGTCGATGCTTAGCTTCCAAATTCCCAAATGACTAATTATAGACGTCGCTGATTAGATTGCTCCCTCTCATCACGGCAAGCCTACAATCCGGTTCAATCTCAGCGATTACCAGTGGGATTGTCATGGACGAAGCGTTTTCTCCGTTTCCCCTGCCTGTTATTTTGCTATTGCTATCATCTCACTCCAGCGTAACTAGTTCTCGTATTCTTGGTGCGAACATTTCAGCCCTCTGCTGCCCTACTTTAGTTATAAACTTCGGGGAACAGAAAGTGTCCGGAGTAAGAAGCAAAGAATACACCCAAGAATTCGCTCTAAACAAACAGAAATATTAGAAACTGCTTAGAAAGATCTACAAAATGCATTCGTTTTCTCTCTCAAAAAAACAACTTATGGTTCGTGCGAAGAAATGACGGATTGTTTTTAGTCTATCTTTTCTTAAATTTGATAAGTTTACTTTTGGTGCATTTAACAATCCGTCAGTTTTGATTCTCGGTGTTCTGTAAAATTGTGCTTTGAAGATAGTCAAATGGCATATCAAGCATTGGGTAAATAACACTGCGGTTCTTATTGAAAAGTGCACACTGTTATGATTATTTTCTCGCAAATTGCGCACAGTATTAATTCAATAAGCTGCAACTATGGCATATATTTTAATATATATGGGCAGAATTCCGCGTAAATTTTGTAATGCAGTTGTTGGTGTGTTGCGGAATGTACCTGTTATGCAAAGTCTTCGTAAGTTTCATCTAACTGGTGGGGAGAAAATTCATTTACTGTAGCCAAAGAACATACAAGCTGAGTTTATGTATTATCTCCAAAAGTAAACATTTCTGTAAGTCTAGGAAAGTTGTTGCCGGTTCTCAGGCAAGAGTAATTGCACTTCTGACCTGCCTTAATTTCTTGAGAAGAGAATGTATCATTACAGGCAGTCAAGCTGCACTTAGTGCACTTAAATTTTATCAAGACAGCTCTAGATTCTCAAAGCTGTCATTAATCTTTCCACGAGGAATCAGTTATAACTTTATTGAGTGCCTGCACCAGGGCAGAACGTAATGAAGTAACTGGTAAATTGAAAAAAAGGAAACTAAGATTGACTTCCTAGTACCAGAATATTTCTGGGGCATTACAAGGTTTAGGAAGCAAACCAGAAAAGAGCTATCGGAATAATGACTGGACATTGGAAATACCTTTGGATTATGGGACTCTACCAAGGAAGTGGCAAATGTGAACATTCTGATGAGACTGCAAAACACGTCTTACTGAAGTGTAAAAGCCTGGAACGTCTCTATTAGGATTCGGTTCTTAAGAGATGGTTTCCTAAGCTTGTAGGAACAATTCTAGATCTCACTAAAGCTCTGGATCTGAATGTAGTCAACAGTCAAGGACTTTCAAGACGATGATGCATATTAGTCGTGCGGCTCTCTCTGTAAATTAACTTCTTCATTTCAAGGCGTTTTAGCGCTAGAGAATCAGTGATAAGATTTATTATGTGTCTGCACTTTTCGCATTTAGCTACTCAAATTAATTATTGTTCACAACCTTCAGAGGTACCAGACCGATAGACACACAGAAACGAATACGAGAGGACCAGTGGCTAACGTCTCAAGTACCTGCAGGTAAACACCGCAACCCTGACCGTGTTCATAGCTTTCATGCTGTCGCTTTCTGTAAAAGGAACCAGGTTAAGCAAACACATGTAGATGCATCATCTTAAGTACATATGCTGCCCCGTGGTGCAAGTTGCTGACATAAGCTGTGTGCTCTGTGGACTTTACTTTCTTAGATTCAGAGCAGGGTAGGACTGTCTTTTTCTTAGCAGGCACAATGAGTCTAGGAGAGAATTTTATTGATATGTTGGTTTGCAAGGAATAAATGTATTGTTTTAGTAGTTTAGAGAATGTGTAACATATAATTTGTGTAAAATTATCACAAGAGGTCTGATATTGACGATAAATTGACGAACGTAGTGTGTAATGGAAAGCCCAGACTCTTGAGTGATATTTATTAGGACTATTTCACTAATAAAATAATAATTTAAATGTAATTCCCCTAAACTTGGCTTACAAAATTTAATAATTGTATTTTGTATTATGAATACTTAACTTTACCAGTCATCTTGCAACAGACGAATATCAATTGCCATTAATGCTAATAGGGTTTAGGACTATTTCATGAATAGAGTAAGAATAACAGTAACATATAAATATTTGAAATTCGTGTGCGGATTTTTAGCGATTGTATAAAATGTTATGCTTACTTATAAATACATACCTATTTAGAAACCGTGAGAATGAAATAGACGAGAGTCGACTGTTACAATCGCTACCGTTCATTTACTAATACCAACTGAGAAAAACAAAACGGAGATAACATTTTATCACTCCGAATAACGTATTTATTAAAATGTGTGGTTACTTAGGCAGGCATTGATACATAATTTACAATATTATTTCAGTCTGTGTGAATACGCAAAAACAAATTTTGAGTGAATGCACATTAAGCTACATAAATTTACAATAATTATGAAAAAGTAGTTTGAACGAAGGGACTACAAAGGGCATTTGTGAATTAGTAGATAAAGATGTGGAAGCAGAATTCCGCACTTTGTCAAGTACTGCCGAATGATGTTCAGGAATTATAATGGCGGTATAGAGTTGGCTACACTGAACAGAAGACAAATGCAACGCATGGTAAATAGATTTGATAAAACTTAACGGTAATTTTACTGCGATATCGGGCTGTGATTAGTGAAAATTAAACAGTTTGTTGCATTTCATTGGTCGATTTTACGATGACAGCATTTGTTTGCGATTTCCGTCAATAAATACCTTATGCTTTACATGACTATTTTGATTGGCATATTGTTTGAAGCAACTCAAGAATTTTAGTTCTACATTTTTATTATTAAAATACAAAATGAACTGTTAACTTTCATTTTGAATGACATGAATCCATTCCATGATCCATTATATTGTTCCACCTGTTTTGTTGTTACTTTAATTAATTTAAGATGCCTTTTCATACCCATTACATTAATGAATCTGAGAATTACTCACGAAGCAATTATACTATCGAAATTGGATTATATATCGCTATTTAACAGATGATGTTTTGATTGGGTTATGGTGGTGCTAATTTGGATATTATTCTAAATATTTAAAAATGAGAGGTTTTAAATAATATGACTATAAGTTTTCTTCATAATTATAGTTTTATAATTGTCTCGCTTTTTTGGTATTTATTTTTCGAAGACTTTCTGTTCTCTTTTTGATAAGGAAATACAAATAATAATATTTAACTGAGAACCAAGTTAAAGTAATTCGAGGATGTGCAAAACTAAAATAAGTAATTTATGTTTTCAATTTAGCCAAGGTATTCTCGTTGCACTGTGTAATGTGTTTTGCATATCAAATAGCAAAACTTTTTTCACTGTAATTCTAAAGTTATGAATATTATAAAAATTCACCTTAATATAAAATTTAGGTTTAAGTTTATATTTAATAATATTTGTGTACATAAATTAAATTATTACAAACGCTTTTAATTACATTAAAATTAATAAACAATATTTATTTAAATTCCATTATAGTTGACTATTAAGGTGAAAGCTAAATCTAAAATATGTCAGTCATATTTATATGCGAATATGTTAGCTATTACCCTAAATATAACACCAAACGCTACTTAAATGATTTACAAAAATATGACCTTTAAACCTAGGCCTTTTCTTTTTCATTGCCTCTTTTACATCTCTTTTCAACTTCCTGCAAAACTGTACTTTTTCGTAACTATTCTCATTTTCCACACCAACGTACTCGTATCTTTGTATTAAATGAATTTCTGCTGTTTGCCTCTACATACGAACCATTTGTCATCACATCTGCGGCTAAATGACACATTTGAGCTCTATATCTAATAGCACACCTGACAACAACAAATGAAATGTTCAGTTAATTTACCTGATGGTGGTGGTGGTGGAATTTAGCACGAGTCGCATGGTAGTAGGCACAGAACTTGAAGATATGAGCGAAGGCTGGGAAAATGAAGAGTAGTAGCTTGAGGAAAATCTTCTTGGCTGTACCAATACCCAGCAACAGAGGTAGCAGGAACATCAGCTTCACCTTGATCATCTTGATGACCATCAAGAGCGAGAAGAACGCCATCATCAGCTTCTTTTTATCTGAAACATCGTAGAACATGAACTGCTGAAGATGCAGCAAGGTACAAGGAATAGATAGAATTGCAATATTGTATTCCTCTCCCACTTTCTTCCCACTAAATTAGCCTTTCCGTTCTTGGTTGTTTCTAATATTTAACCATGATATTTACATAACTGGCAAAAAACCTCATCGTGACATGGATAACAACACTTGTGTTAATACGAACATAACATTATCTATGATATCAATCCAGCCGTTTCACATTTTACTCTTTTTACTCAAAAAACGCTCACTCTTTAACGTCTTAGGTCATCAGGGTTCCATTTGATTCAGGTCGATTAATTTTGCTCAGAGACCTCTTCTTTCAGGCTTTAGGTTCTTTTACGTGTCCTAAACCGATGACTTTGCTTTCTTCCGAAGAAATTCATACTTTAGGTGCAAGCTAAAAATAAAAACCATCGACCCTGGCTCGGATTGAGCCCGTGATCTTGGGTCTAAGAGGCAAGTATGGTAACCTGGACATCCAACTCGCCCGGTCATGTCCACATCCTGCACGAGTTTCGGTATTTGTCTCCTTTTACCAGGCGATAAGTTCGAGATCCAGGAAAATGTTCACCAAGTGCTCAAGACCAAGCAAGGAAGAAGTGCGAACAGCCATATGATCAACACTCGAGATGCCAAACAGTTTTGAGAGAATAAATGAGAAAAAAAAGAAGGAGAGAGAAGATAAGCACAATGGGTGGAATGAAATCGAGAAAACTGGAGAACGCAGGAAAAGTTTGACACAAGCAACTCCCCTCCCTGCCATGCAGCTCAAAGCTGATTCACGCTCGCTCCTACACAGTGTTTTAGTTCACTGAGTTCTAGGAACAGCTGCTTGTTTCAACTTGTGCCATTAGAATTTTAAGTTCAAATAAATTGTGCTGCTATATTCGTTACTGCCTATACAGAATTTTTATTTGAAAGCTTACCAGTCTGAATCACATTTAAAATAAATGTAATTAAATAAAAATTTAGGTTTCATCATTTCATCCACAGCCACGCCAGTTAACACTTTCAAATGGCACCGTTAACTTACACCTTAAATAATAAAAACATATGAAAGTAGATTAGAACAAGGCTAGAGGATACCAGCAGGCAGGAAATCCAGGCAGAACGTAACAGAAAGTCTCCTTGGTCCTATCGAATGAGATGAAATTAACCTGGGGTAAACAGGTGCTCATTCTAGGGAGAAAGGCAACATCAGGAATGGCCTGGCTTAAACCGGGAGGTTGGAAGGCTAAAATAATAGCAGATAATTCTGTTAGGAAAATCTGCCCATTTTTGGAGGGAATGAGGAATGAGTATATATTCTAGCAGAACACCTGAGGAAAACGCTGTTCCCAGAAAACATTTTTTAAAATAATTAGAGGCCGATTGGCATGTTGGGATCTGTTTGCAAACCGCACTAATTGGTTGAATATGGGCATTTTCATAGCCAAAGCGCGCGAAGCTGAAAGCAATTTATTTTCTGATTAGAATGCAATAACTAAGAATAATAATTTTCCATTCATATATCTCTAGATACTGTTCTTCACATTTTTAAAAACATTATTTATTATTATTATTTTCTTATTTTTGTATTGTTATTTGTTCCTCTTTCAAACTGTGTACCATATTTAAACATGTACGGTGTACGACCCATGCATAACATGTATTTGTAATGTGTATATAGTATTTTATAACAATAATGGTACACCTACTACTACTATTTATATTTTAAAGAGAATTCAATTAATCACATATTTTGTTTTCTATCATTGCATGACAACCTAGATTTTTGTTATTATTATATTAATTTGGACATAAAAAGCTACAAAAACTATTGCACATTTAAGGTAAAAGTTTCATTTTGGTAATACAATATTCAAAAATGGTTTTTACCATACAAGAAAACACAGAATGCGAATGAATTAGTCCGTAGTAATATTATCCAAAATAATCGTTTTCATTCAGTAACTAAATGACTTATTTTCTACTCTGTCCAATTCAAACAAAAATAACAATAATACAGTTACCTAAACAGTAATAGAAAACAAATATGCTTACAATTGGACCACCTTTAAAATTTAAGTATCATAAAGTAGGGATGCCATTTGAAATTTCAATGTGGAGTGGCTGGAGGTGAAGGGATAAAACCTAAAATGGAATCATTATTAGTTTTGAAGTTCCCGCTCAAAATCTAAATGACATGGTTTTTCGTCTGAATTAAATTTGTTTAAGTAGATAGTTACACAGACTAGGGAGTTGTAAGCTCTGTATAGGATGTAAATATTTCGACCATTAATCTAATCATATAAACAATGCAATATATTGATCAGTATATTTGTGCTCAGGTTGTAAACTTCTTCCACAGACTTCGCAACATCCTCAGCCTACCAACCGGTCCTCTCCTATTACCAGCTGTATAATCCGAGAAAAGTTAGCCTTTCATTCCTTTGTATAATTTCAACTTCATCTTTTAATTACATCACTGGGGGGGGGGGGTCCGACTTGTTCATTTTATGTACCTGTTCATTTGTATTTTTATAATAATTGTGTCATGTCCTTTTGGGCTCATAGGTTTGTACAGCATTGTACGCTGAAAGACTTTAAACTTAAAAATAACGCAGTAGAATTTTAAAAAAATCCTTTTAGAACGTTCTGTTGAAATATGTCGATATAAACGTCCTTCATTATACAAAACATTGACACCTTGTCTAGTTATATGCAGCTTCTTCAGTTGGGGTATGAGAATGTAACATGAGCAATGGTTTAAGAAACAAGCAAAGCGAGTACAGTTCCATAGCCTCTTTTTGTATACCAGAATTATAAAGGGATATTAATAAAATAAAATTTATATTGATGTTTCCATTTTCTACTTACTCTGAAATCAACTTTCTTTTATTGTACTTATGACGTCATTGTATACATAGAGAGTATTCAATTCGTTTGTTTGTTTGTTTATTGTTATTAGCGAAAATGAATTTACCGCAAGAAATTTTAGCCCAAAGGTTAAATGGTGACTTCACAGAAATACGACAGATTCGTTCATTGAATGCAGCTGGGCACATAAGTTGGCGATGTCAATTACTGACTTGACGCACAGGCTTTAAATAAACTAACTGGAACATAATGTAACGCATTGGCCGCTTAGTTATTGAAATAATAAGTTTTGTTAACTGCTTTGTAATTTATTTTTTTTATTTGTTTTATTTACGGACTCTCTTTAACATCTCAGGTCATTAGCGTCCCATTCAATTCAGGGCGTGAAACGGCCGACAAATTTTGCTCAGAGGCCTCTTCTTTCAGGCTTGAGGTTCTTTTTCGTGCCGTAAATGCATGACACGGGACCCACTACTTTACTTCCCTTCCGAAGGAAGCCATACTTAGGATTTTTACTCCCGAAAAAATCCCATCCACCTTTTCGGGGATCGAACCCACATATAACATTTTAAAAAGATAGCTTTTTGTATTTTCATACAGTTGTTCGTGCATTTCTTAAAGCTAACACTACGTTGCTCAATCAGGCAGAGATAGGAAATATAAAACTTTAAATTATATTACTATATAATTATATAGTATATATAATACTATTACTATAAATTATATTACTATTCGCTCAAAATATTAGATAAAAACTGACTATTGCTGTGTAGTAAATAATGAACTTTAAGACAGATTTCAAGCTTTTGAGGCATACTAACCTATCTGATCTAATTCTATTCTCCTAAAAAGGATTAAACTTTATGAAAACATTTCTCCTTTATAGCTATGGCAATTAATTTACAACTACCTTTACTTTACTAGGCCTTTGTTAATTTTTTCAGTATTTTCGTATAAAAATAAATATGCCTAATAAATATTTCTCCGTTTATAGTTATGCTAATTAATTTATTACTAAATTTACTTAACTGGGCTTTTGTTAATTTTCGTATGAAAGTAAATATGCCTAAGTCTATGGATGTGCTTTATAATTTTATATGTATTTACATTTTATTTTTATTTTGAAACATAAGATTTTTCGTGTATAAACAAATACACGATGGTGAATATTTAATTTTATTGAAGGGTATAAAAACTTTTAGCATAAAAATAAATAATCCTACAAATTCTTATTTAACGTTTGGAGAAAACTAATTCCTCTGAAAAATTACAAAAGCTACAAAAGGTGTG
Source organism: Metallyticus violacea (assembly GCA_030762175.1). NCBI lineage: Eukaryota > Metazoa > Arthropoda > Insecta > Mantodea > Metallyticidae > Metallyticus > Metallyticus violacea. The sequence continues at coordinate 1,103,675 of CM060841.1, read as the reverse complement.
GATGAACACATTGCTTATCATTGTTATTGTTAATTTTGCAATATTTTCGTAAACAGGCATTTTATAGCAAATAAAAAATCAAAAGGCATTTAAAAAAAAAATTAAATTGTAAGTTAGCAGCAATTTTGAATATTGAAGATATCCCAATAAAATATAGACAAGAATTTTTACCACTTTATGTTTGTGAGCCCGCCACGCTGGCCGAGGTCGTTAAGGCGCGGACTCGTGAACAGGAGATCTGGGGTTCGAATCCTACCAGAACTTATCCTTTCCCAATATATCATTTCATTTCATATATCTTCAGTTTCCACCGACTGTGGTGCCTCAGTAGAAAAAACGGGCGTTAAATACCATTAAAAATGTTTGTGAGTATTTAACAAAACAATAAATTATAAATGTCTTATATTTAAATTATTATAAAGTTTCTAAATATTATATTCAGGGCAAAAATACTAACAACTTTAAAAAGTATTAATTAAGAAATTATAACACAAATTTGAATGCCTTCTGCCCAGGTTTGAATACTAAATATATTTAAAGCATCCCGGTATTTCTGGCATAAGTTTTCAGATACACATTCATTAAAGTATACAATCGATTTTATACAGTTATACAGTTCATTTTTATCTTTTATAATGTAAAATAAAGGAAGTTTTGCCGTCTGTAAAACACTTTTGACTGAAAGTTTCACAATTTCTTTCTGTAAAAATGCCAAGGTCAAATGACTTTCATTTAACAATTTAAATTCGTTCACCTTTTAATGACTGTATTTTTATGAAACAACTTAAGCCTCGAGGTTTTAATACTTTCTATAATCTAATTTAACTTAATTTTTTATTTGAAACTGCTGTGGTTGACAATTTTAATTGGTCAAGAACATTTTAATGCATTTAGTGTGCTGAAATAGACGTAGAAACGTCTGGGAAGTGAACAATGTGTACTTACGTTTTTTGAACAGAAATCGTGCCTCTCCTGAATCCGTCTTCTTTCTGTTCAACTCAACCTTCAGCAAGGCCCCTCCTTCTTCTTCAAAGGCTTTTGGCGATATTTTGAGTACGGCACCGTCAAACAGATATTCTGGTAACTGCAGTTCCAAGTCATGGCTCATGATAAATTTTTCACCCTTGTCATAAAGAGTATTCGTTAGATCATCAAAGCTGCTGTAAGATCTTGCAGAATCCTCCTCCATTATTGGGGCAAATGTCCCCACAGTTTCTTCAGTGGTTATGGACTCAATGTCTTCATTTAATCTTCTATCGTACTTGTTTTCGAATGCTTCTTCAAAGCCGCGCTTTCTGGTGAAAACAAGACCATTAGTTACTTCTAGATCTCCATCCATAGCAATAGAACGATCCAGGAAGCCGAACACACTCTTCTTGACACATGTAAGAGTAGGGCTGGCCTGTCCACAGTCACGGAACAGACCCTCCCACAGAGAGTTGTCACCGTAGAGATTCGTGGTTGAATTACCGCCATACATCATTCGGGATGCACCAGTATTACCCAACATGGTAAACTTCACGAATGTGTCCATCACCTTGCCAAAAACGTAGTTACGGTTTCTATGCGGATTGTCTATAGCATCGATCTCATTGTCTATGAGAGCCTCGGGAGCCTCTTCTGTGGCTTCCTCTTCTTCTTCAGTTGTGGTTGTAGTATCTTTGTCCGCAACAACAGCCACAAGTAATAAACAGCAACACAACACCAAGGTTGAGCTCAGGGCACATTTGGGTCCTCTTTTACTTCTTAGCTCCATTCTGGTAACTATCACCGCTTTGCTGGTTACTGCTCCAATCATGTTAGACACTACATTATAATTGTAGAATAAGTTTATTATTTAGGTGTACTACAGTTACGGGATGTACAGCACAGACTCACACACATTGCGGTAAAGAAGACGCTTATACGACACTGATGAGGTGTGCGTTACCGGTTACACTATCAGCGCACTAGAATCCGTGCGGGCGAGTAGGTAGACGAAGAAAATGAGCACACGTTTTGAGGTTGCCTGCCTGATGTTCGGTCACTGTGTGAGAGCTCGTCGAGACTGATGCTGCTATTTTTCTGTCTCTCTCCCTCTCTTTCTGTCTTCGCGCTAGGATGAATGGACGGCCTTGCTTCGCTGCTTCCCCCAGGTCGAGAAGGATTTGCGGGTCATTCTCTGCGCAAGAAGCAGGAACCTGTTTCGGGAGATGTGATGTAAGCTGGACGATGGGTGTGACCAGCTACTAAGTTCCGGGAACATAAAATAACTTAACTGTTCTTCAGGTAAAATAAGGGTTTATTTATTTTGAAGTCAATTGTCTATTTATGGAATATTTCCCAGTATACCTTAACTCGGTTGGATAGGGTGTTGACCTGAAGCCAAGTTTGAAACCTGCTTAGGTCAAGCTGCTTGGGTAGTAAGTTCTGAAAATACAAGGTTAGTCAGAAACATCTCTGAAGTTTTAAAAAATGAGCTCTTCCTAAATGTTGAGTTTCTCTTAGTATACTTTACACAACAATGCGAAGACGAAGATAATCATAGTTCCATTAGTTGACCACTAGATGTGGCCACAGGTATTTTGTTTGCTGGAATTCCACGCCACTGTGTCCATAATCACAATGCAACACCACTTTCATTCCATGCATGTTTTAACAATAAGATTTAATGAAAACAACTGCGTCTGCATTCGAGATGGAACGGTAGACCTAAAAGTTCCATTGAAATTAATAAAAGAAATTGTTCATAGTAGCTGTGTCTTTGTTGCTTATTTTGTCATAAAGCTCCATTAATTTGCAATAGTTTGACTGACCTAAAAAAAACCAACAAAAACGTGATTGTTGCATTCGGAACGAAAACAGAACATTTAATTACTTAGTTTTGTGAAACAGCAACTACATTTTAATCTTTTCGTTTCTTTTAATTTTATTTGTCATTTTATACAAGAACTGCAGAAGCAGAAGTAGATAAAACACTTAGTCACACAGTTTTCGCTATATTTCGAACCACTCGTGTTCTTCTAAGGCAGACGTGTAGTGAAGATGTAAAAATAAATATTAAATCTCTAAACTAAGTTGTGCTGCTGTTTCCCTATGTATGAACAATCATAGACATTCTGTTAAAACCAAGTCTTCCTTACCCGTTGCTCAACATGCCTGATCTCACTGTAAGGATTTTGACGATGCTTTTAACTTAACACTTATTGATACGTTACCTACACAATACTCTGAAAGTTTACTTAGAGATAGAGAAATGACAGCTGTGTTTTTACATGAAGCGGGACACTACCGCGCTTAAATCTTACTATTAATTTTCTTCTTCTATATCTCCATCTTTTTGCTTGTTTCATCTGTTTCCACGCATTACCTTTGAGATTCAATATTTATTTTTATCACCTTCACTTGTCTTCCTTTGAAGAACACTCTCTAGTTCTTGTTACTGTAGTTACATTGTTCTAAAATTACTTTTTTATTATTATTGCCTTTTATCTGTCACAGGGTATCTCCGCCCCTCATGTACGCCAACAATATTAAATAAAAAGAAATGAAAGTCGCCCATTAGAAAACAAAACTGACAATGAAAAAGCCTAACAAGGAGTTGGGTTACTACCAGAATGGTGGATAAACTGGAGCGAAGGAGAGTACTCTTGCTCTTGGCTGTCCGTATGTTCCTACGCCTCCCTCTCCCTCCAGGAGGGAGAGATGTGGTGAGGGAGAAACCTAAGGGGCGGTCAAACTCTACGGGTGGTGACTGTGCCTCACCGATCCTGAATATTGCCGCCCAGTGTTCCCTTTACTTCCAGAAGTATCCCCACTTGAGACATAGATATCAATCAGCAAGGCTGAAGCTAACAATACAATCCACTCCAATCCAACGGAGAACTGAGTTATAAGAATGAAGGGGAATTTTTTTCATAGCTTTGTAGTAGGAGACAAAACATGGCACATCATTATGAACTATCAAATAAACATCAATCCGAAAACTTGCTCCGGATAAAGACATTCATATCACAGATTCCAGCTATAAGACTATAGCAACAATTTATGGAATGTAAACTGTGTTGTCCACAATTAAATTGATAAGTTTAGATTTGTAAAAGTACAATTTTATAACTCATTCATAATTTATTATTTGTTTTATGTTTTCTAACATTTTAAATTGACAGTATAAATTCATTACTACCTAATAGACACATGAATGTTTTATTACTGCAAATTTAAATACTTTCATTTCACTTTAGTGAACGAATTGTTGATTGTCTTGCTTAAACTAGTGTGTTATTAGTCGTACTAACATTGCACAAAGTTAATAATTGAGTAGAAAATTAAAATTGCTCCAAATTAGGAAAATTCATCGAGTAATATGTTTAAATGCGGACTGTATCTTTTCTACAAATAATTCATTACCTTTGGCATATCCCAAAGAAATTGGGTGGTAAAGATTAAGAGCTTTTTGCCACTGTCATACTGATACAAACGCTTGAACACCAGATAGAATAATGCATGCATCAAGTATGAACACATTTAGATTATTTTGCTTTCTGTGTTTTTAATGCATCTATTTAAGCTTAATCTGATATCTTTTTAAACAGAAGTTGAAAAATAAAAAGCAATTATTAGTGATGAGAATTGTATGTGTGAACATATTTTATTTCAAAGTATTTATGTTTCTTCTATACAGTATATCCACGTTTCAACGCATACTTATTTAGAAAATCAAATTTTATAGAGTATATGTATATGTGTGTATTCAAGGTTAGGGAATATCCGTTATCTTAAGAGTATATGCAAATTTTTGAGCATTTTCCCCCCTTTTCTTTTCTTTTTATATGCAAGTATAATTAGAGTTAAAGGGAACTGATCAAAATTAGTTTAAATGCTGCTGTTCACCTGTGTCTCTCGCTAGAAAATAGCAGGATTTTTATGCTATAAAAGGTGCGTAAACTGAGCAGGCAGCCCATGAAGTGTTTTACATATGCTGTTTTCAAAACTAGGCGTGATTCGATACTTTTTCCTAATATTTAGCGACGTTAGTGCTGGAGCTGGATGAGAATGACAGGATGTGTGGAGTAGAAAAGAATGGAAAAAATGGGGAGAACTAAAACCTCCCTTAACTGGATCCTAAGTCAGTTGATGAAGGAGATTAAGTGGTAAAATGCGTATGTTCTATCAAGAGCAACTTCACTACCCAGAAAAAAATGGCCGCCATCGCGGCCCAACTGCAGCCGATAGCAAAACGAAAATGTTATGCAACATTACGTTTACAAGATGACATTATTTATAATTAGAAGATATTTCGATGGTGTTTAAGGTTCTGAATTTGTTACAAAGAATATATCTCTTTTGCAAATGAAATTTAAAATAATACGAATTCGACTTATATCAAATCATTCATATACAAAACATTATGCCCATTAACGGTTACTGCAGGCAATAAGTAATAAAATAAGAAGATGAACAATAATTATAACATCCACCATGCATAAATAAGAATAATTTAATATATTTTTTAATTCTTTAACGTGTATAAAATTATTTAGGCAAATTTACTGCAGTGCAAAATTAATGACTCATTTAAATACAGATGCATCTTTATACTGATTTGACTTTTGGTTTTTGTAAAGTGTTGCAAATATAAAATGCTTAGCCATTTATACATAGTTACAATGCTCTCTACAAGTAGAAGACACAATTTTAACTGAACTACTAGAAAAGAAAAGTTAAAGCAAAATACAAATTCTTTGCATATATGTAAGAAAAAGTTGCAGCTCATATTAAAAGCTCTTTTAAATGCTTAAGAAAGCTTCAATTGTTCTAAGCAAACTTTATTTTACCAGCTTCCTCTATATCCAAATCAATATCTAGTGGTAAACTTTCCTTGACAACGTTTATTAATGAGCAAGATACCATTATCATTATAATTATCCAAATTACTGAACATCTTAAACCTGATCGACATAGATGAGGCAGATCATATTTATTATCATGGTATAGTCTTCCTTGGTAATATGTAATATGTAAATGTAATAGGTAAAATAGGTAAAATGGTGTACCTGCCTTTATTTTAATTTCACTTTAAAGGAGAATATCCTGCTCACACTATTAATTAAAATTCTCTTCATCTCGCTCGGATCTTTACTTTCATTGCTAACTGTCACATACGATTGCAGATTAGGAAAAAGTGCAAACGTAAAATGTCCTCTCTAATCATAAGTTTTGGTACGAAATGTATAATAGGCACCACATTTTCATCATTAACTTCAAAATTTGCACTTTATCCTCACTTCTCTCCTTTAATGACTGCTCTTTAGGAAATTTAAATATGGGCACACGACATGAGCGACTCGTGTTGTACTTAACACCTTCTATTACACAAGTTCCTGTGTAATTTCACTTCACCACACCATCCATCAACCGCCACGGGTGGCCGAGGTCGTTAAGGCATGGACTCGTGAGCGGGAGGTCTGCGGTTCGAATCCCGCCAGGACCGTCCTCCCTGACTGGGGTTTTTTCCAGGTTTTCCTCAGTCTTCATAACTGGCAAATGCCGGGGAGGTACCTAAACTTAGGCCTGGAACGCTTCCTTCCTTAAAAAAAAAAAAAATCCTTTCCCAATATATCATTTCATTTCATGTATCATCAGTGTCCACCGCCTGTGGTGCCTCAGTAGTAAAAACGGGCGTTAAACACTACTCAAAAAAAAAAACACCATCCATCAACGGATTCGTCGTCCCCATCCACTCCGTCGGCCCTAGAACACGTCAAAAACTTTGGAATTCATTATTATTGAAAAACATAAACCGTATACTTTTATTTACTTTTACATATAATTCCTGTATTATTATCTACATGTTTTCTCTCAGTGAATAAAGCAAAAAAAAAAAAAAAAAAAAAAAAAAAAAAAACCACGGGAAAATATACAACATAGCTGCAAGTCACTTAAATTAATGTTAACTAAATAAAAAAAACCAACATGCTACTGCATATTTACTTATTATCACTGTAATAGACCATGTAACTGCAACGAACCAAATAAACAAGACCATGTGTTTAATGGCAGCAACATGCCTGAACCTGGACGCCGCCATTTTGTGTATTATCGATACCCGCATTGTGGTCTGAGTCGGTCTTTGTTCTAATGACATTGGAGCTCCGACTCAGACGACAGAGGACAGTACATTTGTAACGTGCGCCCCAGTGTTGTGGCGGAATGGATGATGAGGAGGAGGAGCAACATAGGAATGAGAGGAAACGTACTCAAGCAGCTGGGATCGAACCCGAGCCGCCTCAGTATGGGGCAAGCACGGCGATCACGGAGCCGCCACATGATGGTATAATTTAGAAGTAACACTAATTTTGAACTGTTAAGTGACAGGAATGCTTCAAGAATAATCGTATTTGTCTTTTTCTTCTTTATTAAATGCGACAAGAAGTCAGTATTATTTTATTAGTATATTTAAAACCTGTATGGAAACCATACATTTGTAAATTTAATAGAATATTTTGTGTTTTGAGGGTTACTCAAGGGAATACTTAGACAATTTTTAGGGAATATTTAGATGAATGTTTCACATATTTTAACGTACATTTCTCACCCCTAGTGGTTATGAAGACGAACAATGCTTACGTAAAAATCTTTCGACGTTACATTTTATTCTTCTTGAGGAAAGCATGAGTAGATTACCGCCATTTCCTTTGTTTTTTATTATTACTACATTTTCCTGCATATTATAGTCAATTGCTATTTTAAATTTTACTTTTCTGCGCTGGAAGGCTATAGCAGTGATTCCCAACCCGTTATACATTCGCGGCACCCTTGGGAATAAAATTAGAAAATCGGAGCATCTTAATTTTTTTTAAATAGGTACAGGTTAAATTATTATACATTTTTAACTTTTAATAATAACTTAACATACAATTTATGGTCTGTCATTGGCCAAAGTATACTAAACAAATATTTAATGTACATTGACTATGAATTGTTGAATTAAACCAATACAGTTTTAAAAGTAGAGGACTACAAAGTAATTTTGTGTTATTAATGGGAGATTTGTGGTTGATGCTGACAATACAAATGTTTGATATCAGGCCTAGCAGTTGACAACGCATATCGTCCTCAAGGCTAAGCAGTCTATTTCTTGCTGTGAGTGAGTTCGCGTCGTATGAGTGATTTCATTGTTGCCATGTTTTCAACCTATTGAAGCTTAGTTATTCTTTGTATTATTGTACAATATAGTTTTAGATGTGATCAACAGCCCAGCGCCTTCTGTTTTTGGGTGTTGTAATAACTCTGAGTTTGATCCTCGTGTAGGATATTACTATTTTCTCAACATGGAAACTTTCCCGAAACAGCATAAAATAAAACTGTTGAATTTATGAGCCATTTTTCTTATTAATCCATGAACTGGGCACCTGAGATGAAATTTAATCCAACTAATGATTCTTCTTCCTCTTCATCATCATCAATACCAGTAATTGATATACTGTAATTTAATTTATGTGTTTTAAGTATTCCCTACTATATTTTGGTTTATTCCCAAAATATCTCGCGGCAGCACTGGCCGACCTTGTGGCCCCTTAAGATTGGGAATCGCTGCTCTATAGCATGCACCTGGGATCAGTTGGTAGTGAGTTTCCAGGTTTGCAACATGCAAGCACATAACTTTTAGAAATGTGTAACAGTAATTGCACTATGACCTGATTGCGAAGCCGTGAAGAATGTAACTTACATAAGTTTAAATAGATTAATAAAATTTTAAAAAGTTATAGCACTGAGTGTTATAAAATACAGTTTAATTTGAGCGTGTGTATTCTTCAGTTTCCCTACTATTTCCACTTCTTTTATACCCTTTTTATAGATAGATATGATTCCAAAATTTTAGATAGCACTCGTTTATTGTGTTTTTCTACTGTATATTTGTTCTAAATTTTCTATAGCATCAATTTTATGTAGTATCAGAGCCTTTCTAGATTACTTCCAGATGTTTTACCCCAAATCCAGTTTCTTCCCTAATTAGTTTGGATATGAATAAAACTGGAAACACAGTTTTAACGAAAACTGGTCATATTAGTTTTTTGTAAGATATTTTACATATTTTCCTATTTCTAAGTCACAAAAATGTAGTACACGTGCCCCATTCAAGCTACTTGTACTGGTGAAATCAGGTTCTGTGGTCCGTCATGGGAAGGCAATAAGAAAATTCAGACCCGGAAGCTCAGGCGGTGTAAACTTTGTATCTGGAAGTCCTGGGTCAGCATTGCAACAGGCTGGCCTTGGCTCAACTGATCTAGTTTGCACTGGAATGCCCCAGGCAGTACGAGTCACCAACCTGTGAGACAGGAGGATTTCATAAGATGAACTAACTGTAAGTCCTGTCTTGCTGATTGTTTCATCACCTCTTTTGACCGCAGCTACTTCTTCTTCGCCCATCTCATTTAGTAATCAAATATCATTTACACTTGTCACTCGGTGGAGTATGTAAAAAAGACTTTTGTTGTAACTTTCAGACAATTGGAGAGCTTCAAGAAACACAATATAATTGGATGATTAATGAATCATGCCGTTAAGTTTTAAGAGTATTATTTATCCAGGGAGTTTCTTTACTATGTTAGGGCAAATGGGAAATGGCCAGAAAAAGAATTAAACTACAAAAAAGTACAAGGCACAAAGAATTTGTTAGAAAAGTGTGCATTTTTATAGCGTCCAGTTGGAAAAGGCGTTTGAAATGAAAAACGTACAGCATGGATGTGGTTTTTACTAAGGCATCCGTGGCCGTTTGAACGAGAGAAGTTTCACTGAAAATCATATCGTTTCGTACACGAAAATTTGTATCAGTCTCTGTGACCTTGTTCGTCGAACGCTATCCTCTGACGTTGGGGAACTCTCAAGTGCTTGTATTTGGTTCAGAAAGCACAGAAACTTCTTAACGTTTTACTGACTGTTGGTTCTCACCTCTTGCGAATGAAAAACAAATAAAAATAAGATATTAAAGTTGCAATAGACTGATTGTTGTATACAGGAATTAGACAAAATAATATGAACACCTATATAACATCTTTGACTTTGTTAACAGCTCAGTCATCTTGGGATTTGATATAAATAAATCCTCGATGGTGTTTAGTGAAATTCTATCTTTCTAAAACAGAAACTGCTCCCAATTACTTGAGATTTGCTAGAGGATGGAAATGATCCCTTAATTTGTTTTCCAATAGAGACCACAATGGCTCGATAATATTCTAATCATGCCATGGAAGATATATAATTTTGTCCTTGTGTCCTCAAACCAATCTTGGACAATTTCAGCTGTATGAAAGGAAACATTATCACCTTAAAAGAATAATAATGTTTGCACCAATATGGTCATCTAAAATAAATAGTTTCATAGACTTTGCCAGTTACCTTTCCTTTCAGTGCGACAATACAACTCACTGAAAACCATGATAGGTCGCGTAAGCTATGCATCACTGGTGGAAGAAGACAGTCTTTCTGCCGGTGTTTTTCCTATGTAAACAAGTGCAGCTGTGTGAAATAGTGTAAGGGTTGATGGTTCGGACCACATTATATGTTTCAGTTGGTCGCTAGTCCAGCTTCTGTGCTCCTTGCTGCACAAGGTACAAGAGGTTTGGCAATAGCATTAATATTTTGTTTATGTAGTTCCCTGTACACTGTTTTAGCGAAACTGATTTCTCCAGACCCATATTGAACTCAACAGTCCCTTTAGTAGCAGTGTTGAACGAAAGAAGTTTTCCCATGAACTTTTTATGCCGGTAGATATAGTAGTTCTAGAAAAGTCTACTAATTTTGAAACCTTATTACTGATTCACCAACCAATCGGGCATCAACAAGTTGTCCTCTTTGAAATTCTGTAAGGACTGACATGATGATTGATTAACACAAGACTAATGGTGGCTCTGTGGAAATGTAGTACAAGGAGAAAACGAAAGACGCGTTCAGTGCGTGACAGTCCAGTCAGAAAAGGGGATACTTCTAACAGAGTGTTCATATTGTTTTCTCCAGCCACAGAATGGAGCAAACTCTTTGATGCATTTGCATTTAGCAACTCAACACAATGGAAACGTTTCTTGTTCTAGGAGATTCGCCATTTCATGTGCAATGAATTACTGGCCGGTTCAGATGTTATATTTCAAAAGTCTTTAATGTATCAAACATACAATGCAAATCATGCTTTCCCACGTATGGAACTACATGGTCTTTCATCCATTTCAAGAGTACATTGACAAAAAAGTTTAAACTGTTGCTTTCTTAAGATGCTGCGTGTATAAAGCAGCAACATAGTGGCCCGGCACATTTTATGTGCCGTGTGCGAGTACTTCTTGATGTACAGTTTACTTGAATATAAGTTTCAATTAGCTGGCAGTGCATTTTCCAAACATCATGAACCTCATAAATAAGATACCGGAGGAAGATTCAGAAGAATATTCCACAAAACAAGGCTTGATTTGCACTCAACACATTTTCTGAGTGGAATTAGCGCTAAAGAGAAGCAGTAGTTTCCAGATATAGGCTCTCTACCTGTCTTCTTTCTTTCAGTTTACCCGATAAGTTTGTCTTAGTTCAATAACAATTTAATGACCGAAAAATTCATCTGGAGTAAGTTGGCGCTCGTCACTTGTTGTAAGGCTTTAGGGATCAGGTGGTAGTATAATTCATATCTTTCTTATAAATGAATAAGAAACTTCAACAGAAAATATCCTCATAATTTTCAATTACTAACGCTCCAAATATCTCTTAACAACCGAAAGGAAAATGAAACCGGACTTTTCTGTACCTTCGTGGCCAATTTCCACGGTACAATTAAATTGCACAGCAGACCGTGAAGGAAAATTCTGGACGTGGAAGTACAAGTGAACATAATTGCAACTATTTTCTCTGCTTCATTAAACACAAATACTAGTATTCAATATATGTTTAGCGTAGCAGAATTGTCGGAAGCAAAATAATCCTAACTTCAAACTAAGTTGATATGATTCAAAACATAAGGTTATCCTTTAATTTTATTTGGTAATTTTGTTTGTAATGGTAACAATGGACTGGTGCGGAGCAAATCTAAATCTCTAAACACTTACAAAAGTCAAGATATATATTTCATTTTGGCTTTCGTTTCTTCCTACTTTCTACCTTTCTATAGTTTTGATTGGAAACTGTAAAACGCAGACACCATATGCAGAAATCAACTGTGAATGCAATCTAATGATTTATAATTAAGAGTTAAAAGTCTGGTTTTATGAAGATTTTCTACTTTATTGATGTTTCCTGAACGACAACTCTGTAAATATCTGAATAAGAATTAAAAACATATGACGTGCCAGTTGCAGGAGATAGGCGAGCATTGCAACCCTGCCTGCAATAACAAAATGCTGGTGAATGTAAACTCCCAAAGTTTCAAATCTTTTTGTCGGCATTTCTTAATTAAGCAGTCATAGATCTTTGACTTCCAGTTCAGTTTTGCAAATCTCTATTTTTTTTTTTATTTATAAATATTTGTTTTCTGTATCATTTACGTTTTATTCCGATATTTTCTCAAAAATAACAGCATGGATTATATTAGGTTGTTAACATTAATGTCAGAAATGAAAACAGTTAAACTGATTAATGCGTGGTAAATTTGCATTATTAGAAAAGTGTACATTTTTTTACCCTTTTATACATGTTTCCGTACGAGTAAATACCATTTTATACAAGCGTTTCAAATACGCAACCTTGCAAGGAAACTCCTCAGCATATTTAATACTATATACTTAAAGTCGAATTAATAAATATACACTCCAGTTTAAACATTTTTATATTCTGATGGTTTCAAAATAATTTGCTGAAGGTTTTCACAGTATAGTAAGACGTCAGTGGTACTTGAATCGCATAAAGGAAGATTGATAAACAGAGAGACTCCTTTAAAAGTATCGGTTCTCAAGTCGACCGACCAGCGTTGCGATTCCCACGCTACTGTCGGCATCTCCTATGATTTCATGGTGCCCCAACACTTCTTCATTGTAAAACTTAAGATTCCACGTTTTAACAACAAATTTCGGTACTCGCCCTCTTCATAGTAAGTAGGCACTGAAAGTGTTGCGTATCTTCTCAACACATAATCCAATTTTCTCAGGAAAATATAATTTACATTTATCAGCTCCTCTTTACTAACGAACGTAATTTCTCTCTGATGCTTTCTCCAGTATGTGAGCTTTTCATTATCTCCAAATATGGAAATCAAGCTGTTAGATCTGTGAAACAATTAGACCATAAGCTTCTGGGAATAATTCTGGATTATATACAAAGTACGTAAGATTTATAACGGTGAAGGCCGCGAGTACATGAATGGATATGCAGATGATATTTGGGAATGTTTTGCTGCTGGCTGGCCGACTTGCAGATATCTCTGCAAGATAACTCTGTATACTTCATGCAAGGTGTACAAAATGGAAGTCTCAGCTTGAAAATATCTTTAAATTTGATTTTTGTAGCGTTGGTATTTCATGTATAGGCGATTTAAATCGATAAGACGGTCTCATATAGTTCGAGTAGATAAAATTTCAAATTTAACAACACCATTCTAATTTCAAAATTTGACTTTGTATGATACCGATAATTGGGTTATGAAGCAAATAGAAACCGAGAAGTGCTAATAGGGCACATGAAAATGGACTGAGCAAGAATGAAGATAAAACATAACATTTAAGTATTTTTATGCGAGTTCCAGAATTGATCATTGTTATGTATCTACCACATCTGTAGAATGGATTATCGTGTTGACTTTAGACACGTAAATCACATGAAGGGAGTGCTGGAAAGACTAACTGCGCCAGATAAAGTTTCTAAGTTTATATACTAACAAAATAACTTTAAAAACTTAGAATTCAACTCCTAAGGTAAGCTGAGTAACATTTGAACATGTGTGTTTGTTAATTTGTTGAATCTGTGAGTACAGCAAACGGTATCTTCAGAGCAGAGCAGTAACATATAGAATATATTCTTTATTTATTTATATCTGTTTTAAATATTGCAATATTCCATGCTACTCACAAAGTCAAAATGTGAACGGAGTTAAATGGCACCTAAGTCTAGACTTGAGCGGTAACACTTGGGAGATCTCGGGTTCAAAACCTGTTGTAGCCGGCCATCCTGCACTTCGGTTTCTCGTGCTTTTTCTTAATCAGTTAAACAAATGCCAGCATGAATATTTACTTTCCATGATTTATTCTGTCCCTCATTTCCATATCCATTATTTCAAGGTTGCAAAGCGAGGCGACGTGGGTTGGCGGTGTGCGGCGTGCAATGATGAAATTTGCTCATTGGAAGAACTGTCTTTGCATCTGGTGGGACAGAAGTACTTCCGAGGGGATCGAGCTGTTTGGAGGGGGGTCTCCTCCGAAATTGTAACAGATCGATGTAGGTATCCCACCTATCATCTCATGCCATTCAGTAAGATGCAAAACTTTATTCTTGTATGAAATTCTACTCCGTCTCACCTAATCCACCGTAGTGGGCCTTCAGTTAAAAGAAGGCAAAATATTTAGTCTTTCATCAATTTATTACCTTTTTCCTTTAAGAAGTTAATCGATGACTGAGTTCTGTTCATTCACTTCCTGTTGATAAATGTAAATAACCCGTGTGTCATTTACACAAGCTATCATTGTTCTCTGTTATTTATTTTATTTTGTAAGTAAAGATGTACACTTCAATGACAAGAAGTAAATGTGAAACATGAAAATATTTATCTCTACGTGACAAAAATTAATAGCGCTTTTTTTCTTCCAAACATCATTTTGCAAACGGTCTGCATACTCTTATAGCTTGAAACAATGGAACTATAACATTGGCCGCTCCCAGGTTTGGTGACCTACTCAGGCAAAGCTATTCACCTACTTTTTAGCTTAATGCACAAACAAGTGTGTTTACTCAAATGAATATTGATTAGCATTATGTAAGGCAGTGGAATATAAGTGTTTTTATACATTTAGGTTCAATAGTAAATAGCACCTGCCCTCTGTGCTTTTATAGTAATGCTAAACATTTATACGGAGTGAGGTTCATCGCATTGATTTTCTGCTATTATTCATTCAGTTGTCACATATTGTTAATGGCATTTCAATTTGATACCTGAATTATTATTATTATTATTATTATTATTATTATTATTATTATTATATACATAATTCAGTAAAAACCGTTAACAGCGCCTATATTTTGGATTAGTTTGTACTTTAATAAGTGTCCTTTTTGAGATTCGTTTGATTCAGTTTTGGTATCAAATGTGGGTCACATTAAAATTTCCATGAAATGACACGAAAATTCGTAAGTGACTTCATTGCACGCAAGCATCACCTATTGTAACATTGCCATTTGAAGATAGTGAACAACTGCGCAAATGAAAGTTCAATTAAAGTTCATGGGGACTATATATCAAAGTTGCAGATTATTTATTTCTGGATGTATAAGTTTAAATATAGCCGTACATGAACGGAATATGAAGCTAACTTCGGAGGTCCAGTTGTTGTTGTCAAGAAATAATTGATAAAAGCCACGTGTAATGAAATTCCCAAATAAACATGCGTAAAATAGCCCAGACTGTCCTGTTGAATGAATGCACAATATCCTAGCAGTACGCCTCGACTGTTGACTGTGGACCAAAAACACATGCAAAAAGACATTTCTGGGTAGTATTTGTAACATTTAGATGGAATTTACTGGACTTTTTGCATTGGTTTGTGGCCGTGAACAAAAATTGCATCCAATTTTAAACACTGACAAAACGGCAAGCAAATCAGTGAACCACGATTGGCGAAAGTGCGCTGAAGAAGTAGAAGTTCATTTTTGTCAGAAGTCAATAACGTGTTCTAACATTGTTCAGTCGTTTGGAAGATGAACTGAAGGTAAAAACGATCAAGTTTTGTGTACAATACTTCGATTGTCACAATAGTTACTTTCTCATCCGCCTTAACTCTTATCGATCTTTTCCTCTTCCCAAATCTAAACACTTGGGTCAATAGGAAGACATTTCCCTTGCATAAGGATGCTATCAAGAACATCAATGACTATTTTGAAGTGTTTGACAAAACCCATTTTCTCAACGAAAGAAAATGATGGGAACTGATTGTACCAACTGTATAACCCTCAATGGAAACTATTTCAAAATAAAAACTGACATTTGCAGAAAACGTTTGCGTTACATGTTTTTACTACATGTAAATTAAATTTCAAAGTCAATGAAAATCGATGTAACTTTCGATTGTCTCTATTTGCTTTGTACTTTGTAATTGTTTCTGAATAGTAAGATATTTTGTTTTATTTGACACATATAAAGATCTTAAATACACAATATAACTCGAATTTTTCTGCTATTTTTCTGTTTTAGTAAATGAAAAATGAAACCAACTAATAAACACGATTACATTTAAGAATATTTCAAAATACCTACACAATATAGTTTTTGCTTATCAGCAGCTATATATTTCATTTAATTAATGGTATATCATTAATTTATGTGGTTGAATCTCAATAATTCTAAAAATATGGTTTCTCTTTTCTAATACTTATAGGTTGCAAAAATTCTAATTTTGTTTCCCTCATAACACAAAGTAATGCATAACTTGTTTCATTTCATTAATTAATAAAGCCTAATTTGTATTTTATATTAATTTTTATTAAAAGCTATTCAACTCGGTGAGGAATTCGCTTAGTTTACGCAGCTCCTGGGTGACGAACTTTTTTTCCTGAGCGCTGAACATATCACATCGACAGCCAGAGATCATCGCAATGATTTTTGGATCTTGATATCTTCTTGTAACACTTATTTTTTTCTCCAGCTTTCACTGTCCTTATTTCCTACTTTTTTGATTTCCTGGTCCTTTACTCTTGAAAATGTTAAAAAACAAAAAAAAAAAAAGTTGCATATGAAGATAATTTGGTACACTCATAAACTGTAAGCTTGCATCCACTACTCTTTCATTATACGTTATCATTATTTACTTCCTGGCAACCAGTCGTTAAACAAGTCGAGAAGTACTTAAACTGTTATTAGGAAACATAACGCAGAGAAGCGTTCGCAAATAAATCTTGTCTCTATATACGGTAAAATCTGTTTCAATGCAGGATGGCGCAGGCATTTTATTTCGCCATCGATAACGGTCTTAATAGGGACAAGGAGCCTGTTTCCTCAACAGGTCACTCGTTCATTCGGCTATACAGTTACAAACATTTTGAAAGCAAAACTACCCGACAGTAAGTAGTGGCAAAATAGCTGATAATAATTTCCTTCTCACATATGCGTGAATATTGTAACACCATTTTCGTAATTCGTTTTTATATTTACATTTTCGCACTAATTCTAAACAACTTCAGCTTGTGGATTTGTACTGTCGCCATTCTATAAATATATCCCATTAAAAGTCCATGTTGTTTAATATATTTATCAAAGAATAGAGTTGGCAACACCGAAAATTGTTGTTTACAAGTTGCTTTACAAGTTAGATGTATTACAGTGAGGTTATTTGTGTCACGGGCGGCAGAACACGGCTCATCAAGATCGTACAATGCATGAACAGCTAGCAGCTTGTAGTTATTTTGACGGAGGCTTTGTCAGCAAGTGGTTGTGTCTCTCGGTGCTTTCACGTGTGTTAATTGTGTTTCGCTAGCTATGCCTATAGCTCGAAGAACGGCTTCTAATGGTACATATATGAAACGGATTCTTACAGAGAAGTGTTAAGGGGATTCGAAAGAAAATATTCTGGTAATAGTGCTCCAAATACAGAAAATGTTAAAAACTTAGGAGAAACAGTCTCTCTCTCAATGACAAGTAACATATTTCGAACCGCCATGTTCTTAAGGAGAAATGCAGTAATTTCTTACGCAGATACCGTCAATGTATTGCCGCTGATGGGCATCTTTTTCAACGTCTTATAACACAAGTTAGTGCTTACTATGATCATTTTTAAATAACCATTCTGTGACTTCAGTAAAAATACAAATACCAACTTTACGCTTTGCGTCTCTATCTTTCTCTTTCATTATGGTGACTTTATTTCCCCGTTAAGCAAGCGAGCCATAACGCAAATAACCTCACTGTTTTATAGTTGTTCTTTCCTTCTGTGATATTTTTAATGTTTAATGAAATTATGCAGAAGGTATTGATTGAAATGGACATTTCTATCACAGTATCAGTTGTAATGGAAGCATGTGTTTACATAAAAAATAAACAAAATAAAAAGGCAACAATAAATTATGAAATTTGCAGAACCAAAACTACTGTGGCTTAAAACACGTTGTAAAGTGCAGAACGAAAGGGTTGTCAGCTAGCATGTAGGGATTCAACAGATATTAATTTTGCCCCGCTTAGGAAGGACTTGTGGTATGAACGGAACAAAGAATGGTGGCCTTAAAAAGGTTAAAGCAGTTACACATTCAGTTAAACACCTGACTTTTACAAAGAACATGTCTTGTGGTTCACGAGGACAAGCAGCTGACGTACTATCAGCATTGCATGAGACATGACGCAGGTATGGCTTACTTGTCGGACATCATGACACGAAATGGAAATTTGGCCGTTCTAATTCCGACACCACCTTGCAGTAGATAAATCAGAAGACTATGGCTGATTACAAGAGCAAGGAGAGGAGTGTTTAAGATATTTGCTATCTCTTGTCATGCCATTTCCGAAGGGACTAATATCACGATGGTTGATTAAAAGAAAATTGTATGGAGCATTTCATTTCCTATTAGAAGAATTGTGGTAATCGCTATTCCTAATACTTGTAGGGTAGTTTTCTTTGCTTGTAATATTTTCTCCTAAGTTTATATTAATCCTGGTTTTCCTGTTTTTTTTTTTTTTTTTTCTGGTAGGAAAGAGTTCCTTCTTTTCTATTTGTGTTATTTTAGAGGACAATGCTTCTTTGTGTGTATTTTTCATTCCACTTTATTTCCATTCCTCGACTATTAAATCAAGAATATCCCTTTGTCATTTTTGAAATTCTAAAATTTGCAAAATGTTTAAAAATATAAATATTGCAAAGTTGTAAGTACAACTACAAACGAACTCCTACTGATATGTGCTTGTCAATTACATTTGCGCATGGTGAGGAAAATTGTCATTCCTTATCTCCTACATGTATACATTACTGTTATTCTCCTTCGGCGTCTCTGGGTTTGTTTACGTTTTTATCAATCTCTTTTTCTTCCTCTCCCTCCACCTTCAAGCGCAACAGGCTAATGCCAGCTCGCATTTAAAGGGTTACACAAATCAACATTATTTTTGGGCCATTATTCTTTTTTGCGTTGCTGTACATACTGGTACATGGGATATTTAAAGTTATAGTACAGCTTTGCAAGAATACATATCAGCAAGTACACAGAGATCAATGTTTAAAAGAATAGCAACCTGCAATGAAAAAAGGTGTGTATTATCGCAACCTGTTACTCAGATGCAGTGCCTAAAGCATTGTTAAGCTGCTAATAATGTTGTTAATCCGCCTGGAAAAGTAATGTGCATTTGATTGAATTATGAAGGATTTGAAACAGTTTATGCTCTTTTGATTCAATGATATCTAGCGCTGCTGAACCGAAAAAGATTTCTGCTACAGAAGGACAATATAGCATCGTACATTCTAATTTTATTAATGAACAGGCAAAAAGTAACAAAGAAATGTATGCTTTACAACTAAATCGAGTCATTTTTATATGTATGTTTGTGAATCTATTTACATTCGTAAAGACAGATTTGCATCCCTGAGCTAACTAACGAAAGGGGTGATTAACAGCAGCAATGTAAATGAACCTATCCTTGACCACATGGTAAATATATGAAGGAAGGCTGTGATTGCAAAACAAGAGCAACAGTGAACAATTAAACAACTTTGTTAGATGTTTAGAGAAAGCCAGATCAACACAGAAAAGGATAAAAACTCAATTGTTCGACTTATGATCTGTCATAGTATTGCTTTATTCTAATCATTTCATTATGTAAAAAAAGAGAATGCAAAAATTAACTCATTTCCAAACACAAAGCTCTTCTTTTTCCGCTGAATTTGTTTTCGTTATTTATTCTTAAAAGTTATTACTTATTTTTGGGTGACGTTAGGAGTTAATGCTTTAATTTTATTTACTTTACAAAATGCATAGACATTCTTCTTATAAATACATATATATTTTGTGGCCTCTAAGAGATATTAAAATATCAATTGTGTTCATGTCTCTCTCTCTCTTTTATATCTCATCTTCTGAATCTTAAAGTAGAATTGAAAACGTTAAAGTTTGTAAAATTAAATGCTGAACATTTCTTTTATCATTCCACAGATAAGAGAAGTGTTGGATAAATCCGTGCAAAAATAAAGAAGATATACTTTTTTGGAAAAATGTTTTAACTCTCAAAATAATCCCCTTTCAAATATATGCACTTATTCCAGCGATTTTCTGATTATTTAATCTCATCCATAACATTCTATTTCGTCAGCTCTACAAAACGTGCATTTGACAATCTGTTAATTTGATGCGAATTTACTTCATGTTGGGGAAAAGGGAAGAGTCCGAGGGAGCCAAATCCGGAAAGTAGTGGGGATGAGGAAGGGTTTTATATTTTTAAATGCATTAATTTTGAGGTTGCGACCGCAGACTTTGCGCTGCACGTTATCGTGATGGAACAGGACCTTATTCTTCGCCAAACGAAGACATTTTTCTTGATCACGTCATTTAATTTCTCCAGTAGATGGAATTGGGAGAATCTAGAGGAAAAAGCGAAAAATCCCGTTGTCAATCATAAATAACCTCCGTAGCGCTCGTTAACCGAGGATTTACGTCAAGTAAACTATCGGGGCACTCTCTTCAACACAGCCTTAGGAGTGTCTCGCAATGGAACGAAGAGCTTCGAGACAGAAGGTCGTTAAACTCTGCGCAGTACAACATGAGAACAACAGAAGTGTGATATTACGGCAAAATTATGCAACTCCGAAATAGTTTGATGGGAGAAAACAATAAAGGTAAGTACTAACCAGTTAATGTCAAACTTAAAATTTATGCGTTCTACTGCTATTTATATTACCAGTATCACGACTGCATATATCATGATTGAAACACTACGGTCAAAAATCACAGTTTATCTTTTTTTTTTTTTTTTTTGAATGATTTATTTATGGATGCTCTTTAATAGCTCAGGTCATCAGCGTACCATTCAACTCAGGGCGTGAAACGGTCGACAAATTTTGCTCAGAGGCCTCTCTTTCAGGCCTGAGGTTCTTTTTCGTGCCGTAAATGTACGACACGGGACCCACGGCTTTACTTCCCTTCCGAAGGAAGCCATACTTAGGATTTTTACGCCCCGAAAAAATCCATCGGTCCTGGCCGGGTTCGAACCCGCGATCTTGGGTTTAGGAGACAGTTTATCTGCCAAGTACTAAAAGCAAGACTGTATAGCGGTGCCGGCTAGAGCGCGCTTGACCTTCAGTGACGTCATGCAGGCAAATGCCCGAATTTCCTCGAGTGGACTCTTCAGATATGCAGACAGATCTGAGTGACTTACTAATATATTTGGAGACATCAAAAAAGATGCCTTGGTAGAACCTCTACCCACCAGCAAGTTGCTTGTGGCATCAGAAAAACAAGCAGTTCATTATTCTGTGATAGCGAGTGGTATTGCTGATATAATTAAAAAAAAAAAAAAAAAAAAAAAAACTTTTGTTGTTTCCAGTTTTCTGTCCCATTTTCCATAAAAGTGTCAAGAGCATGATAAAAGAACGGAAAATTTCAGGAAATAGAATCACAAAGGCAAAACAATGATTGTGTTCTGTCAATACCGTCTGAAGTTCACTTTTTCAGCGTTTCTCTCTTGCCATTTTGTTCACATAGCACTTGCTAGTTTTAAGTTTCGCAGTTTAATGCTGATTTTTAACAAAACAAAATTTGCCACCCTAACTTACTGATCCCCCCCCCCCCATAATTATATCGTCACAATATATGAAGCCACTAGTTACTAACATAATTCGCAATTGAGTAATACAAGTAGAAAAAGAGCGTGTGTTTAAGTGAAAATGCAACTCTGTAAAGGTACATTTACTTGCTTGGGCAGCTGAGAGCTCAGCCACATTGAACCCCTCACACACATAAATCGCAACGTTAACGAATGAACGTATTGGTTTGAATTAATAGAATATTTTGCAATAAAATGTTTATAATATTACTAAAATGCTTATATTTTTAAAGAAATTTGCTGAGACCATCAACAAACTAGCTACTCGATCTCTGGACCTATGCCCAGCAATTTTATTTGAAAGACAGCAGCTACAAACCAAACCCACATACATTGGATAAGCATATGAGAAGAAGTAGCTATCGTTTCGAAGGTAGCTTGTAAACAGAATGGCAAATGCTATAACAACTTTCTCGCAGCAAATGGTAAGCCTTCTGGACCTATGCCCAGCAATTTTATTTGAAAGACAGCAGCTACAAACCAAACCCACATACATTGGATAAGCATATGAGAAGAAGTAGCTATCGTTTCGAAGGTAGCTTGTAAACAGAATGGCAAATGCTATAACAACTTTCTCGCAGCAAATGGTAAGCCTTTTCTTCCAATTTTTTTTAAATAAGAGTTTTTAGATAGTTTTACAACTATCGGTGTTCTTCATTTATATGGAATGTATATTCTATTTACTTTTCAGGTGACTTTGGATTGAATTGTTAGGGCGGAAACGATATTTCAGTACTTCAGCCTTGCTCAAAAGCTTTTTGTGCTTAAGCCTCCGGGAGAAGGAGCGAGGTGAAGAATAAACAGTGCTCCACTAATGCCCTGAAGATGAGGCACAGACTCTCTAACAGATAGAACACTCCAATGCAGGCGGAGTTGCCATCCAAGGAGTTCGATCTCCTCAGAACGGCCGCTTCCATACCAGACGCTAGGACAGGGCAAGTCACCGTCGCACCGCACCGCACCATCCCACCTCACCTAGCACTTAATAGGGTCAATGGAATTAAACATTCAAATTAATAGATGTATCTTTAACCTTTGAGATGTTGAACAGTATTAACTCTTTGCTCTCTACTGAAGTATAAAGTCCGTCAAATTTTATTGGCTGCTGGACATGCTCGTTCTTGTCACAATTGGCCCTTTCTTCACTAGCTCCATGCGTTACTTGCTTGCAAATCTGCTGCCTTCTTAATATTTTCTCTTAAATTTAAAATCACAAAATTACATAAGAACTTAACTTTGGTTCCATATTAAGTTATATGTACGTTAATCTAATACATGATCCCCCTCTGTAGATTTAGGGTAATAGTCCAAAAGCACTAGCAGTAATGCTATATGAAATGAAAAATTTCGTTTATTAAGAACAGAATGTCTGCATTATACAGCTTTTGTACTCACTGGACTTTGTAGATCTCTACATATAGTGCTGCCCATAACAGTAGAGTCGAAATGGAGTGCTTTAAGACAAATAGATATCTTAACTAGTTCGCTGATAAAGTTTTCTCTCTTTTTTTTCCTCCCCCCACATTGAATGAAAAATAAAAAAAATTAAAACTTTGGGATCCACAGCATTAAATAGATAAGTTACTGTTAACAGTTTCAGTAACAATTTACAAGCATTTTTGTCATCTGGAGGGGAAATTAATGCTCCCTTAGATATATGCTCCTCATCCTCGAAAATAGAATAATATGGAATCTTAACCTCTGAAGCTTTACCTTAAACTGTGTTTAAGTTAATGCATCATATTCGCAGCGGCATGCTATAGGCGACTTGTTCTCTACCGCGGTCTAGAGTTAAAGCATGTAACAGTGGCGCAGGAGCTAATGCCCTAATATATGTTCTAAAGCACTAAAGCAAAAAGAAACAGCGAAGAAAATTGTTAGCACAGGTTTTCAACTTAAAAATCTCACCCTGAGTATTCTTTGCTTTTGTTTACGTTTCGCCTCTTTCACTTTTCGCCTTCTAGTATTTATTCCGGACTTGAGTTTTGTGAAACAGTAAGTGAAAAAGATGAGCGGCAGATTTTGACTTTACGTAAATACAAGGCTTGCCGGCATTCAGTGAGAGCACCAGTGACACAAGGCCATGATTAACCGAATTCTTTTTTTTTTTTTTTACACCTTCTTCTCCCACCATTAGACCCACTTGGTGATCTAATGCATTTCCTCTAAACCCAACCTTTTTTCCGAACGCATAACTCTCGAGTGCAAGTCCTTCGTGGTTTCCGTGTTATAGATTTAGTAAAGAATGCCGTACCTGAAAATTACTGGTCATTTCTTGCTCAAGTATCACAGTAGATGACACTGAGGCGATGGGCTGACCACCTGTGACATCTGTAGGTGCTAAGTGTAACTAACTTCGAATAGTTTGTAGGTCCTTTAAGACCCGGAAAAGGTTTAGACGTAAATTCTTGCAAGTGGATTACGGTTATATACAAATATTTACTAAAAGTAAAACTTGCGAAACAATTAGAGGAAAATCGACATACTTCAACAAAATATCCTCCAGTTTATGATAATGCAAATCTTTGAAGGTTAAATGTCCTCCATACGGATTTTAGTAAAGCCTTTGACACAGTGAAAATCTTAATGCATTAAAATCCATAGCAATAAGTTATGCTAAAGTAGTAGCAAAGTTAGAACGGTTACTCAATGACACCGAGCTAATTAAAAAAATGAACGTACAGGAGACAATGAAGAAAGTTTACAAATCTGCGCCTCGCGGACGACAGTTTTGTTTGCCACAAGAGAAAAGAACTGGAGCACATGCCGACCTAAGCACGAACAACAAACTTAGTTAGGCTCTAAAAAGAATTTGATGTCAATCGCAGAAGAAACACTAGTGGGTGTTGCTGACTATGTTTATTTGGGGCAGCTAACGACTACAGGGCTTTCACGTAAAATCTATCCCTCTTATTGGGGAAAGTTATGTCAGGTCGGTATCTCCATATGATCATGCTACTACAGATTGTCAAAGAAAATTATAATGCAGATCCTAAAAATCAAACTTTATGTTGAGAGTGTCGATAACAGAACTCGGGGGAAGATTGTGCATGGGGAATGCTGCGAGCAGCTCAAAAGATGAAAAGAGAATGGCGTGATCACATAAACTCTAACAAAATAGATGGTCACAGGTGGTCTTCTAAATGCGGATAAAATGTCGGAAACAGGCGTCAAATAGTCATTATTATTATTATTATTATTTTATATTTGGTTTATTTACAGACACTCAATATCTCAGGTCATCAGCGTCCCATTCAATTCAGGGCGTGAAAAGGCCGACAAATTTTGCTCAGAGGCCTCTTTTTTCCAGACTTGAGGTTCTTTATCGTGCCGTAAATGTATGACACGGGACCCACGGCTTTACTTTCCTTCCGAAGGAAGTTATACTTAGAATTTTTACACCCGGGAAAAATCATCGGTTCTGGCCGGGATCTAACCCGCCATCTTGGGCCGCGCTTGGACAAGAATTGTCAGGAACAGAGAGATTTGGAGAGACTTTCTGAAAGTGAAAGATAGACTCTAATCTATGATAAACTATTGTATAGATCAATCCCAAATTAGGATATAGGAAATAGGCGCTGTTAATAGGGTTTGGAATATAATGCTCAACTGAGGTGGACTAGCCAACATGATATATTATGGAAGTTTTCAAAAGGGGCTAATAGTTCCTTTGTTAGAGTAAGAGAAGCCTTCTAGAAGTAATCTGTTTTAGTTTTTGAAATGTAAGAAATCATTTTACAGAAAAATAATGCGGCGGCTAATTGTACACATAAGGTTTTATTTGTAAACCCTATGCGTTCTCACGCTGATTTATGTTTCAACTATTAGGCGTGCATAACCGGCAGAGCGCGTACTTCACCTTCACTTTTCATGTCCTTGATGACTCTTTCTGAACTTCTTATTTGCCGGTCTTGCGGCCGTATACATCCAACCACGAGGATGATTGGGCAGTTGGCTCTAAAGCAGTGTATTTTTATGGGTGAACGTTAATTTAAATTCAGAAGCTCGTCATGTGCTGAGAAAGTTATTCAGAACTATCCTCATCGATTATTGTCTCCTTCTAGAACAGCAATCCATGACATTGAGCCCATATCAATCTACTGGTTCAATGCAAAACAAAAACGGAAACGTATGGTTTTAACAGAGCAAAAAATAAAGGAAATTGACAAATCTTGGAACGTTCGCGAGCAAAACAATTCTCGAAATTAGCACATGTACCTAGCTGTTTCGTAATATAGTTGAATATGTTGGCAAATAAATCGAAAACATTAATTGTGCCTATATAAATCAGAATATGTTTTATAGTTATAAAACCTCCTTTGGGAAAAGGTGACAATTCCAGCATCTTTTACAATGTAATATTATAAGACGCTTTAGAAAGGGCGCCACGCATAGTACCCGATGCGTAAAATACCGCCTGAGCGAACAGGTTTACAACTAAGAATTTCTATATCCACAGCACATTGCAAAACATTAGAAATTCGCCTTCGGAATTTAAGCAGGGTTTTTTATTTTATATCTTATGTCCACGTGAAGAGAACTGAAAATACAGAAGCTGCAATTAAATAATTACTACTATTACATATGGGGTGACGTTACAGTAATTTACAAGTGAAAAGAAATTGTTCCATATGAGGCACTTGCAGTGTTTATTCTTATATCAAAATGTGAATCATGGGCTTCTTGAGTCATTCAGATATCTAATGATTAATCGACTTCAAATAATTTGCTTCTCAATAAATCATCAATAAATATAATAATCTGTAATTAAGAAAATGCGTTCATTTTTATATGTATACCACAACTTTAATTTTGTTTTCTGAATTTTTGAATTGTGTTAACTAATCTAAATAGAAGAAGTTATGGGAATAAGTCAATACTGAAAATATCTCATAATGTCTTAAGTAACCTCTAAAATAATAAATACGGCTATATTTAAGATAAAAGTAAAAAAATATTTGACATCCCAACTTGTATGGAATTGGGCCTTAAAGCACATAAAATTCATTTTATTTTTATATACTGACGATTCAGAAAGTATGTAAGATACCAAAATTGGTTTAGAAGGCCCTTTATATAGTTTGAATGAAGTACACAATATGATTTTAAAGCATCTACAGAAAAGTCTAAATAAATGCTCTTTTGGGGAACAGAATTAAAAAAGGATAACACAAAATAAACAGCTAGAACAATTAAATGTTGATATTGCTTATAGTGAGTAGTAGTTATTAAAATTATAAAATACTAATATAAAATAATCATAGCTTCGAATGAAATAAAATAAAATAAGAAAAATAACAAAACTAAAGCTTAATAAAACCATTACTCTTTTAAAGTTCTTTTATGGAAGCAAAGCCTGGTTTTTATAAAAAGTTATATTATTTCATCACTTAAAAATATAGAATACATTAGCCGAAATTAATGTAAACTAAATTGAAAATAAAAGTGTGCTTTGTTCATATACTTAGCACGAAATGCGTTTAATAAGAGTATAAGAGAAGAGCCTACAGAACAAAGTACAAACTCCTTACTATGGATAACACGTTATTCGTAAGTTCATGAATGGAATGAGGACACAAAGCGGGAAGGTTTTGAAATAGTCGGCCCTGAAACGTTGGTTCGAGTTTACCTGCATTCTGTACAGCGAAAAGCATTTTGATTACTGTTACTGGCTAGTGAACTCAAACATGCTTTTAGCTTTTGGAATATATTTGACTGCCTCATTGTTTTCAACTGTTTCTGACATTAAGGTGCAACGGTACAAAATGCAACGCGACAGATACTTTCGCGTGTTACTCTAATAGAACTTAATTGTTTCCTTATTTGCAACCTGCTGTTGTAAGGTTGTAGAAGAGAAAACGCTTTTACAATTCATTTCTCCCCATTAGTGCTATATGCACAAAGTAAATATTAACTTGTTTTGGAAAAACTAGAAACCCCCTCAAGGCTTTACGTTGTAGTTTGTCGTGAGTAGGCTTTGTTATCTATTTGATTGTTGTGTTCAAATCAATAATTCAGTATGAAATCAGTTAAGTTAACATTTCCTATAAGAAGAAGTCTGGCATATTGTTATAGTATATTATTTATTTATTGATCCGCAATACAAAGCACAATAATTGCAGATCAATAAGTACGACCCACGTGGTACGATTATTTCAGACATAGTGATTTACTTTGTTTCACCTATACATTTTCCGAAATATTTCCTGCACAGAAATTCTTTAAGGTATTAACACACAAGATTTCCTTAAAAACTCATTGCAAGAACAGGAAAAGTTGGGCATCTTCCTAAAAGTATATCCAATATCTCCCCCCCCCCAAAAAAAAATCCACTTTAAAGATTAATTACTCATTGAATGTTCTCTAAACTTTACAGAAAAGTATATAAAAATGAATGTTTCGAAAGACCACTGCTTTGAAAAATGTTTCCGCATATTACCAAGAAAACAATTGCTTACATTTATCTAGTTGTGTGAAGTACATGTAAAAATAGTAACACACAGCACACGATATTTCGGTTAGCTAAATATGCTTCTTCGCATCACTTTGAGATCCTTATTACTGTACCATTGATGTTAAATAGTGCTTAACTGCCATCTTGTGAGTTTTGTGCATGCTATTTGTGTCACATGTTTGTGTCTTACTATTGATGTCTTTTTATCCTTGCCTTGTGCTTTCGACAGGGTCATATTTGCTTTTTATTCTAAAAGTGATCTGTATACCGTGAGGAAGGATTCGGAAATGCCGTATCTATTGTCATTGTTGCCGTTTTTATGTATACTTCATAACTTTTTAACAAACCGTATATATAGTATTCTATAGTGTATTTACTATATATATGAAAAAGGAGTAACTCTTGAAACAGTGCAAGGGCATATGAATTTATTTTGTCAGAGTTTGCAACACTACCACATTGTTTGTTATCCTTGCTTTAGAGTGAAAGATCGCAAATGGCTATACATTGTGAACAGAAATTAAAAGCGATAAACGTGGGATAATTTGAAAGACATTACTTCTTTTTATTTTCACAATTTGCAATTTGAGGAATTTTAATTCTTAATGTTGATCATTTTATAAAAAAAAAAGTGCTTTTATAAACCTTATCACACCAGGGGAAACCTGAAAAACCAAGGGATTTGAACCCGGGACATCCCGAAAAAATTGCAATAGGTGGCAGAGGTCGTTAAAGTGCAGACTCGTGAGCGGGAGGTCTGGGGTTTGAATCCCGCCCGGACGTCCTTCCGGACTGAGTTTTTTTCAAGGTTTTCCTCAGTCCTCATAAAGGCAAATGCCGGAAAGGTACTCTAAACTGAGGCCTGAACGCTCCTTCCTTTAAAAAAAAAATCCTTTTCCAATATATCATTTCATGTATTATCAGGGTCCATCGCCAGTAGTGCCTCAGTAGTGAAAACGGGCGTTAAACAACATTTAAAAAAATCCCGAATAGAGTGACAAGCGTTACCAACTCATCTGTCAGCGGTTTGCTCACAGTTCATTTGTTTTATACATCTTTTCTCTTGTTCATCACCCTATTATTTTTAAAATAAACGAGTGGATATTTGCTTCCTTCTTGTCATTAGGAATTAGATATAAATTACGTACTCATTGTCTTTTATATTATTACATAATAAACAACAACGTTTTTGAGTTCTTACAGTGTTCGAACCCTAGAAGAAAATTAAAAAACCCAACGTATAATGAAACTGCATTAAGAAAAATAACGTTTATCAATCCAAGAAGTGGACATCTATTTGACTTCAAATTTACTTCAAGGACATAAAAAGTATACTCTCAACATGCTTTGGACAGTAAATGGCTTTATTAAGGTTTCTGAACTCTGCTTCAAATGATATCGGAAATCAATCATTGAATTATATTTTTATAATTGACTATACGTGAAGACGCATTGCAACATGTTTCCCGCATGGATGCGAAAGAAAATAAAGTTAGTCTGTATATAAAATACAGAGAATATATATATAGTCTAGTAATTGTCATGGCACTTCTTTTCACACACCTTAGCCTTCATTTCACTTATTTAAACTAATAAAGAAAATATGAAATATTACACAAAATACAGAGACAGTAATGCAATAAACTATCTGAATTGCATATTTCATCGAAGACATTTTATAAGATCTTTGCATTTTTGGAAAATGTGCTGCAATGATTTCTAATTGTTGGCAGATATTAGAGCGAAAGTGACCAATAGAGCGTAAAAGATGGAACTATATATTTTTCCTAGTCGCAATGCATCATCACTCGTTTTTCAGTAAGTGCGGACAAGGAACACACACTATACAGTTCATACAGTACTGCACGTAATGTATTTCTCTAACACAAAGGCGTGACTGCTGAAGATCCCGTAACCGGTCATGCGTGACATGTGGGCTAGAGAGCAATGCTGTCCTTCTGTAAACATATGTCTTATATACTAACGTATGACTCAAATTTCACTGAATTGCCTTCATTAATTTGAAAGTTATAAGGGAAAACTAGGAACTGAGAATGACTGAAGCATTCGAAGAAAGGTTGTATGTATTTAGGTTTAGTTCTCAAAATAACTATATCAACCTCTGCACTGCCTAATTCAGCTTTGAGATACTTCACGTAGACCCCAATGACTAGTTGAGAAGTGTGACTCGTTCCTTCCATTTTGTTAAAATTACAGTTACGATTAAAGATACTGGGTAATAAGTTTCCGGACATAATAGCTATGTAATAGGCATTCTCATGACCTATCACTGTTATGCCTGTTAAGAGATATGCTTCAGAAAACATTGGTTTCTCTTTTTCATACCTCCTAAGAGTACAGGGGCTTTAAAATAGCAAACATTATTAGATAATTGCTACAGAATGTGGCAGACCGCACATACCTTTCTGTTATTTAAAAAAACGTCATTTCGTTAGACTGTGCTGAAAGCGCGACCACAGGTTCATGTTACATGCACTACATTAAAACGCTTTGCAGTTTTATGTGGAAACTCTGTTAACACTGATCTAGAAATGAGATTTTTGGTAGCACAAGAAGTCAGCCGGAATAAACAAATGAAAACTAGTCTTCAGAAGCGCTTGTTGTCCCCAAATCAGATATTTTTGGTGCGCAAGTGCACGTACTTACCAAACAGTTCTGTCAATAGTAGAACTACAGCACCAAAACTGGTTTTCTTAGATGTTCAGAAGAGCTAAAAAATAAATATTCAATATATGTTCAAAATATCTATAACTCTTGCACGTTTTCTGGTTTAAACACTTATAAATGCTAACTCAATTTTACGAAAAGAACTTGAAATGAAACAAAAATATTGAAAATATATTCCAACAAACAACAAAATATACTACATTCAGATGTACATAATTTATCAATTCATTACAAAATGAGGATCAAAAATTGTGTTTTCCTCTGTCCTCCTTTTAATCATTCTTATCCCTTTTCTCTAACTTTACCCGTGTAGTTCCCTATCATTTTTATATTCTTCTCTCCTTTTACAGTTAAAATCTTCCCAATTAATATTTCCCCATCTAAATTCCTCCATTTTGGTTGCCAGGCCTAACTTTGTTTGCTTGTATTATAATAAACTATGGTTTCTCCACACACTGGACATTTTTCTACATCTTAACTCCAGTTCTAGCCCATGCAAATCCTTCCCAACTACCAAATATTTCTTTCAATATCTTCCAATCTTAGGTTTATTTCTTCCCCGAATCTTCTGTTTTGATTTATCTATAGTTTTCCTAAACCTTTCTGTTGTAAAATTTCCTGCACTTTGAGATACCATGGCCCTTTCCACTCTTGGATACTGCAAAGTGTTTAATAATTAACTCTCTTCCAATGTATTTCACCATTCTTGTATTAATTTTTATCTTGGTGGGATGCAGTTGCGCTACACCTTTAAGCGATGCTATCTGTAAACCTAAGATCTGCTTTCCATGCCACCCCATACAACAATTTGCTGCTACTGTGGCTGTAGTATTCACTACTTCAATTGCCCTTCTCAATCCCTCACTAAGTACAGATGCAATTGCTAAATCGTGTGTAAAAAGTGACCCTGGTATTTTTTTATTCTGTATTATTGAAAATAACTTATAAAATCTTGAAACTAAGTTAGTTCTTCTATCATAAAAGTAATGCAATTTTTTCACTGACTGGTCCTGATTGAAAAATAATTTAAGACATAAAATATGTTTATTCACGATCATTACTCATCACCATGGTAACGGACCGCCACGGGTGGCCGAGGTCGTTAAGGCACGGACTCGTGAGCGGGAGGTCTGCGGTTCGAATCCCGCCAGGACCGTCCTCCCTGACTGGGGTTTTTTCCAGGTTTTCCTCAGTCTTCATAACTGGCAAATGCCGGGGAGGTACCTAAACTTAGGCCTGGAACGCTTCCTTCCTTAAAAAAAAAAAAAATATCCTTTCCCAATTTATCATTTCATCTCATGTATCATGTGTTCACCGCCTGTGGTGCCTCAGTAGTGAAAACGGGCGTTAAACACTACTCAAAAAAAAAAAAAACCATGGTAACGGCGTGTGAGTGTGCAGTAAGCACCTTAATACTAGGAAACTTTACATTATTTATTATAAAACACCCCTTACTAACTATTTTAATTAATTATTATTATTTAATACATTGAAATACCGGATGAAATTATACAAATTTACCACTCACATTTTTTGAATTTTTGTTTATTAATCTCTCTATTCTATTTTTGTCCAATGATATTTGAAGCAACTTTCTTTTTGTTCAATCCCATCATTGCAAAAATGTTTCAGACAAGTCACACCATTAACGACACTTAGCTGTTGAAGCTGCTACTTCAGTGTCTGAAAGCGTATTTTCTTCAGAGTCACTGATTTTGGAAAAATGATTATTGTTTCCTTTCCAACTTGTTCTCATAAACAAATTAACGTCGTTACGTTGATGTATTTAGACAAACTATAATCTATGCAATACCAAGCATGATCCATACGGTGAATGATAATGCTGTTTTTAGAAATAATCAGTCTGTCCATTATTAAGTGATGGCGGATGAAATTTATTCGCAAATATTGCGGCTAAACTTAATTACCGCTATCACAGCGGTATATAATTACACTCGTACTTCAATTGTTGCGTATACAACTATTACTGATTACTGAGGCATATTAAGAGAATGAAAATAAAAATAAATTCGTTACTTCAAACATTCAACACGTTATTTTTTGCTCTTTAAGTTATTACTAGTAAAACAATTCTTGTAACATAATTACAATATTAATATTACAAAATTAAAATTAGATTTATTGTGCTTAGGAAGTTTGAAACTGTGTCCTCATTTAAAAAATTAAAGAACTATATATTTCCTGATTCCACTGTAGCTTCCATTTCTTCTTCTTCTTCTTCTTCTTCTTCTTCTTCTTCTTCTTCTTCTTCTTATATTTCAGGATATAGTATACTTTTTCCACTGTAGCTTCCATTTCTTCTTCTTCTTCTTCTTCTTCTTCTTCTTCTTCTTCTTCTTATATTTCAGGATATAGTATACTTTCCGATGCTGTTAAGGGTTAGTTTATATAAAACTGTTTCCGATTTCACTCATTTCTTAATTTCACCTTGTTTAAAGTCTGTGCATTTCCTTCTTACCTAGGGATTGACACAACGTTTATTTTGAATAACGATTCATTAATGTGATCTTTCCCAATATTTGTATATTTTTTTCTTCAAACATTAAGATCTTATATAATTACTTCATAGTTAATTTTTCTCTTCTTTGACGTTTTAACTAACCTAAGATATCTTATTTCAGATGTCACTAGTTTCCTCTCATCACTCTTTTTATGATACAAGATTCTGGGTCGTAGAGTAGAGCAGCAATTGCTTCAGAAGAATTCGAAGGTGTATATTTCATTACTTTTTTTAAATACAATTATTTTAACGGTTCAACACATTTGACTAACTTTTACCTACTATTTTTATTAACTATATCAAAAATTTTAGGAAAGGGTGTTGCAGCCTAAGTAATTCAAATTATTTACCTCTTTTATCGTTGTGTTATTTATTACTATTTTAATTTTTATTTCCCTTTGTTTTTTTCACCTGAAATTTCAAAATTAAATTTTTTGCAAATGTGGTTTAATTTATTTTATACATAAATGGTTCCTTGGTTGAATTTAATAAAAGTGTTACTAGATCCATGTCTTTAGCTTAAACCTATTTCAGTATTCTTAATCAATTTTATTCAATTGTTGTTATCAAAGAAGTTCATACAATTGATCAAATGATGTTTAAAACAATCTTTTTTTCTAAAATTTATCATTAAATTGCTCTGTATACTTTGCCAAAAGCCTTGACGTAGTCAATAAAAGCTAAATGTGTTTGTGTATTAAGTTTTTTTCTTTTACTAACCAATACTAATAAAGTAAACAAGACTTTCACACTCGAAACCCACTCTGTTGTTGAACTAATTTTAACTGTGTCATTTTTTCATACTTGCGCATATGATTTTTAATATATCCAACACACAGCGTCCAAAACACATATTCTGTAATCACTATAACATTTCCTAGCTTTTTTATTTTTAAAGAGTACATGTGTAACTGCGACTGACCAATTCTCAGGGATGATTGCTAAATTGCAGCATTTATTCGAAAAGTGTAAAACTCTTTGATTTAGTAGAGTATTACCATATTTTATTAAATGTATATTTATTTTTAACTGATTCTAAGTAGATCTTTCAATTCTTCAAGTGTAATCCATGTCTTCACTGATTTCCTCCACTGTTTTTTCTACGTCTTTGGGCTATAGCATATTTTTTAATATGTACATACTGCAGAACGAAATTAAGTTCTGGTTTATATACAGTTTCCTAGAATTGCCGAAATAGGCAATCCACATAACGCTGTAAGGATTGGGTAAATTAATACCGACTACAGATATTCTGTACATATATTCCCTTCGTAAATGATTCTCTTTGTTTCATTAACTGTCATTGCAAAAACACATTATCCACCTGAACAGAACTAAGAATCACTAACTCCTAACAGCAATTGTATCTAATACAGTTACACAGAGGAGGAAATGAATTTATTAACTGTGTATCGATTGGATATTAGGTATGTAGCTTATTCGATAATGAAAATATTACAGAAAAAAAAGGAAAGAAACATATTTTATGTTATCCATCCCTAAAACTCTTGCAAGATGCAACCAATGTGACATGCATGCCTGAAAGTACACGAAAAAATGTACACAATGCATATCTCGCTTTAGCAAATGTTCAAATATGTCTAAAGGTGAAAGGTGAAATTACACGTTGATTACACAATCATGTGTTAATCTCTAAAAGTTTTCTAAGCCTGTCTTAAGGGAGGTTTTGAACTCTATTCTTAAAACACAACCTTCTACTCTTTCCTTTCTATTAAGAATGTTTTTACCTACAGTTTCTGCCTGCAGTCTTATATAACTTGTACAAGAAGTCTTCACAGGTATTTGTATTCCATAAAATATAAGTACGTACTGGGCATAATTAAGAGCCGAAAAGTAAAATACTAATTCTATTAGAATATTGTTTGACGATTATAAAACTGTTTGTGCTGTTTGTGTTAATGTGTCGTAGTTCATGCATTCAGACTGTATAAATGAACAGAGGAATATATTGCATATTAAATTGTTTCATAAATTGAGAAGGTTTAAACTAAGTTAGCCCTAACGAGCTACATGAATTCATTTGTGTTCCTAAAATAATGCATCCCCTCAATAAATCACATGAATGTAAATACGAGATAACACAAAACACACTTTTTTGAGAATTATATTGACAGTAGATCGAATTAATTCAAGGACTGAAGAAAGGGAGATCATCACCTGATATTTATCAAAAGACAAAGTGTTTATAATAAAGCGGCGTAGCCAGATGTTTTGTGGTAAAATAATCTATTTCTCTAAAACCGTAAAGAACAAGAAACGAGCATCAATCTTATAGCTGCCTTTACTGTGCTCTAATGCCACATCTAACAACTAGGAAAGAATCGCTGGAACATGTAGAAAAATTGAAAGCTATGTTTGACGTTTGTAAGGCGTGGTGGATGCCACGATCGGACGACAGACTGGCAAGTATTTTTACACTCTTTCTACAAAACTTTTTTCCTAAAGATTATAGCACTAGGTACCTACCGAACAATTTTTGACGAAATATGAAATCCACATCACTAACACATGAAAAAATAGTAATATATAAATTTAAGAACGAAATTAAAATTTATTATACTTTAGTTTTATAAATTAATTAGCATTTTGACAATAAATAAGGAGAGTTTTCTCTGTTTAATCTGGGGATGTCAGTGAAAAGTTTCAGTAGAATGAAAAGTTGCACTGTACACCACATGATGTGATAAAGCTTTTACTTCGTGCTAAATTTTGTGGCATTGTGTTTGCTGGAATAGAGTTTGCCTTTCCCTCTAGTCTTCAACAGTTTTACTTAATTTCCAAGTATGGAACTTCAAACATCCGAGTGTCATGTTTACATAGGGTAATTTTTGACGTTTAAAAGTGCATGTTTTTTATAAAAGAATATACATTCTACTAAAAACAGTTAGGCATTATTGAAATGCATATTTTGGAAATTTCACAATTATGTAGATCGTGACGACGTAATTCTGCGACACAGAGAAATACTTGCATATTAGTAATACGTATGTTTGCCGACTTTTATTGACGTATCTAAGATAAAAAATAAATAAATTTACTCCGCTCCATATTTTCACACCAATCTCTTACACTTTCTTTCGACATCTTGATGAATATCGACCGTTAAAGAAAATAACACAGGGTGTTATTGATTTGCCCATCACTAGCAGTATTGCTCATATGACCAATTCTTTGTGCTTTGGTTTGTTAAACTTTTTCCTAGGACGAGCTAACTTTTTTAAAAACTTTAAAAACATTTCTGATTGAGCTCAAAATGTCTGCATGTGACATTTCAGACCTTGCCTTCTAAACTCATCAGCAAGCAAATAGAAAGAAGACAATGCTGGAAGGATGTAAATTTTAGACCACTTAAGATAAGATTTTAAAAATTAAATTGAAAAATATGAAGCAATATTAAAACTTTTTAAGATATTAACATTTTACAAAACATTATAAGTATGGAAAATTAAATCTTGGTTATTGGATTGTACATATACTAAAATATAAAATTATACTTCTACCTAATTACTCTGAAATTCATGTTATAAAATAAGAACTTTCGTATTTTCCTGATAACAAACAATTTCGTTTTAGCTCCTCTGTTTTGAAAAAACTGTCACGTGAATAGGATTTCTAATTCTATCATTTATGTTTTTTGCAAAGTATTCACTTCCGTGATAACTAATGTCACTGCTGAGGTTTTGGTTGTCAAAAGTATCTACTAGTTCCCCCAAGGATGTTTTAAAACCCGATTCCAATAATTGAAAAGTGTTACAGATCAACTTTTTTTTTACGATGGAAGAAACCATTACAAATATGCGCATAACTGGCGACGAGTTGAGGCTGTAATTTGTCCACTTTCAAAAGCTCATCTTCCTGGAAGTCTGCATCAAAATGCCCTAAAGTGCCATTACACTCCACTTCGATATGAAGGGGGCTTAAACTAAAGGTATATTGAGTTAAAAATTAAAAGGAAATAATTAATGAAATGTATGGACAATTTTCATAGTTACATGAAATTCACCAATTTCAATTAATGCACTTCATGTAGCGTCTTTTAACGTTATCTCAAATGTTTTGCAGTCGTAAAATATAAATTTCTGGTACATATTAAGAAGATAATTAAAATGCTATGAATGGAATTTCATATATATCCAACAATTAATAATAAATTCACATTAATTAACAATCATCTAAGAAAAGTAGGGTTTTAATCGTTTAAACCTCATTTATGCACCTATAATTAAATTCATATTAGTATTTTGCAAATTAGCGACATTTTTACCTCTAGAACTAATAGTATGCAAACTTAAATGGTAGCTGTCAAGATAATAGTTTTGTAACCTTTAGGTATCTATTCTGAACCTTTGGTTCTTTGTTTTGATAAATAACTCATACATTCAAAATAAAAATACATTTTATATATAACTTCTCAAAAATTTGAGCACCGATTTCACAAACTTGGGAAACTCCAAATAAAATGTTTAGGTTTGCTGAAGGCATTATCCTGAAATCTTCATTTTGATACAGATAGCAAAATTAATGAAATTTTGTAATTCATTTTATCAGAGAAATAGATAGGGGATTTTCATTTTCAATAAACAGCAGAAAAAAACTAAAAATAATCATCATTAGAGATTACGAAAGCTAATTTTTGAAAATGTTTAGTTATTAAAAGCAACCAATAAAAATAATTGATTTTCTATTTTATGTGTAATTTTGCTGTAAGCTGCACTTGTGTTCATTTTATACTTAACTCCGTTTTGCATGACAATTTCTGCCATATATCAATCAACCTGGCATAAAAAATCACTGAGTTCCAACTACATAAAACAAGACGTAATGCCTCGATTCGCAATTATTTATATATGTTTATTTTCATGATGTGAAAATCATTTGACATCTGAAGTTTCTGAACTGTTCTAAAGTAATGATTTCTAATTGTGTTTTGACTACATTATAAAAATATACTATAGAGACAGCTTGGGTATTTTGTGGGATGATTCTGAGTGCGCATGTCACGAAATTGGGTTCAATACCTGTATTCTCCTGCAGATGGCTCTGCACAGATATAATTAAATCCAAACAGAGACACATATTATTAGATTTAATAAATTAAGCGTACGTATGCTAT
Organism: Metallyticus violacea; assembly: GCA_030762175.1. Classification (NCBI taxonomy): domain Eukaryota; kingdom Metazoa; phylum Arthropoda; class Insecta; order Mantodea; family Metallyticidae; genus Metallyticus; species Metallyticus violacea. Next base: position 1,064,929 of record CM060841.1, on the reverse strand, counting down.
TGCAGTTATAATGTCAAGTAAGCTTTCGGAACTGTATTCTATTTACGTTAAACTTTAAGCCACAGAGTTGGTGATAGTTGACGATTATGTTGGCACTACCCGCTCTTGTGAATTAAAGCCCGCGCATAATTTTCTTGTTGCACAGGTTATGATTATATTACTCAATTTAATGCAGAATTGAATTATGAATAATTTCGACCCTAGAATTTCAAGATTCATACATTTACACAACTGGAAAATCTTAAAAACAGTGAAAATTGTTCCACCGAATGCTAATTAATACTCAAATACTTGTTTTTTATTATTATTTCAGATTATGTTAATTTGTTCTTGACGACAAAAACTGCTAAGTAAAATTAAAACGTAAGGTGGCATTTGTGTAGCGAACTTTGCTCCAGGTTTATTTTGTTTGCAGAACATCTGTATGATACACTTCCTTACCCTCACTTCGATTATCGGGTAATATAGTAAAACTGTTGTAAAGCGCGAGAAACACAATATACGGTCATTCATTTACAGTAATTATAAAACTAAACTATGCTAGCCACTTAATTCCTTTTTTTTTTTTTTTTTTTTTTTTTTTTTGAGAGCGAAATTCAGAAATCTTGCACCTTCTCAGCTAATATAAAATAGGGATTTAGTAGAAAATGAAGTGATAATGATGATGGTACTTATTAACTGTAGCGATGTTAGCGACATCACCTGGATTCATGAGAAAGTAAACCCAACACTGTCGGTCCTGGTGGTGTAGTGGTTACCATACTTGCCTCCTACACCCAAGATCGCGGGTTCGAACCCGGCCAGAACCGATGGATTTTTTCGGGGCGTAAAAATCCTAAGTAATGGCTTCCTTCGGAAGAGAAGTAAAGCCGTGGGTCCCGTGTCGTACATTTGCGGCACGAAAAAAAAAACCTCAAGCCTGAAAGAGAGGCCTCTGAGCAAAATATGTCGGCCGTTTCACGCCCTGAATTGAATGGGACGCTGATGACCTGAGCTGTTAAAGAGCGTCCATAAATAAATAAATCAAAAAAAAAAAAGTAAACCCAACTCGGAGAAGTAACATCAGAGGTGCTGATGTTTTAATTCTTATACTCTGTCCTGACGTAATATAACTTTACTTCTCCTTATTTGTTAAAGCTAGTTAAATGATCAACTATATATTTAAATTTGTTGTAATGTTACATTTATTCTTACTCCAGTGAATAATTGTAATAACTCGTCAAGTAAAGTAGGCTGAAAGTCGTTCACTGGCACAGTAATGATGAACATTTACGCTCTCTCAGAGAAAAGTTGATACAATGTTCATGCGTGTATCCTAAGGAACATCCTGGTCATGGAGTAACAAATAAGTGGGTTTCCGTGTATCATAAAAAAGTTGTGTTGTTTAATCAGCAAGGAAGTGTTGGGAGTTTTACCGTGTCATGGATAACGCACCACATATGTAGACCTGATCGTGGGCCTTGGCAAAGACTTTCACATTTTCACGGCCACTCCCTTCTGCTCAACACGTCATCATTTTCTCACATCGTTAAAGTAAAGCTAGTCCGCATCACTTGGAGACACGGTTTCTTAGTTCAAAACTCGGAAACGATGCACTACTTATTGCGAGTAAATTTGGTTGAAATTATATTATAGAATACTTTTCTGTTAAAAGATAGCCTTATTTATGTTAAAACCGCTAATTAGAGTCCTGAATAAGTTATTTGCATGTTCCTTTATCAAAGACTGTATGTACTTAAAAAGCTATACTTGCCTACAAACATGCTTAAGACAATTTTCAGAGTTAACTTCTGAAGACGCTCTTTAACATCTCAGGTCTTCAGTGTCCCATTCAATTCAGGGCATGAAACGTCACACAAATTTTGCTCTTCTTTTACACTTGAGGTTCTTTTTGTGCCGTAAGTCTCCTATACGAGACCCACGACTTTACTTCCCTTCCGAAGGATTTTTACGCCCGAAATATTCACCGATCCTGGTTGGGATTGAACCCGCAGTCTAAGTGCCCCAAGAGTGCAAATATCATAGGATTAGACTTTGTCCATAACAAATATTTCTTCAATAAGTAGTAATTGAAAAAAAAAATAATAAAAGATCCACATAAAATGTTGCAAATGCACGCAAGCAAACCGAACAGTAACATAGTATAGTGAAGTTGAGTATATAAACTTATAGAATCTGCACAAAACACTTGTTAGGGTGTACTTTGGAAACAATACTATCAAATCAGGAAAGAAAGAAATATCAGTCAATGTTTGTTTGCTGGTAAGACTTTTGAAAACCAGCAAAAGCATCCTGACATTTTTTCTTTCCAATTATCTAGAAAGTCATGCTTCATCCGCCCAGGACTAGGAACATTGTGGTCAGATGGAATCACATAAAAGAGAACACAATTAAGTGTACATGCATTATGACCTACGGTGTGCTAGGGTCGCCTTCATGTTAACATTTCAGTATGCAAGGTGCCTATTGTTTTAAACTGTCAATGGCAACGTTCTACTCTCACCTTTTGTCCCTCTCAAGTTTTGCTTTGCGTACAAGTACTGGAGGTTGTTATAATAAACCAAATACAGTTGCTAAATTATCTAAATAATAATTAGAATTTCCATAATTGCAGACGGTTTCTTTATAATATGCCATACCGAGAAGGGTGTCCTAACGCTTGGGAATTGCACCAGGTTCAAATCTTGTGTTGTTTCGTAGCTTTCCCTGGATACTGAGATGGCTCTTTACTTTCCGCTCTTCAATTTCTTATCATTTTATTCCGTTGGTTCTGTTACAGACTGCAAAGTGCCAATGTGTGGTGGACTGGTGGGGTGTGACGGTGGCTTGCGCTTTGTAAATACTTCTTACCGGCGTTTCTAAGAAGCTGAAACTCCTTTGAATGAGCGGCCTCCACCAGCGTCGGGATATTCTGTCTGTAAACATGTTACAGACCCCGTGCGCGTCATCGTTCATACTCCCGGAGGTACCCCCATTGGAGCGTAGATATAAACGGCTAGCCGGGGTAAGGCTGAAGTATTGTAATGGTCTATTACTTTTCAGGAAAAAATTCACATATAACCCCAATTTACTTATTTTAACCAATTGTTTGGAATTAAATGGATATTTCATTTTGTATTTAGATGTTTTGTTTATTTTTGTTTTATTTCCAATAAAGGAATCCTCATTTGATCGTATTTTTTCTCGATGATCTAACATCATATGTACACTACTAGACGATGACACTTGTTCGTGTGTTCTAATACGCGTCTTACAAAAATTCAATACAATATTTTTAATTTTACTAAATAAAACTTAAAAAGATCACACCAAGAAATTCTGCCGCTTCAAAGAGACTCAGTGATCGGATTCATCAATTTTCTTTGTGTTTTTCAAAACTTCGTATAAAATGACATTTGATTCATTAGTCTAAATTTAATCACGATATCACTCTAGTCTCGGAAGCTGCAACACATTATTCTTGATATGACGATGTTATTTTAACTGTATCGCGATCTAAGCAAATTGTTAGAAAAGAGCTTAACATTTGCAAACGGTGCATATTTTCATATTCTTAATAATTTTTTCCGCACTTTAATGACTGTAAATAGGGAAGCCAACTTGTCATTTGCTGGATACTGTACAAACTAAATGATTAGAGTTGCACAGAAACAAACGCTGAAAGTTACCATAGAGGCCAACTACTCGTGAATAGTTACTAACCTTTAAAGAAAATCACAATACGTGTAAATTTCATTATACTACTTTTTGATTGACAATCAATATTTTAGTTTCTCTAAAGCTGTTAACGTTTTGCTACAGAAACGATATGTTATCTATCGGTATGGGATCATTTTAGTGTTGCAAAATTAATCTTCACTTGCAGCTCTGCCTTAATCAACTTGGCGACATTTTGTTTTGTCATCTGTCAAGACATGACCAAGCAGTGGAATTGACACATGATAGAATAGGACAGGATGGTCTGCGCACTGAGGCCACCAAATGGACCAAATGCTCCTAAGGAGAAAGGGACGAGATGGAGGACAGGAATTCGAGGGGGGATGCAAGGGCATAGGCAGGCCCCTAACATTTCTTCAGACACCGGTGGTCCCCGCGAAGCCATCCCCGGTCCACCAAGGTAGCTGGAGGAGGTCCCATGCAGAGCCCACCAGAATGGCCGGTCCAATAGGAAGGAATTCGTGACCTCCTTAATGCGAGTTCCAAGCGCTACTGCCTGAGCTAACCCGCCCGATCACAGCATGTTGGTGATTTCTGTAAGAATGCACTCCATATACGATAAACGTATATACCTTCTATTTTATCTCATCTATTTCAAAGTCATAATATATCAATTTCTGGACGTTTTGAAGTCCAAGGTGGGGTCAAAGTATGTTGTGGGCAAAATATCCTATTTTTTCTGTACTGTCTAGGCTGTGCCCAAGGAACTAGGTTTTCTAGGATTCGGACAGATTGGCACCAGTACCTTTAAAATACAATTTCTTTATAAACATGCTGACAAAGTGCCCACCATATTCACCTGGGTTGCAACTTAAAACGAAATCCAATGAGTCAATTCTTGTAAATTCATGAGTCTCTCTCCCTTATGCATCATGTTGTAATTGTAAAGATGATGTTAATGATTCATAAACAGACAACAAGTATCATTTACCCCCATAAACTGTAGCACATTAAATATTGAATATAGCTATCTAACACTATTCACATTAAATACACCATATAGCTATCTAACTGTTCACATTAAATATACCATATAGCTATCTAACTGTACACATTAAATATACCATATAGCTATCTAACTGTACACATTAAATATACCATATAGCTATCTAACTGTACACATTAAATATACCATATAGCTATCTAACTGTACATTAAATATACCATATAGCTATCTAACTGTACACATTAAATATACCATATAGCTATCTAACTGTACACATTAAATATAGCATATAGCTATCTAACTGTACACATTAAATATACCATATAGCTATCTAACTGTACACATTAAATATACCATATAGCTATCTAACTGTTCACATAAAATATATCATATAGCTATCTAACTGTTCACATTAAATATACCATATAGCTATCTAACTGTACACATTAAATATACCATATAGCTATCTAACTGTTCACATTAAATATATCATATAGCTATCTAACTGTACACATTAAATATACCATATAGCTATCTAACTGTTCACATTAAATATACCATATAGCTATCTAACTGTACACATTAAATATACCATATAGTTATCTAACTGCTCACATTAAATATACCGTATAGCTATCTAACTACTCACATTAAATATACCATATAGCTATCTAACTGTTCACATTAAATACACCATATAGCTATCTAACTGTACACATTAAATATACCATATAGCTATCTAACTGTTCACATTAAATATACCATATAGCTATCTAACTGTACATTAAATATACCATATAGCTATCTAACAATACACATTAAATATACCATATAGCTATCTAACTGTACACATTAAATATACCATATAGCTATCTAACTGTTCACATTAAATATACCATATAGCTATCTAACTGTACATTAAATATACCATATAGCTATCTAACACTATTCACATTAAATACACCATATAGCTATCTAACTGTTCACATTAAATATACCATATAGCTATTTAACTGTTCACAATAAATATATCATATAGCTATCTAACTGTACACATTAAATATACCATATAGCTATCTAACACTATTCACATTAAATACACCACATAGCTATCTAACTGTTCACATTAAATATACCATATAGCTATTTAACTGTTCACATTAAATATATCATATAGCTATCTAACTGTACACATTAAATATACCATATAGCTATCTAACTGTTCACATTAAATATACTATATAGCTATCTAACTGTACACATAAAATAATATTTCTGCCCCCCTCCTTGAGGGCACCTCTGAAAGCGCAGGAAAAATGGGCAAGTGTGCTCAAGTGACCTTCCCTTGAGCATCTCAGCTTTCTGCAAAGAACTTCTAAAAGTTACATTTGCAACAATTCTTCTGTCATTGTACATCTTATCAAGGTAATGTTCTATCAACCTTAAAACGTTACAGATCTGATTATTTGCACCCGGTTGCATGAGTTAAAAAGTGTATTTACTTACTTTGGGAATTTATCATTAAGAAATAAGTGGGTAATAAACATAAAACTATAATGGGGAAGTGTGAGTAGGGACACGCATAAATGAAGTTTAGAGATATAGGTACAAGCAAAAGTAATGTTCATAGTCATATTATGATTAAAAACATAAAACAATGAGGAAATACTTAAGCTAGAACTACATATGTATAATTTTAGTACTTACTCGATTTGTGATGTTGTTGAAATAACATTTACTTTTTAACCAAACTTTTAATGAGGCGAAGGTTTTTAAATCTGTTCGCAGACATACCAGAGTGAATCGTGGAGCCGAACAGAAATTACTCTTCGAGAATATGGCCTTTTTCTTGGGGAGGAGCGGGGGCGTCTAAGAGTACAGCCATGAGCAGTTTATATGTAAGAGGGAGAAAGTAGTGCTTAATTATTCGCTCTTTGTTGTAAAAAACGCTTACGGCTATTTCTTTAGTCACAGAGATCGCTGGTGTCCTATTCTTGAAGTTTAGTAGTCTTCAGTTATGCAATGCATGGTTCAAGGTTATCAAGGAGAGGGGGAAATGAGTGTTAAGTAACAAATTATTAAGCTGTATAGCCTAAGTACCAACATAACATTTGAAAAGTAATAAAAAGTGAACAGATGGTTTGTGATATGAAGTTTGTCGAATGAAAGCCGACTATTATTAATTGCGAGAATAAATTAAACTTCACCGCATATTGCTCGCCAAGGTAACACATGTCTTCTACTGTGGCATTTTGTCAAAATAGAATTCTTTTTATTGGGAACTGAACCAACCATGAAACTGTGAAATTTGCTTGAAAATATACCCAGATTGTAATTACTCTTTTTTTGGGGGGGGGGGAGGCAGTATGAGGACAAGAATTGTCGTCAAAAGTTCTACATGTTTTTCTAAGATATCCAATGCATCTGCTACACATGACCATGCTTCAGGTAGCTAGAGCTTTAATAGCTGATTTACCTAAGCAATTTTCAGCAGAAATATTTAATTTTTAAATAAAAAGAATATATAAAAATTTAAAGAATTGTGAATAACTACGCTAGGGTTCCCATAGATAAGTTAATTAAGTTATTAGCTATATTGTTATCTGTAGCCGATCCAATTATTTAATCTAAGATGATAAGTGTTTCGAACGTAATTGTCATTAAATTTTAAAAAATAATCCTTGTTTTAAATTATTATTTAACAATTCAGGCTGGTTATCGCCGTTAATGATGGGAGAAGTGTCACTTGGTTCAGGCTTAGCATTTTTGTGATTAGATATATTACGGCAATTAAATGTTTTATTTTGTTTTAATGCAGTAAAATATGATGGTGATTATAATAATAATTTACTTTCTATTTGTTGATTTCCACACGAAGCTACTGGCGACACACTTTCATTATCCAAAAACTTGCAGAATGATCATTTACCATGCTTCATCTAGAGCCTCTTCCAGAGCCGATAGATCATCGGGAATATAAATACAAAACCTCAACATCTCTTCACCTGTGAGAGAGGCTGAGACGTGTGCCACACAGATCACTTATGGTCCTCTATGCCGTGACTTCCGTGCGACTGCTTAACACAAGCAAGTATTGTTATAAAAACATAGCATCCTGACCGCTTGAAAGTTTTAAGTATAAATCCCGGTAGATCAACAATTAGCTGGAATAAATAAAAATTTAGTGCCTAAAGAACTATGAAGTCAAAAAGTAACAATAAAATAAATTTAACTTGGTTCTCAGCGATTCTGGTGTTCATAAGCGACTCCGCTGCTCTCATTCACGTTATCTCGTTTTGTTTCTTCCAGTATGGTGAAGTTTAGAGTAAGACGGTCTTCACTAGGTGATCAAACATCAGCATTCTCCTTTTCCTGTGTGATTATTGCTTTATTGTTGGCATGCGTGTTTTTTCACGCTTAGGTTTCCCGTGAACAGGAATCCAATCATTCAGTATTATGCTACAGGCGACCAAGAGTTGAAAAAGGAAGAATAAAACGTGCTTATACCGAGCACTAATGCTTGCTCTTAATTCCACAAGATTAGGATCCCTGAGCCCTGTTTCATAAAAGTCTGATCTAATACATTGCAAGAGTAGTTATTAATAAAATTCTGTTCCAGTGAGGCTTCTGCTACGGTTGTACTTTACAACCCCATACTTGCAAATGTACAAGTGAGATTTCGTTGTTCTGTTCTAAAAAAGTATTAGTATTAGTCGGACACTGGTAATTTGTATAAATGTCTCTGCAAGTGTAGGAATATTGGTAACATCAAATACCAGCACATCATGTATTATCTTTTTAATGATTTTGGGAGTCAGTAGACTCAGATATGCTAAGTATTAGCGAAAGTGATGATAATGAAGAGTAGGAAGGAATATGTATAAAGAAAAGACTATTTAATAGTTGTGTATAATGATAAAGTTAGATTAAGTGCAAATAAAGTACGGCTTAATACTGGTATTGGCGTTTCAGGTTTCAAATACATATTTGAGACCAACATCTTAGTTAATGTATTTTAAGGTTCTTGAACATGCCACGAAAATAATTTCTTTTTAATTCATCATTTATTTTAAAACAATCTGTTTTGACACAATTTTCCCAGTTTTTTTACTTATAATGAGAACATGTTTGTCGTCTCAAAGTGGATTATTATGCTTAAATATCGGCAGAAGCATAATAAAGTATATAAATTATCGTTAAATCTGAAATAATACGACACCCATTTAGCAAGAATGACAATAATCCGCTCTGTACACTCAAAATCACCAAGGAGTGGACATAACCTAATTCCAAGTATGCCTACGTATGGCAAACAGCTCTTCCTCCATCTTACTCTTATATGACGTCACTTGTAACATTTTACTAATACTTTACCACTGTTGCACTTCTTTCGTGGACAGAAAGTTATAAGGACTTGTACTAATACACTTGAGTGTATTAGATCATACTTTTGTGGAATAGAGCCCTGGTGTATGAGAACCCAACTTTTTCATTATGAAAGCTGAAATTATTTTAAATCATACAATGTTGTATAATGTATTCACTATAATCTTGATAAGCTGCAGTTTGGCATAAAACACATTTCAACAACGAAAACATTTCATTTTAGTAAATTCTTGCATTAAGGAGCTATTTGAAAACGTGGACAAGGTGCAAGAATGAATTGAAGATATGTGGCCTTTAATATTGCAGAGCTACGTGCCATACACCATTGATGTAGAAGAGTATTTGTTGATATTTAAGGAGAAATAGGTCCAAATAATAATTGACTCATCAAATAGATTTTTTAATTTAATGTAAACACAATTAATTTGGTAGAACATAAAATAGTAATGGTGTTGTTATCAGTAAATAAATGTATCCTGAAACACTATTCAGTCATGTTACTCTGGTTTACTAATAAAATTGTATTAGTTTTACACTGGGTGCTGTAAAAATAAATTATTTAATAGTAAGAACTGGGTTTCTATTGAGCTGGGGCACTCCATATTCTTCCATTAAACGAGAACACAATAACAAAACGTTTTCCATAACAGTATTTGATGGATTGTGTTGAAAAGAAAGTAAAACCAACCCAGTCTTAAACCAGGCGTGCCTTTTACCAAGAAGGTATCTCTTTAGTTCGTTCCCTAGAGCATTGTCTGTTCAGTGCTTCGTTAAACTGACATCGTGACGAATCCGCAGTAATCTCTGTTCAATCTCTGCAGCCAGAGCAAGGATGGGTTTGTTTTGTGTGCCGCGAAAGCATTGCGTGCCGGTTTTACTTCGACACTGACAGGCAAACACCAGTAGGTTAGCTAACGGTTACTGACGTAAAAACCATCACACGACACAAACTCAGCAACCAAAGTAGCATTTCGGCGCAGCGGATGCGAAAACTTTCACCATTGGATTGATCTGTTTTAGAACTCCAGATTTCTTGTCTAGGGAACGTGATCTATCTGATGATTTTATATTGTCATTTAATTTGTCTGGAAAATAACGTTTATTTCTGCAATAAGAAAGCAAAGCAGGGTTTTAGTCATGAGTGGAAACTTTATCTCCCGAGACTGAGATAATTTCCACGAGTGTTAATAAATCTGTTTACACACGTGTTTCCCACAATATTTTCTCTCTATTATCACGAAAGTAATAATTCAATGAAAGCAGTATTTAATTTGAACGAAATGTTGTGTATAATAAATACATTTACCGTTGCTTAAATCTGAGCTTACTGTTGTTGTCGTTGACAGTTCATAAATAAATGGAATAAATTGAAATATTTAGGAATTCTTTGTGAATGTATAAGTTTGATGAAAGAAAATGTCCAAATAAAGTTATATGTTTATACCGGAAGATGTTTTAAGTGATACTAAAGATGTCTTGTCATTTGTTCCAAAGAAGCCTGCTTCGTTATATGGAAAGAAATACAATTTGTTCTGTGAATGCAGGAAAAGTAAACACAGGAGTTAACGAAGAGATTATACGGCTTATCTTTCAGAAAAATAATTAAAAAATTGTTGAACTCTTTATTTGGAAGGTGTGTTAGTCTATAAATTGTTCATTTTATTTCAGTTATGAAGTAAACTGAAATATAAGTATGGCAATTATTGATAGAAATCTTAATTTAAATGCTGTATTTACTAATTATTATTTATTTAATTTTGTTTTAACTCTCAAGGTATACAATAACCCAAAATGCGCTTATTTTCCCCTAATTCTTCCTTATTCAAAATGTATTTCGTGGAATGAATTAAAATATTAGCAGACAGTGAATTAAAAAGCTTTATTCCTATGAATAAAACCGGATAAAAAATACCAGTTCAGATGGTTATGATGATAAAAAACATTTTTAATCTGCAAATGAGAGAAAATCAATCATTTGAGTTAACGCTGGGTAGTAACAAACAAATATATTGGACACAAGGACATAGCATACAAGATCCTCTTTCCTTCTTTATAGTTACAAAGGAGAATGCTTGCGCGATAAATGAAGCAATTTTGAAGAAATGGTTTAATTCACTATACAGTGCGTTCTAAGATTATAAAAGAGTGCTTTCTGGTCCAGATGGAAGTACAAATACAAACAGGAAACTGGAAAAAAAAAAGAGAGGAGAAAAAGAAAGATAAGAAAGAGGAATGCAGAAAGAGAGAAAAATAAGGAAGAATTGAAAGGAGGGAAGTAAGAATGAATAGAGGAGTCACTAAAGACTGGAAACATAAGCAGTGAGACGGTTTTATAGGGGGAGGGGGAGAAGGAAGAAAAAGAATGGGTTTTAATTGATCAGAATACCCATAGTGTTTTGTAGAATCAATGAAGTTCTTCTTCTTCTCTCCCGCCGCAGTCTCGATGCGTCGCTATGCCACAGCTAGATTCGGTAGAGCGCTGGAATTTTGTTACCTTTTCAGGTCAACGGGAGAAATAGTCGGGAATTAGCAAATGTATAAAAGCAAATCTTAAGACTGGAGATGATACTATTTATTTCCTTTTGTCACTTGTTCAATATTAAGGGTCGCCTTTATAAGTTCTGTTGAATGGTTCTTAGATCACACTTGCACTAACCGAACTAATTGTCTATCAAAACACACTCCCCTTTGTTGCTCTACTTTCACTTTCTATAGTTCAAATGACTTTTCTCTCGATAGCTAAAATTCACTCTGTCTGATGATTAAGTTCACCCTGTCTGATCACTAAACTCACACTCCACCGATAGCTCAACTCTGTCCCTCTACATAACTAAACTTATGCCCCTCTCTGATGGCTCAACTCTTTCTCCCTTTGGAGCTCGAAATCGTAATCTTTTATCAAAATATCCCCTCATCCGATCATTAGACCATCTCCTACCATTTCGACAATTATTCCTCTTAAAAATTTCTCTATTCGGAGGGGCGTGTATGTACTTCTTCTAAGATTTCTGATTTGACCTTTCATGGGCCTTAAATTTAAGACTTACTTTCTGTTTTCTTCCCTTTGGTTCCAACAAGTCGGGATATCTGGTTTATTTCACCCTCATGATTTGATTCTTTTGTCTATACTATTTTCTATTTTCCTTCGGATTCTAACAAAGCTGAGTTTCTCCAGAAGCCTAAAAACGGGCGACCCCTTTTTAACACAAAAGGTTTTTGGAACTACGCACAAAAGGAGGCCATATGGTCATCTGTTCTTTATCCAATATACAACACATTCACTATCTACATATTCTGGCTTATTTCTAAAGTTTATGCCCGTCAGTTTTTTCCTTCTTACTACCCATGAAATACACAATAATAAATACACAATATACAAATAACTTAACTACTAACATGAATACACATAAATTGTACACACTAATTGTAATACTATTTGTAACATATGTAATTAATTATGCTAATATTTTAAAATATTTTAATTGGGGACAGCATGTCATTAATACTGCTTCAGCAGCTGTTGCGTTAATTTACAATACCACAAAAATACATATGGAATACGTATAAATATTACACAAAATAATATTTTTGTAATTTTATGCAGATCTTTACAAAAGGATAGCTTATGTATCAATTGTTATATATTTATAAATATACCTCATCCTTTAGAAGCATCATAAGTTCCGCAAGAAAGGTTCCTATGTACTTGTAAACGAGAGAAAAAATCCCTCTTAGTTTGCCTTATTGATTACTTAAAGCTTGTTTTAAAAGTTCACATATTTGAGGTTACCGCCATGCATAGTTTTACACTGGTCGTCCAACTCTCCAGTAACTCCACGCAAATGGTTCTCTCGCAACTGCAATTAAACATCCTGAAAGGAGATGCTGGAAATGTTATTCTACTTTATACAAAGTTGTCGCATCAGTTCATCTTCTGAAATAAATAATTCTAAATTTAAAAGCATATAACTTCACTGGTGTCCACGAACTGCAGATATGTGATCTGGATATTTGCATAAATGTCTGAAATTGCACGTTACAGACTGTTAATAATACATAATTGATCCACGCTTAACTTCTCTCTCTCTCTCTCTCTCTCTCTCTCTCTCTCTCTCTCTCTCTCTCTCTACAGATGAAGCTACGTGGTATGTTTGAAATTTTGAAATACAGATACAGATACTGGAGTACAGATGTGTGCATGTAACAGGACAACATTTGCAACATCTCCTGTCATAAGGCAAGTACTTATTTTTATTATAATTTGTGAGAACTTGAATTAGTGGCACAGATATTAATTACATCCACTTCGCCAGGAGTTATCAGGTGACCCGCCAGATTTCGTGAAAAGGGCGACAGAACCATGAAAGATCCTGTATAATAAGATGATAAAAGACTATTTTTAAGAAAATAAAGAAAAGGCTGATGCCATCAATGGGTGGCTATATAATTTACTTTTATACATTGCTCACTTGCGCTTAAAGATATGGCCAAACCAGCATATCTTACAATCAAGCGGGATAGGGGTGAAGGCTCTTTATCAGCTTTAGGAGCCAACGAACTGCGCCAAGATTTATGTTAGTTGATTTGGAACTTAGGAACATTAGTCACTTAAATTAATTTGTTATAACCTACATAAGGATGTACATAATAGTTGCGGTATGTTTATAAAAATACGCTGATACAGCACCGAAAGTCACTCTACAGAAACAGAAGATCAATAAAGTAATGAAAAGACTGGCAGTTTCATTGGGCTGAAAAGTCCCTCATTCACAATGACGAAATGTCATGGCCGTATGCGACACAGATTTCAGACTATGTGCATCACTTCATTCTTCTTTGCTCATACCTGTGTCACTGTAACAAAATCTCATTATTGTATCATTGTTCCGGCTTTCTGTAATTGCTTACGTTTTGGAGTGCTGTCATCGTGTACTGTACGCTTAATGAACACAGTAGCGCGACACAATACCTGTCTTGTAGATGTCGTGAGCTACTCACAAGTGTCTCTTGCTTGTCATCTGGGAGAGCAGAACACCGTAACAATACTCGGTAATGTGGATAGGTCTGCATAATAGCTATTTGCTCACTGTTCGGCTTGAAAGTCGCCTTTTCAGAGCAGAGCTAAACAGAACTTGCCACATACGAGAGCTACTCAACAAAGAACAGTCATACTTTTTACAAGCACAGTTTCTCGAACTAAAATTTAATTTATAATATTTTGTTATTAACGTAGTACCAGTTTCAATGTTGTCCCTTTTACACATGTAAAAGGTATGCACTCTGAGATATGTTCAGTTATGCCTCCAGCAATAAGCCATTCTGAAATTCTACTTTTGTCTCAACAAATCTTCAGCCGAGGCCTATGTAACATTACAGGAGGACTAAAGCAGTTTGTTCTTCTCAATAGCACAGCTCGAAGTTTAAAGAGTGGAGGCAATCAATTTCAAAGAAAGGGGACCCAGCGCCCCAGTTTGTGCTCTATCGAAAGAAAACATTAATACTGCTGCTGTTATTTCTAATGAGGATCGTCGAATAACATTAAAAACACTTTCAGAAATTCTGAAATTTTCACTGGGTGCCACCGACACATTGGTAACAGATAAGACGTGCTTGTGCACGGTGGTTCCAAGACTGCTAATTCCCGAACAAAAGGACGCCCACGTGCAGGTTTGCATGTAGTTGAAGATGATGTTACAGGAAGAGTGCAGTTTCTTTCAAAGGTAATTACTGCTGATAAATCTTGACTACATCATTTCGACCCTGAGAGCAAACAGCAAAGCTGTATGGAAATCTCCTTAATTAAAAAACATAAATAAATAAAAATAATAAATGGTTACTTCTGCTGGGAAAATGGTTTATCAGCATGTCGTAACTGCACACACAACTGAGCAATACTACACACTGAAAACTCTGTAAGGCCATATCACATGCCAGTTACCACATTTCCGTGCAAAAATCTGGATAATGCACAACCTATTGCTGAATATCTCATAAAAATAAATGTGAAATGTGCACCTCACCCTCCCTATAGTCCAGATTTAGCGCCCTGTGACTATTTCCTTTTCCTCAATTTGAAGAACCATCTTCGTGGGAGGCATTTTTCATCAATAGAAGCAATGGTGAAGGCAGCGGAGGCGATTTTGAAGGACCTGTCAAAAATGATTACCGGCATGAAGACTGTCAGAAACACTGCGATAAGTGCATTGCATCCAATTTTAAAAAGATTCTCAAAAGTATGAGGCTGAGTAAAAGTATGTCGTCAAAAACATTATGATTACTATTATTGAACAGCTCTTGAATGTTTTTGAATTCATGCAAGCAGTAGAAAAAAGATACTCAACGTTCATCGACGCTCACAAAAAGAATGCGCATTTCTCCCGTGCTAAACATTGCCAGTCAAAGAGGAATGATCTAAGCTGATTTAACGATGAGTTTTACTAGAAGCGTGAAAGAAATTAAGATTAAAGGGTATTGTGACTTATGAATGGAAATCTGGAAAGTTAACACGTTCGTGATTTTCATAGAATTTTTCCACATGTCCATTTTCGATTTCTAGATTTCAATCTTCCCATCCTCAGTCTCTTCTGCTATTCGTTTGTGTACTCTAATAATCTTGTTGCTGACATCTACCTACTTGTTTCTTCAAATGGTTTCCGTTTTTAATATCTTATTAGTAGCTTCATATTTGTTTATTCCTTCTTTGATATAGACATATCTTTTCCTACCCGTTCTTTTATGACCAGCTATTCTAATTAGGATAGCATCTCTGCAATGTGCATGCTTTTTTTTTTTTTCTGTTTTCATTATTCGGTTCTGCGAGCAATAAAGCAATGTGATATTGTAATTACTTTATATAATTTTATTAATTTCTAGAATACTAGGGTAGGTCCATAAGTTTTCGGCCTCGCCGATAATAATTATCGCCTTCACAAAACCCTTATCTGTGTTATACTTATCTTTAAATAAATAATTGCAGCTTAATTTCCACTCCGCCGGTTTCAGTTATTCAGATATACGTGCATAAAGAAGTCTCTGTGTAGAAGATTAACATGTCCAAAAATGAGTATCAACCTGTTTATTAAGTTCTTCACAAAAGAAGAATTTATTCCAAATGAAATTATCCAGCGATTGGACGGTGTATATGGGGAAGCATCCCTCTCATATTTTACCGTAAAAGAATGGGCCAATTTTTTTCGAATGGATCGAGAAAACTTTGAAGACAAAGAGCGTGCAGGTAGACCCTTGGAGATGCTCACTCCTGAAAACGTCGCTCTTGTGCAAGGAGAAATTATGAAAGACCGGCGGTTCAAAGTTACATAAATAGCAGCTACGTTGGGCCTTTCTAAAACAACAGTCCTTCGAATAATTCATGAACATTTAAACATAAATAAGGTTAGTGCAAGATTTCTTTCCTCAGTCCAAAAGCAGCAACGAGTCATCTGTTGTCAGATATTTTTGGAGCTCTGCCGTGGCAACGAGAGAGAAGTTCTGCGAGTCATTGTTACAGGAGGTGAAACTATGGTCCTCTGCTATAATACTTGTCCAAAAGAGAACCAATGGAGCGGCAGGCGTAAACCTGGCGAAGCACCGCCTCTAAAGGCCAAGGTCTCTCAGTCAACCTAGAACACCATGGCCACAATCTTTTAGGCCTGTGAAGGAATACTTTCTATTAACTTCAAGGAGAGGAACACCACAGTAAATAAGGAGTACTATGCTGGCCTACTGCACGGACTACGTGCTTCCATCAAAGAGAAAAGGCGAAAAAAAGCTGAGTGGTGGCGTGCGCCTTCTTCACGACATCGCGCCTGTACACACAGATCTTGTTGCAAAGGAAGTTGTGAAGAAATGTGACTTCAAGGAGATCGACCATCCACCGTACAGCCCAGATCTGGTTCCCAGTGATTATTTCCTCTTCTCAGAACTCAAGAAGAACCTTCGAGGAAGGAAATGTAAGTGTAAAGAAGAAGTGATGAATGCTATTCATGTCCAATTTGCTTCTGGCTATTTGAGGGGGATTGAAATGTTAATTGAAAGATGTGGGAAGTGGGATGTGGGAATGTATTGTAATAAAGGGTCATTGTATTGAAAAGTTATTTATAGTTTTTGTCTTTTCATACCTAGAAAGTGGTTAGGCCGGAAACGTACGGAACTACCCTCGTACATAAATAGTTCATTGTAACTCGTGTTCTGTCTCCTCTAGCATAATTTGATCGTTTGCAAAGAGATTGTCAGTTGTTACCTTATTTTTTGCATTTACTTTATCTCTAGTTGGCTTCAGAAGATTTCATTCAGTAGTCCTGTCGGTGCTCAATTAAACATCTCTGGAGATAAAATACATCTCTACTTACATTAGCTTCTTTTTTATTTACTCCTCTTCCACCCTCTCTTTCTATGATGATTGTTAAATATAATTTTTCTATAACTTTGATGAGGTGTTATGGCACTTTCTTTTCCAGTATTTCCCATAATTTTGATCTAATTACCTCTGGTGCACCGCTTGTGGTGCCCCAGCAGTAAAAACACACAACACAAGTCATTTAACACAATTTAAAAAAGTATATCATAGTCAAATATAATTTATAAATTGTAATAAAACATGTGAAAAAGCTCTTGTAAATTGATTGACTTAAAAAGTTCAATGATTATAATACCGTTAATTTCTGAGTATAGTCGATGTTTGTGGAGTAAAGATAAACAAATCGCGTGTAATTTTCTTTTCTATTCAAGTTGTTATGATTTGTTTTACATACAAAGGTTCCTGATGACAGTTGCTAAAGCACAGTAAATAAAGTTGCATTCAGAAGGCATAGAGCTGATGATTACTCTAATCAGATATGCATTTTAAGAAGTGCAGTCCAGAAGTTTTCAACCTCACTATGTTACGTAGATGAGAGAATAAAAATATTTTTCAATGTAATCTCCCTTCACTTCAATGCAGTCTCACATCTCTGAATTAACATTTTAGTCCTCTTAATAAAACAGTTCGAACCTCAGCGTCCTCCTACTCATTATTGTTCGCCCTCTAAGGGTTTTGTAAACGGTTAATGGTTCCTAGGGGCAAGATCTGTGCAGTACAGTGAATTATTCAGTTTCTAGAAGCCACGTGTGTTCACAGCAGCCTTGTGAACTGACACTTTGTGCAGCATACGAAATTCTCGACTCAAAACTCCATGACTCTTTTCCTTGATGACACTGCGCAGTTGATACAGTAGCCCAACATAGTACGTCCCAGTCTCCGTTGTGTATTTTCTTTGAAGTCTATCCTCAAAATGTCTCTGCAGTCGCCATGATCTTCTTTGTAGGCTATGTGACCTTGATCTTTCCTTGCTTCTTCCACTACTCCATTGTATTTCCTTTTTGGAAGACGTTCATAGTGGAGAGCCATAGTTTTGTTTACTATGACGATAGATTCCAATAATACCCTATCGTTGCCGCGGCAAAGGTTCAAATACTTCTGACAACATTCCACTGAAAAAAGTCATTACATCCATTTTGCACTGACTTTAAGGATATGCAAATATTGATGAACAGTTGTTTTAGAAAGCCCCAAACTTGCAGCTATTTCTTTTGTCTTATACACGTCACTCAAAACTTCCTCCCCGACAAGATATTTTCTTGTGTCAACATGTCTACTGGCCTAGGTTCACCTGGATGAAACAATTTTTCACAATGGAATGTGAGGAGGAAGTTTACGATACTCACCACTAAGGCGTTGTTTGATAATGTTTACACTCCTGAAAAATGCGCTGACATCATGATCTTCTATGTCAGGCAAACGAAGCAAGACGATTGTATGCTGAAAAGTAAAAAAGAACTAAATGCAAATGAACACTATGTGTAACTTGTGCTTCCTTTTACTTTTGCCGCCACAAGAAATGTAAACCAGCGATTCCCAATTAAATAGGTCCTAGAGGGCGGACATCCTGCATGGCTTATTGCCCTGATCTCAATCTTTTGGGATCACTTAAACGTATTGTGATTCATAACATGGAAATAATTCGCCAGCTAATTGAAGATTGATGAGCAGATAGGTAGACACCTGAATGATGCGAGGCTTAAAAGATGTATTCGGGTTCGTGATGATTAGGTTGAACACTTTCAGTAAAAGCTAGAAGTTTATGTTAAGAAAATACCCTGAAATTATGAATTAAACTTTATCGCCACATATTATACGATTATGTTAAAAAAAACACTGGAATAGAGCAATCAATACACTAAAATGATTGTATGTGAGATACTAAACGAAATTAAACATATATTTATATGCTTTTCTTGCATATTTAATTAATTCCCCGGAGTTTTCCTACAGGTTGTATACGTGTTAAGACTGAATTGACTGTTTTATAAGACAGGTGTTGGTAATGCATGCTCTTCCTATAAGAAACAACCCCAGTTTGCACTTCAAACAGCAATAGACTTGTCTCCATATTCACTCTTAGGCTCTTTTTTTAATGTTCATATTCCATTCATCAGGTGTATCTATTTCTCTTACGCCAATAAATGTTTAACACTTTTTAAAATCTACTTTGATGTTTAAGAAAGCAGACTTTAAAAAAATTAAGTTAATTCCATCACTTCCTGGTGCTTTTCTATTTTGCATGTTTGTTAGTCCTACTGTTATCTCTTCATTCAACTTCAGCTATATACAGGCTGTTTGTATTTGTTACCTGTAAATATATTAATATACATGTCTTCGTTCTTTATGCCCATAATTTCTTAAACTCTGTGGTAGATAATTAATTTTTGGAATTCTACTAAGGCCAGAGCTCAGGAATTCTGCCCCATTGATTTTCGAAGTACTGCTCCCTTTCGACATAAAGTTGTACCCTCCGGAATCAATCTGCATGCAGCCACGCCGTGCTTCTTTACAAATGACACCAATCAACTTCCTCTCCGTAATCAAACTGATGACTCCTAAGTTTTTTTCCTTGAGAGTCAGATCCGGAATGCACTCTCGAGTCTTGCAAAAATGCTATTGTTTTCTGTGCGCAGAGGCATTATCACGGTGAAGCAACCTAGATTTCGGTCTGTTTCACATTTCTGTTAAGCGTTCTGAAGACACTCGAGAGGCCAACTGCAGTTACCAGGTGGCAATTACTGTTTTCCCCCTGTAGTGGAATAGCTGCAAGTATCTTCCGCCCTATACTTCGATGTCGCTTAATCCTTCATAGGGAGATCGCCATTTGGGAAAACCTGCCTTTTTGATTCCAAGTTGTATTTTTAAATCCAGCTTTTGTCATTTATGAAGATATATGGACGCGTCATTGTCGAAACGACGAATCATGGCTCTTGCTGCCTTTTGTTCTTGTGTGAGTTGTAGGTACTCACATGAAGTTACTTGCACAGAATTTCTGAACGTTTAGAGTCCTCTCTTTGAGTCGCTCGCAGATTGTTCTTCACTATGGTTTCTACATCACGTGTACTCAAGGTTGTTCTATCTGGTCAGAACTCTTTACAGACTTTTGAATGTGAAGGAGTTGAGTCTGGAAAAACTTTCTTTAATTTTTTCCACTCATTCTTAATATCTCAGGCCGCACTTATAGACGTATAATTATCGCACGAAAATACTCTCCATTCACCTGCATCTTAGAACATCACACAGTGAGCAAATAACCACAATTAACATTTGCTGCAGCTGCAACAATAGGTTCCACCGCTAACTACCACTTAGTTACTAATCAAGATATGCTCTTTCCAGTGCTGCCAACAGATATTTATATCTTTCATAGTTTTTTTTTTTTTTTCAAATCTCAAGAGTTAAATAGCAACCCTAGTATTTAACCAGTGTTCATTTGAAATTAAGATCAAATTTGCAATATCTCTTTCCGTCTTATTCCGTTAAACCCTGGTTTTTAAATAAATATGTTCCAACTTACACATGTATATTTGCCAGCACTTCTATCTTTGGGCCGCTCTTATTGCTTTACAGTATCTTGTAGACATGACCGACTTCTCAGTAGCTTTTAGATACTTTGTACATGTTTAATTAACAAATTCTCAAAATTAATTGGAAGCATGCGAATAGACAGGATGAAATTTTACTTTTGCCATTAAAGCCGGTACATATTATAATTTCTGTTCATTAAAGGAAAAAAAATATATATTCCACTTCTCTATTAAAGCGAAAAAAAAATGTGCTGATAGTTTAACGTTTTGTCATGCCGGCTGTGTCCTGTTACTTATTTTGTTCAGTACTTCAAGGAGGAAAAAGCTAACGAAACGCCGAACTCTGAATCAGTCACGTGTTTGTATCAGGTGAAGTTGTCTGTACATGACTTTACTGTTTCGGAAGAGAAAGAACAGAAAGAGAAACAAAATAAAATGTATTTTCATTACAAAGAAATGTTACCTAAATCAACCGAATGATCTCAAAAGCACCAGGAATAAATTACAGCAGTACTTTTTGGGTCCAAAATATTCCAAATTGATTTAACCACTATTTTATTGTAATTTGTTCCTATAATTTATTTCATGAAACATGCTCGAAGTACCTTTGTTGATTACCTTAGGGTTTTTTTTCAAGGTTGAATAATTGAGTATTTTATCTTATCATTAAGTAATCGTTTTACGTCCTCAAGTTAAGTGATTGAAAAAAACAGTTATTTTTTTTTAAATGTAACTAAATTTTGGAATTAAACTACCTAAATAGCATAAACATAATACATCAACTTATTTACTCCTTATTTAAATATTCGCAATGTTATCATAAGTTTATGCAATAATAGCTAATAAATTATTTCCAACTATACACACAGCCAGAGTATATACGTTGATTCAAACAGACGAATTAACCAAGTTTTGGAGAATATGAAACTCGTCTATAAAGTATCCAGCTGTTTTATATTAAAAGACATTTTAGTTGGTTCAAAGTACTGTTTTTGTGTGTGTGTGTGTGTGTGTGTGTGTGTGTGTGTGTGTGTGTGTGTGTGTGTTTAACGCATTAACACAAGATTTTACTGCAGATGCACCACAGGCGGTAGACACTGATGATACATAAAATGAAATGATATATTGGGAAAGGGTTTCTTTTTAAGGAAGGAAACGTTCCAGGCCAAAGTTTAGGGTACCTCCCCGGCATTTGCCATTTATGAGGACTGAGGAAAACCTCAGTCAGGGAGGAGGGTCCTGGTGGAATACGAATTCCAGACCTCCCGCTCATGAGTTCGCGCCTTTACGACCTCGGCCACCCTTGGCGGTCAAAGTACTGCGATGCATATATAGCTTATCACTTGTATTTTACAAGCTACTCTATCAATATCATCAGCATTGCCTCGTCCTTTCTCCTTAATCTCCGTCTGCATCCTCCTCTCTTTCAATAGCTAAAAGCTAGAGCTGAGAAATAGGAAGGTTTGTCGCACGTTTCACGGCAGCTGGCGGGTAGGGAATCAGAGCGATAATTGCCGGCGAAGCGGATGTAATGTTCGCTTAAATGATTCTCATTATTTTTTTGCAATTAAAATGAAAATAAGCACATATCACGTGACAGGAGATGCTGGAAATGTTGTCCTGCTTCATTTACACATTTATGTTGCCATTCACACTCGTCAGTTCATCTGATTCTCTCATTTCTTATGTGTCAGGATTTGTTCTGAATCTTGCTCAAGGCTTGCCTTACACCATACTTCCGGGAGGAGGGAGACACCGTCTGGCCAGGGTCTATGGACGGCTACTGCGCTGACGCAGATGCGGTCTCTATCATGTTTTCAGATCGAACTCCCCGAAGCCAGTGGAGCCCCCTCAGAAGATGCGCCCCCATTACAGAGCACAAGCCACCACCACTCACCTCGCCCCTGTAAGAGAACCAACGGAATGAAACGATAGAGGGGAAAAGTCGTGAGCATTGGCCGACCCAATTGTGAATCTCAAGCATTGCTGCTCAGTTATTTAGCTTTAGTGTGAATTTCTGAGAACGAAATTGCAGTTACCTCAATAACAATTTTTTTCTACTTCCCCATAAATAAAAAGCACATACTCTCAGTATGACATTCATATGTCTTTCTGCATTTTTTTATATTTTCAACAAAGATAGATTCTTTACTCTGTATACATTTACTGCGCCGATTTTCTCATCGTACAAGGGAGTTTAGTGTATAAAATCGTATTTTTATGTACTCCAATGCCAGTTATGTCGTATCGAAACATTGCTTCATCAGTAAAGACTCAATTTTATTACTCTTATCACTAACGTTCCGTAACATCCAATTATCCGAATATCTTGATCACTTGCCTGCAATTCGTGGACAACAATATTCTTGTATGCTTTAAAGTTTAAATTGACTCAATTTCGTAAGATGAATTGATTCGCGTTCTAAAAAGATTCCAGAAATGTGTGGATGTAGAGGAACATCTCCTATAATAAGGTGCGGCTTATTTTCATTGTATTTGGGAGAACTTAAATCAGTTACATTCGCTTCGTCGGCAGTTACCGCTCTGATTGCCGCGAAACGAGCAACGAAACGCATTATTTAAGGTATATTAACAGCAAACTTTAGCAAGAATGCTATAGTAAAGCATGGAGATGAGTGAATATTTGAAATTAAGAGCCGATTTAATGAAATGAAAACTGAATTGCAGCAGCGCTAAAAGTTAATTCAGCAGATCGTGATATTATGAAGGCAATAAATTCATAACTTAAAGAGAAAAGATGGTATATATGTAGCAGAAATACGGAATATAATTAAAGATAATCAGGCAAGATTGCGGACAACAGGTTTGGATAATTTAACAGAAAAAAGAACAAGAAAATCTAAAATTGCAAAACCAATCTTGAAACAATGATAAAAATAATAAAATCAATATAAAGGATAAAGAATGCTGGAGAACTGAGGATATGGTTGTTTATAAGATCGTAGAAAAGAAAAAATAAATCGTTTTTGTAGTTCGATTACTGATAGTTGATGTGAATATTTGGCTTCAGGACCTTCTGTTGATAAAAGTAAAGAACTCAGAACATACATCGAGTACTTGAGCTTGGAATAACTGTTAGCTGAAGATGTCTCGCGTTATAAATCAAACTCTTTTTTCTCTTTCTCCGGCTGCTGCTGTCAGTTTTTGTATACCTGCTGCACCGTTAATTTTATTTTGCTCTTCTGCTTCTCTCTCCTAATCTCTACACTGGAGAATCTACATGTTACATGTGCATTTTTTAATCATAATTATAAAAGATTTCCACAAATGGGTTCACTGAAAGTCAGTTGCTGTTAGAAACAATAAATTCAACAGAGGAAAGCACAAGTAATTGATTGAGTTAATATTATAGAGAAATATAAAAAATAAAGAAAAATTTTCTTTGAAAGAATACTCTTATCAAGAATAAATACATGATGTAAAAGGTTTCCTTAACAAATAAAATTAATTTCTTTTGAATCTCTTGGTGTTAATATCCCTTAGTCTGAAATGAACTGTAACTATATATTAGAGCGGAACCAGTAGATGATATTCTATGTTGATATACGAGAGACTAATTGTATTGTTTGTTTTAGGCAAAGAACGTGTATATATTTCCTACTCAACGGTTTAGAGGCTCAAGTATAAATGTGTAAATATTTAAATATAGTAACGCTATATTAATTATTTCAATCAATCGTAGCAAATTATTCAGTAGTGTTTTATGTACTAAGAACCTATTGGAAAGCACGGTGGTGGAAAATTTTATTGCATTACCTTCTACGTTTTAATCTTTGAACAATTACAATAAATTGGTTTGTTTTCCTGCAAATTCTATCAAGAACCAATTAAAGTGTTGTTCTTATGCATTTTACCTTTATTTACATTACCTGTTTTTAAATAAATGTAATATTATTAGGATTTAATAATTAATAAAATAATATAGTGTGGGAACACGAAAGAAGTTGTCTTTTTTCACTTCAAAATATAATGTTAATGTTGTTGAAATCGCACAAATATTATAGTATTGACAATAATTATATTTTCAGCTTCTGGAAGTGCAGAGCTGTCTATTATGAACTCATCGTTGCCGTTAATGTGTCATTGGTTCACCATGTGGCAATGAGAGAATAACACTTTTAATGTATGCTTTACTCAGTTCATGAAACCACACATGCACAATGGTCTCCTGTATTTCCCGTAAGGCCCCCCCCCCCCCCTTTGCAACAGCATTTACCATAAATTTCCAACAGTCTTCAATGATATTCGGGTTCTTGTCGGGCCATTCCAGTACCTACATATTGTTTTTGTTTGTTTGTTTTTTTCTAATCTGAAACGTAGCGATAGGATATGAATGCTTTAACAAGCACTTGCTCCATTACAGTGCAACTTATTAATCATACAATTTAATCTTCAAAGTCCCGTGGTAAGAGGCAGCGTCTCTTGAAAAATGCAATTTGAAATATTACCAAAATGGTCTCTTGATGTGTCTCGTTAGTATCTCTTCAAAGTTTGTTTTCATTGCAACTTATGAATGCTTCACTATATCCCTTCACCACTTCTGCAAAGCACGAATACTTTTCCCATCTGAGTCATGCAGACTAAATTTAGACTCGTTTGAAAAGATTACTATGTCGCGTCTTCAATTGCCATCTGTAGTCACTTTTGACGCATTGTTTTAGTTAGCAACGGTGGGAAATCCTGCTTCTAAGAGTCTAATCTTAATAGTTCTTCTACCCACTGAGACGTAACACATCTCTTTCCATTCCTCTTATATGACAGGTGATCACTCGTTCTTTTTGGTTCCTGTTTAGGATAGAACCACTTTTCCTGTCTCTTCCTCTACCCCGATTAACTTTTCCTTTCTCCCTGTATTCTTTCAGCAACCCCGGAATGGTATACTGACTAAAACCTGTCTTAAAATCTTTATATCTAGTGTTGAGACCAACAGAGAATAAAAAAGTACACTAACTTTCTTCCTTCCACCCCTTCGTGCATCTTGCAAACACATCAACTTACTGGATTAAAATATTTTGTACCTCTCCATTGTAAAGTGAAAAATTGGCAACAATGATTGGTATATTGTTAGTAAATAAGAAGCAGGAAGCTAAACAATAAAGGTAAGAAATAAATGAACAACGATGCATAGTTATACCTAAGAGAATTGTTGCAAAGACAAAATTATAAATGTGATGCAATACATTTTTCCACAACTGTGTGAACCGCCACGGGTGGCCGAGGTCGTTAAGGCGCGGACTCGTGAGCGGGATGTCTGGGGTTCGAATCCTACCAGGGCGTCCTCCCTGACTGGGGTTTTTTTCCAGGTTTTCCTCAGTCCTCATAACTGGCAAATGCCGGGGAGGTACCCTAAACTTAGGCCTGGAACGTTTCCTTCCTTAAAAAAATATCTTTTCCCAATTTATCATTTCATCTCATGTATCACCAGTGTCCACCGCCTGTGGTACCTCAGTAGTAAAAACAGGCGTTAAACACTAATCAAAAAAAAAATCCACAACTGTAAGTCTTTATCAACTAATTGTTTTGTGCTTCGATAACCCTCATGCAGTTTAAGTTAAAAATAAAAAGAAAAGACCGTATATCATTTTCGCATTCAAACTAACGTATGTATGAAAAGTAACAAAATTAAGATAGCACGGTACTGCAGATCAACAGCAGACATATTTTCAGAGACTTTCAGTTTGCTTTGTACGAAGTACTTCAGCTCTATAAAAACACCAGTGAAACATCACAAGCGAAACAAACAGGCCAAACAGACAAAAAGAGGTTATGATGACAATAGCAAGTAACTAGGAAAGGGAGGAAAAAACTAGAAAAGAAAGAGTTGAGAGCATTCCTAACGTTCTATCACTCACACCAAGTAGAAATTCACTAAGCCCATTCTCTTAAGAAAGAGAAAAGAAGAATTTCTTCTCGGAAAGAAATCACATTTCTGCTGTCTATTATTAAAATGATTTAATAGAGCAGATTGTTTATAAATTCACAGGCTGGTCGAATGAAAAGTACCGTAGATAGTAACCCAACCCTTTGCTACAGTCTTCTGGCAATTATCCGAATGTTTCAGAAACTCTGATCTTCTTTTAAATCATATAACGTTACTAATAAGCATGAAATTGTGTTAGTACAATATTCCTTGAGAGTAACGGTGTCAACAGCTCCGGAATGCACGCAAGACTATACATTTATTGTTTTGAGGTAGTAAAATATAATATTCTTATTATTTGTTTGTAAATGTCACTGAATGACTGTAATTCCATTATTGTTCAGGTGCCAAGGCGGTAAAGTAGTTGAAGAATTCCAGAATCGCAGTTTGTTTGTAAGGTTCTCTATAGTATAAACAAAATTTAAGTGGATTATCTTTTACAAACGTCTAACATTTGGAAATGTTTCAAGCAAGTGATTCACCCAAGAGTTGCGTTTTGAAGAAGTAGATTTCACTGGTGGTGCTACACCGATTACGCTATCTTCTTTTTCCATAGGTTCACAATTCTGTACTATATCTCACCTATTGTACTGAGCCTATATTTGGTCGGGTGAAGGGGATTTGCTTGTCCTGCTTTGCAAATGTCCGTTTCTTGCTCCATCCCCCCCCCCCTCGGTGCCGACTAATCAGTTGACGCGTAGTCTTTGTGCTGTACAGAAGTTGAAACGCTGTGAGACCACGTGTTTCAGTCTTGGTGCTGTTATAATGCCAAAAAGGCCATATACGTTAGCACGCAGAATCTTCATGATTAACAACAAACTCTTGTAGAGAAGTGAAATGGCGATTTATAGGCAGATTCCTTGCTGTGTATAATATTTTGGTCTCATGGAAGTAAGGCTCTAAATTTCTCAATGAAGGAGGAAGCTGTCAATTTTTCGTTCTCTTCTGAGCTTCTTTCTTGAAAAAGTCAAACATCATACACGAAAAGTGTGAGATTATCAAAGAACGAAATGCTTTCCACTAAATCATAGTACGGAGGTGTAATTAACCTTTTTGTTCCCTTATACCTATAATTCTTGATTTTCTATGAAGAAAATTTTATTGATATCTCCACGAGTATTCCAGAAGCATTGAACTTTACACTGACAAACCATGGAAACTGATTCAGCGCTGGTAAAAATGTTGAAACGTCAAAAACAGTAAGTTTAATTTCGTATTTATGTGTAGATTGTAAAATATTTTTATTATGGAAAAAAAAAAAACTTTTCTTCGTCATCATCATCATCATCATCATCATCAAAGTGGCAACCACGTGTTCTGACTTTTTTGACCTATCAAAGAATTAGCAGCCATATTATTATAGTCCTTACCTTTTCTCTCTTTCTTTTAGATTTATATTTTAAAAATCTTCTTGGAGATAAGCGAATCTAACATCCGCAAAACACGATTAAATATTTATGTTGTTGTTCTTTTATTTTGTAATTCAAATGAAATGCATTTCACTTCTTTTTAATTTTTATACTAGACTATGTATATGTTCCTCTATATGCAGCAATCGCTCTCATTTCTTAGTTCTCTATATTGATTCTTTGTAACTGGCCATTATTCTTGTACAGTATAAAAGATTTCACTTTACTAACACTGTAGAATTTTAAGATTATTTCGTTGTTACTTTTGTTTATGTGTTTGTCTTGTTTGTTCATACATCTGGTTAAACTTTATAATATATTATGTAAATCTAATGCCTTACTATTACATAGCTCGCAACCCAAGTATTTAAAGTGTTTTCTTGCTTAATTGTTTATTATTAATGGTTGTTTTGTATTATTTCATCTCTAACCTGAAAGACTTCGTTGATGAGAGAGTATACCATAAGACTGTGTGACTTGTAGCTCAAGTCATAATTTCTAGAGATGCAGCTATGACTAGTGGTCGTCATTAAATAGAAACGTTGTAAAATCAGTCTTATAAGATTCTAACCAATTAGTGACGTCTTGAGCTATGTAAGTATAAATTAAATAAATTGGGTGACAGCGAACACCCTTGTCGAACTCTCAAGTTAGTCTAAAAAATATTATTTTTAAATGTTGGCAAATATACCTATAGATTGCAAACTACATAGTATCCCCTGATACCAAAGAGTTGAATGTCTGTGTGTCCTTCATATACAAAGAGAAATGTAAAAAGAAAGGAAAAATATAGAGGTAGAAAGGATGAGAGAGATAAGAAAAATAAGGAAAATAGAAAGAAAGGAATACACAGAAAAGAAGAAATTAAGGAAGAGAGAGGAAGAAGGGGAAAAAAGAGACAAAGAAACAGTGCAGAAAGATAAAGAAAGGGAAAAAAGAGAGAATTGTATAAACAAAAAAAGGAAATCAGAAAGGAAGAGAGATGGAAATAAAAAAAAAGAAAAATAAAGAGTTAGAGAAAGGACTAAGGAAGAAGTAAAAGAGAGAAAGAAATAATGCGAATAAGATAATGGTAGAAAGTAAAAATGAAAAGACAGAGAAAGATAGAAAAGAAGAAAGAAGGAGAGCAAAAAGCAAGAGAAAAAAAGGAAGGGAGAAAGAAAAGAAGGCGAAAGGCAGAGAGAAACTTTTCGAGTAAGATAAAGAAAGAAAAACAAAATCAGAAAGAGCGAAACGTAGAAACAAAGGAAGTAGATAAGAAAGAAAAAGAAAGAAAAAGAAATAAAAGAGAAATAAATAGCGCAAATAATATAAGACCAGAAAAAGAATTAAAGAGGGGAAACTTAGACACGTAGGAAGGAAGAAAGTAGAAAGAAAGAGAGAGAGAGAATGCAGGAAAGAAAGAAGGAAGGAAGGAAGAAAGAAAGAAAGAAAGAAAGAAAGAAAGAAAGAAAGAAAGAAAGAAAGAAAGAAAGAAAGAAAGAAAGAAAGGGAGTGAGTGAGTGAGTGAGTCAGTCAGTCTGTCAGTCCGTCTGTTGTTTACTGCATACTTTATCATGTTGAGCTACTTCAACTTTGTAAGAAAATGTTTAAGCAACATTTAAAAGCATCGAACCTATATTGTTTAAAAAAGAAAAACATTTCATTTAGATCATATAAGACGCTCAAAACAATAACCCAGATATTATAAAGTTGTAACTATTGTTAAATATGTGCTTTAATATTGAACAATTATGCTCCACAGTGAGTTTCAGGCTCTTGCAACTGGATTGGTGACCTTGGAACTTCATGTGAACGCCAGAAATCCCGGAGGGGATACCGGCAAAATTGACGCTGCGTTCAGTTGTTTGATAACTCCAACAATTACGAGGAAGCTAAAGCTGCAAAATTAAACCGTGTTTAAACCTATTTAGCCTAACAGAAGCATTATTTTCATTAATATGTGCATTAGAGTTGGCAAATAGAAGGGAACCGATAATTTCTCTTTCGAAAGTCGTTATTTGCAGTTCCGAAACGAAGAAGAAATGTGCTTTGTTGCGTCATGTTTTGATATCGCGATGGTTGTTGAGAAATTACGACCCATGTTTAAATGTACATTTATTAATATATAAGTGCACCATGGTAGGGAGCAACACCGACGAAGGGTGCATTGGAAAAACTATCGACCCGAGTAACGTATATTTAAAATGATATGTTTAAATGCCCTGTGCATATGTGTCTTGTACAAAATATGTTACATGCGTAATAAGATTTTTTTACAGTATTTCAACAAAATATATCGTAAATTCATAAGTTTATAACTAGATAGCATTTTTTTCTAATTCCCCTTCCTCCCCAAAAAATATAGTAATAGTAACAATGAACACAATGTAGTGTAAAATGTGCCTGCATAATTCATTTATGTAGAAATATCATTACAGTGACATTATTTAAAGTGTTGAGTATTATCAAAAGTGACAACAGCTTAATAACTGATGAGCACAATTTAGAATAGAATTTAGATTAAATATTTCAAAACTGTTTATTAAGATATTTATATTTTACGTTAGGAGATTAAAAAAAACAAGGATGTTATTTTACTGTTGTGCTATAAGTCCTACATGCATTTAATAACTCATGTTTAATTTCAGATATAAGCTTTGGGCCGACTTTTCGGGAAGCACACAAGTGCAGGGAAGAAAAACTGCTTACATGTGTGCTTGCCATTTTGACAAAAAACAATTTAGGGATAACAGATACATGAATAGCACATTCACACCCTGTTAGCAAATGGTAAATCAGCATACTTAATTTATAATTTCATATTAATTGCGAAATTGAAATGAATGCAAATAAGCAATTAATTAATTAGGCTAAAGTGCAGTTAATTATTTCCCTTTAATGCTTTCTTGAAACTTATTTCTTTAGCCCTTTATATTATGATATAGTGTTAAATTGTGTATTTTGCATGTAATTTAGTATATTCTTTGTTGGGTTCCAATGCTGTTCTAACAGATAAATGAACAGTAAAGTTGAAACATTTTGCTTCTGCTAAAATAAAATAATAATATTTACAACACTCAGAATCTACAAAACTACTGCATTTGGAGGAGAGGGGTTGACTTAACTAACTTGATCAATAAAATACAGGCTTTTGTTCAGCATTACTGGTTTTTATTTGTAACCATGGTTTATTGATGTTAAATGACTGTGCTGTAATGTGTGAAGTCACTATAGAACAATTAATTTATGGCAGAATGGTGAAAATTCTTGTCCAATTCAAAGTTGCTTGAATTCTTGCAAGTAGTGAAAATGAAATATTTCTGAAAGGTAAGAGATGATGAAACTTGGTTCACCTCAATTGACCTGTTGCTCAAGAGGGTCTCCCAAAGAACATCACTCCACTATTTTTCTTTCTTTCTTTCTTTCTTTCTTTCTTTCTTTCTATCTTTCTTTCTTCCTTTTATTTAATTATTTATTTTTATTTACGAACGCTCTTTAACATCTCAGGCCATCAGCGTCCCATTCAATTCAGGGCGTGAAAAGGTCGACAAATTTTGCTCAGAGGTCTCTTCATCAGGCTTGAGATGCTTTATCGTGTCGTAAATGTACGACACGGGACCCACGGCTTTACTTCCCTTCCAAAGGAAGCCATACTTAGGATTTTTACGCCCGAAAAAATCCATTGATCATGGCCGGGTTTGAACCCGCGATCTGGGGGTTTAGAAGGTAAGTATGGTAACCATTACACCACCAGGACTGATTTCTTCACTCCACTGTTACCTATGTGCCATCTGTATCATAAACACTGTACATCCTTAATCCTTTACAGAAGGTCATACACATAGTTTCCAAATATACAAGAAAATGCTTACCATTGTATCTTTAATTAACCTGGGATGTTGTAGCCTCTCGTTCACACTACATTAGAAATCTTATATCATCTATGCTCTGAATATTGAGGGTAGTCGTACATGCTGAGGGTTCATCAGCTGCAGTAGCTCATGAAACACATTCTGAGCAGTTCGGTAGTACGTGGAATATGAGAGTGTAAAAATCGACCAACTAGCTTAATCTAGAGTATATAATACCTCCATTTTAGAGGTTTTGACATGGCTTTGGTTTTAAAATTTAATTAAATCTTGTTTAATACATTTAGATGTGTGTACACACAAGCTGTAATCATGCAGAAAAGTATTAAACTTACATTAATTTTTAAGTGGATTTTGAGATTTTAAATGGTCTTGATAATTTACAATTCTGAAAAACACTTTATTATTGAATGTGTAGCACTTGCAATAAATGTAGAAATGAAATCTGCAATCTGTCCATATCATTTTACAAAATGACAAATATTTTAAAAACAAACTTGCTCTAATAAAGTAAAAACATTTGTAAATGGACATTATCAATTTAATGAACATACAAACATAACCTACACAATGCTTATTTTCTTTCTAGGGTACCAAAGCATAAAACAAAGAAGGTGACCATTAATTTATCTAAGGTGTTCCCAAAAATTGAGGAGAGGCGACCAAGAACAGGACGACCTCAAGATTATGCTGCTCCTCGTTTCAGTAAATTAATAATTTTATCATATCTGCAGCCTCAACTTGGTATCGTGCAATTCCTTCCAGTAATAAAATATAAAAATTCTCCTACATACATACATACTGATTTTCCAACCTGGAAGAAGCTGTTGCTGCCGACGAAGAGAAGATGAATGCTGTCAAAGAACGAGCGGCATACTACTTCCAGAGGCAGAGATGCTGGTATATAGAACTTGCTCTAGTGTATGTGAAAATCCAGTATATGGTTACTTCTTATTGTTTAATGTCGCATATCTCAAAAATTTTGTAGTGACTCCCTTACATATTAAGATTCATTCCCTTCAGTAATACTTAATACTGAGTTTGTTTAATCGCCATGGGTGGCCGAGGTCGTTAAGGCGCGGACTCGTAAGCTGGAGGTCTGGGGTTCGAATCCCGCCAGGACTGTCCTCCCTGACTGAGGTTTTTTCCAGGTTTTCCTCAGTCCTCATAAATGGCAATTGCCGGGGAGGTCTCCTTAACTTAGGCCTGGAACGATTCCTTCCTCAAAAAAAATCCTTTCCCATTATATACTTTCATCTCATATATCATCAGTGTCCATCGCCTGTGGTGCTTCTGTAGCAAAAGGGGCGTTAAACACATTCATTCATACTGAATTTATTGATCGAACTTCCACAGCTTGTGACAATTTCAAACGTATGCTATACTTTAACATAAGCTACATAATGTATGAAAAACACAATAACAATAGCTGTTAAAGGAGCTTACAAGAATAGCTGTAAACCTAATACAATATCGCTACTACAAAACTACTTTAATTATATGAATGAATATTGTTTAACACGCGTTTTTACTACTGAGGCACTACAGGCGATGGACACTGATGATACATGAAATGAAGTGATATATTGGGAAAGGAATAATTTTTGAGGAAGGAAATGTCCCAGGCCTAAGTTTAGGGTACTCACCGGCATGTACCATTTATGAGGACTAAGGAAAACCTGGAAAAATTCTTAATTGGGAAGGACGTCCTGACGGGATTTAAACCCCAGACCTCCCGCTCACGAGTCCGCGCCTTAACAACCTCGGCCACTCGTGGCGGTCCCTTATATGATATATGTGATATGTGTCTATAATTGCAAGCCTTGTACTTGTCTCCTTTTTTAAATAATGGAGTACTGAAGGTCTTTCTAAAAAGGAACATTGTGAATATGAGTGTAATGTTATCAAATTTCCATGAGTAAAGAATGCTGAAAAAGGCATGCATTATTGCAAAACGATTACTGGTTAACGTCCAACGTCGTATCGGTTCTATTCTGTAATGGAGAAAACTGTAGAAAACAATGCTGTACTAGGCTTATGTTTGAACCTACTACTTCCACAGCTTCCTGTGCAGGATTTTTATCTGAGACAACCGTGAGTCAAAAATATAGAAACAAATAATACTGTTATGTACGTGTACCATGAGGGGAGAAAACGAGCAATGATTTACAGTGCTTGAATGTTTTTGGATGATCAGAACATTGCAAGCCGCCCTAGTGGATACATGGAAGATTGAGAAAGTCAGGCAGTTCTTTTCTCTCAGAGGACGCTCTTTAACTATTGTGACAGAGACTTTGCTCTAATAAAAGTGTAGCGATATGCAACCAATATGTTATCTAAAATTTTTCACACTGTTCGCATGAAAGGAGAGTTATGGTTTCTTTTCAACCTACAGATTACATGCATTCTGAGAACTTTTCCATAAATCACGGGATTTACAAACGAACTTTTGACTTGCGACTTCCTGCAACTACACTTTCCAGTAACGAGGGCATGTGATCTATTCAAATGAAGAAAATAATGTCATTCGTCCTCAAGTGATGTATATTTTCAATAAGCATAAATCCTTTTATTATGAAAAACTCTCAAGATCAGTTTATTTTGTTTACATTTCCAATATATCAACATCTTCTTGTTCTCATTAAGAGAAAATAGCAACAAATCTTATGCGTTGAATGCACACTGTATCATATAATTTCAATATTCGTTTCATTGAAGAAAGGGCTTTATTCTCAGTTTTAACCAGAGATAACGCATAGCCAAGAATCGTGTACTCCATAACAGCTACCGTCCTATTGTCCTATTGTAAATCATTATAAATTATAAATAAAAGGTAGGATTTTTATTTTCCTGAAAAAAATTAGAATTTGGAGTGCGGTCTTTTCTAAAATGACTGATTAAATGTTGGTAACTTGATCTGCAGCAATAATCATTATTGAGTGATTAGTTTAAACGCCATTCATCTCTTCGCCTGTAGACATTTCTAAATTTCTCCCCCCCCCCCCCATTCTTCAAGAACTAGATTTTTAATTCCAGCCCGTGAATTCTTCTATCGAAACTTTTACCATGTCATTACGCATGGCCTTGCAAACCTACGTATGTTTAACAAAGTAGTGTGGGTGTTTAACAAAGTAGTGTGGGCCGGCAGGAAACAGGAAAACATTTAACGTTACCGATGTAATGCTGAGAAGAAGACGGAAGCGACTATTTTACGATTGCAGAGCAATGTGCTTCTCGAACTTTGCAGGATATGAAATAATACAAGAAAACCAGCCTCTAAAGAAATAGATAATTTTTTTTCTTTAACTTTAGACCATATGACCATGATTAACACGATTTTCGAAAAGGCTTGCTTTTTCTAGTTTCAGTTATACTATATATATATATATATATATATATATATATATATATAGTTAATAAATAACAAAATAAATGTTTTTAAACCTAATGATATTTTTATAACAGTTCGTAAGAGATTATGGTTTGCTTCTAGCACTCATATTAGCAAATATGGCTAAATATTTCTAAATGCAACTTACTTCGCCTTCAGAGCAGAATTTCCTTAACATTTCTTTCACGTTCACACATTCATACTAAACAAAACTCCTAATGCCTTCTTATACTTGTTTCATTTGCATTTTTCTAATGTTAATGTTTACCTAACCGATCGTCTTCTGTTTCCTTATCATAAAAAAAAGCTCACTAGAACATAATTCCCCAATATAAAACGACACATTTATCAATAATTGCAACTTTATAACACCTGAGTTACTTTTTGATATCTTATATGATTCAAATGAAATATTTTTATTTCTTTTCTATTTTAAACAGAAAGATTTACATTTCTTTCACGTTTACCTATTCATTTGTTGAACAGTAAACAAAACTGCTATTGCTTTCTTATAGTTGCTTGTGCGTATTTCTACTGTTATTGTTTACCTTACTGATCGTCTTCTGTTCCCGAAAGCTCTTTAGCGTATAAAGCTCACCACAGATCATTACAGATACTAAGACACCGGTGACCGCATCGAGCACCAATTTTTGTACGTATCCCCCACCGATGCGCGAACTAAAGATCGTGGCGAGTCGATAACGCAGCCACGGAAGGTTGGTATTGCAGACCTTACGAGATTTGTTTATTTATTTATTCCTTCTGTATTATTTATAGTTTCCTTTTTTTCTCGGAGAAAATAAGTCATTGTTAAGCTTTCACCGAACTCCAGACAATCAGCTACAGAACCTCCGACAGCCTGAAGACGCAAAAATCTGGTTAGCATGTTCTGAGCTGCTGTTACAGATCGGATTTTTGCGTCTTGTTTTTCACTGTTCAAGCTGTCAGCTCTTCTGTAACTGGTTGTCCAAATTGAATGAAAGCTTAACAATGACCTTAGTTTCGTCCGAAAGAGAAAGGAAACTACAAGTAAAACAAATTATATAAATAGTGCGATAATCCTGTCAAGTACGCACAGACATGATTTCTTATGCTCATTTATGTGAAGTTGCATCAGAAAGTTCATTTTTAAAATCTGACAGTAACGCATCTTCTTAACAGAATTCTAAGTAGATTTATGAAAGATAGCTGAAGTAAAATGTAATGTTATTTTTTTGTACACAGCCGTACCTAACCTAAAAATGTAAACTGTCTTCATATATAGTGAAGATTATAAAAATGTAAAAAATAAATCTCTCGATGACAATGCACTACTATATAAACAAATAATACATGTAATTTTATTTAAAGCACATAGAGGTACCAATATAAAGTTTATATTGAAAGTAATAGTGTACAAAAATAACACCCCATCCTCCAGATAACATTTACATTGTAAAGACTTAATGTTATCTATAGTTTTAAAAGAGTCATACTTTAAAGGCAGCTGTGTTACATCTAATGCTCACATACAAATTCAGGAATTATACATTATTTCACACATGACATACACACTGTAATACTTTGATGTGGATGTGAGGAATTAAGTTTAACTTATCTGAACACTGTTGCAATACTGCCAAAAGTACTGGGTCTACTTGTAAGATTAATTGACCACAACATACTTAATGTTTGTACTGTCAGGGCACTTTTTGAAACATTCTTTTATTTTTAAAGATTTACACTGTGATTTCTTTTTACATATACAAGATGAAATTCTTGACCAACCAATGGACATCACTATGACACAATTAATGTCACAAAATTTAATTCTGCCTGGTCAAATTGTATGAAGGTAATGATGAGCTTAAGTGATTTTCAATCATTCTATTCATTGCCTTAACCCTATAGTACCTGACAAGGGATAAATGCAGTAAAAATGAAGTTCTACTTAATTTAGATTCAGAATGTTGTAGATTACAATTAAGGAAGAGGAAATATAAAGCAAATTGAAAAAATACTCTATAACAACAGTAACATAAATAATGGTTAACTAAACAATAAATTATGTAAACCATATTTTCAGCTGCGTAACATGATTTTGAAAATCCAATTATACTTTAGATTCTCATTAATATATCAAATGTAAGCCCTTAATTATCTTTTAATAACTCTGCTGCTTATAAGATAGAATCTTTAAGCTTACTCACAGGGTAAAACACTTGAAAATTACATGTTATTTGCATCTCAACCCTTACATGTTTAGCTAAGAAAGTTTTCTCAGTAAATTACTATATACAGCATACTTCTGTTTTATATATTAACTACAAGTTTAACCTTAAATTATGTGTTCAGACTGCTGAATGATAATTAATGCAAAATATTTTTAAGCCGCATCAGGTTCGCAAACAGAAACAGAAATCTACCTGATATAAATGGGAGTTTCTAATGATAAGGATAAATCTTCAGCAGCTAAGCAAAAATCATACTTCTTCACTCTTCTGATTCAATTGGCCATGGTTTAATGCAATAAATAACTTTGCAACAAAGGACATAACACAGCTGTTAGGTTGTATTGCTTGTGCAAAATTGGGCAGAGCCAACAGCTTAATATTCCAAAATAAATTACAAATGCAGAGGATGCATGTTCTAATCATACCTTGGCCAGTTTCTCAAAGAGTTAAATGGCAATTAGCTCATTAGCCTCAATTGTACCATTCATTCCATTTAATTCAATGTATTACACTACAGCAATTGGCAAGGAATGTTTAAATTTCTATGCAAAGGTGAGTGGGTATTTCAGCAGCATGTGTTATTTTTATATTTTCATATATACCATACATAAAAGCATTTATGCTCTCCCACATTGCACATCTGTGCAACGAGATATTAATGCAAAAATTTTGAAAAGTACTTGTTAAAATGGATGTTTACGTCTGCATGCTAAGATAAATATTATCTGTAGCATGTTGAAAAATATTTTTTTTTTTCATTCTGGTAATACAGAATATTATCTTCAATTAAAGAAATACCAATATATATATATATATATATATATATATATATATATATATATATATATATATTTATACAGATTGTATAATTATCTATAAAGCAACAATATTCTGGCAAAAGAACAATTTGGTTTCAGGAAAGTCACATCTATAGAAAATGCAGCTTATAAACTTATAAATAAATTTTGTCATTAATAAATGCATTTTGGCAGAATTTTCTTTGACCTAGCTTAACATTTGATTAATAAAATATTAAATTGTAATGATTCATATTTTACATTGACAATGGAAAACAATCATTATAGTGTTCCAAATTGTGGAAGTTCCAAGTATAGAGTTCCATAATAATTAATTCTTGACCCACTTAAATAATCTCTCATTGTCATTAAATAACATTGGTACTATTGATTTGTTTGTTGATGATACTAGTGTATTAGTTTTAATAATATGGCGCAAAAAATAATTATATACTTAATTCAATTTGTAAATGGTTCAAATTTAACAAATTATCATTTAATCTAGATAAAACAACCATATTAAATTTACACATATAACTCACATTAAATGAAAGTGCTAATGATCACACATTAGACAACACGATGATACCATATTCTAGTTCTTCAAGTTGACAAACACTTAAATTGTAAAGCACATTATACCAAAACTAAAATCAATATTGTATTATATTAGTTTTGAAGCTACCCTCAAAACAGCATATTATACATATTTCTTGTTGATTTTGAAATTTGGTTTAATATTCTAGGGAATCTCAATTGAAAGCAAACGTGTTTTTATATTACAAGATAATAGGTGAAGCAGGTAATAGAAAATGATGTAGAGACTCATTTCGAAAACATTTTAAAATTTCCTTGTGTGTGTATATATCCTTTCTCTTATGAACTTTACATTAAAATTCAAAACTACTTCATTAAAAATGTGTAAGTATTTAACATAAACACTAGACAAAAGAGTAATGTGCATAGGCCCATTAAAAATTTATTTTGTTATCAAAAAGGAGTTTATTATGAATGCCTTAGGATGCATAATGCTCTCCCAATTACTCTGATATTATCATTTGAAATAGGAGAAGTTTCGAAGTTGTTGCACAATATCTATGTAATAGAACCATTACTCAGTTTCAAATTTATAATGAATAATGCATGATATTGTAATAGTTATAAGACAATTTATAAAATATGGCAAAATATCACTATAGCATATGGCAATAAATGAAATATAACCTACTCTCTTTTTTCTTGTATTGCAACTTAATTTTTTTTATTATATGTATGTGATTGAGCATGTATATTTATATAATTAAAGCAACTTTCACCCCCGATTAATTTAACTTTGTATATTTTGACTTGTTCCACATTCTGTAGTACATACGAATATATTGTGCAAGAACCCTTTAGAATGTAAACCATTCTAAATCTTAAGTGCCGCTAGCGGCAACACAAAGCCGGTGCACAACTTTGCTACTGCTACTGCTGAATATATACTGCAAGCTCTAGAATCTTAATAATTATAATTAACATATTTGTACGTGCATAACTGTACATACACAGCAGAGAGAGAGAGAGAGAGAGAATTTGATAAGTGATGCACTTATTTAAACCTATATATCATTCTTCTGATTTTCATGGCAGCAATCTTCAATTAAAGTGCAAAATTTGAATTTTGTCCATATATATTTTCTACATTTTCAAATCAATTTTGATTAAAATGAATACTTGGTATCGATCTACCCAGGTTTTAAATTTTCTCTTCCAAACGGTATCAGGCTTACAATGTAAGTTTTGTATGGTGTTCATTTTCTATACATTCAAATAACACAAAGTGTAATAAAACAACTATCTTGTGAATTTTCACGAATTTTTTACTAGACTGACATTTAACAGCTTATTACTAACAAAACGTCTGCTTATTCTCATTGAAGAGTGTCCGCAAGAGAGCATTCAAATGTAATATTTATTAATATTAAAATAATTGCAAGTTTTCCCATACTGCATTGCTGTTAATATGTTCCTTCATTATAATTATAAAATTATAAATATTTTATTCAATATTGTAGCGCAACAGTAATCAATTTGTATAAAACTACAGACTACATTTCCTGGGAATATGTGACGTTTTAGGTGGTGCATACACATAATGACTCATGAGCAAGAGGCTCCTCCTACTGCTTGCTTCCTCTCACCTCCCCCGATCAAAACACTCCATAAACTTATCTATACACTGGTTTACACCGTGACTGCAAACCAAGTCATCTACAGATAGTGACATAAAAATACATCAATTAATTAAACGTTGAAATGTTTGGGAGTAGCACAAACAGCCAACTCCCAAAAGACCTGTTCCTGATCTCAAAGCTCACAAGTATATGTCGCTGATTTTCCTTCATTTTTGCAGTTATAACTGCAAAACCCCAATTAAAGAGGCTACCAATAGGATCGTGAGAGTTTAGAAATTGCTTTATTTCTAAATCGTAAAAGGCGTGACAGCTCATACATAACAAAGTATATTAGACAGAAATGTGCATATACATAACAGAAACATTTTTTTTTTTAAATTTTTAAATGGAACTCTTTTTAAAATCATTGAAATGTGCTTCAAATAGAACTGTACTACAAATCATCACTTTCGTTATGGTCAAAAAGATTAAAAAACCGGATAAGCAGATATAATTGTAAAAAGAATACGAACAGTTGCAGACTATACACTTATTAAAGCAGGTCATCAATCATATTTGTGCAAAAATACACTTTAGAGGTTCTGTTCTCTGTGGTAACATTCTGTTAATAAGAGCATCGCTTTATCTCAGCGACCGGATGTAGAACTGTAGCAAACAACTGCTTTAACAAACGGACGCCACTCGTCGAGTTCCTTTATCAGTCAGAGAAGATGAGTTTTAGACGTCATTAAAACAACTAATATATCTTGACTGCTCAAGAACTGCTCCGTACAAAGGTAAACTATTGGTGTTTTGAACGTTGGTGTCCTAAAACAATCCAAAATTCGTCAAGGATTAGGATACAATACATTCAAGCTTGTAGTAAAAAATAAGTAACCTAATTGAAGATATACATATGTATTTAATAAAAAAAATTCAGCTTAAAAGCTTGTGCTTTTTCCGTATTATTTTTACGTGTTATATTCTTAGCTGAACGCTTCCAATTGCACTTAGCTGTTTAACAACTAAAATAGAATGTGATTAACATTTAAACTGATAGTTAATTTTAGGCGTACAATTGCTTGTTTTTTTTGTTCTCCCTGCCTCCGTGAATTGTATATTTAACACTTCCAAGGTGTTAATTGAGTACATACACTCCGCAAGATCGCTCGTATCGCTCCAGCATTCCTTGGAATTCGGCGTTTTCCTCTGCCGTTTGATGCTGAAATCACAGAAAGGCCGCAAATAACAACAACATTAATAATAATAATAATAATAATAATAATAATAATAATAATTCCCTCGTATGCTACATACCCCCCTCCCGGGGCACCTTAATGATGCCCTCAACGGTTACAGCAATTCGGTTTTCAAGTATATCCCACTCTTATGGTCCGATTTGTCTGATTTTCAGAAACTATTTTTCCTGTTTATTTTATGTAAGTGTGTATACCGAGTTTTGTTGAGAAAAGAACAAAAATTGCGGCAGCTAGAGCGTTAACAGACACATACATATAAATGTGACAATGAAAAAAGCATATATAAATTTTTCATCGTCATTTTTGTGCCTAGAAAGTAGGATTGGTGGAGATTTGAAGAAAGTTTTCAATAATTTTTCACCGTCATTGCCTGATTACTAGAAATTGCATTGGTCGCAGAGAGGACTGTGTTAAAAAAAGTATGCAATTACAAGAAATGTTTATTTAATAAACTTCCTATATGAAAATGTATGGACTGTTTATTAACTTCACGCTAAAGAAGATGTGATGAATGTTTTGGCCTCCATAGAGTGAAACAAGATAGTGCGCAGTCAGTGTGCCTCATCAAGACTTCAAAGAGAGCGTGGATCTTTAGCTTCCATCAGAAATACCTTTAGCACATAACTTGTGTGAATATGATGAAAAATGACAGGGTTAAATTATTACTACCTACTTTGTTGACATCTGCACAAGTAGTATTTGCTTGATAAGAAATTAGACATGTGTCATGCATGCATTTTGACAATGATAAAGTCAAAAATATGATGAGGCGACATAAAAAAAAACGTATAATATACATGCATCAGTATACTGGGCTGGCAAATGCTAAGAATTCACCCTACGAGTCAGAGATTTGGTAAACCAGATCCTGTGTCACATATCTCATGGGGTCAAGGCTACAGGTATGGTTTGTCAAACGGAGTTTCTTTTGCAGAAGAATGTAGAACGGAAGTGTGTCAGGTATGTGGTCATCGGCTGGTTTTTATTGCCTCATTCTTTAATGGCTTATGCTCCTGCTGCATTAATAAGAGTATTACAGTTGGACGGTAAATGTATGAATCATTATTTTGAATGCTTATAATACTTACAATATGCAAAGTTCTAGGCCAGACCAAGAAAATACAAGATTTAAATATATTTTTTTATTTTTCAACATAGTTACCTTGTAAAACATTTCATTTAGTCCGTCGACTTTTCCAATTTTAATACCTCAGTAAAATAAGATTTGTGCAACTGTGAAAAATAAACGTCTACTCAGCTTCAACCTCATCACTTTATATGAATCTCGTCCACCCAGCCATTTCTTTAGGTTTGGGAACAAAATGTAATCGCTGGGAGCCAAACCGGCGAATATAGAGCATGTGGAAGCATTTGGAAACGAAAGTCATGCAGTTTTACAGCAACAATCCCTGACATGTATGAAGAACCTGTATCGTGATGAAAGAGAACTTTATTTTTCGCAAGGTGTGGACGTTTAGACTCAATAGCATCCTTCAGTTAGTCCGGTAGTAAAGCGTAATACTCTCGGGAGAGGATTCTGCCCTTCTGAGGTAGTCTACGCACACCACACAATGAGAATTCCAGAAAACCATATTCATGGCTTTTCCTGCAGATGGAACCGTTTTTGCTTTCTTTGGTGTACTTTCACCTCTTGCCTGTTTGAACTGCTCCTTCGTCTCTGGTCTGTAGTGATGATCCATGTTTTATCTTCTACTACTATGATAGGTCGGAGAAACTCACTGGAATTGCATTTAAACAAATTTAAACATTCTTGCGAAATGTTCATTCGAATGCGTTTTTGGTCCATTAACAAATCGGTACCTATCGAGCAGAAAATTTTCTCATATCCAAAACTTCGTGTAAAATGTAGTGGATATGGCCTATCGAGATCTTCTGCCGTAGCAGTATATCTTAAATGGATATACGGCCACATTTAAATTCAGCAGCCCACTTTTTAATTAAGAAAAACGAAGAAGAAGAATTCTTTAATGTAGATTATAACTCCTTTTGTGTATCTGTTGGGGTTAAACCCTTCAAAACGAAAGTACTTTTAAACAG
This sequence comes from Metallyticus violacea, assembly GCA_030762175.1. Lineage (NCBI taxonomy): Eukaryota > Metazoa > Arthropoda > Insecta > Mantodea > Metallyticidae > Metallyticus > Metallyticus violacea. The sequence goes on along the minus strand of CM060841.1, from coordinate 1,020,919 downwards.
CTGGTATTTAATTTTATCTATTTTGTAGAAAATGTTAACACTAATTGGTTTACACGATCGTCACTAGCGCGTCTGAAACTTTAGCGCGACACTTATAGGACCATCACCACTTTAGCGCACCACACTTTCTACTATCATAGTAATTTGGCCATCTTCACGACAACTCTGACGGGCTGACAACTTTAGAATACCCTATGTGTGATATATAGGTTAAAGTGATATGGTTCGTTGCATTCATGTACGTGTGGAAAGAGAGCAAAGATTATAAAGTTTGTTACAGCACCAACAATCCAGGACTTATGCCTATGTAACAGATTATTGAGGGAAAAGTTCAACGTGTCCGCTTATTTGCATCGTTCTATGTAGATAATTCATTAAATATGCTACATTATTTTCATGAACATTGTTAATATGTTAGAAACAGAATTAAATCAATGTAAATTGAAACCTATATTAACTATAAAAATAAGAGTAGGAATTTGTTTAAGTGCCCAGTTCAGTTGTTTTCATTAAATTTGCAATTGCTATTTTGCTGATAAATCACTCTCTTGGTACGCCCCCCCCCCCCCCTTCATTTTCTTTCCCAATGTTTAAAGCATTTTTGCCGCAGTTTCATAGCTTTTCGTTTATAACGTGCTGAAATATGTCCATTTTCTGGCGTTTAGCGCCGAAAGAATCACTCAGTACTTGTATTTCTGAAATATGATCAGTAAAGTCTTAAAGTGTATCCTGATTTCGTCTAATAAGTTGGTTTTCCTATTTTAGTGAAAATATATGGCTTGATTACAGAGAAATGTTTGTTTGCGGCTACTATAAATTTAGGTATTCAATTGCTGAGATCTTCACTCCAAACGTACTTTGAATTATGATATAAAATCTAATTTGGGTAGTTGCTCTAAAAGATAAACAGTTCAAACGTATAAAAAATGTTAGAATATTGAGCAAACCATCACTGCACGAATAAAAGTGATCCGTGATCTTGTGACGTTACAGCTGTGAACGTGGACGTGAAATTATTTATTTTAATGTTATACTCAAAATTATAATCTCCTGGCCGTTCTTTTTTAGCAATTTTCTAAAAGCTCAATAACATAATAGTTACAAATAAGGCTTTATTATTATTATTCTCGTGTTTTGTATGAGATGTATGAGAGAGGTATGAAGGAGAGAAATCGAAGTTAAGAGCATCGTGTTTGAGTACCGACGCGATAAAGAAGTTAATAGAAATTTTTCATTAATTTCAAGAGGCTGCATTTGTCCCTTCCTCAATAAATCTGAAAGGAATTTATTTCAACTTAAATGAACCTGAAAGTAAGTTCAGTGCCGCTAGAGACTGGTATGGATTCCATTACACTTCTCTATCAGTAGTAGTACTAGGAGCGGTACCAATACAACTGCAATAGGCGTACGCTTTTATAATACACTAAGTATGTTTTATTTAGTCCAAGATATTAGATATTTCAGTGTGTATATATATTTAATATTAAATAATACAAAAGTAAATGAAAATTGAAAAATTAAAATAGAATAAAATAAAAGAAAAATAAGAAAATTAATTTTTGAAATATTAAAAATATAAAGAAATAACATTTACGCCCAATTGGATTCAATCAATTTGTTTCTCCACAACCCCCTTCGCAGTCGTTAATCTTTTCAGAAGGAGCTGTCTCACTTTCGTCATAAATTTAATTAATCTCTTCGCCCTCCTTTATCTGCCAGCAAAGCCAGCACGACCATCTCCCTTTCTTCGATCCCGTAATGGAGTGTGGTAGATACTTTCCCCTCCATTCTTCCGTACTTTACATTGAGCCAGAATATATGACCATGGTTTCCCCTCCACACAGATGGGGCAAAATTTCCTCTCATATTCATCAGTGATCTTAATCTTTCACCATGCCCTTAGTCTGAACCACCCAGTTCCCTGTCTAGTGAGTTTGGCCCCTGTTTGATGTACCTACTGCTTCATCACTCATTCAAATTTTTGTCCCGCTTGTCCTTCCAGGGAAATTATATTTCTGCATTGTGCAATTGTCTGCTGCCTATCCATATCCCTCAAGCGATTCTTAACCTTCTTCCATATGCTCTTTCTATTCCCCTGACCCATCATCCAAATGGAGCCCAGACCTATAACTTCCACTCTCTTAATTTGGATGACCATGCAATGTTCCCCCACTTCCCTATTTGTTTATGGTTTCGTAAAGCTCTAATTAAAGTTTGCTTCTCGTAAATAATTCGCAGCCAGGATACTTCACTACTTCACTACTCTTTACACTTTATGGGGGTCGCTGTAGGCCCCGAAATCACTCTAATTCAGCAGTTCGCTAGTTCCCTTTTCACAGATGAATGTGAAGGTAATGCAGAAAGGTTGAGACACATAGAGGAGGTTTACAAATTCAAAGGGGGCACCCTCATGGTCTGGGGAGGATTAATAGCAAATCAAAAAAAAAAAAATCTCTAAATTTAATCCATGAAAAAACACCGCAAGCCGGCATATTCAAGATGTGAAAAGTCTGCTTATGAATTTCTTTACGTGCATGATAATGCTTAAGCACATGATGCAGGTGTGCTTCTAGATGATTAGAAACATATAATGCTACAGTGGCCTGCTCAGTCCCCTGATCTAAGTCCGATCGAGCATCTATAGAATACCCTTCAACAGAGGGTTTTGAAAAATGAAAACATTGGATCAGCTATCCATAAGCCTGTATATCACTGGAAGAATATTTGTTCATCATATCAAGAAAATGTTGAGGAATATTTATGCAAATAATGGTATTACAAGCATCGTGGGAAAAATGAAAAAGTGGTCCATTTTACGTATATTTGTGATTGTGTGTTAGTATCTTTAAAATTGGAAAAGTGTTTAATTTCATTTAAAAGTGTTAACTTTGATTTTTTTTAGCATTATATGCAAATGTTGAAAATGTTGTTTTTACAACTTGTATGATGTGACTCCATTCATAATTATTAAAAAATTAAAGAAAATGCATATTCAATAAACAATTTTGATGTGTGTATTTTGGCACTTTGCTATGCAATAAACTAAAAGTAAATAGCAGGTATATACGTACATAAAGTACAATTTTCTAAAATATAAATTTTATTTTCATAAAATAAACCATCGTGTAAAATACTTGCAGCAGTTTATTCGATGACCCCATATTGGGTGCCAATTTATGGTCGGTGGCTACAGGTTGGTCGCCAATTTTGAAACGATTTAGTTGCTGATCGCCATATTTTGTATCGACGTTTAGTTAATTAACCATTGCTAGCTTTGATGTTGTTGTTCAAGCTTCATGACAATATCTGAGGGTTTGTTTCGCTATTTTGTGATCGTGCTCAACAGGACTGGAAGAGGATATCAACTGTGTTAATAATCACGTGATGCGAAATAATATATGTGCTAATTTATTAATCGCAAGAACTTTCGTGTCCTCTGGTGTTCTGCATACGACATAACTTGGCTACATCGAATATAAATTTAGCTACGGCTTATAGAACTTAAAATTGACCCTCACCAACGGGCGGTCTTTTAAGAAGTGGCATAACATTTGCCCTTTTCTTTGTATAGCGGCTTATTGCCTCCTTGGCTCTGCTCCGTTTCTGACTGGACTACCGTAGACAGTTACACCGGAGAACTTTCTCTTTTGGCGACACACAATTAACATATTTAAGTTATATCTCATGATACACACAACACACATATATACATACACACACGCATATATATATATATATATATATATATATATATATATATATATTACTAATTAAATGCCTGAAATATGATGATTAGACTTGCAACATATATATTATATTTATGTTTGAGTGGGGGTGAGCCGTTGGAACATTTTCATACTTTAATTATTATTGATGAAGAAAAAAGAAACTTCAGACTTAGAAAACTACGTGACAGAAGTTTGATGGAACTGTTAGTTATTTCAATAAACTCAGCGAAGTTTAACTGACTGTAGAAAATGTATTATAATACTCTGTGAACAATCATTATTAGGGTTAAATCAATCCTTTTATTTAGTTATTTTTCCTGTATGCTCCAGCTGCTAAGAATGGAGTGAATGGAAAATATAACCAACATCCTTTCACATTATGATTGATGGTTGACTGACGTAGTTTTTGTTTCCTCTCTGCTCTACAAATGCTTCCTGATGGATGAAGCATTCAACAGACAGCAATAAATGGTCGTTCATGTTTATGTTGACACTCCTTCAAGCTTAATAAACCATTATAACTGGTAAAAACAAGGCACTTGGAAGAGCTGTATTCTAATTTTCTGATAGAAATATGTGCCTAATGCCATATGTTTGAAGATTCATTAAAACATTTTTGCAATGTGTTTTTATAGTATAGTCTGAACATTTTGAACAGAGCGTACCTAGTGCATAGTCCCTTGATAAGAATGACTAAGTACTTAAACAAATACAGTTGTCAATCTGCGAATTTCAATATTTAACGTCTTTCTGTTTTCTTTACCAATACAATTACGCTTATTGCAATATAATATTGGATACAAATACATTTTGTATACAAATTTGGATACATCAGCACAATTGAACTAATGGTGGTGATAAGTGGTAATATAAAAAAACTTCGTCTGACTTAATGAATGAAAATCTTAAGTTTAAATTCTTAAGTCCACTTCACCTTTTGTTTTCTCTTATTCAGCATTTTCATGAACACTCGATGACTACACAGAATTTTTTCTGTACAGTTTTCTTGGTAATTTTCGGTGCTTTATCAGCGCTCAATGACTAGAGGTCTGTGCTTATGCCACTACCTTCCGGGAGGAAGGGATGAAGTGAGGGGGACGCCGCGGCTAGTATACAAGAGCGGCGAGGCACAAACGTAGACGGAGTCCTTAACAAAGTTTCCAGATAGAATCCACCCAAGCTTAGTCTCCCCGTTCAAGGAATTGACCCCCTCAAAAAATGCCCTTTCCATATAAGATGCGTGGACAGTTCATTTCAAAAGCGTAAATCACCGACAGACAGCACACAGCACCTCGTACTTTCAATCCTGCAACGGAATGAAATTAAATGACATGGAAGAGCGAAATTTTCGTGGAAAGGAAAAATATATTCCAGCATTCGCCTAGTCGTCCTGGTGGTGTAGTGGTTACCATACTTGCCTCCTAAACCCAAGATCACGGATTCGATCCCGGCCAGGACCGATGGATTTTTTCGGGCGTAAAAATCCTAAGATGGCTTCCTTCGAAAGGGAAGTAAAGCCGGGGTCCCGTGTTATACATTTACGGTACGATAAAGAACCTCAAGCCTGAAAAAAGAGGCCTCTGAGCAAAATTTGTCGGCCGTTTCACGCCCTGAATTAAAATGGACGCTGATGACCTGAGATGTTAAAGAGCGTCCGTAAATAAAACAAATAATAAAAAAAAAACCATTCGCCTAAGCCAAAAACTCAAGTTTAGGATGGCCGGCCACAAGGGATTTGGACCCCGGACCCCACAAATGTAAATAACAAGTATTATCGATCCATTTATATGTAACTTTATGTGCAGTTTCTGTCCTGTTCCAGAGCTCAGTTCTAGCGTTGAACTGTGATACAGGTGTAAACTTCTTTTTGTTGATAGCAACCTTCAAGGAAACAGATAAAATCCGAAGGCGCTAGGTCTGAACTGTAGGGTATCACCAAGTTTAGTAATAGTTTCTCATGTATTTATAAGTAAAATTTGTGAGAGCCTTTATGTTGTCGTGCTAGAGCAAATAAAATGTTCACGTTCTTTAATCTCCAAATACGTCGAAGTTGCTTTCTAGGGTTGTTAAAAGTCCTAAGCAAATCAATTTATTGTTGTGTCTCGGCGCATCATATTCATTAGAATAATTCCTTTACAATCCCAGAAGAAGCGATCATTAATTTTGCTGCACAGGGGCCGTTTTGAATTTTCTTCAGTAGAGTTCACATAATGCCTTTCCAAGAACCGAGTGATAAGTCGAAAATCCAAAATGTGACTAAATAAATTACATGAGCTATAAATTTTATCAATCGTATTCTATACAGGTAATGAAACTGAAGTCTATAGGAAATAAACGTGTTTATGTATGTTCTTTTGTTGAGGATTACTACAATACTAGTGACATAGCATCAGTGTTGACAACCTAAATTATACGCAACACATCAAATCTGAACCAAACTCAATAACTTTCCATTAAACCCTGTCGTCAAACAACAGAACTTGTTATACATTTGGTCCGCTCATTTACGTCTCGTCCATTAATAATAGGCGCACTTCCCTCTTCTGTCCTTAAAACGTCTTTTCTACTGCAGTATCATGGCAGTATAAATATTCATTCCTGAAGATGTTAAACAATTTACGTTAGAGCAACGCATTGTAGTATGTAAACAGTGTCTTAAATATTAGCCAACTCGTCGTGTGCTTGCATAATTTATTCATAACTTTCCAGATTTAGAGCAAAGCAAAAAAATACAAAACAAAACACACACACAAAAAAAAAAAAAAAAAAAACGAGAGCGAAAACTTGCAGCTTTATGAATAGAGAGAGGGGAAAAAAAACGAAATTCATGCAAATCTTGCTTGTTCGCCAGGAGAATCACTCGCAAAATTGGCACGAGTGGGGGGTTACATACCTAATGTAAAGGAAAACTTTAGCAGAAAAATTAGAAATTAGATGCATTGCGTCCGAATATAATCATGTCATTATATAATACCTGTTTAGTCGAAGGAGAACGTCAGTTCTAGCATATTCTATAAAATAGGATTGCATACTCGAGTTGAAGTAATGATGTGGCCAGCTGTGGCACGCAATAAAGTTTATAACTAAGGCCCAATATTATGTCACAGCTTACAGAATTTGCCAATGTTGCTCATTTTCTTCCTTATATTACTAAATAAACCTCCAAAAAAGGCATACTTCTGGAAATTTGGTGTATTTTGAAATTAAAGTGAGTTTTTGTGCATTGCATATTTTAACATTAAATAATAGGAGAATAGTTCATTGACGTTAATGAATGATATTGACAATATCAAATAGTTCCTTAGCCAATCTACAGTTTACAGAAATTTAAATTGCCTATATATAGAGTTTGTATTTATGGTTTGGCTAAAAATTAAGAAGATATTGCCATAAATAAGAGTAAATATGATATGGAAAAGCAAATATTGAATAATATGTTGGATTGCAACTCATATTTTAGCTTGATGTTTTGCCTGCCGGGGTGCACAATTTAAATTTTGGTTCTGAATTGAAAATTTATTAGAGCTAAATATGTGTAAATGACATGCTATTAAGGAAAAGATTTTATTAAAATTTCAGAATTTTGTAATTGTGAACTTTTTGTACGTGCTACAGGTATGTATGTAAAAGTTATCAGTTTTGGATATTTTTCAGTTATAAATTTGGGTGTATATAAGCAGCCCGCATAATGAAGTATTAGGCAATTTATGATTAAATATAATTTACATAGTAATTTGCTCTACTGAAATTATTTAACAATTTTTATTCTTTAAAGCATTGTTATATATTTTGCAGTAGCATAGTTTAGTGTTAAAAATTTTAAGAATTTGTTTTTTAAGAAAAAGTTACTCTTAAAACTGCTGATACTTTTTTTAGTGCTTTTATAAATGTTTTGGAATGCTCTTGGTGAAAATCTGCATCTTCTGAAACGCTTCATTTGTGACTAAAAAAAATTGGTATAAATGTTGCCTGTCAATGCATTGGTTAAAAGTGGCTTGCTTCAGCCTAAGGAAGCATAACAAACTTCTGTTGGTAAAAACTCTAAACTTTTACTAAATAATTAATTAAAGCATATTTAATTTTAAAAAAATTAATATTTAATAAAAGATCACAAATCAAAATTATAACAAATGGAGGCAAAGTTTTAGTGATTAATTGTCTATTGTCCTTGTAATCATATAAAATAACATTTGACATGTTCATGGGTTTTGCATTGCTGAGCAATTGCAATTAGTAATTACAATACACATTAATACAAAAATTTAAATAGCTCTAACAATAATGAAATAATATATTAAGCTAATAATTAATTCAATTTGAAGCAAAAAACAAAAATATTTACACAAATCTATAAACAGCAGATTACATATAGTGTTTTACATGCTCAAATGGCATTTATACTAAATGAATTCTGTATAAACATTTCTCTATTTGATATTTAAATGGATTAGCTTATGCAGCTAATTTATTTACTATATTAAATTTTGTCATATGAATCTTGAATAGTTGTAATTTTTTATGAGCAAACTCTTTGATTGTGGATTCCCTTGTTATTATATGAGCCATATCCTTTGTTTAATAGTGCAGATTTTCTCTTTATTTTAAGCAATAACATATTTTTATATGTGTATAATGATACTAATGTTAAAACTAAAGCATCATTCATTGATTGCATTCTGTCAACATGGTTTAACTTTTGTCAATGTGTACAGTAGATGAATTTTAATGCTAGTGGTTATAACACCTAAAGAAGTTTATTTAATTAATAATTTGTTGGTAGCTTGGCATTTTTGGAAGGAACAACATAATATTAATAGGAATCCCAAACTACTTAAAACTATTACAGAAAAAACAGAACTTATAGAGTGGGAAAACATTTATATTTGGAAGATCAAAAATCAGGTCTTCAATTTTAAAATCCCACCAAGTGACATCTTAATACAGAAGTTCATCCAACTACCACCAAAGACAAACCAAACCACCATGAACAACAAGGCTGGCAGCCGATCTGGAACTGATGATGGGAGCAATTAGCTCCAGAAACTTAGTTTTCCTTTTTTAAAATATTAGTGATGTAAGTGTTACAAAGTCGACTGAATCATTTTAAATTCATCGTATTAAACATCAATGTTACAAAAGTCCACCATATTTAACTAATTAACAAACTCATAATTTGTTATTAATAGGCTCAGAGGATGTAGCAAGACTGGAGACTTGGTTCAGAAGTAATGCAACACCAATAATGACAATGATCTCCTATGCAGTAAATTTCCAACTGGTATATTACTTTTACTTTTAAATCAGCATGATATATTGTTCAGTAATAATGTAAGAATACTGACATGCTATCTGCTAGAAGTTGTATGTACATAAATGCTATCATCCATACTTAGTACACTTACAAAAGAGGAAACTGTGCCAATGTTAGGAGCTATCTGTTAAGTATTTTTTGCGCAGTTCCATGCAATCAAAGAACATTATTAAGTTTTCTTCTCCTCAGTCTCTCTTTGAATTTGTTTCTCTTTTTGCCTTTTCTCTTTTAGCATTTTCTTGAATTGGCATCAGCCCTAAAGTATTATTTTTGAACTTAATTCTAATGATAAAAAAATATGTATGTTTTAAAAAATAAAACATTAAAAATAGAAAATTCATTTCAATGATCCCTCTCACAGATTTTATAAAAACCTTCTAGCAATTGAAAATTTCTCTTCATTTGGATAATGCTGTAAACACTATTGCATTTTATTTTTATTTATCTTACTTGCAGTTTTGTTATTTTTGTAGTATATTTTTTTATAAAAATGCTTGTAGGGATAATAGTAAGAATATACAGTACTTTTATTTCACAGCTAACCAATATGAATAATTATATAGTAAAGAAAAATTTAATTTAAACAAAAAAACAGGTCACTTTAGATACTTGCTGAAGTTTAAAACAACATTGAATAAAAATTAGGTTTCAAATCCTCCAGTTTGTCACTCCCACTTTGAAATTTCAAATGGCACCACTACCTTATGATATTACAATTTTAATGAAAATTCAAAGGATTTTATATTTTTTGTTTTCCATCATTGGCCTGCAAACGGTTTGTCATTATTATTTTCTGAATTTGGGCCAAATAAGAAACTACACAAACTAGGTATTCAGCAGTAAATTATAATTGTCTTTTCATAATAATTAGTTTAAGAATGACATAGGCGTACCATACCAGAAAAAACAGAAAGCAAGTGGATTATACAGGAATTTTGAAATATGCAATATTACTTTAATATTAATAATGTAATATTATTGAAAATAAATTGTGTTTTCATCTACAATTAACTGATTTATTTTATACTGCATACAAATTTAAGCAACAATTCCAGTTAGCATGCAGTAATAAAAAACAAAAGATGTGATAACAACTAATTTTTTTTTAAAATTTCAGCATCATAACATAGGGTTGCAATCACAAATTTCAAAAGGAGGGGAGTTGGCCAGTGACAAGAAGGTGAAACATAAAATGTAATGAACATTGGTTTTAAGCTTTCCTATAAATTGATATGCTTTTTCTCTTAATTAAATTTATGTTTAATAGGTAGGTATTCAGATTGGCAAGTTTTCAAATAAGAACCCTGTTTGTTTCTTTGTATTAAACACATAAAGATTATTTTCTGCAACTTTAGGACTAAATGTGTATACTATAGTAGACACTAACTAGTACTTCACATTAGTAAACTATCTAAAATAAAGATTTTTAGCATTTAGACCTGAACAAATGTCATAAAAGCCCTCAGTTTAATGACAGGAGAAAGTGTGAAATACTTCCTTTGAAGATAAGGGAGACTGCAAATTAGCAGCCGCAACACTGTTGTTAGTTGAGGGAGTTTAATCAGTTTGTGTGAAATGTTATGTCATGAATAAATCTTGGCAGTGGCAAGTGTAACCACATAACTTGTTTAAATGTTTTGAGTATTCAACTAAAGTAAAAATTCATTTGCTGGGTATCAATGTGAAAAGTAGAAATAGAAGAATATGCCCACTAGCTTTGTTCTTGGTTGCAAGTGCAGTTATAAAACTTGTGATAATAAACATTTCTTATAAAAAAATTAAAGAGTTAGCAAAATCGGTAAAAGATAAAGAGCATCACTTAAGATTTAAGTATATTTTATTTAAGGATGCTGTTTATTATCTTTTGTCATTGGCATCCGTTTGAAACAGCCGATAAATTTTGCTCAGAGGCTTGAGTTTCTTTTGTTTATTGTATATCTATGACACATGACCAAAGGCTTTCGTCTCCGACCAGATTGGGTGTACAGTTACCACTAGACCACTAGGGCCAACGTTCATTCAAGTATTGTGTGTATGTGATTCATATTTTTTCTGTCGATCCATTATTAAAGCAAACTCATTTGTAATGAAAGCCAAAAAGATTGAAATTTCAAGTTAGAAATAGAAATTATAAGCAACACTGTTGGGAGAACTGATCTTCACAACAGAGAGAAGGTTGTTGATCCATCAATTTTACTCAGAGAATTTTATGGGAGCCTCAAGAATTCAATAAGAAGTAGACTGTTTTCTGACAAGGATTTGCAAATGTCAAGATGTGCCACAGCTTGGCCCTAAGAAATGGCCTACAGGAACTGGAAAAAAAAAAAAAAATCTTTTAGGAGTAAAATAATTTTATTAACTGTACTACAGATTTCGAAATTCTGAAAGAAAAACTACTTGAAGCTTCTGAGAATATATTAAGTTGCCAGTTGAAATTGCTAAGAATGTTGCAAACTTAAGAAACATTCTCAAAATCATTCCTAAATCTTCAAAGAATGCGAAAGATGTTTTTCCCAGATGAACTGATAATGCCACCGGATTGGGCAACTCTGCATGTCAATGGAATCAGCAATCTGCTCTTCATTAGGATTGCGGGACCTCCTTTAACATCCTTTGACCCCCTTCTTCAAAATAATCATTCTGAACTGGAGACCAAAAGTAAAACACACAACAGGGATGAAGAAAAATCACGCATAGCAGAAGTGTAGAAGATTTTTTAAAAAAAATTTAGTAGTGGTGATGGTAGTCCTTCAAACAGACTTCTGGTGATCCTTTAGGCTGGTAAATCAAAAAATGTTTTGCCAAAAAAAGCCAAAGCTCTTCATAGAACTGTACAAATCTTTCTTCATTTTGTTTCATCTATCCAAGAAACTGTTCTTCACCTTTTTCCAACTTTGGAATATCAATAAGTATAAACAGATATTTCTTCAGAATGTATTTATTGTGCTTATGTAACAAAAGTCCTTGATATGTGTAACTGCTGTTGGTGTATACACTTGCATTTAGATTAAAATTATTATTCCTATACATGCAAAGAGCCTAGGATGAATTCCAAGTCATATTCACTTATAATTTTCTTAGGACAAATAAAGATATTACATGCACTTCATGTATTGCTGTAAAACCACCAGTAATCTTTAATTATAAAATGTAATATAGATATTTTAAAAAATTTGTATCTATAAGCAAGCTTACTTTGTATATAATTTATTATCTGTGGTTAGTCAAAGGCAAGAGATCCTATACCTTTTTTCGAGAAAAAAGCCCTGTAAATGACAATCATAAAACTCTACTGAAGTTTAGGAAAGCTCTTAAAAAATTATTAATTATAGTATTGGCTTCTTAACATTTTTGGTAGAATTTTGAATCTTATCTATTTGTTGAATAAAAACTATAATCAAAATTTAATATTTTTGAAAATTATTTATTTTTAAACATTTAATTTGTGTCATTATATGAGCAGGTTCATGAGGAATAAATTGATCAGTAATTTCATCAGATATGGTAGCTTATGCATATGAAATTTATGATTGTATGTTTGATTACTGTATTTTGTTTAACTTCTATTAAGTCAAGATTTAGCTGGTGGTTATTTGGGGGACTGTATGTACCAAAAATTGTATATTTTATATTCTGTAACCATACTTCTGATCGAGTGACTACAGCATATTCTGTGGAGTTCATGGTTTTCAATGTAGTTGTTTTACTTAAAAGGGAGTTTGTAATTCCTACTAGTATGCCACTTGTCACTTGTTGATGTTTATGTAGACAATATATGTTGTAGTTTTTAAAATTATAAATTTTTTTGTTGTCAAGGTCAATATTGGCTTCAAGAATTACAAAATATCTGCTTTATGTTTATGTAATAGTATTTCAACTTGTGACTTTTTGCTGTGTGATAAGCCACCAGCATTCCAGAGTAGCATTGAAAAGCATTGTTGTGTATTGCTCTTACATCTTGGAAAACTTGCCATATCTGCAATGCATTTAGCATTAACCAGGTGCACCACGAGGAGGTGGCATTACTGTGCACCCAAACATAGTGGAAGCATGGGCATCCACCAACAATATGGAAATAAACACTAAAAAGATAGCTTTCCAGTTTTTCAGTCTTCAACACACTACAGATGCCTTAGAGCTTAAAATCAATAATGAACTACTACAAGAGAAAGAACATACTAAATATCTTGGTATAACACTTGACAAAAAATGTACCTTCTCTGAAACAGATCAACAATATAACTAAGAAAGTGAATAAGAAGAACAACATATTAAGAAAACTAGCAGGAATCCAATGAAGAAGATCCATAGGTCTCCTAAATGACACGTACAAAAGATACATAAAGCCAATTAGCTCTATGGAAATGAGATAATGTCCACAATAAACAACAACTTAAAACTAATTTGTATACAATGCAATCTAGATCCTTAAGAATAATAAGTGGAGCTGTTAAAACAACACCAGTTGCTACAATGCAGAGCATAACTAACAACCTGCCAATTAAAATAGAGCTAGATATTAAAACAGCTATACTGGGACAGAAATTATTTATTTATTTATTTATTCATCCTTTTGATCATTTTACATGTTATCGGACATGTCCTAGAACTACAGTTGCTTAATATAATATTAATTTATAATTAAAGTAAACAGATATTTAACATGGGATATAAATTCTATTTACAGATCTTAACAGAATGAGTTTGAAATTTGCAAAGATATTTGCATCAATTATTTTTATTTAACTCTCTTAACTATAAATCAGTGATTAAGTAGCAGCTTTATTAGCAAACTTAAATTTATGCAACACAAAATCTATATAACTCAATTAAGTGTACTTACGAAGCTGTTGACAATGGAGTGGTATATATATATATATATATATATATATATATATATATATATATATATATATAATGTTTTGTAATGAAAATGTTTTCCCAAGTGGAAAAGTTCTATTGCATTATGAAGTTGTTTAAGTAGTTTTATCTCTGGTTTAATTTCATGATTTTTATTCCAAAAGTGCGCTGCTATTGCTGATTTATCAATTTGTTTTAAGCAAATATTTCTGAAGTGTTCTTTTTTCCGGATTCCCAAATTCCTCTTCGTTTTTCCAATGTATTTTTTGTCGCACTCTGCACATTCTATTTCGTAAATACCTGAATTTTGTTCTGTTGGCATGTAGTCCTTTATTCTGCAACCTAATACGTTCTTTATATTAAAATTGTTCTTTGGGGCTAACATAATCCCTTGTTCTTTGAATATCTTTTTGAACTTATTGTGATAAATTGGGTGGTATGTGAAACTTTTGGATTTGTACTTTTCTTTTGCACTTTTAAGAGTGGAAACACCTCTTATTGTTTTTTGATTTTATTGATGATTTCTATTACTGTGTCTTTGTTGTATCCATTAGTTTCTCCTATCTTTATGATTTGTTTGTATTCCAATTTGTACTCTGTTTCTGTGAGTGGAATGTTAACTAATCTGTGTCTAAACTATAAAACACTGCATATTTATGTGGAATGGGGTTAAAACTGTCATTTTTTATGTAATTTTCTGTGTGAGTATCCTTTCTATGAATTCCAAATGTAAGATAAGTTTTCATTTCTTATGATTTTTACATCTAGGAAGGGGAGATATCCACTTCTTTCTTCCTCTATGGTGAAATTTATAGATTTGTGCTGCAAATTCAGAAGTTTTAGTGCATCTGTTGCATGTTTTTTCGGAATTATTGCAAATATGTCATCCACATACCTATACCATGTTTTGAAGATTAGAGGGAAGGCTTTGGTGATATGCATTTCAAACAAACTCATAAAAAAATCTGCTAGAAATGGAGATAATGGGTTTCCCATAGCTAGTCCCGAGACTTGTTGGTAATATTTTTTATTGAAAATGAAGTAATTTTGTTCAATGCAAATGTTCGTAAGTTTTATCAAGTCTTCAATTTCTTGTGTCTGTAGATCTAAGGATTTTAACCATTTCTTTAACATTAGCATAAGTGTGAAAAAAACTGTATTACATTGTTTATATTTATACAAAATCTATAGTTTCTTATTAACTTATAATCATGTATTAAGAGATGTCTAATATGAGATGCATGTTATTTGCAAATAATATTAAGTTAGTCACAGTTGATGAGCTCTGTCTATATAAAGTATAAAAATCACTGATATCTAATAGCTTTCTGAAACTCACTTGATGAAAAAAGGCAATGCTCTTGTATTTTCAGAGTTTGAATTTATGCAGTACAGATATTTCTTTTCACAGTAATAATAATAATACTTTATTCAAATTAAAAAGTAATCAACACAGGAATAAATGATTTCAAATTCCTGACAACACATAATGATTAAAAACACAATGGACTTTGAAAAATTACAAACAGAAAGAAGATTTAGACAAATTTTTAAAAAATAAGCACTCAGTCTGTCATTACACCAATTGATCCTTTACAATATATAGATATTAACATAAAATTAAATCTGGATATAATGGTCTCCAAGCAAAATGATCCTCCGTAGGATTGATAGCCCTTACTACACTAAACAATTTATTATTCAACTAATACATGGTGCAGAGTATCTACAGATGGATCACCCAGAAATGAAGAAGCAGGCTTTGGAATATACTGTGAAGAATTCTCTCAATATACACCTTTGGGACAGTATGCTAATAATCTTGATGTTGAAATAATGGCCATCAAAGCAGCTTTACAAAATCTACTGTATAGACCTAAAATAAATAAAAGAGTTATTATCTTAAATGGCTTTAAAGCAGCACTACAAAGTATAATGAATTACAGTTACCCACCAAGATACACCATAAATGAAATAAGAAAACTATATAATACAATCCAGATCAGAAATACAGAAATAGTTTTACAATGGATCCTGAGCCACGTGGGATTGAATGGGAATGAGATTGCTGATATTTTAGCAAAAAAGGAGCCACCATAAAATTAAAACCATCCAATAATCTCTTCTGAGTTGGATGTTTAAAACACTCTTTATGGTTTCACTTAAATGAGATTTACTCAGGACATATGTTTTGTGGAACTATTATTCACATCATCAGCTGTTAAATGATTGTTTGATGATTCATAGGAGCTGGGTAGGTAAGTATCCAGGTTGATACTGGTGGTCTAGTGGTGATAAACTTAAATAAAGTGCTGTCTGCTTCTAGGATGTCAAAATTCATAAGGTTATGTTCATGTTTTTATATATATATAAATCCTTTCCCATATGTTTAGTTCTTTTGGTTGTTGAACAGTTTTTAATAACTTGATACCTTTTTCTATTTCATGGTTTTCATTCCAGTGATGATGTGGACGATAGTTCCAAGAAACATTGTCCTGAATAAATCTCATTTAAGAGAAACCATAAGAGATTATTAATGAGTGTTTCACTGTGTTTGATTCCAAATTGAATTAATATTAAAACCACCTTTGGAATTAGCACGTTCAATGTGTGAGTGTTTAAAATTTCATGCAGTTGGATAGATGTGTTGAGATTCTATATTACTTTTCATGATATTCTGTGTGTAGTGTGTGGTGATTTTACAATGGATCCAAGATTAGAACAGAGAGTGTGCATCAAATTCTGTGCAAATCTCGGAAAAAATGCTACGGAGACCCTCGCAATGATTTAGCAATATTTGGGGGACAAAGCATGAGCCGTACACGTGATTTTGAGTGGTATGCTCGGTTCAGGAATGGCCGTACAGCTATTGAAGGCGATGCTCACACCGGTAGGCCCCAGCGCCTGACATTGTAGCCAAAGTTCAACACCTCGTTCGTGAGGATCGACATCAAACCATTGAAGACCTAGCTCATGAAGTGGGAATTGGTTATGGGACATGCTATTTTAACTGATGAATTGGGAATGTATCGTATCGCCGCAAAATTTGTGCCAAGGATCCTGACTGCTGATCAGAAGGCTCAGCGTGTTGAAGGAGCTTCGTCAAGCCGTATCCGATGACCCAACCTTCTTGTCCAGGGGCATCATCGGCGACGAGAGCTGGATGTAAGCTTATGACCTTGAGACAAAACAACAATCCTCCCAATGGAACAGCCCGAACTCGCCAAGAACAAAAAAGAAGAAGAAAAAAAAACAACAAAGCGAGACAAGTGAAGAGCACAGTCAAGAGCATGCTCCTCGTTTTCTTTGATACCAAGGGGGTTATGCACAAAAAATTCGTCCCACCAAATTAAACAGTGAATTCCACGTGCTACTGTGACGTTTTGCGACGACTCCGTGAAAATGAGCGTAGACGACAGCCCGAACTTTGGCGACAAGGGAACTGACTGTTGCATCACGATAATGCGCCCTGTCACAATTCCTTGTTCACCATGATCTTTTTGACGAAAAAACACCATGACGTTATCCCCCACCCACCGTACTCACCTGGTTTGGCACCCTGCGACTTCGCTCTATTCTTTAAATTGAAAATCAAGTTGAAAGGACGTCGGTTCTACATAATTGAGAGGATTCAAGAAGAAACGCTGTTTGTGCTAAATATCCTCAAAGAACATAACTTCCAAGATGCACTTGGAAAATAGCAGAATCGCTGGGACCGGTGTATACGTGTGGAAGGGATGGGTGACGGCGGTCATTAGTCTCAAAGTAAGTTTTTGACCAGATGGCAGCACCAGTCCCGAATATTCTGGATACCACCTCGTAAATATGTATATCAGTAAATTGGTTTATTGCAAATAATCTATACATTTTGTCTTTAATGTAAGTATTAATTTGCTGAAGAATTCAGCAATGATAAATGTTTGTCATGTGCCAAGTTTCACTATAAAAAGTTCTACAATTTCATCATTGCCTCAAAAATTTTAACCGTTTTCTTCTGTCATCTCATAAATTACAACTCACCATCAATTAAGATGTTCATTTTCAATGTACAAACTTTGTTATTTATACATCCATTTTACTTGATTTTTGCAGCCATACCAGCTAATTAATTTGTTTATTTTATCCATTGCAGGTACAGTTGAAAGATCATTTAACATTTGACGTTGCCAGCACAGCCATTATCCTATATTATGAAAGATATGTTGTGAATGACATTATGTAATAGCTAATATTTAATAAAAAGTAGAATTAAGATAATCCATTGTAATTTACACCTCATCCTACATTGTGTGTACATAAAAACTCTTAAAATAAAAAATAAAACTAAAATAGTGTGGACCATATAATTGTAGCTGATAGCAAATCTTAAAAGAGAAACAAAATTAGGGTTCAAAATTAGAGGGGGGAGTAAGGCACTTCTGTTTCTTTTTTAGCCCTAGTTTACCTTCTCCCTACAATTAACTTCCTCTTATGTAGGTCTGTTTTCCTGTAATAGGCCATCTTTGACATATTCCCATAATTTTAATGTTCTACAGAATATAATAGCCTATAATTGCAATTAAAAAAAAAATTTCATGTTTTTCAGCCTGTTTTTTTTTTTTTTGTCTATCTTTGCCTACTACCCACCAATTGCATATTTTGCCTCCTATAATGGCTTATTTTTGTCTTCTTTCCAAGAAATATCAAGGTATTGGTCCTTCATAGCAAATTTTCGCTTCCTTTCCACATACTTCATTGTTTTAGCCCATTTTTGCCTCCTCCTTGCCTGTCTTTGTCTCATTCCAAAAAAAATCCATAGTTTTCTCCCTATCATGGCCTATCTTTGCTTTCCTAAAGGACCTTTGCCCTTTTATACAAAAAAAAACACTAATTTTTTTAGCCTCTTTAAACAAAATAATAACAGTCCATCTTAGCCATTTTTGCCTTTTTCCATAAAGAATAACCCGCCTTTGCCTTTTCTACAAAAAATTTGCCCATTTTTCTAGGAGAAATTGCCTTATTATATGAAACATAGCCTACAGTTTACTTTTTTGTATGAAAAATAGTCTACTTTTGACTACTTCTAAGAAAAATAGCCCATATTTACCTATAACTATGAAAGTTTCCTCTATAGTAGCCTTTATCTATGATAAAAATCTATTGTTACCTAATTTTACCTTTTCTTTGAGAAATAGTTTATCTTTGAAAAAGCACAGAGAGGAAATATGCTATTTTCGTAGAAAAAGGCAAGATTAGGCTATTTTGTTTCAAAGAAAAAAGCAAAGCTAGGCTGTTTTTCATTAAAAAAAACTTGAGATAGAATAGTCTGAGATAGAATAGTCTACATTCCATAGTAAAATGCAAATATAGGCAATTTTTCATAGATAAGACAAAGATAGAATAGCAAATTTTCATTAAAAAAAAGGGTAAGATATCGTTTCTTTTCTTTTCTTTTTTTAACCAAAAGGCAAACATGAGCCATTTTGTGTAGAAAAACGCAAGATGAGTTATATTCCATAGAAACAGGCAAATAAAGGCTATTTTCCATAGTAAAAAGCAAAGAAAGGCGGTTTTCAAAATAAAATTTTGAAAGTTAGACTATTTTCCATTTAAAAAAGTCAAAGTTGGGCTATTATCCATAGATACAGGCAAATATAGGCAATTTTTCATAGAAAAATGCTGAGACAGGCAAAGATATGCTATTTTTTCTTTAAAAAAAGGCAAACTTGACTATTTTATTTTCAATTCACTGATAAAATTTTGCGAGAAAAAGTCAAAGATAGGCTAAGGCATACCTTTGCCCTTATTTTCATTTCCCGGAAAAGTTATCCTATCTTATAGTCTTTCCTTCAAACTTTAGCTTATACTTGCATTGAAATTAAAGGCAAAGAAAAGCTATATTTTTCAGGAAAATGAAAATAAAGATTAAGGTAGACTAAATTTTGGGGGAATTTAAATAGCGGAAAGATATATGCTTAGTAATAAAAAAAAAGAGGCAAACATGGACTAATTTTTTTAGGGAAAAGGGGCAAAATAAACAAAAGTTATCAAGGAATTCAGTACAGACATACTTCCCGCTCACGAGTCCGCGATTTAACGACCTCGGCCATCCGTGGCGGTTCAAACTTTTCAGAGCGTATAAAAAAGGGAAACATGTGCTTAATTTTTCAAAAGAAGTAAATATATGCTAATTTTCGCTGGAAAAAGTATAAAACAAATAAAATTTATCAGGGGATTCAAAACAAATGCTAAATATTTTCCGTTTATTTTTCCCCCTTTTTCCCCTTTTTTCCCCGAAAATTTTAGCCTGCCTCTTGAAAGTTTAGTCAGCTTTAGCTGTGAACATTTTAGCCTATCTCGTCTTTTGCACTATAAATTTAGCCCATCATTTCGTAAAAAAAAAAAGAAAGAAAGAAAGAAAAGAAAGAAAGAAAAAGAAAAAGAAAAGAAAAAAGATGCCTGTTTCAGTTTCCCCCTAATACTTAACCTATCATTTGTTGAAAATTAAGCCTATATTTGCCTATTGACAAACCTCTGAAATTTTTGGCCTATCTTGCCCTTTCCCCCCAAAAGTTTATTCTAACTTTGCCTGCTTTTCAACTAATAGAGGCGCTGCACTTCAATGTCGCTCGATATATCGCAGGGAATCAATTATTTACATATACTTTTTTGGTTCAACTATGTGCATGCAACCAACAAGAGCATTGTGAAATCCCTAAAATGATACAGGCGTCGTTGCTACTAGTCAAGTATTTAATTTATGAGTTTAAACGAAGTAGCAAAATTAATCACAATGAAGTGTGTACTGCTTCCTGTAGAAAACGTGCTCTTTTACTTTATTTAACGTTATGACGTTATGCTTCTGTAAAGCGTGTTTTAAATGTAGAAATATATCTGGCTCACCTGGATAATTTTTTGCCTATATTATTGCATCTAAAAAAGTGGATTTCTGTTTTGGTTGAAAAAATAATATGGGTGTTATAAAAAATAGCATATATTGTTAACTTATCCACGTTTTTTGTTTTTTGTTTTTTGTTTTTTTTTTTTGTTATATTTCCACAATGTAATTTAGCTAAATATTTCTGTTTATCGTTGGTTATTTTGTGAACCTCAGTTGTCAGTTTGGCACGCAATGTAAAAGTCACTAGTATGATGTTACCCGCCGGGCTGAAAACACTCAACTGCTACTGCTACTCATAGTTAGTTATCTTTATTTGCTCTTGTGCTCGAGCAGGTAGCCAGAAATGAGCGACGGCCGAGAGAGCTGAAGGTAGAGAACCATTAGCGAGATAACGCTTTGAAATTTACTATACAATAGCGCAGACGATTTCAGCATTACGCTACACTTGTGAAAACAGAATACTGGGTTCCAATTCTACCATCTCATGCTTTTTTTCTGCCGGAATTAAAGAACATTTGTCACAATTACAATGATTTACTCGCTGAATTAGTTACGAATTGCAATTAGAGCAGTTTGCCACAACTACAACGATTTACTTGCTAAACCACTGGGTTCACCGGATTCCATGATTTGTCTGAGGTTAACCGACTGATTAGATAAGTGTGTGTAAATATGAGTTAGTTGCGAATTGGAATAATAGCACTTTTCGCACTCTTACAATATTTCACCCACCTAAAAATGGTTTGCCACAATTACAATGTTTTACTCGCTAAACCACTGAGTGCAGCGATTTATAGGATTTGGGCGATTTTAGCAGACGGATTAGGTTAGTGTGTGTATATATGAATTAGTTGCCAATTGGAATAAGAGCACATTTCACGGGCCTAATTATTGCCCTTATTACAGTGTTTTACCCCTGCTGTCCATTTATACTTTTGAAGTCAAGTCGTGTGGGTAAGTTCCGCTCTCTCCGCGACAGCTTACTTACCCACACTTGATCTTGTGCTCGGGCACAAGATCAAGTTAAAAAATGTATAAGCAGCAGTAGAGTACTTTTTACCCCTGTGGGTAACGTCAAATGTAGTAGTTCAGACTTGGCGGTACAAGCAGGGCTAGATGCACTAATGGAATTGGAATATCTTGCTGCTGGTGGAATTTCTTGCTGCTAGTCTCCTCTGACCGTGCGGCTGGTTAGTACCGAGCGGCAGTAGATGATCGTGCAAATATTTTTTAAATTCACACCAATGTGAACTAATGTCATTTAAGCAATTCACAAATATATCATAAGTATTTTAGAACTTTCTTTTGAGAAAGAGCGCGAAGAAGAATTTATTGGTTTATGTAATGTGACGTTAACGAAACAACTGTTTTTATTGCTCACCTGTAATTTAACATAATAAATGTATAGTGTTCAGAACATATTTTTGAGTTTGGAAATTTCTAAATATCTATGTTGCCAATCTTTTATTATGTGCATATTTGTAATCTTAAATGTTAATGTCAAGGTAAGGTTTATGAGGTTAGAATGGCTATTTTAAATGAGACTGAACATGTGAACAAGTTACCAGGATCTTGTAAGGCTTCCATTTAGTTTGGTCAAATGCGACATGATCTATACAATGAATTTGAAGTTTAATTTGAATGAGACATTAATTAAAATGTCTAACTTGCTATTAAACAAGCATTGTGAAGAACATCAAAATAGATTTCGGCATATTATTTCATCTGTCAAATTATCTACAGAGCGGAAATAAACAGATATGACATTAATAGGTTTTTTAATAATGAAAACTTCAAATTCTGTAACTTATATGAAAATATCTGTATTAATATATATTTCACAGTAATATGCACGCATTTTAAAGTAACCTTGGAAACTTAACACAACTTGAACATCGGATCATATTTTATAACAGAGGAGCTTTATTCTGAACTATTCACTGTAAAAACCAGCTAGTGCTTACTAAACAAGTAAGATTACTAGCAATTTTAAACCTTGTGTGTGCAAAATCAAGTTAAATGTTTAAAACATAAATGTTATAACAAATGAAGAGAGAGGTTCATTCTGAAGCTTTCATTTTGCATTTAGCACATGCTGCATTTAGTTTTAGAATCGATGCAGTTGATCTTTCACTCCCATGTTATACATTCAATTTGCAAATGCACCATATCCTGTTTTAAAGAGCCCAGTTCTGGAATGGTTTACATGGGGCCATACAAACATTAAAGAATTGTGTCCAACATACTTTTTTTTTTTTTTTTTTATTTGTTTCCTATGTATAATCCTATTAAATGCTGAAATATACAAAATAAAAATAAGACATTATTATATGAATGTGCATAATATTTTTCAGCAAGAGAGGTAAAACAATTTGTATTGCAGGCAGCAAATAACTTAAGTGACTAAGTGTTTGTAACCTTGCTGTTGAGACAAGCTTACACTACTTATTTAAGGGTTAAGTGCATCTCAGATTTGAGCATATTTGAGTTACAATTATTTTAAAATTAACCATTGAAACTTTAGTAGACACAGGGATAAATTAAACAACAACAACAACAACAATAATAATAATAATATAATAATAATAATAATGAGGGAGGCAGTGGAGATTATAAATCAGAAATAAAAGGTTGTAGTTAAAGGAATATTGATACAATACCTTCAGAGAAAATTAAAAAAAAAAAAAATCTGCTTGTGCTATTTTTTTCAGATAAGTTTACATTTTAAAGCATGAACTTGAATGAAAATAGAAATGTTACTTCATCAGTTGGAAATAATAGCAGTTAAGATCACCAGTCTTTTACATTCTAATTGGAAGTAGGATGACTGCTCAGATGATAATTCTTCAGAGACTTTGGAAATTGTAACATCTGGCAATGAGTCAAGTGCCCGAGAACATACAGGGTATGAAAGATGTATGATGTCATAAGTGTTAGTGAAAATTAATTTTAAATATAGTGCATCATTCATATAATAATTTAATTTTTTTTTTTCTGAAACTGCATGTCTTTTTTTTTTTTTTTTTTTTTTTTTTTTTTTTTGTGCAAAATAGAGTTATAGCCTGGAACCTGCATATTAAGTGTAGAGCTGTTATTTCCAGATGAAAGTGCACAAGTCTACCTATACCCTCTGAATTCTGTTTGATGGAGGAAGTGCACATGTTATTGATATTTTTCTCTATCTCAAAACTGTGTTTTTCTGACATGAGCTGTGTTAGAAAAAAGTTATTCAATTATGGGTTATTACTTTCAAAGGCCATGGCAGAAAATAATCTAAATTGGGGTTTTCAAATAATACTTATATAGTTATTATAATTATCTGTCAGAAACTGTGGTTTAATGTCAGAAATAATATGCAGCCATCCAGTTATCTGATAAGGCAGTGGTGGCAGAGAACTGCATTGCCCAATAAGTATTCAATTAATGTTAGACTGCATGACTTGGAGCGGGAGGACAGGGCTTATCAACATGCTACACTGGCCTTGTGTCTCAGGGCACTCAATCAGTGTCATTTGAACAGTGAAGAAAACAACATGTGTCTGCTCATTCTATCAGGAGATTATTTTAGAAGAAATTCCCACATGAAAGTTCAGTTAAGTTATCATTATCCACTTATTTACATAAATTAAAGTACAAAGATAAATTATCAAGGGATCAATTTAATTGTTTAAAGAAAACTAACAAGGGATAATTTCAGAAGCAGATGCCAGATACATGGATAATGAAGGTAGGCAACTCCAGCTCCTCCTTGTGTGACATGGTGAATAATTCACAACTCCAGCACCTCCTTGTGTGACATGGGTGAATAAATGAATTAAGTGATTTAGAATCTATTGTAGTCACTCTAGTGCAGGCTCTTGCAACTGGATTTGTGACCTTGGAACCTCATGTGAATGCCAGAAATCCCAGGGGAGACCTATAAAATTGGCACTGCTCTCGCAAATCAGTTGTTTGACAACTCCAACAGATGTCTCTCAATTACAAGGGTGCTAAAACTGCTAAATTAAACTTTGTTTAAACCTTTTGCATAACAGAAGCATACTTTTGTGCATTAGAGTGGCAAATAGAAGGAAACTGAATCATTTTAAGTGGAATCTCTTTGAAAGTGGTTATTTACAGTTCCAAAATGAATAAGAAATGTGTATTGTTATGTCTGTCTTGATATCTTGGTGGTTGTTGAGAATCACTACACATGTTTAAATGGACCATTATCTATTAAAATATAAGTGCGACCTACTGGAGTGCAACACCTGGAGAGATGATAAAGAATTCAAACTGTTTCGGTTTCCCAAAAATGCTCAGAGGTAAGAAACATTTCAAGCATGTTTATGGCTATTTGTACTTAATTCTGAAGATACAAATGCCCATTGCATTGAAAAAGCTCTATCGACCAAGGAACGTATATTTAAAATAATATTTTTAAATGCCCTGTGCATATGTGTCTTGTACAAAATGTGTTTAAATGAGTAATAAGATTTTTTTTTCACATTATTTTAACAAAATATATTGTAAATTCATAATTAGAATGTAAATTGGAACTTGCACAGTGAAGCCAATCAAATAATTGATATTATATGATTTAGTTGAACTACACACTCTTAATGCTTCACTTGTCATAATATATAGAACCGATTACGAGAACATTTCGTTCTCATCAGCCAGGCTAAAATTCAACTGTTGGCTAATTTATTAAGCTATGGGAATGTGTATTCTGCTCTGGTGGCAGAGACCGCCACGGGTGGCCGAGGTCGTTAAGTCTCGGACTCGTGAGCGGGAGGTCTGGGTTCGAATACCGCCAGGACTGTCCTTCCTGAGGTTTTTTCCAGGTTTTCCTCATAAATGGCAAATGCCGGGGAGGTACCCTAAACTTAGGCCTGGAACGATTCCTTTCTTAAAAATAAATCCTTTCCCAATATATCATTTCATCTCATCTATCATCAGTGTCCATCGCCTGTGGTGCCTCTGTAGCAAAAACGGGCGTTAAACACTATTCATTCTGGTGGCAGAGTGTGTAGTTCAACTAAATCATACAATAATAACAATTATTTGTACATTCATAAGTTTATAACTGGGTAGCTTTTTTCTTCTAATGCTCCTTCCTTCTCAAAAAATGTATTAGTAACAGTGAACACGGGGTATGAAATGAAAATGCCTTCTTAATTCATTTATATAGAAATATCATTACAGAGACATTATTTAGAGTAGAATTTAGATCAAATATTAAAATGTTTATATTTTACATGTTAGGGGATTTTAAAAAAAAAACAAGGATGTTATCTTACTGTTGTGCTATAAGTCCTACATGCATTTAATAACTCATATTTAATTTCAGATATAAGCTTTAGGCCAACTTCTCGAGAAACACACAAGGGCAGGGAAGAAAAACTGCTTACGTGTGTGCTCCCGATTTTGACAAAAAACAGTTAAGGGAAAACAGATAAATGAATAGTACATTCACACTCTCTTAGAAAATAGAAGTCAGCATGCTTAATTTATAATTTCATATTAATTGCAAAATTGAAATGAATGCAAATAAGCAATTAATTAATGAGGCTAAATTGCAGTTAATTAATTCTCTTTAAAGCATTTCTTGAAACTTATTTTGCAAGTAATATAGCATATTCTTTGTTGGGAACCATTGCTGTTCTAACAGATAAATGAACAGTAATGTTTGAAACATTTTGCTTCTGCTAAAATAAAATAATAATATTTACAACACTCAGAATCTGCAAAACAACTGCATTTGGAGAAGAGGGGTTGACTTGACTAAAATATTGATAAATAAAATGTACGCCTCTGTTCAGTTATATGGTTCTATTTGTAACCATGGTTTATTGATGTTAAATGACTGTGCTGTAATGTGTGATGTCACTGTATAACAATTAATTTATGGCAGAATGGTGAAAATTCTTGTCCAATTCAAGTTGCTTGAATTCTTGCAAGTAGTGAAAATGAAATATTTCTGTACGATAAGAGATGATGCAACTTGGCTCACCCGAACTGGCCTGTTGGCCAAGACGGTCTCCCAAAGAATATCACTCCACTATGTTAACTATGTGCCATCAGAGTGTATCTCTGAAAAATTCTTTCCAACATATATCTTATCACATTCTTTACATGTTATTTTGTAGATGCCTGACTTTTTCTCCTGTGGAATGATTCAGATACTCTGAAAAATTCTTTAGTGGACAACAGTTTTAATAACATTCCACAGGAGAAAAAGTCAGGCATCTACAAAATAACATGTAAAGAATGTGATAAGATATATGTTGGAAAAACTAAAAGGAACATCTCAGGAATGTTAAGTACAAACAGATTGATAGGTCAGCAGTGGCACACCATTTCTGGAAAGAGAATCATGACATAAGAAGAGAAGTGAAGTTACTTAAAGAAGCACAGGCGTACAGAATTGGGCACATGGGAGAAAATTTACATTCATAAACATAGGGATTATCTTATGAATTTTGACATTATAGAAGAATGTAATATCAATATCCAGTTTATAAAGGAAAAACACTACCAGGATGGAGCCACAGGTCCTCACAGATGTTAGTTTTTCATACCATATGTCAAGTTGGTTGAAGATGGAGAGGATGTCTCTTCGAAATCGGTCTCACCATATTTAAAAGTAAGTGAAGCATAAGAGTGTGTTAGATGACAGATTAATTATAATTTACATATAACAAGTTTCACTGTGTGAGTTTCAATAGAATTTTTTTAAAATGTCTTATTTTTCGAAAGATCTTAAATGAATTATGTGCCATCTGTATCTTAAATAGTTTAGATCCTTAATCCTTTACAGCAGTCCATACACATGGTTTCCAAATATACAGGAAAATATTTATCATTGTATCTTTAATTAACCTGGGATGTTGTAGCCTCTTGTTCACACTACATTAGAAACCTGATATTCTCTATGCCCTGAAGATTGAGGGTAGTCATACAGGTTGAGGGTTCATCAGCATGTATGACTTCTCTCAATAGCTGTAGCTCATGATACACATTCTGAGCAGTTCTGTATTATGTGGAATATAAGAGTACAAAAGTTGATCAACTAACCTAAACTAGAATACTATAATAGCTCCATTTTAATGGTTTATATGACATTGGTTTTAAAATTTAATTAAATCTTGATTAATACATTTAGATCAGGTACTAAGTAGAACTCTAAGCATGCAGAAAAGCACCAAACTTACATTAAATTTAAGTTCATTTTGAGGTTAGAAATTGTCTTGATAATTTATAATTCTGAAAAAGCTTTTATTATTGAAAGTGTAGCACATGCAATAAATGTAGAAGTAAAATCTGCAATCTGTCCATATCATTTTACACAATGATAAATATTTAAAAAACAAATCTGGCTCTAAAAGTTGTAAATTGACATTCAATTTAATGAACATGCAAACATAACTTATATGACCTTTTTTTTTCTTTGTAGGGTACTGAGCAAAGCAGATAACAATTACATGTAACTAAGGCATTATCAAGAATCAACTAGAGACAAGAATAGAAATACTTCAAGCTTATGCTGCTCCTCGTTTCAGTAAAGTAATAATTTCATTATGCCTTCACTCTCAATTTGGTATCATCAATTTCTTCCAATAATAAAATGTGAATAGTCCCCTTCATAGACACTGATTTTCCAGCCGGAAAGAAGCTGTTGCTGCTGATGAAGAGAAGATGAATGGCATAGTACTTTCAGAGGCAGAGGTGCTTGTGTATTGAACTTTCTGTAGTGTATGTGAAAATATAATAGTATGGCAACTTTTTATTGTTCAAAGGTACATATTTCAAACATTTTGTAGTAACTCCCATACATATAAAGATTCATTCACTTCTGTAATATTTTATAGTGCATTATTGTTCCATATTCCACAGCTTGTCATAATTTCAACAATAATTATTAAATTATGTACATTATGTTTTAATGTATGCTACATCATGAATACAACAACCATAACTCTTAAAGGAACTCACAACAGTAGCCGTAAGCCTAATACAATATTACTGCTATAAAACTACCTTATTTATATGTAAATATTTTTTTGGTTCTGGTATTTCTTTAATTGAAGATAATATTCTGTATTACCATATTGAAAAAATTTAATATTTCAACCGCTAGAGATGTAAATTTCCACTCTTTTTCAGATTAAGTACAAAAAATGTACTTACAAAGCTGTAAACAATGGAGTGGTAATATATCCTACATTAATATGTCAAATTGTTAACACTAACTCCACTTACTTTTTTAAAACTTTGGGCTAGTTTCAGGAGAGGTTCCTCCCAACGTCAGCTACTATTGACTGAATGTCATTCGAAACGGGGGATGGATGCCTGTTCGTTCCTGTAGTGGTATCTTGTGATTCTAGTAGAAACTTGCTGAGTTCATCCAGCGGCAGAAAATCAAAATTCATTAAGTTCTTTTTTTTAAAATGAAAATTTTCTCCCATGTGGATAATTCTGTTGGGTTGTGAAGTTGTTTCAGTAATTTAATTTCTGGTTTTATTTCATGATTTTTGTTCCAAAAATGAGCTGCTATTGCTGATTTGTCTATCTGTTTCAATCTAATGTTCCTAAAATGTTCTTTTCTTTGAATTTATAAATTTCTTTTCATTTTTCCAATGTAGCTCTGCTCATAATCTGCACATTTAATCTCATATATTCCTGATTTTTGCTCTGTAGGGATGGTATCTTTCATTGTGCAATGTACTAAATTTTTAATATTATATCTGTTCTTTGGGGCTAACATAATTCCATGTTCTTTGAATATCTTCTTAAATTTGTTGTGGTATGTTGGGTAGTATGTGAAACTTTTGAATTTATACCTTTCTTCTGTGTTTTTAAGTGTGGAAACTTCCTTAATCGATTTTTGTCTTTTAGCTTTATTGATGATTTTTGTTACTGAGTCTGTGTTGAAACCGTTGATTATAGCTGTCTTCATTATGTGTTCATGTTCCATTTTGTACTCGGTTTCAGTTCATGGGATATTGATTAGTCTGTGTGCTAAACTGTGAAACACTGCATATTTATGTGGGATGGGGTTATAACTATAATTTTTTATGTAATTTTCTATGTGCGTGTGTTTCCTGTGAATTCCAAAGCTAAGGCTGTTGGCATTTCTTATTATTTTTAAATCTAGATATGGGAGACATCCATTTCTCTCTTCTATGGTAAACTGTATAGATTTGTGTTGTAAGTTAAGGAGTTTCAATACAGCTATAGAATGTTTTTTTGGTATTATTGCAAGTATGTCCACATATCTATGCCATGTCTTGAAGATCAACGGGAATGCTTTGGTGATATGTAATTCGAAGGAACTCATGAAAAGATTTGTCAGAAACGGAGACAAAGAGTTTCCCATAGCTAGGCCGGAAACTTGTTGGTAATATTTTTTATTGAAACTGAAGAAGTTTTGTTGGATGCAAATATTGGTTAGTTTCAGCAAATCTTCTACTTCTTCTGGTTTTAAGTTAATAGATGTTAACTTGATCATTTCTGTACTCACGATCATGACATTGCAGGAGAAGCCAAACTGTTAAAAGCTACCACCAATCCCAAGGAATTGGCAATTTTGGAAAAGATTTATATTTTAAAAAATAAACATAGGGTTATGAACTTTGACATCCCACCAATGGACTTCGTGTTCCGTTATCTAATGGAACCACCAGAGGTCACTACATCACCTGCCAGCGTTAGTCAGTTCCCAGCTGAAGATGAGAGCGAATGCTCTTGAAACATGTTCTGAAGAATTAACCAGTTAGTGAAGTTTTAGTGTCACCTAATACTGACTCATTTGTGTATTTAACAATCTTACTGTTCCTAACTTCTTTTAGTAAAAATTCTAAGTATGGCTTCCTTCAGAAGGGAAGTAAAGCCGTGGGTTCCATGTCGTACATTTACAGCATGAAAAAGGACCTCAAGCCTGAAAGAAGAGGCCTCTGAGCAAAAATTGAATGGGACGGTGATGACCTGAGATGTTAAAGAGCGTCCGTAAATAAAACAATTAATAGCTTCTTTTAATTAACATTTTATTGAATTTTAGTGGTGTGTATGTTACAATTTCGACTCAATTTTTTAAAATGTTAATATTTGACACCACTGTTACAAAAGTTCACTATATTTTATACAACTTCTTGTAAGTTTATAATTACATACTAATGAGAATCTGAAGAGTAATTGGATTTTCAAAATCATGTTACACAATTCACAATATGATTTACATAATTTATAGTTTAGTTATGATTTAATGCCATTATTACAAAGCATTTTTGTAATTTGCTCCTTTTTTTTCTCTCTCCCTCTTTACAACATTGTGCATCTATATGAACTAGTACTTCATTTTTACTGCCAAGTCATGGTCAAGACAATAAGTGGAATGATTGAAAATAACATAAGCTCACCATTACTTTCATGCAACTTGACCAGGCAAAGTTCAGTTCTGTGACGTTACTCTTGTAGTGCTCTAGGATCAATTCTTTAACCATATGGGCTATGGTGATGGCATTGGTTGATTAAAAATTACATCTTGTACACTTATAATCTTACAGGTAGACCCAGTACTTTTGGCAGTTTAGCAACAAGTGTTCAGATAAGTTAAGAATTTAATTTTCCTCACAACCATATCAAAATATTACATTGTATTTGTATGTGTCAATGTGTGCATTTATAATTCCTGAATTTGTGTGTGAGCATTATATATAATTTAATACATAGGTGCCTTTAAAGTGTCTCCCTTTTAAAACTATAGACGTTAGGTCATAACAATGTAAATGCTATCTGGGGGACAAGAAGTAATGTTTGTACACTATAACCTTCAATATAACACTTTATATTGGTATCTCTTTGTGCTTTAAATAAAATTACATGTATTGTTATTTGTTGTACATAGTAGTACATCGTCATTGAGAGTTTTATTTACTTAAATTTTTACACTCTTCATTATACATAAAGACAGTTCACATTTTTAGATTATGTACAGGCTGTGTACAAAAAATAAGATTACATTTTCCTTCATGTAACCTACCTAATTTCCTATCTGCTACGAATTGGGCTAAGAAGACGGGTTACTGTCATGTTTTAAAACTGACATTTTTGGTTAAACATCCCATAATGGATGGGCAGCATAAGAAATCATGTCTGGGGTACTTAAAAGGATTATCTCAGTATTTCATTTATTTATTTTTTTTTTTTTTTCAATTTTGGGCGAAACTAAGTCATTGTTAAGCTTTCATTCAACAACCAGCTACACAGAATTGCCAACAGCCTGAAGAGTCAAATACAAGACGCAAAAACCCCATCTGTAACAGCAGCAAATAATAGGATAGCTAGAATTTTATCTCAGCTACAGTATCCAAAGGGATTTTAAAAAAATTGGAGGCTAAAGGCGAAGTACTAAAGGCTATATCTAGCCTGAAAAAGGCTAAATTGGCAATGCTGAATTTATTCTCAATGGTTATCTCTTGTTCCAATGAGGAGTTTGGCTGTCTCCACCGTGAAGGGTTTCATAAAACGCTACATTTTATCCCAGATGTTTAAAAAAAAAAACCAAATTTTATCTCAAAGAGCTGGAATGTCCGAAGGGACTTTTTAAAAAATTGGGAGGCTAAAGATACTATAAAAGGCTGGCTAAATTGGCAACACTGGGTTCCCCCACTGTTAATCTCTGAGCTGTTCGACCCTCTCCGCTATTATTCGGTACTGGCCAGCCGCTCGGAGACTAGTAGCAAGAGATTCCATGATTACACTAGCCAATCCAGCCCTGCTTGTAACGCCTAAGTTATCAGGCATTGTAGAAGGCTACAAAGGCACATGTCTTGAAATTGGTATCAGTGACGTGTGTGGGTTTTACGAAAAAAAGCACGTGGATATCAAATGTGCAGTTGAATAAGAGTGGCAAGGTAAGGAATATAGGTACAAAAGAGGTCTCATATTTGTAATGTGTAACAATTTTTAACACGTTTAGGTGTTATTTTAAAATATTAAGAAGAACCAATACAAGCAAGGAATAGTCCGGGAAAAAAAATTATTTGAAAGGTTATTCATAACAACGGGTAGTTATATTGGTATAAAGGATTGTTTTTATCCGAAGAATGCGTAAAAGATATATGAGCGTATTAATAATGTGATGCTTTCTTAAGTAGTTTTTGGGCTTTTGTGCAGTAAGACCAACGCGGGCTGTGTAACATTTAACGCACTTTCCTTAATGTTAGGGGTACATATTTACCACAAATACAACACATATTAGTTTAGTTTAGTTCCTGGAGCATTCAGTGAGTTCGCAAAGCAGTCACAGAGACCTACTAACATAGAACTTGCCAAATACATTTACCACAGTAGCATTCAATCTACATTTACAAAACCTTCGTCTACATCTACATAAATAATTACAATAAAAGTAACACCTAAAACAACTCAAACAACAAAAACAGACAAGTCACCTAATCATGGACATTTTACTATATACATGATTGCATATCATTGATATGAATCATTGGAGTGTTTTTAACTCGCTATAATATCACTCATATATTCCTTTACAGAATAATAGTCCTTTTTACAGAGATATTTTCTAAGAGCAGATTTAAAGGAATATCATTGTTTATTAAGGCTTTTAGGCCAAAAAAAGAGCATTGTGTACTAAAATGCATTCATAATAAATGCCTTTTTTGATAGCATTAAAGTGTTGAAGCTGGTCGGTGTAGATTTGCTTTTTGTCTAGTATTATTCATTTACATCCTTTTAAAGATTCTTAAAACAACGAAGTGTTTTGTTTTTTTTTTTTTTGCTCAAAATATAATATTTTCTGTATGTATTTGCCACTTCCTACCATACAACTAAAGCTTATGATTTTTCCTGCTAGATGGTACTCGGCGTGCCTCCCAGAGGGTACTGTAGTTAAAGCAGTACAGCCATAATTATGATTCCTCCAAAAATGAAGAAAAGTTACATAATTACCTCAATCCTGGGATAAACCTTTGCAGCATTAACAAGGAAATGTTGGTCTTTCTTATGTGAGAAATTGCACATGAATATGTATTTGCAAAGTATCCAGCAAAGTGCCCCTTTTTCCTCCCTAATTTAGGAATGGAAATTGCGTCTTGCTTTGTTGAATGCCACTTTGTTTCAATCTTTTGTGTATGGACACTCACAGCAGTGCCTGCAAGTCTTTGCTGGTTTTCTTTGTGCACAGCTGCACTTCTCACACTGCACACCAATTCTGCACTATGTTTAACTCTCAAGTTCTGCTTTGTTTCAGTATACACTTATTTACAAAAAGGAGGCGAGCATAGGCTGTCAGGCTGTAGCAAGCTGGAACAAAACACTGGGTGCACCAGTTTTTAGGATTAATTCGAGATTAGATTTAGATTAGTGTGTGCGTATTTTAACTTATTACAAATTTACTATTATGATTGCATTTACTTCATACCCCTAAAGTATAGCACAAGCATGAAGCAGCACACAAGAAGAATGTAACAAAATATATCCATTGTAAGGGAAATCATTTCACACTAACATAGGACATTTTATTTTCACTGGGCATTAGATTTTTAGGCTCTTTAGGTGATTAAACTAGGTATTTCATGCTGTAAATTAAATTAATAGTTCCTTGCACTCCTCTGGGAAGCATAGGACCATGATGAAAGATCATTAAACTGTGTTTTTTGCCAAATTAATATCCTACCAATTTGTTCTTTGGTTGCTGCTTATACCCATTGCATCCAAAAGCTGTTTTGACATTAATTTAATTTTCCTTCTTCAGTGCATGCATATCCATTTAATTTAATTTTACTTCTTCAGTGCATGCATGTCCATTTTATTGTGATTTTTTCTTCTTTCCAAATTTCATGATGTCCAGTTATTTTTCACAAGTTTTTATTTAATCCAGCAGATCCCCATTATAATTCTCAGGCATGTTAACAAACACATTCAGTTTCTTTTCAATTGACTTTGTACCTTCATATCTATGTAATAGGACAGATTTAACATTAAATATTTTAATATTTAGTGTCTGGGAGTTTTGTTTGGATTTCATAACTGAAATAAAGGTAGCACAAACTTTTCAATTTGTCCCTGTACCTTAATTTGTGAATTTCAGTGATTAGGTTTCATCGTAAATCCACATATATTTGCAGTTTAATTGTGAGAAAGCAAAACTTTTCTTTTCTAATTTTGGTCTTTACATCTTCATCAGATCCACTGTCCTTCCATATAATACTTCCTAGGTATGAGAAAATTTCAATTCCTCCAATTCCATTTCTCTCTAACACAAGAATGGTATTTGCCTTATTATTTATGTTCATTATTTTGGTTTTCTGTTTATTTAACACAAGCCAGCTGTGGACATGATTTTATGCAAATCCAATAAATTACTGTTTATATCAGAATCTGTATGCCAACAGACAAACAGCTTTATATTTTAGTCTTTCTCACTTAAGCCCCATTGTATACCTTGTTTCAATTCATGCATCAGTCAATACCCTAGCCAAAATAAACAATTAGGGAGAAAATAAACAATCTTTCCTAAACTTAGGTGTTTTTTTTTTTAACTAAACTCCATTTACTTACATAAAAGTAAGACGCATTTCGGGAGAATCTCTCCCATCTTCATTTGCTCACTAAACCGCGTTACTCGAAGTGATGGATGACTGAATGTTTCTGTGGTGACAACTGTTGGTTGAAGTGGGAAATTGCTGAGTTCATCTATAGGAGGAAACTGGAAATTCATTAGGTTTTCTCTATTTTTTAATATAAATTTTTTTTCCCGAGTGGATAACTAGAATTGATTGTGAAGATATTTCAGCAGTTTAATTTCCAGTTTTATTTCATGGTTTTTGGTACAAAAGTGAGCTGCTACTGCTGATTTATACACCTACTTAAACCGAATATTGCTAAAATGTTCTTTCCTCCAAATTTCCAAACACCTTTTTATTTTGCCTATGTAGCTCTGCTCACAAACTGTTAGAGCTACATAAAAGTAGCTCTAACAGATTTACTTACTTAAAAGTCTTACTTTTATATAAGTAAATGGAGTTTAGTGTAAAAAAATGCATAGCTAAATTTAGATTTATTACCTTTCCATTGTTAACAGCTTCGTAATTACAATATTTATAAACAATCTTATTTAACACCATTCCCAGAGGCAAAAGATGCAGATGGTTTTCCATCGTGTCACATTTAGCAAGACTTTATTATAATACATATTTTTGTATATTAAATTATATGTATAATTTATCAGGTATTCAAATGTTTTGTTTCTATATCTTTCAAATAATTCTTCTATTCAAAGGTTCAAAGGCTTTAACAAAATTAGTAAATACTAAGTATAATATAAAATATAGTGAACTTTTGTAACAGTCGTGTCAAATATTAACATTTTTAAAAAAATTGAGTCGAAATTGTAACATATACACCACTAAAATTCAATAAAATGGAAGACTAGTTTTGGGAGCCATTGCTCCTATCATCAGTTCCTGGTCGACTGCCGGTCTCGTTGTTTGTGGTAGGTCGATTCATCTCTGGTGGAGGTTTAATGAACTTTTGTATTAGTACATCACTTGGCGGGATTTCGAAATTAAAAACTTTCTCTTTATTCTTCCAAATATAGATGTTTTCCCAGACTGTAAGTTCAGTTTTTCCTTTAATATTTTTAAGTAATTTGGGGTTTTTATTAATGTTATGTTGTTCTTTCCAAAAGTGCCAAGCTACCGCCGATTTTTCTTCTTTTTTTTGGTTTATATTCCTAATGTGTTCTTTAGCTCTTGTTTTTATGTTTCTTTTGGTCTTTCCAACATAAATTTTTTCACAATCATTACAGTTCATCTGATATATTCCTGATTTATCTTCTTCTTGTAGGTTATCTTCTTTTTGTCTTGAGTTAAGGATATTTTTAATGGAATAATTATTTTTTGGAGCCAAAACAATGTTGTATCTTTTAAAAATCTTTTGAAATTTATGAAAGGCTGATGGGTGGTACGTGAATTTTTTGTATGTTCTGTTCTGTTCCTGTATGTTGTATGTTCCCCACAAATATGCAGTTTTAAATAGTCTTGCATACAGACTGGTTAATGTTCCAATGGACAAAGTGGAATATGAACTGGAAATGAATAATATAATGGATATAGCTATAGAAAATGGCTTCAAACAAGAAGTTGTGCACAAGAAAATAGACAGAGCAAAGAATAAAAATAAAATTAGAGACACCACTAACTTACTCCCATCAAAGAGAAAAACAGAACATACAAAAAATTCACGTACCACCCATCAGCCTTTCATAAATTTCAAAAGATTTTTAAAAGATACAACATTGTTTTGGCTCCAAAAAATAATTATTCCATTAAAAATATCCTTAACTCAAGACAAAAAGAAGATAACCTACAAGAAGAAGATAAATCAGGAATATATCAGATGAACTGTAATGATTGTGAAAAAATTTATGTTGGAAAGACCAAAAGAAACATAAAAACAAGAGCTAAAGAACACATTAGGAATATAAACCAAAAAAAAGAAGAAAAATCGGCGGTAGCTTGGCACTTTTGGAAAGAACAACATAACATTAATAAAAACCCCAAATTACTTAAAAGTATTAAAGGAAAAACTGAACTTACAGTCTGGGAAAACATCTATATTTGGAAGAATAAAGAGAAAGTTTTTAATTTCGAAATCCCGTCAAGTGATGTACTAATACAAAAGTTCATTAAACCTCCACCAGAGATGAATCGACCTACCACAAACAACGAGACCGGCAGTCGACCAGGAACTGATGATAGGAGCGATGGCTCCCGAAACTAGTCTTCCATTTTATTGAATTTTAGTGGTGTGTATGTTACAATTTCGACTCAATTTTTTTAAAAATGTTACTAAGTATAATGTTCTGTTCCATTACAGTGGTTCCAAGTCATCCTGCAAAATAGTTTTATTAAATTATAATTTAGGCTTGAAAATATATAATACATGATATAATATACTGTAAATATAAACATATTAGGTTCTAATTTTTGTCTTACATAAGGCAATTATTTTAACAATTAAAATACTTTTAAAATATCGTTTCATTATTCATCTAGACTGCCTCCTTGGTCTAGTGGCAAACATTGCCGACTCTGGCTGGGAGGTCTCTGGTACCCGTTTAGAAATTTTTTAAGTTAGGGAGATCTGAAATAAAATCCACTCTGTCTTGCGAGGGCAATTTGCAAGCTGTCTGATGGAAAGGTAGCAACCTCTGAGCAAACTGCTGCATGATGGTGACTGGTGGGATATGGTGTGCTGATCACATGCCCTGTTGCAATACTGGACTCTCAGTGAGGTCACAAGATGGAGGAAAAAGACAGTGACTAGGCCAAAGACTTGTAGCGGTTAAATT
This sequence comes from Metallyticus violacea, assembly GCA_030762175.1. Classification (NCBI taxonomy): domain Eukaryota; kingdom Metazoa; phylum Arthropoda; class Insecta; order Mantodea; family Metallyticidae; genus Metallyticus; species Metallyticus violacea. The sequence goes on along the minus strand of CM060841.1, from coordinate 982,781 downwards.
GGCCCTGAGGAACATTATTCATATAAATATTGTAAAAAATATTATAAAATAATATGGAGATTTAAAATCAGCCTACATTATTTTTATCATAATTATAGTAAATTACAAGAACTTTTTGAAAATTTTTAATGGAACTATATGGTGCTTGTCATTAAAAGCCACCTTATAAGATGAAAATGTTTGTGATATCAACTGAAGTTACGGGTGCAGATTTAAATTTTGGTATAAGTTGTATTGAAATCTCATGGTCAATCTTATTTTTGTAACTAGAATATCTGTCCTATGGAAAGTGTTTAAGGTACTTTCAATTTGATGTTAAAAGCCAAATAATGAAATATGTTCTCATTCAACTTTTCTGGTCCATTATTAATTGTTTGTATACAATTATAAGAATATTCTGTTAAGTAACCATTTGAACATGAAGAGAAATAAATCTAGTGTCCATGGTGAAGTCCTTCTTAATTCTGTCACTCACAGATGCTATCAGCATCTTTATTTCAGTTAAGCTATTTATTATGCCATGAATATCATACCATGTACATCATATCATAGCTTTCAGCCAAGTGCCTCAGAAATTCGAAATTGTTCATGGTGGCAGTGGAACACTTTGTTTTCTTTGAAAGAACTGATGAAGAGATGGGTGAGCCCATTATGAGTGCTGCTTTCTTGGCTAGTTTATGAAAGCTGCCAACTGCATATCAGACATCCATAAATGGAATATCAGGACCTACTTTACCAGTTATTAAGTATGCCATGTTCTTTCTAAAGTTTTGTTCGTTTCATCACAAATGAGATCCATAAATGTAATTCTCCTAGATCTTCATGAATCTTATCACATTTTTATGCATCTTTATAGATATATTTTTCTCTAAGTAAACTTTGAAGGAATGCTGCAGTGCTTGTAAAAATTCCTGAAATTGGGATTCTCACTACCTTTTCTGATACTATGGCCTTGCAAAAGTAAAAATCATGCTTTGCATTTGTGTCACTGGTATATGCTGGATTTAGAAGAATGCTTCATTGGATTCTTTCACTCTGTGTTGGATTTCTATGAGGTTTCCCTAATTGATATGTTGCACTAAATTCTACTTTTTTGTTTTAATATGTTATTTGTAAAATAAGAACAGAGAATCAAAGTGATTTTTATGATATCAGCATCTTGATGTGTCAGGTCTTCAATCACGAAAGACCTATAAAAGTTACTACATTGACCTCTTTGACATGTTTGGCATAATACTGTTCTCCCATTTGAAGAGAATATGGAAACATCTTGAATTCATTGCCAGATCAGTTTCTGTATGTTTGGATTTTGATATTTTCTTAAACTTCAAAGAATGTATCTCCAATGTTCTTTCAATCTAATGCCTACATCCGTTACAAACAAATAGATAAATCAGCTGTGGCAGCACATTTCTGGAATGAAAACCATGAAATAGAAAAAGGCATAAAGTTATTAAAACTGTTCAACAACAAAAGAACTAAATATATGGGAAAGGATTTATATAAAAAAAAAGATGAGCGTAATCTTATGAATTTTGATATCCCAGAAACAGACAACACTTTATTTAAGTTTATCACAAGACCACAAGAGTCCACCCAGATTCCTGCCTACCCAACTTCTACAAATGATCCATTAGTCGTGAACAGCTGATGATGTGGAAAACATTTCCATGAAACATATGTCCTGAGTCAAATCTCATTTAAGTGAAACCAAAAAGAGTGTTTTAATATTCAGACTCACAGAGATTATTGATAGAAAAAGTTTTATGGATTAAGTCTTAATGCAGAGAATGACATAGGTGTTGATGTTAATTTCATGGACGGTATAAAAATTAAATTTGCCATTGAATTCTCTGAACATCTGAAACCAGCTACTCAAATTGTATATTTGACTTTTTTTCCAATCCCTTCTGCCTTTTCTAGAAATAACAAACTAATAATTATCTAACAAGTTGAAATATACTTGAAGCTGAAGGAACCAAGAAACACTGACTAATTAATTACACAATATGAAACTGACTTTAATCCTGTAATTGTTGTGCTAAAGGATCTGCCTCTGTTGTATAATTAACACAGCATTGATATAATAGTCGAGAAATCTAAAGTGTTTGGCAAGTACTATTGTATATCACTAGTCTGCATGATCTTATCAAGTTATCGATCCTTAGTTTTCTGTCCACCCTCTCAAAAGTTTTTGAGAGACTAATTCTAGTCCACTTAATTCCTTTCTTATGAGCAATTCAAGCTATCCCACCCACCAGTTGAGTTTCGTCCTAGCTATTCCACAGTTCATACTGAGGATGGTGGAAGCTGCTGCTCTGGGATTCCAGGATAGAGCATTCACCCCAGCCCAGCTGTATCTGTGGATGTGGAAAAGGCTTTTTCTATGACCTGACATGCCGGGCTCCTACATGTACTCGTTTCTCTTGAGCTCCCCTAATGCTCATACTAATAACTCTTTTCTAAAACACTACACTTTCACAGTTACAGTAGCAGGGAGAACATCAACACTTCAATTAACATCCCCAGAGTCCCTGAAGGCTCTCTACTTTAGACCTTTGTCTAATGCTATACCCAGATAGAGCAGGGAATTTTTTCATCCTATCCTTTATTGATTGTACATGATTTATATTGATATTTGTCATCAAATGGGTAGGATGGGTTAGGCATGGATGCGGAAAGGGTCAAAAGTCATCTATTCTATGAATCGTTTCTTCCCACCCTGGTTATTGCAAGAAGCCTCACTACTTTTATACATACAGATTGAAATTAGGCATTGGGCAATAAAATTAAATGACAATTGAGAACACCATGAAAATGCCCTCATTCATTCTTTCCAGAATTATGTAGTCAATGCTTAGTTCCAATTCTGTGTCAGTTCATGTAAGCTTTTTAGCACACACTTATCCCTCGCATACTTTATACTTGCAAAATTTGGGGTATGAGACAGCTAACTGCATCTTCTGCACAAAATGCAGTCAACTCTCAATTTTTCCTGTTGAGATGCACTGCTCATAATCATAAACAGACATGCTGTTTACTTTTGATAGAATATTATGAGAAGTAATATGAAAAATAACATTGCCATTATATACTTCTCTTGACCCCAGTTTTGTTTAATTCTTTTATATACAACCAAAGAACTTTTACCTTCTAAACTAGCCTAAATCTCTTCCCCCCCCCCCTTTTTAATATCTTCTATCCTCTGTCTCACCATCTTCCAGAATTGCATTACTTATACCTCCCCCCACCTCCCAATGCCAACTCCTCCTTCCCAAGACTTCTTTTTGATAAATAAGACATTTGCAGGTATATATGAATTATAAGAATTCCATTTTTGTCAACTGTTGTATTTATTTTGTTTGTACTTATAAAAATCAGGCGAGCCTGATATTCTAGGAAAGTTTAAAAAACTTTTACTTGTGGGATGCATATAGAAGTTTCACAACATTTTCTAATATTTTTCATCTTGAAAGACATTATATAAAAAAATAATCCCTAGATGGCTCATGAACACTTTAAATTACTTTTTAATATTGACGATATTAATCTAAAATTTTGTCTTACAGTTTTATATGACAGTTGTATATTGCATATTTGCATTATGGCATGTAATAAAATGTATTATATTGCATTGCAATATACAGAACCCTTGTTTGGACATGTGGCAGGCTTAACAGGGATTTTTTGGCACCGGAAAGCACACTGTTTGCTGGCGGAGTCTGATATTCATGGCTCATCAAATTTTAGAGCATAGATTTCTACAGCATCCCAGTCACCAATTTTTTGATCATACAATTGCATTTCATGTACAAGATTGGGATTTTCTTCACTCCAGTATCTATTGCTTTGTATTGCTACATGGCAATGTAAATAAAGCCATGCTTTGTCCGTAAAAAAATTAATCATGGGTCAATAGAGCAAACATTATCATCATCCAATACTCATTTGCAGAAATTCTACTCATTGTATGGTTGCAATTCCTGAACTACAGTTTTTCTTATGGGGTTTTAATTTTAAAAGTTTAGTTCCATTCCAAGCCAAGATTTGTGAAATTCCTGATTCCTATGCAAGCTTTCTCAGAGATTTCTTTGGACTTCAGTCTAACTTTTCTCCAATGTCATCGAGTTTTTCCTCTCTAAGGGCATGGCGTTTTACTTCTAGTTTCTTCTAAAAAACTGATCCTGTTTCTCTAAATCTATTCATAAGATTATGAACTGTTTCTGTGTGAGACGAACAGTAGGTAATCTATCTATAAATCGCCATCTCACTTCTTTACAGGAGTTTGTTGTTACATAGGAATCATTCATGAAGATCCCATGTGCTAAAGTATAGAGATCTTTTGGCATTGTAATAGCACTAACATACTATAACACTGAAACATGTGGTCTTACAACATTCAACTCCTGTACAGAACAAAACAGCACACGGAGAGGTGGGAAAGTGGAGGGGGGAACAGAACTGTTTAGAAATACAGCAGGCAAACCTCTGTTAAGCTGGCCACGTGTCCAAATGAAGACTCTGCATTTACAATTTAATGTTAACAGCAAAAACTGATAAAAATGATGGTGAATACCTTAGAGTTAAGTGAATGTTAATGTATACTAGTATATGACAGCCGTTTTTGTCAGATTTTTTTTAATTGCCAAAGTGTTAATTTTGGTACTACAGTAGTTTTTCAGCTCTGAGCAGTACCTTTCCTGTTGTCTTGATTCTATGCAGTACATATAACTTATTTTGCTTGCCATTTTTTATACTCTAATGCATTTGTAATTTTTAATATCATATAGAAACTAAGTCTAAAAGCAGAACATTATATTTCCTTGTAGCATGTAATTCAAGTTTTAGATTTTTTAACCTTTGCATTGTTTTATTCAGGACAATGGGCTTAACTTCTGATGAAAAAGCTTTTCCAAGAGGAGGTAGGAAACCTGCAGTAGGCCTTCCAAAAAAAGGAAACTTTAATGTAAGTAGTTTTTTGTTTAATAATGCATTAGTTGAATGAATGAATGAATGCTTTATAATTCATTACATTACATTAACTTTTACTAATTATAACACTATTCTTGGAGTGCTTGTTATTTTAGGATCTATACATTTAGCACCTTGGTTGTGTATGTAATAGATCCTACTTTCCCTATCTACCCTTTTCAAAATTATCTCTTAACTTTTTTCTTTCTTTACTTTAATCACTTTCATCCACCATGTTTCTCTTACCTTCCCTACACAATTACCAAATTTTTCTCAAAAAGTCCTTAGTGCCAAAAAATTTTAATATCAAAATTGCTACCTGTAAGTTATCTCATTTCTAATCCATGCATCTTCAATTATAAACCTTTATCTGTTTTCCACAAAGTGGACACTTTCTTTTTCACCTTTAATCCAATTAGTCCTATCGTTCCTGCTGTACCCCAAACGAAACCCCCTCTCCCTTCTTTTGAAATCCAACTGATTCTGTTCTTCTCTTACACTAACATTAAAATCTCATACAATCACAAAAATTACCCTTATTTTCTATTCCTTCTATATGAAGCACTCTATCTTGCCTTTGCCCTTGTAGTCCTTTGGTCTCTCCCTGAGCTTTTGGTACCATTTATTTCCAAAATACTCCCCAAGGCAATGACACCACACTCCAACCTCTTGTCTCCCAGGCCATCTGTTGACCAGCTGAATCCCCCATCTACTTCTCCCCACTGTGCCATCTACCACACTCAGCTGTTTCCGTGAAATCGCATTTGTTGTTGACATCATTAACACTCTCGCCACTACACACTCTTCTCCTCTCTCTGTTGGATGCTTGTTTCTTGGCTGCAGGTTGTTACCCTTTCTTCTTTCCTCTTCTCTTCCCCTCTGGTCATAACTCCTTGGCCTTGATGCTACGTCACCAGAATTCCATTGATCCAAAGCTGCATTCCACGAATAGGCTCTTCTTCCTTCATTTCTGGCATTAGTTTATTATTATAATTTCTGTGCTTGTAAATGGTTTCGTAATGCTGCTTTTTTACTTTTTATTCCAAAGATCATGAAAGTAATAGGTCATCTTTTCTGTTGTGGAGTGATGAGTACAGACTATTTTATAACGTTGAGCTAACAAAGGGATTGAGAAGAATTGAATATCATGCTTTAAGATTTGATACTTGTGATGCAAACTCAAGTCTGAGAATATTTAAGACTGAAGCTTTTTTGGCAGTTTTCCCTCAGTTATTTAGGTGAATGCCCTGGAAACTTCCACACAAAATCCCTTGAACTCATTTGGCCAAATTATCATCTATCATCCTTGATAGATAAAATATACAGTCCATATAATAATATGCAAATTTCACCTTATTTCTAGTAAATTAAAATTATTTTAATTAGGCATGTTAGAATATTGCCAAGCATAGTAGCATAGTAATATGTGGATAAAATCATTAATGACTATTCGAAGATGAACAATACATACAAAAGATACAATAATCTTTATAACTTTAACAGCAATTTTCATAATTTGAAAAAAGAAATTAAAGAGTATATAAGATTAAAAGGAAAAGGCGGATTAATTTCAGCAGATATTAATTTTTAAACCTGTGCCAAAAACATAAAATATGCCCAAATTTCATACAAAAAAACCATTAAATATAACCATCACAGTCACGAGCAATTAACCGTAGAGAAAAAAGTAATTCAATTAGATAAGGCAAAGCATTACACAAGTTTGGCAAATATAGATCTAAAACTATATGAAAAATACTTAGAGATATTAAACAGTTAGGAAACATGGAATAACTTAATCAGAACAGCTTTAGAACATATGCAATATCAGGTAAACAAAAAAAGTCAGTAATCAAAAAAGAAAGCTTGGAAATGTAAATCAAAAAAGCTAAGAAATCTAAAAATCCAGAACCTAAACAGAATTATGTGGAAAATCTATCAAAAGAAACTTTCAAGAAAGAAGAAGTGAACCTTGGTTTCATTCATGATATAATCCAATAGTTAGAATTATTAATTAAAATAAAATTAAAAAGATGATTAGGATTTTTAAATAAAGGTCTTACTTGTGCCCAATACTCCAACAAAATAGACAATTATTTGGTAGACTTAGAAGTGGCTATTGAAGGACTAAACAACAAAGAAAAAGAATTACAATCAATCAAGAAAAGGTCTTCAAAGAAATAATAAAAAGAAAACTTCAGTACATGACATATAGAAACACAATACAATCGTTAAACGAAAAGCAGACAAAGGGAACAGAATAGTAATATTAGATAAACAAGATTATTATAATAGAATGCAAGATTTGCTAAATAAAAAGGAATATATTCAGATCTATTCAAATCCATGCACTGAAGGAATGTATTAATTCAATCAGTAAAGATCTAAAAAATTGCACTATTATCCCAAAAGGAACATCAACTCAGCTTTCCCACACATATTTCAAATATGGTACAGATGTTCAACTATATATTTGCCATAGTTAACCAAAACTCATTAATGATGCCATAAAACTTCTGAATTAACAAGATAAAGCATTTCATTCACATATGAAACTGAAACAGATAACATGTTACCTTTCCTGGACATAAAAATAATGTAACATCAAGAAAAACTGGAATTTGGAATGTACAGAAAGAATACACATGCAGACAATGACATCAAAGCTGATGGTTTTAACCCCACAATGCACAAACATGCAGTAATCGATAGCTTAACACATCAACTAGTTAACCTACAAGTTAGTAAAGAAGAATACTTTAAAAGAATACAAATAAGTAGAAAGAACAGCGGTTAAAATGGTTATAACAAAGAACTAGTACCAAATAATTACAGAAATTCAAGAGGCAAATAATTATTAAAGAAACCACAACACTTGTAGCAAAAAAAAGATAAGCTAATTTTTAAAAATTCAATATCACCCATGGGCTACAAAAAATTTCAGAATATTCTTAAAGATTTTAATATCAGGTTAGCACCTATAGACAGATTTAATGTTAAAAATCTCCTGATTGATGATGTTAATGACAGTATTTCACAAGAGAAAAAAAGCAGGTATTTACAAAATAAATTGTGCAGAATGTATAAAATCTACATTGGAAAAACAAAGAGAAACATAGGCACACAGTTAAAAGAACATTTCAGAAACATAAAATACAAGCAGTTGGAAAAATCAGCAAGGGCATCTTATTTCTGGATTAAAAAACCACGATATTGAATAAAACAAAATTATTATTAAATCAGTTCAAGGACCTACAGAATTAGCAACATGGGGGAAAATCTACATTTGCAAGTACAAAGACAGTTTAATGAACTTCGATACTTCCAGTTATGAAAACATAAACTTCAAGTTCATCACACCTCAACCAGAGCCGGTTACACATCCTCACAATATAACGGTTTAACCTCCAGTCGACCAGGAGGGGCTGATGATGCGAATGAAGGGTTCATGAAACCAGTCCTACATATTTAAACAAGTAAGTGGAGCAAAAGAGTGTTAGTTCAACTCAATCACAAAATGATCTTAATAGTAATACATATCTAATTCATATGCATTTATGTCCAAATATCAATTAATTCATTTTGTGCATTAGAAAAACTAAATAAATAAATATTGTACTTACGAAGAAATAGAGAAAACCTAATGAATTTTGAGTTTCCTCCAATGGATGAACTCAGCAACTTCCTTCTTCAACTAGCAGAGGCCACCACAGGAATATCCGGTTGTCCAGCCATCGTTTCGAATAATGGCAATTCAGTGAGCAACTGGAGATGGGAGAGATTCTCCCGAAACCCATCTTACTTTTGTGTAAGTGAGTGGAGTTTAGTGTAAAAATGAATACCTAAGTTTAGGTTATAACTAAATAAATATTCATTCCCATCTAGTCACATCCCATAGGCACTCTAGGTGTTGAAATAGCACGCTTTGGTTTTTATGAAGTCTCTGATATTTAATTTAGTTTGAATTTTAGAGAGAAACATAAATTAGTTAATATAAAACTTTAAATTTTTGATATTGTAAGAAATTTGTGATAGATATCAGAACATTATGCTTCTAAATGCTGTAACTAAAATGTTAATGATAGTAATAATTGAAATTTATTGAAAATGCTAAGAAAAATACAAACTACAAGGGATCTTGACCTATCTGGCCCAGGCCATTATAGGTGTACTTCCTCACGATTTCAGAAAATTTAACACAATAATTATTTTATTATATAAAGTACACAATTTCTACCTTGATTGCATCAGACCCCAGTCCCCACATCCCTGGTTTATCAGCAGCAATTTCCTGGAATCCAAGAGATTGACCCAAGGACTAAAATAAATATTTCACTTACTCTATCTGTAACAATTATTTTATCAGCTAACTACAATCCTTACAAACTACTAATTCCTTTATTTCTCAAATACCAACTATAATGCTACATTTATTCAACCTTCTAGAGCAATTTCCAATATCCCAAGATCAATTATTCAATAAATTTAATATAATTTCACCCTCAACTATTCCCAGACCAATAACATTTTTCCCATACATAACCATACAGGTATTCTTTATCATCTAAAATTTAATTAAATTACATATCTTTCAACTGATCATTTCCATTTCATTTTTAACATTCCATAAAAACTCTCCTGGAGTATCTGCTCAGGATCTTCAAAGATCTTTCTCAATACAATTCCTTTATTCCTCATTAACCATTTCTTACTAATTAAACTTTCCCTCCAAACGTTTGTGGCTTTACATTGGAAGATAATATGAATTTCATCTTCCTTCTCCACACAGATGAGACACATTTCTGGAATAACATCTTTCATTCCCCTTAATTTCCGAACACCTAATTGAAACCAGGCTATGCCTTCTCTTTCATTTTTCTTGCAAATTAAACTATAACTCATAATATGCTATTTAACTTCTCTCCCTAATTTGGGCAAATAAAATTTGTCTATCCGTATTTGCCATTCTTGATCTCACTTCCCTCTAACAACCTCTTCTAAAATATCCAATTTTGGCCCAAAAATCTTCTAACCCATATCTAAATAACTGTTCTCTAATTTTGTATTAGTCATTATATCCTAAATGAATATTTCAATCCTTTCCCATCATTAACCCTCTGAAACATACCTTTCCTAACTCTATCAATGCTGATATCACTAGAGGTATCTGCCAGACTGTTATGCCATGGTATGCTAGAGCTGGGAGTTCCAGTTGTTTTGTCCACTTGACTGGAACTGCTAGCTTCATCAGACCAATGCATAACAGCCTGTTAGATGGGATGTCTGTGACTCTGGCCATGAAAGCCTACGTTCTATCAACTCTCCTGCATTTGCACTATTATTGGGAACTCCCAAAATTAATTAATTACAGAAAATTCTTAGTATTAAATCCATATTGCACCATCCCTCCTCTATACCCCAAATTTTTCCTCTATAAATCCATCGTGATTCCTCCAAGGCAGAAAAAAGCCTTTTAAAGCATTTGATATTCATTACTGGCATCCTATAAAACATTTTCTTATCCCTGTAATGGCCATTTTCTCTTTTGCCATGGCAGTTCTTTCTGTTTTTCCCAACCTTCATTAATTCTCAACTTTATGTCCAGATATGACAGAATTCACTAACCACCTGAATTTCTTTATCTGCCTTGAACCATTTCTCATCCTTATACAGCTTATTTCCCTTCTTAAAAACAATGATTTTAGTTTTATTTTGATTCATCTTCAGTCCCCACTCTTCACAACACTATCAATCTAACCTATAGCTAACTTTAAGCCAATTACTGATATTGAACATATCACCACATCATCTGCATTATTAATTGCAGGCATGTGGATACAAACGTGCTTCAATCTATCCAAAATATCAATAAACAAATTAAGCAATGCGGGGCTTAATAATAATAACAACAATAATAAAATAATAATAATAATGCAACTGATATAAAATATGATTTACTTAAAATTAAAATGTAAATTGGAACTTCCACAGTGAAGCTAATCATATTAATTGATATCATAGTATGATTCAGTTCAACTACACACTCTTAATGCTTCACTTACTTTTCATAAATGTATGGAACTGGTTTCGAGAACATTTAGTTCCCATCTTCAGCCAGGCTAAAGTTCAACTGTCGGATCATTCGTTGAGCTGTGGAAATGTGTATTCTGCTCTGGTGGTGGTGTGATAAACACTTGTAATTTATGTTTTCATCTCCGGCAATGTTGAAGTTCATTAGTCTGTCTTTGTATTTATAGATGTAGATTTTCTCCCAGGTTGCTAAAAGAATACATCAAACTCACAGAAATTTGCAAAAATAAAGCCTTTTTTACTTTCAAAGGAAAATTTTATAAACATCAAGCAGGACTTAACAATGGGCAGCCCCTTATCTCCATTTCTAGTTAACCTCTTCATGAGTAGATTTGAAACACACATCAACACAGCTTTTCCATACATATTTAAGATATGATACAAATTTGTAGACGATATAAATGCCATAGTTAACAAAAAACTCATTGATGATGCCTTAAAACTTTTGAATATACAAGATATAAACATATCATTTACATATGAAATAGAAACAGATAACATGTTGCCATTCCTAGTTCCTAGATATTAAAATAATGAAATATCAAGAAAATCTTGAATTTGAAATATACAGAAAGAATACACACGCAGATAATCACATCAAAGCTGACAGTTTTAACCCCACAGCTCATAAAATTGCAGTTGAACACACCGGTTAGTTAACCTACAAATTAGCAAAGAAGAATATTTTAATGAATAAAAAGCAAATAGAAGAAACAGTCGTTAAAAATGGTTTTAAAAAAGAACTAGTACTCAAAAAGGTGCAAAAATTCAAGAGACAAAAACATATCAAAGAAACCACAACACTTTCAGTAAGAAAAGATATGCTAATTTTTAAAAAGTTCACATATCATCCATTCAGAATATTCTTCAAGATTTTAATATCAGTTTGGCACCGATTAATAGATTTTATGTTAAAAACTTACTGATAGATAATGTTAATGACAGTATTCCACAAGAGGAAAAATCAGGTATTTACAAAATAAATTGTGCAGAATGTGATAAAATCTACATTAGAAAAACAAAGAGAAGCATAGGCACATGGTTAAAGGAACATTTCAGGAACATAAAGTACAAGCAAATAGAGAAATCAGCAGTAGCATATCATTTTTGGACCCAAAATCACGACATAATAAATAAAGCAAAATTATTAAAAAACATTGGTACAGGAACCTACGGAACTAGCAACCTGGGAGAAAATCTACATCTATAAATACAAAGACAGACTAATGAACTATGATATTGCCAGAGATGAAAACATAAACTATAAGTTTATCACACCTCTACCAGAGCAGAATATATATTCCTATAGCTCAACGAATGATCCGACAGTTGAACTTTAGCCTGGCTGAAGATGGGAACTAAATGTTCTCAAAACCGGTTCCATACATTTATGAAAAGTAATTGAAAATTTAAGAGTGTGTAGTTCAACTGAATCATACAATGATATCAATTAATATGATTTACTTGTTTTTTATTATAGTAACCAAATATTTTTATGCCTATATATATATATAAACCTAGAAAAAAATTACATTCAGGTGCTGGAGAGCAGAAAAATCTGAACTTGTGCACAAAATGCCATTGCATGACCAACAAAATGTGTGGTGTGCAATGAAAGTTTACAGAATTTAGGGCCTGTATTGTATTAAAATACTGTAATAGGCAGTGATAACACAATGATACCATTATTGCACATTGAATGTAAAAGCATTTTTTTAACAAGACTCAGCTACAGCACATATAGCTGAACTCTGGTTAGCTATAATTGATAAAATTGATCAAAGATTATGGCCAACACAATCCATAAATCTTAACATATGCAATTTCTATTTATGCAGTAAGTTGAAAAATAAGTATATTGGAATGACACACATATTGTAAACTTAAAAGAAGTTAGGAACAGTGAAGTTGTTACATATACCAATGAGTCAGAATTAGGTGACACTAAAACTTTACTAACTGGTTAAATCTTCAGTACATGTTTCAAGAGTGTTCGCTCTCATCCTCAGCTGGGGACTGACTAATGCTGGCAGTTGCCACTACATCACCTGCTTGAGTTAGTTGGTCCCCAGCTGAAGATGAGAGTGAATACTCTTGAAACGTGTTCTGAAGAACTAGTTAGTGAAGTTTTATTGTCACCTAATACTGACTCATTTGTATATGACTCATATATGTTGGAAGAACTGAAAGACAATATACAAAAAGAAATTACATCAATTTCACAGGAAGAACTAATGCGGGTGAATGCAATCTTTCTTAAAAGGTGTGAGAGATGTGTGGTGGTAAAAGGAAATCATTTCCAACATCATGCATATCATGAGATTTTACGATTAGTTTCTATTGATTCTTGCACCTCCAGTTATTTTGTTGCCACTCTCAAAATGTTGCATCAGCCCCCATGCACATGTACACATGCATACATGTATATCCACTCATGCACATAACAAAACAAAAATCTGCAATAGTTAACTGTGTTGACATTATGGTGCTAAGGTAACACTAGAGAAACTGAAAGAAATTTGTTTGTGGCATCTAAACTTGCAACAATATGGGTCTTAGATAACTCCTAGCTTTTCATGGTTGTTGGAGCTGCATTCCCTGTATTTTCTCTTGATTACGTGTTATTTAGTGTGCTTAAAGCTACCTGGCATTCATCTTTTCAAAGTAAGGAAAAACTCTGGAATAAACATATTCAGGCAACTGGCCTTATGGAATTCAAAGTTGGGGCCTCCCGATTTGCAGGTAGATATGTTTATCACAAGACTATAGTGGTGGTCAAATGAAATCAATCTAAGGGATGCAGAGTCTCCAGAGGAAGAGGAACATATCTGTTGCATGCTTGTGTCCAATAGCACCAAATATTCCTGTCTCTAGCTTAAGAGGCAATGTCAACCTCAACAATAAGGATATCAGGCTTTGCAATTGTAATATTTTGAAATTGTTTATTTAATTTTATTCAAAATTAAAATCATAAAATCTTGATGTAATAAATGAGAAATTTGAATGTTGGATTCAATAAAAAGGTAATACTGAATAATTGAAATAAAATTAGCTATAAATAGGACTTATCTGCATTTAAATCATGTTCTCTTGAATGAACTCAATAAATAAATATATATAAAACTTTGTAAGTTAAAGAGGTTGGCTGTTTAAATTCCCTGCTGGATATATGAAGTTAAAGATAAAAAGAAAACAAAACAAAAAAGAGGTGAAAAGAACTACCAGCCAAAATGACTGGTGGCAGTCCTATTGCACCCTATCTAAAGAAAGCTGAAATGGGGTATACTAAATGTTGACCATAGTACAAACTTATGTTTCTCCTCCTCTGTAAATAGTGCATGAAACATCTTAATAAAGTTGTTACTCTATAAAATACAAATAAAGATTTTAAATGCAAGTTTTTTGTTATTTTAATGATGCAAGTAGATAATTTAATGTTCATAAGCATGGCAATTATGGTATGAAAGATGTTTGTTTTAATGAACCCCATATGTAAGAATATCACCCTTAACATCATGAGCCTTTTCAACCCCAGCCAGGTGTTAATGATACATGTTTTGACATCAAATAAAAATCACCTTTGATACACTGCTGGTCATTAAAATTGAAACACTCATAAGAAATGCATTAAACTGACACATTTTCTCAGAAGCAAATATTATGGCAGAAATACCAGTGTGTGTCTGAATTTAATCAAGAGAGAATTATGGTATATGGAGAGTGAGGCATATCATTTCAAAAAATACTCATACTAGACGAAATGAGATCAGTAGATTAAGATAGAGTAAACACAGATGTTAAGGATAACACCCCATCAAACAAACAATTGACAAGACAGATCGTTTTTGCAGTGCTATTATGAACATGCACAGTGTGTTTCATTTTAATTGTCAACAATGTACATTCCTCCTTGTCCGTCTATGCAACAGGACACCTATCAAAGATGATCTTTGCTTTAAGGATCAAGACTTCCCCCACCTCCCCACCTGTGTGGAAGGTTTATTTATTTATTTATTTATTAATTTGAAGGTGTATAACCCCCATTTCTACTATAGTGACATGATCTGGTTCCTTGTCACCAAAGCTCTTATTCAAGTGAAACCCCGACTATATTCCATGTTTTGTTTTTACTGGAATGTTTGTATGGTGTTTAAATAATTTTACAAATCTTATTTCAGCTGTTTCGTAAAATACCAAAGAAAAAGAAAAACACAAGTGATAAACCTACTGCAAAGAGTACCATCAAGAAGTTTTCTGCAAAGTCAAATTTGAAACTCCAGCATGTGAAGCCATTAACAAAGAAGGTAAAAATTATATTAATTTAATATTTAATATATTAATTTTAATTATATTAATTGGATATCTAACCTAAGTTCGTATTTACAGTGTATTAAATGGTAATTGTTTTTATTTTCATTTTCAGGCTTTAAATGAAGGAATGCTAATTTTGGGTTGTATTTATGATATCCATGAGTATGATTTGACTGTAGCATTACCTGGGCGACTTTCAGGAAAGGTGGCAGTAACCAACATCTCAGAATCCTACACAAACTCTCTGAAGAATTTAATGGGAAAAAATTCAGCAGAGGTTGTTTATTTTCGTCTTGTAACTAAAACTTTTTCATCAACTACTTTTGTTTTTTTTTTATATAAAAAAAATTATTCTGAGTAACATCTAATTTTGCATATATTCAGCTCTCTTAAGAAAATTGATATCTTATGCTGATAATATATTTTATGTTTGCACTATGGCTTGAAATGTTATAGCTATTTAAGTTTATCTTTTTTGTGTAGAGAATGCAGTCTAGAGGAACTGAAAACACTGGTGAAATGAGATAATGGGAATA
The DNA here is from genome assembly GCA_030762175.1 of Metallyticus violacea. NCBI lineage: Eukaryota > Metazoa > Arthropoda > Insecta > Mantodea > Metallyticidae > Metallyticus > Metallyticus violacea. Next base: position 966,873 of record CM060841.1, on the reverse strand, counting down.
TATCATTAGACCTTGTTTTTGGGAAAAATAATAACAGAGAGCTATAAAAACAAGCCATTATCAGCTGGCAACAGGCTAACATTGACTTGATATGTGGAGACCTCTTGTGGTTCCAATATTGTACAACTTGTCCAGTTGTGGAATATCAAAAGTTCATAACCCAATGTTTATTTTTTAGGATGAAGATCTCCCATATTGCTAACTCCATTGAAGATGCACTTCTTTCATGGTGGATGTAGGGACTTAAAAATTAAATACTTTTATTAGTTTTGTGGATAGTAAAAATGCATGACAATGGTGAAAACTGAAAGTTGATTAAATTGCTTGTATTTTTATTTTTATGTGCTTTCTGCACTAAACATATGGTGGCAACAATTTAAAAAGGTCAAATAAGAACTATTTAAGATCATGACTGGAAATAAACCATATATCTTCAATTTACTGTGCCCAGTGCTGTGTTTTTTCTGTGGCTCTCAATTTAAATCATTACCAATGCATGTTATAGCTTGAAAACGAAATCCCAATACACCGCCAAGAATGTACTTTATCTCGGGTATCACCAGTATCCACTGCCTGTGGTGCCTCAGTAGTAAAAAAGGGCGTTAAACACCATTAAAAAATCCAATACAATTAAAAATTTTTAAAAATTGTAAATCTTTAAAAAAGTTTTCGTATGGAACTAACACAGTAAAGCTCATGTGAATTGAATCTGTCATCTTAACACTCTTCATGCTTCACTAACCTTAAAAATATACGGAACCGGTTTCAAAGATATGTTGTCTCCATCTTCGGCCGTGGATGACTGGTGTGAAAGGTTGTTGTTGCATAGTATCAGAAGCAATGTTCCACTCTGGTGAAACTTTTATGAACTTAAAATTTATATTTTCTTCTTTCGGAATGTCAAAATTCATCAAATGATCCTTATGTTTGTAGATGTAAATCTTTTTGCAAATATCCAATTCTACTGGTCCCTGTACAGCTCTCAATAATTCAACTTTTTTCTTTATAGCATGATTATTGGTCCAAAGAACATATGAGGAATTTAAAATACAAACAAATAGAAAAATCAGTGGTGGCATATCACTTTTGGACCGAAAATCGTGATATAAAGAAAAAAGTTGAATTATTGACAGCTGTAGAGGGACCAGTAGATTGGGAAAAGATTTACATCTACAAACATAAGGATCATTTGATGAATTTTGACATTCCGAAAGAAGAAAATATAAATTTTAAGTTCATAAAAGTTTCACCAGAGGGAACATTGCTTCTGATACTATGCAACAACCACCTTTCACACCAGTTGTCCACGGCCGAAGATGAAGATAACATATCTTTGAAACCGGTTCCGTATATTTTTAAGGTTAGTGAAGCATGAAGAGTGTTAAGAAGACAGATTCAATCCCAATACAAATCAACGTTTTTAGTGCAGTGAACTATTTGTATAAGTGTAGGTCAAAGCACTCCAGTTATCTATAAGCATCATATCCTTTCAAGAGGATATGCATGTAACTTTGTTTACTTTTGTATTTCAGAAAATTCCTCAATTAGTGGACATGTTTAAAATTGGCCAGTTTGTAGTTGCCAAAGTATTGGAAATCAATGAAGACAAGGTTTCGCTGAGCCTTGCACCACATGTGGTACAGTCAGATTTGATCTCCTCAGTGATCACAGAAGGAACAGTTATTGTTGCAGCTGTATATAGCATTGAAGAACATGGTTATATTATGGACATAGGCCTTAAGAATGTGAGGGCTTTCCTGAAAAAATCTTCAGCTCAAAAATATGAAGATACCTGGAATAATGGCAAACCTCTTGGTATGTAACTGTGAAATGTTTTTAGTTATATAGTTGGATTCACAATTTATTTTATTTTTTGTAATTAAAAGCTGCACTTCCTTATGTGATGCATTACAGGCATAACATTTCATTAAGATAACAATGGCTGAATGTTGCCCTTCTTTTGACCATGTTACAAAATAATCCAGCAGACTAAAGAAATTACTCATTTTCTTCCTTACACTTATCCTGGATACTCATCTAGAAAGACCTATTGTCTAACTCTCCTTTGCTCTGAGATTCATAAGTAACAGCTGTGTTTTGGTCCTGCATTAATGAGCCTTGATGAAATCTGTCATGCATTTTCTTGCACCAGTCCACATATGCTTGATTTTGCTCTTCTGTGTGTTGGGAAGGGAACAACTTATAACAGAGCTTCCATTGAAAGAATGATGATTACATTTTTTGCAACAAAGGAGTCAGCCATGTTTAAACATCTTAATCCAATTAAAATGAAGCATGAAATTGATCATCTTCAAAGGTAGCTCTGTTGTCAAGATAAATCTAAATGAAAACTGTAGTAAGTCATTAGAAATGCACTGACATTGATTCCATGTTTCTACCCTGAAACATTATGGGTTTCTGTCATATGATGTTGCCAAATCTGAAAAACTTTCAATAGTCTTCTCATAAATTCAGAAGTTGCAAACTGGATCTAAAGAGTCCCTTTAAAAAATGACAGCCTTGTGCTAAAGTGTGAATCTTATCTGTGTTTAAGAAGAAATTTCCACAGTGGAGAACATATGAATTTCATGTTTTACCTGTAAATTGATCACTTATCTACTTCTCCACTTACCAGTGTTTATTGGTAGAACATGTTGCATAGATAAGGGTTCTAGAATCATATTCTGGTAATAAATGTTAGTAAGTGGAGTAATACAAGTGTGTAATCAACTTACTGGTGAAAATGGTTTAACTTCTTTTTATGGTTAAAATATTAGAACATTAGAGCAAAACATGTTCTTGCTCACTCAAATTTAGCAGCTTCAAAAGTTCTAAGTAATAAGAATGCAGAATATTAATGGCAGTCTTGGAAAAGGTGAGTGTAAAAAGAGCACAGAGTGGAATCATTTGATAATGCATTCAGTCACACAACATACAAATTGGAGTGTGTAGTTCTACTAAATCATACCATAATATCAATTATCAAATTAGAGTTTGTTAAGGCTTTCAGGTATTGAATAAACAATTATACGAGGAGTAGTTGGAAAATATCCTTCTGTATTTTTTTCCTGAGAAATTTTGTGACATAAGACCTTTGTTTCACAGTCAGTGCTGGCCAGTGCTTTGTTGAAGAAAGGAAATCAGAATAGTGAGTTCCCAGCAAGCATGGAAAGCAGACATGTATTGTAATTGTGGACAAAGGAGTAAGTGTAGGCTGTTTTTTGAAATGAATGGGCATGTGGGACCTTTGGTAATGAAATTCATGGCCTCTAGTGGCAGTATATGATCCTGACTTATTGTCAAAGCAGATGGTGCTGTAATGGTGCCAGAAGTTCTGAGATAAGCCTGAAATTTTTTGATGTTGCAGACCCTCGCAGGCAGTAACAGCTATTGGAGATGAGAACATTACCAGAGTTGATAAACTGTTTTGTACTTCAGGATGTTACAGATTTTCGGCTGATGCATGGTTGATACCAGCTCCAGTGGTGACATCGTCCACAGTCACATGGTTTCCTTGAATTAGCTCATTAACTTATCTGGTAACTTTCTCATCTCTGGTAGCTGTTGCTAACTGCACAGGTCTCACATCATCCAAAACACATTCATGTCCATTTGGAGTAGATAGATAGACGTTGTGGGTTATGGAACTTAAACAATCTCCAGCACATCAGCCCATAAGGCTTATTGTACTACCGCATTGGGAAAAGTGCCTTCATTCAAAAAGGTGTACTTACGAAGCTGTTGACAATGGAGTGATATATATATATATAAACAATGTATACAGTTTTTTGCACACTAACTCCATTCACTTACATAAAATTTGGAACATATGTTTCGGGAGCGATCCCTCCCATCACATTTAACAACAGTTTGTCAACAGGCTGAAGATGGGAGGGATCGCTCCCGAAACATATGTTCCAAATTTTATGTAAGTGAATGGAGTTAGTGTGAAAAAAACTGTATACATTGTTTATATATATATATATATATACCACTCCATTGTCAACAGCTTCGTAAGTACACTTATTTGAGTTACATAGACATACAAGTCTTTAGAAGCAATTCAACCGCGTGGTAAACACAAAATGGCAGAAACACAAACAAACTCAACACATACAATTTAAACTTCAGTTACAGCAAACGTGATATAAAAACCTTTTTGAAACTTCATACTAAAAAAAGACACATCATAGCTAATATAAAATTCCTGAATTTGTGCCTAAAAAATAAAATCACACCAAAATTCATGAGGAAAACCGTTAAAATAGACAATAGCCCACACCAAAAAGCAGCTGAAAAAAGAGTAATTGAAGTAGAGAGAAGCGTACAATATAAAAAACTAAGTGAAACCGACTTAAAATGTTATGAGTTACATTTAAAACTTTCCAGGACTTTGGGATTCCACATTTGGGATAACGTACAACAACATCTGCATAAAAATTTAACCAACGAAATGAAAACAAAGAATCAGAAATTGAAAAAGACGTTTTACAATTTACGAAAACTTCAAACCAAAAATGTACCCAGAAAAGTTACACAAACCACAGAGAATGTAATTAATATTTCAAGCACCACATTTTCAAACAACGAACTAAAATTCCTAAACCAAGGCCTAAAAACATGTGTAGGTTTCTCCAAAAAAATACAAGATTACATTGCGGATATTAATATAGCCACCAATGAACTGAAAGAAAATGAAAAATTGTTTATCAAATTGAAATGTACAAAAACCTTAGAGAAAATAAAAAACCAAAATAAATTCAACAATTACATAAACATAATAAAACAACTAAAAGAAAAACCGGTAGTATTCACAAAAACAGATAAAGGCAATAAAATCGCCATTTTGAACCAAGAAGACTACATAAACAGGATAGAAACCATGTTAAAGGTCAAGATTATAAATCAATTACAGAGAATCCACTAAAAACCTGCACTAAAAACTTGAATAAAACATTAGATGAAATAAAAATACTGTCCACTACCGAAAAACGAAAACTCACACATAGCAACCCAGTTTTACCTAGAATGTATGCACTTCCTAAATTACACAAAAAAGACAACAGCATGAGACCTATAATCAATAATATCAATTCACCAACATACTTGATAGCAAAAAAATTAACCGACATTTTCAAATCCTTGAAAAAATACCAAAGTTTGAGTGTCAAAAATTCACAAGATTTGGTAGAAAAATTACAAACTTACAGCAGAAAATATAATGGTATCGTTTGATGTAGAAGCCTTATTCCCAAGCATACCAAAAGATACACTTAGGCTAATGTTAAAGAAATGGTTAAAATCCTTAGATCTACAGACACAAGAAATTGAAGACTTGATAAAACTTACGAACATTTGCATTGAACAAAATTACTTCATTTTCAATAAAAAATATTACCAACAAGTCTCGGGACTAGCTATGGGAAACCCATTATCTCCATTTCTAGCAGATTTTTCTATGAGTTCTTTTGAAATGCATATCACCAAAGCCTTCCCTCTAATCTTCAAAACATGGTATAGGTATGTGGATGACATATTTGCAATAATTCCGAAAAAACATACAATGGATGCACTAAAACTTCTGAATTTGCAGCACAAATCTATAAATTTCACCATAGAGGAAGAAAGAAGTGGATATCTCCCCTTCCTAGATGTAAAAATCATAAGAAATGAAAACTATCTTACATTTGGAATTCATAGAAAGGATACTCACACAGAAAATTACATAAAAAATGACAGTTTTAACCCCATTCCACATAAATATGCAATGTTTTATAATTTAGCACACAGATTAGTTAACATTCCACTCACAGAAACAGAGTACAAATTGGAATACCAACAAATCATAAAGATAGCAGAAACTAATGGATACAACAAAGACACAGTAATAAAAATCATCAATAAAACCAAAAAACAAAAGGCAATAAGGATGTTTCCACTCTTAAAAGTGCAAAAGAAAGGTACAAATTCAAAAGTTTCACATACCACCCAATTTATCACAATAAGTTCAAAAAGATATTCAAAGAACAAGGAATTATGTTAGCCCCAAAGAACAATTTTAATATAAAGAACTTATTAGGTTGCAGAGTAAAGGACTACATGCCAACAGAACAAAAGTCAGGTATTTACGAAATAGAATGTGCAGAGTGCCACAAAAAATACATGGGAAAAACGAAGAGGAATTTGGGAATCCGGAAAAATGAACACTTCAGAAATATTCGCTTAAAACAAATTGATAAATCAGCAATAGCAGCACACTTTTGGAATAAAAATCATGAAATTAAACCAGAGATAAAACTACTTAAACAACTTCATAATGCAATAGAACTTTCCACTTGGGAAAACATTTTCATTACAAAAAATAAGAATAATTTGATGAATTTCGATATCCCTCCATTGGATGAACTCGACAAATTCCTAATAGAACCAACAGATGCTGCCACAAGAACATCAAGAGACCCAACTGCCACATTTAACAATAGTTTGTCAACAGGCTGAACATGGGAGGAATCGCTCCCGAAACATATGTTCCAAATTTTATGTAAGTGCCTTCATTGTTTCCCAAAATCTGTTCCTTGTACAAGTTGCAGTATATTTTAGTTCAATGTTAGTGTCCTTTCCCACATCTTCCATGGTTATAGAGAAAAGGTATCTTTTCAGGATTTGACACTGAAACAGGAAGTGTGAGGCGGATTCCTTGTCCTGTTTACACATTCTGCAAGTGAGTTCATCTTTATAGAGACCCACTTTTCTTAAATGATTCCTGAAGTGACCATGTTCAGTAATTAACACAATTACTTTCCTTATTCCTCCTCTGTCCAGTTTGAGAAAAGATGCGGAAAGAGTATAAATTTTCTTGATTGCATTTGTCCAGGATAGGTTTGCTACCTTAATTGATATTTATCCCTAATCCATGTTTTGAGTGCAGTCTTAGCAGTTTGTTCCAACTGATCTGCCTTCTTTTATTCCCATAAATGTCCTTAGGCCCTGGCACTCACCACAGTTCAAGTCTGTTGTGGAATGCCAGAGCAGACAGGGCATTTTGACACTCCCATACCAGTTTAGATTTCACCTGGTCAGAGGAAAGTTCTTTTAAGGCACTTTGGCTATCTGAGAGGATAAGAATTATTTTTGGTGATAACCCTTCTCAAGTTCTCTATAAGCAAAGTTCAGGATAGCAAATACTTCTGTATGAAAAACTGTGCAATATTTACCAAGACTTGAACTGAAGTTAGTCCTTGGAGATGGGCCATATATACCTGCGTCAGATTGTATCCCTTTATGAGATCCATCAGTATACCATATAGGTTGGTTACTTTCTTTAATGTATGTAGTTCCTACCATCCAGTTTTCTTGAGATCCAAGAGTAACCCTAAATTGACAAAAATTACAGTTTTGCATATTTATTAGGTCTGACATCCTCAGTTCTGGAATATCCAGGAAATTTAGAATGGAGGTATGTCCATTTGCAGCAAATCTACTTCTCCAGTTCTCTATGTGTACCAAGCCTAGCCTCTGCTTGTAAATAGATGTATGAGAGGGAGGCCCAGCAGAGTCTCCAATGCAATGGTTGAAGTACTTCTGAAGGCCCCTATAACACATAGACACGCTAATCTCTGTAGCCTGATGAGCTTACCAGCTATAGTGGTTTTTAAAGTTGTGAGCCAGCAGACAATGATGCCATAAGATATCTAACACCTGACTATTGAGACATATAGCCAATGGCTAATGTATGATTTAAGGCCCCAGGTGAATCCAATAGTGCATCTGGTAGTTAGGAGAGACCAACTGGCATGGAGAATATTATTAATGATGCTATTCCAGGTACATTTCAAGACCTAGATATTTAAGAGCCTCAGAATATTCCAGGATTGAACTATGTAGTTTTAAGATTTCTCTTTAGATTCCTCCTGTTAATAAATCGAATGATAACTCTTTTGCTAGGATTAATGGATAGGCCCTCCTACATCCACCAGCTGTGAATTTTCCTCAGCCCATTGTTGTTCATGTCTAAGGCTGTGCTGGTAAATTTCCCAAAATTTATCAGTGCTGTGTCATCTATATAGCCTTATATATAATACTCTTCTCAGGTCATGTCTTGAAGGAAGATGTCCACCATGAGACTCCAGAGAAGAGGAGAGAATACTTCCCCTCTGGGCAGCCCCTCATGGCATTGATTCCTTTTGTTTCCCCAAGAAGGGTAACAGTAATATTTCTGCTCCTAACCTTGGAATTTATCCACCTACAAAGGGTGGATTAACTCCGTAATTCTGAGCAGCCAAAACCATAGGCTCATAAGAGGTGTTGTCAAAAGCACTCTCTATGTCTAGGAAGCCCAAAGGACTTTCTTTCCTAACCAAGAATTTTCCAATCTGCTATCAAGCCAGTGTAACATTGTTATGCAAGACTTGGATGAGTAGTTGATATGCTGATTTCGAAGGAGGGTAGTGTTGGACGACATCCTCTTTTGAATATATCTTTCAATCAGTCTTTAGGAGAAATGATACAAAACTAATTGGTCAATATGCCTTAACTTATGACTGCACTTAGGAATAAACACTACTCTGGTAGCTCTCCAGTCCTGAGGAATATAGCTGAAGGCTGTACTGGCCCGAAAGAGGTTACAGAGAAGGACATAAAATGAGTCAGGTTCTTTCTGTAACGGAGCAGAAAAGATATCATGTCCTGGTGACTAAATGGGTCAATTTTATTAACTGCCCATTTGACGCTTTGAATTGTGACAACTTCACGTGCAAATTCCCAGTCCTTTTGTGATGCTCATGGTCTAGAGCTTTTGCTGTGGTCTGTGGATTTGCAGGTGCTATCATCAAAAATGCACCCGGTAAAGTGTGCCTCAAAGAGAACTTTCAGTGTTTTTTCAGCAGAGCACATAAAGCCTTCTGTAGGTTTGCATATTGTTCCTATGGGTTTAATAAGACCAAAGGACAAAGCTCTGTGTAATCTGGCTGCCTCTAACAGGTTTGATATTACCTGGAAGAAGGCTTGCCAAGAAGACCTTTAGCCTTTTGTTTACCTTTATTATAGTTTGTCAGGACAATGTGATATGCCCCCCAGTCACAAGTTCTTTTTGCCTTGTTAAAGAGATGTTTCATCCTGCCTCTCTTGTGTTCAAGGTCTTTAGTCTGCTATGATACTTTCTTGGATTTCATCCATGAGTGCATGGGCAGTTATGATAATTATCAAATATAGCCTCTTGGATAAGATAGGCTGTTTTGTAAATTTTGCCAAAAAATCTAATCTTTTTGATCTACCTGAGATACTGCTTATAGGGCTCCCACCAGGTTCTCTTGGGATTCCTGTAAAGATTGACATTTTTTTACATTGATATTAAGTGATATGCAGTTATGGTCCAATAGTGATAGTTTGTCTAAGATACTCCATTCGGTAATCTGAGTAGAGATGTACTCTGTCCTAAAAGTACTATAAATAACTTTCTGCCATAATCAATTGGCAAAGTAGGCTTGTTACCAACATTAAGTATATGTAGATTATAGAGTACTAGAGAGCAGAAAATCTAAAAAAGGTATTCACCCCTCTTTTGTTGCTATCCTTACTACCCCAGATTTAATGATGAGAGTTGGATCACACTCAAAGATGGTCTGGTCCCCTCTCTGAGTGCAGTATATAAGATATAGTTCCCTGGTGGGTGGAATATGACTGTCAAAGGGGAGATAAGCCGACCTCAGCAGTAGGCCCTTCTTCCCTCTGCCTATGTTGCAGTCATTATTAACTGTAGTGCTATCACTGGAACAAAATTCTAAAAGAGGTAGGCTTTAAATTTCATTTCAAACAAGGATACAACTTCTGGTTCCATTTCCCTTGCTGTAATATATCTGAATCTACTTTACATTCTCTAGTCCTGTAATTTGGCCCCTGTTAATCCAGAGTTCTTGAATCAATCAGAGCTAGGTCTATCCCTTCTTCATTGAATATTCTGCAGAAGGCAGCAGAGGCCACCTTCTTGTGTTGGAGGTTGATCTGGAGGACCTTTAGGACCATCCTTCTCTAGATCACGGTGTAACTCTGACAGGGCCCTAAGGTTCTTTGACCAGATTGCCTCGGAAGAGTTAATCCCCTCCATATCTGTGGTTTACTCCAAAAAGCATTTCCTCATTGAGGGATGAAATTGCAATAGCTAAGGGCTCACAAATGTCCTCAGTAGTAAATTATTAATTAGTTAGTGGTTTCCATAAAGGCCACACGAGAAGCTAGGAAAAATGGTTCGCCCAAGCAGAGCCCTGCAAACCTGGGTAAGACTAAATATTCTGCAAGGTCATTTGGTATTCTGAAGGCTCCATTCAATGCACATATTCCATGTGCCATGCACCTCCTTTGCACAGGTCATGTTACACCTTGAGGTTGGATAAGTGATAATGATGAGGGAAATATGGATGGCTGAAATGATGAAGTGATGAATTTGAGTTGCTTCATAGTCTGATCTCTCCTTACAGCCTGCCCAGCATGGCTGATATACTGGCAGCAAGCTACTACTGGTATAGCCTGTTGCTTCGTAGATGCTCAGGAGCACCACTACCAGTGACAAGGTCCTGCAACTCCTAAGCGGGGGCTCGTTTGGGAACTTCTGGCACCATCGCAGCATCATTTGCTTCAACATTATTTCAGATCATATAGTTTCATTAGATAACTATGAATTTTGGCACCAGAAGTACCAAGTGCTCATTGACATCAAATAACAGCCTGCACTTCATCCTATGATTGTATTACACATTTGTTCTTCATGCTTTCCAGGCATTCATTTCATTTTTATTTCTTTAACATGTGCATGAAGATCGTATGTCAAAATATGAATGTATCTGTGTAATTACACAACTTTGGGCACCCTTGAGAAATGAGTTAACATTTTTCATGAAAGGCTGTAACCACATGAGCCAGTATTTTCAGAATTTTAGACAATGGAACAATGTGTACATTATAACAGATAAAATTTGAAAAGATGTAAAAGTTTTGGTTTGCCTAAAATTTTCCAATATTACCTACATAATTAATGATCACAGAACATAAAATAAAATTATTCATATCGATGAACTCTGGAATACAAACAGTTTAAAGATAATCAATCCTCTGTGTTGCAAAGTTATCTTTTTTGTTTGTTATTGTGCTAATAATTGCAAGATAACATATGGCTTATGTTGTAATTCTTTCTCTGTGTTATGCAATTGAACATTTTTAAGCTTTTTGCTGTATTTTATTAAAAGAAAATGACTAACATGATAGAACCATCCTGGAAAAGCATGTTACTAACATGTGTTTCATATGAAGTCCCATAATTATTTTATTTATTATTTATTTATTTTTCAAATAATATGTTATTAAATGGTATTAGGTGACACTAAATTGCAGTAACTGATTTATTCATCAGAACATGTTTCAAGAGCATTTGCTCTCATCATTAGCTGGGAACCAACTAACGCTGGCCTGCCAAACATGTTCTGATGAGTAAATTAGTTAGTGAAGTTTAGGTCACCTAATACCAAATTAGTTGATATTTAACAAACTTCACTGTTACTAACTTCTTTTAAGTTCAATTAAATCATCATTGTCAAACTAAGGTTTGTTTTAAAGAGTTTTTAGGGAGAACAAAACAGAGAAAACACAGCCTTGGAAGAAGAATAATGCATAATCCTTAAAAATAGCATCCATAACACATTATTGTAAGCCTTCATGTTTTTTATTCTTTCATTAAGTGAAATGCATTTTGTCATATTCAGAACTTATGGCATGGTCAGAGGGAGGGCACTTTGAAAATCTGTTCTATTATGTCTTATTTTTTATTTAAAAAGATCTGATAATGAATAATATGAATTATATTTCAAAATATTGTTATATGTTTTTTTCATATTTATGAATTGTTTTCATACAAATAGTCTTCTTAAAGCATAATACAAACATTTTCATAATATTAAAAATTTGTTCTCTATTTATACCATTTGACCACTTATTATTTACTCTAGTATGTGTGTAAATTTTCATCATGGAAGTACAATTCCCAATGAATTGTAATGGTAAACTATTATCATTCGCTATCATCTATGTGTATGTTTGGTACATTAAATGTAGACCTTACTAATCTATTGCTTTCCTGTAGACCCAAGATTAGAGGCAAATGTATTTTTCTAGATAAAAGTCTCAAGGTGCAATTCTTCTAGTGGGGAAGTTTTAGATTTGTGACATGTTGAATGTATTTTAGTAATTTCATGACCAAAGTAATATCTTAGTATGTTATTAAATGGCATTCAAGTCTTTGAACTGAACAGCTGTTCCTATGACATACAGGTGCTAAGCATAACTAGATATGAATAGATTTCTGTTATGCTTGATAACATAAGGAAGAAAACAAAAAAGAAAGATACTTAAAATGATTTGAGAAGTCAATCATCATACACCAAAATATACAATTAGTGGTGTTAGCTATTTAATACCATCTTTTGGTTCTCCCTTCTATGAATGATCATATTTTTCATATACAAAGCCATTCAGAATGAAAAGCTATATAATTAATTGTTTGAAAGAGAGGAGGAGTAAAAGTAGAAATTGTTTCAATTAATCAAACCATACATGCTCATTGTACATTGAACATTATATATCCAGTTTACTTACATGGTTTAGTGAAAGGAGATATCAGAGAAGTGGATAGTATCAGGCTAAATAGCACTCTTTCATAGTCTTTTTGTTTTGTTGCAATAGTGGAAATTACATATGATTATTACTTATGGACACAATTTTAATTAAACATAAAAAATATTTTACAGGTGTTGGTCAGGTCATAAGGTGTATGGTACTCAAGGCAGATATTGCATTTGTCAAGCTCTCAGCTGATCCTGACAAAGTGTGTGAATCTGAATTTAATGTAAAAAAACTGAATTTGGACATGCTGATTCCAGGAACTTTGTTAAAGGCAAGAATTATAAAGGTAATTCTTATTAATAAATATTATTATTGTTATTATGTAATAATAGAACTTTGCAACATTAAATTATATATCAATGGAAAATTTATTTGTTGACGTATAATGTAATAATTTATTGTGAAAGGAATGCTGAAGCAATAAAGACAAAAAATGTTTTTCGGAAAGACAAATCAAATAGTGTAGGAAAGATTGCATTTCACAGCAAGAACTCACCATAGTTCTTACAGTTAATGTACATATTGACATGAATTATTAACATTTATACATATTAATTTATACAGGGTGTTAATGAACTAAACTGAAATATTTTCAGAGAGTGTAGAGATGTTATATATAAGCAATTTCAGATAGGCATTGTAGGTCCACAACTAAATATAATGCGTTATGTGGTGTTAAACATTTTGGTATCAGATGCTGATAAGTGTTAAAACAAAGCCGGGTGAAAATTGGTTTACAGTGTCTTTAAAAATGCATTGCAAGCATAGAAATATAGATTTTCCTCAGCCTGTTATCACTGTTCTCAAAATTTTATGCCATAAAAATCCCTCAAATCTCAAACTAATCACATAACAGTGGGACAGCATATATTAACTGCCTCCTTGCATTATGTAGCCTACGCTTGAAGAAGCTCTTTGCTTGTGTGGAATACTGCATAAAGAAAAAACTGATGTTCTGCAAACTTTGGGTTAATTTTATTTATTTTTTATTAAATATGAAAAGTTGCAATATGCATACTAAAGAATTACGAATGAAATTTTCTTATTGCTTTCAAGGTTTATTCTCTTTCTCAACAATGAACCTATTACCAACATACAGTGGCTAAAAGCCTACTGCTAACATGATACCTTAAACTTAATTTACCTAATACGTATTCAGGATTCAATTCTGATTGGTAAGTACAATAACAACTACAAAGGTTATAATTATGTGGATATATATGTTAAGATTTAAGTGTATAAATTGAAACATCACCTTATAACATAGGCTAAAAGCTGCATTATTAGGGCAGTCAGAAAACAAATAAAATAAAAAAAAGTGATGAATGAGACTAACTCAAAACAATTGAGCATTTTGTACTCAAAAGCTAATGTCATAACCATTGCGCCAGAATGATATGTTCAGAAATGTTCCTTATAATCGTGTGTTATGCTTTCGAGGGACATCTTCATTAGTCAGTGGTGTACTGGAGCTTTAGAAACTTATAACCATAGTTTTGAAATTTGAACAGACAGGCAATATGTTTACTATCCCAATATGTACGACTTCTCTACAATCTCTAAAATTATTTCGATGTACCTGTATATTTGAGCTACTTTATTCTCTCTGGAGGGAATTGAAGAGAATGATGAAACAGGTGTTTTTTCTGTACAACTGTTCAACTAAGTGGAAAGGAATTAGGTAGCAGCAACTGAAATATTTCCAATTTTTTCCTCTGGTGTGTCAAGTTATATAACAAGTTTATCAATAACCAGCAAATGTATAATTTATATAATATAAATAAAAAGAAAACAAAATTAAATATACTATAAAGCTGTTTTCATTCCATTTCCCCCTATATTTTAACACAGAGGTTACATGGGGGATATACAGAATGTAAGGGAACAGTGCCATAATTTTGTGGAGTGATTCCATGCATGGAACTAAATTTTCTAATATCATTTTCACCCTTGACTTGTTGTCTGGATGAAAAATATTTTCAGCATTGTCATTCGTGTACTGCAATAAGTTATTATGTAGGAATTTATATATTTCAATTATAACTATGGATAGTTAAACAGAAATAGCCGAAATAATATTTTCTATCTCTTTTTTCACCTCCCATATTTTGAAGTGTTTTCATATAAATTCACCTGAAAAGTTTTATGTGAACCACTTGTGTTTGCAAAATAAGATTTGGCCTCACTGAGTTTAATATAGAGAGTTTAATGTTAAAAAATTTAAAAAGTGATCAATGTTAGTTATGAGCTTGTTTATGCAGCAAAATTGTGTAAACAAATATATCCTTAGTTTGGGGGTTAAGTTAAGACAAAATATTGCACATGTTGCCATAAGTTTTGAGATGAAATGAAGTTTTTTCACTATCCCTATAAGGGGAAAGATATTTGTACTTTTTTCCACCTTATTACCAGTTTTACTTATAGCACTGAGTTTCCTTCTATTCTGTATAATGGATAGCAAATAAAAATACTCTTTAAGATTTAGTACTGCATTATATTTCACCAGATTATAGATATATTGATTATCCTCTTTTATTGATTATAGATATAAATTATTATCCTCTTAAATTATTGACTTTTCTTAGGTACAGGGCTTTCATGTAAAAACTATCTTGCACATGCCGTGTTTTGAATCCTGTTGCCAGCAAGCAGTGCGACACATGGCTGCCTGGAATCATAAACCACACATGTGGGATAGTTTTTATGTGAAAGCCCTGTAGATATCAATAATTTTTATGTAGTTTCTATCTAATCTGTCATCTAACACACTCTTATGCTTCACTTACTTTTAAATACAGTGGGACCGGTTTTGAAGAGACATCCTCTCCATCTTCAACCAACTTGACGACTTGTAGGAGAAACTAACATCTGTGAGGACCTGTGGCTCCACCCTGGTGGTGTTTTTTTTAATAAACTGGAAATTTGTATTACATTTTCCTGTAATGTTGAAATTCATAAGATGATCCCTATGTTTATGAATGCAAATCTTCTCCCATGTATCCAATTCTGTATGTTCGTGCTCCTTTAAGTAACTTTATTTCTCTTTTTATGTCGTAATTATCTTTCCAAAAATGGTGTGCCACTGCTGACCTATCTATCTGTTTGTACTTAATGTTCCTTTAACCGTGTTCCTATGTTCCTTTTAGTTTTTCCAACCTATATCTTATCACATTCTTTATATGTTATAATGTAACACAACATAAAAAGAGAAATAAAGTTACTTAAAGGAGCACGAACATACATAATTGGATACATGGGAGAAGATTTGCATTCATAAACACAGGAATCATCTTATGAATTTTGACATTACAGGAGAATTTAATACAAATTTCCAGTTTATAAAAGAAACACCACCAGGATGGAGCCACAGGTCCTCATAGATGTTAGTTTCTCCTACCAGTTGTCAAGCTAGTTGAAGATGGAGAGGATGTCTCTTCGAAACTGCTCCCACTATTTAAAAGTGAAGCATAAGAGTGTGTTAGACGACAGATTAGATAGAATTTACATTTAACAAGCTTCACTCTGTGAGTTCCAACAAAAACTTCTTATTTTTCAAAAGTTTTTAAATGATAATTTTTATGTTTATATCAAATCTTTAATTTAGAATGCTACATTCTCTTATTTCAACAGGCAATAATCCATTTTCATATCAGCAGTTCACAAAAATTGGTTTGATCACATGCCAGAACACAGTGTTTAATGTAAATCAAGTGGCTGATACTTTGAATAAATAAATATTATTTAATTATCCACACATTGGACATTGTTTCTTAAGACACGCATTTCTTATCTCACTTAAACATATCATTCCAAATCTAAATCACAAGTTCTTTTCTGCCTGCTTTATTATGAATTTTAATATATTTTTCTTTCTCCCGTTCATTTTCCAAGATTTTGTATAGCTTTAAAGGGCAAGTTATATGCATTTCTTAGAACTTAAATTAAAGAAAAAATGATGCTTTACTTACAGGTAATTGAGGATGGACTAGAAGTTGAGTTTGGTAGTAACTTCACAGGATATATTCACCGGCATCATTTTGCATCTCCCTGGGATGTTCCAGAAAAATATACTGTGGGTCAAGTTCACCTAGCACGAGTGCTTTATATTGTTCCTATGGTAAAACTGGTGTACCTGAGTCTTAAAAGCAATATTTGTGGACCAGAACCCTTGAGCATTCCTTCACATTTTTGCAACATAGGTGATGTAAAGAAAGCAAAGGTAAGCCCAAATAAAAGGTTTGCCACAATATGGTTTAACTGGTGGAGGCTCACTATTCAGTAAATAACGATGACTAAAAAGGCATTGTCCATTGCATAGTCTAGCTAAAATAGCATACTCACATCAGGAGTTGCAAGAGCAAGACCATCTAAAAGGATGATCTGTTGAAGCCTGTTATCGGAAATATAAGTTCATTCATCACACTAGCATAAAAAATTGTTGAAAATCATTCAAGATAGCATGATGGATAGAAACATCAGACCTTAAAATAGTGGCTTTAGCAGCAGCATCTACAGTATTCCAATAGATAAAATATTTTAAAATGCTAAAAATATTTCATCAACAAACCACCAGATTCACCACAACCACCTACCTTTTCAAACCTAATATGATCCACCATGCACTAATCATTTAACAGTTGACAATGTGAGCAAAGGTCTCACAAAATATGTCCTGAATTTTTTAATTTTAGGGTGAAACATTAAAAGTGTTTGTCATTGTATCAGCATTTTAAATGTTTTTACTCAGATTGCTTCCATGTTCATTGGAAGTGAAGCCATGGAAGTGTCCCCTCAGGGACCCAATTTTTTGGGTACGGGGCGTAGCGACCCCGAGGCACCCGAGCTGGTCCCATAGGTTCGCGCTTAGCGCGTTTGACACCTTTTTATTTCGTCTCCATTTTAATTTTATCTTTTATACCTCCCTGCTTTTAGTCTGAAGGATGCCCCCCGTGTTTGACACGGTTCACAGGTGACTGGTTAATGGCGTGACTCCCAGCACTGGGTCATCATGTAGGGCAAGAGCGTATCCCCTGGAAGGCCAGGCCCGGGGAGGGGCCATTACATGCGCTGTAAACTTCCTGCAGGCGATTGGGTCCCTTTGTCTATAATCAGGAAGGTGTGACCCTGAGGTTACCTTGTCCAGGCCAGGGCAACTAACCTAAGCCGGGGTGGCGCCCAGGAAGCAGCCTGCCATCGGAGACAGGTGTAATGGTGGAGGATGAATGCGCTATGGTACATGAAAACAATTTTCATATGACACGCAAAAGAGTGGATGTAAAGGAAGTGACCGAGCAGCCATTTGCTCGCTACTTGGTAATTAATCGTACGGCGGATGGTCAGTCATTCAGCAGAGTGAACCCATTTGTGATTCAGAAGGGTATTGATGGCATTTCTGGACCAGTGAAGACATGTACACGTCTCCGTAATGGTTCTCTTTTGGTAGAGACACTTGGAATAGCGCAAACTAACTCATTGCTCAAGGCGACGATTCTCCACGGGTATCCGATCCGTGTAGAGCCACATAGAACTAAATTCGTCGCGAGGAGTTATTACTACGACTGTGTTAGACGGGATGACCGACTCGGAAATCCAGAGTTGTCTGGAAGACCAGGGAGTCATATCGGTCTATCGTGTACAGGCTAGGAAGGAAGGTGAAACACAGCCCACCCGTACTCTCTTCCTCACCTTCAACCGGGTTGAGTTACCACAGAGGATCAAAGCTGGATATGAGGCAATTGAGGTTCGCCCATATATTCCCAGTCCCATGCGAGGCTTCCAATGCCGACGTTTTGGCCATACTCGCCTGTCGTGCAAGAGTGCAAAGTCGATCTGTGCAACCTGTGGTACCGAAAGTCACGAGGGAGCTTGTGCAACTGCCCCTGTTTGCGTGAACTGTCAAGGTGACCATCCGGCTTCGTCCCGCGATTGCCCTCGTTTTCGCGATGAACGAACGCTCTATGCAGGACATCAGGGCTAAAGAGAAACTTACATTCAGTGAAGCGCGGAAGCGATTCCAATCTCGCCTACCCGTGTTGCCTAAAACCGGGACATACAGCGTTGTGGCTTCTTCTGCGGTCCAGAAGCGCACTATTAGCACGCAGACTTGCGATCTTGTTTTTACTCGGGTGCCTTGTGCGCCAACTGCCGCCAACCGTTCTACTGAGAAGCCGAAGCCTATTGTTTTTAATGCTGCATCTTTAAAGTTTAAGACCGCTTATACCCGAACTGACTTCCTTAAATCATCCACTACCAGTAATACGAAGCAGAAATCGAGCCCTTCTCCTCCTCGGAGGTCGAGCTCCCATGATGGATACGGGAGCAAGCCCGCTAGGCGGTCGCCGTCACCGCCTCTCTCCACCTCCAACCGATTTCCGGTTTTGGAATCGGTTGATTCTTCTCAGCGGGAGAGCCCTCCCTCTGAGGATGTAATGGAGCAGGATGTGCATGCTCCTTCAAAACCACCGAGTCCCACGCGATTAAAAAAAGGACGTCTTATTCGTCCTGGACCGTCCAAAAAGTAAGGTGGTTAATTTTTTTATTTATTTTATATAATTTTAACAATGGCTATCCTTTCGTGGAATGTGCGTGGTCTCCGTAGTCGCAGACCTGACCTCGAGTTAATTTTACGTTCTATTGATCCTCTTCTTGTGTGTCTCCAAGAGACCAAGCTTCGCCCACAAGATTCTTTAAATTTACGCGGTTACTCCTCGGTGAGGTTTGATCTCCCTCCCGCAGATGGCACTCCTGCTCACGGCGGAGTTCTAATTTTAATTAAAGATGACGTGTACAGTACTTCACTACAGCTCCAGACTCCTTTGCAAGCTGCTGCAGCTACAGTTCACTTTTCCAAGCTTAGTTTTTCTATCTGCACTGTTTATTTGCCTCCTTCCGGCACTATCGCCATAGTTGATCTGGACGATCTTCTGTCTCAAATACCACCCCCTGTCCTACTTTTGGGAGATTTTAATGCACACCATCCCCAGTGGGGTTCCAACACGGAGTGTGCCAGGGGCAGCATGTTGGCAGAATTTCTCGACCGTCACCAATCTCATTCTGCTCAACACTGGTCAACCTACTTTTCTTTCTGACAGCACTCACAGCTTTTCACACTTGGACTTATCCATTTGTTCTGCCTCACTTGCTGTACATTTCACCTGGAACGTCATCTCGGATTTATATTCCAGTGGCCACTTTCCGTGTCGTATCCATGTACTCTCTTCAAACGCATATTCACAGCGCGCGCCAAAATGGCTCATTGAAAAGGCGAATTGGCCTCTCTATCGATCTTTGGCCGAATTTTCAAGGTGTGAATTTCCATCTATCGACATCGCGATGGAGCACCTCCGTACGGTCATCATAACAGCCGCAGATAAGACTATTCCCCGGTCGTCTTGTCACCCCAGACGCTTACCGGTTCCCTGGTGGACCGATGAATGCCGGGATGCATTGCGTGCACGCCGAGGTGCTCTCCGAGTTTTTCGTCGCCACCCTATTTCAGCAAATATGATTTGCTACAAACAACTTCGGGGCAAATGCCGCCGAGTCATTAAGGATAGCAAAAAGGCTTCTTGGATTTCTTTTACCTCTTCTTTTAACCGTACAACACCTTCATCCGTAGTTTGGGAACGGCTACGCCGCGTTGCTGGCAAACCAAGGTTTACACCTATACCCGGTCTTAGGATTTTAAATCGAGTGCTCACTACTCCGACTGACGTCGCCAATGTTTTAGGGCGAACCTTCGCTGATGTTTCGAGCTCCGCCAATTACCCGGCTACATTTCGCGCATTAAGGGAGCAGGTTGAGAGGAAAGGTTTCTCATTTGCCTCCGACCATCAGGAGAGCTACAACGTTCCTTTTACCGCCAGGGAACTGGAGCATGCCCTTTCCACCTCTCGACATTGCGCACCGGGGCCAGATGACTCATGTTGCTATGTTGCAGCATTTATCAGCGGAAGGCAAAGCTTTTTTATTACGAACTTTTAATTTTATTTGGTGTCATGACACATTTCCCAACGCTTGGCGATTGGCCGTCATTCCTATACCTAAGCCTGGAAAGGACCCCCATCTTCCTTCCAGTTACCGTCCGATTTCCCTCACCAGCTGCGTCTGCAAGGTGTTGGAACGCATGATTAACGGGCGGCTTATGTGGTGTTTAGAGTCGAGACATCTATTGACGAACGCTCAGTGCGGTTTTCGTCGTCACCGCTCCTCTGTCGACCATCTCGTATCTCTATCGACCCACATAATGGACGGTTTTATTCGGAAGTGCCAAACGGTTGCTGTATTTTTTGATCTGGAGAAAGCGTATGATACTTGCTGGAGAGGCGGTATCCTCCGAACGCTTCAGGATTGGAACATACGTGGGCGTATGTCTATTTTTATTCAGGAATTTATGAAAGACCGGGGTTTTAACGTTCGCGTGGGATCAGTTTTATCATCTAATTTTATTCAAGAGAACGGTGTACCTCAGGGCTCGGCACTTAGTTGCACACTGTTTGCCATTGCGATTAACTCATCACCGAGTGTTTACCGCCGGGAATACAATCATCATTGTTTGTAGACGATTTTGCCATCTATCTTTCCTCTCGGAGAACCTGTCTCTTGGAACGCCGCCTCCAATGCTGTCTCGACCGCCTTCACGCTTGGAGTGTTTCTCACGGGTTCCGTTTCTCCGCAGAGAAAACCGTCTGCATGAATTTCTGGCGCCACAAGGAGTATCCTCCACCTTCGCTCCATCTTGGCCCAGACGCATTCTCTTTCGCAGACGAAGTTAGGTTCCTTGGCTTGGTGTTCGATAGGAAATTATGCTGGTCATCGCATATAGCACAACTCAGAGGCAAGTGTGAACGTTCTCTTTGTATTTTACGTGTTTTAAGTGGCACATCTTGGGGGGCTGACCGGACTGTTCTTTTACGCTTTTATCGCTCACTCATCCGCTCGAAAATGGATTATGGCTGTGTGGTTTACGGATCAGCGCGACCTTCTGTCCTTCGTCGGCTTAACCCGATTCATCACCGGGGTATCCGTGTTGGCATTTGAGCATTCCCCACCAGTCCTGTGCTGAGTTTATGTTCGGAGTCTGGTGAACCTCCGTTGTTTTATCGTAGGGATGTTTTACTGACTGCGTACGGTTGTCGCTTAGCTGCGCAACCTCGTCATCCCACGAATGGGCCGTTTTTAAATGTGTCTTTTGATCGTTCTTATGCTGCTCGGTCTTTTACTCCTAAGCCTGCTGGCTTTCTTTTTCGGGAGGTTTTACGGACGTTGGAAATTGAGTTACCTGCTTTTTTCTTAGCCGGGGAAACTTCTTCTCCCCCCTGGATTTTAGCAGAGGCCCCCGTTCATCTCGGGCTTACGTCCTGTCCGAAATCTTCGACCGCAGCACGTATTATTCGTTGTTCTTTTAGCGAGATCAAATCCTCTTTTAATGGCTGGAATTTTATCTATACCGACGGCTCTAAATGTGACACAGGTGTAGGATGTGCTTTTGTTTTTAATGGGGCAATTTTTACATATGGTCTTGACGTTGCAACATCTATTTTTAGGACGGAATTTTATGCTATCTATCGGGCGGTTTTATTTATTTCTGATCAGGGGCTAGGGAACAGTGTTATATGTTCCGACTCTTTGAGTGCCATTTTAAGTTTTAGAAATCTGTACAACATCCAGCCTCTTGTACAGATGGTCCAGAATGTAGTTTTAACCCTTTTCGACGCTGGCGTCATGGTAACACTGCTATGGGTGCCTGGGCACGTCGGACTCCCAGGTAATGAGGCCGCAAATGTTGCAGCAAAATCCGCTCTTTTAGACCCTGCTGAGTACGAGCAGCGTTTTTATTTCGGGGATCTTATACATTCTTTACGTAGAGCCATTTTTTCGCGCTGGCGCGAGGAGTGGGAATTACTCCCAACTAATAAGTTCCGTGAATGTAAATCCGCCCCTTTTAACTGGTCGACTTCTTCTCGCGCTGTTCGTCGCGAAGAAGTAATTTTAGCTCGTCTTAGAATTGGGTATTGCCGTTTTAGCCACTCTCACCTTTTTAATGGTCAACCCGCTCCAGCTTGCCCTCACTGTGACCACCCCTTTACAGTGCGTCACATTTTAATTGATTGTCATCATCTGACAGCTTTTAGAAATAGCCTAGGTTTGCCCTCCTCTATTGAGGACTTACTTGCAGATGATGTGGTTGCTGTTGAGTGTGTGCTCTGTTTTATCCATGTTTGTGGTTTTTGGAGCAAGGTGTGGGGTTTGATCTTTTTACCATTGACGGCATTTTTAGACTCCTTTAAGACTGTTGTTTTTTCAGCTTTTGCTGAATCATGTTAACTAGTCTTTCATTGTTGTTTTGCACATTACCCTTGTTATTTGTTTTGGGGTTTTATTGTTACCATTTTAAGCTTTTATAAAACTGGTTTGTTTTCAGCTCTTGCTGATTTGTTTACGTACCGGTCTTTGTTTTTTGACCATATTACCCTGCGTTTGCTTTGGGGTTTATTGCTACGATTTTAGTCCATTACAGGACTGTTGTGTTTTTCCACTCTTGCGGCTGTGTTTTAGTAACACCCTTATGTTTGTGGCGCCTTATACCCTTGTTATTTGGTTTTGGGTATAAATTTTACTGCAAGGGTACTACTGTCCGTTCATTATGCGCAGGATTTGCGTTCTTTGTTTATTTATTTTTTTATTTCTGACACAGTACTTGATGTGTTTGGGCGCTAATGACCATAGCAGTTTTGCGCCCTTAAGCAATAATCATCATCATCATCATCATGGAAATGTTTTAGCATTTTAAAATATTTTGTCTACTGGAGATCTTATACTTGTTTTCACTGTGGTGATTCCTAACTATATTAAAAATTAAAATTAAAATCTGCACTATTAACTGAAAAAGAAAGACCGGTTTTTAAAAAATTCACCTACCATCCAGTAGCTATGAATAAATTCGAAAAAAATGTTAAAGATATTAACATTAAATTTGCGCCTGTTAACAGATACACTCTGAAAAATGCTTTAGTGGACAACAGTTTTAATAACATTCCACAGGAGAAAAAGTCAGGCATCTACAAAATAATATGTAAAGAATGTGATAGGATATATGTTGAAAAAACTAAAAGGAACATAGGAACACGATTGAAGGAACATCTCAGAAATGTTAAGTACAAACAGATTGATAGGTCAGCAGTGGCACACCATTTTTGGAAAGATAATCACGACATAAAAAGAGAAGTAAAGTTACTTAAAGGAGTACACAGACATACAAAATTGGACATATGGGAGAAGATTTACATTCATAAACATAGGGATCATCTTATGAATTTTGACATTACGGGAGAATGTAATATAAATTTACATTTTATAAAGAAAAGAACACCACCTTTTAAGCTCAAATAAGTTTGAAATCTAATTATGATGTATATAATTACCAAGGAGGGATCTATTTCTGGTTGATAAAATTTGTTGTAACACCTCACTTTTCTGTTTAAGACTGATGCTGTAACATTTCCGCATGGCAAGACCTAGTAAGCTCCATCAATTCAAAGCCTTTTTTGCATAATTATAACTTGTAGTATTTGCCTTTTGAAAGAACACACCTTTTCTCAACTTGCTGGTACATTCGATGGTCACATTCTGCTATTTGGAAATTGAAATTTGCACAAGTTATTACTATGACTTCTATGTACTGTGCTGTTATTCTGCTATGCAATCAGAGTTTGTATATACTAATGGAAACTGGTTGACCTTCAATCAGCGCAGGATACCTGGTATGATTGGAGTTAAAATTCTGCTGATGCAGGCAATTGAGCTTGCTCAGTTATGCTTATCTATTTCAATTGCATTTCTATAGGAAGTGCAGATTTTTGCCCTTCATTTTCTTCATTTAAAAATGGGTTGCTGAGTTTAAGTATGGTCATACATCCATTCAAGATGATGAGCTCTCAGGGTCCCAAAACTGCTACTAGTAATGAGATTGTGACAAAATTCACAATGTCATACTCAGTGATCACTGATTGAAGTATGCAAGTTGGCTAACATTGCAAAGATAGATGTAGTATACAACATTATAGACAAAGTGAGTATGTAAGCTTTCTGCTTGATGGGTGCAGTGTTTGTTAACCATGGACCAAAAAATGTACTTGAATGAACATTTCACAAGTGTAAAATTTTAAGAACTATCGAAATTACACAAATTCGACAATTCTAATTGGAACTAAACACAGTGAAGCTTTTGAAATGTATATAATCAACTACTTGTGGTCTAAACATTCTTATGCTTCACACTATTTTTGAAAACGACAGGACTGGTTTCGGAGCGACATCCACTCCATTCTCGACCAACTCGACAACAAGTAGTTGATTATATACATTTCACAAGTGTGTTTAGATTTGTTTAAATGCAATTTCAGTAAGTTTCTCTGACATGTCATATAAGTAGATGAAACATGGAAAGGGCACCAAACTGTTATCTGATTTAGATCCACAAATGCTAGTGTACATTCCAATTGTATGCAAGTTATTAAATTATAATACTTAAAGATAGGAACATGTTTTCCTACCATTAATGAGTTCATTACTTACAACAACTATTTTATTAACTAGAAATGTAAATTGGGACTTTTACAGTGAAGTTAATCATATAATTAAGATCATTGTATGATTGAGTTGAACTACACACTCTTATTGCTCCACTTATTTGTTTATAATATGTAGAACTAGTTTCAAGAACCCTTTGTTCACATCAGGTGTCGACTCTGATGATGCATACAAAGGGTTCTTGATACTAATTCTACATATTATAAACAAGTAAGTGGATAAATACAAGTTTGTAGTTTGACTCACTCATCAATGATCTTAATTATATAACTATTTTCTTGTTTTGTGATGATTTTCTGAGAACCTCTACCATGCTCGACCTCACAAATGTGGTACAAATTTAAATTTATGATATATTGCAGCTCTTTGCTCATCATATTTCATTTTGCCACTGATTCAGCAAATCTATTATTAAAGCAGCTGCTATGTTGGTACAACACAATTAGACTTGACACTGGAAATGCGACCAAGAGACAAGTATTTGCCATATAGCAAATTATTTATGAGGAAGTCGCTCAAATTTCACTAGTTTTGTTCCACTTACTTGGACATGTTTCAAAGGCAAATTTCCTTCATCGTCCAAGCATTAGCCTGTCAAGGAACAAAGATTTTGATGGACTAGAAATTAACCATGGAGGAGCACAGCGATTGACCTTCATTTAGGAAAGGAGATCAAAACTTCCTTATGTTATAACAAATTACTTTTGAAGAAATCACTCAAATTTCATTAGTTTTATCCACTTGCTTGGACATGCTGTTGCCTTCAACATGGTTCCACTGAAATTTGAGTGATTTAATCATAAATAATTTGTTATAGTTACTCAATTAAATGTACTTAAGAAGGTGTTGATAATGGAGTGGTATATATATAAAAACAATTTAATAAAATTTGTTCACACTAACTCCATTCACTTACATAAAAACTGGACTTATGTTTCGAGATTGAACCCTCCCATCTTCAGCCTGTAGACCAACTGTTGTCAGAAGTGGTGGTATAAAAACTGGACTTATGTTTCGAGAGTGAACCCTCCCATCTTCAGCCTGTAGACCAGCTGTTGTCAGAAGTGGTGGTTGGGTCTCTTGATGTTCTCGTGGCTGCATCTGTTGGTTCTATTAGGAACTTGCTGATTTCTTCATTGGCAGGAAATCAAAATTCATTAAGATTTCCTTGTTTTTTGTAATGAAAATGTTTTCCCAAGTGGAAAGTTCTATTGCATTGTGAAGTTGTTTCAATAGTTTTGCCTGTGGTTTAATTTCATGGTTTTTATTCCAAAAGCGTTATAGTATACTATGAAAGATTACAAGAATGATTGGAAACTGAAGGTAAATTATCAGAATATCAAGAAGGCTTTAAAAAAGGGAAAGGAGCAATGGATAATGTTATGGTAATTCAAATTATAGTGGATAAATATTAAAGGGAAAAAATGGGCAAAGTATACTTCTTTTTCATGGATTTAGAGAAAATATTTGACACAATAAATAGGAAGGTATTAGCATATAAATTGAGATGCAAGGAAGTCAGTGTTGAATTTATTTTAGGGCTGCAAACAATATACAAAGGCAGCACTAAAATTCAATAAAAAGGGAAGACTAGTTTTGAGAGCCATTGCTCCTACTGCCGGCCTAGCTGTTCATGGTAGATTGATTCGAACGAACAGCAAGGCCAGCAATCGACCAAGAACTGACGATAGAAGCGATGGTTCCCGAAACTAGTCTTCCCTTTTTATTGAATTTTAGTGGTGTGTATATTACAATCTCGACTCAATTTTTTTAAAATGTTAATATTTGACATCACTGTTACAAAAGTTCACTATATTTTATACAATATACAAAGGAATTAGGTTTTGTGTCAGATGTGATGGAAGTAGAATTACAGATTTCATGAGCCAAGAAAAGGGTTTGAGACGGATGTAAATTGAGCCCAATATTATTTAACTTATTTATAGATGATATCAGAGAGAGGATCAGGATGAAGAATAGGTACTGTCCAATAATTGGAATGAAAGAAATACCAGGACTGCTTTTTGCAGATGATCTAATAGTGGAGGCAGTAACTGTTATAGGGCTACAGCATGCCATTGATGAAATTAGTAGATATTGTACAGAATGGGGTTTAAAAATAAATAGTAAAAACTCAAAGGTATTAGTATTAAAAAAAGGACCAAAATTAAGGAAGGATGAGAGATGGTTTATAAATGAAGATCAAATAGAAATAGTGAAAGAATTTGAATATTTGCAAATGAGATTTGCGAGAAATGGAGGATGGGAGGTGCAGTCAAGTGTACACGTCAAAGAAATTAGCTATGAAGGCAGTTAGGATAAGTTTGTACAAAATTCCCACATTACCAATGAGATGGTGGTTGAAGTTAAGATGATGTATGGAGGTTGCCAAAAGATTAGATGAAGATTGATGTCGTCCATAGAATGTTTTGTACAGAAGTAGGGGTTACCAAGAAGCTTGCCAAGGGGGGTAAGTTTGTTAAAATATGGAAGAGTAGGAAGGAAAGGCATAATAGTTGAGAGATTTATGAAATATTGGTATAGATGTCTTAGATAATATACTAAAAGTATGTCTTATGCATCAAAGACATGTTTCAGGAATAGAGAGTTGGTTTGAAATTGTGGGGAGAATATTAGGAGAAATATGGAATTGGGGATGTTTGGAGATTGGGTGAAAGTAAAAGGAGAGGTTTTTGGAAAGAAGTGAGACAAGGGTGGAAGATATTGAGAAGCAGGAGATTTGGGCTAATTTGGAGGATAAAAGCTCTTTGGAGATATATAGGAAGATAAAGAAAAATTGGGGAAGAGAGAAGTATAGAGATAATTGTGACCAGTTTAGAAGAATAGCTGGCATGGATGTGTACAGGAGTATTATTTCTTAAAGGATGAAGAAAAGGTTATAAGGAAGGATGTGTAATGTGTGCGAAAGAAGATAGTATGTTTCATTGTTTATTAAAATGTGAAATGGTGAAAAAATGGAGGGATAGTATTAAGAATGATAAATGAGAGAAATTATGTTATGATATAATAATAATTAAAACACTGACAGAGGAAAAAATATAAAAAATTAATGAGATCCGGGAATTTTTAGGGAAGGTAAGGGAGAAATGGAATAGATGTATAGGGAAGGAATGTATCATACATGTAACCAGGTGGTTAAGATATGGATGAATCAAGCTGAAGTATAATAAATTTGTAGAGATCAGAAGGTGTAAGAAATTGATTGTATATCAGTTTCCGACCATTCTTGTAATCTTTCCGCTAGAATACTTGTGTATACTTTACCTAAAATGGATAATAACTAACTCTCCTATAGTTACTAAAGCTATTAATATCATTACCTTTATATAATGGAACAATTATGCTTACTTTCTAATTCTCCAGTATTTTCTTTGTCTCCTTAATTCTGTTTAGTAACTCTATTAATAACTTCATACCTCCTTCCATTTCCCCATTAACTTTCCAAAATTCTCCTGGAATTCCATCTATTCCAACTGCCTTATTCCTCTCCAATATTTTTATCTGTATCTCTACCTCCTCTATACCAAACTCCTCATCTAAACCTCCTACTATATTTACTGAACTTTCTACATTTAATTCATAACTAGCCGGTCCTGGTGGTGTAGTGATAACCATACTTGCCTTCCGAACCCAAGATTGCGGATTCATACCTGGCCAGGATCAATGGATTTTTTTCGGGCATAAAAATCCTAAGTTGGTTTTCTTTGGAAAGGAAGTAAAGCCATGCGTCCTGTGTCAAACATTTACGACACAAAAAGAACCTCAAACCTGAAAGAAGAGGTCTCTGAGCAAAATTGGTTGGTCTTTTCATGCCCTGAATTGAATGGGATGCTGATGGCCTGAGATAATTAAAGAGCATCCATAAATAAACAAAAATCATAACTCTGTATCGTCCCATAACAATTTTCCAAAGTGATATATCCATTCCAATAGCTATTATTTTCTAACCTCAAAATGTCCTTAACTAAGCATATATTTTTATATCCTTAGTCAGCACATCCTTATTTATCATCATTTATCATTATCCTTAGTTATCTTATTTCTTATTCTCTGCTGCCATTTTCCCTTTTTATTCTGTATTAAACCTTTTTTATCCCTTATATCACCAAGAATATTTGCCTTTCTTCCTCCTTCTCTGACCTTCTCCATTTTACTAAGTCCCTGTACACTTCTTTCTTTGCTTTTACACATTCCCCATCATATCAACCACACCCCCTTTTTCCTGTATACTTCACTTCCATCTTACTTCTTGCCCACTTCACCATTAAGTCGACCTTCCGTACTGCTTCCATTATCCTTCCACTTTTCAGTATCTCCAAATTTCCATACCTTCTTGTTTTCCCTGTTTTGGAAACTAAATTATCCCAAAAATTCTCCTCATATTCCTCTTTGCATTTAAAAACTTCAAATATTTCAACTCTTTTACTTCCTCCATCCTATAGCCTCCCTTTAAACTCATCCTCATTGGAAAATGTTCACTATTCATTATCATATCCAAGATTTCAAACTCCATCATCACTTGATGTATACATTCACTACACAACATATAATCAATCACACTCTGACCATTCTTATTCTTAAATGTGAATTCACCTCCTCTATCCTCACCTCGAGAACCATTGCACATAATTAAATTGTTCCACTTGCAAAACTCTATCAATTTCCTACCTTCTTTATTCAGCACCTTATCCCTACTTCTGCTTGTCTGTTCCTGCCTTTTCTCCCATGGGTATTTATTTTCTAAATCAGTACTTTTTATGTCCTGATCACCCACTCTTGCCCACCATAATAAACTCCATGGTTAGATATAACCTACATAAGTTTTCTATACATTTTGGTTTAATTTCATAAACAGGTGATCATTATAAAACTCTGATAACTTTGGTGGATTACACACTATGCCTAAGCCTATACACATTTTCACTCACCCTTATATTACAACTTTTATTTATAAATATCCCTATCCCCCCCCCCCCCCGAGACCTTCTCTTTACTACTCTTCTTTATACCATGATCTCCTACAAATTCATATATTTCAGTTTCTTCTTTATCTAACCAAGTCTGAACCATCACTATCAGCTCTCCCTCCTTTAACACTTCCTCACTTTTTATTTTCAATCTTAAACCTTCAACATTCCATAACACTACACTCCAGTCCAATCCCCATCTGGAACCACTTCGACCTCCTCTAAATTTCTCTAACTTCTCTATATACCTTGTTCTTCTATCGCTTTGTAATTGAATTTCCTCATCCAATTCCCTGCCCCGTGGATTACCCTAGACTCCATTTTCTTCTTTCCCCTTCCAGTATACTCCTGCATGGTGTTGACACTATGCTTGATTCAGTAGTCCCTTCCCCTTCATCTCAGTACCACACTTACTGCCCCTCCATCTCAGCCAGCTGATGTGTCTGACTTGAAAGCTGCTTCTCTGGTGAAATGATGTTCTGCTTGGTGATGTCACTGCAGTTCGCTTCTCTGATGAAATGAACCTTTTGCTTGGTGACGTCATTGCAATTTGCTTCTCTGGTGAAATGAACCTTCTGCTTGGTGATGTCACTGCAGTTCACTTCCCTGGTGAAATGAACCTTCTGCTTGGTGACGTCACTGCAGTTCACTCGCCTACTTAATCATGAAAATCTTGCTGTTCAGATATCCCATGCTCACCTTCTACCACATTGCTTCTGTTATCAGTGCACTTTGATCTTCCTGTTTTCCTCTCTAATGACATATTTTGCTGCATTATTTCCTGCTCTGTCTCCACTTCCAACCTCCTTAGGTCCTTTTCTCCCTCATATAACACTTTCCTCCCATCAACTCATAACTGTAAGTTATGAACATATGCCTTCTTCCCCTCTTGCCTAGCTTCCTTCATCTGTATATAAGTTTTTTTCATTTCTCTTTCTTTAAATGATAAATCTTTATTTATAACGATATCTATTCCTCTCAATTTCTTAGACTTATTCAGGATCTCGTAGACTATACTCATGCTCATGAACTTGACCATTATCATCCTTCTTCCTTTTTTCCTCATGCGGAAGGCATCTGCAATTTCCTTTCCTCTTAGTTTCATTACTAACTTCTGTTCTAAAATCTCTCATATCTCTTGTATGGCCCAAATCCCTTTCCTTTCCTCCACTCCAAAAAATATAAAACTAATTTACCACCTTTATTTTCCAATTTATCAATTTTTACTTTCAATTCATCAACTTCTGTCCTAATGGCCTTAACTTCCACCTTTATTTCATGTTTGATTTGCTGTACAGAGATACTTACTTGGTTACCAAGTCTAGTCTCTCTTTTATCCCATCCATTCTGTTAAGTATTCTTTCCAAGCTGTCTCCTTTATCCACCTGCTTTGGGTTTACTTCTAACCTGCCAATCAACAAGATAACACCCATAGTCTTATTATTCTTTTTATCTTTTTCCTTTTTAATTCTTAACTGTTTCCATCTTCTAAATGTAAATACTCCAACTCCGCCTCTATATGATTCTAAATCCATACCCATAGCCTCTTATGTCCTTACTTTTATACACAGGAGCACACTCTCAACTCAAACTCAGGCTACAATTAATAAAGTGTGTCTCAAAAGTCATGCAGGATTTAAATTGCGTGTTATTTTATTCCTGTTGGGTTGTCAACACTCTGTGAAGCACATGTTGTAGTAATCATATTCTGGTTAGTAGTGAGTTAGTCGTGATGGAGAAATGCATAATGTTAGAATGCATAACTATTATGAAAACATATTACCAATATGGAAAATGCTGTGCTGAAACCGTGATGGGACACATTTTCATCTGGATGGATATGTAAACAAGCAGAACTCTCGCATTTGGGGGCATGGAAAAACCTTCTATTATTGAAAAAAAGTCTATTTATTCTCATGGAGTGACTGAGTGGTGTGCACTTTGGTGTGGTGGAATTTTTAGGCCATACTTCAAAACAAGTCCTGAAGTGCAGTAACTGTCAATAGTGTATGTTATCACACAAGATGATAATATTTTTGTGGCATCAGTTTGAAGCAATGGACTTTGGCTTTGATGTTGATGAGATGTTGTTCCTGTAGGATGGCTCTATGTGTCATGCAGTGTGCCAAACCATTGATTTGTCATAGCAGAAATTTAATGAGTAGCTGAATTTGCTCAACAGTGATAGCAATTAGCCACCAAGGTCGCGTGATCTCATGCCATGTGACTTATATTTGGAATTTGTGAAGTCCAAGGTTTACAGCAAATGCATATCAACCATTCCTGAACTTAAAGAAGAAATCCGACATGCTATCCCAACAATTGACCCACAAGTGTGCGAAAATGTGATTGCAAATTTAATCATAAGAGTGTACGAGTGTCATATGAAACGTGGAGGACATTTGCCAAATATTATTTTCCATATTTAATCCGAGTGTTTACTCTTTCAAAGTATGTCACAACTTTGCCAGTTCATGCATAAATAATGGTTAGTTTTGAAATTTAAATCCTCTGTGACTTTTGAGACACCCTTTAGTCACTTTATAATTGCATTTTATTACCTCAATTTACATGTTTTATTTTCAGATTTAAATTTCTAACCTTAAAGACTTTGTGTAAATAAATAATTGCCATGAGAACTTGAACAAATAAAATATAAACAGCATGAACCATAAAAATATGTTAACTCCACTGGATAAAGAATGTCAGAAATTAATAAGGGAATATTGCATCATATTCTGCAGTAAAATCTGATAGCAAGAGCTTAAGCTGAAATGACAGTAATTTGAAGATGTCCCTCCGTCTGGACATTCATCAGCAGCTAGCTGCTGCAGTAAAATATTTGATACTATTATAACTAATAAAGCCTAACTGAAAACTTACAAAATGGGATGACATGTGTATCAGTTCAGTATTTCAGCAAATATTCCAAGCATAAGAAAATGTTCATATCTTCCTAATGCTGATTGCAGATCTAAAGGGGAACCAGGTAATAGGATTTCAAGAGCTTCTGGCTAGAATTCAGATAATAATTATAGGTTCTGCAGGTGATTTTTGCCACTATACGTAAGTTCTGGATATGCTACTTTGATTTTGAAATGTCCAGGCATATAAAATATTATGGTTCTTTGTGTTGCAAAAATGTGACTTCTAAAAAGTCCTGGTAAGCTCAACATGTAGGTCATTTAAAAAGTTCTTGGAATGAAGCACTAAATCACAGCAAAACTTTTTAAAAGTATTCCTATTTTTCATCATAATCTCTCTTAACACTAATGCACTTTGTCTCCAGTGATACTCCAAAGCCTTTATCCCATCCCAAATGTAAGATTTCTCCAGTGTGCAAAATATACTTCAACCGATGGTTTAGGTTCTTCATTGAACATTTTCTTCCCATTAAGGAATTTTCTCAGTTTAGGGAACAGATGGAAATGTCATGATGCAAGCTGATTTCTTCTTTGATAAACCTGGCTTTTTTTCTCACACATTTTTGTCTTCAGTAGGTTCAAAGATAAGCATAATATGCTCCATTGATAGATAGATATTCCATGGGAAATTAATCAATTAGCAGTACACCCTTGGCATCCCAGAAAATTGATGTCAAGATTTTCCTGGCTGTTTTCATACATTTGGTCATCTTTGGCTGCAGAGAATGATGAGGTTTCTATTATTTAGACTGCTTTTTGTTTCAGATGTGTGGTGTGCACCCATATTTCATCAATGGTGACAAATCAATGTATTGGTTTTAGGAATTTCTCTGAAAAGGGGCCAACTTTGCTGATAGATTGATACTTTGATTTGCTTTTGATCATGAGTCAGAAGTCATGGCACCCATCTAGTTAATAATTTTTTCAAGCACAATTCTTGCCTCCAAATGTGAAAAATGCATTCTTCTTCAATGCCTAGAGATGTAGCAATTTCAGATACCTTAAATGTGCAATCCTCCAGAACCATGTTGTACACCTTATTGATAATTTCTGATTTTGTAATGGAGTTTGTCATTTGCTGCGTGGGGTTGTCTTCCAAACTTTCAAGGTCACATTTAAACTTCATGGTTCATTTAGAAATGGTTGAAAATGATGGTGCAGAATCTCTTAAAGTGTTTGTCATATCTGTATGAATTTCTGTTCCATTCGTATCCTCTTTTACCAAGTACTTAATAACTAATGCCATTTTTCCCAGTATACACATGTCTGCACTGCAACAAACAACTATGGCTGTTACAATTCTCCACCAATCCATGTATTATTCCACAGTTTCTATGGAAGATGGCATAATAAAACAAGTAATTGGTAATAAAACTGCTGCTGCAATCTATGGATCAATATGAGAGCTTTTCAAATGATCCTCTGTTTTATGATGCAAATAAAGTTCAGATGTTTAATTTCCTATACCATGGACCATAATAGAAAAATTATGCAAACCAATAAATTAAAGAAAGGATTACAGCAAGTTCAGATACTACATCTTTACATCTTTTGATCAAGACAGTTTTCTTGTGCATTCTCTGTGTTGCCATGATTGCATTCCAAATTGGTAGACTACTCTTCATAATCGCCAAACTACTGTGTGAATACCACCATTCTCATTGTTCAAAGATCAAGTGTAAGGAATGAAATTTTCAAGCAAACAATATGATGGAAACTTTCACTTAGGACATCAACTGCTAGTAAAGATTGTACAAAAAAAAAAAACAGGAAAATAATAATATTAGGCATCCCTTTGTAATTTTTATGCATAAAATGCTTAAAGAGACATTGCAGCCTCATCAGATATACAGCTCTTGAACCAAATTCTGTATAAAAATTAGTGTTTTTATTTACTAATTATTTTTATTTTATATAATTTTTATAATTTATGTAAGTAACAGCATGGTTACTTACTTTAATTAAAGATGTTAAATATCCTTTTCACAAAGTGTTAAGCTAAAGAATGATTACGATGAAAATATAAAAATAAAGATATAAGCTTTATCACTATATTATTATAAGAAGTTTAGGATCTCCCTTCTTAAAAATATTATTTCATAACTGTAAATGTATCTATTTTATGATTAATTCAGTATTTTAAATAAATTGTACTTATGAAGCTGTAGACAATGGAGGCTAAAATATCCCACAATTACGTATTCAACTTGCTTACACTGACCTCCACTTACATAAAACTAAGACATGTTTCAGGAGTAATCACTTTTATCTTCAGTTGTTGCTTGATTACTATTACACAAAATATGGCTGGATATCCAGATGGTTCTGTGGAGATGTCTGGTGGTTCTAGTAGGAACTTGCTGAGTTTATCCATAGAGGAAAATCAAAGTTCATTAAATTTTCTTTATTTTCCTCCTATGGATGAACTCGGCAAGTTCCTCTACAACCACAGGGCACCGCCATAGAAGCATCTGGGTGTCCATCCACCATTTCATGTAACAGTAGTTGGTCAACAACTGAAGATGGGAATGATTATTCCCGAAACATGTCCTTGTTTTATGTAAGTGGAGTTTAGTGTAAGCAAGTTGAATACATAATTGTAGGAAATGAGTATTTTTCCCAACTTCTGAGCTTGAGTCACATCATTTTGAAGTTGGTCTGTTGATATCAGCTATCTTCAGGGAGATACTATACAGTAGTGATCACAGATTATACAATCCAAAAATTTGGATTGAGGCAAGGGTGCAAATTAAGCCCAATATTCTTCACTTTATTTATAGATGATATCATTGAGAAGATCAGAGACAGAAATAGGTATTGTCTGATAGTTAGAAATAGAGAAGTACCAGGATTGATTTTTGCATACGGTCTTATAGTAGAAGCAATAATGGTGATAGGACTACAGGGGACTATTGATGTGATGTAGATATTGTGCAGAATAGGGTTTAAGGATAAACAGGAAAAAATCAAAGATAATGGTATTTAAAAAAGGTGTAAAGTTAAGGAAAGATGAGAAATGGTATATACAAGGCAAAACAGTAGAAGTATCGAAGGAGTTTGATTACTTGGGGATGAGATTTGCAAGTAATGGAAGATAGGAGGCATAGGTAAAATGTGAGCAAGTTTTTGGCAAACAGGAGATGAGAGCTGTGAGAATAAGTTTATATAGGAGTCCAATATTATCTATGATATGGTTGGAGAGAGTATAAGAGGCTGTGGTACAGGCAAAGATGTTATATGCAGTCCAGGTTTGAGGAGTTGAGGAGCGAAGAAAGGTGGATGTGGTTCACAGAATGTTTTCTAGGGAAATGTTGAGATTACCCAAGTGTTCTGCTAGGGGGGTTAGTTTGCTTGAATCAGGAAGGATAGGGAGGAAAGGATTGCTTATAGAGGAGTACTGAAGTATTGGTGTCATATTCTCAAATTAGATAGCTCAAATATATTAAAGGGATGTTTGAAATGTCAAAAAGACATTTTGGGAAGGAGGAGTTGGTATGGGGAGGTGGGGAAGATACTAGAATGAATGGATGGTGTTTAACACTCATTTTTGCTACAGAAGCACCACAGGCAATGGACACTGATGATATGAGATGAAATTATATATTGGGGAAAGGATTTATTTTTAAGGAAGGAATCATTCCGGGCCTAAGTTTAGGGTACCTCCCCAGCATTTGCCATTTATGAGGACTGAGGAAAACTGGAAAAAACCTATCAGGGAGGACGGTCCTGGAGGGATTTGAACCCCAGACCTCTCCCTCATCAGTCCACACCTTAACGAGCTTGGCCACCCATGGTGGTTAAGATACCAGAAGAAATAAGTTTGGGAATATAGGGAGAACAGATATGTAATGTTAATGGACTTGGGAAAATAGTGTGAAACAGAGAATAGAGGATATTGAAAAGCAAGAAAGTTGAGCCAGTCGAGATGATAAAAGTTCCTTGGTCATAAATAAAAGAATCGAATAGAATTAGGGATGAGAGAAATATATTGAAATGAATGCATACAGGAGTAATACTCCTGAAAGGATATAGGGGAGACAATAATGATAGATGTAGTATGTGTGGGGGAGAAGTCAGTGTGTCCCATTATTTATTGGAATGCCAGAAAGTCAAATGGTGGCAGGAAAAAGTGTGGGACAGTAAATGGGACATTTTATAGAAGGATTTAGTGTTAAATAAACTGTTAAGTAATAAGAATGTAAAAAACATCCAGAAAATGGGAGAGTTTTTGGGTAAAGTTAAAGAGAAGTGGGAGCAAAATAGGAAGAAAGTAAAAGGAGGTTTCTTACAGTCAGACAACTACGTGGTTAACAAGGTAGGAAACTGTATTTTGGAGGATGCTAATAAGATCTAGAGTAAAAAGAGTAGTAACATTTTTAAAAAATTGAGTCGAAATTGTAACATATACACCACTAAAATTCAATAAAATGGAAGACTAGTTTTGGGAGCCAATTGACCAGGAACTGATGATAGGAGCGATGGCTCCCGAAACTAGTCTTCCATTTTATTGAATTTTAGTGGTGTGTATGTTACAATTTCGACTCAATTTTTTAAAAATGTTAATATTTGACACCACTGTAACAAAATTTCACTATATTTTATAAAAAGAGTAGGTTAATAAAGTATATAAAGATATAGTTGTTATTGTAAATTGAGGATAAATTGTTGTAACAAATTGTTAAATTTAATTGTAGAATAAATTCATCCATTCAAAATGCTGTAAACCAAGTTTCATTAACGTTTTCAGTACAATAACCAAAATCTTTTTTCAGTTTGGACAATAATCTTAAAAGTCTTGTTTTCATGTGAATAAGCATACAAACAGTGTATGTGATATTGTTTTTAATTCTGATGCTCTAAATGTTAAAGAATACTTATTATGTTGAAGTTCTATATGAAAAAAATTAATGTTGAAATCATTTATGTATAAATGTAAAACAACAAGAAATAATAATTTTTCTTTATTTTTCATTCAAGGTCACACATGTAAGCAATAATGGCATTGAATTAAAGTTGGATAAGGAAACTGGAATAAAAGGATTCGTTCCTCTTCACCATTGTGACTTGCCACAGTATGATGACAGCAGTTCACTTTTGCATGAATTGTCAGAGAAATTCAAAGTAGGTTCGAAGCATAAATGCAGACTTTTGCATTTTAATTTTATGGAACAGTTCTTCATTTGTTCATTAAAGAAGTAAGTAATTTGAAATAGCAAATATATTAATATTTTGTAGCAGTTTTATATATTAATTTCAAATTGTTTCCTTCAAAAAATTTTTACAGTAAACTAGAAATGGATTGCTTTGAACTTTTCATAGCAGTTGTTGAAGATTAGAACTTGAAACATTGCGGCTATTAGATTTTAGTGGCAACTTCACTTTTTGAGGCTAAAAACTTTATGAATAATCCTTTTGATTAGTTACAGAAGTAGAAAACTGAAGAGTGCTGTGCTAGCTCATTTATCAGAATAGGTTTTAGCAGCCTATTTTGAAATGTTGTGTTATTATGCAAATTAAACTTGTTCTTTTATAATGCTGTTTATAGGTAATTATTCTCTCTACTAAAATTATAGTGAAAACAAGTGCTAGTAGGTGAAGGAAGAAACATGTTTTGAATGTGTTATTTATTAATTTTAAATTAAGCAAATTACAAAATTAACATGTTAGAAAGCAAGAAATTTAAAAAAAAAATTACTGTAGAGTTTATAAATATATTTCATTTATAATCATAATGATAACACTAATCCATCAAAGTCAGAATCTCTGTGATGAGCTGGGGAGTAGAATATAATGAGATGTGTGCAGACATGTGCAGGTGGCATAAACAACTGCACAGAAAACTTGCAGAATTATAACTCTGGTTGAATATTATTTGCTTGAAATGTTTTCACTGTGTCTGGTACTTTCAACTCTCACTCCACAAGTCAGCATTTTGATAAAAAGTAAATGTAATAATAAACAAAACACCACTGCAGCCATAAACAGGGCTAATATCATATGATAAAATGTAAAGTCTTACATGATAGTTGTTTCTGATGGACTAGTAGTAACCATACTTGCCTTGTAGAACCAAAATTGTGTTCATTCCTGGCCAGGGTTGGTGGATATTTTGGGGCGTAAATATTGTAATGAATGAATAGTGTTTAAGGTCTGTTTTTGCTACAGAGGCACCACAGGCGATGGAAACTGATGATACATGAGATGAAATGATATATTGGGAAAGGATTTTATTTTTAAGGAAGAAATCATTCCAGACCTAAGTTTAGGGCAACTCCCTGGTATTTGCCATTTATGAAGACTGAGGAAAACCTGGAAAAAACCTCAGTCAGGGAGGATGGTCCTGGCGGTATTCAAACCCAGATCTCCCGCTCACGAGTCCGAGACTTAACGACCTTGGCTACCGGTGGTGGTGTAAATATTATAAGTTATGACTTATATGTATAATTTTTGAAGCTGTTTCAGTGAAGCTATTATATTTAAAATGATACACTCTGGGGGTGTATCATATTAAATGTAAGTTATGGTTTCCCTCGGAGGAAGTAAAGCTCTGGGTCCCATGTTGTAGATTTACATTATGTAAAAGAACCGAAAGTGTGTGGGGAGGGGAACATACATGATAACTGAAGAAATCTTCTGTTCCAGAGAACTTCTGACTGTGCAGTATTTGCAACCAAGTGATTTTAAAGTGAGTTCAAAAGTGATGTGTCGCATAGAGAAACATGATAAAAATTCAACTTTAGTTTCTGTTGATGGTAAAGGCAGAATTTTCTTTGCACATGTTCCTTCTTTGCATCTAGGAAATGTGCCGCTGAGTCATCCAGAGAAAAAATTTCCACCAGGAAGTCTGCATAAAGGAAGGGT
This sequence comes from Metallyticus violacea, assembly GCA_030762175.1. Taxonomy (NCBI): domain Eukaryota; kingdom Metazoa; phylum Arthropoda; class Insecta; order Mantodea; family Metallyticidae; genus Metallyticus; species Metallyticus violacea. Next base: position 926,843 of record CM060841.1, on the reverse strand, counting down.
AATTATTTGTTTTATTAGTTTATAGATCTATTTGAGTGAAAATATTTTAATTCTGTTAGTTGCTGTCACTTAAAGTAATTTAGTTTTCATCCTTTTGTTGATATGCTTGATTGGGCAAGAGTTTTATATACCTAGTGAAATGCAATTTCAGTAGAGTTTGGGAATATTTGTGTCATTGTAGTGCATGGATTAATGTAACAAATTAATATTATTATTGAGATTAACAGTATTCTGTAATAATCTATGATTAATCAAGAATGTAAACTCCAAGGAAGAAGTTTGTTACATGGCTAAGCATTAGTTGTACACAGACATAAAAATACTGTTTTTAATGCTAATACAAAGCTTTTTAAATTATTTTTGTATTTATTTCGTTTTTCAGATTCTCTCTGTAGCAGATAATAAAATTTTTGTGACTTTAAAATCTGCACTTGTGTTTACCGATGTAGAGCCTCTAAGTTCCTTTGAAGATTTCAAGAGAGGTGTGCAGTGTATGGGTACCATTGTACTGATAAGAAATAACGGCTTGCTTGTTACTTTTTTTGGAGATATAAAAGGATGGATCAAATTGGGAAAGCAAGCATCAGAAGATAAACGGCCAGAATATTATCTTGGACAATTGGTATGTAAAAACACAGAAATATTGTAGAATAAGTAACATGGTTTTACACAAAAGCTTATTTTGGTTTATTTTATGTTTCATTTCTTTAATCATTAATAAACATGGTAATAAAGAACTTATAAAAATAAATGTTACTGATCTAGTCTAAATTTACTATATTTGAAAATAAGAAAAAGTATGATGTACATATGTACCTCCTGTTAATTTAAGTTGCAAATTTATGAAAATCAATAGGTCATAGGACTTCCTTTGAGAGTGCAGGTTTACCAAAACTTGATATCCTCTTTCCAAACATTTTATTGATAGGTGCAATAAATATTGCAATTAAATATTGTCAGTTATTTATTTATTATTTATTATATTTATTTATATATTTTTATTTATTTATTGTTATTTATTGTTAATTTAAGAATGCTCTTTTATTCCCTGGTCATTAACATCCCGTTCATTTCAGGGCGTGAAATGATAAATTTGGTTGAGAGACCTCATCAACATGTCATAGGTGGGGCTCGATGCTCTCTTTGTAATTCCAGCAGCATGAAATGGAGCATGTCAATGACATAGGATTAAAGTGTCTGATTGTAGAAAGCTCTCACTTTTGTATATAAACAATGTAATACAGTTTTTTTCACACTAACTCCATTCACTTACACAAAAATCTGGACATATGTTTCGGGAGTGATCCCTCCCATCTTCAGCCTGTAGATAAACTGTTGTTATACGTGGCGGTTGGGTCTCTTGATGTTCTTGTGGCGGCATCTGTAGGTTCTATTAGGAATTTGCTGAGTTCATCCATTGGAGGGAAATCGAAATTCAACAAATTATCCTTATTTTTTGTAATGAAAATGCTTTCCCAAGTGGAAAGTTCTATTGCATTATGAAGTTGTTTAAGTAGTTATATCTCTGGTTTAATTTCATGATTTTTATTCCAAAACTGCGCTGCTATTGCTGATTTATCAATTTGTTTTAAGCGAATATTTCTGAAGTGTTCTTTTTTCCAGATTCCCAAGTTCCTCTTCGTTTTTCCAATGTATTTTTTATCGCACTCTGCATATTCAATTTCGTAAATACGTGACTTTTGTTCTGTTGGCATGTAGTCCTTTACTCTGCAACCTAATAAGTTCTTTATATTAAAATTGTTCTTTGGGGCTAACATAATTCCTTGTTCTTTGAATATCTTTTTGAACTTATTGTGGTAAATTGGATGGTATGTGAAACTTTTGAATTTGCACCTTTCTTTTGCAATTTTAAGTGTGGAAACATCTCTTATTGTTTTTCGTTTTATGGTTTTATTGATGATTTTTATTACTGTGTCTTTGTTGTATCCATTAGTTTCTGCTATCTTTATGATTTGTTGGTATTCCAATTTGTACTCTGTTTCTGTGAGTGGAATGTTAACTAATCTGTGTGCCAAACAATAAAACACTGCATATTTATGAGGAATGGGGTTAAAACTGTCATTTTTTATATAATTTTCTGTGTGAGTATCCTTTCTATGAATTCCAAATTTAAGATAGATTCCATTTCTTATGATTTTTACATCTAGGAAGGGGAGATATTCACTTCTTTCTTCCTCTATGGTGAAATTTATAGATTTGTGCTGCAAATTCAGAAGTTTTAGTGCATCCATTGTATGTTTTTTCGGAATTATTGCAAATATGTCATCCACATACCTATACCATGTTTTGAAGATTAGAGGGAAGACTTTGGTGATATGCATTTCAAACGAACTCATAAAAAATATATATATATATATATACCAATACCACTCCATTGTCAACAGCTTCGTAAGTACATTTAATTGACTCTCACTTTTGATTGACTGGGGCTCTTCTTGTCCCACTCTTGGATAATGATTTTGGTTATATCATCATATTACCTGAATCTATGGATCCTGTAATGAGTTTATCCAACCTTAAGAATTAGTCTAACTCTAGGATGTAGATTTTGTCGCAAATTACATTATGTACATTTGATGAAATTTTCACACTCTCTGCATATTTGCAAATTTTAAAACTCTGGAGTAAGGTTGGTCAGAGATGATAATTTTTATTAAAATGCCATCTTAGAAAAGAAAAAAAAAAATATTAATGATAACTTAAATTATTTACATCTAGAATGTTTACAAAATGGTAATTTAAAGTATTTACATTTTGTATATTTATAAAGCTGAATTAATTCAATGGAGAAAAATTAGTGTGCTATTTTTCTTGATTGTACGAAATCCTCTGTATAGAAGATAGGAGTGATAAAGTATCTTTTTGATGCTAACCTGAACTTTATTAGTATGCAGTTTTTTATAGATGATGGAATGATATAATACTATACCATTGCAGTAAACACCTTTTTGGAGTTACTGGTTACTTGGTCTGTTTAAGTCGTGCTTATGTCTGGATCTTTACTGTGTATGTCTGAGCTTTTTATGAACACTTGTGAGTAGTCTGCTAAAAAGAAAAGTACAGCTAGAATGTACTTGCAAGCTAATGGTAAAATTCCAAATGTTTGTACTTTACAATGAATTGATTGTTTTGCCCTTACCATTATTCTTAATATTTTTTTTTTTTTTTTTTGTGTAAGAAATTTTTTTATTGATTCAATTTCCTTAGAACACTATTCCATAAATCATTAAGGAATGGAAATAAGCATAATATACTTTTTTTAGAATGCTCTTAGTTATAGAATGAATTAATGCTCTAATTGCAAAACATGCTGCACTTAGTTCCGGTAACGTGTAATTAATAGTCTTTCCACTTCATATTATGATCATATATAAAACCATGAAATGTTATGTTAAGATTCATTGCCTTCATATTGTATTTTAGGTCTGCAACGTTTTTATTTTTTGTGTGGTTGTTAGAGGACTAGAGGATCATTTATTGTGCCTGCCATTTGCAGTGCAATATGCTCTTTGGGTGTTTTCATTTGAACCTCCTGTAATGCATGGTGCCATGCTTTGTTGGGTTTTTGTGATTTTCTCTTTTGTTGAAATTAATCTGACATGTGAAAATCTTTATTGACTCACAATTTCATTAGGTGTAGTAATGTGAAATCAAAGAACAAATTTCACTATCTCCATTTTGCATCACAAGTTCACTGTCCGGTAACAGCATATTTCATGACCATGGATTTTTCTGGTAAGGTTGGACAAGAACATTTCTTCCAGGTGTTTGTGCTATGTTTACTGCACCGTAGTAGCACCTTTACATCCAGTCATTACATGCAGCCTCCATCCAGCCTCACTCCTAGTCAAGATTGAGCCAAGGCCTGACCTAGCCAGTCAGAGGCAAGAATTACCTTCAGCAGGGTGCATTAATCCCACACTACTGCCAGGTTCTATTATCTCCAAAGAGTACATCAGCCTGAAGATGTTCACTCTAGCTACAAATAAAACTATGGAAAAAGATGTTCCAATAGATCACAGCTCTCAAATATGGAAATGATTGTGAAAGTGTGCAGTGTTTGATGACCATTATAATCTTTCATGATCTCATTAATGATGTGTGTTAGGAATAAAATTGTGATCTTTTATAGATCAAATGGATAAGACACATTATATTCTAAATATAATGAACATACTACAATATGAAATGCTAATTGGAATTTGTACAGTGAAGCTAATCATATAATTAAGATCATTGTATGAATCAGTCGAACTACACACTCTTATTGACTCCACTTACTTGTACTACATTTAAACAAGTGGAACCAATAAGAGTGTGTAGTTCATCTCAATTGTACAATGATCTTAGATACCAGAATATTTTAATAAAACAAAGCTTGTACTAAAATATGTATTTTTTTCTAGAGTATATATTTGCTAAAAAAGTGTTTAGTTTAAGGAACTGTCGGTTTAATAATGGTTTTATATTTTACTTGATCTTTTGGTAAAATTCAAATGTAGAATTAAATACAGTATAACCCATTTTTACCTTCCTGAAACTTACATTTTCCAATCATTTATAATATATTTTCTTGGTCTTCCCAATTTCCCCATGTTCATAATGTAAACTTTTACACACTTTTACACTTATGAGATTTTGAATTTCTTGTCATTTATATATTGTAAAACAGGAATTGCATTAAAAAATTATGCTTTTGGAAATAAATGTGAATGCCTAAAGCTTGACCATGACAAGTGATCACATCTGAAGCCACACAAGACACGAAGAGTGCACATTCCTGCATTTCCATTATCAGTAGTGTATCATGTGAGTTTTGTTTTTGCAAATCGTACCATAAATTGGTTGTGTTATCAGTAACAGTGAGTGTTTTTAAAGAGTTCTTGAGCCTATTGCTTTAAAATGAATAAAATAGGAGAGAAGCTAAAAATCCTATTAGTTGAAGTTCACTGGGACACAAAACTTAGGAATAGCAATATCCTGCTTAACACAATTATTAAAAATAAAAATTGAATTATGGAAAATGTTAATGAAAGAGGTTTAATTTGTAAGAAAATAAAGTATAACACTTAATCTAAATAAGCAGATTTGAATGAAATTTTAAATAACTGGTTTCAAACTGCATGTTCTTCAAACATCCCCATGATTAGCATGTTGTTAAGTAAAGAACCATATAAAGTGGCAGATATGTTTGGCATTGAAACCTTTTCTATGTCAAATGGAAGAACTAACAGATTTCAAAAGGCACTGTAATGTAATGTTGTGGTGAAGAAAATGCTCACAAATGGCAAATTTGAAATACCTTACATTAATGTGTTCAGTTGTTAACACTAACTCCACTTACTTTTTTAAAACTTTGGACTAGTTTCAGAAGAGGTTCCTCCCATCATCAGTTGCTGTTGACTGAATGCCAATGATGGGAGGAACCTCTCCCGAAACTAGTCCAAAGTTTTAAAAAAGTAAGTGGAGTTAGTGTTAACAACTGAACACATTAAAGTAGGATATATTACCACTCCATTGTCTACAGCTTCGTAAGTACAATTTTTACTTAATTGAAATACCTTGTAAAACAATATAATCCTAAAAACATTTTTACTATCAATGAGATTGGTCTTTTTTTCTAATTTTCTTCCAAACAAAACATTGGTTTTCAAAGAGAAAAGTTACCATGTTGAAAGCACAGTAAACTTCACCATAATGTAATATTGAGTGTGAATGATGATGACTGAACATCTTCATCCATTCATGATCGGCAAGTTCAAGAAGCTATGCTATTTCAAAAAATTGGTTGGTTGGGTTTGGTTGATTGATTGTGAGGTTGGTTGGTTGATTAGTTGCTTGGTTGGGGCTGGTTGGTTTGTTGGGTTTGGTTGGTATGTTTGGTTTGATTGGTTATTTTGGTTGCTTGGTTTGGTCAGTCAGTCAGATTTATAAATTTTTTCCCTAGCTTCACAATAAAGAGCTTACAAATTAGTTTTTCATTCATTTGTTTGTTGCCATCTAGGTGACTGCATTTCAGTAGACGTTCTTTGTTTAAGATAGTATCACATTCTTACACTGGGCATTGGCTGTCCGTGATTAATTTCATTCTGAAGAAATATTCTGACAGGCAATCTTGCCGAACAATTAAGCCGAATTGGACAACATCAATTTTTCTTGTTTTCAATAAAAGATATTAGAAAGTATTTAGATCTTCATATGATTTTCTTTAAGTTTTTGTTTGATATTTTGTTGTTCTTGTTCAGTTATTAATCTTTTTATAATTTTTAATTTAGAGGGAAGTTCTAGTTCAATTTAATTTTATGGTGGCTCCTTTTTTTGCTAAAGTATCAACAATCTCATTCCCCTTCAATTCCACATGGCTCAGGATCCACTGTAAAACTATTGTAATTATTGCCATATCTGTAATCTGCTTAGCATTATCCAGGTGCACCACAAGGAGGTGGGATTACTGCGCACACACAGAATCAGAAGATTCTTCATTCTGTAATTGCTGTCCTGCACATCCTAAAAATCTTAATTCAAGAAATGAGAGATTGAAATTTTTTTCTAGCTAACTGCACAAGTAACTTATTGTCAGTGGATTTGGGGATAATTCATGCTTTTAAATCTTATGACAGGAAAAACTTAGTACAAAAAGCATTCAGCTTGTTGGAAGCTGGAAAAGATTTGACCTCCTTTAAAGTGATTGATTTTCAATGCCTTTTGTAGCAAAGGAGATTAAAGTGTTCATAATTTCTGAAAGCTGACTTCTTCCAGCTAGTTGAGGTAGAAGAAAGCATTTTAGAAGAAGGTTGTATTCAGTTTTGCATGGGAGAAGTTACAGATTGATCATCCAGTAGTTTTCCTTCATGTCAGTGATGTTATCACAGTTGAGTGTGTGTCTGTGGAATCATATTTAGCCAGAAGATAAAGTGATGGAACTGAAAGTGTAATAATGACAATATTCTTCTTAGAAGAGCTGATGTAACTGCAGCAATGAATGTACATAGTAAAAAGATATATTTCTGCTACAGATGAAAATATCGAAAATTTTGGGTACCATGTTATATGAACTAAAAAAAATGAAATAGAGATGATTCACCAGAAGAAATCAAAGCAAATGATAATAATAATAATAATACTTTTCTGTAAAAAAATAGGGAGTACAGTATATTCTTAAGTGTCAGGCCTACAATTGTTGAATACAGTTGAACTTAAGAGTTATTAACAAAAAACTAATAAGAGGGATTTATTGGTGTTCTATAAACTAAATACATGTGCATATGCAAAAATAATTTCCCAAAATTAACATTTTCCTGCAATTTAAGTTGTATGTGTGTGGTTCTTTTATATATATAAAACAGTTTCTTGAAAGGGTAAAAGAGGGGTTTAATGTAATTAAAAATGTAAGCAGTAACTGCACATACTTGTGTAATACTCGGGGTTCACTGATATGTTACCAAGCCTTTCTTCTCAAACATTTTATTTAATTCTTACTTGTTTTTATTTTTAAAAAAACTTATTGCAATCAACTTGCTTCTGCTTATTTAGACATTTATAACTAGAAGTTTCTTCCGGGCTTGGAAGCCTGAAAGATACTTCTAGTTATAAGTCTGACTCCGGCTGTGAAAGCTTCAGACTTTAGACACTGTTATCAATATTATGATATGAAAGGAGTACCTCAGAAAATAGCTTTATATTAATTTATTTTACAGATAACATGCTATGTGGTACGAGCAGATAAAACAAACAAGAAGATATATTTAAGCTTGAATCCTGTTGGTGTTGAAGAGAGAGAAAGTGATGGATATGAAGTGGGTCAAATGTATTCTGTTACTGTTGTAGGCTGCACAGAAACAGCAGTTGAAGTGCATGGTAAACAATGTTTCTTATGTTATTTATATTACCAAAGCATATAGCATGAAAATATTGTATGTGTGTTTGTTCTGAAAACTTGTAAACTTTTAGAACTACTTGGCATATCTCCCACAAGTAAGATATCAATAGAATTTCATTTAACATAACTAAACACCGATAAATAGATTCACCAAGAGAATTCTTAAATCAAACTTTGTTTGCAAATCATCAATATGCTCCTAAGTATCACTTCTGTTATAAATGTGCCTAATATACAAAATCTAAAATGTCACATATTGTGGGGAAAAGAAGATTTTTAATTTAATGAAGATAAAAAAGATAATGGGAGGTTTTATTGAAATTTTATATGCCTCCTGCACATCAGCCTAAAACTTTTTGTGCAACACCATAGGAAGAGGCATTTTCACTTGTTTCCCTGAATAAGTTGCCGTGTCTTGGTACCATTGCCAGCATCTGTTTTCCTAGATCTTCCCAGGTTATAGAAAGGTAAATCTCTTTTTTACCAGGATTGATTATCAAACAGGATAAGCAAAGCAGTCTCCTCATTCTGTTTGCACATTCTAAAGAGTAGAGTTATACTTTACATAAAAGATGTTTTCTGAAGTTCAGTAATTAATACAACTGCTTTCCCTATTCCTCTTCTGTCTAGTTTTAAGAGAGATGTGGAAAGAGTGTTGCTTGAACCTATGACCAATTTCTTGACTTGTATTTGTCCAGGGTACATTTACCACTAAGTTAGTGTTTTTCCGCAATCCATGTTTTTACTACAGTCTTAGCAGTGCATACACTGATTCCAACCATGGTTTCAGGACCAACATTAGGGTGTTTAAGTACCCTTCTTTGCATTTTTCATTTCCATAAACTCATCTATTTCCTGGCACCCACACAATTCGAGTTTATTGTGATATGCCAGGGCATTTAGTTATTAGAATACCAGTTTAGATTTTACCTTTTCTGAAGAGAGTGCTTTCAAGGCACTTTGGTTATCTTAAGGATGAGAATTCATTTACCTTCTCAAGTCCTCTTAAAGCACAGTTCAGAATAGTAAAACTCTCACCTGGAAGACTGTGCAGTATTTCCCAAGGCTTGTACCAATATTAGTCCTTGGAAATCAGCCGTATAGGCACCCGATTGTGTTCCTATATGGGATCTGTCGTTGAACCGCACAAGATGATTAAGCATTATTTCTTCCATCCAGTTTTCTTAAAACCCAAGAGCTACTTTAAATGAAGGGAGAGAACAGTATTGAGTGTTCATTAGGTCAGACCTCATACTCAATACTGAAATATCCAGGAAATTTAAAATGATGGTATGTGTAGTAGTTGCACAGTTCCTCTCCAACTCTCTGTTTGCATCAAGCCACACATAAATAAATTTCCATGGGAGGAAAACAGCAGTCTCCAATGCAATGTTTGTAGTACACACAGACATAGCTTGATAAACTTATCTGCTATAGTAGTTCATAATGTTTTTTCGCCCTTAGACAATGATGCCATAAGATATCTGGCACCTAACCATTGCACCATATAGCCAGTGACATGTATGGTTTTAGCCTCCAGGTTGTTCAGATAGTGTATTTGATAGTTACAAGAGACTATCTGGCTCTATGGAGAATATTGTCAATGTGATAATTCCAAGTCAGTTTCTTGTCCATCATGATGCCTAGATATTTGACTGACTCAGAATATTCCAGAATTGAGTTGCCTAGTTTAAGATTTCCTAGGTCTTTAAGATCTCTCCTGTTAGTAAAAGGAATAACAACTATTTTGCTACGATTAATAGAGTAACCTTCATGCATGCACCACTATTCATTTTCTTCAGCCCCACTCATCATGTCGAAGACTGTGATAGGAAATTTCTCAAAATAAAAAGTGCTATGTCATTGCATTTATGTAATTATTACTTCCATGCTTAGGAATAAACACTACTCTGGTAAACTCAAATGTACTTATGAAGCTGTTGACAATGTAGTGGTATATATAACCATGTACTAAAATTTGTTCACACTAACTCCATTCACTTACATAAAAATTGGACATGTTTTGGGAGTGATCCCTCTCATCTTCAGCCTGTAGACAAATTGTTGTTAGAAGTGGTGGTTGGGTCTCTTGATGTTCTTGTGGCAGTATCTGTTGGTTCTATTAGGAACTTGCCGAGTTCGTCCATTGGAGGGAAATCAAAATTCATTAAATTGTCCTTGTTTTTTGTAATGAAAATTTTTTCCCAAGTGGAAAATTCTATTGCGTTGTGAAGTTGTTTCAGTAGTTTTGTCTCTGGTTTAATTTCATGATTTTTATTCCAAAATTACGCTGCTATCGCTAATTTATCAATTTGTTTTAAGCGAATATTTCTAAAGTGTTCTTTTGAAAATCTGGAATTGTGGTCTATGAGGGCTATATGTTACTGCCTTCAGTTTTCAATTCTTTTTGTCTTATTAAAGGGTTGTCTTACTCTGCCTCTCTTGTGTTCAAGGTCTTTAGTTCACCATGTAACTTTTTTGGATTTTGTCTGTGACTGCATGGGGCAGTTATCCTAGTTATCGTGATAACTGCCAATATAGCCTTTTGGATAAAATAGGCGACCTTGTCAATATCACCAAAAAATCTAATTCTATCAGTCTGTCCAGTTCTACCCAAGATATTCTGCATATAGGGCCCTCACCATGTTCTCCTGGGATTCCTATAGATATTGGTCCTTTTAGTTACATTAGCATTAAATGATACATAATCATGATCCGAATGTAATGGCTCATCCAAGACCCTCCAATTGGTAATCTGAATAGTAATATGCTCAGTACAAAAAGTAATGTCAATATCCTCCTGCCTTATGCTGTTGGCAAAATACACTTAAGATTAGGCCAATGATCTTAAGATATGATTAGCTTTACTGTGCAATGTTCTAATTAACAATTTTAGTTAAAGATAGGGTAGGCTTGTTACCAACAATTTATAGATTGCTAGAGAGCAGAAAGTCTAAATGGTACTCAACCCTTCTATTGATGTCTTTGCTGCTCGAGATTTTGTGATGAGAGTTAGTGTCGCACCCTAAGATAAACTTTTCCCCTCTCTAAGTACAATGTGTGACCAACTGTTCTAGTTTCCTGGTGGGTGGGTTACTGCCCATCATATATGAGATAGGCAGAGCTCGGTAGTAGATCTTACCTCCTTTGCAGTCAATTTTCACCGTGGTGATGTCACAAGAACAAAATTCTAGAAGAAGTAAGCCATGAATTCTATTGCAAACAAGAATACAGCTTCTTTTTTGATTGTCCTAGCTGCAGTGTATCAACTTACGTTGGCATTCTCATAGTTCTGTAATTTGACCCCTGTTAATTCAGGGCCACCTTCTTATGTTGGAGGTCGATCTGAAGGACTTTCAGGACTATCCTTGGCTAAAATTACAATTATAATTCTATTGAGGCCCAGAAAGGGTTTCTTACCCAGATCTTTTATGGCCTTTATAATTTCCTCGTCTACCAGGCATATGAGTGTCTGCCCCGACGTATTGGATTTGGAACTGATAACTTTCCAATTTCTGGTGCTTAGGGTTTTGTTATGATAATCCTTAAGCATCTTATTGATAATTTAATGGCCTGTTTTTGTGAACATCTTTGGTATCTTGAAAAGCACCTCAATTGTTCATAATATTCTACTCTGGGTCCTATGGCAAGTTTAATAGCTTCCCATGGCTCCAGTTGAGGAATCGTTTTCATCAATCATTCTTTGGTGATGCCTTTGTGCAGAAGAGAATGAGAGACCTATCTGCTTGTAAGCTCCAGTACACATTGGAAAACTTCCATTTTCGAGGCTCTCAAATGTCTCTACAATTACTTCTTGGAGTAATGGTCAATTTGGTCCTCTGAGAGTGTTTTGATGGGAAAGTTATCGGGTATCACTGCTACCTTAAAACTGGTTAGCGATTATCTGTAGACTTCTTTGGTTGTGGTGGAAGCTCTTTCCTCTTCCATGCCCTTACTCTGCTCATTCTTTTTAATAATTCCAGAGGAAGAACCGGTAGGCTCTTCAGAACAGCTAAGTTTACTGCCTGTCAGATATCTTTCCCCCCTCCTCCTGAGATTTTGGGATTTGAGGTTTTGATTTGCCTTTCCCACCTCTCTCTCTCTCTCTCTCTCTCTCTCTCTTTTGGATCCAAGCATTGCCTGTCTCCTTAAGTTTAGCTCTTAGGGCTTGTTTTCTTTGTTCTACAGAAGGCCTGTTTATTGAACCTTAAGCTTGTCCAATTTTTCCAAGACTCCTTACAGGCCTAAAGTATGGGTTCTTTTTCCTCAGCTGAGATTAATATATCACCCTTTGAAGAGATAGTATTTGATTCCATGCCTGAGCCATGGTTTTGCCAGGGAGATTTCCCATCAGAAGGTGGAATACTTCTTTGGGAATAGCATTGCATTCTTCCAAAAGAAACATAACCAGAGAATTTTTTGATTTACGATGGTGTAATCTGGAGTGAACTTGGCACTCTAACTCATTTCATAGGTTGCAATTGTGTTCAGGCCTGGAATATGAGTAGCCAATCATTTCAGAAATTATCCACAAACTACTCCATTCTCAGAAGTGCTTTATAACATGGTGCTGGTATAAACTATTGTCATCACTGAATCTGATCTTCTATTACAGGTTACATGATACTAGTCAAAATGTCATTATAAACTTTGTCTCTGCAGTCCCATGCAGTCTTACAAAATGTCTAGTTCATATAATGAAAACATGAAAAAAATATCACCTCCTCCAAACTTCACTGTTGCCACTACACATTCAGGCAGGTAGCATTTCCCAAGCTTTCTCCATAACCAAACCTTCTCTCAGATTGCCAAAACATTTAGTGTGATTCAGCACTGCAAATTACCTGTTTCCGTTATTTCATTATACAGTGGCATCACTTTTCATCTCTCTTTAGGTGCCACTTTGCATTTAGGTAGAAATATTTATGGGCACTTACTTGACCATGGAACCAGCATTTAAGCCAGAGTCACATTTGTTGTATTTTGCTGCTTGACTTTTAGAAATACAACAAAATTTCAATGTAAATACACAAAAATGTAACAACCACATTGAATATAAGAAGAAAAAATGTTTAGGCATTTCTTCTTCTCTTGACCCACACTAGTAAATGAGACTTGGAAAAGGTAGGCATGTTTAATATAAAGTGTGTTCAAAAATACCAATCTTTTGCTATAACATCTTTATTGCTCATTGTACAACATTTTAAGCACATCCCCTCAAAGTAGTCCCTTCTACTAGCGATACACCATTCCCAACCTTTCTTCCATTTTTGGAAAGACTCCTGGAACAGGCCTATTGTCGCATTGTCATGAATCTCTTCTATGGTTTGAAAACGACATCCTTTCAACATAGTTAAGTTTGGAAATCAGGCAAAGGTCTACTGGGGTTGGTCCAGAGAATAGGATGGATGGGGCAGTCTGATATTTTGCCAGATACCTGCAGACAAGGAGCAATACACAAACTGGCACATTTTCTTGATGCAACATCCAAGTATGGTTTTTCCACAATTCAGGCCTCTTCCTGCACACAGCATTCCTCAAACAAGCTAAAATTTCATGGTAGACTTCCTTGTTTATTATTTGATCGCATGGTACAACTTCCTGATGGACAATGTCTTTTTTAGATAGGGGAGCCATTGCCCACCCACTGCATCAACTGAAATTTAGTTTCAATGGCAAGTAGTTCCTGGCAGATTTCAACATGGGTCTGTTTCTGATGATCAGGCAATAAACACAGCACGAATTTACACTCAAGTTTGCTGCTCAAAATTTGATGGTATAATCCCATGCTGGTGCCCACTTCTGTCAGCAACTTCTTAAACAGTTAAACAATGATTTGCACGAATCATAGCATGAACTCTCTCGACATGGTCATTGGTGGAAGGTCATCCAGGCCTGAATTCCTCACCGATCGACATTCTGCCATGTTCAAAATGCCTAAACCACTTATAGAACGCTGTGCAACTCATTCAGTCCTCCCTGCATGCTTGGCTAAGCAATTGAAATGTTTCTGCAAATGTTTTGCTGGACTTTGTAGCAAAATTTCACACACACACACACACTGTTCTTCAAGCTCTTTCAGTGGCTGTAGCATGGCAACTAATGGTCATAGCAAAACGCTTCAAATGCAATTTATTGTCTAAACCTGCCACTAGGTGCACTTAGTAGCACTCCCAGTGCACTATATAATTTCTGTTTCTGCAAAACGATTTGAAATACTACACATGTTTTTCGTAATTTGCACAAATATAATGTTTGATTTCTGAATATTTGTGACAATTTTTTATTTTCTAGCTTAATCTCTTTCTGGATATGGATGTGTATAGACATCCAGAATAAAATGGGCCAAAGCAATATGGATGTATATACACATTTGGCAAGGGCTGCAAATCAAATGACTTTCAACCCATAATTGTTTTAACATTACTGTATAAAATAAACTTAAATAAATTCTATAAAATAGTTCATTACCTTTAAAAGTTGGTTTTGAATGATACACCTTGAAGCATGGGTAATGGCATAAGGGCACATATTGACAATCACCACATATCATTTTGATTTCCTTGTGTGTGCTCCTTATGTGGCATACCAAATGTTTCCGAAACTGACAACTTTTTTCCCCGTAAACAGTATCCTTTTGGGAAAATGTTCTTCCATCAATCTAAGGGTAGCAGGAGTTTTAGACTTTCTATCCCCTGTGTGTATAGGCCTCTGAATTTGGTAGATTGTAATTACTGCATTTAATGCACTTTAATTTAGTTTTTGTTTCATTAAAATGTGATAAAAAATAAGCAAAATATAAAGGTATGTTCTGCAATGCAGAAATTTAAATTGCAAACCATTTAAATACCTAGATCTGTTTATTGGGTATCCAGGAACAGTCAGTGCTGGGTTTAAATAGCCATCGGGCAATGGGTTAAACTCTGCATGAAACCCATTCTTCTTAATCTGTGACACAGAGTCATGGTCCTGGGTGTATTTTGCACAGCACTTTGAAATTTACTGGTGATTGTTTCTACTGAAAAATTGAAATTTCCTTAAACTAGCTTCTTTAGCATTTATTGCTTCCTTGCTGTCATTATTTGCAGCCAAGCAATTTGTAGTTTTAATGAGGTTGTACCTTCAGTTTCCAATGCAAATTCATCATTGAAATTGGCCACATTTAAAAGGGTAGAAATTTTAGTATACATTTGGCATTCGAAGTTACTAAGCTAACTAGGACTACCCTATCTGTTGTTGTAAGGTAGCACTGAACAACACAGCCTTCTTTTACTAGTATGTAATAATATCATACCATCTAGGCTTCCATTTATTAGTTTGCAGAGGTAACTGGATACTTTCAATCATATAATGTATAACATAAAACATTTATGTGCAAGTGTACCTATTGCACTAACAGATAACATACTTTTATACATATTTATATATATTTGCTATTTCACACAGGTGATGCTGGTCCAGGTATAATTCCATCCCAACATTTAACAGATGTGCCAACCATGGCTCCCCATCTCCTGAAGACATATGTACCAGGTGATAGTTTGAATGTTTACTATTTCATGAATACTCAGCCAGCAATATTCACTGTACGGCCTTCCTTGATCCACTATTTTAAAGTAAGTATTAAAATATATTCAGTATGTTTATAACATTAAAATTCCTAAAAAAACATAAGGGGCATACAAAAAATAATGAACAACAATTTTTTTTTATCATGTTGTATTTTTGAAAAACCAAGTACTGTGCTTAATTGCAGACTTTTGTTTACTTTTTCAACATCTTTGTTCACATTTTTGTTCATTGTACTGGAGGTTATGACAGAATCTGTTCTGGTGGCACCTCAGTGAATTGGTTAATCTGCTTGCCTCTCTCCTCCCAGTGATCTAATTGGAATTTGTAGTTGATAAAGCGGTGTATGGGCTGATTTTCTCCTGTTACTCTGGTTTCAACTCATCATTTCACCCCCATCTTCACCATCACCATTCAACAAAGTGTCATTTGCTGATTCATTGGTGTGCAGGTTACAAATAGACTAAGCTGCTGCCCGGGTGTAGAACTATTATGTTAAGTTATATTTCCTACAATACTAAACCTTTCTTCTTTTTTAATTAAATCCATTCAGCCAAATTATCCTTGAGAGTTGCTTATTCCTTAGAACCTTATATGCATTAACATCCTGGTTATTGGTGTATAAAGATTCTGTTTAACTAATACTAGATAACTAGCCCCATTCCCTCCCGTACTCATTTCATCCTCTTTTCACTATCTGACAATTCTATGGCATTTCTCAAGCACCTTTCCAAAATATTTTACATCCATAACCAATTTTGTCTTACATTGTCTATGTATTTTCCAAGTTCCTTATTGTTTTCATTCTTCTACCTCTTATTTCATCTGGTAGATTTTCCCACTTTCTTAATAGGAACTATTCCCTCCAAAACTTGGTTTGCTGACATTCTAGTCTACAATGTCAAGTACTATCTGGTTCTTCACACATAGGACATATCCCATTAGTGTATACATTTTTTAATCCACTTAAATATTTTATTCCTATTCTAAACCATGCCAAACCTTCCCTTCCTACCTTATCACAAATTTCAGTATAGCTTTCTCTTCCCCACAATTTTGTTTTTATTGTACTATATAATATCAGAGATTTTTTGGTGTTAAGATTTGCCCATTATTCCTGTTTTTCAATATCCTCAATTTTTTATTGTTATCTGAAAATACTATACTCAATCTTTCTCCCTCATACCTTATTGATCTCATGGCCGCTGCTTGTAGGATAATATTTTAGATTTTAGATAACCAAGTTTCTCTCCCTTTAATTTTTCTTTGTGCTACCAAACAGTGATTAATGATATTCTCCTCCTCTAGTCTCCCTGTTCTATACCAATATTTCAATACTCTTTCTATGACCTTACTTTTATAGTCAAATCTTCCTATTTCTATTAGGGCAACCTCATTAGGTGAAGATCTAGGTAAGCCTAAAATAATTCTACAAAATTAGCTTATTTATCACATTTATCCCTTTTCATCCTTCGTCTGCCCCCCAAATTTCTATTCCATATACCATTCTACTCTCCACTAATAAGCCATATATTCTCTCTAACCATTTTACTTGCATATTCAGTTATTTAACAGCTGATGTTATGACAAAGGTTCCAAGAAACATATGTCGTGAGTAAATCTCATGTAAGTTTTTTTTTTTTGGGTTGATTTATTTATGGATGCTCTTTAACATCTCAGGTCATCAGCGTCCCATTCAACTCAGGGCGTGAAATGGCAGAACATTTTTGCTCAGAGGCCTCTCTTTCAGGCTTGAGGTTCTTTTTCGTGCCGTAAATGTACAACACGGGATCCATGGCTTTACTTCCCTTCCGAAGGAAGCCATACTTAGAATTTTTATGCCCAAAAAAATCCATCAGTCCTGGCCAGGTTTAAATCTGCGACCTTGGGTGTAGGAGGCAAGTATGGTAACCACTACACCACCAGGACTGACCTCATGTAAGTGAAACCATAAAGAATGTTCTAAGTATCGGACTCAGAAGAGATTAAAAGAAATCATGACAGAGCTGGTACATGTTTGAACATAATGAGCAGTGTTCATGGTCTGCCTGGGTTACGTAAAATCAGTCAAAATTCATGCCTCCTCATCACAAAGATTTTGTCCATTACCTTTGCAGTTAATGTCATTATACTTGCTTTATTTTTTTCTGGAGAGTTCAGTGCGTACCTGCTTTGCATTTTGTTTCATGCTTGAAATAGTAAAACCAGGCATGAAGGCTGGAAGGATGTAGATTTGATACATCAGTCTTTTTGTAGGCAAATATTAGGTTTACCCTGACCTTCATCCAATGGAATATATTAACTAAGCTTGCCAGGATAAGTCAGAACAAAGTATAATGCGAAGAATAGTGAATTATTGTTTAGATTAATAAATATATATTAAGGATGTTTAGAGTTTACTAACAGCGTAATGATAAAAGAATATTGGGTAAGGTTAAAGATGAATGAATTATTATAAATATTGTACTTACGAAGCTGTTAACAATGGAGTGGCAATATAATCTAAACTTAGGTATTCATTTTTTACAATAAACTCCATTCACTTACACAAAAATAAGACGCATTTCGGAAGAATCTCTCCCATCTTCGGTTGCTCACTGAACTGCCATTACTCGAAACGATGGCTGGACAAACAGATGTTCCTGTGGTGGCCTCTGTTGGTTGAA
Organism: Metallyticus violacea; assembly: GCA_030762175.1. NCBI lineage: Eukaryota > Metazoa > Arthropoda > Insecta > Mantodea > Metallyticidae > Metallyticus > Metallyticus violacea. Next base: position 908,708 of record CM060841.1, on the reverse strand, counting down.
GTAGGAAATTGCTGAGTTCATCCATAGGAGTAAACTGGAAATTCATTAGGTTTTTCTCTATTTTTTAATATGAAATTTTTTTTCTCAAGTGGATAACTCCAATGGGTTGTGAAGATACCAGTTTATTTCCCGGTTTTATTTCATGGTTTTTAGTCCAAAAGTGAACTGCTACTGCTGATTTGTCCACCTGTTTAAACCGAATATTCCTAAAATGTTCTTTTCTCAAAATTTCCAAATTTCTTTTTGTTTTGCCTATGTAGCTCTGTTCACAATCTACACATTTTATTTTGTAAATTCCTGTCACACCTATATTTGTGAGAAAAACCATTAAAATCAACAAAAGCATACACCAGAAGGCAGCAGAAACAAAGATAATTGAAATTGAAAAGAACTTACAGTATAAAAAGTACATGAAATAGACGTAGATATTTACGATCTGTGTTTAAAACTGACGAAAACACTAGGATTTCACGTATGGGAAAATTTACAACACCACCTACATCAAAATTTAAGTGCACAAATGAAAAACAAAAACCAGAAATTAAAAGAGTAACTCCAGAACTTACATAAACACCAAATAAAAATGGTTCCACCCTCATGAGCGCACACGACAGATAAAGTAATTAATCTTTCGAGTTCCTCATTTTCAAAAAATGAAATCAATCTCCTAAGCAAAGGCCTAAAAACTTGTATTTCTCAGATAATATAGAAGATTTCATAGCCAACATAGACATAGCCACCCAACAATTAAATGAAAGGGAAAAATCGTTCATCAAAAGTAAATGCAAAAATGTTTTAGACAACATAAAAAACTGAAAGAAATCAATAAACTATACAACGGCATTAAAACAACTAAAAGAAAAACCAGTAATATACATAAAAGCAGATAAAGGTAATAAAATGGCCATTTTAGACGAAAATGAGTATATAAATAGAGTTGAAATTATGTTAAAAGGAAAAGACTACAAACCAATTTAAAAGAATCCACTCAATAAATGCAATAAAATGTTAATGAAAACATTAAATGAAGTCAAAACACTATCCACTACTGAAAAACAGAATATCACACACAGTAATCCGGTACTAGCCAGGCTTTATGCACTACCTAAAATACATAAAAATGATAACAGCATGAGACCAATAATAAACAATATCAATTCACCCACATACCAGGTAGCAAAAAAATTGATCAAAGTCTTCAATTCTTTTAAGAGATTCCAAAGTTTGAGCATTAAAAATTCAGTTGACCTATTCAAAAAACTGGAAAATAGCAGAATAATGGCTGGAGATATAATGGTTTAATTTGATGTAAAAGCCTTATTCCCAAGCATACCTATAGAGAAACTTAAGCAAATACTGAAGAAATGGTTAACATCAATAATTTTAAAAACAGAAGAAATAGAAGACTTATTAAAACATACTATTATTTGCATTAAACAAAATTACTTCAGCTTCAACAAAAAATATTACCAGTTTCAGCCTATCTGTGGGAAACTCTTTGTCACCTTTTCTAGCAGAGTTATTCAGCAGCTCATTTGAAATACACATCACAAAAGCCTTTCCTTTAATTTTCAAGTCATGGTGTAGGTATGTGGATGACATTTTTGCAATAATACCAAAGAAACACTGAATAGATGCCCTGAAATTTCTTAATTTGCCATATGAATCCATACAATTTACTATAGAAAAAGAAGGAAATGGGTGCCTACCATTTCTAGATTTAAAAATTATAAGAAATGGAGATTGTTTGAATTTTGGAATTTACAGAAAAGAAACACATGCAGAAAACTACATAAAAATGAGAGTTATAACCCCATTCCATATAAATATGCAGTTTTTCACAGTTTGGCACACAGATTGATGAATATTCCACTCATAGAAGCAGAGTACAAAATAGAATACAAACAAATAATAGACAGCTATAATCAATGGTATCAACAAAGACACAGTGATAAAAATTATCAATAAATCTGAAAGACAAAAAGGGATAAGGGAAGTCTCCACACTGAAAAACTCAAAAGAAGAATACAAATTCAAAAGTTTCACCTACCATACAATTTACCATAACAAGTTCAAGAAAATCTTCAAAGAACATGGGATAATGTTAGTCCCAAAGAACAGATACAACATCAAGAATTTATTAGGTTGCACAATAACAGACTCCATACCAACAGAACAGAAATCAGGAATTTACGAAATAAAATGTGCAGATTGTAGGCAAAACAAAAAGAAATTTGAAAATTCAGAGGAAAGAACATTTTAGGGATATTCTGTTTAAACAAGTGGATAAATTAGCAGTAGCAGCTCCCTTTGGACCAAAAACCATGAAATAAAACCGGGAATTAAGTTGCTGAAATATCTTCACAACCCATTGGAGTTCTCCACTTGGGAAAAAATTTTCGTATTAAAAAAGAGAGAAAACCTAATGAATTTCGAGTTTCCTCCTATGGATGAACTCGGCAACTTCCTACTTCAACCAACAGAGGCCACCACAGGAACATCCATTTATCCAGCCATTGTTTCGAGCAGTTCAGTGAGCAACTGAAGATGGGAGAGATTCTCCGGAAACATGTCTTACTTTTGTGTAAGTGAATGGAGTTTAGTGTAAAAAATGAATACCTAAGTTTAGGTTATAATGAATTATTGGTTAGATTGGTAAGTATTATTTGGAGAGAATACTTAATAAGGATGTTTAAGCCTTTTTTTTACTTTTAAAGGAAAATTTTATAAACAAGTAGGACTTACAATGGGCAGCCCCTTATCTCCATTTCTAGCTAAACTCTTCATGAGTAGATTTGAAACACGCATCAACACAGCTTTTCCATACATATTTAAGGTATGGTACAGATATGTAGACGATATATTTGCCATAGTTAACAAAAAATTCATTGACAATGTCTTAAAACTTCTGAATATGCAAGATATAAACACATCATTTACATACGAAATAGAAACAGATAACATGCTGCCATTCTTGGATATTAAAATAATGAAATGCCAGGAAAATCTTAAATTTGGAATATACAGAAAGAATACACATGCAGATAATCACATCAAAGCTGACGGTTTTAACCCCACAGCGCACAAACATGCAGTAATTAACAGATTAACACATGGGCTAGTTAACCTACAAATTAGCAAAGAAGAATATTTTAATGATTACAAACAAATAGAAGAAATAGCAGTTAAAATGGTTTTAAAAACGAACTAGTACACAAAAAGGTGCAGAAATTCAAGAGACAAAACATATCAAAGAAACCAAAACACTTTCAGCAAGAAAAGATAAACTAATTTTTAAAAAATTCACATATCATCCATGGGCCACAAAAAATTTCAGAATATTCTTAAAGATTTTAATATCAGGTTCGCACCGATTAATAGATTTAATGTTAAAAACTTACTGATAGATAATGTTAATGACAGTATTCCACAAGAAGAAAAATCAGGTATTTACAAAATAAACTGTGCAGAATGTGAAAAATTGGAAAACAAATAGAAACATAGGCACATGGTTAAAGGAACATTTCAGGAACATAAAGTACAAGCAAATAGAGAAATCAGCAGTAGCATATCATTTTTGGACACAAAATCAGAACATAATAAATAAAGCAAAATTATTAAAATCGGTACAAGGACCTACGGAATTAGCAACCTGGGAGAAAATCTACATCTACAAATACAAAGATAGCATAATGAACTTCGACATTGCCAGGGATGAAAACATAAACTACAAGTTTATCACGCCGCCACCAGAGAAGAATACACACTCCCACAGCTCAACAAATGATCAGACAGTTGAACTTTAGCCTGGCTGAAGATGGGAACTAAATGTTCTCGAAACTGGTTCCATACATTTATGAAAAGTAAGTGAAGTTTTAAGAGTGTGTAGTTCAACTGAATCATACAATGATATCAATTAATAAGGGTGTTTAGAGTTTACTAACAGAGTAACCATAAAGGGATGTTGGGTATGGGAAGTTAAATAAAATTTTAGAAGAAATAGGAAGTGAAGATTTTTGGAAGTTAGGGAAAGAAAATTAGATTATGTTTTAGAAACAAGTTTGAGAATATAACATATAAAGAGACAAAAAATATTTCATAATTTACAGAATACAGCATCTTAAATATTGTATAGAGTAAGAGAGAATGGAATAGAAAAAAAATACAGCAATGCTGATGAACAAAATATTGTTGGCCATTTTGTTAGGAGTCTTTGTGGTTATGTGATGCAGACTTGTGACATAAGTCACTCAAGGATAGAGTATAGTGTATGCCACTTAACAAGACAACACTTATTTTTGTACTATTACAGATTTGCCTATAAACAAATTGTTATTCATTACTTTTGGTACAGTTTTAATGCTCAATATATAATAATAAAAATTTAAATTAGAAAGACAAATTAATTTTTTGGTCTTACTCTTTTCATGCTTACCTTTAGTTCTTAGCACTTAATGTATTATGACTTATTCTACTTATAAATATTATTTCTTTTATTTGATGAATATGGATCTTGCCATACATGTTGTATATTGCATCCAAAGGTTTGTCTTTTACGAACATTTTACAAACACAAGTAATGCTTTCAGAAAGTGTTGGATTACTATTTTCATTCAAATGCATTATTATTTGCAGTCCACTGAAAATGCTGATAGAAATTCTGTTAAAGAAGGAACCATTATGCCTTGTACAGTGCAAACAGTTTCTCCAGAGGGTATAACTTTACGTTTACCTTTATCTAGGAGCAACATGCAATTTGTAAGGATAAAGGTAAGAGATCAGCAATTTCCTGAAAAGAGTGAAGAACTTTCATTGTAGGTTATATCACATTAAAAGCTAATGTATACCATTTACTAATTTCTGACTATATCTTTAGTTTGATAGTGTGCAGCTTAAAAATCTGTGGCAAATGAAAATTACTTAAATGTAAATTGGAACTTGCACAGTGAAGCCAATCATATTAATTGATATCATTGTATGATTCAGTTGAACTACACACTCTTAAAGCTTCACTTACTTTTCATAAATGTATGGAACTGGTTTCGAGAACATTTTGTTCCCATCTTCAGCCAGGCTAAAGTTCAACTTGAACTTTAACTTAAAGTTGAACTTTAGCCTGGCTGAAGATGGGAACAAAATGTTCTCGAAACCGGTTCCATACATTTATGAAAAGTAAGTGAAGCTTTAAGAGTGTGTAGTTCAACTGAATCATACAATGATATCAATTAAAATGAAAATTAGTTTATAAAAATTAAGCTATTTATCTTAATTCTTTATTTTTCCAAATTTTTTGGTTTTTACACGTTTATCCTAAACTTGTGATGTAACTTTATTTAATGCAACATAAATAGAAATTTAAAAAATGCATCCTTTACAGAATTTGGCACACATAAAAGTGAAAAATCCACGCTATCTTGGACTTCAAAAGCACCAAGGCCTCTTAATTAAAGTCAAAAAAGTTAAAAAACCCAAGTATGTGAAAGTAACTGCCAACCTTCATGAGTGCTGGGATTATACAACAGAGGTAGTTATGCAGCTATTCATTTTAAAATAAGAGTAGAATATTTTGCACAACATTTTAATTTTACTGCCTGCTTTATGTTAGAGTTAGTTATTCTTGGTACTCTAAAAAGTTTATGTATGTTATTTAAATGTAACTTTGTAGAATTTCCACAGTGAAGATATAATTATAAATTAAATTCTTTAGTAGGTGAGATGATTACATACTGTTGTGGACTAGCAGACAAGGATGGATGTGTACAAAACACGTTCTGCCAATAAACATTGGTAAGTGGAGAAATAAAGAGTATGTAATCAATTCATCGGCTAAAGCATTTAATTTATAATTAAAATATGTAGTTTATTTGAGATGCTCATGAATTATAATAGTTTATCATTTACCTATAGTTTATTAACCTCACATGCTTCATTCCCAAGACAAGTTTCTGAAACTCTCATTTCCATCATCAATTCTTTGAAAATTGATGATGGATTGTTGTTGTCATTTAGTCTAATGTTATATGTTTCAGCTAATGCCCTTACAAAACTATATTAAAGCTACTATATATTTGATTTTGAATTTATTTCTCTTTATATCAACATACAAATTTAAATATTACTAGTCACATTCACTCTTTTATCAGGGATTTTTCTTAAACATGCTCTTATAACACTCATAGCTGCTTTTCCTTTTACTATTTCTGTTTTTTTCTCCTCATTCCAACTTCCATTAGAGCTTAAACTTGTCCCTAGATAACCTAAACTTAGGAATTTGCTAAACTTCTAATGAATTCCTAAGTTTAGGTTATATTGCTACTCCATTGTCAACAGCTTCGTAAGTACAATATTTGTCCCTAGATATTTAATTTTCTTTACCATCTGTATTTCTCTCCCATTTAACTGCCATTTTTCATCAAGTTATAACTTCTTTTAAAAACCAAGATCTTTGATGATTTCTTTTCATTGATTTTCAATCCCTACTTGAATTCGTCTTCTCAATCCTTCACTAGATATAGATGTGATTACTAAATAATCTGCAAAAAACATCCCTGGTATTTCCTTATTATTTATTACTGTAGATATAACTTATCTCTTTTTTACTCTGCATATAATCTGTTAATCTCATTACCTGAAAATTTTACACAAAACAGATTCTCACTTTATATATTAGAAATAGTTTTATAAATATTTTACTTCTTTCCTTTTTAGTGTTAACCACATTGCTTCTCTATTTATAATATCAACTGTCTTCTCAAAGTCTATAAATATCATATAAACTGTTCCCCTTTTCTTGCTTAAATATTTTCTACAAATGTCCTTATTATGAAAACATTATCTGCAGTTCTTCTCCCTGCTCTGAAACCTGTTTGAAACTCGTAATTTCTTCTCTTTCTCAACCCATTTCCTTAATCTGTTGACTAGAATTCCTGCAAAAACCTTTCCTAAAATGGAAAAAGTTATACCCCTATAATTTAATGCCACTAACTGTTGAAATCATTTATATTTGCAAACATTTATAAGTATACATTTTTTTCTCATAAGTTAAATTGTTGTTTACATGATAGAGAGGTTGAAGTGGATGCTATTTTTCCAGTTTCATGATATTTAGCCGCGCATTTCTGGCCAAAAATATTCATAAAATAAAATCAAATGAAAATTATATCTATGAAGTTATTGCCAATTAAGCAAGAGCTGGCCATCTGGGAAATGTATGCTTAAGTATTAAGATAGGACAATACATTTTGAATCATTAGCAGTAAAAATTTCTTTCATTTCATAAATCCTCCGTTAGAGGCATTAAAAACAGCTATGAGTTTTTTTAATTTACAAATTGTTGAAAATAGTAGTTTCCAAAAATAAACATTTGGTTATAAATCAGAACATATCAGTTTTAAATACAATAGTTAAGCAGCATAATTTATAACTACCAATTATTTGAATGCTATTCTTTTAATTAGAATGTTTTTTAATTTTATATCAAAGTTGAAAAGTTATGAAGGAAACTATTTTTTACAAGGTAGAGTGAGAAAGTAACCAGAAAAGTGTTATAAGTTTACTACCAAACAATTAATGTGCATAGTTCACAGGGAGAGAGTATGCTGGTATCTGAAACATAATTTGGCATCTGCTGCTGAGAAGGTCATTGTTTGTTGATCATAAATAATAGCAGATAAAAGTGAGCATTACACCAAAGTTGAATGCATGGACTGGTGTGATTTTTGCAAGACACTTAAAACCCATTAATGTTGAATTATGCTAGTTTATAAGGTTGATATAAAGTTGGTTTGGTGACACACTTCATTTACAGTTTGCTGCTCAGCTGAACAAACTGGGAATTGAGGTGCAATCTGAAGTCTGTGTTATTCATGTCACTCCTTCAAACTGCAGGGGTCTTTCAGCTGAGCAGCAAACAGTAATTTGTTTTAAACGGACATATTTTGGAAACAGTTTCGTGTACCTGAAAATGCTCTCTTGCCTAGCCTTGCTGCTCACATAAATATTAAGGATATACTTTGAGAGAGTTGATGTATTATGTTGATGAAGTGACTGTAGCAATGAACTGAGTTGTGGATTAGCATATGAAACCATTAATGATAAGCTGGGTGTGTGCCAAGTGGATACCTTGGTTTGTCACACAGGAAATGAAAGAAAGTTATATGATTGCTAGCCAAATGTTATTGAGTGAGTACTGATTGCACAATTGGATAGTTTGGTACCAGAAAACAAAGGAAGCTTGATAGAATGCACCATACAAATTCCCCAATGCTGACGTAGGCAAAGTGCAGTCTTATACAGAAATGGTGATCCTGACAATCTTAATGGAACAAGAAGGGACCAAATGTTGAACTTTATCTATCAGGGACTGAATTGTGAACAGTAGGAGCTATTGTGATTACAAAACCATCTGGAGGTGCTATCTATAGTAAATATTTGTCCAAAAGCATCTTCTACAGCAAAACAGTGCCAGGCTTCATACAGCACATGGCATTGTGAGACATTATATTTGAGTCTTGCTACATTTTCCTTATTCCTAAGATCGGGCACTATCTGATTTTCATCTTTTTGGGCCAGTTGGTTCTTGTGAGGCCATAAATTCAAATCAGATTCCACTGTTTAATCTGCAGTGCATGTATAGTTCAGGGACAAATGAAAAGAGCCTTTGTTTTTCTCTCTGGCTCTTCCAACAGATGGTTTCCTGTTCGTACAAATGCATTGAATATCAGGGGGATTTAATTATAAGCACATACCTTATTCATTTTCTCAACAAACTATAATGTTCTAAATTCGAAATAAATTTCGTGGCAATGTTCTATCACTTTTCTGGTTTATTTTGGTTGTGCCTGGTAAATAACATTGAGCAATTATTTTGCTTCCGTTCTGGAATATCATTGGCAAAATGAAAAACTGTATCAATTGATAACAGAAGCCTTAGATTTTGGAGAATTCATGATTCTTTGTAAACACCATCATATTCTGGTTTATGGTAAGGCGGAGACATTTCTGTGGATTTTGGAAGTGTTAAATGGATATTTGGAACATACTTGACAAACTTCAGAAATTTTATATGTTTTAACTGTGAAAGAAGATCTTTTAAGTTCTAAGAGTCTTGTGAAAATTAAATTACTTTTAATATAAATTTCTAGCTGCCACATAATAGAGATTAAGTTATGTATGGAAATAATCATTTTGCACAAAGCATTGTTTAGTTAAAGAATGGAAAAGGTAAATAGATTTTTAATTATAGACTAAATTATATACTGATCCATTGTTATCAAAAGCACATTTATGCTCTTGTTTTTTCTAGATTGACATTCTAGATCATAATTAAAAATGAAATATTGTTTCAATTAGACATAGATATACTTCTGAAGTGGTTTTTTACTGTTTAAATTTTTAGCCGCTGGTTAACTGTTCTTCATTGCAAGGTGAAGGGTGTATAAGTCTGCTCAGGCCAGATAGCTTTAACACTAGTAGTTCCCAAATTTATAAACCGCAAACGAGCTCATTGCTCAGAAAAGCTGACTGAACATTCTATTAGTCCATTCATGAATAGTCGACTGCAAAAATGAATACTTATATGTCATTTGGGAATATTTTTTCAGGGAAGCTAAATATAAATTTGATAAAATAATAAATTATTATTGAGGAAATCACTTAAATTTCACTAATTTTGTTCAGAGCCAGACATGTGAAAATGGAAAACAGGAATTTGCTAGTTTCTTGTGATGTGGTCTCTCTGTTTCCTAGCATCCCCCAAAAAATGTAATAAATATCGCAAAGAAATGGCTAACCTTAATGAACCTACTGGAGAAGTAATAAAACAATATCTGAACCTTACCAAAATTGATATCAATCAAACCTACTTCACATTCATGGGCAATAGTTATACACAAAAAAAAAGAGTCTAGCAATGGGAAACCCACTCTCACCATTCTTGGTAGATATGTACACAAGTTTCTTAGAAATAGAATTAATTGAGGCTTTTCCACATATATACAAATGTTGGTACCGTTATGTTGATGATGTCTTTGCAATAGTAAATGAAAAATGAAAAGAGCATGGAATGAAACTATTCAATTTACAAAACAGCACTGTTAAATTCATAATAGAAATAGAAAACAGCAAAGTTCTTCTCTTCTTGGGTATAAAAATTATGTAAAAAAGCAATAATCTGGAATTTGGCATATTCAGAAAATATATGCACACAGATAATTATATAAAAAACAACAGTCACAATCCAAAATAGCATAAACTCACCATAATCAATAGTCTCACATTCAGATTAACAAACCTACCAATAAGCAAGGCAGAATGCAAATCGGAGTACCATAAAATCATAGATGTAGCACTCAAAAATGGCTACACAATACATCTGGTCAACAAGAAAATAGAAAAATTCAAAAAAACAAATAAAAGATATCACCACACTAAAAGGATACAAAGGAGATAATATATATAAGAAATTCACATTTTGCCCATGGACACACCAAAAATTCCAGAAGATTTTTAAAGAGGCAAACATCATTTTGGTTCCAGTAAACAAATGTAGTTTAAAAAACCAACACAAAAGACAAAATTCTGCCAACCAGGCATTTACGAAATCGGTTGCAAAGACTGCAATGTAAAATACATAGGGGAAAAAAAAGAAAGAAAGAAATATTACCATACGGTTTAAGGAACATATGAGAAATGTAAAATATAAACATATGGAAAAATCAGCAGTAGCAAACCATTTCTGGCAAAAGAACCACAAATTTCAAAAGGAACCAAAACTCTTAAAAGCTCATCAAAAACCCATAGAATTAACAGTGTGGGAAAATATATTCATAAACAAAAACAAGGAAATTTTGGTTAATTTTGATCTCCAAAACAATAGTAATCTCATCACTAAGTTCGTAAAGTCCACAGATCCACATTTTAATACCACACTGGGAAGCAGAAAATGAAACCATGCTGAAGAAGATGGCAACAGCCAACATATCCAAATAAGTGGAACATAATTAATGAATCCTACATTAATGTGTCAAATTGTTAATGCTAACTCCACTTACTTTTTTAAAACTTTGGACTAGTTTCGGGAGAAGTTCCTCCCATCATCAGCTGCTGTTAACTGAATGCCATTGTTTGAAATGGGGGATGGACGCCTGTTCGCTCCTGTGGTGGTATCTTGTGGTTCTAGTACAAACTTGCTGAGTTCATCCAGCGGCGGAAAATCAAAATTCATTAAGTTGTACTTATTTTTTAAAATGAAAATTCTCTCCCATGTGGATAGTTCTATTGGGTTGTGAAGTTGTTTCAGTAATTTAATTTCTGGTTTTATTTCATGGTTTTTGTTCCAAAAATAATTAAAAATGTTTCTAATTATGTGTTGCCAGGAATATGAAACCACTTATTCCTGTGTTGATAAATTTTTAATTTCTGTCCAAATATTGCCATTGTGATATCTAGCTCTGTTGTAATTCACAGCTTGTTAATTATGCTCTGCAGCACAGCAATAGGTATTGTTTTTATAGCTCTGTTAATAACCTAGATTGTATTGAGAGAACATAGGCTTTCATGTCAGTGCAATTTTCTTTTGGGCTGTTATGCCATTGTCTGCTGCAGATGAACTTCCCAGACATTTTGTCCACAGCTAGTACCAGAGCTCTCAGCTGATTGGTCCGGGACGAGCGGCAGCCGGTACTATAAATATAGCGGAGAGCTCTAGTACTATAAATATAGCGACACCAACAGTCAACACTTCAGGCGCAGTGAATCAACGGAGGAAGCTACGTCCACACCATTGAAGATGTCCATCATAGTTGAGGACGAAACGTCTGGGAAGTTCATCTCCAGCAGACCACGGCATAACAGCCTGGAAGAAAATCGCACTTACATCTAGATTGTACTGTATCCGATTTACTTTTAAGTTGGTACTTTATTGTAGATATTATCTCATTTCCATTGAGCAGATTGCGCTTTATGTAGCTTTTGTACTTGATGGATCCTCTTCATTTGACATCAGCTCATCTTAATAAATTGTTCAATTATATATATAAGTGAATATATATAAGTATATGGTTGTATCAGAGTCCTGGTCCCGTGAATGAACTGGAGACTTGAATCTGAGCTAATTATTTTGGAAAAATTTTGGATTGAATTATTTAGAATTAAATATTGTAATGTACTATATATTGTATTTATGTACGATATAATTATGAAATAGGTAATAAATACTACCACCACATACATGTAATAAGATTTGTGCCTGTTATTCACTTTCTTAGTTTTGTTGATCTGTTCAGAGAAGGAAAAATTTCTTGCTAAGTGTTATTTCAAGATATTTAGTATGTTCTTTCTGTTGTAATAATTCATTATTGATTTTAAGTTGCAAATCTGTAGCATGTTGAAGATTGAAAAGCTGAAAATTGTCTTTTCAGTGTTTGTTTTCTTATTGTTGATGGATGCCCTTGTTTCCATGCTATTGATAATTTTCTGCATTTCATTTTTTAGTTTTTTTGTAATGTTCTGCTCCCTTTTTTTTTTTTTTGGGTATGTGTGTATGTAAGCTAATCAATGTAATGTTTTGTTTAATCATATATTATTGATTTCTTCTGGGTTGTTATAAAGTTAAAAGTACATAACATTTATAGAAAAATAACAAAAAGTTGACATTTTAGTTTGCAGTAATTAAATAAACACTTTTTTTTTTCTGAGATGCTCTGTGCTTAAGCATACTGGTATCTAAATTATCTTCTGACCATCTGCAATAAACTACTTAATAGGAATAAGAATTTCATGGAATCTTGCTTGATTTAAATTTTTTCTAGGCTTTGTTATAGGGCACCATTACAAATAAATAAGAATTGACTAATCAAACTTTTCATTTCATAAAATTCTTCTAACCTTTATAATTTCTGTTCAGCAAAAAAAATTTGCAGGTTTTTATTTCCGTACACTTATAATACAGACCTAGCCTTATAAAGAGGTAATACATTTTGTTTTATAACATTTAGACATTCATGGCTGCACTGAATTAGTTCTGACATGAAATTTATTTTGAATCAGACATTCTGCCGAATATTTTCTTCAAATGATTCTCTTAAATAAGTATATTTTGAAGATCATATCTTTCATGTTTTGTGTGGCATTATATTGAAAATAAAAGACTCAGAAAATCTCGGTGAAATACTATAACATGCAAAAAGCATTTGCTCAAAATATAAATACATCAGAGATTGACAACATAAAGCAAACAGATTGTAAAACATGCAGGAGGTAGAGTCACCATTTTTATTCTGTCTATGTTGACCCCAGCATCCTTTTCCCACATAGGTTAATTTTAATTTATTATTGCACAGAGATTTCCTGCTTTCATGCTATTAATTTTTTAATCAGGCTGAAAACTTTAAATTGCTAACTTAAACAGTATAAAACTGATATCCAATATTTTTACAGTTGCCTCTTGAAATGAATAAATTACTCTAGTTATCATTCCTGAAGCAAACCATAAATATATTGCATCCAGAATGTATAATGTAATATTTTTCTAGATGCATATCCTTTAATTATCATATTTGTGTATAAAACAATGAATGGGTAAATGACTTAAAAAGTAATTTAGGAAATATTGGTTTAGAGAATGTGTGGAGAAGAAACAAATAAAGATTTTTGAAGGGATGTAAAAAGAATTAAAGATATAGAAATACAAAAATTGTCCAACTAATTAGCAGAGAACAAGTCATTAGTTAAGTAAAAAATCTACTTACGAAGCTGTAGACAATGGAGTGTAATATATCCTACATTAATGTGTTCAAGATGTTAACACTAACTCCACTTACTTTTTTAAAACTTTGGACTAGTTTCGGGAGAGGTTCCTCCCATCATTGGCTGCTGTTGACTGAATGCCGTTGTTCGAAAAGCGGGATGGATGCCCATTTGCTCCTGTGGTGGTATCTTGTGGTTCTAGTAGAAACTTGCTGAGTTCATCCAGCAGCAGAAAATCAAAATTCATTAAGTTCTTCTTATTTTTTAAAATGAAAATTCTCTCTCAGTACAAATAGAAGAACAGGTGTCTGGAGGTTAATAAGACAAAATTACTTTTTGCAAGGTGAATATTAATTATGTGGGGGAAAGAAGCTGTAAAACACATACAGTTTGAATGTAAGGAAACAGATTTGGAAAAACGAAAATGTAAGTAAAAAATGGCTTATAATGAACAGTAGAGCTGCAGTAAAATAAAAACTAAAAGAACATAGGGCCGTATCTATTCAGAGTTAAAAATAAATGGAAAATGGACAGTAAAAGAGGGAATGAGCAATAATATATACATAAAGAGAAATATTTAATCATTACCTTTTAGAAAGTTAGATGTATTTTCTAGGTAGGTTACGAAAACGGTAATCAGTAAAATTGGAGGAGTGTATATAATGAGAGAAAAATGTGTGTCTGATTTAAGTATTGTAAGTTAGCATTTAGTATAATAATTGAAATGTGTGTAAATAGCTGTGGGCAAAATCAGACCAATGGTTAGAGAGAGAGGGAAAATGGACAGAGAAATAGGAATTTAACAACAAAAGATGCATAGAGAGGATCCTCTAGTGTTTTATTTGAATAAATTGTGATAAATTATGAACTTCTAGCTCCTGGATATTCCAGTAGCAAACTGCTCTAGAGGTTTAGAGTGAGACAAATATAGCAAGCCAGAAGGTCATTTCTTCTGTTCTTAGAATCGTAGCAAATAGTTCATTATAAAAATAGTTTATAATTGTTTATGAAAATATTGTAATTAATTGAAGTTTTGATGGTCATACCTAAGAATGGACTGGGGCAAAATTGGATGGATGCAACTTTGTAGTTTGCTCAGCATTTCAATAAATATTTCATTTCATAGATTTGAATAGCTTGGGATTTTCACAGTGAAATATAATATCATATTACAAATTATTTATGAGGAAATCACTCAAATTTCACTAGCTTTGTTCCACTTACTTGGACATGTTTCAAAGGCAAATTTCCTTCTTCGTCACCACAGTTCCACTGTCAGCTTTCCAGCATGGTATTAAGATGTTGTTCTTTGGATTTTATAAACTTTTTGATGAGGTTATTGTTGTTTGGAAGATCAAAATGAACTAAATTTTCTTTGTTTTTGTTCAAGAATATATTTTCCCACACCAATAATTCTATGGGTTTTTGAAGAGCTTTTAATAGTTTGTTTCCTCCCCCCCCCCCCCCCTCTCTCTCTCTCTCTCTCTCTCTCTCTCTCTCTTTAAAGCTGAAATGGTATGCTATGGCTGAATTTTCTGTTCATATTTCATTTTGGAACTCATGCTACCAGAAATGGTATGCTACTGCTGATTTTCCCATATTTTACATTTCTCATGTGTTCCTTAAACCATATAGTAATATTCCTTTTTGTTTTACTTACATGTTTATTATTGCAGTCTTTGCAACTGATTTTGTAAATGCCTGACTCTTTTCCTGGCAGGATTTTGTCCTCGTTGGTTTTTAGGAGCCATTTAAAAATCCTTTGAAAATTTTGATGTGCCCATGGATGGAATTTAAATTTCTTATATATCTGCTCTCCTTTGTAATCTTTCAGTGTGGTGATTTATTTTACTTGTTTTTGTTTTTTTAATTTTTCTACCTTTTTCTTGACCAGATCTGTTGTTTAGCCATTTTTCTGTGCTATATTCATGATTTTTTGGTACTCCAATTTGTATTCCGTCTTACTTATTGGTAGGTTTGTTAATCTGAATGTGAGGCTATTGATTATAGTGAGTTTGTGTTTTGGATTGTTGCTGTTGCTTTTTATATAATTATCCATGTGGGTATCCTTCCTGAATGTGCCAAATTTCAGTATATCATAATTTTTTATAATTTTTATATCCAGGAAAGGAAGAACCTTATTGTTCTCCATTTCCATTGTGAATTTTATGTTTAATAGTTTTATTACGTCATCTTTCCATTTTTCATCTACTATTGCAAAGACATGAGCATAACAGTACCAACATTTGTATATATGTGGGAAAGCCTCTATTAATTTTGTTTCCAAGAAACTTGTGTATATGTTTGCTAAGAATGGTGAGAGTGAATTTCCCATTGCTAAGCCCTTCTTTTGTGTAAATTTCAAAAGATTTTTAAAGATGCCAACATTATTTTGGCTCCAGTGAATAAATGCAGTTTGAAAAACCTGCTAAAATCCAACACAAAGGACAAAATCCTGCCAGGAAAACAATCGGGCATTTACAAAATCAGTTGCAGAGACTGCAATAATAAATATACAGGTAAAACAAAAAGGAACATTACCATAAGACTTAAGGAACACATGAGAAATGTAAAATATGGGAAAATCAGCAGTAGTATACCATTTCTGGCACAAAAAAAAAAAAAAAAAAAAAAAAAAAACATGAGTTCCAAAATGAACCAAAACTCTTAAAAGCTCTTCAAAATCCCATAGAATTATCAGTGTGGGAAAATATATTCTTGAAGAAAATTTGATCTACCAAACAACTTTAACCTCATCAAAAAGTTAATAAAATCCAAAGAGTGACATCTTAATACCATGCTGAAGAAAATTTGCCTTTGAAACATGTCCAAGTAAGTGGAACAAAACTAGTGAAGTTTGAGTGATTTCCTGATGAATAATTTATTTCATTTCATGTTTGTTTGTGTGTGTGTGTTTTTTTTTTGTTCCCCCCCCCCCCTTTAACATTTGAGGCCATCAGCATCTCATTTTATTCAAGGTGTGAAACAGCCGACAAATTTTGCTCAGAGGCCTCTTCTTTCAGGCTTGAGGTTCCTTTTCATGCCATAAATGTACGACACAGGACCCACAGCTTTACTTCCCTTCTGAAGGAAGCCATACCTAGGATTTTATGCCCAAAAAAATCCATCGGTCCTGACCGGTTTTGAACCCTCAATCTTAGGTTTAAAAGACAAATATAGTTATCACTACACCATCAGGACCAACATGTTTGTGTGTGATATTTGTTATGTCTGTAGGGGTTTTAATGGGTATTAATATGCTTTTGTTCATGCATAAAAGTGAACATAGGAGCATTTTCTATAAAATAATTTAAAAATATATTTAATTTTTGTGCCACTAAATCAGGGTTGTTTTGTTTAGCACTGCTTATCACTGATAAGAAATTACTGGGAAAATTATGACCGCATTGCTGCTTATCGGAAACAGCTAAAAGACCCAATAGTATTCTTTTCACCTGGTGAGCAAGTGCAAGGAAAAGTGCTATCCATGGAAGATTGCAAGGTTGTTTTGCAACTGAAAGGTGATGTGAATGGAATTGCATCAACTGACTTGTGCAGAAGTAGGTACCATTTTTTTTATTTGGAATGCATGCAAAGTATAAACTCACCTAAAAGATCGTGAAATTTTGTAATTACTTTTTTTTTTTTTTTTCCAGAAAATCTAAAACCTGGATGTGAAGCAACAGGCACTGTTTTATTTGTGGATTTCATAAATAATTGTGTAGAACTTGCTCTTCATCCTGCAGTAATGAAAAGAATTAATACCATACAAGGTTGGTACATTTTACATGTAGAGCTGGCATGTGCCATTTCCTATAACAGCCCAATTTTTTTTGGTATTACTGCCCCACTTAACAGACTTAACCATTAGGAATAGCAACAGTTAACTGGTAGTATCTGGAGGTGTTCCAAAACCCAGAAATCCTAAACAAAATTATGAAGATAAATAATGATAGGTATCAAAGAATAAATTACTTAATGAAATTAGAGTCCATAATGACATACCACTATAGCAATCTCATAACACTGCCTTCTGAATATAAATACTAATGCATTCTTAAGCACCGACTCAAAAATTGGTATAAAGGGGCATTGACCAAACTCACATAGCTACATTGTGCCAATTTAAACCTAAACAAATTATCAAGGAATACACACAAAAGATTTAACATTGGGTAGTGAAAAACAATTTTATTACTTTGGGAACATCATTAAGTGGAGCAAGATCTACCTACATGTGGTTTAAAATCATAAAATCATGCATAGAACTCTGAAAAAAATAATTAATTAAGAACAGTTTAACAATATTAAAAGCTTATAATATAGCTTGGGGTATAACCAATGCATAGCCCAGATTAACAATAATTCCTTTCCAGCAAGGCTGCCTTAGAAAACACAATGAAATTTAAAGTTAGCGGACCTGGTGTGGAGCAATTTAGGGAGCTTTTCCACTTAGAGGAGCCAAATTGGTTGGAATTTCTCTTAGCAGTATATTTAAATACTGAAGCAGGTGTCAAATCGAAATGCAAGCAATGAAGAGAATTCCAGGCAAGAATATTTATTCTGCTCCTGGTGTAGAACTATATAGTCAAAATTGTAAGTTTTCAAAATAAACATTTGATAGTGCAATCTGAAAACAATACATTAATTTGAATATTGGACGTTAGACTGCAATATTTCACATTGAAATGTAAAGATTAAAGAATGAATGAAGAAAAAATGAACAAATATCTTTCAGAACTGTCCACATCTATATGATAAATGTCATAAATATTATTGTATATATGCCCATAATAATGCTTGGGAGGAAATGAGCAAACTAAAAGAAATGTGAAACACATGAATATCTCATTTTTAAAAAGTCATCATCAACCTAGTGTCGGTCCTGGTGGTATAGTGGTTACCATACTTGCCTCCTGAACCCAAGATTACGGATTCGAAACCAGCCAGTACCGATGGATTTTTTTGGGCGTAAAAATCCTAAGTATGGCTTCCTTTGGAAGGGAAGTAAAGCCATGGGACTCATGTTGTACATTTATGGTACGAAAAAGAACCTCAAGCCTGAAAGAGAGGCCTCTGAGCAAAATTTGTTGGCCATTTCATGCCCTGAGTTGAATGGGACACTGATGACCTGAGATGTTAAAGAGCATCCAAAAAAAAAAAAAAAAAAAAAAAATCAACCCAGTTTTTTCATTTCAACTATGTGATATTGTTTTGAAAACAGTGTATAAATTTTACTGCATTCCACAGCAGGAAGTAAAAAATAATGCAAAATCCACTATATCATTTGTTATAAATATCGTAAACCCAGTTTTAATTTCTTTAGTGTTATTTATTTATTCATTCTTTCTGCACCTCTTTACATAAATGAGCGTATTCTGGCTGTTTTCTGAAATCATGCATGTGCTTCAGTTCTATTTGATTCCATTATATGGGAGCAACAGAAGGCATTTTGTTTTTGCTTCACTTTGATTCAATTTGCTTCCACCAAAAGGGAGTAGGCCCTTTGAAACCAAAGGATACAGGAAAACTTAGATAACACACCACTTCTATCGAAAAAGGGTGTCACAATATGAAAAGCTCTCCAAGAAGGTGGCTACACATGCAGTTTTCTGTTATGAGATCGATTGTTATTTCTGTCAGTGTATTAACTCAGTTTTCACTGAATTCTTTGCATTATTACCTGTTATTACAGGCTGTTGGTGTACCAGTATTATTAATTACAGGTGTTAGTGAAGCAAATTTTGTCATGAGTTATAATGTTATCGCTTCTTTTTCTCACCATGTGCTGCAGCAATCTCTGCTTCCTATAACGTTGATGGAGGACAGTATTGCAAGGGGAGGGGCGCATGTGGTCTGCATGATGGCACCCCTCTTGTTGCCTATCATGTGGCTCCATAGATTGAACAACTTCACCTCTCCATCAGGCAGTTTTCAATAATCTTCCTCAGGCTGGGTAGACCCCATTCTAGACCTCCCTAACTTTGAAAAATTCCTAAGCAGGTACTGGGAATCGAACTCAGGCCTCCCGGCCAGCAGTCGGCAGTGCTAACCGCCAGACTAAGGAGGTAGTTATTGTTATCACTACAACAGAGAAGTTTAATATATGTCCTTTAAAACAGGCTCATGTAAGAGGTGTAGGTGATTTATAGAGAAGTTTCCAGACAGCCAGTTTCACATAGGGATGAAAAATTAGTTCTTAAAATTAGCTAGCAGGAAATTTTAATAATTGAATTTCTTAGAAAAAGAATTGCGTTCTAACAGAAGAATAACTGGATGAAATGTGAGGAATATCAGAAGGTTTTCCAAGGAAATCTCTCCATTGTTTTAGCCAGCATATGCCTCAAAATTATGTTTTGTGTCAGATGTAAAAGTACAGATTATATAGAGCAAAATATGGGTCTGAGGCAAGAGTATCCTTTAATATCCTAAAAACAATACAATAAAGATCAATATCCTAAAATATTAAAGTTGTTTATAGATGACATTTTGGATAGGATTCTGAAAAAACAAAGGGACTGTCTAATTATGAAAGGAGTAGATAGGATTACTCTTTGCTGATGAGCTATAATAGGAGCAGAACAATAAAAGGATTATATGCCATAGATGAAATGGCCAGATTTTGTGCTGAATGGACTTTAATAAATCAGACAATGGAATTTAAAAAGATCAAAATTAAGGAAAGATGGGAGGTAGTTTATATGTGGAGAACCAATTCAGGTAGTGAAAGAACTGGGAATTAAACTGCTGAAACAATTTAAAATGGAGTTAAAAATTTTCATATTAAAAAAATAGAGAAAACCTAATTCCGAGTTTCCTCCTATGGATGAACTCAGCAACTTCCTACTTTAACAAACAGAGGGCACCACGGAACATCCAGTTGTCTAAGCATAGTTTCGAGTAATGGCGATTCAATGAGCAACTTGAAGATAGGAGAGATTCTCCCGAAACGCGTCTTATTTTTATGTAAGTAAGTGGAGTTTAGTGTAAAAAAATGAATATCTAAGTTTAAGAATTTGATTATTTGGGGATGAGATTTTCAAGCAATGGAAGGTGGGAGGTGCAGTCTAAATGTGCACAACTGAAAGGCAAATTTGCCATGAAACTTGTCAAAACATGTTTTTATAAAATTTCCACATTGCCAATGAAATGGCTGTAAAGATTATATGAGGCAATTGTTGAATGAAGAATGTTATATAGAGTAGGAATTTGCTGAATATCAAAAGAATGAATAAAAATTGACATGGTATATAGAATGTTTTGTAGAGAGGTTCAGGAACTACCTAAAAGAACCAAAAGGAGTAAGTTTGACTGAACTAGGGAGAGTAGAGAGGAAGGCTATAATAGTAGAAAGAATTTTGAAATACTAATACAGATAATTACGATCATTGTATGATTCAATACTACACATACAAGTGGAGCCAATAATTGACCACTCAATCATACATTGATCTTAATTATATGATTAGCTTCACTGTACAAGTTCTAGTTAGCATTTCAAGTGTACAGATGTTTAAAATTAGATGATGATAACGTACTAAAGGAATTTGTAATGTATTCAAAAAGACGTAATGGGAAGAGAGAATTGGTGTGGAGAGGTGGGGAAATTCTTAAGAGATTATATGGGGGTGTTCAAATAGGGTGAAATAACATCAGTAGGTTTATGAAAGAGGTAACACAGAGAGTGAAAGATAATAGAGAAGTAAGAGTTGTAGGCCAACCTCCAGGATAAAAGTTCACTAAAATGTATAAAATAGTTGAAAGAAATTGGGGATGAGAGAAATATAGATAAATGTGACCACTTTGGAAGAATAGCATAGAGGGACGTTGTTTTTTAAAGGATTAGGGAAAAATTCCACAGAAGGCTGTATAATGTGTGATCAAACATGATTATAGAGTGGGAAATGGTAAAGAGATAGAAAGATAGTGTCTGGTAAGAAGAATGGGACATAATTACAAGAAGATATAGTGGTGAGTAAAATGTTGGCAAATATGAGAATACAGGAAATGATTAGGAAAAGGCAAGGGATGATATGTTTAAGGAAGGAGTAAGAGAATATATTCTTGATACTTCAATCCAGGTACTCCAATTTGATTAGCTCAGCCCCCTAGTCCCCGGTTCATCAGCAGCTATCTACTGGAATATCTGGGGAACCAGGTTCTGATGTTACCAAAATAAAACAATACTATAAATAACTTATACACAAACCATTTTTTAAACCAATTATCTGCAATTTCTACACTAATAATTCTCATATTTCTAAGTTACCCAATTACACATAAACACAAAATATTTAAAAAAAATTTAACACTATCAAAAATAATAATATTATCCAAAATGCTTAAAATGCATTATGCATACTATATTATACTAATAATAAATTTTAACATCCATCTATACAAGGTTTCATTACACCTAATGCCCAGGTTAATGAAACCCCTACTGCTAGTATTTTTCTTTGTTGGCTCTGTTTTATCAATCAGTCTTCTTAACTATTCTAATCTATTTCTCCCTTACTTTTCCTAATATTCCCCCATCATTTTATTTCTCTTTGTTCCCATAATAGTCAGCATTCTATGTGCTATGCTTTCTTTCTGTAATTTATCCCATTTGCTTCCCATACATCCTCCCTCCCCTTCACACTCTAATAAACAATGAAATATTTTATAACAAATTATTTATGAGGAAGTCACTCAAATTTCACTAGTTTTATTCCACTTACTTGGACATGTTTCAAAGGCAAATTTCCTTCATCGTCAGCATGGTTCCAATGTCAGCTTTCCAGCGTGGTATTAAGATGTGACTTCCTCATAAATAATTTGTTATATGATACTATATTTCACTGTGAAAATCCCAAACTATTTAAAATTTAAATGAAATATTTCTTCAGTCTCTCTACATAGCACAGCTTCTCCAATTTTTCCTCTGAGAATCCTTAAAATCAATGCTCCTGCTCAAAACAATCTACATATTTCTCTCTCTCCCTCTCTTTTTTTAATTATTCTGTACAATTTTAAAGAACTCTTAACTCTAAAACTAGCCCAAATCTCTTGCCTCTCTGTATCTTCAATTCTTTGCCTTGCTTCCTTCCAAAACCCTTATCTACTTTTATTTCCATATTCCCAAAGTTCCCCCATCCCAATTTCTTGCAATATTTCCCCCACTGCTCCCATCCAGCTGTTATCTCTCATTTGTTACCTTTGATATTTCTAGTTTCTTATATATTGAAATTGAAATTTATTAACATGCTAAGAACAACAAAGAAATACAAATACAAACTACCAGGGGGCCTGCACCTGTCTGGCCCAGGCCATTTTAGGGTATGCCCCCTCACAATTACAAAAAAGTATAAATATAATAATTGATTTTATATTATCACCTTTATCCAAGTTTTAATATAATTGAACAAATACAATATTTCCACCTTGATTGCATCAGTCCCCAGTTCTGGTTCAACAGCAGCCTACTGGAATCCCAGGGGACCAGGCTCCAACCCAATCCAAGGTCCTAAATGAAAATTTTCCATTACTCTACCAATACCATTATTTTGTTAGCTACCCACATCCCTTACAAACTAATAATGACATAATTAAAATTGTTAATTACAACATTGCAAAGTGAAGCTAATCATATATTAAGATCATTGTCTGATTGAGTAGAAGTAACACTCTTTTGCTC
This sequence comes from Metallyticus violacea, assembly GCA_030762175.1. NCBI lineage: Eukaryota > Metazoa > Arthropoda > Insecta > Mantodea > Metallyticidae > Metallyticus > Metallyticus violacea. The sequence goes on along the minus strand of CM060841.1, from coordinate 885,283 downwards.
CACTTGTTTAAATATGTAGGACCATATATACAAATGAGTCTGTATTAGGTGACACTTATGTAGGACCAGCTTCAGGAACCCTTCGTTCGCATCGTCAGCCCATTGTTGACTAGAGAACAAACTGTTATGCTGTGGGAATGTGTAATCTGCTTTGATGGAGGTGTGATGAACTTAAAGTTTATGTTTTCATCACTGGAAGTGTCAAAGTTCATTAAACTGTCTTTGTGCTTGTAAATGTAGATTTTCTCCCATGTTGCTAATTCTGTAGTCCTTGAACTGATTTTAACAATTTTGTTTTATTCAATATGTCATGGTTTTCTGTTCAGAAATTAGATGCCACTGCTGATTTCTCCAACTGCTTGTATTTTATGTTTCTAAAATGTTCTTTTAACCATGTGCCTATGTTTCTCTTTGTTTTTGCAATGTAGATTTTTTTACATTCTGCACAACTTATTTTATAAATACCTGCTTTTTTCTCTTGTGGAATACTGTTATTAACATTATCAATCAGGAGATTTTTAACATTATATCTGTTTATAGGATCTAACCTGATAGTAAAATCTTTAAGAATATTCTGAAATTTTTTGTAGTCCATGGATATGTGAATTTTTTAAAAATAAGCATAATTTTTTTTGCTGAAAGTGTTGTGGTTTCTTTAATAAATTTATGCCTCTTGAATTTCTATATTTTTTTGTATACTAGTTCTTTATTATAACCATTTTTAACTGCTGTTCTTTCTGTTTGTTTGAATTCTTTAAAGTATTTCTCTTTGCTAATTTTAAGGTAAACTAGCTGATGTGTTAAGCTGTTGATAACTGTATGTTTGTGTATTGTGGGGTTAAAACTGTCAGCATTGATGTGATTGTCTGCATATTACATATATTTTCTTGATGTTTCATTATTTTTATATCCAAAAAGGTGACATGTTATCTGTTTCAGTTTCGTATGTGAATGAAATGTTTTTATCATGTAAATTTAGAAGTTTTATGGCATCATTAATGAGTACCATATTTGAAATATGTATGGGAAAACTGAGTTGATGCATGTTTCAAATCTGCTCATGAAGAGGTTAGCTAGAAATGGAGATAAGGGACTGCCCATAGTTCAGTCCTGCTTGTTGTTTATAAAATTTGCCCTGAAAAGAAAAATATATTGGTTTTATGCAAATTTCTGTGAGATTAATATATTCTTTTATGTGTGCATCATTAATTCCACTTGTTCTTGGTCAATCTTGCAGATAAATTGGAAGTTTATCTTTAGGTATACTTGGAAACAGTGATTCTACGTCGAAAGGTATTAATGTGTCAGAAGATTGCAATTTATGTTCTTAATTTTTTCTATTAATGAGATCTATTTATACTCCTGCTTTGAAATTTAGGTAGTGTCCTTTGCTAAATAATATGGTGTACTGATATTGTTAATGTTGGGTCTCATACCATTTCCAATCTTATGAATTTTTGGCAAACAGTATATTTTTACTATTGTAGGGTTGTTCTGTTTTATTTTATATTTTGTTCCTTTTTGGGATAACAGTGCAATTTTTAGAGCTTTATTGACTGAGTTAATACTCATACATCCCTTCAATGAATCTGAACATATTCATTTTTGTTTAGCAAATCTTGCATTATATTATAATACTCTTCATCTAACATTACTATTGTGTTTCCTTTGTCAGATTTTGTGTAAACAACATCTTCATTTAGTGATTTTATTGTGTTCCTATATGTCTTGCTTACTGAAGTTTTCTTTTTAATTATTTTAACACCTTTTCTAATTTGATTCTAATTCTTTTTCTTTGTTGTTTAGTCCTTCAATAGCCACTTCTAAATCTACCAAATAATCTTCTATTTTATTGGAGTATTGGACACAAGTTTTAAGGCCTTTATTTAAAAAAGCTAATTCTTCTTTCTTGAAAGTTTCTTTTGACAGATTTTCCACAAAATTCTGTTTAGGTTGTAGATTTTTTGATTTCTTCTAAATGAAATCAAAAATAAATTCAGTAATACAGTCAAACACTCTAATTGATTTTGCTTCTGACACCGTATCTGAAAAAATTCTACCAACAGTCCATCTTTCCTTACTGCCATCTTCTTTCCCTTCTGAACCTGATTCAGCACTTCTTCACAAGAAAACTCTCCATCCAGCACCTCATTGTATTTTGATTCCAATTCCAAATCTCTCATCTCACCGTCCCTAAATTTAAATAAACCTGTAAAATACTCCATACATTGCTCCGGCATAATTGATGGTCTCCCCACTCTAGCTTTTATACTATTTCTTATAATTTCCAATATTTGTTGTGCTGTTCCCTATCTAATCTTTGTCTGTATTTCTATGACCTGTTTTCTCCTCCATTCATCTTTTTTTCCAATCTAATAACCTTTTATACTAAACCCTTAGCTCCATCAATCTTTCTCTGTTCTCCTCTTGAGCATTTTCTCTTCACTTAATTAAGGCAATTTTTACTAAACTTCTCATTATTCTATATTCATAATCTAACCAGTCATGTTATTCCTTGTCCCTGTGAGCATCCTCTTTCTTGCCCACTTAAACTCAAATTCTAATAAACTTAGAACCTCTCCACCCTTGTCTGATTCACTGTACCAATTAATTCCATAAACATGGTCTTGACATTACAGAGTTCATAATTAAATAAAACTCCCCAGCCTAGATCTGACTCCCCCTACATCTGTCCACTTTCTTTCCCAAATTTTCTTTTTTGAGTTTAGAAACTTCTTGATATTTAATTTGTCCACTCCACCACTAGGGGAAAATTACTCATTATATTCATCACTTTGAAGTTTGTCACTGAGTCTAAAAACTCCGAACCACAAACCACAAAGTTCACAACACTTTAATCACTTGCAAACGTGAACTCCTCTACCTTATCATCCCCCCAAGAACCATTTAAAATCGTCAAACCATTATACTTACAAATTTCATACCTTCATACCTTCTTCATTTATTAATTTGTCCTTACTACTCCTAGTAACACTAACCTTATCTTGCTCTGTAGCTAAATCATCTAATGCACCCCAATCTTTCACTTGCAGATTCCCTTTTCTCTTATTTAAGTTTCCCAGTAATAAAAATTCTAGCATAGTAAATTTCTCTCTAATTTCTTTCGTCTAATTACCTAAGAAGGGGAACACTAGTGAAATAATGTAACATATGCATTGAATGTGGTGGAGACTATGTTGAAAAATAAAAAGGTTTTCAACCCCTATATATATATAATCAAAAGGGTAGCCTAAATATTTTTATTCATAAAATATTTAGGCTACCCTTTTGATTCAGCCTTATAAGTTAGTACTCATTATGAAATAAAATTAATACTGTGTTCATGCTGTTATTAAATAAAGCTGTGTGAGTAAAAATATGAGGGACTTGCTCATTGACAGAACTGACAACTGGCACATCTTTGGCTGCATGTGACTTGTGTTTGCCTTTAGATATGAACCAAAAATAACCTCTGTTTAAATTATTTTATTTCATACATTTTTGAGGAAACAGTTTATTTATTACTTAAATGTAAAATTGGAACTTAACACAGTGAAGCCAATCATATTAATGGATATCATTGTATGATTCAGTTGAACTACACACTCTTAAAGCTTCACTTACTTTTCATAAATGTATGGAACCGGTTTCGAGAACATTTTGTTCCCATCTTCAGCCATGCTAAGGTTCAACTCTTGAACCTAAGGTTGAACCTTAGCATGGCTGAAGATGGGAACAAAATGTTCTCGAAACTGGTTTCATACATTTATGAAAAGTAAGTGAAGCTTTAAGAGTGTGTAGTTCAACTGAATCATACAATGATATCCATTAAGTTTATTTATTATTGATGTTTAATAGTGCCCCTAACTCAAACTAACCAATTTTGGCAGGAGTGCTGTGAACTCTTTAAACTTGTTTCTGTTTAAATCTTCTCCACTACTCTGACTTAATGCCAGTGCAGCCATGAAGTAATGCTAACTGAAGACACAAACACAGAAACAATACTGATAGGCTGCATGGTTAATGGCATAAGAAAAATAAAGCTGTCACCAGTTAAGCAGAAAGAGCTCCCCTTCCTTCCTTACTTGATGCCATCCTAACTTGACTGCCATGGGTGGATGAAGTCATTAAGGTGCAGACTCGTGAGCAGGGGGTATGGGTTTTGATTCCCACCAGGACCGTCCTCCCTGACAGGTTTTTTTCCAGATTTTCCTCAGTGCTCGTAAATGGCAAAGACTGGGTATATATGCTAAAACTTGGGTCTGGAATGCTTCCTTTAAAAAAGAAAATCCTTTCCCAATTTATCATTTCATCTCATATATCACCAGTGTCCACCACCTGTGATGCCTTAATAGTAAAAATGGGCATTAAACACTATTAAAAAAATGTTGATAATACATATGCATGTTGTCAGTAGCACACAGTTCAAAACAATTCCTTTCTTGACATACAAAAAGGCTAAAGATGCTCATCTATTGTATAACTTCTATTGTATTTGGAAGCATTTTTTAATCTTATAGAGTTCAGATCTCATTTTCCTTCAGATTTATGCTACTTCATTGAATGTGCTTTTCAAACTTGCATGTTCATGATATTGTGCTAGCATTTTCTGAAATCTTTGTAATACTTGTTTAATCTGTTATTTTAGATGGTAAATTAGATGGAGGCTTAGGCATAGGTGTAGGAGTCAGAGGAGAGGTGCTATCAATACATCCAGAAATGGTGGTGGTAGTGCTCAAGGCAGTGGGCAGGGAGCAACTTGCTTACATTCCAACACGTTGCCATGAGAATGATCTACTGCCAGATCTAAATCGATACAAAGTTGGAACCATAAGCAAATTGGTAGTTGAAGGGTAAGTACAGGGAAACATTTTCTTTTTTCATTTAATATATATAATGATTATTATTTGCTTTATGAAAATTTTCAGATAAAATAATTCATACCCGAATGCTTTGAGTGTTAAAATGGTTTTCATCCTTGGCAAACTAACAAAAAGTTTATTTTAAGCAGATGAAATATTTGTTTCAACTTTTGGAAAAATGAAAGACTGGTTGACTCTGGCTAGATGCAAAAAACATACTAAAGCAGGTCATATGGATTCTTTAGGATCAAAAGAAGTGATTGTAATTGTATCACCCTGCAAAGTAGGTATTGCACAATTCTACTATAAAAAGTGCCTTTCTCAAAAACTGAACTTGCACCTTTTCCGTGTGAATAGAAAATTTTGATGAATATTCAATCTCCAGTTTTTATGTAATTAATTATTTAATTTGTATTCAGTAATATGTATATGATATCTATTTTCTTGTAGCTCAGTCAGTTCTGGTGGCCTAGCATATTTGCCTATTGGCCTTTCAACAAAATTTGTTGGCCATTTCATGCTCTGAATTGAATGGGATGCTGATGACCTGAGATGTTAAAGAGCATCTGTAAATAAAACAAAGCTGCAATATTTGCTTCTTATGGACTCAAATCTGACTAGATTTAATTGATTTTTAGGGCATAAAAGTCCTAAACATGACTTCCTTTGCAGAAGGAAAGTAAAGCCATTGATCCCATGTTGTGGATTTATGGCACATGAAAGATCATAATATCTGAAAGAAGAGGCCTGTAAGCATTTTCATGTCCTGAATTGAATGGGATGCTAACATTGAATACAAATTTAAAAGGGGCTTTAAATAAAAAATAAATAAATAAAAAACAATAATAATTATAATCCTACAACTCAGAAATGATACTTTGAGCAGCACAGTAAATCAGACTCTCACAGCATGTGATAATTTGCTAAAGACAGTTCATATTTATTTATCTGTTTATTGTGATGAGTGCATATTGTATAGGCCTTATGTGAATAAAGCTAATTTTTTTTTCTGTTATTTAGCATGGAAAATGGAAGAATATTCTGTGTGCTGCAAAGATTTACATTTGAGCTTATCAAACTGAAGGCTTGCATTGCAGTTAATGGTAAAAAAGGTAAAAAGAGGACCCATGATAAAGCTTTTGACAATGATTTTAGTAGCAACTCAAAGGATGGGAATTCAGATTCAGAAAATATACCAAAATCAAAAAAACCAAAACTGAATAGGCCATCAAAAAGTGTACAGAAAGGGGATAATGAAGTTTTGGAAACCCCTGAAAGTATACAGGAGGATGATGATGAAGAGGAGGAGGAAGATAATGATAATGAAGAAGAAGAAAGTGACGATGATGATGAATCAAGAATGTTGAAGAAAATAGAAATTGAAGCACTTAGTTCATTTGATTCAAAAGACTTAGGTGGATTCAGGTGCAAAGGAAAATCTGATAGTGATAGTGACAGTTTGCTGGAAGTAAACACAAGTGACCTAACAGTAGCAGAGACTACTACTACACTAGTTAAAAAGCAAAAATGTAAAGATAGCACAAAAAGTAGTGAGGAAAAAGAGAGATTATCACTCAGTGCAGGATTTATTTGGGATGCACATCCAAGTCTTCTTCCAGCAGCAATGACATCTGACATTAAGTCAGAAGGGAGTTCTTCAGATGAGGAAGAGACTGAAAAGGTAATTTTTGACTTTTATGTTCCATTCTCATATAAGTGCCTATCAAATAATTGTCACAGAAAATACTTAAGGGAAAGCAAATAATATGTTTCTCTCCAGTAACATTGTATCTTTTGTCTAGACTTTAATGACTGATGAATGAGGGTGGATGAGTGAGTGAAGGAGGGCCTATAGAATCTGTTATGGAGATGATAATATAAATTTTATCAAGAATTTCCAAAAGCTTTACTTTTGATTCATAAAAGAATTGTCTCTCTTCTGATATTAATGAGCAGCATTTAAATTTCTTGGCATGTTTTTGCATTTCTTGTAGCAATGGACCGACAATTTATCCTTCTGACTTCTGTACATGCTGGTCTAGTTACATATTGTCTATTATAATCTGAAACCTAATTCTTGTACATTGATAATGGTGTCTTTAGCACTTTATCTTTATAACATTTTAATGAGGCAAGCACCGTGTCTTAATGCCTACCTTCCAACAATGCAGCATAGGATTGGTCCCAGTATATTTGAAATTTATTGAAATGCCAAGAAAAAATACAAAAAGAGCCTCCACCTATCTGGCCTAGGCCATTTTGGCTGTAACCCCTCACAATTACACAAAAACTTTTATACAATAATTGATTTTATATTAACATGTTGATCTAGATTCTAAGTAAACAAAATACATTTCTGCCCTGATTATATCGGCCCCCAGTCCATCAGCAGCAACCTATTGGAATTCCAGGGGATCAGACTCTGACCCAATCCACTACTACAGGTGGCCGAGGTCATTAAGGCGCAGACTTGTGAGTGGGAGGTCTGGGGTTCAAATCTCACCAGGACCATCCTCCCTTACAGGTTTTTTCCAGGTTTTCCTCAGTCCTAATAAATGGCAAATGCTGGGAAGGTACCCTAAACTTAGGTCTGGAACGATTCCTTCTTTAAAAATAAATCCTTTCCCAATATAACATTTCATTTCATGTATCATCAGTGTCCATCAACTGTGGTGCCTGTGTAGCAAAAATGGAAGTTAAATACCATTCATTCTGACCCAGCCAAAATAAAAATATTTCAATAACTCTACATACACCATTATTTTATAAGCTAGCTACAATCTCTACAAACTACAAATTCCTTTATACCCAAATACCTATTATAATGATAGATTTATTCACCTTTTAGAATGTTTATTAATATCACAAGCTCAATAATTTAAGTCAATTTATATAATCCCACTCCACAGACATTTTCCAAAAACAATAATTCCCTATTTAAACTTATTTATTAAATTGTTTGTTCTACAAGGGAATATGGCTAAGCATTAAATTCAGGCTCTTTAGCATGCTATAATCATACACTAAAATTTCCTAGTTATCTAAACATACAACTAATAACTACACTGTAATTTATATTTGGTTTACTTCTTTGCTTAGTACCCAGTTCCATTTATTTTTAACTTTACTCAAGAACTCCCCTACATTCCTGCTATCTTTACTGAAAATTTGAGGAAAGCAATCATTTACCCAATATATAAAGACAAGGAAAGTAGGGAGACTCTAGAGGAAAGAATTTATAAATATGAAATGGTTTAAATTACATAGAAAGATAGCCTTAATTTTTCTGGCACATTTTCCTTAACCATAATTAAATTAAACAATTCTATGTGTAACTTAACTCAATTTGCATCACTACACTATTCTTTGATAAATTCTGGTAACTGGAATACATGGCAGATAATATGGAATTTGCACACTCTGCTTCCCCTGCTACACCAACTGCTCCATGATCTGCATCCTCATCTAGCCTAATTGATGTGCCCAATTCCAATGCACAGCGTAAAAATGGATTTCACATATGTGTGCAATCTAAGTGCAAAGCTACATTGGCAAGTGAGTTTGCAAAAGAACTCACATTTTAATGATGCATATTCATGTTTTGTTGTGCATTACTTAAACCATCATTATTCTATTACACAGTTTATCCATGGACATAGGTGGCTGAGGTTGTTAAGGCATGAACTCGTGAGCGGGAAGTCTGGGGTTTGATTCCTACCAGGATCATACTTCCTGACTGAGGTTTTCCATGACCCTCATAAAGGGCAAATGTCCAGGAAGTACCTTAAAAGTTAGGCCTATAATGTTTCATTTCTTAACCCTTTTCTCACTACCATGGGTGGCCGAGGTCATTAAGGCGTGCAGTCATGAGCAGGAGGTCTGGGGTTCGATTCCCACCAGGACCATTCTCCCTAACTGAGGTTTTTTCCAGGTTTTCCTCAGTCCTTATAAATGGCAAATGCTGGGGAGGTACCCTAAACTGAGGCCTGGAACAATTCCTTCCTTAAAAATAAATCCTTTCCCAACATATCATTTCATTTCATGAGTGTTCATCACCTGTGGTGCCTCTGTAGCAAAAGCGGGCGTTAAACGCCATTCATTCATTCATTAATTAATTAATTAACCGTGTAGATGAAGGCCATTTAAATGGTCCTATGGCTGCTTCCCTATACTCAATAAACACAGATGGACATTTAATTCTGTGGAAAATGTAAATTTTCCTTGTTTATAAAAATATTAATTTTTCCTTTATTTGTTAAGATATTTTAACAAAAAAAAAAAAAGGAATGAATATTTCATGTCTAACACACTGGTTCTTTTAAATAACAGTGTCGTGACTTATATAATCTTTAAATCTGTTAAAATATGGGGATTTGTGCAAGTAATTTTTATTCTTAGACTAAATAAATCCTCCTTTTTGTTCATCTTATATCTGAATCAGAATGCTTACCAAGTGAAATTAAACTCCATCGCTTTCCCTGCATGTGTTTTGAAAGCCAGGATATTTATTACATATGTCTGACCTTCAATGCTCCAGACCTGACTCAAAGCATTCATTCCGTACACATACATTCACACATGTTTCTGTCAATTTCCCTTCCACAAAAAGCAATACATTTCTAGGGGCTGTTGTTTAGACTTGCTAAATTTATCAGCTCTTCACGCAACCAAAAAAAAAAATTAACTAAGAAATAATGGGTCTAGAGTGCCTTGGGGTAAGAAATAAAATGAAAGTTAGTTATAAGCAGTATATAAAGTCAGCAGAACCAGATGTAGCATAAAGAATTTTGATGTTTGTGACAGTAAAACAGAATGTCCTTACAATGGTTGCATTTATACTGGCAAAGAGCCTGACATCACAGTTACAAATATATAGTTTTGTCTCATTCCACAGTAATGCATTTCATGAAACTTGTTTTTGATCATGGTAGAACTGTGTGTTTAGATAAATGATATAGCTCAGCAAAGTTATTAATTTCTTTGTGTAACAAAATGACAGATACAAATATAACATGTTCAAATCATATTGGATTGCCAAAGGATGTAAATATACAAACAGTAAAGAGATGGAAATGGAGGTGTGTCAGCTCCTATCATTGACTTACATTGCTTAGCAAGGTAGAAGCATGATCGTAGCATTATCAAATTGTAGTTCAAAAATTCTGATGGTAGATGCAAACATAAACTTGAATTTGGCACCTACAAAAAGGACATGCATACAGACAATTATATCAAAGCCCATGGTTTCAATCCAAGATCACATAAGAAGCAGCATTCAACAGCATGACATACAGACTAATAATATATCACTGAACAAAGAAGAATACAAGAATGAATATCTACGCATGATAGAAGCTGCTAAATCCAATGAGTTCAGCAAACAGGTGATTAACCAAAAAATTAGGATTCCAGAAATAAGAGAGAATTAAAACATCACAACTTCTAGTGATTTATCAGGGGAAAAAATATTTTAAAAAATTCACTTACCATCCATCAGCCAATAAGAAATTTCAAAACGTACAATATCATCTTAGCACCTCAAAATCAATACAGTGAAAAATAAAATTATTGAATTTAAACAAAATAGGTTCCAGGTCCAAAGAGAAAAAAGCTGGTATTTACCAGATTAATTATTGTGAAAAAATCTACATAGGAAAAACAAAGAAAAATATAGGCATTAGGTTGAAGGAACATTGGAGAAATATCTGTTACAAATAAATAGATTAATCAGCTGTGGCAACACATTTTTGGAATGAAAACTATGAAATAGAAAAGGGCATCAAGTTATTAAAAACTATTCAAAAAACAAAGAACTAAACACATGGGAAAAGATTTATATAAAAAACATGAGCATAACCTTATGAATTTATATAGAAATTAAGCACGCAGGTTCGAACCCGGCCAGGACCGATGGATTTTTTCAGGCGTAAAAATCCTAAGTATGGCTTCCTTCGAAAGGGAAGTAAAGCTGTGGGTCCCGTGTCGTACATTTACTGCACGAAAAAGAACCTCAAGCCTGAAAAAGAGGCCTCTGAGCAAAATTTGTCAGCCGTTTCACACCCTGAGTTGAATGGGACGCTGATGACCTGAGATGTTAAAGAGTGTCCATAAATAAATCAATCAAAAAAAAAATAAATAGATAATAAATTATTTACATGATTGGCTTAAAACAAGTGGAATTAAGGATATACACATAAAAGAATACATCAAATTCACAGAAATTTGCATAAACTAAGCCTTTTTTACTTTCAAAGGAAAATTTTATAAACAACAAGCAGGACTTATAATCTCCATTTCTAGCTAACCTCTTTATGAGTAAATTTGAAACGCATATCAACACAGCTTTTACATACATATTTAAGGTGTGGTATAGATTTGTAGATTATATATTCACCATAGTTAACAAAAAACTCATTTTTGATCATGCCTTAAAACTTTTCAATATACAAGATATAAACATGTCATTTACATACGAAATAGAAACAGATAATATGTTGCCATTCCTAGATATTAAAATAATGAAATATCAAGAAAATATTGAATTTGGAATATACAGAAAGAATACACACAGATAATCACATCAAAGCTGAGAGTTTTAACCCCACAGTGCACAAACATGCAGTTATTAACAGTTTTAACATACCAGCTAGTTAACCTACAAATTAGCAAAGAAGAATATTTTAATGAATACAAGCAAATAGAAGAAACAGCAGTTAAAAATGGTTTTAAAAAAGAACTAGTACACAAAAAGGTGCAGAAATTCAAGAGACAAAAACATATCAAAGAAACCACAACACTTTCACCATAAAAAGATAAGCTAATTTTTAAAAAGTTCAATATCATCCATGGACTACGAAAAAATTTCAGTATGTTCTTAAAGATTTTAATATCAAGTTGGTACTAATTAATAGATTTAATGTTAAAAACTTACTGATAGATAATGTTAATGACAGTATTCCACAAGAGGAAAAATCAGGTATTTACAAAATAAATTGTGCAGAATGTGATAAAATCTACATTGGAAAAACAAAGAGAAACATAGGCACATGGTTAAAGGAACATAAAGTACAAGCAAATAGAGAAATCAGCAGTAGCATATCATTTTTGGACACAAAATCATGACATAATAAATAAAGCAAAATTATTAAAATCGGTACAACGACCTACGTAACTAGCAACCTGGGTTAATCTACATCTATAAATACAAAGACAGACTAATAAACTTCGACATTGCCAGAGATGAAAACATAAACTACAAGTTTATCACACTGCCACCAGAGCAGAATACACATTCCCACAGCTCAACGAATGATCCGACAGTTGAACCTTAGCATGGCTGAAGATGGGAACTAAATGTTCTCGAAACTGGTTCCATACATTTATGAAAAGCAAGTGAAGCTTTAAGAGTGTGTAGTTCAACTGAATCATGCATTGATATCAATGAATATGGGAAAGGATTTATATAAAAAAAACATGAGCAAAACCTTATGAATTTTAACATCCCAGAAGCAGATACAGCTCTTTATTCAAGTTTATCTCAAGACCACCAGAGTCCACCTATCTACCTGCCTGCCCGCCCGCCCGCCCCTACACATAATCCAACAGTCATTTAACAGCTGAAGATGTGGACAATTGTTCCACAAAACATGTCCTGAGTAAAATTTCATGTAAGTGAAATCATGAAGTGTTCTAAAGATTATTGTTTGGTTATTTGGAGAGCTCTAGGCCCACACAAATCAATGATATACTTGGATTTCCAATTATCAATAGCTTGCATTTGAATTATTAGCTGCAATATTCAAGTGCTGTATATATAGGAGACAGAAAATCAAACAAACCTGAAACCTATAGATTGAAGAAAAACGTTTTTCTAAAAAATTCCACTAACAGCTAAAATGTTGTATCCATTTTGGAAGTGTATGGCGTGCCAAAAAGAGGAATATACAATGAAACATTTGTGATTTGTAGTGATGTGCTTTGAGTACTTACTGAGGTTTCCAAAGTTGCATGTATAATATACACTTGAAACTTTTTGAGGTAAGCTTAAATTGGATTGTATAATTTATATAAATCATTTTGTGGAAAAAGAATTAACTTAATCAAAACTAGATGCATGTGCAGGACATCTATACAAGCTCATATTGCTGGGGCCCCTTAAACTTGGCTGTCTATATACATCCGATCCATATTGCAGAACAGGTTAAAAATAAATCCTTTACTAATTTATCATTTCATCTCATTATCATCAGTGTTCACTGCCTGTGGTGCATCAGTAGTAAAAACAGGCATTAAACGCTATTAAAAAAAATGAAAAAAAAAACAGTGTATTCAGGGAAAGAAAACAATACACAATAATTCCCACAGGTTGAATGTTTAGAAGTAAAATGAATCATTATATATGCTAACAATTTTAGAACAGAAACAATCATTTGATTGTGCTGTTTAATTTTTTAATTTGTGCAGTTGAATGTAGATTTTTTTTATAGGTTGATCAGCAATATTTGAATTATTCATATCACTTCATAATGCAGATTTATTATAACTATATTTTTAAAGTTCTGTTATGGAATAAGGAACGTAATTATAGATGAAGGAACTTTATATGTCTTTTTGTGTGTGTGTGTGTGTTTAGCGACAGCATAAGAAGAAACTCACTCCTGCAGAGAGGAGGGAAAGAGCTTGGCAAGAGGAAGAAAGAATCAGAGCTTTAGAAAAGCAGTATCTGGATGCTGAGAGAGAACCACAAACAGCGGATGAGTTTGACAGGCTTGTCCTTGCTTCACCTAACAGTTCTATGTGCTGGATCAAGTACATGGCTTTCCATTTACAGGTAAGTTTAGGTTAGAGTTTTATTAGGATAATTTGGTTCCCTTTTAGCAATATCTTTCATTATGTTGGTATTTTTCAATAGACTATCACAAGAACTTACACAAATGGCAAGCATAATTTCATTTTGAGAAACTTGCTGTTTTTACTTGGTGCTAATAAGTAAAATTAGTAAAAAAATGGATCTTAAAATAAATCAAAGGAAATTTAACATTATGATGTGTAATAAAAGAAATAAGTGAGTGAGTTGTTTAGGTGTTTATGATCATAATTGTAAATAAAGATGTTGAAATGCTCCATTATTGTAGGTATGACTGCATAGGTAATCTATGAGATGGCTGGACTTTTTTCTTTCATCCATTCACTGCAGTGCTTTTATTCAGCACCATCTGTCATATAAATTTCTAAATGTCTCATAAGTGTTGGTGGTGATATCATTTTTCACCATGACAGATTCATCTACTGCTCTAGTTGTTCCTAGTGGTGTATTGGTAACCATACTTGCCTCCCAAACCCAAGGCTGCGAGTTCGATCCCAGCCAGGATCGATGGTTTTTTTTCGGGCATAAAAATCCTAAGTATGCCTTCGTTTGGAAGGGAAGCAAAGCCATGGGTCCCATGTTGTACATTTATAGAAAGGTTCTCAAGCCTGAAAAAAGAGGCCTCTGAGCAAAATTTGTTGGCCTTTCATGCCCTGAATTGAATGGGACACTTATGACCTGAGATGTTAAAGAGCGTCGATAGAAAAAAAAAGATTATCTACTGCTCTCTATATATATAATGTGCATCACTTAGGCCAAAATGTGACCAAGATTGCAAGGCATGGACTTGTGTTCCTGCTAGGACCATCATATCTGGCTGGGGTTTTCTTCAGTTCTTTTTATGGCAAATGTATCTTAATTTTGGGCCTAGAATGCTCCCTTCTTTAAAATTTATTATTTCATTTCATGTATCAGTTACACCAATTACATCATTTGATGACTCAGCAGTGAAAAAAGTGCTAAACACTATTTAAAAAATTTCATTTTTAAAGTTAACTGCATCACTGCTACCTAGCAGAAGAATGTGAAACTAAATGATAGTGTGCAAACTTTCAATGATGCTACACATAAAATATTCTCTGCAAGGATAAACTGGCAGCGAAAAGAATGTGTTGCATTACTTACTGAATGCATCTCATATTAATGTTACCTCCATATTGTCTGTTTGAAACATTAATATATCAGTATGAATTATTACTTCTGTCTTTTTGCAGGCAACAGAAATTGAGAAGGCCAAAGCAGTTGGTCAGAAGGCATTGAATACAATTTCATTTCGTGAAGAGCAAGAGAAATTAAATGTATGGTGTGCATTGCTGAATCTAGAGAACCTTTATGGCACAAAGGTAATTCAAAGAATTTAGAGTGCAGAAGCAAAAAGTATTGCTGTAATTTATAGATTTTAACTGCAGCAACATCTTGATAATATTGGGACAGAATGATGGAAACAACATTATCTGAAAAGTTTTTGAAAATCTGTTGTTTTTTTTTTTTTTTTTTTTGTCACATATTATTGTATGAAGTCTTATCCAAAATAAAAATTAAGGAAGGAAACCAGTGAAGCAGTGTGGTCAGGTAGTAGTTATTTTGTGAAAGTTGGTAGTAGAGGATGAGTATCCCTAGCTTGAATTTATAAATTCCATTAAATCATTACCTCAGTAGGCACCCTGTGGCATACAACTGATTACAGTATGCAACAATTTTTTTTTTCTATATCCTGGATGAAATTATGTGTTCTTAATTGAAATCATTGTATAATTGAGTCATACTAAACACACTTATTGCTGCACTTACTTCAATAAGAGTGCGTAGTTCAGCTTTGACATACAATTATATGATAGCTTTACTGTACAAATTCCAATTAACATTTCTAGTTAAGTATTCTTTACTAATTTTAATTGCGAGGACCTCAGAACAATTTAAAAATTGATATATTGCATTACATTTCCAAGATACAGCAGGTACAGTAAATATGCAAACATACTGTATATACATTTATACATTCTACATTAAAAATATATTTTACAGAGAATCCATGTAATATGTGTATTAGAATATGAAACAAGTATTGTACAATACACACTAATGTAGTAAACTTGTTTACACTAACTCCATTGACTTACATAAAAATTGGACATTTGTTTCGGGAGTTATCCCTCCCATCTTCAGCCTGTTGGTGTTGCTAGAAATAGTGGCTGGGTCCCTTGATGTTCTTGTGGTGGCGTCTGATTCTATTACGAACTGACTGAGTTTGTCCATTGGAGGGAAATCGAAATTCATTAAGTTTTCCCTGTTTTTTATGATGAAAATTCTTTCCCAAGTGCAAAGTTCTATTGCATTGTGGAGTTGTTTCAATAGTTTCGTCTCTGCGAAAAATTCAGACCAGAACTGTACCCAAACCAGTTACACAAACAACAGATAACGTAATTAATATTTCAAGCACTACATTTTCAAACAATGAACTAAAATTCCTAAACATAGGCCTTAAAACATGTGTAGATTTTTCCAAAAAAGTAGAAGATTACATCGCGAATATTAACATAGCCACCCATCAACTAGAAGAAAATGAGAAATCATTTATCAAATTGAAATGCACTAAAATCTTAAGAGAAAATAAAAAACCAAAATATTTTCAACAAGTACAAAAACACAATAAAACAACTTAAAGAAAAACCGATAGTATACACAAAAACAGATAAAAGCAATAAAATCACCATTCTGGACCAAGAAGACTACATAAACAGGGTAGAAACTGTGTTAAATGATCAAGATTACAATCTAATTAGAGAGAATCCACTTAAGAGTTGCACTAGAAACTTAAACAAAACATTAGATGAGATTAAAATACTGTCCACTACTGAAAAACGAAAACTTACACAAAGCAACCCATTATTACCCAGAATGTATGCATTTCCTAAAATACACAAAAATAACAGCATGAGACCTATAATAAATAATATCAATCCGCTAACATACCTGTTAGCAAAAAAATTAACCAACACTTTCAAATCTTTAAAAAAATATCAAAGCTTGAGTGTTAAAAACTCACAGGAACTGGTAGAAAAATTATGAAATTACAGCTGAGAACATAATGGTATAGTTTGATATAAAAACCTTGTTCCCAAGCATACCAACAGATAAGCTTATGCTAATGTTAAGGAATTGGATAAAATCCTTAGATTTACAAGCACAAGAAATTGAAGACTTAATAAAACTTACAATTATTTGTATTGAACAAAATTTCATTTTCAACAAAAAAATATTACCAACAAGTCTCGGGATTAGATATGGGAAACCCCTTATCTCCATTTTTAGCAGAATTTTTTATGAGTTCGTTGGAAATGAATATCACCAAAGTCTTCCCTCAAATCTTCAAAACATGGTATAGGTATGTGGATGACATATTTGCAAATATTCCAAAAAAAAAAAAAATACAACAGATATACTTAAACTTCTGAATTTGCAACACAAATCTATAGAGTTCACCATAGAGGAAGAAAGAAAGGGTTATCTCCCCTTACTAGATGTAAAAATAAAAAGAAATGGTGACTACTTTAACTTCAGAATTCATAGAAAAGATACTCACACAGAAAATTACATAAAAAATTACAGTTTTAACCCTGCTCCACATAAATATGCAGTGTTTTATAGTTTAGCACACAGATTAATTAACATTCCACTCTCAGAAACAGAGTACAAAATGGAATACCAACTGATCATAAAGATAGCAGAAACTAATGGGTACAGCAAAGACACAATAATAAAAATCATCAATAAATTCAAAAAACACAAAGCAATAAGAGATGTTTCCACACTGAAAGGCACAAAGGAGCGGTACAAATTTAAAAGTTTTACATACTACCCAGTTTACCACAAAAAATTCAAAAAGATATTCAAAGAACAAGGAATAATGTTAGCCCCAAAGAACAATTTTAATATAAAGAACTTATTGGATGCAAAATAAAGAACAACACACCAACAAAACAAAAGTCAGGTATTTATGAAATAAAATGTGCAGATTGCGAAAAAAAAATACATTGGAAAAACGAAGAGGAATTTGGAAATCTGAAAAAAAAAAAAAGAATACTTAGAAATATTTGTTTAAAACAAGTTGATAAATCAGCAATAGCAGCACACACCTTTGGATTATTAATCATGAAATTAAACCAGAGACGAAACTACTGAAACAACTCCACAACACAATAGAACTTTCCACTTGGGAAAGAATTTTTATCATAAAAAACAAGGAAAACTTAATGAATTTCGATTTCCCTCCAATGGATGAACTTAGCAAGTTCCTAATAGAATCAACAGATGCTGCCACAAGAACATCAAAGTGAATGCAGTTAGTGTAAACAAGTTTATTACATTAGTCATTAGTGTGTATTATATACCACTCCATTGTCAACAGCTTCATAAGTACATTTAATTAAGGAAGTATTGTACATCTCAAATAGCAGTATATAAGAGATGAAGCACATTGTAACCCATCTCTAAAGTTGAAGGATCACTCATATTGATCTTCTCTCATATGCCAAAATAAAAACTAGCAATAGGCTGCAAGCATAGTGTTGTCCCATCAATTTTGATAATGTTTTTCCATCATCCATGTCTTGACGGAACTGCTAGCCCTTCTCATCACTGACAGCACCCAAGTTATCAAGATAGAAATATAGGTGTGTATGGAGGACGTACAGTTTCATTGAGATGTGACAACCAATATTTTTGAAGCTTTGTAGTCAGTCATTAGTTCTGTATTGTTGAACTTCTTTGTATTTCCAAGAAAAACGATACATACTGCTGCAAAAGATTTCCATGCTCGTGTTTACAGCTTTAACAAATGTCCATATCAAGCCGAGTTTGATGTGAAAAGAAGGCACTATCACTTTTGTGGATTGAACTAGAGGTGGACAAATTACATTCTTTTCACCTAGCATATAACTCTTACATTTTGGCCAGTCTCCTCTTGTTTAATGGTTTGCAGTATAACAGCAGTTCAACAGACAGAGAAGCAGTTCTACTTTGTATAACATTCCTGTAGGTCAAGAAGGTTAGCTATAAATTCAAGATCACAGCAGAAATTTCAACCAAGAGCTTTGTAATTGATTCCAAAGAGAAAATTGACTATTGTATTGTATGTTTCCTTAATTATTGCAGAATATGCCAAAGAAATGAAGTTCATTTAATTCTTATGCAAGCAAATCTGAAAGTTCATGAACATTTTTACATAACATAGATTTTTCCATTGCAAAGGTTGTTTTCAGATTCCTGCTACATTCTGTATTTAATTAAATGTTTGTGCCTAATGCAAGTAAATGCAATTGTTAATTAAGTAAAAATTGTACTTACGAAGCTGTAGACTATGGAGTGGTAACATATACTACATTAATGTGTTCAGTTGTTTACACTAACTCCACTTACTTATTTAAAACTTTGGACTAGTTTCGGGAGAGGTTCCTCCCATCATCGGCTGTTGTTGACTGAATGTCGTCGTTCGAAACGGGGGATGGATGCCCGTTCGCTCCTGTGGTGGTATCTTGTGGTTCTAGTAGAAACTTGCCGAGTTCATCCAGCGGCGGAAAATCAAAATTCATTAAGTTGCTCTTATTTTTTAAAATGAAAATTCTCTCCCATGTGGATAGTTCTATTGGGTTGTGAAGTTGTTTCAGTAATTTAATTTCTGGTTTTATTTCGTGATTTTTGTTCCAAAAATGAGCTGCTATTGCTGATTTGTCTATCTGTTTCAATCTAATGTTCCCAAAATGTTCTTTTCTTCGAATTTTTAAATTTCTTTTCATTTTTCCAATGTAGCTCTGCTCACAATCTGCACATTTAATCTCATATATTCCTGATATTTGCTCTGTAGGGATAGTATCTTTCATTGTGCAATGTACTAAATTTTTTATATTATATTTGTTCTTTGGGGCTAACATAATTCCATGTTCTTTGAATATCTTCTTAAATTTGTTGTGGTAAGTTGGGTGGTATGTGAAACTTTTGAATTTATAACTGTCTTCAGTGTTCTTAAGTGTGGAAACTTCCTTAATCGATTTTTGTCTTTTAGCTTTATTGATGATTTTCGTTACTGAGTCTGTGTTGAAATCGTTGGTTATAGCCGTCTTCATTATATGTTGATGTTCCATTTTGTACTTGGTTTCAGTTGTGCTGTTTCAACATATAATGAAGACGGCTATAACCAACGGTTTCAACACAGACTCAGTAACAAAAATTATCAATAAAGCTAAAAGACAAAAATCGACTAAGGAAGTTTCCACACTTAAGAACACTGAAGACAGTTATAAATTCAAAAGTTTCACATACCACCCAACTTACCACAATAAATTTAAGAAGATATTCAAAGAACATGGAATTATGTTAGCCCCAAAGAACAAATATAATATAAAAAATTTAGTACATTGCACAATGAAAGATACCATCCCTACAGAGCAAATATCAGGAATATATGAGATTAAATGTGCAGATTGTGAGCAGAGCTACATTGGAAAAATGAAAAGAAATTTAAAAATTCGAAGAAAAGAACATTTTGGGAACATTAGATTGAAACAGATAGACAAATCAGCAATAGCAGCTCATTTTTGGAACAAAAATCACGAAATAAAACCAGAAATTAAATTACTGAAACAACTTCACAACCCAATAGAGCTATCCACATGGGAGAGAATTTTCATTTTAAAAAATAAGAGCAACTTAATGAATTTTGATTTTCCGCCGCTGGATGAGCTCGGCAAGTTTCTACTAGAGTCACAAGATACCACCACAGGAGCGAACAGGCATCCATCCCCCGTTTCGAACGACGACATTCAGTCAACAACAGCCGATGATGGGAGGAACCTCTCCCGAAACTAGTCCAAAGTTTTAAATAAGTAAGTGGAGTAGAGTAAACAACTGAACACATTAATGTAGTAAATGCAATTGTAATCAAGAACTCGGAAGTTCTGTCTCTTTGTGGAATAAATGTTCACACACCAAGTCATACAGTTCTCTTGCTGAATGAGATGGGATGATAGCATAGTAGTCTCTGGAACGTATTCCTCTGAGGAACTAAGATGGTGAATCTTCTGTGCCAGAAGTAAGTCTACAGCAGTCAATGGTGTCTTAGGCATTGGTAATTCCTTGCTATGCAGTACTGACTTCAATGCAAAGGGCACATCAGATGTTTTTATATGTAGAGGAATAGTCTTGCATTGTAGTAAGACAAAATAGTCTCGTCACAAAATCCCTTGATTCCTACCCTATCATTGGCATGCCAAAGGACATTGCACTATTTTTATGATTCAATCATTGTCTTAGTGTTTCAGCACAAGTCTGACATGTTACATAATGCAATGCCCATGGGTAGTCCTGCTCATCCAATGGACATCCAAAATACAGTGGTGTGATGTTCTTACATTGCAATTTTGGTGTGAATTGGCCCCAAAAGCAGCAACATTCAATTGAGATCATTGTATGATTTGAGTAGAACTACACACTCTTATTGCTCCACTAACTGTTTATAATATGTAGAACTGGTTTCACAAACCCTTTGTCTGCATCATCAGCAAATGGTTAGCTGGTTCTACATATTATAAACAAGTAAGTAGAGTTTGAATAGTTTGGGATTTTCACAGTGAAATATAGTATCATATAACAAATTATTTTTGAAGAAGTCACTCAACTTTCACTAGTTTTATTCCACTTTCTTGGACATGTTTCAAAGGCAAATTTCCTTAATTTCCTTCATCCTTCAGTGGAACCGTGCTGACGATGAAGGAAATTTGCCTTTGAAACATGTCCAAGAAAGTGGAATAAAACTAGTGAAAGTTGAGTGACTTCTTCAAAAATAATTTGTTATATGAAGTAAGTAGAGCCATAAGAGTGTAGTTTGACTCAATCATACAATGATCTCAATTATATGATTAGCCTCACTGTACAAGTTCCAATTAGTATTTCTAGATAGCAAAATGTATAAGTATTATTTGCTCAGCCATGAAATCTTGCAAGTCACAGAGTTTATTACAGACCATTCTAGAGAGAGTTTGCATCCTAATTAATCCTAGAAAGCAGGTGGATATAAGCTGGTAAACAGCAGCATGCTAAATTGTAATTTTCTGAGTATTCTACTCGTACACTTTCATTAATCTATGGCATGCACACAATCATAATTTTATTTCACTAACCTATTACAGTAGTTACTCAAAGTGATGTCCTTCACAGTGGCATAATGGAGAAAGGTTGGGCCTCCCTGCAAAGTTTATTTTGGGTCTCCTATCAAAATGAGACATATTCAAGCATATGGGTTGTAGCATGTCTTTGACCTTGGGAAATATAAAATTTGATATGCTGACAGAATCTCGAAGGAGTCTGAGCATTAAAATCTGCATGCATTATACCGGTAGGCGATATTATTACTACTAATACTGGTAGTGGTAATGGTGTAGGAAATTAGGAAATAAAGTACCATTATTTCCTAGATGCTAGATATATGGTACATCATTTACCTCCAAAATCTGGCACAGGCATTAGAATCCTTAAGGATCATTAGAAGCAGCAGAGACTTCTAGTATTCTTTGAACCAAAAATTTCCACTACTTCATTCATGTCAATTTTTCTTATTCTCTTAAACTTGATACCTTAAATGCTGAATCCACTTAATCATGCTTGTGACATGGTTCTATGTAAATATGTTTTTATTATCATTCAAATTAGTGAAATTTGGGTGATTTCCTCAAAAATAATTTGTTTTATTATTTTTAATTTTAAAAAGGATCACTCAGCTAATACAACAGTTACAGGTAGAGAGAGAAATAAAATGAAAGCAGACAAACTTCTGGAACACTCAAGGCTAAAGCATAATTTTCAATTAGCAAGAGGTGTGCCAATTCTTGAGCAGTTTTGTTGTTCTTCTCATTTTTAAATGCACTTTTGAAGCAATGTAACTGTAAATCTTCAACATACTGCATTGATAAATGTTGTGCTTTACTATGCAATTTATTTTTTGCAATAAACAGAAACTATGGGATGAGTACACTGACAGATCATTTAAACATTTCACATAACTGAACCTAATTTAGATTTGATTAACAATAATATCTAATATGTTAAAAATATTTTCCAGGATCTGACAGACATTCATCTTGAGCCAGTTCATAAAAATGCCTCTTAGTTTTGTGGAAATTCATGCTTTCAAATTTGGTATCAACTCCCCAGTGTTTTGCAAGAGATATGCTGGATAAAATGCTTCCTGGAAATTATTTCTCTAGTTGTTTAGCAAATTTACAATTATTTGGAGTAACACTGAATCTCGGGAAAGATCAAGGTATTTGATTACAATAATTTTGATACCAAATTAAGAGCTTCAAGTATTTTGGAATTCAGGACAACTTGAAAAACAAATTCAAAATTTTCCATTTGTTTTTTAAGAGCACTGGCTTCATTATAGTCATTGGTATTTTGCTTCCAACACTATTGCAGTTAGTGTCTTCATAACATTTAAATAATCATGTCTTAGAGCTTTTGTTCAGTCCAATATTGATAACCAGTGTGTAAGACAAAGCTTTTTAATGAGTAAGTAGCTGGTGATAACATTTCCCATCACTTTGTACTTTAACTGAAAACAAATAGTCTTTAAACTACATTAAAAAAACCTTTATTTTCAGATATATTTATAATGACATCATTTAGAACTGGATTCAAATTATGTGTGGCTCATTGAACATATTTAGAGGTTTTCTGTTTTTGTTCAATCCTTGCTTTTACTCCGTTATAGGTCTGGACATACTAGCTGCACGACCATAACCTTAGCCATGGCATTTGGCTAATAAAATGCACTTTTCATCCATTCAATTTAGAATTTTGGCTTCCAATGACATAACAGTATAGTCTTTCATTTATTTTTATTTCACAAGGTTTTCCAAAAGAATCTTGAACTATATGAACACATCTGAAAATTTGACTTAATTGATCTTTTTTGCTCACATCTTGTGTATGTCCAACATTATAGCAAAAAATTGACTTAATTTCATTCTCTACTTTATGTGATAACAGCTGAATTAATTCATTTTGAATTTTAGACTAACTTATTTTTCAGATGCTTCCAGTCCCTGTAGCAGCAGCTATAATACCGAATCATACTTAGACAATAAGTCCATAATGGCGAACAAATATCCACACTGAGCTTTCCCTAGTTCTTTTCTATGATCGCATAAAGCTATATTAGATACTGATAAATGTGATATTGGCACTAAATATGCGGTCATGAATTTGTTTCCATACTTTAATTTCTTTCTGTAATTCACATTCTAGATTACAATCTACTGTTTCTTTTCTTTTCCAGACATTATAAACAACTCATACGTCTAGATAGAAATGATATTTCCTGTGTTTAACATTTTTTTGACCTGTCCTGCCAATCACGAATGCCCGTTATGCAGGCAATTGAAAAGATGCTGAACTCCTATTAGCAAATGATTCACAATAAACAAAGTCTCTTTTTCTTGAAAAACAGAGCCATTCTCTTGACATTTTTAACCCAGATTTTGTTCTTTTCATAGTAAATGGAGAAACTATTTTGCTTAGGATTTTTCAGAAATAGACCTTAGGGTTAGCAAGGCTCATGCCATACAATAAACTCCTTTGCGTCATCATTTAAAATATCTGTAAAATTAGCACAATCAGTGGGAAATTCCTCTCTAGTACTAGTAGTATCACTAAAGAAGTACTGTACTTTCTGCTATGTGCTATTATCATTCTCAATTTCAGTAGAAATATCAGGTTGCTTATCAATATCAAGATTCACTCACTCTTCATCTGCACTACTATTCTTCACTGCACCCTGTTTAAATGTGCATTACTGTCATTTGTTCTTAGAAAAACAGATGACCTATTAGAAAATGGGTTTACAATTTTCATTTATTATTTATGTATTAGTATTAAAGGAAGAATCTATTTTCACTAATTTTGAAACTTATTTTTTCATCTCTCTTTTTTTCCCTCCATTTTTTGAGCACCATCAAATGTTCATAGCTAGTTTTAAGTGGCTTCATTTCAAAAAAGAGAGAGGAACAAAAAACTAAAATAAACAAAATCCATAAAACAGAAATACTGAATTGCTAGAATTATGCAGTTTTTAATCTAATATTGTAAGTGACATGAGACCAGAATCAAACACCATGTTTCACTTCTACCACCACACTAGACTTGATATAATATCCAAATTAAGTGATACTGCATCTTCCTCATTAATGCTGAAGCAACAGAAAAATAAATCAATACATTTACCATTCACTAGTGGTACATAAATGTGAATTATTGGCAGCCCACAGTGCAGCTACAAATGACGGCTTATGTTAATTTTCAATACTCAGTTTGCCGATTGTTTCATGGTTTGGAATCAGTGCATACCAATTACCAACCAACACTCCACTGGCTATGCCCAGGAGCTTCAGTATAGATTCAACCCCCTAAACCAAGCGAACCAATCAGAGCTCAGTTCCACAGGCACCCCTACCATGTATAATGCTGTCAATTTCAACAATGAATCAGCTGCTGCCTGGTCTTCAAGAAGATTGTAGTGACCACACCGCTGAAGGTTTCCATCACAATCATGGACGAAATGTCTGGGAAGATGGAGAAGAATCCCATTGGACCACATCCTTACAGCCCAGAAGACTCAGTTCACATAATTGACAATGGCTGTGGAAGCTTACATTCTACAATTCAAACATTTTGTTTATTGTGGGCAGTGGGTCCTCCCTGAATCGCAGGGTCTGTGGGGTCCTCAGTTATGCCCCTGGTCTTTCGGTATTTACACATTCCTGACATCTTTTGATGAAATTTGCACACACATGCAAAAGTTCTTCTTTTGTAATCCTTCTAATTTCTGTTGTTATATTATCTTTCAGTTGATCTACATTTGTGGGTTTTCTTCTAAACACTATATTTTTTACAGTTCCCTACAAATATTAATCGCACAAAGTAAGATCTGGGGAACGTGTGTTTAGAAAAAATTCTGTCATCACAGGCAGTGTGTGCTGTGGCAGAGTCTTTTTGAAAATGTGTATATCGTCTCTCATAAACAGTTAATTCTTTAAAAAATTGAGCGAGTATGTGCATACGATAACTCTACAAATTTATGGTGTCTTAAAAAAAATATAGTTTCTATTATTCAATTTACTGTTATGGCATACCACATACCATTCTTTTCATCGTGCACAGGAATATCATGAATTCTGGATTTTCTGTGCTCCATAATCAATTGTTCTGTGAACTTATTGATAATCACATGAATGAAACCATGCTTCATCAAAAAAAAATTATTAAATATGGATCAACAATACTACATGAATGTTCTGTAAAACCTAATTGCAGAAATTCAATGACTTTTATTGTCATGTTGCCATAATTCTTGGACTGTATTAACACTGTACTCTTTCCATTTTAAAAGTTTAGTATCTGTATGGACTGAAGTTTTTCAAATGCCTACTTCTTCATGACATAAGATTTATTAGGAGAATGTTGAAGTGATGCTCCAATATCATCCAGCGTTTCTTCTGTTAGAACCCTACGTTTAGACCTATGAATTTTAGAGATCAGTGATCCCATTTCTTAAAATCTATTGACGAGGTTTCTTACTGTACCTCTATTTGGAAGTTCAATGCCAGGGAATCCATCTACAAATTTCCTACACACTTGTCGGCATGAGTCTGTTTTGATGTATCATTCATAAATATTCGTTGTTGTAGAATAAATTTTTCAGCTGGCATTTCAAATATCTAAATAACTTATTTAATGCACACACAGCACATAAACTTTAAGCATAATTCGAAGATGTACACAAGCAAACATGTCTTCTAACACTTCAAACTGTACAAAGCGATGACTGGTAACATAACGCAAACATGTGCTATTGCCAACACCTCAACCTTTACTGAGCATTGACTAGAAATAAATGGGCTCAAGCTGCGCTAAAGGAAAATTAGCATTTACTATTTACTTCACACTCTATCAACTTTCTCGGATCAAATGTGACTTGAACTTCCCGTATCATGCTTAAATACATTAAACTGTAGATTTGTTTATTATATTATCTATTAATATTATTTCTTACATTGAGCATATTAACAACAAACCTCATGTATCAAAGTACATTAAATGACTGAAAATTGACTGAATTATGATAGTTTGGCATATACCTTGCATTGTTGCCAGAAGAGGAATGCTCTGGGAATTTAATTACCCATTTTATGTGATAGAATAGCTTGTGTGTATCTTAAAAATGGTACATGATGGAGAAAAATGAGTAGATATTCTATAATTAGCATGCTGAAATTAGTTCAGAATGCATATTTCCTATGAGGATAAAAAATAGCTGTTCCCTAATGTTATCCATTGATTGTGCGCTTGCATGCATACACACATACACAAACCGTTAAAGAGGTACAAATTCTGTAAAGATTAATAGAATTCCAGAAAGAAACTCTTAATAGTCAAAGTCCAAAACAATCTGAATCCCAAAAACTTGAGATAAGGATCACTCATTCTTTAAATATTAAGTTTTATTTATTTGTTTTCGTCTAGTTCTCTGGATTTTATAATTTCCTGTTTGTAAATGTAAGTACACCCTAATGATTCAATTATTAAATGATGTAAGCTTTCAATGAGGAGATGTACGCATTTTAATTTTTTTTACAGTGAACAGATAAAACATCATACTTAAGTGAATATATGAAATTACATTTCACATACTTCAGGTAATAGTAACTTATGTTTTATATATGCCATATGCTGTAGTGAAGTTTCTAAAATAAATAATACTCTATAAATTATGTATCAAAAGTAAAAAATTTACTACAGAATTTGCTTCTGTAATAATCATTTTCCAAGGGGGTGGAAGCCACCTATCATTGGTTTCATATAAAGTAATCATTGCTAATTTTCTGCTTGCAGGAAAGTTTGGACAAAGTATTGCAAGATGCTGTTCGCATGAATGATGAATTAAAAATATATAGGCAAATGCTGAAAATTTATGCTGACAGTAACAAAGTACAGGTAAGCAGCTTTTGTTAGAATGTGAAAGAATGTTGTCCAATAAAATGTATGTTATACCCTTACATCAACGTAAAATGGCCAGTAGATCATGAATGGAATCAGTAAATGAAGCATATGAATAATTAGAGATGAATCCATACAACAGTTTTTTGATATTTAGTAATGATATAGAATCAGTAAATGAAGCATATGAATAATTAGAGATGAATCCATACAACAGTTTTTTGATATTTAGTAATGATATATGGTTTAGAACTTTAGTATTTAATATTGCTCTGAATTTGAAAGCTGAAATATAAACATAGTAAAACTTTTATATGTATACATATATGGGTGATAAAGTTTATTCGAATTTTACCGCAAGTCATTTGAAATGAGTGATGTTACTATAGTGGAGCAAGTTTCTGCCAGTATAATCAGCTACCACTGGACCTAGTTCTGAGAATTCTTTTTGGGGTGCCCCTTGGAGAGGGAAAGAGAAATTTAGAGAAAACTATTGCCACATCATATTTAAAACCTGTAGCAAACTAATTGAACTAGCCTGTTAACTTTTCTTACAATGTTTTATTTAGGAACTTGCAGAAATTGTGAGAAGAGAGAACAAATTCATTTACACAGCACCGAATATTATAATGAATTATCCTTCCAGATCAGAGATAACTTTTAATCAGTATGCAAATTGCATTCTCATTGTAGCTTTGTCGGTTTGTTTAAAAAATGCAACCATGTTAGTTCTTTAATCATTGACAATCAAATCATTCTTAACGCTCCGAAGTATCAAAGATATCAAAGTAGCGAAAGAATTGAGAGAGGGGAAAGTGCATATATTTAAGCCTGTGGTATATGTACCCAGTTCATTGATACAAATACATTTAAGCTGGTCTTAGAGATCCTGACATGTTTTCCCCCATTTTTCTATATACTGCTGTATCATTTATGAACAGGCATTAATAGTAAAATATAGTGAGCAGGTATATTATTAAATATTTCAATTTATCAATAAATTGTTTCAAATCGGTCTATTTTTCCTTGTGATTGATTTATTTATGGACGCTCTTTAACATCTCAGGTCATCAGCGTCCCATTCAACTCAGGCCGTGAAACGGCCAACAAATTTTGCTCAGAGGCCTCTCTTTCAGGCTTCAGGTTCTTTTTCATGCCGTAAATGTACGACATGGGACCCACGGCTTTACTTGCCTTCCGAAGGAATCCATCAGTCCTGGCCAGGTTTGAACCCGCGATCTTGGATTTTTTTCCTTGTGAATATTACTGTAAAGCTAGCATGAGTGTGAAAAGAACTCAAAAGAACAGAGGAGTGAATAGCATTTATTTATAAAAAGAATATTCTTTATCAACTTAATTCTATCATTAAAATACATGACCATTTAATAAGCTTATATCTTATAAGAATACTATAGAAACAGAAATAAAACACTATGAAAATAATTCCATTTTAAAATATGTTTACATTCAACAATACTCCAGTAATCCAAATTAAATCGGAGGTAGTCATTTTAGCTGATGTTAGTGTACAAGATATAGCAGTTTGAAAGCTTGAAAGATGACCCACGATGGCCAAAATCAGTCATAACATCAGAAATTAATGATAAGGTGCACAACATAGTTCAGGAGGATCATCAATTAAACATGCCTGGAATTCAGAAGTTCTGGACATTTCAGCGAAAGGCATATTTCACATTTTCAGGGAAGGTTGTGCTTGAAAAAATTATTGACAAGATGGTTGCCATGACTGCTAACCCAGAATCATAAGCAAAAAGAGTGCAAATCTCCCAGCAAAGTTTGGCTCATTTTCAAAGAGATTCCATCGATTTTGTGCATAGATTTGTGGCCAATGATGAATCAAGGGTGCAATACTAACACCTGAAACAAAACAGTCAAAACAATGGAAAAATATCAATTCTCCTCCTCCAAAGTAGACCAAGTGTATTAGCTGGGTAAATAATGGCACTGGTTTTCTGGGATGCCAAGGGTGTATTGGTAATCGATTATCTTCCCGCTGGAACTTCTCACTGGAGTATATTATGCTAACCTTTTGAACCCTTTTAAAATCAAAAATACAGAAGAAAAGGCCAGGTTAATCAAAGAAGAAGGTCATCTTGCAACAAGACAATGTTTACCCCCACACATGTGTTGTTGCAATTGCAAAAATCAATGATTTGAGGAATGTTTGGTTGCCACATCCATCTTATTCCCCTGACATGGCTCCATCAGACTTTCATCTGTTCCTTAAACTGAGAAAATTCCTATGCAGACAAAAGTTTTGTCAGATGAAGAGCTTAAATCATCAGTTAATGCTTATTTTGCAGCTCTGGAGGAATCTGACTTTCAAGATGAGATTAAGACTTTGCAGCATAAGTGTCAAAGTAGACTATGTTGAAAAATAAGAATAATTTCAAAAAGTTATGCGTTAACTTTGAGCTTCGTGAGAATTTTTCAAATTACTCTCATACTGTGACTAAATGACTGATTATCACTGTTGGGCCCTGTTCCACAAAATTATGATCAAATGCATTACAGTGTATGGATTTGTAACTTATAGTTATTAGTAAAATTCTGTTCCGCAAAGGTTTCTGCTACACTTGTACGTACAAGGGATTTGTCGTTGTTCTGTTCCACAGGAGTATTATTATTATTATTTCGGTATTTGTCATTTGTATAAATTTCTCCACTAGTGTAGGATTATTAATAACTTCAATTACTAGTGCAAAAAATTTAATATCTTTTTAATAATTTTGGGAATCAGTTGACCTAATAAGCAAAATATCAGCAAAAGCAATGATAATGACGAGAGTAGGAATGTGTATAAAGGAAGAATAATTCATTATTTGAGTGTAATGAAAATGTTAGGTTGAGTGCAATTCAAGTACGACTTATGACTAACATTGGTTTCCTGTTTCAAAAGCATATTTCAATATAGTTAGTTTGTTTTTTAAAGTATGTGCAACTTGCCATGAATATAATATCTTTCATTCTTCATTCTCTTTTGACACAATTTTTTGTTTATAATAAGAATATGATTGCCAAGCAATATGAAAATTATAGAAATATAAACAAATATATACTAATAAAATAAATGACCGAGAACAATTGGGAAGCTCAATTCTTCTGCCATCTCTCGATGACTGAAATTGATGCTTTTAAATGTAACCATATGTGATCATTGTCTTAAAGTGGATTATTATGCTTGAATATTGACAAATGCATAATAAACTATTTAAATTCTCATTATATCATTATATCTGAGAAAAAATACATGCAGGAATGAGTGTAATTCACTTTGTACAATAAAAAAATTAATTTATTACTAAAGAGTGAACATAACCTAATTCATGGCAAACAGGTGCCTCCATCTTCTTATATATCACTTGTAACTTTTTACTAAGACTTGAAAAGTGTTTCACTTCTTTTTTGGAACAGAAAGGTGCAAGACCATACTTTACAAGGAATTGTACAAATACACTTATAATGCGCTTGTGGAACAGGGCCCTAGAATGTCTGCATAAGAGCATTATTACTTCAAGTGTAATATGGTGTGATATTGAAATAACTAGTTTTCACATGCTATATATAAATTTGTATTGTTTAATTATAATTATATAATACAAATACTTCATTCAGCTTTGTAATACTACAACAATCATTCATACAAAAATTAAGGCAAACTTTCTTGGGAATGCACTTAATGAGAGATAATGATTCAAGTGGTGCCAATACATGATCACTCATGGGTAAGAGACACCTACCACTTCATCTCCACAGTTCACTGAGACACAGCATATCTGCACATCTAAAAACCAACTCTCCTATACATAATAACTTCAAATACAAGCATCAGACACAAGATAGAAGTGTGGTATAGACTTTGCCATTATTTTTTCTTTTATCCAAAAAATGCATAAGCAATAGTTATAGGAAATTAAATGACGACTTTTGGGGGGGCTAACTTGAACCAGCAATCTCCTAGAGAAGCTGCCCCTGCTTATTATAATTGTTTATAGTAGTTAGTACATGTAATAGTAGATACTTAAATTTATGTTGGAATGCTAAGTGAGGAGATTGGAATTTTAAAAAATTTAGCAAAGAAAAGTATCTTTGAAATTAAGAACTTAGTTTCTTTCTAAATTATAGAGTTTTCACTATTACTTTTTTTAACCTTTGAGATCAAAATCTAGGCCTAGGGTATTATTCATAATTAAATATGGTAATATTAATATCATTGCATGTAATGTATTATGCACTTAGAGCAACATAACAGGTTTGTAATAACTCAGGGTAAAGTAAAAGTAGCAGTTCTCATAATATGGTTTTGGTTATCTGGCAAAATATGAAAGAAAGGATGAGGGCTAGTCAATAAAGGGTCAGAATGATTTTTTTTTTTTACTTATGAAGTACACTACGCAGCATCTAGGTAGGTAAATCTGTTTAAAAGTAGTCCCCATTGAGTTGTATGCACTTGGTCCAATGTGTCTGCCAGTTATGCAAGACCTGCTGGAAACCTTGACATTGCCTTCAGAATTGCCTCTACCTTCTATGTGGCAGTTGTTGATTACCAAAATACTGGCGCTACAACTCTTTTTGAGATGAGGGAGCAGAAAAAAGTAGTGTGGAGCTAGGTTAGGGCTGTATGGAGGGTGAAGCACACATTCTATGTTTTATCTGGTCCGAAATTGCAAATATGATGGTATGCATTGTCATGGTGAATGTGCCAACTGTGTGGATGCAGCTAAGACATTTTCATTGGATGTGTTCAATCAGAATGCTCAAAACAGTTTTTAATAATCCCCATTGTTTGCAGGGGGGTTTTCATGTTGCTAAATAATTCTGCAACAGTCGAAGAACGAAATCACCCTAGCCTTTCCTCCTGACTGAACAACTTTGGCCTTCTTTGGTGTTGGAGAACCAGTCATTTCCAGACTGAATTTGCCTGTTTGCTTTTGGGATCAAGTGTTAAGCCAAGTCTAATCATCTGTAATGATAGAATTCAGGTATACTTGCCAGGCTTCACTACCAGATGCTGAATCTCCCATCCACTTGCACCATCTGCTGTTCAGGCATCAAAAATCTCAGCACCCATATGGCATAGACACATCTCATGTGGAAGCAGTCTTGCAGAATGGTGAATTTTATCCATGTTTGTGGTTTTTAGAGCAAGGTGTGATTTTATATATGATGGCTTCCTGTAGTTTTCAGCTATTGCTGATGTATTTTATTATCAGTCTTTTGTATTTTGTTGACCTTTTGTCATTATTTGTTATTGGGTTTTTATTGTTATTGCCCACCATGCTAATGTTGCTTGTTCTCTACACAGTTATTTAGTGTCAATATATTGGTTATTAATTTTATAGTTTTAGTGTGTCTGGGTGCTAATGACCTTAGCAGTTTTGCACTCTTTAAACAATAATCATCATTACTGTATCTCCAGTATGTGATTAGAAAAAAATAATCCTGTCTTTATTGATTAGCCCTGTATTTCTTTCAAATGTATAAAAGAGGTAAATATTAAATTTCAAAGGCCTAATTAGTTTATATATATATCACTAATTAGGTCAGTTAATAAGATTAACTTTTTTATTTTATTTCATATATATAAAATTAGTTATTCCACATACTTCCAATATTGAATTTCATATGTTGGATAGAAAATATCCATTGATAAATGTAATTGCAGGCGCAATGGTATTGTGATTATCCTTCACAGTTTTACTTCTGATATTTAATGCTGTCTTACATTGTTGGTAGCTTCTGATGTATCTAATTTCTTTTCGCATTATTTGTTTTTCAGGAAGCAGAACATTTAACCTCTCTTCTTACTAAGAAATTTAAGGTAAATAAAGAAATATGGCTACAATGCAGTGAAGTTCTAATGAAACTGGGACAATTGGAGAAAGCCCGGCCATTATTACAAAAAGCTCTGGCCAGCCTGGACAAAAAACTGCGTGAGTAACTTAATGCAACCATTTTCTGTTTTAAAGTTTATATTTGTGGTGTTAGTTTTTATTTAGCCATTTTTATGTCTTAAAAACATAATAGTATTTAATTCCCATTTTATTACTGAGACATCACAGGTGGTGGATGCTGATGATGTATGAAATGGAATGATAAATTAGAAAAAGACATAGGGGGGGGATAGCATTCCAGTCCTAATTAAGGGTACTTCTTGCATTTGTCATTAATGAAATTGAGGTAAAACTGGAAGAAACCTCAGTCAGGGTGGGTGATCCTGGTAGAAATTGAACTCAGACCACCAGTTCAAGCCTTAGCAACTCAGCCACCTGTATTAGTTTACATATCCTGTTCTTCAGTTTTGTATAGCATTAAATTGAAAATAAAAGACTCAGAAAATTTAAGTGAAGTAGCTATAACATGCTTTAATTTAGCAAAGAAATTTATTTTATTGTATTATAGTTTCAATAAAATTTCATTTCATTTCCAGTAGAGTAGCCATACATGTTTATGCACAGCATTATGTTGATTATGTGATCCCACATGATCAAGGAGTAGTAGAATGGCATGTTCCTTTCCAGATCCAGCAACTAGTCCCAGAACAGTTTTCCAGTCATCCAAGCATTTTTGGGAGACTTGTTCCCCTCTTTAAAACTGCTTTAATTGTTTGTGTCAGTCGATCTTTGTACATTTAACATCAATGGCACTTCTCACCACTGATTGCTAATGTTCACTTTGATTGTGCTTAATAAAAAAGCACTGTCTCTTCAATACTCTCAGCAATTATTGATATCACATTTTCTCTTCTTTGGTTGATAGAATCTGCTTTTACTTCCACAAACAGCTTGTTATATGTACTTTGAGAACCTGTAGCCAATTGTTTGAACAGTAAAAATCTTCTATTCTTATTTTCAGTACCAATTTGTTTTCTTTTTTCCTTCATTTGCTCCCCATTGATAATTAGCATCAGAATGATGAAACCACTCCATCTGCTTGTTCCACATTGCTATATTTTGCACCTCTGATTTCCTCCATTTCTGTGTTCCTTCAATTGCCTGGGTTTCAATACACTCACATTACTAGGAAGCTAGATAATGGAATGCCATAAGCCTTCACAATTTCAGTTTTTTATTTTTATTTTTTGTCCACTTCCCTGATTATTTCCATCCAGTGTCTTTGAAATGTACTTTTGTTTCTGCTGTAACATTGTGATAGCTTGCAAGATGGATTACTCATGAACTCTTATAATCTGTAACTGCTTGCATAACTTAGCTTCTCAAGGAACATAGAACTTGAAATGACAAAATGTTTTCTCCCAAATTTGCACTGCGAATCAAAGTCGTGGAAAACTTTTATGGAAAACTAAAAGGAGCAGAAGCAGAAGAATTGCAGTGGCAAACCCTACTCTACTTTCTTGACAAGACACGATGTAGAAAGAGACTGAAAATGATGCCAAACAACCGCATTCTTTGTTCTTGCTGATATGGAAATTCTCAGAGGTGTTGAAAAGTATTTGCAGATTAGAGCAGAGGGAAAATATTGCAGTTACTTTTCAAAAAACAGATTTGCTCATAGATGTGGCGCTGTACACATGTTCGAAACACAGATTAACCTTAGTTTGAAATAATCAAACTATAAACAAAGTGAAAATGTATGTTTAAAACTAGGAACCCTGAATGCTTTCAATTATATATTATTTTGAGTTAACCTAGTTTAAATTAGCAAGATGATTTTACTGTATATAACATGTGATTTAAAATGGTCAAAATATTATGCGAGTAATAATGTGCCATGAATTTCATCTGTAAAGTGGTTAATAGAATCACAGATAATTAATGTTATATAGTGGTACAGTTCTTTTTCAAATTAATATTTAAATTAATTTTTCTAAATTTTATTGTATTTAGCTCCATCATTCATAGTATTTTGACATTTCTCCAAAATGAATTATTAAATAAAGTATAATGGTGTAAAGATGTAACAAAAGTCCTAGGTTGCATGACTAACTGGTAGCCTATGCAAAAGATAAAAGCAAAACACATGTGCTATGTGCACTATATAAAGAGTCAACTCTTCATTAATATGATGTAGTGACCCATAAGATAAAGTTTACTGATCTCAAAGAATTGGGAAATGTATCCCAATAGAATTTATTAAATATGTTCTTAGAATTTATTTAGAGATTGCACCTCAGCAAAAAATTCCAAAAAATTTGCCTTCCATATGCTTTGGGGCCAAAACATATTTTGACAGCACCCAGTGAGACAGTAACTAAATCCTTTAAAAGCAGAAATACAAGCCATTTTACTTGTATACCTGTAGCTATAGGGAATTACCAAGTGTTTAAGAATGCAAAATTATTGTCCCCATTGAATGTCCATTATGAATAATCCCAACTTTCAGAGGGACATATTAGAGTAGAAAAATGAAAGTAGAATGAAAGAATCTGCAGATAACTTTGTATCAAAAATCTTGGAACATATTGGGCAAACTTATTTGAAAACTATGATAAAGAAATCAGGCATCATTATTGACTTACATGTATTTTGATTTTATAAAGATAAATCCAATAAAACTGCAGTATTGAACTTCACTGATTTTCTTTTATAATGTGATAAAGAACTAGGAACAACTATAGGATTGTTTTCATATTTGATGAAGCATTTGATCTCATCAGTCATATAATTTTATTACAGATATATTATGAAATTTGATGAATTGTTTTTAGTGGTTTAAATTTTATTTAGATAGCTGCAAGCATAGTGAAACAAACTACATATAAGGTATGTTCTAAAAGTATCTGACTTAGCCAAGGGAAAACAATTCCTGAATGACTGGAAGAGTTCATTTTCTAATCCACTTTGCCAAAAATCCTTTACTAGTTCCATGGTCATACCAACATGAAAACATATTTGTAGAAGGCTTATTGCAAGAACTTTCAATTCTACTGTTGCATTTTGAATGTTGTCCTTATAGCTGTCAAAAATTCTTAGTTTTTGAATTGCATTGAACTCCCCTGTGGTCATGATCTTTAAGAATTCATGTTGGCACACTCCAGTATGTCCTGCATGATACAAGGCAAAATAGATAACTTCTGCTTAAGCGGAAATTTTGACCTCATTCTGTATATGTTCAAATTCTCTCTTATAATTA
The DNA here is from genome assembly GCA_030762175.1 of Metallyticus violacea. NCBI lineage: Eukaryota > Metazoa > Arthropoda > Insecta > Mantodea > Metallyticidae > Metallyticus > Metallyticus violacea. The sequence continues at coordinate 848,395 of CM060841.1, read as the reverse complement.
AGTATGGAGAGACTGTGGTTATTCAATACTTTGTCAACCATTTCTCAGATGATCAGATGGTGGACCTGTAAAATCAAAGAGCACATTTTCTACATAATATCTGCATTTCAGCTTGTTCGTGGCTTCCAGAACAATAGCCACCTTTGAATCAGTTAAATCAATCTTTGAATATGTGTAACTCTCACTACACTTTTGGTGAAAGCCTACAGAATATTCTGAATTATTTCTGTTGGTAATCTTGAAGCTTCTAGCAAAAACTTCATGCAGTACTGCTGCTGTTTGGGCTGCACAGTATTAGTTGTTTTGGTTTATTTACGGACACTCTAAAACATCTCTGGTTATCAGCATCTCAATCAATTCAGGGTGTAAAACAGCCAATAAATTTTGCTCATAGACCTCTTCTTTCAGGCTTTAGATTCTTTTTTATGCTGCAAATCTACGACATGGGACCCACAGCTTAACTTCCCTTCCAAAGGAAGCCATACTTAGGATTTTTACAGATAAAAATATCCATCAACCCTGGCCAGGATGGAACCGGCAATCTTAGGTTTATGAGGTAACTATGATTACCACTAGACCACAGGATCAACTGTATCAGGCAAAATGCTGTTATGACAATAGCATGTTATATCACTAACACATTAGTCTATGAAAATCATAAGTTTGGAAGGGAAGCAAAACTATGGGTCCGGTGTTGTAGATTTACACAAAAGAACTTCAAGTCTGAAAGAAGAGCCCTCTGAGCAAATTTGTCAGCCATTTCATGCCCTAAATTGAATATGATGCTAATGACCTGAGAAGTTGAAGAGCATCTGTAAATAAATGAAATAAATAAACACCTTCTCATTTGGCCGTACAGCCCGGGGTTAGCCTTGGCTACTGCTGCGATCTCACGTGCATATCATGTTGCTTTCGTGATCGAAGAATGCCACCTCTCCATCAATCAGGCATCTTCCCAATTGTCCTGACGAGGCTAGGTGGATCCCATTCCATACCTCCCTAACCTAGAAAATTTTCTAAGTAGGAACTGGGAACCAAACCCAGGCCTTCTGGCCAGCAGTCAGCAATACTAATCACTAGATCAAGGAGAAATGGACACATTAGTCTGTTGTAAGTGGATTATACATTAAGTGATGCCATAAAAATCATGCATACACATGAAGATTATTTTCACCATTTTGCTCAATTTTACTTCCAAATAGTCATTGGTTTGCCCAGAAAAAAATAATGTTGGATACTTTTTGAACATGCCCCAAATATGTAAAACATATACAATATAAAATATTATTCTGATGTAGCTTTCACTAACAAGAGTCACAAAATGAGCAGTTTTTGGTCTCAAATATATATATTGCCTAGTAATAATTTACCTCTAAATTGAACTGTCTGCCATTTAATGCAATTTGCTGAAAATATTGCTCAAAGCTTAAAATCAAATTTAAGAATTCAGCTCTTATTCATAATGATAGTCCTATAGCATGTACTTGAGGCAACATTTTTGATTCTTTGAATTAATAAAAGACTAAACAGGAATGTGGATACTGAAAATCTAATGAAAGAAACTCAGCAAGTTTTGGCTTGGTACTTTGTATTGTATGGAAACTTAACAACCTTAGAGCAAATATGTTGCAGATTTCCGTGGCTGGTATCCATTATCTTCCACTCATTTTCTGGATATTACAGCATTAGAGATGTAATATGTCTTGTTATTTTAAAAGCAAGAGCTGCTTATAATTAAATTCATGCGCTGACAACAGCTGATAAACAGGAGAAAATCATCCATAAATAAGATTTTACTGTACAAATATTTACAGAATGCTCCAAATTTAAAAACAATGATAATACTATTTGTAAATGTACAGTTACTTCCATTAATGCATGTCAGTACTTTTTAATAATATATACAGAAAAACGAAAATGTAACTAAGCACCTGATATTAAACTGTAGAATAGTTTTATTTGAAAAAGATATAGGTTTTAGTGAATCAAATTCCTACAGTAGTGTGTGCAGATTTTCAAAAAAGCAGCTGCTTCAGACTTGTAAAAAGGAAAGTAAGGAACTTTCTCTTAAACTACCGTTTCTATTCTGTAAAAAAATTATAGAACTCTGTAACATAGAGCAATGTTGACATGTCCTAAATATATTGACCAAGTGTTGAATAGCTCATCTCTTCTGTTCATTTGTTCATCTTAAAATTGTAAAATTTTTCTAATATATCTACATTTGTTTTGTCAAATCTTTCTTTCCTGCATCTAATTAATAGGAAGAAATCTAGAGAAACAAGTGTCATTATATTGTACTTACAAAGCTGTTAACATTGGAGTGGTAATATATCATAAACTTAGGTATTCATTTTTTAAGCTAAACTCCACTTACTTACATAAAAGTAAGATGCGTTTCGGGAGAATCTCTCCCATCTTCAGTTGCTCACTGAACTACCGGTAGCTCGAAATGATGGCTAGACAACTGGATGTTCCTGTGGTGGCCTCTGTTGGTTGAAGTAGGAAGTTACTGAGTTCATCCATAGGAGAGTGCAAATGAAAAAGCTATGTTGAAATGTGGCACATAATAGTATTGGTATTAATAATCTATTCTAAGTCAAAATATTTAGAATACTCTTTATGGTTTCACTTACATGAGATTTACTCAGGACACATAAGCAAAACCATAAAGAGTGTTCTAAATATTTCGACTTAAAAGAGGTTATAAATGCATATTTCACTGTACTCATTCCAAATTGAATTAATACTGAAAGTATCGGTATTGTTTATATTTAGTCTATTATACTGAAATATACCTAGTAGTCGATACGCAGGATGGTCATAATAGGTATAAAATAATTTAAACAATTATTTAAATTTAAAACATAAATTAAATAGGATGTAATTATTCTTTATACGGTATGATAATTTGTTCATTATCATTTTGATTAATAGCAAAATTCAGTAATATTTTAAAGATTTGATTCTTATATCAGGGTTGTTTTTGGAAAGTTACAAATTATATTTTTATATAAATGAATGCCTTTTATATTGTTGTTGTTATTATTATTATTATTATTATTATTATTATTATTATTATTCTATTTGCTTGTTTTGATAGACATAGAATTCATAGCTAAATTTGCTCATCTGGAAAACCGGCTTGGCGAGAGGGAAAGAGCACAAACATTAATGGAACATATTTTGACATCATATCCAAAGCGAGTTGATATATGGTGCAGTTATGTGGATATGCTTGTGAAGAGCAATCAGTTGGATTCTGCACGGTAAGTTGAAGCATATCTAACAGTTTACTTTTATGTTGCATGATGAAATTATATTTAGTTTGTAAGAAAGAAGCATAGAATGTGTAATGCTGTAAGGGGTGACTGTTACTTCAAAGATGAATATATTATAAAGAATTGGAATAAGATCATAACTATGTTATTCATATACATTTACCTCTGCTGCCTTCCGGAAGTATTGTTACATATTTTTTTAACAGTGCAGAGAACATTTCTATAACAATTTCTTCAGAAATTTTTACATTTACAAAGCTTTTGTACTAACGAAACTGTTAACACTGGAGCGGTAATATATCCTAAACTTAGGTATTCATTTTTTACATTAAACTCACTTACTTACATAAAAGTAATTGGAATTTAAAGTAAAAAAAATCAATACCTAAGTTTAGGATATTTACAAAGATTACTTGAAATTGCATACTGATTTTGCTGGTATATGAAAAAAAAAATATGTATTTTGGACCCATATGTTAAACATTAGTTAATATCTCTGGTGATAATTGTTAGACTGAGAAATGTAAGACTTTCCAAAGATCCTGATTTACTCTAGAGATGGAAAGCCTTCTGTATTTTATGCTTGCAATGACAAGCAATTTTTAAATTTTCATGTACCTAAGACTAAAATGAGCTTAATAGTCAATTTAATTAAAATAAAGCAATGAAAAATTTGGAATTGGGAGTATAAAGCTAAAGAGATATAACTAGAAATATATATGTAAGCAAAACTAGATTGTCCACTAGTTGATCTCTTTGTACTGTGATGGAAAAAAAGAATTCCAGGCTTAAAAAGGGTGAACAAATACCTTACTGTAAATTAAACTCACTTATAAACTTCACTGAGTGGTTGGTAAATATGTCTTGTCTGAAGTAAACAAAAGTTATGATCGTAAGTTAAATAATACACAAAGAAAAAAATTAATGTAATAAATGTGAGCATAATAGTAAATAATAAGTCTACATAACACAAATGAGAAGAGATAAGAGAACAATTAATATAGTAAAATAGCATATGGTAACTTCATTAAACATTCATGAAATTTTAGATGGAAATTAATATATTAAGTAAGAATTATTAAGGTTTTCTTTTAAACAGTGGCATTGTTCTGATCCCTAACTTCCCTCAGGAACATGCTGCAACTCTTATGGCCATATGCACCATTCATGATCAAATCCATGCTGATCAAGGGTCATTGAAAGGTGGTCAAACTTTGACCATGGTGAAATAGTAGTTGCGGTGCATCATAGTTAATTCTGGTTCAATGAACTGCCATCAGATGACCGGGTGCTAGGTTGCTGAACGATCGTCAGTCTACGATATTATGCAAAGGAAAGCATCTAACTCTATAGCCCAAGAGGTTGTAGTGCAATTGCAATCTTCTTATATATACAAATAAGTCGGTATTAGGTGACACTGAACTTCACTAACTGATTCATCAGATCATGCTTCAAGAGCATTCACTCTCAAACATGCTGAGATGAATGAATTAATCAGTTAGTGATGTTTATTGTCACCTAATATCAACTTATTTGTATATATATAACAAATTTCACTGTTCCTAACTTCTTTAAAGTTTACAATTACAATTTCCTTGTCTATATCGCTTTTTGTTTTATGTTTGATTACCAAATGTAGGTAAACGAAAATGGAACATAAATAAAGGACTCCAAATTTTTGTTAGTACAAGATAGACATTCTATTATTACTAGTTATCTCATATTTCAATAAATTGGAAAATAAAAAGACTGATTATTGCTCTTAAAAGAAAAAGGAGATGAACATGGAATGATTTAGCCATGCATTTCAACATGACACCAGGCGAGTTCTAATTATCAAATAAATAAATTGCTATTTTTTATAACAGCATGATCATGAAATGTAAAATTCTATTCTTGGGTGAAACAGTGATTATGGTTAGTAGGAAACTCTAACCTCTGAATCATTTCATTTACTAGCCACCACACTGTATCCTTTGTTAGCTGGAATCTTCAAATTTCGTCTCCCCATACTCTTCAAAAGGGTCACCTCTTTTCACAACGATCCGGTTTTGACGCTGGTCCCAATTTATTATTTCATCCTCACTATCTTCAAGAAAATCTAAATGGGCAGTCATTTTGTGTAACTTGACCACAATCAATGCAGTTGATCGATTCAGCAACCACAGCATAGTTGACAATAATAAACTACCTAATTTAATTGATATCATTGTATGATTCAGTTCACTTTGATCATTTAAGTTCATTTGTTCATTTAACTCTGATCATTGTTGGTGCACCGAAAAATTGCATTGAACGCATTCAAATGTCCATTTGACTGCCCTCAAACATTGATCGAGGATGGTACACATGGCCATTAGTAATGAAGATGGTATATGATGCATACAACGATGTCTTTATGGTATAAAGAGCAGTTAATCATTGTGAGATCTGGGTGCCTAATTGATAACATGCATATAAGTTTTGAAAATTCAAAGCCAAAGGAATTTGCATGGTAGTATGCAGAACTTGGAAAAAAATATTAAGAAAGTGTGAATCTTAACCAGGTTCATCTCAAAAGACATACAGTGGCAAGTTAGGAAGTCAAACCTCAAATCTTTTCTCCTGTAAAAGAATAACAAGACCTATTGGAATTTTAGTGAAGGCCATACTTTTTGGCCATAAAGAAATTCGATCCAAGCCATCCATTATTACAGAGGCAATCAGGTCTCGAGTGTAAATACATTTGCTTATTGTCAGTACAGACATGATGTCTTAAATGTTTATAGTTAGAGAAAATATTGTTAATATAAATAATGGAAAAACGTAGGGTCCTAGCATGGAGCCTTGAGGGACCCAGACTTCAATGTGCACCACAAGGAGTATAGAGTTATTAGTGGAAATGTATTGTTTATGTCCCCTAAGATAGGAGTCCATCCTGGCTATGATGTTGTCAGATAAGTTGTTAATTTTGCACTTAACAATCAACGTCCATGATGTGGAAAGCTCGGTAGTAGTTCATAGGTGTTAATATTGTCTGCTTTATCCATCGCTTTTCACACATCCTCGGTCACTTTTAGTAAAGCTATTGCTGTGCTATGTATGGCTCTAAATCTTGATTAACAGGAGTGAAGAATATCACGTATATTCAGATAGTCTATCAGTTGTTTATTTATGTATTGTCTGTTTATCATCTCTATGTTCTCTAATCTAAATGAAGATGGGAATAAGTAAGGAAATAAAGAGATGATATAGGATTTATATATGGAAAATTCATATTATAAAATATAAAATGTGAGGAAGAAGTATTGTTGAAGGTAATGCAAGAACAGGACCTATTTCAAGGGTGTTAACTGAACCCAATTTTTGTTTAAAGATGATATATTTTAAAGAAAGTAAAACCCACATACTAGTTATTGATTACATGTAGATACCAGGATTAATTTGTTATTAATTTAATTTATTAAAAATTGAGGACTTAAAATTAAATGAAGTAAAGCAAATATACTTTTTAAAATAGGAAATAAATTAATGAAAGATGAAAAGTGGGTTATAGCTGATGATGAAATGGTTTGTGAAGGATATAGATGATATAAATGTTGAAGGTAGAGAAGAATGGAAGAATATGGTTAGCTAGACTGTTTAGTAAAATTATATTAAATGTTCTTGATTTAGGGGTCCTCTTAGAGTTAGGGAATGTTAGTACAAGACATGTGTTTACACAGTATGGGACACTGACAAACACACCAAGTGTGCTATGGTCCATTATATGTAACAAACTGCATTAATTTTACTTCTTCTTAAACATGAAAGCTGGGAGATGATATTTTGGCAAATAATACTGCAATCAAGCTATGTAGAGATATTGATCCAATTTGCGCATCTTCGGGCTTGTCAGAGGAAAATTTTGGAATTTTGAAAGTGTGCTTCAATTGCCATAAAAACTGATTTGAGGATACAGACAGGCTCCTCTATATAATCTAGAAGGTAACATTGAGATTTTTTGTCTAAAATAATGGCAAGCTTTTGGCTTTTTTCAGAATTGTAGGCTCTGTAAGCTAGAAATTAAACTAAAACAAACCATAACATGGCCTACAGATAAGCTGGGGTTTCAGAACAAAGAAATTTTTAGAAAATAAAACTTTTCTTTATTGATAAAAATTTGTCACATGGGGCATTTTTGAGCTTGCCAGATGGAAGACTCAATTTCAAAGGCTACAGAAATGCCTCTTTGCTTTTTATTGATGTTTAATGTCTGCATTTGCCATTGAGGAAGACTACAGAAAACCTAAAAAAAAAGTTAAGTCAAGGAGGACGGTTGTGGCAGGATTCGAACTATAGACTTCCTATGTACAAATCCTTAGTAACCTCGGTCACAAGTGTTGGAGAGAGTAATGCCTCAATTTGCATAAAAGCCCAATTGAGCATACAACTAGTGTACCTCTATGTCCATAAGAATCCAAAAGGTGACAGATTTTTTGCCCCATAAATGCCAAGTTCAGCATTTTCCTGAATTATAGTTTTGATAATATAGGCATTCAAATAAAACTAATCACTAGGCAGTGACCTGCAGATAGGATGTTATATTTTGGGTATTACAATCATTTTAATTAACCTTCCAGCAGGTGCACTTAATTCTGTCACACAAGCAGGCGAGCATTGTAAATATAATTATTTCATCAATTCCTCCGAAGATGCCTGGCGGAGTCACGGGCGAAACGTTTGCAGTGTTTACAGCCTTTGGACCACGGCCAACAAGCCCGGAAACATTATTTTATTGAGCATTGTAAAGTTTACAACAAGGATGTTTTTAAGTAATATTAAGACAGTTCTGTGGAAGTTGATAATGTATTGAAAGAAACAGTTTGTGAGGCTATAATAACAAATTTATTTGAGTTCTTGATGGCACCAGTTTGTTGCATTATTCTGAAAAGTGTTCACTTTCATCACACATTTCACAAACAATTTGTTTTTTTGTGTGCTTTTTGCAAGGAAAGTTTCTGCATCTGTCACATTTAATGAAGTGAATGAATTTCTTTGACATCCACATAAGATCCACGTCTCTCATTTCTTCATTGGAGGTTCATGGATCTGATCTTCAAAAGCTGATGATTCTGCACAGAACAGTGTAAGAAATACTGTGAGATGGGCTGGCAAGGATTTGAGTTTTGCTCTAGATATGAGCTGTTCTTTCATAAGAGCTTCTGCTTGAGATAAATATGTGTCCTTGAAGCTGCCTCTGGTTTCATGAAGGAAAATAATACTTGTGAATTGATGCCTACAATGTTCAATAATGTGAAAAATAGTGGCAGTGGCCATCTTCTTGTAATCCCTGAAACGGATAAGAGGCACACCTTTTACCAACAGTATTAACTGCACTTTTTGTCATGTTGTAATCAGCGATGATTTCAGGCTTGTTGGTTCCTTCATCAATTACTGCCATGTCATGCATAGTAGACAGAAGGAAGACAGCTCAGTTTTTATGAGGCACATATGAAACTAAAGTCTTATCCTTCTGAAATCCAAACGAATTTTTAAGTACAAATTTATCAGTTGTAGGATTCCTGTTAAAATTTTCTATTTTCAGTACAAGTCTCTTCACTACATCATTAGGAGCATTAGATGCTCTGTATTATCCTTCTGGTTGCATACCGCAATAAACTTCCAGGTTACTGCAGTAAAACATTTTTGCATCACATAATGCAAACATTTTCAGCCCACATTTGGCATGTACTGTATCCATCCACAAAAGCCTCTGAAAGGGTGAAGCATTTCATCTGTTGTGGTAAATTTGCTCATGCTGTAAGCGTTCATACAGTTAGCAACAAAAGCCTCCAACACTGCAACTAACTCCTGATATCCCTTGCTTCTGTATTCAAACCACAGGAACAGAAACCTTTTATAATCCCATTACAGCTCTGTGTAGTTGCATTCCTGTTCCATCTGCTGCCCAAAGTTCCATTATATTTGCATGATTTCCCTTTCTAGTTCCAATGAAGAAAAGAATCCCCAGCACTGCCATTATTTCATGTCTCGATGTCACCTTTCATGCGAGAACTGATGTGTGTGTCTCGCTATTTACACAATTTCATCAATAATGTCGATGTCAATTATTTTCAGAAAAGCAACTTCATCAGCAATGTTCATTACACTCATCTTGGGGTTTGGGAGAATGTTCACAATAGTATTTCTGTCCATTTTTTAAGTTTTAGCACACTCACTTTTACACCACTGTGTAACTTTGTCTCTTGCAATAATACTTCTTTTAGCTCGTCGAGATCATCGGCATCCACCCCTTCCTCTACTGTGGTTTTTCTAATTCAATGTCCTCGTTACTCAAATCTGCATCACTTTCCTCCAATTCTGTAAAATCCTCATAGGTTTCATTATCTCTTTTTTCAAGTAGTTTATGAATCTTCTCATCCAATAGAGTCTTTGAACTGAAAATAAATAAATACACTTGCCCACATAGATTTCCAAATTGAAAGAGCAGTTATTCGGAAAACGAACTTGTAAGTACATTGTAATGGTTATTACCTTATCTTTGCATATTGCTGACTCCGACAATCAAGCATGTATCCGTCACATGAGCAGGCGCGCGTTGTACCTTTTACAACATTAAACACCTCGCTACTTACAATGCAGTAAGCCAACTGAGAACGTTAAACAAAGAAACAGCAACCGTCATCGAGTAGGCACCAACAACGGAATACATTGCACCGGTGACGCAATAACTCAAAGTTAAAACATAGATAATGGTTGTGTTGTACTTTTTACAAGAGCGCGCCTGCCTGCTGGAAGGTTAGACAGGATTCAGGATGAGCTGAACTGAGTCTCCTGTGGTCAGCATTAACCCCTTGGTTTCTCACTCCTAGTTAGATTTATACAATAGAAATTCCCCAGTTACTGATTTGCGCGCTTTACCGATGTACTCCTGGCATTCTTCGTATGTGGGGTTAATTAATCTGGTTTAGTGATAGCCTTTGCGACTACTAATCCGGAAGTCCTAGGTTCTAATACCGTTCTGGTCAAGCTGTCTGTGTAAGGTATTTTTCGAGGTTTTGCCTTACTCCGAGAAGGTGAATGCCTAGATACCTTTAAAGCGCCAAGGACTTCGAACTCATTTGTTGTTCCATCATTAATTCGTGTCATTTTATTCCTCCCTAAAGACTTCTATAGTACACAATCTACAGCGGTCGCGAAAAGACTAATGCTGTCAATGCGACAATAAAAAATAAAGTGTGATGGTTGTTGATTTGCAGATTTCACATCATATTTACCTACAGAGTACAGCCTATGCAATACCGAATCATTGTACTCTTTCTATCAGAGATATTTGCTGAAACTCGGCTGTCACATTTTTTATTAAAACCTACAAGATTCAAGCGTTAGTCTGGACCGGCTCAGGAGTGTTTTTCGCGTAGTACTCATATTGTTTCTCGCAGCACTCTTGCACTAGCCTCTATGCATGAGTAGGTCGTCCTGCCGACAAAGAGATAATATCATCTGCCGAGAGCAATAATGAGCTTGATTCGCTTAACCTTACATTACGGCAAGCGTTCCAATTTCCTGAACTGCATCTTAAAAATGTAACATGGCGTCAGTAAACTGTAGCATTCAAAGTGTAGTCATTCACTTACCAGAAAACAAGATTTACGCTTGTACTCATATTTGTTGATAAGATTGTGAATATAAATAGTACATTGGCTGTTGTATATACTCGTGGAATAAATCCCTCATTATAAACGCGCGAAGAATGAAAGATGGGGAGGAAATGCCCATTCTCGGATCATACTGAGAGAAAATCGCTCATTTTCATCCTCTTGTCGCCCATTTACAGTCTTTATTTTACATTACAATACAAAATATTGCTGATTACCTTCCAAGAAGAAAGCGCTGACCAGTGAAAATGGGAAAAATGCGTCCAGATGGAATCGTAGTTGTAACCTAACCTAATAATCTTATGAAGAAGTAGCAAAACTGTATGTAACTTTCAAAATATGCACCTTTCTACCTTATTGTAATCTTTTGTATTTTAATGTATTCTTTTATGTTTTAATGTCATTGTAAATAAAAAGATTGAAAATGGTGAAATAGTGAAAAGGCGACTTTATTAGCCAATTTGTGAATAGGTCTTTTTTCTCACATTTCATCTGGGGGTTTTTATCATGGGTGAGGTTTTTGTTACCCTATATAGGGGCGGCAAATAAGTATTTTCTATGGGTCTACAAGGAGAGAGAGACAAATGCAGGAACTTCAAAATTTATTACATATTAGTAAGTAGTGTTGCATGCATTGACCGGATATGACCTCAGCAGATTTTAGAACAAATTGGTCTTCATTTTTAAGCCGGTCTTCATAGTTTTGGAATAGCAAGTAAAGGTCTTATATCAGTCATTACCTGGCGGATTCATGGGTCACACGTTATCGCTCTCTTTGGTGACAGCACAATTATTAGTCACTGTTGGCCATAATGATGCTTTTTCTATCATTGGATAATATTCTAGGCATGGTTCGAATCTCGTTAAGTCATTTGCCTAGGTATTTTTTTTTTCTTTCTTTTCTTTGGAAAGTGCTATCAAGCCTATTTTGGAAATTTCTCACCAGGCAGAATCAATTTGTGTGCCGAGCTCTTACTCCATTACTTTACAGGGGTTGTGTTCACTTCAATAAAGACAGTTATGGAAGTTAATGCTTTGAAATGTGTTTCATCTGTCCATGAAACAGACATTTTGATCTACTTCGTTGTGGATTACAAATTATTCACAAAATTCAGCATTTGTATAATGATTTTCTTTATGTAGTGCTCGAAGTAACTGTGGACAATATACAGGGTAAGTGATTCCTTATTTTCAAAGCCATTTAGCTATGTTTTTAATTGGCATTAATTAACATTCCAAAAAGCAAAAGAATGACAAGTCTGTGACGTTTCAAACTAGCTATGGTTTTCATTCGCTTCTTTTCCCTACTACCATAAGAAGAAATCGCAAAGTGTGAGATTTGGACTGCAGTCAGATCGGTCATTTATCTTCTGGTGAAGTCACTCTCATACATTCTCAGCACAATTCGGAGAAGGCCCATCTTGCATTCCTTTGGTCACATTGATTAGTCCAGGATGTCCACTTATCTCCTGTGTTCATTGTAAAGGAACCAACAGTTCTCGTGACAGTTGTGCCGCAGCACATTGTAACGCATTTATTTTCATTTTGCTGTTTAGTAATGCACAAATAGGTTCTTTACTCCAAACAGTTCAGACCTTTCTTGATGCCAAGACAACACGCTCTTCCTATTGCCCATAGGGAACACATGTGTACGTGGTTAAAACTACATTCCTTTTTTCATTCAAAAAAATTTAATTGAAAATTGGTAGACCATTTATCTTAAGGGTGTCCAGACTTCGTTTCCTATTTATACTTTCTGAGATTTCAGTTTCATACCCAATGCCTTCCATCGTTACGGTTACCATCCGTGCCTCTGTTGCATGATATTTCCTGCTTTTTACCATGTCCGGCAGGAGACAGACATTTAAAATATTTTTCAATTGTCGAGCATTTTAATGTTCATTTTGCGCTTTGTTGAGAAGTTTACAAGAAAAGATACACGTTTTAAACAGAACAGACCGTATCATGTAACTGATTGCGTTATAGTGATACTCTACTGCCACTCTTTTTTTCCCAATTCTTATAAATACTGCAATTAACGTAATAATGAGGTATTTCTTATTGTTATTGCTGCGCATGCGTAATCTGCCCATCGTAACTTTACAGTAAAATATTATTTCGCGCGCGTTTTCCGCTTTGTCACTCCCCATTGTTGCTACTAACTATCAAATTTACTATATGTCTAGTATTTCATCGTTTGCTGTGCACATTGTTGCGTCTTCTCTTTCATGTAAAAATGTTTGTTTTTGACAGAAGTTTAAAGCAATCTTTTATATTTAATAAAATTCTTTCTTAACGTTTAAAAAAAGGTAGAGATATTAATTACCGAGCATATTCATTTAATACGCTGTGCTATTTCGCGAGCTAATTTGGGATTAAAGAGGCTGGACAGGCCGTAGTCGTATATTATGTATTATATGTAGCTGCTTCCTGAAATCCTGCCTCCCCCACGCCAATTCAACACCCTCAGGCGCCAAATTCCTTTAAACATATGTTTATTTTGGCAGTTCGCTTCCCTATTTATTCAGTTTTCTTCTAACTGGAACTTATCAACACAATCATAAGGTAAGGGGTTTTTAAAATTTTAAATAATTTGTCTTGCCCCCCCCCCCTTTTTTTCCCATGGAAAATCCTACATTTTTGAAAGAATGTCCTGCATTTGAACATTTGGACATCGTAACCCCCCATTCCTCGTTGATTTATGATAACAGAGCAACCACCTTCTTTGTTATGGATGTGACTGGTAAGCAATTTTATATTCTGTTGAAAAATAAAAGACTGCACAAAACAAATTGCACAACGTATATAACAACTGACTGACGACTGGCATAAGAATGTGCTGAGTTATCGCGAATTGGCCTTTAAAACGAAACTTAATGTTATTTCCTTTATTAATTTCTAGCTAAAGGAAACCGACTTTTGTTCCACTCTTAGATATTGTTCGTTATATATTTAAGAATCAAGAGTTTTGAAAGAAATGTTTTCAGAACAGCGTTATAAATAACCTGTACTTGTGAAAATACAGGTATAAATGTGCTGGTGTAGCCCGCAAGCAACATTCCGAGGGTTTATAAAAGAAACAGGACAAAGTATGGGTAATGGAGACAAACAGTTTTGAGCATACGTAAGAGAGGAGTGGGGAAGAGTCAACGTTCGCAAGTACGAGTAGAGGGGCTGGAGAAAACGAAGAAACAACATATCAAATAAAACATTAAGCAATAAATTATGCACACGATGCAAATTTTAATCCTATAAACGCTATCTGATGACACGGCCCCTTTCTCCACTCCACTTTGCCGGTACAATCTATTTATGCCATGCATATATTGGACATATACATGTAGCTTCATTTGCAGTTAGAAATAAATAAGAGTCCCAATGGTAAGCACACTTTTTGAACTCGCTTTCGCCTGGTTTTTGTAACTTAAGGATTGATGATCGTAAACATTTAGAGTTGGTACTGTTGATAACATCTAGCCGCTGCATTGCAGTACGGTAATCACATGATGCTTTTACTTAAAAATACACTTCTTCGGAGACATAAGTGACATTGAACATGATTTTTCGTTTTATTTTCAGCGCATTATATACAGTGAGAGTGAAATCAATTTAAAATGTTATGTATGATGGCCTCGGCGCAGAATTGTAGAAAAAATGTTAGTACAAGTGCTTTGGAATTAAACTTTAATAGCACAGGTGCATCGCATTAATAACAAATATATTCTTTTGATCCAATTTTACAGATCGTCTACATAAGATTTATTACCGCCACGGCTGGCCGAGGTCGTTAAGGCGCGGACTCGTGAGCGGGAGGTCTGGGTTCGAATACCGCCAGGACCGTCCTCCCTGACTGAGGTTTTTTCCAGGTTTTTGTCAGTCTACATAAGTGGCAAATGCCGGGAGGTACCCTAAACTTAGACCTGGAATGATTCCTTCCTTTAAAAAAAAATCTTTCCCAATATATCATTTCATCTCATGTATTAGTGTCCATTGCCTGTGGTGCCTCTGTAGCAAAAACGGGCGTTAAAAACCATTCATTCATTCATTCATTCATTCATTCATTCATTCATAAGATTTATCGGATTCTTGCTTGATGACCAGATTGTCATGCAACTCTTGGTCTAAGTGCGTTGTCTTATTGGGAATACTCGGTCTTGGTGGTCTAGTAGTAACCATACTTGCCTGGTAGACCCAAGATCGCAGGTTCAATCCCGGCTAGTGCCGATGTATTTTTTCGGGCGTAAAACTTAAATGGCTTCCTTCGGAAAGGAAGTAAAGCCGTGGGTCCCTGTCGTAGGTTTGCGGCTTTTAAATGAACCTCAAGCCTGAGAGAAGAAGCCTCTGAGAAAAATTTAATAGGCCGTTTCATGCCCTGAATTGAATGCGTCGCTGATGACCTGATATGTGAAAAATCGTCCATAAATAAACCAAATTAACAAAGTAAATTATTGGGAAGAGATCTCAGATAATGCAATATGCACATCTGGGAGGCAACGATTACAGACCTAAAATGCAAAAGGGGGAGGGGTTAATATTAATCACTCACCAAGTGAAACCTTTTGAAATATTAACCAGTATTGTTACTATCTACAATGCGGACCAGCCAGAGTTTCACGGAAAGAGTGAGGAATGCGCTGTTTCTCACTTCCTCCTTCCTCTCGGGAGCGTTCAGAAGAGGTTTATCGCTGTCTGCAAAAGTATGTGGGCTTGTGCTTGTTGCAAGTGCATTTTTAAGGAAAGATTATTTAGGTTGAATCCTATTTACAAGTTAGTAGTCATGGTTCATAGACGTTTCCAGAGTCTACATTGTATGTCCAGGATTTGAGTAAAACATTGCGGAATTAGCGCACAAACATCCTTAATATGTCATAACTTTTGTCGTCAAATTCCGATAGGGACTCTGTAAATTTACGAAAAAATCCGTGCTATCTTTTTGAGTTTTCCCACAGGTTCCTCCGAATTGTAAAAATGTGGCTTTGAGCAGAACTTGCGGTTTCGCAATGGCGCTTCGCATATCTCTTCGTACTCGTAGCACTTACTGTTACGCATACCTTCAATAAAAAACTATATTTTGCTAACTCTTGGACGCTGACGACTTTGAGATCATCCCTTGAGGTATCCTTGCCTTTGTGTTTTCAGGTGGCATTAGAGAAGTTTCTTGATCGGTTCTAGTCCACGTGCATGATGACCGGTTGCTCTAAAGAGTATCGCAGCTTATTCGAAAGTATTTATGACTGGCGCAGCTTCTTTTTCCCAATGTGCGTCTTGAATGAGTGCCTGTCGTCTACACTAAGTATAGAGGCACATTAAAAACCATTCTTTCGCAAATCGGTCGCTTACCGCCACAAACTCCCCCGCCATTACCTTTCTTCTTTACCTAAGGGGTGGCTCAGGCGACAACGCTAGGGACAAGCATTCAGGAGGTCCGGGGTTCAAAGCCCTTGGGGTCGGCCATCCTGGCCTTGGGTTATAATTTTATTCCTTTCTGTTACAGTTTCGAAAGTGACAATGGCTTTCGCTTTGGAAAGGTTTCCGTAGCCCTGCTTCTGGTATGGATTGCCCTTCTTAAAGGCTCAAACTCCTTAGAGGGGGGACTTCGCAGGCACCGGGATGTTCCATCAGGAAACAATGTTGGGATCCCCATTTACCACCATATCTCACCCAATCTGGCTCCTAGTCGCCGGTGTTTCCTTCACCTAATCGTTCAGGAATGGTTCACATTGGGGGCGTTGACAAAAACGGCTAGCTGTTGAGCAAGCCTGAAATATCAAAATATTCTCCTCTATCTCTAACAATCCAACCTCGCACCAATGCCGATATCTGGCGTAGCGAACAGCATTTCACCCTTTTCAAAGTAAAATATATTAATGCTGTACTAGCCCTTCTTTAAAAAGATGCTGGAAATCAGTAAAACAGTTAGTACAGAATTAAAATATTTAATACCCAAGTTTTTTTTTTTTTAAAAAGTGAATTGTTATGACGCCGTAAATTCATGACATCAGATGCCGGCGTTGGCGGAAGGGGTCGCGCGGTCAGAGCTCTGCTTGTGAATGGCCTGTTTTAAATGTGCCTTATTGTAGTTAAAATCCCCTTCAGTCATTATTTTGCCTTCTATTGTTGTTTTCCTTCCATGTATGTTTAACAAGACATTGTGTAAAGGAAGTCGTTGTAGAAGAGACGCTGGAAAATGTGTGATCTAGAATTGAATTAGCCAACCTAAACCTTTCTGACACAGGAATGTGACATATCGAACCTTTCAGTCTTAAGCCTTGCATTTTAGCTATACAAACTGATGATGGTTTACGGTGGTCATGAAATAATTAAGCTGATATTTTTAGGGGTCAAATTCGCAATGTGTCAACACCTTTCTTTGGCATGTCGACAGAAAGAGAGAGCTTAACTATAATTAAAATTAAGCGTTTCCTTTGAAAACCTTTAATTTCGTTAAATAGACTGAACTTCGCGGTAGCTTAACACTGAAATATTATATGCAGCTGCAAAGTTTATGCTCTGCTTTTTCTATAGCCTATCGGTTCCAAAATGCTTGAGACAACGCTTTATTGTCGTTAGATCATTTTCACGTAATTTGGCACTGAGCGCTGAGGTATTCTCTTCCTTGAAGCCACATATGCGGTAGCTAAACTAGCAGACCGGAAGCAATTTTGTTGACACGCTCCTCTACTTTGTGGGCAAAACGTACAGCATTCAGAGCACTGATTGATGTGCTCTCCTTTGATTGCAAGTTTGAGTTGAATGAAGCGTCACTTCCCTTTTGTAACTGTTTTTGAAGTTGCTGTTCTCTGAGATGGAGAACTGGGTGGTGTTGGAAAGCAGCAACACCAGCTTGATGTTGCTGAGGTTTTCGATATAACGTTCATTCTTCCTTCCTCCTTCTTAGCTGTAAATTCTACCTTCGAAGTTCTTTGCCTTAAAAAAATAGAACTCAATGGTGGACATAGTTCAATTTAATGCAAATAGGTTGTTTTGAAACGCAATACAGTAAGTTCATTTCTTATGTTCTTAAGTTCACCAGAACTTAAGAATAGACTGATCTAGTATACAAATGAAATCTATTTCCATTATTATAGTAGATAATTCTGAGAAAACACAATGTAAAACTAGAACATTTCTATTAACTGTAGATTTCGATACTCATTCTCTCTTTTAACTGTTTATTCACTATAGTACTTTTGTAAGACAACTATAGAGGAATGTTTACTAAAACAAGATGACAGAAATAGAGCACGCTATGAACTTTTTTTCACGATGCCTGTATGATTCCATTTCTGGCGCATCTGGTTAAATTTCAGCATTAGGCACTAGGCATAGATGCGTTCAACTTATCGTGGTACGTTTTTTTTTTCTTCTTCTTCTTCTTTGCTAATGGAGGTGTTCCCAAGTTCACCATTCATTTCAAAACATTTTGTAAGAAATCAAGATAAAAATTACTTTTAAGTTGCAATCATATTGTTAGCTATGTTCAAATGCACTTGCAGCTGCTACAGTTTTAAACTTTACGATTGCATGGGAAGCTGTGAGGTCTATATGAAGAATAGACTTCACGAACCCCCAGGTGGACAAGATTCCTTCCTTGGTCTCGGCAAAACTCTTTTGCGTGAAATTCTTCTATTTATACAGTTGAGCGCATTATTGCCGACCTTATTACATCCTTAGCAGAATAATTTGAGTATTTCATTAAACTATAAACACTTTGTCATGGAAGTGAACAAGTAATAACTAGGCAACAGTTTTTAATACGGCACTCTTTTTCTTACATTAAAATTAATAATAATGCACTGTTTTAAAAACAGAAAGTGTTTTCATGTTAACCAATTTGATGAAAATGGCTATATATATATATATATATATATATATATATATATATATATATATATATATGGCTTCCAGAATAAGTCCTTGCCGCTCGCGTGGAATTTTGCGTCTCTCTCGGCAGCTGGACATGCCACAACCAGCCGCGTGTTATGCTCTTGCGCCAATTGCACACAATTCCAAGTTTCCTATCATAAAGAGAGGTTTCTTGTGTAGATTTTCAGAACACCAGTAGCGAATGTTGTAAGTGTTCATACGATCACATTGACGGAACCACGCCTCGTCTGAAAAAAACACAAAGCTGTGGATCGATTAACCTTTCAGTCACTGATGAAAGAAACCACTCATAATAATGCACACATGCTACGGGATCTCCTTGTAGACAATGGCAATTTGTAAGGTGTGAGTAATTTTGTATCTAAAAGTGCAGAAGACACCGAAATCCTAAATTATGCTAATTTCGGTAGTGGTTTTGCTGGCAAACGTTCGAAGATTTGGGAAAATTTCATCTAATTTGTCCTATGTTAAAATTGTGAATCTTCAAGGGTTTCTTGTTTTGCATTGAACAAAAATAGTAGCAAATTTATTCACAAGATCGCGAATTGCAGTTTCTGGAAGGAGGCAATTGCCCAGGTAACTTTCGAATATATTGCTAATGAACGGGGCGAGCTGATTCGTTTTTATAATGACATTTACATACAAACATGCGTTGCCCGAAAGACTAGCTCTAGCTTCGCGAAAGAATGTAAACTGGTGACTGCTCGGAAGTTCAAGGACTGGTAGGCGACGTTGGGTGGGAAGGGAAGTCGACCTTGGCCCAGACACAATACCTTTGCAAGCGGTGAAGACATGAATAAACTGACTAAATGTAATGTTTCGTGCTGAATTCGAATATATATTCAGGTCTTTTTTCTTTTTCTTTTGTAACACAGAATTAGTACTTACGTACATAATGCTCATTCTGGCTTAAAAAGTTTATGATTTTCAGGCATTTTTCTTTTGAATGGTCCAGCAAGAGTTTGCCAGCAAGTTTGGATTCCATTTACCTTGGTACCCCTTTTCCATCGTGATAAAAATATTCGAAGTTTAAAACACACATTATATCCCACAGTTTTGTATTAATATTTAAAAAAAAACACTTATATTTTCTTCAGAAATAATAATGCTCGGGATCACTATGACGGCTACGGTAAATGTATTTCTATCTTTTGACCCTGGGTCTCTAATAAAAGTTCAGATACGCTTTAAATCTCTAGAAAAGGTCATTAAATATTTCTTGAAATTAATAACTGAGATTCTGATGAACAATTTGGAGGTTCTTGAGTATGAATTAGGTCATCGGTGTTATCACTTACAGTCGCGAAATCAAGACAGCAATAGAATATTTGTCACTATGAAACATAGCTTCATTGTAGATGAAAATATTATGTGTTTAGTTTTTGATTTGATTCAAATGTTCTAATGTTAATCTGTTGAATAGTCCATCAGTAGAAATTGCAAATGGTATGGTGTGTGCCATTTTACCATATACACATGATGCCCAGTATAAATGTGGGACTCAATTTTTATGAAGCCCACCAGCTTTACGCCCAAAAACTCAGTCCAGGGCATTTTTTATAATGGCGTGAAAGTTTGCATCTGCCTTGCTTGATTCGTTCACCACACACTTAGCAAGAACTCTGAGTGATTTTAGAAAAAATTTGGCACACTGAACTTTTCCAACATATAATATATAGAAATAACAAGACACATGCATAATACTGAGTCTAACAGTGCAATGTCTGAAAGTGTTAGTACATGAACAAGAAGACGTCTGCACAGTCCTGGCTCTCTGCCTTCCTCGTTTCTACGAATATAAATTAAATCGGGAAATATAGTTTATATAACTTTTAAAACATAAAAATGATTGCCACATTAAAACTTTGCCTTATGGTAACGGCACAAGAATACAATTCAGTTTTCTTTTGAAAAAAAAATAATTTGATAAAAATGCTGAACACTGGGCATGCAAAAGCCGCGATATATAAAGATAGCATTTAAAATAACGAATGCTTGTACATGCTTTCCTTCCTCTGCTCCCCCTCCACCTCCCATCATCCCATCAGGAGGTGGAGGGGGAGTGTTAACTCGTATGATTACTCTAGCTCGTTTCTAACCAACACATTCTATTTTTATAGCCGTTTTAAGTGCGTACGTATTTCTACATTATATCAAGGACACGGAAAAATATCCCTCTTCGGAGTTGGGCGTGCAGATATGCGCTGAGACTTATGTCGCATATACCCAAGAAATTGCGCGGTCTTAAGGGGTATCGTTTCAGTAGCTGCCAACTGCTATTTTCTTCATTCACATCTTCCGTCTCATCTTATACCTCTGTCTGGGTGGCGTTTGAATGGCTCACTTGTTTTTTGTTTTGCTCATGTTCCTCGCTCAGAAAATCTCTCTTTTCCTAGCTCTAAAGTTGAATGGAGTCACGGCCTACTTGATGGAGCCGGAACAAGCAACACCTGTCACAACATTCAGCGAACTATTCAAGAGTTTCATCAGTAATTGGTTTCTAACCGAGGGTTAGATACTTCCACTTTTCATCCATCCGCCTGCAGAAGTTCTCATTATGGCATGAGCGCAGTTTTTCTTTCAATTGCTTTGCTCTTCCCTAAAACATTCGCATTTTTAATACCAAAATTCTAAACAGTGTTTGTTGTTCGTCTAAATGCTACACTAGTTGCACTAACGATTATTACTAAAATGCAGTCCTCAACTGAATATTATGTTAAGGGTAATATTAAAGAAACAATTTGTGTTACGGAAAACAATCAGTTATTCATCTTCATTGCAGAATACATAATCACAACATTGATAAAAAGGAATAAACTAATATTAATTGCCATAGCATTGGTATAGCTAACCATTGTCAACACTAAAGTTTCTGAAACCCCATAATATTGTTTACTGCTCATCCACTTAAATCTGATCTATTCCTTTCTGATGTGTATCTTAAGATTTTCTCGGTATTAATGACACTTCGCCTTTTCAGCTAGAGCTAAACTTTCTTACAGTAAACCCATCTTCACTAACAACAGTACTAAGCCAAAGGTCCTGCGTTCCAATCCCAAAAGGGTCATGCCGCCTAGGTAAGGTGTTTTTCGGGAGTTTTTCCTTACTCCGAGAAGGGGAATAGCAATAGCTTTTAAGGCACCTAGGACTCTGAGCTTATTTGCGGCATCATTAATATTAATTTCATTCATGACTACAGACTTACGCTTACAACATTCATGTCCAATCTACAGATGTTGCGAGAAGACCAATGCACTCAATGCGACAATAAATAAGACATTAAATAACAAACGAACTAAATATCTCAACCGATACAATGACGCCATAGATGTTATAAAAGAATACATTCACTTCTGAGTAATTCATTAGAAAATCAACATTAATATTAAATTTATTTTATTAATATTCTTTCATAATATTGGTAAATAAAAGCATTGTTGTGGAACAACTAAGAAACGACGAGAATATAATGCATGTTATTTATTGATTTCGAAAAGACCTTCGTTAGGGCATTACGAATTAAGTTGTGGAAGATTATGACAAAAAGAAGCATTCTAGAATGTTTGATACGAGCTATTAAAAGGTTTTATTTTAGCACTAACGTTACAATTGACTAAGAATGAACATTGGGTAGAAATTCAGCATGTTCCTTGTCTTCTGCCTTTTTAAATATTTAATTGACGATGCCATTCGGCAATGGCAAGGTAGTTTAAGTAAACATTGTAAAGTAGGAAATGTAATTTTAAACATTGTTTTATTTGTAAACGATCAGGTCTTGTTTGGTGAGACCGAAGAGCAACTGCAAATTGCATTAACAATTTAAATGTAATCGTTGCCTCAAAAAACAAAAACTATGCCTTTGTACTTCTCTCTCTGGAAAGCACTACTTAAGATGCAACATTGTTATAAATGGACAGATTATAGAACAAGTTGATAATTTCAAGTATTTAGGATATTGTGTGTCTCATTGCAGCAATAAAGACATTAATATCAAAATTAATAAGTTAAATAAAATATATGGTATCATTCGACGTATAGTAAAAGGTAAGACAAGAAGATGCACGCAAATGAAATTTTGCAAGATGATGGCCGTTCCCATGACCGCCTTCGTAAGCATTGCTGACTACTGGCTGGAAGGTCTCGGGTTTCATTGCTGACATGGTCTACCGTCTCCTGTGGATAATTGGGAAGCTATCTAAAAGCGAGATGGCGTCCTTCAATTTCGAAAGCCGCGTGATAGGCGACCGGTGGGGTGCCTGCAATACTGCCATCTATCAATGAAGGAGGTAGAGAAAGCAGAGGTCGCTGCGGCAGGCCATGGCCCGATCTCATGCTGACGCGCTATAGAGGGGGCTGCTCCCATGTTCACTTATGTTAGTGAATTGGACAATAAGAAGATTTAATAATAAAATAACCGAAGCGGCAGAAATGAGTTTTTTGCCTTTAGTAGCGGAAAGACTTTAGGTATATTTAATTTAACTGTTAGACTTAATAATTTGAAAGATACTTGGTTTAAGAAGATACTTGGTTTAAGAATGACAGACTTCCCAAAATATTATTGTATTACAAACCGTTCACTGGCTAGATGACAAGAGAAACAGGAAACAGGCTAACGACCATCCATGAATGGAAAAGAAGAAGAAAAAATAGCGTAATGTTAGACAGTTATTACATTCATAAAAATTACGAAACTTGTTTTGCTCGTTTCTTAAAACATAAACTAATAATATACTATTACATTTCCATCATGAATAATAAGGATTAAGCCTTTTGGACTTGGTTCAAGAATTTTACAGTACGGAGCCCCATTTCATCTTCGTTCTGCCAACATCGTTTACTTCGGGGATTACAGTTTAATAACAACAATTGGAT
Organism: Metallyticus violacea; assembly: GCA_030762175.1. Classification (NCBI taxonomy): domain Eukaryota; kingdom Metazoa; phylum Arthropoda; class Insecta; order Mantodea; family Metallyticidae; genus Metallyticus; species Metallyticus violacea. Next base: position 824,715 of record CM060841.1, on the reverse strand, counting down.
ATATTGATCTTCGTTTTACGTATCAGAAATATTTAACGGAAATAGTTAAAGGCATTCATTTGCTCATTAGATTTCTCTTTTGTTTTTTTTAATGGCATGTGTTATTTAAAGTTTCCACATACTTTTTTACTTTTAAATACAGCCTTTCACGCATTGTCCTGAAAGTCTAGGAGAAACTTTAGAAAGGATTATGAAAAGTGTGGAGACTCGAATTTATCACTATAGATTTTTCTAAATAGTCTTTAATGTCCACTTTAGCATCACAGTTGGCGAAAACTGATGAATATGAAAGATAATTTTGGAAAAGAATTTGAGAAGGGTAAAGGAAGCGCTCCAAGCGTACGTTTGGGTACTTCCCCGGCATTTGCTGTTAATAAGGACCGCATATCTCCCGTTCACAGCGAGCTCGACACTGTGGCGATGCTACTGGTGATTATATACCAAATGCTATTAGCAAACATGCTCTCCATTCTATAAATGTAAATGTTTGTTGTGACATTAATAACCTTGTCTACATAATTTTGAATTAAGTTATAGCCGAATTTCCCCCGACCATATAAATATCAGATCTTCTGTAAAAGCAAAAACAGAGGGGATACTAATAACATGTTGTTCCTAATTGGTGAGTAGTGTATTAATCCCACCACATTCTTTCCTTTTAGTAATCAGTGGTAGGAAAAAAAAAACCAATGTATTAGTGTTACATTTTAACTTATCGAATCATTTTATAGATAAATGTGCGAGAGGCCATGAGGTTTCCGTTCTAAGTATGCGAGTGAACAGTTTTTCACTGAGATGATGACAGCAAAAAAGCTATTTGAGAATCTCACTGAAAATTTAATAGCGAGGATCGGATGTGAAACCTGAAGCCTCTAAATGCACGACAGGATATTCAGCTGCCTTGTACTCTTTACAAGTAGTACATAATATTAATAAACAGTGGCAAGTTTGCCGGGCCTGCATGTTCAATATTAATATGATGACATGTTTTACAAAGTTTGAAGTTCGTCATTAGGAGGGGCCCTACTGAGATTTTAGGCAAAAAAAAAATGGTCCAAAATGTAAATTTAGATTTTTATGCTCGAACGTGTACGGCACGCATAGATACTTTTTTGTATGGTCATGTATAAATGTTCAGCGCAGAGCGTGCAGGCTCCATAAATAATTACACAAATGTTCTGAAAGAAAATCTAAATCTCAAAGTTTTCGTGTTTTCCGAGTTTGAATTTCAAACGCAATCTGTCACTACTGCCACTTTGTATTATTAAGTAATCACATAAACCAAGAGGAATGTTTTTATTTCACATTACATTTTCAGTTAAATTTTACAATCTGGTTTTTGTACTTAAACTCAATAAAACAATATATTTCCTAATGTTATAGGCACATGCCTTATTTTAAGGAGTTTTCATGTGATTCAATATTGTCTGATTTGGATGCATACAGAAAATATGCTACTTTGTTACTAATATGTTAGTGTGAATTACATTTATTTGTAAGATTATTGATTTAGTGATGTAGCTGTTTATTTTGTGAAATAGTAAATAAAAGTATTTAGTATCTAGCCGATGGTATAAACCTAAAAATCGAAAATGAACTACTGAAATTGTATTCAAAAATTAGGGCACAGAACCCAAATGAAAGCTTGCACTCTGTGTCCTAAGGCAATAAATACTCTGATTGAGTTAAATGTGGATGCCTGCCGAAAATGAAGCACATAAGTGATGAAAACCATAGGGAAAGTGTTGAGAAGTGTTCCTCTATTCTTTAACTGCCTAAAACAGTAGAGGAAAAAATGCCTTGGAAGGGAAAATGAAAATGCCATAAAGTTTTGATACAGATAATTACAACTTGAATCTGTTTTCACATAAAAGTAGCTTTTACTCAATACTATGGTTTTCAACACTCATAATATTCTTTGCACATCGGTTTTGTTCTTAACTGTGTTCAAAATTATTAAATATAGTAATATCGTTAATATTTGGTATTAATTTTTGAGATATATTTTAAACTTACACAGATATTTAATATCATATATATGAAAAAAATTACAAAAAAATTTAATTAAAACAAAGGCTGCATAAAATACTTTTAACTGCATAAAAACGTGAACATTTTCAAAATAATATTATTATTGAAGAGTTCTTTATAACTTATGAGAAAAAGTTTCAGAAATAATTTTAAAAAATTTATATGCAGTAGACATTTTCAAAAATTTAAATTAATTTTCATAATTTGTCTTATTCAGTTAGCATTTTTGTAAACATTTTTATTATAAGTGATATTGAACCTACAATTTGCCAGCATTTTGAAACTAAGTAGGAATGTAATTTTTGTAAAATGATTAGGTATTAGAAAAATTGCATGAAATTACTATAAAGCCGCTTAGAACACATCAACATTACTGTTGGTGCAACCTTAGTAAACGAATGCCTTTGTTATAGGCAACCTTATTCACATATAACGGTACACATGTTTATGACTACGAAATGTCTCCTTTAGATGACAGGAAAAAAGTATTCTGGATAGCATTCCAAGTTTGCAATATACGATACTGTGGAATTAGATCGTAACACCAGAATTTACTGCCTCGAAGCTGACAACTTCGATGAAAGCGAAGATCCGGATATAGTGGAGATTGAGCCACTTTTATGTCCTGACTTGCCTCTCATACATATTCAAGTAATTACCACACCAATAAACTTGAAATTATACCAGTTTTTCATCTGTTCCATGTACACATTCCTATTTATTGGTATTAACCATCGTCTGCAGTACTTTACGTTAGTTTACTGCTCTTCAGCCTTCTTGTAAAGGTTGTGACTAATAAGCTCTGTCAATCCTCGTGTTTATTCTCGTCTTAGTCCAATAGAGACCAAAAAGATACTTTCTGTTGTCAACAATTAATAGAAAGCAACGACTGTATTTGTGGCCATAAAATCTGTTTTCTATATATCAATATTCCATTCTTATTGTTACTTCATTGTTTATTTTGATTATAGAGTTGACTGACCCAAACAGCACTGCACCAACCTATAAATGGAACCTCTTCGACTAAAGAATGCTGGGAAGAACCACATTCATTCCTATTGGGCATGATTTGTGTCCGCTATTTACTTAAGAAAGTAGTGGAGCCATACTGTTTTAAGAGAATGACCCCATTCATCGCTGAAGAAATGCTTCCTCCTCTCCTTCGGTTTGTACGACTATTTCTGAACAAGCTGATGACAGTTGATCAATTTCCCTATTTGAAGAAACGGTCACTTTATGGAATGGAAATACAGAGTTAGACCAAGAAAAATAGCGTTATTATTAAATTTTGCAAAAATTAAGCGTAAGCAGATATTTGAAACTGCCCCCCCCCTTTATTTTGCTATACCAGGCCATGGTGGCAGCGTGAAAGTTTATTTTCTCTAATATAAGCACAGTATACCAAGGAAACACTTTCCATCGATTCTATGAAAGCCTTTGTAAAAATTTACTGTCAGACATTTTACTTTCAAACTGTTTGACAACGAGGAATGGTTAAAAAATAGATGTCTATTGAGAAATATACAGGAGACTACCTAGTAATGTAAATTAATTTGACACGATTGTGAGAGAACTTTTTTTAAGAATATGGTAACACTGCAATCTACCAATGAAACGAAACAAAAATGTGAATTTTGACGAATCACAGCTGGATTACGGAGTGAAATTATCGAGGGAAAAAAAAGGTCAAATCCGTTTTATCACGCGACATGCATTTGTCTTGTGGCCAGTATAGCCAACTGTATACCTCCACATGCATCACTTACCACTTTTGCTAGAGGTGGTGGGGAGTTGTTGATAGCGACAAAAGCGTGAACAATGAACAATCATAACGCAAAATGGAGAGTTTTTCAAAGCGTTTTGGTGATGCGTCAAATGTGCAAATTGATCATATCTTTAGGAATAACAAACCGCAGAATACAAAGAAAAATAGAGATACTGTATGTTATCTTCTCTTTTTTTTTTTTTTTTCTCTCTCAGTTGGTATTAGAAAATCGAAGGATAGCTGTTGCAATCGTTGACTTTTATTCAATTCAGTTTCACGGTTTCTGAATAGAATAGACATTCCTAAGTATAACAAGTGTTAATATTCTGTGCGCGATTTTCATATATATCACTTTTTTTCTTATTCTATTCATGAATAGTTCTTAACCCGTATTTTGCTCCTCTCAGTTGGAATTACTGGCAATCGGCATTCTTCTGTCGCAAGATTGTTTGAAAAGGTTAAATACAAATATATAATTATTACAATTTTGTAAGACAAGTTAGAGGAATTATATTTATATTCTTATTTTATTCGTGAAATAGTCCTAATAAATATCACTCCAGGGTCTGAGCTCTCCACATTCTCCACATTATCGGTAATCTCAAACCCTATCGTGATATTACTTGTGATAAAAGTTACATATTTCAACAACAGTAATTGAGAGTCCTGCAGGATAATTTCTTTTAAGCAGATCTATTGGCGGAAAATAAAATAAAAAGGGGGGGGGGAATGTAGGAAGGAAGAAAAAAATAGTCGCAAATGAAAACTCCAAAAACTTCGTAAGGCGTTTGAACCGGTGCACTCTTGACCACCATGCCACTGATTCACAAATTACTCTCTGACACATAGAACACAATGTCATTCAAATTAGTGAGCATGCACGCTTATCATACACTTACAAATTTATAATTAAAAGAACAAAACGTAAGCTTTTTACCTTAAAAGTTCGTAAAAAGAAATAGCAAGCGACAACCGACATTTTTATAACAACGCGGGGAAAAGTTACAGGTTAACCAAATATTCAGTAATTTCATGCATATTCGTACATTTCTATTTTTAAATCCAATGGAATGTATTTATGCAGTTAAAGATCTGAAAACCGTGACTCCTAACGTCATATGGTCATTTAAATTGCCACATAGGGCGATAATGAACGATCACAAAATAAAGGCTAAAAAAAATTTTAAAAAAATATATACTAATATAAGTAAAAAAAAAATAAAAGTTTAAAAGAACATTTTTCCTCATAATTTTCCCCTTAAAACGTGTCTATTGGTTTCGGCACTTGATTATACTATATAATTTTTAAGGCGGCGGTAACCGGAATAAGCAAGATTAAATAGCACGCAAGTGAAAGATCGAACGATAAGAGTTTACTAATAATAAGCTGTCTACCTAGTGACGAAAATATGGTTTGTTGTGCAGAATGTTGAGCTATATATTTGATTCTGACAGCTGTGCTTAAAGAAGCAGGCCAAGCATTCAAAACAATTCTATTTTATTTGCACCACATCTTATCTCCTTCTAATACCCGTACAGTTTGAGGCAATCTAATTTTTTTATCATTGACAAATGATATGTGGTTCAGCAAGTTTTTGAACTGTTATTTATAAATCTATTAGTAATAAAGGGTAAAGGGTGTTGTTACTTGAAAGGCATACAATGAGAAGCATTTCTATTTGTGCAGCTGGGTTTTGTTATGTAAGAAAAACGGTTTAATTTTTTCTATTTCAATCAATTATGTTAAACAAAGTAAGATAAAATAATTAAAATGTTTAAATAAAAGTTGCATGTTTTCCCCTGCAACAATCATTCACGCAGTTATTAATTCCATGTATTGTTTGAAATTTTATGGCAAAATTATTATTTATTTATTACATTTTATTCAATATCCCTTTGCTTTATCATAGCTTCACAACCTCTCTTCATGGGCTTTACAAGAGGAGGCAATTTTGCAATAACGAACTTAATTATTCAGACTTAACAATTACTTCATGAACTATTTATTCTTCTCAAATTTGCCCACTAGTGCTCAATAAGTTGGAAGTGGAAGATTGAGCAGATTTTTGTCGGGGGGATGTTCAAGGTTAGCCTAACTTATTGAACCTCAGTCGTATGCCTGGAGTGGTTGTCTTATGAAACATGATTGCGTTTATCCTTTGAAGATATACATCCTCAAATTGTCGCTGGTTTGCATGTTCATTGGCTGACGAACAAACTGAATGGACACATTTTTCTAATGCAGTTTTCAACAAGTGTAGCATTCGTGAATAGGTTAGCACCCACTGTAACTTATTTTACATTGAAGGATTCATCTCTTCGGTTTAGCAGGTTTTCCTTGGGTTCTCTCACATATGTCTGCATTTGCCATTATATTTTAATTTATGGAGCACATAGCGTATCGCCGAATGAGAGTTTTTCAATATTACCAATTCTCTGCATGAACAATTCCTCGAAGGCAACACTAACAATGCAAGCCATAACTTCCGTAATAACACAAGTTCATTTGAATAGATTCTGAAAAAAAAAAATCAATAAAAACTGTCTCGTACTTGGAAATTAAAAAAAATGCCAAATATTGAAAAAACGATGACCACAGGTATTTTGCTTGTAATAAATTCATGAGAATGCTGGACTTGTGTTCCTATGCTATTATAGTCTATAACATTTATTTCAGATACTAAAACTTTGGACTTGTAATAGGGATGTGTTCATTTTAATGCAAAATAAACAAAAATTATATTTGCATAAATTCACTCTTTGTTCTCTCAAAGAAATAACATTTACCTTACACTTTATTTCGTAAATCCCCAGCATTAGAAATCTCATCCTTATCTTGCTGGTTTAGAAGTTTTTTTGAAAATTAAGTTCATTTTGAGGTAAAATGAAGGAAAGACTTCAGTAACTTTCAAAAGAGTTTCAATTGCGTAACCTCCCTCCAAGTTAATTTCATTAAACTTATATTTCCCTTTGATTATGAATATTTCTGTAAATAATTCATTTGATGTCTTGTTCATAATTAAATATATTTGATTTGTATTAAATTATTTTGTAAGATGTAACTTTCTATTTAATTATAATTGGAAAAACTGTCTTACAATTTTAATCACACTCTGCTCTAGTTTAATTACAATTATTTATTTTTGGATGAATTTATTTTGCATTGTGGCTATCCAATCATCAGCTGTGTATATGCCATACTGTTTCCTTTTGAACAGTCTCTATACAGGCACTTTAGTTTGACACACATAACGAATGAAGTCAGATCTATGTGATCAGTTAGAAAATTGAAATATTTAATAACAGTATTATTTCATTTTAAACTTGTGTAACATGCCTGCTTTCAAGAACAACACATGATTACAAAATTATGGATGCGTATGCTTATGAAACATGTAATAGAAAATGGTTCTGAATGCCAAATAATAAGGGCTCATTTTTACATCTGTCTATATAAAACTCATGTCGGCCTCGGTGGTCTAGGTAGCGCGCTATCCTTTGGACCTAATGTTCGCAGGTTGAAAGTCGGTTGAGGTCGATGGATTTTTCAGTACGTAAGTTGCGTGTCCCATGTCTAAGTTTACGAGACGTTAAAAACTCCATACCTGAAAAAGATCTCCTGTTCAAAATTATCGACAATTTCACGTCCAAGTAATACCTGAGTTTCATGCCAGATGGTCATGAAGGCAATGGGCTGCCACCTGTCAGTCTATGTAGGAAAATAATAATAATGGTAATTGAAACCTCCCATGTAAAAGGCGCCCATGTTACAGGAGAGAACGACGGGTACTTTTAACTCATATAATGCCAAAAAGTGGATTTGTGCTGTTGTGGAACTCACGGTTTTAATTGCTTCTTTAATTTCATCACCAGAGCCTGGGAGTCAGGCAAAATGTCTACTATCCGGTGGCTATATTTAAGAGTCAGAAACGAACATGTTTCCATAGGTCTAGTAGGACCAATTTTTATTTTGCCTTTTTTTATGCCTTTTTTGCTTCTGTTGCATATATTAAGGTTTAAAACTTTTTTTTGCCTTTTTTATATCATTATGGGTTATCTGAGATTATTTACGCATTTTAAAAAGCACATAAAGAATGTCAGTTTATGAAGTGAAAAATTCATAGAAATTAAATGACATGTTCACCACACAAAAATGTGTATTGAGAATATTATTAAACATTTCTTTTCAAGCAGTCAAAAACTTTCTCCTCAGCCCATTTACTTAAGCTCTTTAAGTAGCACAACCTTCATTAGTGAAAGGAACGAACGGCTACTTCGGGCATACGAATATCAGGAAATAGAGAGAATGAGAGATGTAATGAAGTTTTGAGTAGTCCTGGCGAATAACCTTGTATCTATCTGCGCCCGACAATTCTAGGAATTTTGTGGTAAAGGTAACTTCTCAGCTGCATAAATGTAACAAACAATTGCAGGCGAGAAAGATGAGAGCGGCACAGTGTACAATAAACCGTCCCAGCAATGTGTTCAGTACGGAAGTAATAGAGATACTAACCTGATTCCCCTTAAACGCACAAATAGAAAATGAACTGGACTAGAAACCACTGCGCATCTTTTGCTCATTTGCCAGGACTACTTAAATCTACTTCACTTTGTCTTGATCAACATGATCAATTGAATGAATGTTCAGTTGTAACTGGTATGAGTTCTTCCGAAAGAGCTTGTATTAAATATACTCCAGTCACTTCAGTGGAAGTAGAAAACGTTCTTTTCCCCACGATGAAAAATGTTCTCTCTGACAAGCGGCCGACTATGACAGTTGATGCCTTGAAAAAATATATTGTTCTTGTGACCAAGAAAAGTAATCTTACATACTTCAATTATGAAATAAAGAAATCATTACTTAACTTAAATACCTATTTCCATTAATAACAAGTGATGTTACTCTTTGTTTTCACTTTTTAATAAATGCATATTTTAATAATATTAATGCCTATTTTCAATATTTTAAGTGCCCTTTTACCTGCCTATTTTAGCCAAAATAAATGCCTGAACTTACTGGCTCTGCTCATCACTAAGCCTTTTTCCCTTCCTTCATACTGGACACTTCTATCTGATAATTTTAATCACAGTGCACAAACTAACTCCTGTCGGCACAGTACAATTCAAAAGCACTTGCTACAACGTACAAATAAGAGATTTGCTTCTTTCAGTCATGTATCCCTAATGATTAATAAATGTTTGTATGTAATGATTAGCATAATTGTTAGTGTTAATTATATTTCATGGTGCTCTTTTAAATACATATTTAATGCTGTTATGAAAAACCTGCAAGCTGGTGATTGTTGTTGGACAATCAAGTGCATATGCGGTCCTAGGAAGCACATACTTTACAAGTGTTTAACATTGGCAGGTATGTGTTTGTGGGAAGTAGGCTGGGAGGGCCCGTTCTTCATAAGCTTGCATCACGTCTGTGGACCAGAACCGGGCCGGAACTACATTCCACCTCTTTGCATTACACATTCCATTTCTTCAAGTGCTCTTGGTCATGCAAGACCAGAGTAATGTAACGCTTTTAGCTGCGAAATCATCCATGTACCTACACCGACAAGGAAGCTGTGTGCTTTTTTTTAAGCTAGCCCAAAAACGAAAACCGGTTTACATTCATTCACCAGCAGGCAATTACAGAAGGGCTGTAACAGATTTTTTCCGAATAAAAAATAATTTCAAGCTTTCTAGTTGCAAATATGACTGCTTCTCAAAAAAAATTTTTGTTTCTTCAAAAATGCAATTCGTAAACCTTTTTCAGTTTGCTTGTTGGTTGGTTTCACGCCAGTCGTAAGTCAGAATTAGATGTAGAACGCTATTGTCTCTGTATAACTCTGCCTTGAAAATGAGTCAGGACTTGGGTTAGCAATCCCCAGGTTAATTAAAAGTTGAACGACTGATTTTCATCAGCCCCCTAGACTACTTGTGATCTCAAAAAAGCTCCAGGGTACCCGAAAGAATCTTCTGATCTAATGCATTAGTTGAGGAGTTCATTTAAGCATTACCTCCTTTCATCTCCCACTCTATACCATAAAAATCAACCTATAGCCCCCATCCTGTACATGGTTTTCGCGGAAGGTACATTTTCAACACTCAGCTTGCCACAACAGGACTACGGACACTACATTGAAACTGAAACTTTGCGAAGGTAAAAGGCTACCGAGAGCCATATGTATTCTTTGAGTGGGTCGTAGCACGTTGTCACAGTAGGTGAAAATCGGGCAAGAAGAGGCAATCAGTTGCCTATACATCCAATCGGACGACGTTTAAAAAGTTAACTTAATGCTTTTTAAAGTCATTGATTTTTTAATATATGAAACATCAAGAGATAATTTCTGCAAAATATGAAACCTTGTTCCAAGTAATGTACATTTTGTTATAATAAATGTTACGTATATGATATTTAAAAAAAAGTTTCGCCTTTGAAAATAAATATATCCGGAACTATGCACTGCAAAATCACAAACTTAGATTATACTTTACCTGCTTTTTGAAGTTTTCTTAATGGTATATAACCAATATTTATTTATAACGTTTTTTAAAGGGCAGCACTCTCTTTAAGATATTGAAATATACGTTAAATACCATGCTTTAAAAATGGAATAATTATCAGTTTTCAAAAATATGGTCCGGTGTCTGTAACAGCTTACAAAATTAAAACTTCAGTTACATATTTATTTTAGGGCGCGGTGCACGATTGTTGATATACGGCGTATCTTGTTGAGACGTGGATTACCTGCAGAAAATGCGCGCAAGTGGAAGTGATTTGAAACGACTCCCATCTCTTTCCGGATTTATTTTCTCACTTCCTTAAGTAAAAAGTGTTATCTTATTCTCTATAATAAGGAATCAGCTTATACTTTTTTTATTAGTGTTTAACGCCCATTTTTACTGCTGAGGCACCATAGGCGATGGACACTGATAATGCATGAGATGAAATGATATATTGGGAAAGGATTTATTTTTAAGGAAGGAATTGTTCCAGGCCTAAGTTTAGGGTACCTCCCCGGCATTTGCCATTTATGAGGACTGAGGAAAACAAGTGGTGTGAGATCATGCTGAAAGCACCTCCTTAAACGAAATATTTACAGCAAACAGCCTATTAGGAATTTTCACATAATATTAATTTGGTTTATATATTCCGAAATATTTCAGTTATTTATTTCGAAAGTTCAACAATATTCTAACTTAATACCCTTCTGGCATAAAAATTATTAATAATAATTTACATGAGCTCTGTAAGTTTACAAATTTTCGGTTAAATGTAAACATTGAAGGAATTTTGTTGTCCGATTTCACATAGACTAGCGTATGTGAATTTGTGGAGTTCTTTATTTTGTTCTTCTCCAGCATTTCGTTGAGGACGTCTTAGAATTGATGCATCTGATTACTTGGATTGCCAGTAGGCAGATAGACAGCCGAAAAAGACATTAAACTTTTAAAAATATTTAAGTTAACTTTTAACCAATGAGTAACTCAGCTTGAGAAATTTGTTTTTAATGTTATTTGTGTGTAAGTACTAGTATTTCTTCCAAATGACACTTCTCACATTTTAGCCAAAGAGAAATGCTCTTTGGACATACAGATATATATATAACTGTTGATAACAAAGTTCTGCAAATTTTATGTATTGGCACTTAACTCTTTAAAACCGTTCGTTGTAAATTTTGAATTAACATCCACTGCTTACACGGGAATTATTAGATTATTTAGACATTTCCATACATTAAAAATGATACAGGTTGTTTTACAGTGCAAGATAGCACACAAACTTACAGATATGCCGCAAATGAAGACTAAAATGGAGAGAAAGACAAAAGAGACTCGCTTTCTAAAACATAACGTTTTACGGCTGCAACATTATTGGAGTGATTTTATAGTAAAAATTACACGCATGGAACGTTACCATTTAAAAGCTGGTTGTTGGCATTCGCATTCCTTAAACTAATATTACTTAATAAATTTCCACCTGAAGCAAAAGAGAGAGAGAGAGAGAGAGAGTTAAATGTATAGATCCTATAAACTGCTATTTTAATTAATTAAAATAAACAAAAATACAATAATTAAATAGGAATTTTAGTTTCAAATATATTTTATTTAACACATTTTTACCAGAAATAGACGTTTAACTTTTAATTTCCTTTTTTAAAATGAAATTAACATAAAATCTAATGAGTGATTCCTTTAGTGTAATAAAAAATGCTAGGTAGATGGGTCTTTCATATAGATGTTTTTCTGGTGTACGATCAGAAGTCACTCCGCAATATCCCACTCAAGCTATTTTCTTCTTTTAAATTCTGTATTATATGAAAGGGGCGATTTTAATGTACAATGTTCTTAATAAAATTCTGGTTTACAGCTAACGCGAAATCAGAACTTTGGCGCTCATATTGCTCTTATCATCAATGAATGTCAATTTGTTATTTATTAAGTTTAAGACATGTACACACAGGGATAAAAAAATTCGTACAACATTCGAAAGCTTGTATCACTCAAAATATTACAACTGTTTTTAAAACTACTTATACCAACAAAAGGAAAAAGCTTTGTACATATTTTGTTAAATCCGGAATTACGTTTTATTTACAATTGATAGGGCTCAAAAGAGCAGTACTCCCCCAGTTTTTAGTATTGGTTGGTAAATACTGTGTAATAAGAACTATTTTGACCCCAGTTATTAGAAATTTAAAGAATCCATATCAAATAGGGAAAATGTTAGCATTTCATATGAAATGAACATTTTGTTTTATTGCATAATGTACTTTTTTGCAAAGGTTGAAATGCATTTCCTGAAAAGCTAATTCAAATCCCACACTTTTCTGTTTTGCAAAGAAACTTCCTTAAATACTCATGAAATAAAAGCTGCGACAAGTGGTCCCCATTTGTCAGATGCACAGGAGTCTCCTGTTGAGGAAGCTGGAGCCAGTAACCGGTAATGTTTGTAATGGCACAGATTTCCTCATACCAGGTTTATTCATGTATGATGACCACCGTTTTGCTGGTATGAAGCACGCAGTTGTTTCTGCACGTACAATATGTGGAAACTTGGGGGGGGGGGGAGGTTAATGTGAAGTACCTTGATACTACAGAAACCGTAACGTAGTGTTTGAAATGAGATCAGTCACACAGCAATACTTCTATGCCTTTTAGAGCCTCATTAAACCATCGCCCATGTTTTATCTTCTTGGCTACAATGCAGCTGTTAAAATAATATCAGTTCTAAAACTACGTATTGCTCCTGAAAGAGCTGCTGCAGATTTCTCTCGACTACATACTAAGTCTTTGTTCTTTGATGTTTTTTAATCCAACATTGTTCAAAAGACCAAGAATATAAAAAGCGGCAGATTGTCGTACATTCAATGAAGATTTGAACATTTCTTGAATATGTACTTCATGACAAAAACAAAAAATTACAAATCTGGTATGAGAATGCATGAAAATAATGGAAATAAAACAATTAAGTTCCATAGAAAAGATTTCAATATAATGTAGAACAAAACATGAAAAGAAATCTTATAAAACTATAGCATTTCAACGAAAAACAACTATATATTATTTTATAATCTTGACATCAGGTGTGCCCCCATCTCTGCAAGATTTGAAGTAAAAGATACTGTATTACGGATGAAATATTAATGCCGAGTGTTTTTGGTCAAAGGGCTATTTTGTTAGCTTACTTACGGTAAAATAGCTGATATTACGCCTCATTGGCAAGAGAAGAAGAATAGAACTCACTAGAGTTTGTGTAATTTAAAAACCGGGTATAGTTAGCGTCCTGCGAAACACAAGCGGGATAGTTGAATCGCCTTCAGATAAGTGACATAACATTTTCAAACGATGAATGCGAGTTCCGCGTTAAAGTAGAAATTAAAATGTATTTTCACCGAGAAAGGACAAGCGCAAAACAACACAAAAAGGGCCGCAGTGGCCTGTGGGCATGCAGTTTTGCGCACTTGTATTAGAGTGAACAGAACTTTTAAGTGAAAAGCGAATCATAAGGAATATATAAGTATTTTGGAAGATAACGGTTTGAAGTTTTGTATCTTCATTCCCCGCACTCTCTACACGTGGCTGTGATTACAGAAGACAAATTGATCTCAAAGTGCTTATTTTGTGTTTTTATTTTTATGTGGTAGGTTACCCTTAGGTATAAACAGAAACTTAGTAAATTAAATTCATAGAACAAAATATGTAGCAAATTTATTCGGTGCCTTAAATTTTATGCAGGGCAATTTTTTTCTCGGCTTTATATGTCGTATATGATAGGAGAAATCCAGATTAAATACTAGTATGTCTAATGGTATAGATACTAGAGTGTCCGACGTGATTACACAGAAAAGCCATATCAGCAGGTTGAGAGAGAAGCACTCTAAAACCATTCAAGCGGAGAAGTGAAGATTGGCTAAGGGAAGCGGCGGGTCGTGTTCAGAGATGGGCGCTCGTTCTACGGTTGAGGACCTTTGTATCTTATTCGTTGTATGATTATAATACAAAAACGTAAAAAGTGGCAAGCTCGCGATAGATTATAATGAATTACAAGTGTCCCTATAATGTGTTTCTTTCTTTCTTCTTTTTTTCTTTTTCTTTCTTTTTTTCCTTCTTTCCTTTCTTTTTTCTTTCTTTCCTTTCCTTTCTTTTCTTATTTTTTTTTTTTGAAAATTATGCAGCAAAAACAGCGAGCATTTTTATGTACAGTAATGACATTTTTATGCGTTTTAAGGTCCTTGTTAGGAAATGGACTTTTATAACGAGCGAGGATTTAAAAATTAATGGAAAAATGGGGAGAAAAACAGTATTATGGAAATTAAAAGAAAAAAGGACACTTCAATTTTTTCTGTACATTTTAAAACCAATTTTCATAATAACAGTTTAAATATTAAAAACATGCCCTTCCCCAAAAAATATTTTAAATATAAGATAAATTCGTTAAATTAACCCCAAAAAGGAAAGATTGGAAAACTAAAGAAAGAAGAAAGAGAGAAATTATATTAAAATAGAATAGACAACTATACATAGTATGGGGAAAAGAAGCTGTAAAAACGGATAGAAAAGTAGCACACATGGACAGACGAATTGAAATTACCGTAGAAAGTATGTTAGATGAAACTCTCCAGCCTTTAAAAAAAAAAAAAAAAAAAAAAACTGTTGAAATATAAAAAAATATAAATAGAAGAGACAGAGAAGAAAAAACACAAGATTAATGCACTCCTCTATGAGAATGAAAAAGCAAAAGAATGCCAGGTACCATCTGAAAAAGGAGTTAGATTTTCCGGCACTTAATGGTTTTTTGTTTATTTAATTTATTTATGGACGCTCTTTAACAGCTCAGGTCATCAGTGTCCCATTCAATTCAGGGCGTGAAACGACCGACAAATTTTGCTCAGAGGTCTTTTTTTTTTTTTTTTTTTTTTTCCAGACTTGAGGTTCTTTAATACGCCGTAAATGTACGACACTGGACCCTTGGCTTTATTTCCCTTCCGAAGGAAGTCATACTTTGGATTTTTACGCCCGAAAAAATCCATCGGTCCTGGCCGGGTTTGAACCCGCGATTTTGTTTTTAGAAGGCAACTATGGGACTCTGAAAACGAATATATAATAGTAATAGTAAGAATTGCATCCAAAGATTAAAGAAAGATATTAATTAGTGACAGAATGAAGCTTAGAAGATCGATATAAAACTCAAAGGTTTCTAGGTAAAGGAAAGAAAGAAACGAAATAACATCTGGACGGAAGAGAGGAAGAAAACAGAGTGGTAGAATGCTGCATTATTGAAAAGCCGGAAAGGAATGCATTGTATTACTTGTGTGGTCCATAGATGACTTGAAAAAAAATATTGGTATATATGACAGTTTTGTTACAAAAAGTATGTCTATCCATGGAAGACAAAACCTAACATAAAATTACATACATAAAATGATGGAATGTGTTTGGCACAAAGAGTATCTAAAATTTCAGATTTTTCAGATAATTCAAATTTGTTCGAATGCAAATAATTACAATGTGCTACAAACGCTGTAAAAATATAAAAGCAAATGGAAGTGGCATTTTAAATAATGAACTTAAAACGCATATCCTTGAATTTTAAGCGAAAAAGATTATATATTCTAAACTAAAACAATAGCCGAAGAGTGAAAGTACTCCACACTATTGCTGAAAGAAATCGTAGATCTGGTACTTGTAACATTTTCCTAATCGAACCCTAAATAGTGATTTAACAAAAAAACTGCATTGTTTATATGTAGATTATGTTAAGAGGTTAGAGTAAAATGAAGTGTACTTTAAGAAAACACGAAATAAAAAGAATAATACATGTGATACAGATAATAAAAAGACAGTTTATAATACCTGGACCCAATATAAAGAAAGGGACTGTAAGACACGTTGACGTATATGCAACAATCCTTTATTTGCTGTTTACTGAGGTGTTATATCTAATGCTGATTTGGGTTTGGACTGGTAAGAACAGTGGAGGAATTTTGGGCTCCAAGGGCTGACCTATTGTGTATATCTGGCGGTGACACATGGACATAGGCGAAGTCCCAAACATCCCCCCCCCTTCTTTCAAGGAATTTGAGCCCCTCAGGAGGGCCATTTCCACACAGGACAGAACAGAAAGCTTTCCAAAGCGCGTCACCGCTACACCTTACACAATCTCTCTGGCACTTTCGAGTTCGACCCTGCTGGTGAACTGGGAGAGCGGAAAATTCATGGAAATAAAATATCCATCCAAACATTCGTAAGCGGCGAGGGGAAACCGTTTAAAATCTCAAGGTCAGAATGGCCGGCCCCAAGGGCTTGAACCCGTTATCACTTGGTTCACGATGGGCGCAGAATAATTTGCAAAATCTATCAAGGAACCTAGTAAAATTTTAATTGATTGTATCAATAGAAAAACGTATGATCTGCGAGAGAAGGGAGAAAAAGAAATTGGTGCACGCTTTAGGACTCATTGTCGCTTTGTTTTAAAATGTAATGTCCACATCCCACTTTTACTTTGTCTTGTTTTTCTTTCTGTGGGGTAAGGCATTAAGTAAGTTATACATTAATGAAACAACTGAGGCTTTTGCAACTAGATGACAGCATTAGTCCGGTGGCTATTGGTAACATTCCACACGAGACAGTCTATGTTTACAACAGCAGTTGCAAGATGGCGTTGCCTCTGAGAGAGTGACAATCCTTGAGCAGCTCTACGTTGGGCGATTTTTGTGGGCAAAAGGTATAGAATCGAGGAATACTGATAAAAAATGCTTCCCATTTACGGAAACAAAGTGAGGTGATTCAGTCCAAGGATTCATGGACGGCTCTTGTAACGAGATCGGCAAGTATATATTAGGAACGTTTTGGGGTAAGGTGTTAAGAAAATATACAACACGCAGTTATGCACTGTAATTGGCCCGCGCACTTACTAAGTAGACAGCTACTGCAAACAAAGAAATTAAATCAGACAATTAGTTAATCTATACAATTTCTCGCAACATTTTATAACAGTGTGAGGTAATTATTTTACTCTTTCTCACTTTCCATTATTTCTATTTATTTTTAACTTTAAATTAATATTTTCCTGATTCTTGTAGTTATTATCTATTTTCATATATTCAAATGCTAAATGTTCTATATCTTCTTTTCCTCGTATTATGTATACATTTTTTTGCTCTTTTAACCTCTACATTCCTGCTCTTACCCAAGAGATACTTCCCCTTCTTTGTTTACATGCCTTTTTTTTTTTTTTTTTTTTTTTTTTTTTTTTTAAGAAGTGAATGTGGACAATTTTTAGTTAAAGAAATGTAATGTTCGGGAATGTGTTGGCATACCGAGCAGATCATTGATCATTGTGAATAAGAACGGCACTATTTCAATTTCGGTTTCTATGTTTGTTTGAAATAGAAAGCATAGCACCCAATTTTTGTTTACATTACCTTTTTCTACAGCTTTTATGAAGTGCAACAAAGTAGCATGCGTGCACAAGGAAGCACGGTATCCAGTTGTTATTTCCACTATGGAATGCATAAACGAATCAATTATAATTTTTATATTTGGTGCGAAATAGGAAACAAAATGCAGTACTAATTTATAATTTGTATTTTTAATATACAAAGGTTCTTCCTAGCACACAAAACAATCCTGATCAAGCATTGAAAAAATTTGAGCCAGTTACTTAGATGAGGGATTTTTTTTAATAGTACAATTATTTATATTTCAGAAATGTGCTAGAGCGAGCTGTGATTCAGAAACTGCCCGTAAGGAAAATGAAGACTCTATTCTCAAAGTTTCTTCGCTTTGAAGAGTTACACGGAACACCTGAAGGAGTAGAAAGGATTCGAAACATGGCAAAAGAATATGTTGAAGTTACAAGCACGGCTACTGGTGTGGATGAAGACCAGGAATGTGTAGAAAGGAAATAAAAACAACCAGTTGGTTCAGGTAACTCGACTTCAGTGCTGCTGTCATTTGTTCAAGTTGAGCTCCGCAGATATGAAAACGTCTTGCGCTTATAAGCAGCAGAAAACTTGTATGATGTGTATGTTAATTTTTCAGTCGGAAATAACATGATTAGAATTAGGGAGATGAGCGAAAGCAAAGCTCAATGTAAGGTACCACTGCAGAAGTGATTTTAAATCTTGTGCTTACTAGAGCCAGCCATAGGTCTTGTTAATAATGTAGGATGTAATGGAATTAAGGAGACTCCAGAACACATGTTAAGGAAAATTAAGATATAAAATAAAAATATTTTTTGGTTGAAAACATGTATCGTACTTTTCTCTACATCCTTTCCACCCATAGTTCGTTCTTTTGCTGATACAGAAGTTAATTGATAGTACTGCACCCTTCAGGATGATGTTCTCGGCATCGAGTCTGTTAGCTAATCGCATAGGTCAGCACTTGGCGCTTTTTCTTGATGCAATAGTACTGAATAAAGCGAGGGTATTTCATTAGGATTCAGTATGTAAAGTTCGAGACGACTTCAACTGTTTCTCTGGCGTTAAGATTTCATATAATGTGGTAAACGTTTTGGTAGCGTGACTGGGCTTCCCAGTAGAGTTCGTACTTTTCTCCATTTCCTGTAAATTCGTTTCTTAAAGAGAACTGCAGCAAAGAATGCTCAATTTCACCACATTTCCCTAAAATGCTTGGATAATAAGAATCTACAATTGCAACATTTACTTGCTTAGTTGGAATCAACAAGTACAAGGTGTCGGAAAGGTCTCACACCTTAGAAATAAATCACACTGTTTATTCTATGCGTGCTCTTCAAACGTTTGAAAATGAAATTTCTTGTAGTTTAAAGTGCGGCATGGAATGGCATAAATGTTTATTTTATTGCAAACCTTGGCACTATGGGCTTCAGAACTAATATGTTTCTGAAAGTGATTTAAGAAGATTCAAATCCGGCAAGTATGGAACCCTTTCAGTGGTTTCGTGAAATGAAGGGCTCATTGTACCGCAGTGGCATAAATTGGCAGGTCGCTGTGTTACATGAACCTCGAATGCCAGTCACCAAGTTCCAAGTTCTGCAAACAATGGTTTACAACCTCGATTTCATAATCTGGTGAAAATTTGCTCCCAATAAGGTTGTCTTTGAATTTTTGGGTACAGTCTGAAGTAGCAACATAAGACTAGTGCTTAGAGTCCTGAAGAAAAGACATCTCGCTTTAACTTTTCCCGACGCTTTTCCTGGATGCATCTCGTGATAGTGGCATTAAATTTGCATAATAATGCAACTAATCAACCGCAATGACCTTGTGCATTCCAATAAATAGAAAGCATGATCTTTTGTTGTTCATTTGTTTTATTTACGGAGGCTCTTTAACATCTCAGGTCATCAGCGTCCCACTCAATTCAGGGCGTGAAACGGCCGATAAATTTTGCTCAAAGGCCTCTTCTTTCAGGCTTCAGGTTCTTTATCATGCCGTAAATGTACGACACGGGACCCACGGCTTTACTTCCCTTCCGAAGGAAGCCATACTTAGGATTTTTACGCCCGAAGAAATCCATCGATCCTGGCCGGGATCGAACCTGCGATCTTGGGTCTATGAGGCAAGTATGGTTACCACTAGACCACCAGGATCGGCAGCACTACGATCTTGCATACCTGTGGCTGCACCCTGGATTTCTTACATTACATTTTGGTTTCAGGATCATAGTAATTGACCCCTGACCAAGCATTAATCTGAAATCTTTCTAGAAACTTGTGTTTTTCGGCCCAAAAATATTTTACCTTTGGCTTATAAATACTGATTGAACTGTTTTTAGTTAGGTGTCAACATTTGCAGTTTAGCAGTTTTGCAGTTTAGCATGTCTAATTCTTTATAAAACATTTTAATCTTTATTTATAAGATGCCTGTTTCTTCTGTTATATTCCTAATAGTCACTCATCAGTATTGCGACAGTAAATCATACACTCTATTGATATTTTCTTCTATTATAACAACTTTCCAAGGATCACCTTCATAGGATGTTCTAACACATTTAAACTCAGACCACCACCTTTTTTTTTAAAATCATAAGATCTGCCAAAACTGCTTACATATCTTGATGACTTTCAGAAGAAAGCGTTTTATTTTCTTAGCGAGTTAGTACCTCTGGTCATTTCAAAAGCTGCTATGACGTAACGCAACAATGTATGAACTTGAAGCTGAGCACATGGAGTTTATATATTTTGAGCATTCTTGTGCATGAAATAAAAATGTTAGAAAATGTTTCAGATGAGTCAGGCTGAGCATATATGGAGCTAGAGATGTTCATTAGGGGGTGCCTATCTTATCTGGTAACAACTATGTATTTTGAAAATATCGTAAGACTACAATGAAAAGAAATGCATTTTTAAAAATTTGCACTTGTTCCTTTTTTTACATTAAATATTGTAAGAATCATTTTTTAAAACAGCATTTATAAATGCACATATAAATATGTCGGTCCTGTTGGTGCAGTGGTAACCATACTTGCCTTCTAAACCCAAGATCGCGGGTTCAAACCCGGTGGGGGCCGATGGATTTTTTCGGGCGTAAAAACCTTCGGAAGGGAAGTAAAGCTGTGGGTTCCATGTCGTACGTTTACGCACGATAAAGAACCTCAAGCCTGATAAAAGAGGCCTCTGATCAAAATTTGTCAGCCGTTTCACGCCCTAATTTGAATGGGATGCTGAAGACCTGAAATGTTAAAGAGCATACCTAAGTAAACCAAATAAAAAAACTGCCGCTAGCACAAGGTTTAAGCAATGGGCTTAGCAATGCACGTACAAAGCAGAACTGTTTTTTTCTTGCACTTCATCTGCACTCCTGATGTACAGCCAGTCTGGTAGTATCTGTTCCACTTCATTGTATATGGAGTGCTACACAATGCACAATTGTCAAGACATCTGTTCACGAGGCCCACAGTCTGCACATATGCAATAATTGATACACTTTTTTCTAAGCTTGTTTTTTATTTTTCACCTCTCGTTAGGTCCTGCTTAAAGAAGGACTATATTTAAATAGTAGATCCACCAAGGCTAAAAATAATGCTTTCATGTGACACTTTCATGCTCAATGTTACCACTGAAAGGCTTACCTTCTTTTGAAATGTGCAGAACTAATCTCTTCATGAACTCTCGAAACCATTGAGAGTCTGTTCTTGTTTTGCTTTTATCTAGGGAAATGTCTTTTTTCTTCCCCTCCCCATAGTTAGTCCACAGCATTAAACTATGATGATATCCTTTAGGTTTTTCATGATTGTAAAAATATTTACTAGCTTTGTTCCAACTCTTAAAATCAAAATCAATATGACCCTTCACTCCACTGTTGTTTAATGTAACATTTCTGCAATAAAATGAAAAGGTCGAGTCTAAAGCAGTACTAAATTTCAACCACTTATATTTGTGTATCAGTTCGCATGGAAAGCTGTTTGTTTTTGTTCTGCATTACTGCATGGAAAACACACGTTGGGTTAGTAAGAGCCTTTCTTACTTCTGATGTCCTTTTCAATTCTGTTAACTGGAATTGTATTAACTGGATCACATGTAGAAGGTGCTTCTGAAAACGGTTGAGACAACTTTACCCACCTCGGGCTTGATTACTTTCCTTGGATTTATTAGCGTAAAATCACATCTGAGGTGCAGGCTTAAGATGGTATGTGGCTGAACTTGAGGACTTTTGCCTGTCACTGATTTTCATTAAAAATCTGTCCATTTGAACTAGGATATTTCCAGTTCATGCATAAATTAGCAAAAAGAAAGTATGCATATCTGTAATTTGCATATGCAATCAGCAGTGTATAAGCAATTCACCTGACAAACTATTCTATTTGTATTATGTACAACTTATGTATTTATTTATTTATTTATTAACTGTGGTTGGGCTTACACCATCTGGCAGTGAAGAATAATTATAATACAATGATTATTTACAACAAAAATACTTGAAACTAGTTAGCTTCATTAAATACATTCCAACTAGAATTAAATAGTCTTAAATCAATTTAATTTAAATGCCTATCAAATTAATTTTACACATATTTACATGACAGTCAATCTAGTTAAATGCACATAACACAATTGAATACATAAAATTAATTAAACACATATCAAATTAATTTTACACTCATTAACTTAATTAAATATATTTCACCTAACTAAAATCATATCAATGCAGTTAAATACATATCAACATATCAACTAAATAAATACATTTATAAAATTATTAGCTTAATAAATATATATATTAAATTATATAATAAATATAAATCAGCATATTTAGGTCAAACACTTTAGCTTGAATAATACTATAAATAAGTTAAGCTAAGTTAGCCATTAAGAACAATAAGGAGTTAATATGTATTTCAAGTAGTCTGAGATCATGAAATGTACAGAAACACAAGATACAATCACAAAATTGCTCGTAATGGATAGTGTATTTATATGTTAAAAGAAAATAACAATCACCGCAACATTTGCATGTTTGCACATAAATTCATAGATATTGGGTTGGCAGCAGGCACTAGTGAGGCTACCATTGCCGATTTCATGAGTGTGTAAGCAAAAGGGAATGCCAAGTTCACCCGAAAGTACCCGATATATTTCCATGTCAGGTTTTACTTTGTCCAGCCCAGAATGTCCATTTATAAGAAAAAGTTATAAATGGAGTTAATTTTTATAGAAGTTTGTTATAATAAAATGTTGAGAAATTAACTGATTTTTCTCGGCACCCCCTCCGCCTGGCGTAGGATTTTGTATTCAAAAACTTTTCTTCATTTTAACTAACATTATTCTAAAGAAGTAATTTTTATTTCATAATTAGTATATGAATATAGTAAAATGTGCAGTACCTTAAGACTAATGGAATAAGAAACCAGACAAACTTTATTGTACATTTTCTTGATATTTTGGCCATATTGAACATTAACATGCACACTGGTATGCCTTGTATTATGTAACAACCTTTCCCTACTTATAATTTTCAATCTCCAAAATGCTGTCTACATAAATAAATTTCTGTAATGATGATGATCAACAAAACTAGACATTTTGCTTAAGCACAGAACTATGAAACTTATATAAGATACCTAGTTCCATAATAATACAGAAAATTTGTCAAAAGTACTGGAAATATATTTTAAGTTTTGTTATGACATTCATTAAAGAAAATATATAAGCATGGCACTAGGAGATTTGAAAAGAAACAGAAATATGTACTTTAAAAATTACAAAGTGATTTTTTCAGTTTTGAAAGGACTTATTATTGAGAATTTCAGTGTCATATTTTGTCAGCTCTAAATTTTTACTTGAAAGTTAATATACGTCGAGTAGAAAAAATGTGTGTGTGTGCGTGCGTGCTTGCTTGCGTGCGCGTGTTTCTTTGTTTTTTTTTTCTTCCTTCGTTCTTTCTTTCTTTCTTCCTTTCTTTCTTTCTAAGAACCAGAAAGAAATCTCAATATGAATACTTATCTTCGAACTTTCATAGATGTGTAGCAAAACATTGAAAACGTTTGACAACCATGCTTTCCTCTTATAGCTACTGTGTAGGGGAGCATTAAGGATGGAAGGGCAATGTGACTGCTGTTCCACAGTATCATTACTACACTTATTTGCAAACACTTTTTTTTCCCCTTGTAGTTGCAGTGTAAATACCTAAAAAAGGAAACAAACATTTATTTGAACTTTGAATGAAATTAAAATCTGTTGCTCTTAAACATTTACATGTACGTACTTGAAACACCAAATAGCTACAATGCCTTTTAATTGAACTATCAGTGAAAGAAAATTATATATGCATGCTTTCACATAAAACAAAATAAAAGGAACATGTTTTTACTTAATAATTTAGAGGTATATAATAAAAGGATTGCATTTATTTAGTCATGTGTTGCCATGATTTCCAAGAATATGTGCAACGATGCAAGTTGTAATTGAAAGAACAAATCGCTATGTGTCAAAAAACGTGCAAATGTTCAATCCCCCCCCCTCCCGGTTTAGAATATATATCCTCCCCTCCCGGTTTAGAATATGTACAAGGTCAGAGAGCACGTGTCTTTAAACTCCCAATAATCCCGCGTTATCAGACTCTGTCGCAAAAACGAACGCCGGTTAAAATTTTCGATGTAAATAAAGCAAAATGCTAAATTGTGGCGAAACGAAGCGTTTAAGAATGAAGGTGGGGAAAACGAAAAATTGTTGACCAGACGTATTCTACTTTTTTTCGTCGGTCCTGGTGATCTCAAGGTCGCGGGTTCGAACCCGGCCAGGACCGATGGATTTTTTTCGGATGTAAAAATCGTAAGTATGGCTTCCTTCGGAAGGGAAGTAAAGTCGTGGATCCCATGTCGTACTTTTACGGCACGATAAAGAACCTCGAGCCTGAAAGAAGAGGCCTCTGAGCAAAATTTATCTGCCGTTTCACGCCTTGAATTGAATGGGACGCTGATGACCTGAGATATTAAAGAGCGGTCATAAATAAACAAATTAAAAAAAAAACGTATTCTACTTTCAGTAAGTCTTGTAATCATTCCGTTGAATTATAGGACCATCAAAGTCGGAAAACAGTTTAATACATTTTCATCGAAAATGTATTTTAGATCATCCCCTTTAGTCATGGTATCTATATGTGATATACGTAGTGTTTTGTTTTACCAATACCCCCCCCCCCCCAAAAGAACACCAGGAGACTGTTCGTTCTGATCTTGAGAAATGATTAAGACTGATTGTGAGATAGTTTACAGTAACTATAAACAATGTCTTTTGAGGTGACGCAGAAAATAGGAATGCAAGTAAAAAGCTCTTCACCAAAGTTCCACTGTATTACTTTGTACCTGTTGTGTGTTAACGGAGTTCGTTTTTTTTTTTTTTTCTGTTTTAATAACTTATTAAAACAAACATATTTTATTTTAGCTTCTGCTATTTTTACCATCTAATATGACACTGTTGGTTGACACAATTACTCTGTAAATTAAATGAAGTTTCCAGATAAAGGTACTTGACAATCACATTCTATGAAAAGGAAAAATCCGGGAAAATGCCTCAAACTTGACTTAAACGAACTATGAAACAGATTCTGAAGCATTGAAAGTAAGATACATAAACGTTTTTCTAATTTTTGAAAATGAATTGATACGCCGTTTAATCAGACGTCGATGCGTACAGCGTAAGATGTATGCCAGTTAAAGTGGTTGGCCTATAAACACACTTCTCTGTCCTCATCTCTTCTCAATGAAGCTAGACTTGTTTCTCATTTGCCTCGGGGGGATCAGTATACATTCCAAACACACGCACGCATGCATGCCAGACACTTTTTGCCACACCTCCCCAAATATTTTCCTTTGCTTGAAAATAGAAGCTCTGATGAACGAAGTGTTTTGGCTGCAAGGTGGAACCTGTTTTCAATGCGTGTTTGAGATTGTAACTATTTGTTTACGTACGTAATTATGTTTTCTATGAAAGTACTTTTTACAGTTTTACATGAAAGTACTTTGTTTAAATAAGAGATAGACACAAAATATAATATATAAAATATAAGCAGGCATATTGCACAGTGTTTACCATTAGAAGAACAAAATGACTTTAGAAGGGGGAAGATCATGCAGTGGTAACATAAATCTTCGTCAAATAATACAGAAGCGAAGAGAATGTAATAAATCAACTTACCTGGGATCCATAGATTTTCAGAAAGCCTTCAACTAGTTGATAGGAATTATCTGGAAGATAATACTGAACAGAATTATATGGTTATATAATGAAATAACTTTTAATATTTATGACAGGAAAACGTTTACTGAACCAAAAGATGAGACAAAGGCGTTTATCGCCCTCCCCTCCCACTTTTTTTGTAACTTTGACGACATTATCAGGAAATGGAAAGAGAAACAACCAACAGAAATATAGATCAACAAGAACAAATGTTTATTTTATATGCTAACGATATCGTGTTAATGCAAAGCGCTGAAAAGGAAAAAAATAAACCTAATTTTTCAAACGGGATTGCAAAAGAATATCGATTATTAAAACCAATATAGTTCATTCCATGGAAACGCTCATTACGAAATAAGATTGTAATTAAAAAAAACTCCAGAGAGTGCAAAACTTCAATTATTTAGGAAGCTACGTCAATTTTAATGAAGACAAAGATACAGACGTTAAGCTGAAGGAATATCGAACAATATTGAAAGAGATCAAGAAAAAGGGGATAAAGTTTTACAACCCAGTTATATGTAACTAATCTTGACTCATCAAGAAGAAGGAATTGAGGCATATCCAAGCTCAGAAATGAAATTCCTACAGCCAGTTAAAGACCGTGCCAGAAAAGAAAAAATTTCAAATGGAAGAAAGATTAGAGAAGAATTAATTATTTTCTGTAATTGACAATACATTAACACAAAATTAGAAATAATACCATGAAAAAAATTCAAAGTAGCCAGCCATTCAGTTCAAACCCATAGGTAGGGGAATGTATGACGTTTTAATGTGTGGAATTGGGAACGAAACAGGCCGTCAGATCTAATCGTTGACAGGTAGAAGGAAAATGTATTTCTTGTTTAATTTTCGCCAAAATGTGTGTTTTTCCCACACCCCTTCATATGTTGCTTTTCAAATGTTTTTGGCTTTAAGATGGATAATATACGATCAGCATAACAAATCTTTGGCAGTAATAATCTGCGTATTACGGTGTGAAACGTTCACTTGCTAGAGCGGTTTGAAATTGTGCTCTTATTTAAATGTATTTTCTTCCACAAATAACTTTAGCGTCTCTAACGTATTTGGTAATTGCGGTAAGACGCTTGGTTGCCTACCCAAAACTGTTACCTTTAAAAAAACAAAGCTGTAGAATAAAAACGAGTGCCCAATCATCAGAACTGAAATAGATTGCTGGATTCCCGATAAATTCAAAAGATTCTGGTATCATGTGCATAATAAGCTGTGCTAACAAAGAGCTACCCGCATTTTTCATCTCTTGATTTTACATTTCAAAAGTATAAGAAATTGAGCTGTTGGTGGACTACTGCGCCAGTTGTGAATCTTTTAGTCTTTGGCTAACATTTGCTGGAAGTTTGTAAGCACAGTCTGATAAATGCCGTAGAACGGAGATAACTTTGCACAAAAAACATGTAAATATATTATGTTATTTAAACATGTCTGTTTAGAACAGAAAAACTTACGGTTCACGTTGAATTTCGATTATCATCTAAGGACACCGTCTTGTACTGGCCGTTTTCTATTGATTCTGTTCTCTGTCTAGACGTAGAACAGCAAGACATCGAGGTCTAGGTACGCTATAAAATAGTACTCTTTTGCAGTTCAGGAATCATTAACTGAGAAATAGTTTTATTGGTTCTTATTTAAAATCATTTGTTAATTTCCTTCATAACTTAAGGTAATTTAAAATCTTGAAGTGGGAATACATTGCCCGGCATCAGTGCTTTAAATAAATTAATAAAAAATAAAACGATAATTAAGCCATTTTTAAACATAAATTATTGCACAACTGCAACCATGTACTTCGGCTCAAGAGTTGAAAAAAGAAAAGTCAAGAGATTCCAACATTGGATTTATTGATCTAGTGTTTCAAAAGTCTTAAAACGAAGAAGGTTATAATCTCAAAATACGCAAAAAGAAGAGGTAATATAAAAAGATTTCTTTGTTAGAATGAAATTTATTCCAAAAAGTTTAAGAGAAAAACGCGTAGTTTTCAAATAGGAATAAGAATTACCTGTGGCAGAATGCTAGAACTGCAGATATTATAATAACTTCTATGGTTACATTTCTCTAGTCGAATAACTGGTTTACATAGTTTTGAAAGAAAGAGTGTAATTGGCCATATTATAAATAAAAGAGGATTTTATCTTGTTTTGTATTATTGTGCCAAACTAATTTCTTAGCTAAATAACATGACGCATGTTTGTCCAAAGTACCACTCGAGTTACCATGGACGAAGAGTTTGTAGAAATATTTTTATAAACACTCCAAATGTAGCGTAGATAATGTTGGAATACCTATCAGTTCGAAAATAAACTTATTCTTGATAGTTGAGGGAGATAAGTAAATATAATACGGTCTTTCAATAAAATCTGCGCAAATACTCTTTTAATTTTCCGAATTCAATCTTCAGATGAGTACTAATACAGATATATTTCCTGTGTGCACTTTTTATCTTTTCTAACAGTTAGTTAAAATACAGATATTACGACGTTACTAGAAGAAAACTGCAACAGGAAGAATATTATATGTTCACAGATTTAACAAAAAAGAACAACTGTCTTTCTTCAAAGGCAAGTCGTTACTCTTGTGGAACCCAACGATTGGTGATCATTATAGGACTCGTCTATATCAATTATTGACTACAAAAATGAATAAAGAACAAATAGTACAAGTTCAAAATGATAAGATTGACAAAATGAAAGTCCGACTTCTAATAGGTGGAAGGAAATTTAAATGTTGCGTTAAATACCCTCCACATTTTTTTAATGCCGTCCTCTAGCACTATGAAATTAATGATATTATATTGAATATAAGGCATAATTATATATGATTCTTTGTATTTTATGTTGATAGACGGCAAGATTGATGAGAAATGTATAGGTATTAATCCCTGGTTTTGTTCAAAAATATAAAGGCGTGCTATTTTTCTCCACATTTAGGTATTTGCGGTTTTCTTTATTCTTAGAAACGAGGCCACTCTTCGTGAAAGTACGATATATTTTGATTTCATTTACACAAGATTTTAAGACTTAAAATGGTATTTCTCTATTAGTTAACATGTATTCATGAAAGTTTGCATTTATATCTTGCACTCACAAATAAAAATGTCTAATAAATAAACGTAAGGAACAGTTCACAAGATTGATTGGTTAATTGTTACTTTCCTGTTATTTTGAATTATTGATATAAACTTGCTCATGTTGTGGTTGCTATTCCATCAAATAATAGCTTCTTATTCAGATTTTGAGGATCGTCTCTGACTTTGTAGCTGAGGTTTTCAAATAAGCAAAACCCGAACTTCTGTATCATTCAGCAAACAATTGCACTACATTCACCCACCACTTCTAACGATTCTGTCCCGCGCAGTCTCTCCAGGCTCTTTTCACTCAGTCGATTTATGATGTTAGCCGTGGTAGCCAGCAAAAGCTTTGATTTTTAAATTTCATTTAAATCAATGACCACGGCAAAACTGTCTGATAATGATCAATTTTAATAATTCATAAATCCTTAAAATCTGGTGGAAATAGATTACTATTTTACATTGGCTGTAATCAATTTGTTTCTTGCTAGATATATAATTGTTTAAAGAAAAACCTAAAGGAACTGGGAAACGTGATTAGACAGTGTACAATTCTTCTGACTGAGAATTAAACCAACTTTGAACAGCTTTCTCTATCACTGCGTTTGTTGGAAAGGTGGTTGATTTTTATAGGTCTAGGCTGTAGCGGGGATATTCCAATGTATCCCAGCTAACTTTAATTCGTTCTTTCTTTTGGGGGACAATGCAAATTGTGAATTAAAATCAGTCGAAAGCCATTTACGTTTGCTCTTCATGTTTCGTGTTGCAAAGTTGCAAATGTGTCTATGTAAGCTATTTTGACTATGCTGCAGAATTTCTTCCGATAATGGAGATAAAAAGAGAAGATGCCGTAAATTTTCCTTTGCGTCCTCATAACTTGAACAATTTTGGTGTAGATATTCGTTATATTTCCATTCCATGCTTGTCCATGAAGGTAAAGCTGTAAACCATACATTAGTACTCATAACCTTTCACCTGATATTTTCAAACGTTCACCTTTCCTTCCTCTTATGTAGGACAAGAACGTGAAACACAAATGTAATATTCCTTTTGCTTCATTTTGTCATAAATCACCCTGAACAAAATAATGCACACAAATGATTTGTCTAAACAGAACTATACCAACTACAACCATTCTGCGTTCAAAAAACAAGCTATGCGCCTGTTTATGTTTCGACCTTCTATCTTTCACGTTACCCACACCACTATAAACAATATCCCTAAAGAGAACATGAGTGACATTCCTGTAGGTTATGTGGACACGAATGACTGAAACATATAATTGTGTATGAAAGTATAAAATTGTGGAAAATAACCTACATTTACAGTAGTGACTTTTTCATAGGAAAAAGCAATGTGAATGTATCCAGTTGTTTCACACTGCATCATCAAAAATAGCATTGGAATCTCGTGTTATTTGTTTGTGTCTTGGAGGTCTGTTTATATACATGAGGCCAAGCAACGGGAGATGATCCCTGCAGGTTCGCTCATTTTTTCCGAGAATGATCACGTTCGTGTCTCACAGCATGTGTAAAACAAAAATTTCTTATTGTGCAAAGATGGCCAGGCTGTAAACAGGCCTTCAAGGAAACAGCAGTGATGAAAGAGAAGAAAAATGTAAATAAAATCAAATAAGATTTCGATGTCGTTAAGAGCAATGAAAGGATGTTGCTAATAAACTAAATGCTAAGAGTTTAAATAATTAGGAAAGGTGTGATTTACAAAGTTGTCTTAGGAAAATTATATTATAGAAATTAGCAAGCTCCAAAATGAAATTATCTTATTTTCAGATCTTTACAGAATTGTTGATGCTATCTAGAAAAAGAAATATATGCATAACAGAAATAAATTATTTTTTATGAATAAAGACATTTTAACACAACTATCCCCTTGGAATGGCACTTCGGTTTCTCTTTAATATTACTAATAGTTTCATTGTTATTTCAACACTGGTTCTGTAAACTTCCAATTTGACCAAGTTGCAGCGCAATAATTATAAAAAAAATACTCGAGAAATATTATCTTTGCGTGTTATCATTTAAGCTCGCGCAACGCTCATGTCTTTTATTGTCTTGAGGAGAACCATTTGAGTAACTAACAGGTGGCAAATTTTACTAATGATTAAAAAATTGAATAACCTTTTTTGTGTACAAAGGAGAAAGTTAAAAACCGCTTAGATGATGAAACTTCTGCTTCGTGTTCAACGTTAGAAGAATTTCGATTAGGGCAAGAAAACTGCGAGATTGGGCCTTTCAAACACAATTGTTATTAGGAGTCTGTGTGAACATCTCCATGCGAAGCTGCTGCTGCTGTCGACAATATCGACTTGAGTGCTGTGACACTAAAGAAAATTGCGATAGGAGATGAAACTATCATGACCCACTTTTGAAGTTGAGTAAAAAACCTGGTGTATTGTCGTCAAAGAAAGCCAGGGTTGCCTTCAAAGAGAGAAATATAGCAGTGTCAACGTAGCCTGCGAGCAGTAAAGACGCGGTGTGCTGAGCTATGGCCCAGTGCACAAAGGATGCTCAGCCAGATCTAGCTTACAGTGGTTATCCTGAGGAAATACTCGTAAGCAAGAAAAGTTAATAATGACGATGAGGCGAAGAAAGCTGTTTTAAAACATTTTGCAGACAAGAAATAATAATGCACAAAGGTAAAAGGTTTAACCCTGGTGATGATTTATGTTTAATTTATTGATCAATATTCAATAAGTAGCACTGAAAGAAAATTTCATTTGCGAGTAATGGTCGCTATCTGCTTCACTCGATTAACTCAAAGTTTGGAGCGACACTTTCAGTACGAGAGAAAATTCAACTTCCTTATGTTGATGTGCACCAGGTTTGAAGTGAGTGGCTCAGACAACTCAACATGGAGTCGCTCTGTGGATATTCCATTAAAAATGGAATGAAAAATGTCTGCATAGTTCAATTGGCTAGAACAACTACTTCGCTGGTCCTCACGGGTCCACGAAACGTTAAGAGTGCTGTTAATAGCAGTTGTTTGAATTGCGGGAAAGCGATAGCGTTCCGAGGTAAATACCCAACAAGTACAAAAATGCTGCTGTCAAAGGTTGCACAAAAGATCATATAAGACAAGAATTAGAAGTGAACCAATATTGCAACAATAAGGGCATTATGCACAAGAAGGATAAAACATTAAAAAAAAAAAAAAAGACAGAAAATAGAGCACTAAAATATGTTGACAAATAACTCGAAAAGAAGATCAATTGGAAGACCAAAACAAAAATTGGATAAAAACAAAAATGTGAAATCGGAACAGGCAAGACCTAATCCGTGACGGGGAAATAAGAAGAAGAAAACGAAAGATGATACAGTTTTACAGTGTATTTGATGATATAAAGTAATTTTGAACCAAATTGAAGGTGACTGTTCAGGGGAGAACATGTACCAGGCAGAAAATTCATAGTTTTCCTTGACCTCGGCAGCCAAGTCTACTCAAGAAAGCGTTGCTGCCTTTCGTACAATTTGGGTGGTAATAATGTATCTAAAAACAGCAGAAGCATGGAATCAGAACTGAAGATATAAATTTATGTAAAAACAGTAGAAACATGGAATCAGAACCGAAGATATAAATTTATGTAAAAACAGTAGAAACATGGAATCAGAACTGAAGATATAAATTTATGTAAAAACAGTAGAAACATGGAATCAGAACCGAAGATATAAATTTATCTAAAAACAGTAGAAACATGGAATCAGAACTGAAGATATAAATTTATGTAAAAACAGTGGGAACATGGAATCAGAACCGAAGATATAAATTTATCTAAAAACGGTAGAAATATGGAATCAGAACCGAAGACATAAATTTATGTATAAACAGTGGGAACATGGAATCAGAACTGAAAATATAAATTTATGTAAAAACAGTAGAAGCATGGAATCAGAACCGAAGATATAAATTTATGTAAAAACAGTAGAAACATGGAATCAGAACTGAAGATATAAATTTATGTAAAAACAGTGGGAACATGGAATCAGAACTGAAGATATAAATTTATGTAAAAACAGTAGAAGCATGGAATCAGAACTGAAGATATAAATTTATGTAAAAACGGTGGGAACATGGAATCAGAACTGAAGATATAAATTTTACTAAAAATAGTAGAAACATCGAATCAGTACTGAAGATATAAATTTATCTAAAAACAGTAGAAACTAACTGTAGTTATAAATTTATTCCGTTTTATGTGAGATGCAGCAACATGCAGCTCATTCAGAAATTAAGCCAAGCAAGTTATGACGATTTATTATTAACAATGTTTGATAGGTGATATTGTTGTTATCATTTCCATTGTGACAAGATACTAAACAATAAAAAGACAACTGTTGGAAAAAAATATACGTTTATATCTTTCTTTGTTTACAACTTTATCTTTCGTAAACTAATGATGAAGAACTTCAAAACATATAAGGGTAGCAAATCTTAAGAGTTCTGTGGTCAAGGAACCTTTTAGAACCGCTTAGCTAGAGAATGGGTCCGCAACATACTGGACTCCTGCTCGGTTAATTTGGCTGAAAGGGTGTTTTTTTTGGGGGGGGGGGGGAATTGATATATCTCGAACGCTCAAGCAGTTAGCATCGGACTTTTAGAATTGGGGAAAAAAAATTAAAAAACAGTAGAACGGTGGCAGAAGTTTTAGCTTAAAAGAATAGCTGAGATGAAACAAAGTCTATGTATTTAGCATTAATACAGGGCGTCCGTAAATTATTTATATATTTTAAATGTATTATATCAAAATAAATATATAATGGAAAGGCTACATAATGTGCGCTTCTTTTTGTGTCCAGTCTCGATAGTTATCATCTTCAACTCGGGAGAGTGGGGAGGAAGCTTTCATTGCATCTCCAATGGTCTCTAATAGAATTCGTTAAAGTCTTTGGGAACATCGTGTGAATTGAGGATGCGCTCCGTGTTTCGCGCTTTGTAAGTCATGTGCTCTTGGTTAAGAAAATTGGACGACGTCTTGTGGTAAAAATAGCTAATATGGAGATTTAGAACATTCCCGTGTTCTCTTTTCTTGTACAGGATGAATCACAAATGTTTCTTAAATGGAAAGTATTATTGATGTGCAGCCCATACACAGATGTTAATAATTATTATATTGTGTATTTCGTTAAGATAAAAACTACATTTTTAAATGGAACGATGTCTATTGACAATAACAATATAAAACTAAGGATTTTTAACAGAATTCTACTGCAAGTAGTTTACGAGCTATGGTAATAAGATTATTTTAAATACCTACAGTTGTTTACGTCTTTTAACAGCTTAGTTACTAGACTACTATGTTTGTATATTTATTTTTCTGAATTTCAAGGACATTTTGTACTTGTGTGTTTTACTGTACCAAGTGTCAGTACTCTCTTAAGAAATACAATAATGAATAAACAAAGTTTACTAGAAAAAGAAAGCTGGTCTTTATAGGTTGTGTTCAAAATTATGACTTACAACATAAGCTTCCAGACTGTTAATTGCTGCACCATGTTTCAGCATAAATTTAGAACAGGCAGCTGTAATATGTCATTTCATATCTTCTGGTGTAGTAGGTAGGTCCTTGTAGAAAGAGTATTATAGCTTTCCCCACAGAAAAAAATAATCTAAAGGTAAACCTGGTAAGCGGTGTAAGCGTAATTTTGGGTGGTTTCAATGCAAGGGGATTGAATGGGATCTCATGGGTAATTTGGACTGTTTTTAATGACTTAAAGTCATTAGGGGGGAAGGAGATTGTTCACTGAGTTAATAAAGTCCGGCAGTGGTTGAACATTTAATTTATTTTACAACTTGGCAGGTTACTTCCTGATTGCTCGTCGTTGACTTCACTACTCACTTAAACTGAATTTAGAATCACCTTAGAATGACTTAGAATGCCTTCGACCGACTTTAGAAATGACTTAGACTGACTGCTTTCGAATGACTCAGGCTGTCTACTTCCGTATATCTCTTGAGTGAATGGTCTCGTATGTCTTTTTAGTGACTGCTTTGTGTATCTCCTACTTCTGATTCTGTACTCCAGTTTTCTACAACATCGCCACGCCTCGCGCTAAATTTAATTCCCTCGTATATTATCCTATTTCCGTGTTATATGTTCAACATTGGCTATCTTAAATATTTATTTGTATCTAAGTTCTCCTTATTCGTTGACTTTTATCCGATGCCCATTGGCTAGAATTATTCTCTCCCTCCTGATCTACAATATCACAAGCCTGAATTTTCCAAGAACAGCCTGTCATAAATTTCGGCATTTTCCTTACATGCTGATTTCTATTTAATCACCTTTTGCCTCCCTTAGTTGTAGATTGCCAAATGTTCTTAGAGATAACGCACGTATTTATTTATTTGCGGTTTTAATACCTTGTACCCCCGGCTTTCCTGTAATAAAACATGTTCGTCTCCGTTCTGACATTTCCATTTTCTCTTAAATTATTGCTATATTGCTTTGTTCAAATACTGTCCCGTTATAGTCACATGTTTTCTTACTGTGAACTTTCTAAGTATTCCCTGGGCAGAAGTTTCGTGATCTAATAAAAGGATATTTTACTCTTTCCTCAGCATTGTCTAAGGAGCGGTGAGCGGACGAGGCGTCAGGTTATATATCTTTGTCTCTTTCTCACATCTTTTACCTCAAATGTATACAAAACCCTTTTGTAAGATACAATCACCTGCCACATGATATACATATAAGCACAAGTTACAATTTATATAAATTCATGTTATACCTATCTCTAAATGATTTCATTATACATATACATAATAATTATCCTTATCAAATCAATTGCCTTTAGAAATATAACTCTGCAGCCTCAAGTTATTAATTTAATAAAGATTGCCTTATTTCCGGCTTCAGCGGGCAGGCCAACATAAAGGTTCCCTCTGTCCAATCCAACGATTTTGAAACAATCTGTGAAGACAAGATGTAGTACGTCTTGCAAATGTGCTGGACAATCATCTTGTTGATTTCATAGGTTCCTCCTAGTCTCCAGTGAAAGGTCCCCTAAAGATGACGCGCTTTTGAGAATCCAATGTTCCTTCTACAAAAAGAGGCCTATGAGATGGTTCACTATTACACACCGCACATTTAAATTCAATAGACCCTGATTTTCCACATGACGAAGCCAATGGGGATTGTCGTACTGAAAAATAGTTTATTTTATGAGATTGACTTGGCCATGGTTTGTAAATGTTGCTTCTTCATTATAAAGAAAACAAAATGTAAACAAACATACGAAAGTAAAAATATGCAGGTATTTAAATGTTTCACATTATGTTACCTCGTAAACTATTTGCAAAATACATCATTGACAGTCTAATAACCTCTAGTTTTATTTTCTTGACATCAATAGGCATTGTTACATTTGAACAAAAAAATATAAAAGAGATATATGATTATGTGAAGGTCTCTTTAAGCCCATTAATTTTCTTTTTTAATGTATCATATACCTATTAAAATCAACAAATGCGAAGAATATGAACACTATAATATAATGCTGGATTATTAATATTATAGCTAATAGCACACATTCTATTATACGTATGTCGCCGCTTCCATTATTGTAGTCAGCTTGTGTGCCTGCGAATTCGGATCCCAGGCTCGAATTCCGCAAGGTCGGTTCCTCAGTAAGCTTTTTTCTGAAAATGTTCCTTATTCTGAAAAGGTGAGTGCCAGGTAACTTAAGCGTTTGCGCATTTAATCTCATTCGCTCACCGTCTCTTTAAACCATTGTTATTATGAGGAGTTTAAATTGTATATAAATATGAGTATGGGCCATATTTGGTGTATAATTTCAACAGGGACAAATCGTTGATATTTGACTGATTTTCCTACGTAAAAAAATAAAACCAAACTGATACCGGCTGATTACTCTCTTAACTCTCTGTGCAAAATATATACCATTATTAATTTTATGCTCTGTCAAGAAGAACTTTAAAAAATAGGAGCGAGACGTCAGTTGTACTACTTTGACATGAGACTGTTAGCTGTGTGACTGATAATTCTATCGGCTTGCAAGACAGTTGTAAGAACTCTATTTCTAGGTTTGGAATCTTTCTCTATACTTGTCTACCTTATAGCACAAATTTTAAAAAGTTTGTTTTTATGTAATTTTGCCAT
This sequence comes from Metallyticus violacea, assembly GCA_030762175.1. Lineage (NCBI taxonomy): Eukaryota > Metazoa > Arthropoda > Insecta > Mantodea > Metallyticidae > Metallyticus > Metallyticus violacea. The sequence continues at coordinate 787,541 of CM060841.1, read as the reverse complement.
ATTTTGATTTGCCATTGCCTTTTTTAGAAACTTGTTCAAGTGTGTATAATCATATTGTATCCTAATCTTATGTACTGTTGACTATATTTTACCAATCATACGTTTAGCAAGATATGGGCTTTAAAATGAGCTTTTATTTAGATTTCTATTTTAAGTAACTCGAGGGCTCCCTCTATTTAAAAAGTCCAGTTTCAAAAAAATATGGTAATAAATTTGGTGAATTTTTGCATAAAAGACTAAAATTTTAAAAAATAATTGGTCTTAGTATGTTATAATTAGTATATATAATGTTTAAAAAAAGTAGGTCTGTTCTAATTTTCGGTTCGACTTCATGTGGGATCGCCATTATGAATGCATGCATTTTATATTATCGTTCGTAGACTGTATTTTTATTATTTTTACCGACTGCTTTCTATGGACTATCCCTGCATAGAATTCATTGTTTTAAGATATCCCATTTCTAAATTGTTAATCAAATTCCAAATTGTGAAATATGTTACTAGTTCTAATGTTTTAAAAATAATTATACTCTTTTCCGTATTCTAAACCTATATCAGAATGTAACAAAAAAGTAATATGTTAAAATTACTACAGTTGTTTCACCTTATACAGACGACATCAAGTTAAGGTGCAGTCAAGAGTAGTTTTATCTGCAACACTCGCAATTTGTAGAGATGCCGAAGAGACATGTTTGGTCACTCGGTTTCCTATACATCTTTTCTGGTGGTTAGTGTGGTTTCAGTGTCAGTGCCAGAAGATAAGCGAATTTCCGTGATTGGTTTACTATTTATTATGTTTTTGGCTGGCACTGCGTTATTAGGTCTAATATATATATAGGAGGAGAACTAATTGAAAAGTTTAGGACAGTACTGCAGTTTTTTTCACAGATCGTAGCTTTTGAAACGAATTCGCGTAAGCTTTATGTGAAGCATTTTCGTCTTAAAATTAGATATAACATCACTGAGTTAACGAAACGGGTGAGTTTATTGTAAACAAGCATTATTATGTTTACTGAAAGTATTTCTTCTTGCACTTCAGCTATTATGTATAAAATGGAACAAACCTTGGAAGGGAAAAAAGTATTATTGTTTAAAATCTTTCTACAATTATTATATTGACTATTTCACTTATGTGACGTTATCATGATATTAACCAATGAAATGAAACAAAATTTTAATTTTGACCAATCACTGTCCGATATCGCAGTGAAATTATTGCACAGTTTTACCAAATCCCTTTACAGCCGGAGTGCTTTTGCCTTCTGGTCAGTGTACCCAACTATATACACTTACTATACGTAATTCCTGACCACTTTTCTGTTTTTTCAGTAATTGTGCATTTGACTAACTTAATGTATATTCACTCAAGCAATAATTGTTTTTGCATATTCAGCAAAACAGTCTGAAATCATTTTGTAAATTATGTAACAATACCTACCTATGCAACCATAAACGCGTTGTTCAGAAAGGTAAAATGTTATTATCTCTCTTGTTTTTCTCATTTGGTATTAGTGAATTGAACAGTAGAGTTTGTAAAGTCGACTTTCGTCCATTTAGTCTCGTGGTTTCTGTATAGGTAGGGATGATTTCAAAAATGGAAATACCATTTTATACAATTGTTAATATTTTGTGCCGAATTTCAAATATATATTACTTTTATTTTTATTCTATTCAAGAAATAACCCTACTCCTGTATTTGGTTTTTCTCTATTGGCATTAGTGACAATCGACAATCGTCTGTTGTAAGATGTTTTGAAGAAGTTATTCATAATACAAATATACAATTGTTACAATTTTGTACGCTAAGTTTAAGGGAATTATATTTAAATTCTTATTTTATTCGTGAAATAGTCCTAAAATATCACTCAAGGGCCTGAACTTTCCAGGTAAATTCATTGTTCCGTTCGTGAATTTATCATCAATCTCTTGTGATATTACTTGTTACAGCTTAGCTTATGAATCAATGACCAATCCGGCATAAGAATATCAGGAATTACAGCTGCCTATCGCTCCAATTTTGTCGTATCCGTTAAAACACATTTATTTTATCATATACGTGCAATTTGTTTATGCAAATTCATCAGAACAATGCACTGAAATTTCTTTGTAGTTTCTTTAGCTGAACATTAGCTTGCACTAGAAATAAATAATTTTACATTTAGAGAATCTGGACCTCAAGATTTATTTTGACTATTTAGCGAATAAAATTATAAAAATCAAATAAGTGCTCGCACAGTTATGAATGACCAGTCCCATATCTTTGCTAACAGTCGAATATCTGAAAGGTCGAAATTAAAACGATTTATTTATTTAAACTCTTTGGTAACAAACTGAAGACAACTGAAGCAGTGAACATTAACATGCCAGAGTGATCATTCATAACTGTAAGCGTATTTTATGGATATGTTATTTGATTTTTATCATTTTGTTTTCTAAATAATCAGTTTAATGTTCTTGTAAAGAAAAGAAAATCTGATAATTGCCAATCTTTATCATTGTAAATTCAAGGCTGTCCTTAATATTCGGTATTTTTCTCCGTTATTTATCTATTTAATCTATACCAACTTAGAAATTTAAAATGGTACCCCTATACTTTTAAAGAGAACTCAATTGTTATATTTTGTTTTCTGTCATTGCCTGGCAAGCTGGACTTGTTTCAATTTGGATGGTATAGGAAATTAGTCAGCTGTAGAGCAATATGGTTATATTCTATTCGTTTTTGTAAAGTATATACCATTTTGAAACATTGAAATATTACATTTGAGTTTGTAGTATTATTCTGTCCATATTCAAACTAGAATAATAGTAGTCCAGTTTACAAGGGAGCAATTTAAATAAATTTCTTTAAAATGTAAGCATATTTGAAATTTCAAATTGAGAATAACTGGCAGTGAGAAGGCGAAACTTAAAATGTAATCAGCATTGGTTCTAAAATTTCCTCGATATCTAAATTGTGTATATTTTGTTTAAACTAAATTTATGATATGTAGGAAGTTATTCATATTGGAAAGTTTTAAATTGAAAACATTGTATATTGCATTAATAATTTTTAGAGACATATTTATACCCATGAAACACTTTCGAAAATGAAACCTGCCTCCAGAGAGCCTGAAAAACGTAGGGCAATTTTCGGACCTACTTTGGTGAATATTTCCGCAATTGTAAAGCAGTTTTATGTTCCACAAATATTGAACTAAAGGTTCCGATATCTGCAGGGTACACCGTGTATGTTTAGGTGTAATTTAGCGAGGCTTGAATGACCGGTCTGCAGACTTGCCATTTTCGGAGTAAAATATTTCATGTCGAATTTTTTTTATTTTTATGCCCACTTCTGCCTAAAGGGCGCTAGCTATATTCCCAGATACTTTTTAGAGCAACAGAGGCATGTTTTTGGCGTGGGGCAATTTAAAATATGAGACCTCTCTCCGGTGAGCCCTAAAAGGGCAAATCTTCGAGTCTACTTTAGTGAATAACGCAACAACCATGTTCTGCAGGGGCCCAATTCTTTAGCTCACCAACTTATTTTGTTTCAGCGAAGCTTGAAGTATCAAAATAGCCTGTCTATATATTTTCCATTTCTTTGGGGGGAGGGGCATTTCTGTGCACAGGCTGCTAGTTATATTCCAAGTATAATGTTTAGAGCAGTCAAGGCACGTTTGTGGCTGTGGGGAAATTTTGAAAATGAAACCTCAAAAAAGACAGTTTTCTGTTCATTGGTGAATATCTTCTGAACCATATGACAGATTTTTATGTTCTGCTCATCATTGTAATTCTGAGGCTCACCGCCATTTTTTGTTTTAGTTAATTATGTATTTTAGTAGGATTAAGATTCAAAATGGCGCATTTGGGGGGGTCAAAAGTTTCATGTTAAATTTTGGATTCTTTAGGCCCTTTCTGCTTATCGGGTCGCCTGTTGTATTTCAAACATAATTTCTAGGGCAATCGAGTCATATTTCTGGAGATGGGGCAGTTTTCATAAATGGGACCTCTTTTCGAAGGAATTCCAAGTAAGGCAAATTTTTATGTTCTGCACATATTCGAGATGTTGACGGCGTGCTTTATATGTAGAGCACCATTCTTCTTTTCTTTTAATGTACTAGCTATATTAGCAAGTTTTGAAACTTCAGTTGCCATTATTTGAGGGTCAAAAATCTGGATGTGAAATTTTAAATTCTTGTTGCTATTTCTGCTATTTGTATTACCAGTAATTTTTAGGGCAGTCGAAATTTTGTAGGCCTGGGGCAATTTCGAAAATAAACATCCCTTTGGAAATATCTCAAAAGGGCAATTTTGGTACGTACTTTGGCGAATATCTCCGGAACCGTGAAGCAGGTTTTTATGTTCTGCACATATTCGAAATGATGGGGCCCAGCTCTAACTGTAAGGCACTCCGCCTATTTTTTTTTTTTGTGTGTGTGTGTGTGTGTGGTTTTTTTTTTTTTTTTTTTTTTTTTTTTTTTTTTTTTTTTTTTTTTTTTTTTGCTCTACTTGGAATTTAAAAATTTCCGGACTTGTCCTTTCGGGGGAGGAGGTCAGAAATCTGGATATCGAATTTAGGATGCTTATGACCATTTCTGCTGTATTCACAGTATGTATGAACTTAAGGAACAAGCTTATCTTAGATGTTCATTTTCACACAAGTGGTGTTCCTGCTAATATTTTTGGAAGCAGGTAGGAAGTTTCGAGATCATAGGCGGAACTTTTAATCACGAATCTTCAAGCACAACCGCAAACCTTCCCATCTGAGTCTATATACCCTGGAGTCCTCTCAGTTTATTTCATTACAGATATTTTTTTAAAATTAACTTAAATTAACCCAACTAGTTAACTAAGGAATATGGGCCACAGGTTCTCGAAGGTTTCGACAAAGTTATCTCGGTAAATTTAAAGGTCTTCGGGGTATATTGACCCGGAAGGGGAAGTTCACTGTGATCGGACAGGAAGAACAAGGAACCTAAGTTCTATGTTCGAGACCCGGCTCTGACCTCCAGTTATTTCTATCCTAATTACTAAATTAAGCTTATAATGAAACGACTGAAGTCCTTATTCTGTTATACGTGATCAATTAAAAATTTATTAATGACAATTTGATAACATGTGAACAGCGTATTTTGTCTGTAGAGGGCAATGTTTACTTCCGCTGTGAACATATCTGTTATAGACTGTTCCTTTCTTCCATTACAATGCTGCAAGAAGCAGAAATGCCTAAACCGCAGCCATATTCCATAAGTCATAAAAATATCTACAGGATGTCGTCGGAGACCTCCCTGGTTTCTCAGTTCCCTTTCTCTCTCTCTCTCTCTCTCTCTCTCTCTCTCTCTCTCTCTCTCTCTCTCTCTCTCTCTCCGGTCGTTTAGCTGTGCTCTAAAAATTGTGTACCTTTCTTAAAAAAATTAACAGCGTCATGTTCAATAAAAATCATTCGTGCTTCACGGATGCCTTCCTGGATCACTGTTGTGGTTTTCGTGGTGTGAACTTCAGATATATAACGGATACCAATCGTCTTTTTTCGCTTCCTTTCTTTATATCTTTATGAAAAAAATTCATTTTGCATCACCCTTTCAGTCAAATATGAGACATTTGCAAGTGACTGACCAGTACAATATTTCTAAGAGAGAGAGAGGCTTTAATGTAATTGTAGTGTAACATATAGTGCATATAGTGTAACGACATTTTGATTATGACTTCTGCAGCAAACTGAAATTTCTGCTCAAGTTGTGTCGCTCTACGTTATGCAATGTTTCATAAAATTCAATTGTCACCATATATGCGAAAATGGTGCATACATAAATAATTGTACATTTTGCTTTTATTCTTATACAAAAATTATTTGAAACAAAATGTTGTATTACAAGAAAAAAGTTATTAGTAAATACTAAAACTGTTAAAATAATTGTAATAAAGCGAAGGAAAATGTGGGTATTGGGTGTGTTTACACATTTCAATCATTAAGAGCAGGTTAAACAAAACTAATATTCAGCAAACAGAGCGCCTGAAATACTCGCAATATTTATTATAAAATGAATTAACATTTAAAATGAAAATTTTGTATGTAATAACTAGGAACGAATCTGGACACTAAACTATTGCCTAGTGGAGCTACTGATATAAGGAATCTAATTGTAGGATACTTTTAGTTTGCCTGAAAGTTCATATAGATAAGGAAAGAGGTCACGTGAATGGAGCATTGACATGGTGTAAACAACACGATACGTATGTAGTTAACTTCACATCTCTCCCTAGTTATAACAGATATCTTGAATGCAAAGTTTCGGATTGCTGCGTTTAAGACTGGATGAATTTAGAAATTCAGTATAAGTTTGCCTTAAGTTAAATATGCAATAACCTAAAGTTCTAACCAAAAAAAAAGTATATTGATTATAACTAGGAATCGAAAGTTCATGCGTTTGCATATTTTTCTCCGACAATGTATGAGTTACAAATGAATAATCTATACGAATCATTAATTTCTAAACTCAATAATACCATTTTATAGTGCTTATAAGCTCATATTTTTATAAATGAATATTTTGGCATTTATTGTGAGTAAACTGCATAATAGAATTTTTATTTTCCGTTTACAGTTTTGTTAATTATGAGAACAGAGCGATTACTTTATTATTCTGGTTCCTGAGGTCTTAGTGTGTGTTTCATAGTGAGTCCTTTGTAAAGCTCAGCCAAGCACCCTACCTGTATCTTTTTAATATAGGAAAGTTAGAAGTCACCAGCAGCGCAACAGTAACTCAGTTTTTTAATGATTCAATGAAATTGCCTTGGTTTAAAGTACAATGACGTACTTTGAAAGGCACTTTTTCTCATGTGAGTTGCTTTACTTGTCTCCATCGTATAACAGACTATTTGATAGTGCTACCCATTAGTGTATAAATTCAGTTAATCTATATGTAAAAAAAAATTAATAGTCCCAGCAAAAATGCAAATATTAAGGCAAATAGCACCAGATTTTCCCTTGCCACCTTGCCCAATTTAACTCGTGAGGCTGCATTATATACTGCTTGTCATTAAAATTGTAACGCTCATAAAATAGGTGTTAAACTGACCCCATATTTTCTCAGAAGGAACAACAGAAATACGGCAGCAGGTGTCTGAATTTGATCAAGAGAGAACTGTGCACGATGTCATTCCGAGAAATTGGACAAAATGTGTCCAGAGTACTCAAGTAGCACGTGAATGGTCCCAACGGCTCCGTCAACCAATATAAAGAGAAGATAGAAATTATACACAATGTTCTAAAAATTTAATGGCCAGCAATATTATTCAGAAACTGATGGAGGTAATACTTGGGACTTGCATTCGGAAGGTCCCAGATCCGACCTGGTTACCTTTGGTCGCACAAGTGAATGTTGGGATGAATATTGTGTTGAAAGATTTGAACTAAAAACATTAAAATACAAATTTACTTGTGGCGGTGTTTGAGTTTATTTCATATTTGGCTTTTTCTCTTCTTATAAAAGTTTATTGTGACTATTAGAGGTCTGTTAAAAAAATAACCCACTTTAAATTTTTTCCCCCATTTTGGGCTTACCTTCCTGTTACTAGCTTTATCTCCCTTGTAGTAACCTCCCCTCCCCATTTAAACTTATGAAAGTAATGCTCGTACGCATTTTTCGTGATTGCTCGAAGTTATATCTGTGAATTTTGTTGCTCCTCAATGAGTCGAAGGCTCATAATTATGTAGGGACGGTGTTTGGAATAGTGGACGAAGAGATTTAAAGACAAAGTGCGGCAGCAGGGTTAGGGTTCAGATAATGCTTTCATTGAATGTTAAAGAGATATTGCAACCATTAGGTGTTGTTACATAAACTCATGGTATAGTAAACAAAGAGTATTATTGTTAAAGATTTTAAGCTTTCTCGGTGCTGATTATTGACAATTTCACGAGAAATCAGCGAGTGAAGATCGTATTGTCCTCCAGCTTTCGGGGTGCTCTGTGGCCTTCTTTACTGGAGTACTCTGAAGAAGATTACAAAGCTACGAGGACAACGGTATTTTAATTCGTCTAATTTCCCTCGAAATCTTCATCTGCTTGACTAATTTTAGATTTTCACTTCCGTTTCTTGACAGGTACAATCAGAGAGCAGCTCTTGTTTCTGCATTCATTTCGCTTTCTGTGCAACGCCGTTTCATTACTTGTGCAGTTGATGAATGCTTAAGGCGTTCGAGTCAGTCATGCGCACTAATCCATGATCAGTAATGAAGAAGTTGGCATTCCTTGTTCTGAAAAGGAAACGAGAGGTAAGTAAATGCTGAACAACCATACATACAGTCCGATCGCCTGTGACGAGTAATCCCGGCATCCCACTATCTTAACCGTGTGGACGGTTTCAAAGCCAACGGCGGTAAACGTTACATATTTGGGCATAGTCTGCACAACATCGCCCTCAGATGCAAAACAGAGCATTGCTACAAGTCACAGATATCTTTATATGATTTAAGGCACTAAATCCAAAATTCTGCAGTTTTGAATGATACATTATGACTTTTTACTTGCATTGTTATTGCTCGCAATTTTACAAATATTAAAAATAGTGGAAATGTTGATCTACTCTCTATGGCTATTTGATAATGAAAATTTGTTCTCATTATCTGATATTAACATGCGTTATCCAAATATCACAATTTTTCTTTGGGAATGCTGGCATTGCTTTAAAAATGTATTATGTATATTGTCATCATTTTTATTGCTACAAATGTATTTTAGGGTTTCAAAATGTCATTTATATATTGCAGTAAATAAAACCAAAGTTCAAAGTTTTTTATACATTTTGTGCATATTTAGTAAAAATTATATATGTGCCTTTACTATATGATATAGTAAAAAGATGGAGCCTTGAACTTAAAGGCGGCAGAATATCCTGCGAAGATGGGGGTTGTACTTGAAAAAATATCACAACAGAAGAAAACAAAGTATGTGATAAAGTACTGTAGGATAGAGGAAGGAATATAGCAGAGAAAATAAGCAGTCAATACCATAGTGTGTATAATATTTTAATTAGACAATTAGAGATAAAAATAAAAAGTAATTGAAAGACGTTGTACACCTGCTCTAAAACAGTTGTGAGTTGACTTTTGTAGGCAACATTTAAGACAAACAGAAGTGTTTTTCATATTTGTGACTATGGGACCATCACAACAACTGTTACGAAATTCAAAATGTAGGTAAGATCATGATGTCTGTATTTTGGGGATGACAAAGTGATTTTCTGGTTTATTATTTTCAGAGAGGAACAAAAATAACACATCACATTATGCAAATTTAATTTCAAATGATAAATTACAATCAAAGCAGAAATGCGGCAAGGTGGACTTTTTCTCCCAGAAAGCCACAAGTCTTGGTAGAAGTTTTCATCGATAATAATTAGGTTAGGGAAACTGCAGACACTATGTAGAAATGGTGGAGCAATCTTCAAGAAGAAAATGTTGAAAAGTGAAGTAATAATACAATTTTTAAATTAACTAGAAATGGGTCAAGGGTGATACATATCAGCCTATATCAAAGAATGTTATTGATTAAGGCTTTCTTAGGCCGCAGCGAAATAAATGAACTTATAAATAATGCAGCTCTTTAAGCGCTAAAAAACAAATTAAGGTAAACTATGGTATATTGTTAATATTCCTTCCTCTATCCTACGGTACTTTATCACATACTGGGTTTTCTTCTGTTGTGATAGTTTTTCAAGTACAACCCCCATCTTCGCAGGATATTCTGCCGCCTTTAAGTTCAAGGCTCCATCTTTTTACTATATCATAAGGCAAAGCACATTTTTCCAAAGTTGCTGAATAATTTCAGTAGGAGACATCCCCTTCAGTTGTATCGCTGTGAGTCAGCACTTAGAATTTCAACAGCAGCCAAGAGGTAAACCAAAGTCTTCCAGGGGGCTAGCAGTTATATCTGTTTTTAATTTATTGATGAACATCTCGCTTTTTCTCCTCAGCTTTTTTTCTTGAATGTGCCGTTTCTTAAAACATTTTAAAATGCTTAAGGTAGGCATGCATTACAATTAACTATCTAGCCTTGCAACCCATTTTGCTCAAATGCATACATAGTTTTTTCATAGTAACAATAGAGCTTGGTCTTATTGTGACCACAATTTTTTTTGTCGACATTTGTACAATAACTGAAAAAATATTATATGCATTAATATCCTATCTTTGATTAATCAAAAATGTTTTTGGTTATGTTATCATCTCATGATAGCTAACCGCCTGTGGTGCCTCAGTAGTAAAAACGGGCGTTAAACACTACTCAAAAAAAATCTCATGGTAGTTGCAGGATAGCCGGAAGTCAATGTAAAGCATTTTGCGTTAAAATTTCCCTAGGAAGGTGCAGAATGTTGTCCTTGTGTTATTGTTGCAGATCTCTATAAAAGATTCAAGAACTGCCATTGTTTTATAACTTTGTATTTTTAACAAAAATGACTGCTAAAGCAATTACACTACTTTCAGAGCAGTGGTATTTTAGGTGCTTGAATTATATTTTTCGCAAATTTTTTTCCACATTTAATTTGCTTTTTATTTGAAGAGCCATGTTATTTATGTATTTAATAATTGATATGAAATGTCATTTTCTTCAGCTATTTATTTCATACGACTTATTGCTGCATAGTGTCTGCTCGCTAATTGCAATAGTTTTTGTTTCATTAATATAGCATATGATTTTATGTGAATTGTTAAATAATTTTCATTGTCAATTTTACAAAGTTAAAGGAAGGAATAAAGCTTTTATCTGTCTGTATTATGCTTTACAGCGTTATTTATCAATCTTTATAAATTCGACACTTTTTTTTCTAAAATGAAAACATGAAACCCATTCATTCTTTTGAACATTATTATATACTAATTTAAACTAGCATATATTAAACTAATGAATAGTAATGTATACGTAAACACAATGTTGCAGTTTTTATTATTCTTGGGAGCCGTTTAATCATTAATAGTTTAAATGAAGAACATAGGCTTTCATGGTTTGACACAACTATGCAACAGTCTTCCTGGCTCTTAAGATCATGATGCAATGGGCTTTTATCTTCCCAAATGTTTCTTGGACGATCCACGAAAGTTTGCATAAGTAGTATTTTAATTACACGGAAAAATAAAATTAAAATACTCAAGAGATTTAAAAGTTTCTAAAACTATAATGGGTGGGTTTTTTTCTATATGACTTGAATCAAAACCAAATGAATGTGAAATTCTTTATTTATTTATTGTAAAAGGGAAACAAATGAATGTTATATGTCATAGATAATATTTGCAAAATCATTCTTTCATTCTTCCACAAAAACCAAAATAAATTAAAGGAGTGAAGTGCTTATACACTTAACAGAGTATTCCTTGGGAAAAAAATGCTGCGCCGACTATGACGTCACAATCCCCCCAAAAGAAAATGGTTGCAAAATATTCCATTTTTGTAACATTTTATAACATTTCCCTTCGTTACATCTTGTTTTTCTTCTTCTTCTTTTCAACCAAACGATAAACCCATCGTACGAACAGAGTGTAGCAATCTTGTATGTTTGAGTTAAACTTGGGAAACAATTCTCGCTATTTTAGAACGTAAAGAAATGAGAATCGAAAGATGTTGCTGTGTTGTCATTTTATGAGTAAGACTGAGAGTGCTGTGTGTGTTTGTTTCATGCGCGTTCTGCCCCGCAGGTGTAGATCAAGCGGAACACGTAGTCATGTCCTTGTTTTAATCTGATAGTTTGCGCTGGGGTGTCTGAACCAGCACGCCGCGAGGGAATCGTGTACATAAAAGCATCGACCCTGATTTCCTTTATATTTTTATTTCCCTATCACGACCAAATTTTTGTGTGAGGTGTGAGTTTAAATGCTTCAACAGCAATAAATAGGGACAGGCAATCTAATCTATTATGCTCGAAATGATACGATTAAAAGACAACTAGCTGCGGGAGATGGACAGCCGCAGAAGCTGTGCTGTCACCAGTTCGGCACCCTGATAGTGCTGCATGTAAGCTATTGCTCTAATAACTTAGATGTATTTTAGTCATTTCTAGATAAGATAATGTGAATCTTTGTTTTATCTAAGGATAAAAGTACTCATTGCAAGTAGGGAACGCAGATAAACCTCATACAGTTTGGGTTGAACGGAGACTTTACAGTCCGAAATATATTCTTTGCTCGTATATTAGATCCCTCTTATAATAAACTCGCTTGACTTTTTATTTGAGTTATGGGCCGACAGAGCGTAACAAATCAGTGATCAAGGCCCATAATGCATGTACAAGTAGCAGCTTGTAGTTATTTTGATGCTTTGTCAACGAGTGAATATGCATGTTGTGTTACTCGGTGATTTCATTGTGTGCTAATTGATCATTCCATAAATATAATGTTGAAGAATAAGTTTTTTATGTATTATACATCTGTGAAAGCGGATTCTTGCAGAAAAATGGTAAGGTGATTCGCAAGAAAATATTCTGGCAATCGTGTTCGTGTTCTTACCGGAAACAGGATCTCTCAATATCAAGAAATGTGTTCTTACGGATAAAGTGCAGAAATTGCGTACGCAAATACCAGCAATGTATTGCCGATGAGGGGTTATAACAGAGGTTAGTGCTTAATATCATCATTTTTAAATACAATATTTTATGCTTTCACTAAAAATAAAAATACTAACTTCACATGCGGCACTCTTATACCCGTTTCCGGTTGCTACGGCTTGTAGTAAGCAGTAAGCTCAGGCGGCCTGTAGCTCAAATAATCTCATGTAGAATCATATCAGTGGAGATGACGTCACGCTAGGCGACGAATGCAACGGGAAAATTGACAGCTTCGATGACTCCAGAAGTAGCGACACGTCACTTGAAAGCAACAATTTGTAAATGAATATAATTAAAAATGCTTCTCGCAAAATTTGACTGAACCACTAGCATATTTTCATGTTTATATTTCACGACCCCAAGATTGGGTGATTCTTTTGAGCTGGTGTGACGGTTAAGGGTCTTAGTTGAGAATGCTTACCAATATCTAAATCTCTAGAGAGTACATTTTTGTTTGATGTTGTATCTTGAACGCTCCCAATAATGAATAACATTCCATACCTTTGTTCGCCCCATGAAATACGTTCCAACTTGGCTAAGTTTAAATGAAATGCCACAAAGACACCTTATGGACCTTCTTTTGAAGGGTAGAATAACGAACGCCTTTAATCAGATTTAACACAGAAGTAAGTCTTAGCAGCCTTAAATATACCACAAAGTGCCATTTCCAAGCTTTGGCAACGAGATGTTCGTCATAAGTCAAAACAGGACGGTTGTCTGCAGAGCTTACAGGAGTTGCAGCTTTCCGACAAACGTCCCACTCACACCAGTGCAGAGACCAACCAGTGGAGTCAGCAACATGAGTGAATGTAGAAATGTGCCCTTCACTCTCTGGAGGGTCAGCATACTCCCAGGAGCATCGTTTGGTGTGGGGAGGCATCATGTTAAAGTGACATGTCTTTCACTGGTGTTCGGAGGATTGCTATTAACGCCCAGAGATACAGAGATGGGTTACTACAAGTGCATGTTCGACTAGTCCGCACAAAGCTCAACTGCTGGATGAACTTATGAAGGGTGACGACCCAGGTCTCCGGATATGAATCCTATACAGCATGTCTAGGGTGAAGAGCTGCAGCCCGTCATTCTCCGTCAAGGACAATTCCAGACCTCCACACTGGTCTTCGTGAGGAATGAGACTGCCAATAGAGCTCTTGAACCATCTCATAGAGAGCTGCGAATCATGTGTACCAGCTAAGTAACCACATCCCCTATTAACTGTTTCGTTGCTGTCGAAGAGATATTCAGGATTCAGTTTGGCTTTGCTCATCTGTTAAAGAAACATTTCCTCCATCTTAATTGTTAGATACTAGTATAACTATGAAGTAGAACTGAATGCAAGCAACCGGATTTCCTAATGCATGTAGTTTAAGAACAAAATTAATCAGGAGGCAGACGCAGGCAGATTGTATGAAGAAAAACAATAGAAGTTAAAGCTTAAAGAAAACAATTGTCACCAACCAGCATTCTCACATAATAACCTTTCATCTGCAAGAACAGAAGAGGCGTTTTAACTGCAAGATTCGAAACTACGAGAGGAAGACAGTTTCACATACTTTTATATCTTTAAATGCAAACCTATTTTAAATAAACTATAAGCAATATTGGAATAGCTAGATCCAATATAAGTTTGCATTTAAAGATATAAAAGTATGTGAAACCTTAAAGGTTTGCTACTCATGGAACGATTAATTGTTGGAAATTTGATGTCATGTTTACAGCGTGTAGCAGGTATCCTCACTCTTTCAGAATACGGTAACTTCATTAGTATAATAAAGTAATATTATTTCTTTCATGCTCGTTATATTCAGACTTTGATCAAGATAAGAGAACAACGACGTTTGAATTTCTTTTAGTTTAGTTAATGCTTGTTTCAGGCTATGTGAGAAATTACTGCACACTTTTCAACATTTAGTGTAAAACAATTATATTCATTTTTCATATTTAACAATAACCATTTAACCATTTTAACAATAGAAAAATATTATTTTAATTAATTAAAGCTTATTTTTTCACGTCAGTGACATGTAAAAACTCAGATTATGTTCTTCATCACACATGCAAGAGTGTATATCATAAAACTTGAAACGTTTTCAAAGCGAGTAAACAGTGATTCAATTTGCAAATGCTTTTGGATTTTTTTATTTACAAAGTGACCAAAAAAGTTGTTCAAGTTTCGGACCAGGCATTTCGAAGTATCATATTCTGAACTAAATAACATCATTAGTATTAAACACAGTCTGCATCACCAACGTGATGGAAGGCTACGAATTCCACTGTGATAGAAGCAAAAAATAAATAAAAAATCCATTCAGTGCGATTTCCATATCGGCAAAGTTTCGGAATTGCTAGGAGATGAAAGGAAACAATGTATTGTGATAGTGCGACGGCCGGAGAACATGGTGCGTGCTCTAGAGTTTACAACCAAGACGGATAATAATTTCATTAGTCACCTTAGCTTATCAAGCAAAAAACAATATATTTGCGATTCACAAGTGCAGACTATTCACGAACACGTCCCAATTGGTTAGAGTACACGATGGAGTTGATTTCAAGGTTGGCAGTAGTTCACCCTACCCTTTTTGGCCCAGTGATGGTTTCGATTGTCGTCTTGGAGTGTCAAATAGGGTCCACCTTTCATCGCATGTCGCCAGCCTATCAAGAAAGGAACCCTTCTGCTGACGTGACACTACTGCAGAAGTTTAGACTGTCACTTAACATAGTCTCGAAAGTTTTTGCCAATTTTCTAGAATTATATTTTTTATTCCCAGTGTTTTATAAATAGCAAAGGCGTATTTTCAGGTCGGTAAGTTTTAAATATCTTGGTCACCCATTTGTTGTTCCCTACTTGGATTGTTAAATGTTAGTGCTGCCAATTATTACGTCAACTCCTGCTCCACTTACCAAGAAAACTTTTGCATCGCTATGGAAACAAGTCAACAAAGGCGTCGTCTTCTTTTTTCCTGGCACGTTGCTATAGAAAAGCGTGAATGATAAGGTAGATGTAATTTTATTTTAAATAGGACATGGTCAAAGGAACCACAAAGAATGGAGCCACCGAAGTTGTAAGACAGGATCTGAAAGCTAAAAGTAGGCAAGTCTGCGGAAGAGAACGGCCGTCGTGGTGCTGGGCGGATCGAAGAAAAGATTACAGGCTGCGGAACTGAACCAATGACATGACTGCCTGATCGTGATTATCTAACAGGAAGATCTCAGCTCATCGCTAGAGCATCATGACCAATACAGTGCGGTTCAGGCTTCTTGAGACGCTATAAACATTTGTGTTAATATAACTTAATGCAGTAATAATAGCTTAAAAACGCAAATTTGACATTGTTATAAAGAGTAGACTAATTGCAAATACCAGTCGTATGCATACTTTTTTTTTCCCTCACAAAATAAAATGGGTAGCCCTTTTATCAATGCTGAGTTACATGAGAAAGTGTTTACCGTGAGGAAGTTTGAGAAAAACAAATTACACAGCTTTCTCTTTAAGGAGTTATATAAACTTTTTATTTTAATGTTAAAAGTTTAGTAGTCCCTATTTAAATTATAACTTACTTTTTCAAGTAAAATTGTTTTAATTTTAATTTGTGATAATTAGTTAAACACATAGGATATGCTTAATCTGTACAATCACATATGCTAAGGTTATTGCATGTTCTGTTTCATGTCGATTGATGTTTGCACTTGTGTAATATTTTCTTGAGGGACAATATTTCGTCTCCAGTCAGATTTCAGAGATTTATTTCATTTAAATGTTCTTTTATAACCGTTTTTAATTCGTTTTACTGTCATGTTGATCAGGCAGACTATACTGTCGACTATTTTCCTATATTACTTTGTTTTCTACGATGGGCGTTAAGATATTTCTGACGAGCTTCCACACTTAGTCAAAGAAACACACAGCTATTAAGTTTTCACTTCTGATGCTGTTGCTACCAGAGAGCCCTAGTTATATTGCATAATGGGTAGAGGAAGCAATAATTTATATATGTAGGTATATGGAAAAGCTAATAATTTAATCAACATAAGAAATTAGATAATGTAGTATTAGAGGTAATTTAAGAATTAAATTTTTATTTTTGCTGACAAAGTAAATATTAAATAATCTGGATATTAACTTTAGCAATTGATGTGCGTTTTATTCTTATGTTTTGTTCGCATCATAAATTCCGAGTTATCGGGAATCTTAGAAGAATGAAAATATGAATAGTTCCGATAATTTAAAAAAAAAAAAAAAAAGTTCTTTTTACATCATTCAAAGTAATACAAACTATCATGGTGATGTTCAGTCACAGATTGATCGTCACATTTCACATTTTGAAGTTCGTTTTATATGCCTAAATCTTTATTAAATCTTGATTCATTTCATAATTTTTCTTACTCAGTATATATCATGACTGTCTGGTAAATGCTCAGTTTTTTATTAAATACTGCTCTATATAACTGCCGCAGTAACTAAACGGTTATGTAGGCATTCGGAATAGAGAATATAAATCTGTTTCACAAACAATACCAATGTTTTTGTTCCATTAAATATTAGAGCTTTTGGTAGATGACTCAGTTTATCATATGCTGTCAAGCAACGAAGAGAATCTAGGGAAATTTATTTTGGAATTGTACAATATGGCATACAAAGGGATTTGTGATCAAGCATAAAGCATGATTTCAAGTGAGGTTCAAATAGTTTGGCTCTCTTTTTGAAAACTCATAGCCTCAACTGAAACAACCATCGAATTAGGCACCATAATTTGTAGTTAGTCCAATTGTTACGAAAAAAGTATAATTTCCACTAACTTTCTTTGATTCGCGCTTCTCTTAACGATATACCAATTTCCCAAATAAAACATATGTGCCTTTGCAACTTACCTGTTTTATCAACTTTTACACATTTTCGATATTGTTGCGCAACCCACCCTAAGTTTCGGCTACAGACCACGAGTAATTTTTGTTCCAGTAGAGAATTATAGCTACGCAGAATATTAGACTAATTTATTAGTATTTTGTAATGACATAGGAACCTACAAGAAAGTCCATCCTAATTAAGAGCTCTCGGTTGGACGCGTGGCCGACTTAATGAGGATTTGCTTGACATAGGGAAGCACGTTGCTTGCCGGCGTAGTCGGATATTCAGAGCCCCTTAAATTCAAGCGCATTCAAATTATAACTACAATAACCACATAGAATATGTTGAAAATGATGTCCTGGTGCCGCCACACATTTAAGAAAATGTATGCCTTAACACTCATTGATTCTCCTTCTGAAGTTGCAGAAATATTTCTTCTTACAGGCCCTATAATTCTGTTAGCATTCACAGCAAACAAAACACCAATTTTTTGATCATACAACGATATTTCGTGTACAAGATCAGGGTTTTCTGCACTCCATTATCTATTACTTTGTGTGCTACATGTTTCGTGAGAAAAATAAAATACATCGGGTTAATAGAGCGATCATCAACATTATCCAATATCTAATTGCGGAAATTATGGTTAAAATACTGAAAAATATTACCGTTCGATGTAGAAAATTTAATGTCCACATAATACAGTAGCTTATTGCGATAGATTCGCCCGTTTCCTATCAATGCCCAAGTCTGAAAGTTGTTGGTTATATTTTTCGGTCAAGCTAAGGTTATCTTCTTGGAAACCAATTTGGTTTCTTGTTTGACACACATTCTTTTAAATCAACTCCTTCAGAGGAACCTCATTTTGTGGACATTCCTGCATAAAGAGCCGTCGGCAGAAGCTCTTCGTGAGCTTAGATGAGGTTTGTTCATTCCTATTAATAATTATATGCCAGAATAGCAGCAGTTAGCATTTATGGAATGTCTGCTTCGGGGTCTAAGGGCTAAGAACCTTTTAACGTGGCATAAAATCTAGGTAGACTTTATTGGAAGAAAAAAGTTTACTATTTATAAATGGTAGGGTCCAATTATCCGCTGATAAATGTCAAAAGTTTAATAACAGCAGTATTTATGAAATTTGCGCGTAATAAAGTCGAAAAAGAATACTATGATATTAGTATGTAATTTCATAGTAAATGTATAAGAAGCTAGAGCGAAACAAGTTTCGTGCGATATTTTTGTATACCGGAACTATAAAAGGAAATTAATAAAATAACAGCATTTATGTCAATTTTTTAATTAATTAATCTGAAGTGCATGCCTTCTTTTATTATACGTATATATCGATGTTCGTTTGTCTATTATTATTGTTAGCGAAAATGGATTTATCGCAAGAAATTTTAGCCCACTTGTCACTAATACTGAGAAAATCTTATGATACTTATAAGAAGGAATAGAAATTTTCTTAAGTTGAAGGAACAATAAAATTATTTAGAATGTTTCTACAAATTTAGTGTTGGCATACATTTCAGAACAGTTTAGTATTGTCGAATTCTATTAATTCATTAGTAGCTAATATCAACTTAATACTATGTGTTCTGCAATGAAGGTGAATGATTGATTTTGTTTTTAGTAATGCATAAATTGTTTCCTTAATATTATTGTAGCTTAATATTCAGTTGAGGATATAATTTTAGCAATGAGGTAATTGTTACTATGGGAATTTTATGAAACTAATTCAGAATGCAGCGTTTTATTAAAGATTTTGACCAACAGTACAGACTGTTTTTAATTCTGGTGCACAATAAAAGTGTTTATGAAATTTCTGAATCTTCAAACACAGTATCGGTGACGTAATCATCGGATATTTTGTTGCTATTTACGAGGGGTGTTCTAAAGGTTCTCGGCCTGACTCAGAGACGTCATGAAGATGGCCAAAATTACTGTGATGGTGCCCTTTAGATGGCGCGCTTTAGTTTCAGACGGGTAAGTGTAGTCACTTGTTTGTGAAGATCGTGTAATCAAACTAGTGTTAATACTTTCTATAAAATGGATGAAACTGAAATGTGAGCTGTGATAAAGATGTTTCGTTTTGAACCCCAACAGAAATACAAAAGGAGTTAGATTCCATACTAACTCTTCTTTTTAGGCGGTTAAAATGTGAACTGCTGAATTTAAGCGTAGTTCTACATCCATTCTAAGTGAAGACGCTTAGGGCGTCTCAAAGTTCACAATGCCGTACTCAATGATCGCCGATTGAAGGTATGCGAGTTGGTTGACATTGTAAAGATCTCGATAGGCTGTATTCACCACATTTTACATGAAATTTTGGGTATGAGGAAGCTTTCCGCTCGATGTTTGTTAACAATGGACCAAAATGAACATTTCGCAAGAATGTTTAGACTTGTTAAAACGCAATTCCAGTAAGTTTCTCCGACCTTTAATAACAGAAGATGAATCCTGGCTTCATCACTATGCGCCAGAGACGAAGGAGCAGTCCAAACAGTGGGTGACAACAGGTGAAAGTGCACCAAAGAAAGCAAAAACGGTTCCTCTGCAGGAAAGTCATGGATACATTTTTCTGGGATTCTCATGGGCTAGCATACTAACTACAGAAGGACAGAACCATCACCAAGGAGTACTACGTTTCACTACTGAACCAAGTGAAGGATACTATTCAGGCTAAACGTCTACATCTTGCAAAAAATAAAGTTCTCTTTCATCACGATAGTGCGCCTTCTCACACGTCTTCTGGAACTGTGACTGCAAAACTGCATGACCTTCGTTTCCAAGTGCTTCCACATCCGCCATAATTTCTGGATTTGGCTCCCAGCAATTACTTTTTGTTCCCAAACCTAAAGAAATGGCTGGGTGGACGAAGATTCACGTCAAATGGTGAGGTTGAAGGTGTGATAGACGCTTATTTTTCATAGACAAAATTTATTTTACTGACGGTGTTAAAAAGTTGGAAATTCATTGGAATAAAGTATTTATTTACAAGGTGACTATGTTGAAAATTAAAAAAAAAAAATCTCTTAAATCTTGTGTTTTCTTGGTCATTCCGAGGAATTTTAGAACAACCCTGATATAATACAATATAATAGAATCAAGCATCTCTTCTTATATAGTTAGTAATACCACGGAGTTTTTTGAAACCTTAATCGTATTTTGCTCCAAATGGTAACTTTTTTAGTCTTGTTTACTCTACACTTTTAAGATAATTCAAAAATGAAAACCTAAAACTTTCGAACAGACTTTTTTAGTTTTATTCATTCGAAAAGTATTCTTTTTGTGTCAAGAGAAACACTAGCCACTTTGCACGACGTTGAGTAGTAAGAAAATATTTTCTATGATTAAGTTGGTGTATGGTGATATGATTCTTACTTACATGCAAAGGGCAGACTGAAAAACACTAAAAAAGTAGAACGAAGGCAGGCAAAATGGTCCTTAAAATGTTACTCTTATATAGGAATTGTAACTAAAATATAAAAGATATTTATTTAGGCCATGAAATATGTAAAAATCTTGGCATTGTGCACATTATTTCCTTATAAAATAAAACACTGAAATGGCAGTGCACGACTAAAAACTGCCCCAAGTTCTTTACAGTAATTCTAATTGGATTAAAACGTTTTTGTATCTAGAAAATTACCTTTCCACATTACAGGAGTACATAGAAGGCTAGACTCAGAGTCAGAAATCAGTTTCCCCTTGCCACTAATACTGTGCCTACTTTCACCAAAGTGGCCTAACTGGAATTGCGTTCTCAAACTTTTTTGACACTTAAATCTTTGCAAGTTTTTCAATTACTGTAATAATCGCTTCAACGAAAAGTCAGCGCTTCCATCCCAGGTAATAAAACTGCAGGAATTTCACTAAAATCAGGTGCAATATGTGGTATTCTTATATACATTGTTTTTATATTCATTTCTCATATTGTAATTAAAAGTAAAATATCTTTCAATTTAAAATATCATTTTAAAAACTCCTGTTAATCCATATTTTTAAAAGTATTTCTGTCACTATAAAATAAATGAAATCAACATAAAAATATTTTTAATACAATGTAAAACTGGCGTCTCAATGATTTACTGTTTGTATAAAATGGATTTGTTTTCTGAATATTCAAGTATAATCGAACCACTCTACTGAGCTGTAATCTGTAGAAGTACAACTTTGTCTATTGTAATTGATAAAGACCACATTCCTCGACAGAGTTGATATTCGTACTATCTATCTCTGATACGATCCATCACAGGAAAGAAACCTTTGATGGATGACAGAAATTTAAATGAATTCATTGCATGAAAACTTAAACAATGTTTTATGTCATAAAATCAAGACACTGGCTGTAGAATCCAGTGTCTTATTTCAAAGGAGTAAATATATTTTGTATAACATCTGACAGTAAATAAAAGTTCGTTTACAAACATTATTATGTCCAAGACAGTATCTGCAAGCGGATCAAGAAGTAAAGGTACGACTAGAAGAAGGAGAAACGGAATGCTTTCCAGTCAAGAAAGGAGTTGGACAAGGATGCATCCTCTCTCAGCTTATATGTGATGGCAAGATCAATACCCTCAGATTTGCAGATTATACCATAATCATTACAGAAAGCAAGGAAAATTCGAGAAAAACCCAAAATAGAGTGTCAGAAAAACTAATGAAGCAATATACTTAGATTAAATTTCAAGAAGATTATGATCATGACCACAGCCCAAGGTATAACCAACTATAAAAGTAAATGAATTGAAAATGGTGAATAAAATTAATTTTAGAGGGAATAATAATAATAATATAAAAACCAACCAATTCAGTTGATGAAGTAACAAATAATATTATTAAGAAAAATGGATATGAAAAAAATGTGGTAAAAGTATAAAAGATTTCGATATATCAATTAGAACTAAAATTAGGTTCATAAGGCAATGATATTTACAGTTGTTTTATATGGATGTGAAAGATGTATGTCAAAATCGCAGATAAAAAGAAAAATAAATGTCTTTGAGACGTGGACTTTGCGCAGAATGCTGAAAGTTTCATGGGCAAGCAAAAGACCAAATTCATTAATCCTAAAAAAAAAAAACATATTCTCAACTTTCAAGCTTTCGGACACATTGTGAGAACTTCGGGAAGAACGGAAAAGGAGGAAGAAAAATTGGATGACATGATGAAATAGCAACCTGGCTCAAAGACAGAACCCGATGAAGGAAGACCATCGAAGGCGTGACTACTTCAAGAAAGAGATCATTTGAATAATTGTAAGAAGGCGGGCACCCTACTGCTGTGTATATTCAGTTTATCACCAAGTATCTTATTACGTTTCATGATCAGATAAATGGCATTCTATATAAATCCAACAAAATTACTTGTGTACCAGGATTAGAATTTCCTATCCCCCTCCTCTCTTCATCACGGAAGTTCCTTGATTACGATTTGTGCCTGCCTATAAATTAGAGGAGAATGAACTTAAAGTAGGACACTCTGGAGAATATAAAATTAATAATGATGTCACGAGATTCTTCAAGATTATATAGCCGTAAAAGACGAGCATGTATTTTATAGTTAAGATCCATAGCATCGGACAAAATAAATGACGCTTTTAGAACTAGGTGTTTGTAACCATGCAAGTAACGTCTTTTAGTTATTGTAATAATACATTTAAAATAGTTGTTGGCATTGCAACATTTCTTTGGCAATATACTAGCCCTGTCAATGCTAAAGGCGGAAATATTATTATTATTATTATTATTATTATTATTATTATAAAACCTATGAAAACGTATTTCTCTAGCTCATTGAATACCTTAGGTACATTTTCTGAACCATTTCTGGGAACCTCACGAATCCTTGGATAAGCACGCTCTCGTGTAGCAGATGCCACATCATTCATGCTATCCTAGATGCATTAACATCATCAGTTTTTTTTTTTTTTTTTTGAATAGTGTTTAACGCCCGTTTTTACTACTGAGGCACCACAGGCGGTGGACACTGATGATACATGAAATGAAATGATATATTGGGAAAGGATTTTTTTTTTTTTTTTTTTTTTTTTTTTTTTTTTTTTTTTAAGGAAGGAAGCGTTCCAGGCCT
The DNA here is from genome assembly GCA_030762175.1 of Metallyticus violacea. Taxonomy (NCBI): domain Eukaryota; kingdom Metazoa; phylum Arthropoda; class Insecta; order Mantodea; family Metallyticidae; genus Metallyticus; species Metallyticus violacea. The sequence goes on along the minus strand of CM060841.1, from coordinate 764,028 downwards.
AAGTTTAGGTACCACCCCGGCATTTGCCAGTTATGAAGACTGAGGAAAACCTGGAAAAAACCCCAGTCAGGGAGGACGGTCCTGGCGGGATTCGAACCGCAGACCTCCCGCTCACGAGTCCATGCCTTAACGACCTCGGCCACCCGTGGCGGTACATCATCAGTAGTTAACAGGAAGCAGGGCCGGTGACAATACACTATAGGGATACCTCTTGCTTTCCATCTAGAGGGATAATTTGTTTTCTTTTGGAAAGTGTTGATAATATTTGTACGAAGTTTTTATTCATTTTGAAAAAGTAATGATAGTCTGAGCTGCAGTGGTTTGTATTTGATTAATCGTTTCTGCTGAGGGTCTAGGTGCAAAACCCGCCATCATATATTTTGTATTTACCTACTGTATGTCACAAGTAATAAGCTGTAAGCTGCGCGGCCGTGCTTTACCACATTAGAACTAGTAAACATGAATTTAGGTTGCGACACATGGATGATTATATCTTCACGCTATATAATTTAAAGAAAGGGATTGTGTTACCTAAGTGATACAATACGTTTGCAACAATTAATTTTTACATGAGTACAAGGCCTTATTACAACAGATAAAAAAACAACAATACATTGTGAAGTAAATTTTTTATAATTCGGTGAAAGATGTCTTCAATTTTGTTATTGATAAAGTTCGAGGTTCTCAGTGTCCCGCCTTATAACTCCAAATTGTGGGTTGTTTGCATTTATTAATTTCATACCAATTGAAATCACATTTAGGGAACTATTGCGTACTCTCTTCTATCTTTGAGAACACTGGCACCCAAATTACTGATAATGAACAACTTTCCTGTTCTCTATATTAGTATTTTTACTTGAGAAAATTTAAAGATGGTGGTTTGTGAAATTTCTACCTGAATACTTTAAAGTTAATTAAATATTTATAGTAGATCTCATTATAATTATGCCGGTTTCTTTTCTAAAAACGTTTTCAAATTGACCAAATGCCCTATGAAGTAGTCACAAGATAACGATGTCATCAGCCACACCATCACAGCGTTCTTATTTTGATCTTAATGTTGTCCAGTCTGTGACAAACTGCAGAGCCTTAGCACCTGATCATGTACACATGAACACATTTATTTTGCTCAGTTTTGATTATGAAAAACCAAAAGCGTCCTACTTGGCCGGTTTCAATAAAAGTATACGAAGAATATTTTTACTGTAGTAAGAAGCCTGATCAGGAATATTGTGTGCTTAGCAGTCAGTAACATGAAATTATTTTAATAAAAGAATCGTCCATATTTTGAAAACTCACTCTTCACTGTTATTCGCTGTTGTGTCTTGCAGCCTGTTTCAGCTGAGGATATGCGGGCAATTATGTCACGTAATGTAACGACGAACTTTTATCAGTTTTCATGGACTTGGCGTTTGTTGCGTGCACAGGCGAGTAGACTTGGCGAGTTTTGCATATCTCAATATAACAACGGCTGGTTTTGCATACTACTGGTGAAACAAAAGTAACGATCTCTTCGTTGTGCAAATGATGACTTACATGACGCTTCGGTTATTTCCACTCAAACTACTATTTGAATGTTTATCATACCGTATAAAACACACAAGGAAGAAGGCGGTTCACTGAGTGTTTATTTTTAAAGCCACGAGTAATAATAATGGTTTATGTTTACTGGCAGAGCTAGAACCATAAGGTCTTCTCTCCCACGTCCGATCTTAAATAAATGCATTGATATAGTAGCAGGTCATTATTTACACAAATGAATTTTGTGCAATAATTCGGCTAAACATAACCATCTAATTTGTATCATAAGAAAAATGCATACAATTAAGTGTAATAATTTAATTCACGTACAAAACAGCGAGGTTGGTGAATCAAATGTAAGGTTAAAACAATAATATAGATATAGTATGATTATTAGAACTATGGATAGGAATTACTTGGTAGTTCGCATTCCTGATATAGGATGAGTCCGAACTCTACAGACTTCACTCGGTGTCAGTGTATGGTAAAATAGGCTGCTTATTATGAAGAGTGCAAATAAATTTTGCGACAACTAATTATTGTTATCAGACCTGCATTCACATTGTCAAAAGTAGGTACATTTTAAAAACTAGAATCCTAGACAATTGGAGAAGCAGTGTCTAAAAATTTATATACGTAATTAAAAGAATTCTTCAAGTATTTTAATGCTAAAATTCAAGAATATCCAATACTGAAAATGTGCAATTGCAGATTATCGGTTCCAGATTGTCAGGAAGAATAAACATAAAAAGTTTAAAGATCTTTTTATATTCTGAAGTAAAACAGTGTACCCCATAACGATGGCAAATTCGAAAAAGCAAATGCTTTTATTAAGAAAAATAGAACCAAGTACTTTGAATATTGAAGAATGGAAATGTTTAACGTTCTAAGTACCATTTTCTAAATTTACAGGATAAGCAAAAAAACTACCCATTTCTGTTAGCGTTTAATTTATTATACCCCCCAAAAAATATGAAGACTTTTTAACTACAAAGTTTGTTACCAAAATAACAATGATCAGAAACAAAAAAAAAATAACAATAAGAAGAAAGTTCTATATGCCATATAATGGAAGAGCTGGTTACAAGTGCCAATCAAACTTTTGTTACATTTTGTTTCGAGTTTTAGAGGGGAAATAATTACAAAAAGAACATTAATGATTAGCAGAAACATATATTATAATACTATTAAGTACAAAATATGTTATTATGGTAAAAAGTACAAAAATATATTGTGAAACATGTAAAAGAATACCAGTAGTTATATTTTCTCCTCACAACTGATAGGAGGAGTTTAGTTTTTCATTCTTAAACAGGGGTTGAAATTGGCGTCTCATAAAACGTTTTTGTCTTTTTCAGGAAGAAATGACAACGTGGACGAGTTTTTTCCGTTCCCCCCTTTTCTCCAATCCATAAATGGTTTGGTCTTTCAAAGCTCAGGTTGCTGTATATCAACAAATGATTTTTCTGTCTTTAAAACGTCAAACTCTCCGTCCTTATAATAGAGAATAAGTCCTTTTAACAACTATTTGAATTAGATAAGGTCGGGACACTTTCCATTGTGCATTTTGAAATGTACTTATTTAATGTTAACAGAGAATCAGCAACATTCTTAAAATCAAAGAAATCACCTGACTCCATTGGAACTACATGAAAAGGATTAATAGCTCTAGCTTAATCTACAATCTTATGTAAATCTTGGGGGGGGGGTGAAAGTCTTACTTACCCTTCTTCTTTTCTCTTTAATAGCGAAATCTCTATCACAACTCAAAAAGATATGCCCACTTACTAAATATTTTCCCTTAAAAATTAATATCATCATGACATGACACTATTATTTGAACTACTTCATTCGTGTATGGAACCTTAGAACTCGACTAGGAATATGACCTGGGCACATAGAACTACTTTTGAAATAAAACGATTAAATTAAAAATAGCACTTAGAACGTTTGGCATTTCCACTCTTCAAGTAGATATGCGATTAATAATAGTACATTGTCAAGGAAATGGTTAGAAAGACATTACGAGGATGTGGTTGAGTCGGAGATGATATATGCCGTGGAAATTCGGGAGCTCATAGGTTGAAATCTTTTGTAGAGAGGTTCTGGGGTTACCAAAACGTTTACCGAGAGAGGTAAATATGGTAGAATTAAGAAGAGTAGGAAGGAAAAGAATAATAGTGGAAAGAATCTTAAAATATTGATAGGTTTTGCAACTAGGCAATAATAACGTGTCTTATGTACCAAAGATGTGTGCTGAGAAGAGAGTGTTGACTTGGAGAGGTGATAACAGTATTGGAAGAAATTGGAATGGGAGATGTATGGCGATTGGGTGAAAATAATGTTTGTGGATTTTGGAAAGAAGTGAGACAGAAGGAAAGATACCTAGGCTAGCTTAGAGAACAGAAGTTCCTTAGGTTTATATAAAGTGGTAAAAAGAAATTGGATGTGCCCAATTTGGAAGAAGAATAGATTTTTCTTGGATGCATACAGGGTTATTATTTCTAAAATGATTAAGGATGAATTGTAAAGGATGCATTATGTGTGGGAAAGTGGAAATTCAGTTCCATTGTTTAATTGAAGGCGAAATGGTAAAAAGATGAAGGTATAGTATTTGGGCTGGAAAATGGGACAAATTTCATTAAGAAATAGTAGCAACAAAAATATTATCAGATATGAGAGTGGAGAAAATGAATAGATGGGGAACTATTAGGAAAATTAAGGAATAACTGGAGAAGAAGTATAAGGAAGGAGATTGAAGGCACACTCAGTGGTGAAAATTAGTAATTTATTTTAGGGGTTCTTTATCATATACATAACCTGATGGTTAAGAGATGGGAGAGCCTTAGTTTTAGTACGTCATACTTTTAGAGTCCTTGTATGTTTATGTAAATTAAATTGGCCGGGCATTTTTTAAGCTATGCACTGGTGTGGATGCATACCACGTTGGTTGCGTATTGCAGGGGTTTTAGAGATAGACGTTATGTAAGTGCGTTTCTTTCCTTAAATTCTCTCTGTAATATTTTCATTGCCGAATAAACTACATAACTGATATTCAATTTATACACAGTTATAATACATATTCATTTCCTCCTTTATAAATTTACTGTCGGTTTGTCGGTCCTGGTGGTGTAGTCGTGACTATACTTGCCTTCTAAACCCAAGGTCGCGGGTTCGAACCCGGCCAGGATCGATGGATTTTTTTCGGGCGTAAAATCGTAAGTATGGCTTCCTTCGGAAGGAAAGTAAAGTCTGGGTCCCGTGCCGTATATTTATGGCACGATAAAGAACCTCAAGCCTGAAAAAAGAGGCCTCTGAGCAAAATTTGTCGTTTCACGCCCTAAATAGAATGGGACGCTGAAGACCTGAGATGTTAAAGAGCGTCCTTAAATAAACAAATCAAAAAAAACTGTCGGTTTAAATGCATAAAGTGTTCACGCATTGACTGAATGAAACAATGAGTTTTCAAATTATATATATATATAAGGTCTCAATATTCAGATGCTGCTTTTCCCAGTCCTTAAAGTGTAATGTGGGTTGGCTATTCTGGGACATCGTATATAAAGAGAAGAACAAAAACCCCTAGCTCTTTTTTATGTGTCAGTTGGTTCAAATTCAATGTTAGAAATAGTGTAGGTAGGTTAAGGCAAATGGTATGTGCCATAATTCATTATAATAACGTTTTACTGCTTGAGGAATTAGACTATAGTGAAATATCTTCTTGGTCTTTGCTAACACTCCTTGACCGACAAAGACCCCTGCGACCATATGGTTGACAATGAACACCATTCTTGGAAGGCAATTTCTATACACTCTTCTGAAGTGCTTTAAATGGCACACATGCGCGCGATTTTAGAAGTCTATTCATGGAAACGGAACTAGAACTCAACTCTGGTATGTTTACACAAAGTACTGTAACCTTTAAACCGTACACTCCCAATAACAAGAACACAACTTGTGGTGGGAATGTGCTTGGTTCGCATTAAAAAGCCATGCTGTCCTATTTCATTTTCTCTAGTGTCGTTTCACTTCCCACATCACCACCATCAATCATCGGAAAGTATCACCGATGATGTCATTGACCCCAAACAGGTGGAGAAGTTAAAAGGGAGCGCACCGAACTTCCGCTAACAGTGCTTAGGAATTTCAAACCGGTTCCTCCATACATCTCATTATGAAACAGAAAAGTGTAATATTTTCGTCACTAAAAGCTCATTCATTATTTGTGTCACATTGTGATGGAAGAGGGCTATAAAGAGATATCATCACCACCATCACAATAATCAGTCTTCTCCCTTTTCTTCTTGCTAATGTGCAGAGTGCTTGTCAGTGTTCGCGATTATCAACAAAAAGCCTATACTTGCCTACAGTACGAAAGGATACAACATATACACCAAAATACTCTAGTATAACTCTTTATATATACCAAGCTATATGAAAAATTGAATCAGAAGGAAAGAAAATACGTTATAATTTGCTGGATTTCTAGATTTTTTACTATTATCACAGCGGCGCCTTTAGTTAAAAACAAAACACTATCCATGCATACAAAATATACAAATTTTTTATGCTTCCAGCACTTCTGGGTTCATTAGACAGCATTTTGATAACTTAAATGTATATTTATAGCCAGAATGTTAATGAAATTAAAGAATAGAGTTAGAATTTACTACATTTTTATTTCCCTGCTTGGATAAAGAGACCAAAGAGATCTGTCAGATATAGATCAAATGTTGAAAATATCTGTTCTGGACAGAATAATATCTTTAAAAGTGGCTCTTGAAATCATTAAGAGCAAGGAATTGGCAGATGCAATGCGCCATCAGATTGTCATCTTTTTATTTTATGGAAAATCATCTCCGAGGACAGCAATTCTGAACCTTTGCAGATGTGGAAACTACACTGAATGGACATTTTTCTTCCGACTCTAAAGAGCTCTGTCACGTTGACAGAAGGGCCTCGAAAGTAATGGTGACTATATTTGCGCAGTCCACCGAACATAGAGCATGGCCTTCTTTTGATTTCGGTTGTTTGGGGATAGATTCATGGGGCTTCCAGCCAGTGACGATGGCGCCTTGGAGTATTGCTTAGGCTTCAAAATAATTGATCCAATGCAAAACGCATCAGCTCGTGCCGCCTTCTTAGTCATTGTCAACTTTTCCTTGCTGGTGGAGATGATGCACTGACGTTGAATTGTTGGGCACGTCCGCACAAGTCTGACTGTTGTTCGCTTCGTTATCCATTGCCGCTGGTGTTTCTGTCCATGGCTATCTTCAAGGATTTCTTAGAACTTTGCACTATCTTTTCACAGGCCGTTTATTCACATGAGCACCGAACGCTTGGCTTATTTTCCGCTCTGATTCAGTTACATTTTTCCAATTTTAAATTCTCACATATACTCGTACAAACACCTCCTGAAAGTTCATATTTGATATTAGGAAAAATTGAACCTATCAGCTTAACAGTATATAATGCAGTTGTTTTTAGTTGAAACATGGAAAGAAGAAACAGATACAACAATATTCCGCACGGCAGTAGGCAATTCTTAACTGCCTAATCTCAAAAGCATTACAGAACATATGCACCCTACCCACAATTTCTCTTGCATCTGATTGCACAGGTTTTCCTCGTTCCAACGTCCTTGTAACATCACACACTTCACTTCCAAAAGGTGCAACTGGTCACAACACGTATTACAGTACAATTGCCACTGAGAGGCTATGCAGTGCGGGATGATTGTGACAATGCTTTTCAGTCCCTTTGACCGTCATTAACGCACCCTCCTCCTAGATGGCTCCGGTAGCAGCAAAATGGCCATGATTCAACTGAAACATACCGCCTGTCATACTAAGTAACAATTCGGTCCCGCCTTAACTATTGCGCATTCAATTGTTGCCAACGCTTGAACTTTGAGCATCGCAAAAAAAAAAAAAAAAAAAAAAAAGCCGAATATTTTTGCTCAAATGTATGAACACGTTTGGGTATTAATTGCAAGGATGATTTATAACGAAGTGTAACGTACTTAAACAGCATTATAACGGGAAGATATCGATCTGAAAAAATGTTGTTTGATTTGGAACTGACAGAGCAAGCAAACGTTTTAAATGTCCGCAATGTACACGTTTACAGGAATATTCAAAAATACAATTGACTCGGCGGTTGTATAAATAAATGTTTAGGGAAAATTGTGAAGAGGAAAGTGCTAATTAGAATGTTAAATATTGTATCTAAAAGAACTTTGTGTGTGGCAGGAGGACCTGAATATGAAAATAGCAGCATAAACGCGAAATTATGTTTTTACGGAAGACAAGGAAATGTCGAACGGCAAAGAGCTCCAATTAAAGTCAATGACAGGAGAAATAAAGAACTTTCAGAAACAATTGGTATGTCATATATAGCAGGTGTTTAACATTCTAATTCATCGCTATCTTACATTTATCAACTGTAGCAAAGACAGATGGAAACAACAGTCCTCTAGCTCAGGACGAAAGTATACTCAGCCTCGATATAGAAAGAAGAATAAGAAAAAATGTTCATGGTTATTTTTCTTTAAGTAGCATAATGTTGGCAAGCATATTCCGAGCCACTGTCTAAATCTGCCATAAGAAAGAAAGAAAAAACAGAGAGAGAGAGAGAGAGACAGAGAGACAGAGAGAGAGGAGAAGTTTGAAGATGTGATAGACCCTGCAGATCATATAATCCAGTTGAATGAAGTTCATGGAGACTATGCAGCAGCATTGAGAATTATTTATTTCTGAATAAATGAGCTAAAGCATAGCTGTACCTATACCGAAAATGTAGAAAGCTCCAGACGCCTAAGTGAAAGGTGCCATATAAAAATTCTGTGATATAATACAGAACCGCCGAGTGGAAGTGCATGCGCTTCCTGAGACTGTGGATATTTGAACTGCATGAGCACGCAGTATCCTGTATGAGGAAAAAAACATGTGCGCGGTGAGTGCCGCAATTGTCTGTGGATTAAAACAAAAACATACACACACCCACACCCACATCAATGCAGTGTATGGCGACGTTCAAACGCTATCCTAAGGCCTTTTTGCTTTAATTTGTGACCGTGAAGGACTTTTGGATCCATCATTACCCTCCTGAGTCGAAGTGACAGTCAAAGTAATGGACGAAGCTGGGGACATTTGTCAGCTGTAAAGATAACACGCAGTGCTTTTGTGATTCCTAAGGAATAATCCTAGCAGACTACTTAGAAAAGAGTAAACAATAACTGTTGGAGTGCTTGATAGGATAATAGCAAAGATCGGCGCACATCATCAGGAAAATGCTCTATCAGTTGCAAGGGGAATTGAACGTCAGAGATCCCTCATAATTCTATTCCGCTACCATTCTTCTAATTCCCGAGCGTAAACTTTTAGCTTAGTATGAAGAAATGTTCTTGCAACGAGAATGTCATGGACATCTCTGAATATTTTCATGTTTTGACAGAATGTATCTACTGACGAAATGTAAAATTGGAAATAAAATTTATACTTTACAAAAATATGTATATTTACCAACCTTTTGAAAAGAGAGGATACACAGAGTTTGTAATTTAAAACCATCTCGAAGAACAAGTTATCTTGTTATCATAGTCGCACTAGAACTCATATGGATGATCAAAGAAGTGTTTATGTGCATGTCGATTGGTCACGCTTTAAGTACTATTTCCATATTTAATCCTTAGCTTGAATAATTATTTTTATTCATACGTATTTGTATTATTTGTGATTAATACAATGAAGTTGGTTGAAATGCGACAGAGCGCGACTGCGTACTGGAAGTATCAGTTGTCAAAGTGTATAATGCATGTACAGATAGTAACTTGTAGTAAGTTTGAGGGAGACTTGATCAGTGTGTGGTTGTGCGCTCCTGTGTTACTCTGTATTTTCACTTAGTACAAATTGTATATTAATTGCCCTTCGATAATTATACCACCATATCGTATACTCTTGAAGAAGGGTTTTTATTTATAATACGAGGGTAGGTCTATAATTTTTCCGGCCTCGCCAATAAGGATTATCGCCTTTGCAAAACCGTTATCTCGTGTCATGCTTATCAGTTAAGTAAATAATTGCAGCTGTAACTTCTGCTCCGCTATGTTCAGTTGTTCAGATTTAGTTACATAAAGAAGGCTATGTGTAGAAGATTGTGACATGTTCATTGGAGCCGTTATCAAGTTCTTCACAAAAGAAGGACTTACTTCAAATGAAATTAAACTGCGATTGGACGATGTATATGGGGAAGCATCCCCCTCATATTCTACCGTAAAAGAATGAGCCAAACTTTTTCGAGTGGGTCGAGAAAGCATTGAAGAGAAGAGCGTGCAGGTCGGCCCTCGGAGATGCTCACTTCTGAAAACATCGCTCTTGTGGAAGGAGAAATTATGGAAGACCGGCGGCTCAAAGTTACAGAAATAGCAGCAAGGTTGGGCCTTTCTAAAACAACAGTCCTTCGAATTATCCGTGAACATTTAAACATGAATAAGGTTAGTGCAAGATGGGTGCATAGGCTTCTTTCCTCAGTCCAAAACCAGCAACTGTATTTAGGCATTTTTGGAGCTCTGCCGTGGCTACGAAAGACAAGTTGTGCAAACCATTGTTACACCAGATGAAACTATGGTCCTCTTCTCAGTGTTCCGAACCGTGATATTCTTACGGAAGAAAAATTAGATGAAATCCAGGAATTTCCCACGCCGGCACTACCACTGAGGGGTATCTTCTTCAACATATTATTATTATTATTATTATTATTATTATTATTATTATTAGTAGATTTAATACAATATTCTTTTATGCTTTCAGTAAAAATACAAACAGTAAAAAATGCAAAGTTTACCACGGTTCTTTTATCTCCCTTAACCTCACTATACCAATAGCAGAATTTCTGTTCTTCATGTACACATTTTTTAAGTTAGTGCAAATATTATTTACGTTTACCGCTTTTATCTAAGGTGTCAACGGCTTCCTCAATATGGTAGGGACAAAGACTTCATCACCATAAACCCTTGTCATTCTTCCTTACAACAGCACTGCCTTTGTTGGAACTTGCTTAGGAAAGCTTAAGTTATGTTCTTTCGTAATACCACTATCTCATCTAATCAATATGAACCTAATTTTCAATCTAGCACGATAAATTGCATTATCAACAACAATGACATTTTAGGGGTCATCAATTTTCGAATGTATCTACACTTATTTGATGATCATGTGAATCTGCCTGTGTTTTTAGAAGATATACAAATCTGTCATGCGTGCGGAAGTGGAGCCCGACATTAGGGGAATTGACATACTTTCTGCAGGTTTGTTACTTTGGTGATTGCCACCTAAAACATATAATCCACCCTAAGTTTCACGAAAGAGAAATTATTAATGTTTTTAGTATTTAGTACTTTCTTTTTCGGGCGTTTTAGATCCTGTTTCACTTTATTCTCTACTTGTCAACTGAGTTCTATTGTCTTCGCTATTTCACCATTTGCTCCTTTCCTTAAACGTGCATTTTGAAAATATATATTATAAATTACATGCAATTTGTTGCAATTCCTTACTTGGTTCTTTCATCAGTTGAATTGATCTTTGACCTTTTCATTGTCTCCCCCCCCCCTTTTCCCTCTAGAGTAGCAATTCATAAGTTCCGGGGGGATTCTGTAGTCCAGCCTTCTGAATATGTTTCCTGTGAATATTCTTTTGTCTTGTCACTAAATCACTTCGTATGCATTTTCTCCCGCTATTGCTCTAAAAATCTCATCCTTGGTAACCCCTATATGTATGCTCATGAGTCAAGCTGTTTATGACATGCCAAAATTTTTCCTTTTTGTTTAATTCCACCAAAAACTTAAAATAAGTATAATTTCATCTAAGCTGATTAAAACGACGAGCTTTTCATTGCTCATAAATGGACTTTTTTCAATATTCTTTGTTTTCTTTCATAATTTGGTAATATTTTATTCCTTTTCCATTTGTTTACCTTTAGTAGTTTCAGAGACGGATTTGACACACCCCCGAATTGCGGCTTATTTCTCAGAAATGTCTTTTCTAAAAATATTTCTTTCTGCGAATTAGGAGGATAGGTGTATACAATGAAGGTGAGTCTGAATTCTACTGTAATGTTTTAAATATGCTGCGGAGTTTTTTCCCGATATAAGTCAATACTGAGTGACATTAGTAGATCGTTTTATTTGAAAATTTTAAATTGTATGGTAATTCTTTGTGATCGTCCATCGTCTTGTAATATCTTTCATTATATATATATAGTGTTGAGTGTTATCTCTTGATTGATTATATAAATTCATCATTTAATAATAGCGAATGTGTTGAAAGTATTCAATAAGATTTTCATTTATACAAAGGTAAATTTTTGAAAATGTGTCAGAAAATTTTGTTGTAGGTCATATTGTTGTCGCATTTCCACAGTTTTACGTCATAACAATATAAAATAGTTGTGATTATTACTTTTAAAGATTGAAGTTGTAGATTTTATTCTGTATATCTAATTTTTGTAGTACCGTGTATACCTCAAAATATTTCAACTGTTTAATTTGTTAGATGGAATTTTTACTATTTATTAATACATGGATAGCGCGATAATCGGGAGATAAATAATGTTCTCCACAGAGCCCAAGCCGGTCTTTTAACACAGAAAGAAAAATAAACGCTAAGCTATGCCAAATCAAGATAATGCAACCCACCAGACTATAAAACAAAGTTCACAATCAAGAAATAGGAGTCGGCACAGCCTGGGATCCAGTTATGGAAGACGAAGAAGACAAAGAGACGACTCTGTGCATCAAAAGTGTACAAAGACAAAGAAAGAGGCGTCCTAGAGCTTGGTTTGACATTTTCATGGGGTCTGACAACCTGCAGCCTCTTGCTTCTGCAGGATACCCCTGCCCTTCTTGGGATTTCATGTACTAATTGCAATTTAAAATATTATATTACTACTTTTTTCAAATTATATTTTTCACTCTAAGGTGTAAAATCTATATTTTTAAATAGAAAGCTCCATATTATAATTCAGGCCTGTTGCATATAGCTGATTCTACTTTCTGTATGATAATAAGAAAAATCACCACAAAACGGAAACAAAATCACTTTTCAAGATTAAAAGAAAAATGCAATAATGAATATTTATCATAAGTTGACTCCTACAAATATAAGTAAGAATTTACTTTTAAGTCGATTAGAATTTATTTTGAATCATGAGTATTTGATTTGTCCTTGCCCTTCTTGGGATTTCATGTACTAATTGCAATTTAAAATATTATATTACTACTTTTTTCAAATTATATTTTTCACTCTAAGGTGTAAAATCTATATTTTTAAATAGAAAGCTCCATATTATAATTCAGGCCTGTTGCATATAGCTGATTCAACTTTCTGTATGATAATAAGAAAAATCACCACAAAACGGAAACAAAATCACTTTTCAAGATTAAAAGAAAAATGCAATAATGAATATTTATCATAAGTTGACTCTTACAAATATAAGTAAGAATTTACTTTTAAGTCGATTAGAATTTATTTTGAATCATGAGTATTTGATTTGTTTCTTGTTTGGCTGAGACAAATCATAGTCCGTTTGATTTTGCGGAAGGGGAATCTGAATTAGTTTCAGCTTTTAATGTTGAGTATGGGGGAGGAGGCTTTGCTTTAATTTTTTTAAGTGCGTATTCTAGAATTTTATTGATGAACCTACTATATAGTAACAACACCACTTTTCTTCATAATTATAATTGGAGGTTTCGGAAATTGATTAATCCCTGTAATATCTGGAAGCCCAGCGATTATGCACAGTGGTTCCTCTAATTCTAAATATGCTTTATTACGGGGGTTGCAAGTTGTGCCCAAACAATTTCTTATGAAGTTAGACTGGTAAAATTAAACCTAATTCAATAGTTGGGGTAAGACTTCTATGAAAGAAAGTTCAGAAGAAAAAAAAAAAAAAGAGAGATAAAAAAAGAAGATGGGAAACTTCGAATGTCTCCAATTAAGGATTTCTACTAAGTGAAAGGCCATAACTCACCAATCTACCTATTTTTTTTAAGTAGTCTACTTCCATTCTCCGAATCCACTGGACTGACTTGTTTAGAAAGGCACCAACCTCCTGTTCATAGGACGCAACAGCTACTTCCGAAGTACTCCCTAAGTTTTCCTTGACAGCTTGCAACACAAGTCACAGGGAACCAGATGGGGACGTATGATGGAGGATTAATCATTGTCAACCGTGGTGAAGCAGCCATCCTCGCAAGTCAGACTTCGGTTCTTTCTGTTAGTCTTGTGAAGATCCTGGAGAAACAAACTGCAGTGACCCGTTGACAGAATGGAATAGTAGCAATATGCTCACTTGCTGAGAAGACATTGACCACCATCTTCCTTCTTTGGCATAGCATAGCCTTAATTTAGTGTTAATCAACAGATCGTCAACTACCTCTTTGATTCCGGGTCGTGTTGGTAAATCCAGCCTTCGTCACTTGCGAAAATATCATGAACGCATCCGATACCTGGTTCTTCTGTGAGGTGGTGGCTTACGCAACGATAATAAAGCTTCTTCAATATATCTGAATGTTTAGAGACTACTCTATCTCCCTGTAAGTAATTCACGAATCGTTCTTCACTATGGCTTCTACATGAGCGATGCTTTTTTTTTTATCTGTGAATATTGTTGCTGGATGCCATCTGTGATTCCTCGTCTGAACTTTGCAAACTAATTATAGATTTTTGTACGTGAAGAAGAAGATCGTGGAAAACTAACATTCATTATAATAAATAATGATGACACGCTGCAATGGGAAACTTGTATTTCTCATAATTTATTTAAATCGTGACCCTCGTGATTATCAGCAAACAATAATGTTTAGCGTATATTTATCTAAATTATGTAACAGAGCTTCAGAAGTGACTCGTTCGAGATTTAAATGAAACAATATCCCTAATAGTGGATTCCTTGATTTATTAGCATACAGAAAGTTCCTCTCCACGCACAACATAGCTGAAATATTTGGATAACATTTATCATACTACCATGCGCTATAACTATAATATATTCACACTGCTGTCTTGTTACATTGTGCTGAACTGTTCCGTTTTTCTTACGCAGATCATGAAGACTATGTGCAACAGGTATGAAGCACAATTCTTTCAAAAATGTTTCACTCAAGGGCAAATTCAATATGGAAAGACTGAGAATCTAGAATCCAGCCAACCGGAAAGTATCTGTTGGAGTAGGAGGTAGCTTGTCCATATCTAGATTTTTAGATTGTTGCCAAATGCACCTGGTATCTGTTTCCATCTTTGCTGTCAATGATACCATGGCAGGACACTAGTACTCTTTTCGTATGTAACGATCTCTGTCCATATTCATTCACTTTTTCCAAACCTAGGAAACGACAATTCCGGTGGAATTCAGTATCTTCGTACAGCGCACAATATGAGCTAATGGAATAGCTAAAGAGCGATTTCCACCAACATGCGCTATATCATTCCTCATTGTTCTCCCGAGAAGTTAGAACACAATTATCAACAGCTCTTATGTTTCTCAGTCTTCAGTCGCTTGATTTCTTCGGAAGCACATTAAGTGTTCCCACGTTCGCTTTGAACGATAGCAACATGATCAAGCCGTTTTCGCTTCTTGTTTATATAGTAGGGCATATTTTCTGTACCCCCAAGCAAATACTCCACTGTTGCGGATTGCTTGGAGCTTTTCGATATCCAAATGCAGGGCTCTAGTATAAGAACTAAATATATCCCTCTAAGTATTGCCTCCATTAGAAAATTCGTGGTGATGGTTTGCGAAATTTATCTTTGAAACCCTCTAACTTAATTTGCATAATGGTATTTTCCCCCCTTCCACCGTCATTACTAACCACCCAGAAGAGCTCTGCTACGGCGTACTACAGCACTGTAAATCCAATAGCTTATTAATCTATAACAAAGTTAAATGACATCTCTTGCATAAAGTTTTTAGGGGACTATCCTGTATTTTGTTTATTTCTTTTACTTTCATTTCCAATTGTGATATATGTTTCCTTGTACAGACTTTTTACGGGTTTTATTTCTAAATATCATTCGTTTTTCTAATATATAGGCAGGGGCAAAGAGTCCATTAGAGCTGTAAGGTTTATCCTACCGAAAGTGTTAGCTCGTATGTGTTAATTTTTATTGACGAATTTAAATATACCTTTATTTTAACAAGTACGCTGTAAGTGACAGAGATAACTGATCATCAATAATACGGTCAAAGGCTCAGCATGCTTTGCGAAGTGTAGCGTTGATTTTCCAAGTCACAGTCAATGAAGTTTTTGTTTCTGTGTTGGGTACACTTGGTCTCAATCCATTTGATTATGTCTTCGCTCTTTTGAATTTTATAGAATGTGAAACCCAGCAGAAAGACCGGGATGCAGACGATATCAAATTAAAATGTAGCATTTTGCTTTTTCACTTGTGTTGTAGAAATTAAATTTTTTATTTTAATAGTAAATATCATTTACTGTTATTTATTATCTTAAAAATCATTGTATTCATTATAACGGCTGCAACTCTATTCCTGCGTAGAAAAAAGGCACAGTATTTTGACAGAATTATAGAAAAAGGAAAAGTAAGAAGTTCAGTTAAGCATTAAGAGCTCATTTCAGGATTATACGCACAGAAAAATGGTCGGAGATTCAACTTATAGACAGACTGGTTTAAGATGAATCATGAACTGTTTTATAATTTAGGTTGTAATAATTACAATGCCATAATTTTGAAGAAGGGCATTTTCATGACAACATTGCATAACCATTTTCATGCAATATTTAACATACATTAATTTCGCCATTGATATAAGTAAGCGTGAAACCAGTATCTCGCATGAATTCCCTTTTCTAAAACCAAATTAATACTCTTTAAAATATTGTGATAATGCATTTACTCTGTTTTGTATATGCTGACCTTTTATCTTTAATGACGAAAGTAGATTGAAATGCTGTGAATTCTACTATTTTCCTGCTGCAATCTACATAGCCATGTTAACCAGGCTCCCTTGTAGTTATGAGAAGTTTTGTTTACTGACTGTGGAAGCACTTCACTAATTAGTGAGGTTCTTGTGGGTGCAGGAATATGAAAGGCTTTCGCATTCTCACGGGAACTGCCACCAAGTGCACTGGCCTAACCTTGTACTTTCTACATTGTTTTAACACGCCTCTGTTTGCATTGAATAGGAAAAGCCAAAAGAGTAGACAGAACCTTGGGTTAAGCGGCGCTCAGGGTCGAGCATGTATTCCTTAGTTAAGTAATGTAAGATAAACAAAGGCAGTAGTTAAAATGAGAATAAAAAGATAAATATAGTAAGCAAGGCTCTTTAATTCTGTTTTGGACAGATTTTGCGTGCAAATTAGCTTGTGTCCCTTATTGATATAAGCTTATGATCTGACATAGAGATAGTTCTCAAATCTACCACTTAAGGTCAACAATCTATCATCCAGTATTTATTATATACATAATTATATGATATTTCATAGAAACCTATTGAAATAATTTCTGCTGTAGCTTTTTGAAAAAATGAGCAAAGTGCTTTGCCCCCCCCCCCAAAAAAAGAACTGCCTTCAACTGAAATGTTATTTGATATATATAATGTGTTTTGATTAATCGTATTAGATGCTAAAATATGGATAGTTTTATTTAAAGTTAATATGAGAAAAGGGGTTAAACACGTTTTTTTGGAATAAATAAAATTTATTTCTCAACATAATCTCCGTCATTGTCTGTAAATTTGACTTAGCGAGTCTCCAAATGTTTAATCCAGTCTGAAAAATAGATTTTATTAAACTCTAGTTTAATTGATAACCTATTAATACGGTCATTCGATGAACATTTCTTTACAATAACTAACTTTTTAACTTCCAGGGCAGGAGGGAGTTGCAAGGGGCTAAACGCGGGGAATAGGATGGATGAAAAATCAGTTCAAACCAAATTCGCATACTTGCCATTACGACATTCGATATGTGAGACAGTGCTTATTATTATAAGGGAGCGTCTCACAATTCAAGGCGTGCTTTATTTAATTATTCTTAATGTCAACAGCAGAGTAGTTACATGTAGCACTAACTTGTCAGGTAAATTGGAATGTACATCTTTTTTGCATGCAAAATCTCATTTTTGAAAATATTGGCACTTTACATCTTTTCCCTGTCAACATCTCTACTATAAAACTTGCAATTATTCTTTGTTTGTTGCTTAAAGATACCTTGATTTTGAGGAGAATATGAATAGATTATGGGGAAATTTGTTTCCACCGTCTGACAATACTGCAGTTTATAGATCTCGTCCTCGGAACTTATCGACGTCGCATCATCGTATTCCTCATTTGGCTGCATGTTTTTTTTTCTTCCCCCCCCCCCCAAATCTGAAAATATTCTTAGCTGTATACTTTTTCGTTATATGATGCAGTAATTAAAGCATAGGAGAAGCATTTTGGCAGAGTTCAGAAATGTATTAGAGAAACGATGGACAAGTATAATATTCTTCTTTTTCTTCACTTCAGAAATTAGGCAAGTTGTCTGTTCCGTCATCATAACAATTAAGCCTAAAGTTTCTTCACGCCTCTTCTTCCTTTGGAATGGTATTTCACCATCTTGGGTGGTATTTTGTGATCTATTTGTTAATATGCCTCCTCCAATAAAATGAATTTGTTTTCAGGAAAATTATGTTAAAAATAAAAAATAGAATGTAAAAGGTTGCATAATTGTTCACATTTTTAACAATGCAAGGCACAGACAGACACAGCGAGCACACTTTTCCTACTATTGAGGGACATGGGAAGCAAACGGCACGATCCCTCAATAAAGGACAGGCTGGAGTACAGTTACTAATGGTCCCATTGACTAGACAGTTGAATAGCATTTTTCAATGAAGGTATCCCACATTGCAGCAGTAAAGTGCCATCAAGTTGTAATCAGCTGTACGTGCTTTTCGTTATCAGCGCTATTGCACACTACTCGCACTAGATACATGTTTTCCGATAGCTATGCTGGCTGGCTAAAGGAACGGCTATAGATTCAGACAGAGCGGACAAGTTTCATTTGTTGGAGTTCTTCTGTTTTCTTATTTTATTCCATAAATATTTTTCCATTCAAATGAATCATTCATACTACAAACTAGCTAAAGGACTTTCATCCATGTGAATGTGCCAGCATATATTTATGTGTGAATGTAAACTTTTTAAGGAAGTTTACGTTCACACATATTAATTTATCTTGGGAAATTTTTATGTTGTATTTCAGTTCTTCCAGTCATTCCGACACACTTTTCCTTCATAAAGTAAATCCCATAATGTAGTCTTAAGATGGCATTCCAAGCCAAATTTTGTGAAACTCGTTCCCGTGTAAATCTACGCAAAAATGTATTTGAATTTTTTTCTAGCCTTTCTTCAGTTTTGTAAGTTGTATTTATTATTTTTTTTCCCCTGCCGATAAGCACAACGCAGTTTGTTTTCGATTTCTTAACAAGAACACCCCGTTTCCCTATCCAAGATTACGAACAGTACAGCTGCGAGGTGCAGGTACACTAGAGAACTTTCTCACCAGTTGCCATCTCACTTTTTTTTTTTTTTTTTTGCATGAATTTGTTTTCCATACGAATCATGCGCACTGACTTTTTGGCATTATAACAACTGTTAATACACAAATAAAGCCCAAACGGCACAAAGACAACTAAATCAGGCATGGAAACTGCCTCACGTGCTTCTTTGCTGTAGCTACCCATGCTCTAGTGGATTAACGTTCATTTGAAAGCACTGTAATATTTCATTTAGAAAATGTTGGTTGGTGGTCAAAATGGGACCGGAGCCTAGAAAGGACTCGCCTCGTCATGAATAGGGGGTAATGGTGTCGCTTGGCGTTATAAATCAGTAGGAATGGTGATAGGTCTATAAGTATAGCAAGACACTGTACCATTTCTTCATCTCATTTTATAGGACAATAATCGAAGAGCTTAGGTATTGTGTGCTTTGCCTTAGATTTAGAACAGCCATGTGCTGTAGAAAGAGATGGAACCAATAGTCCAGAATGACGGTTTTAAGTACATACCGAATGGAATGTATTTGTAATGCCCACATTTCGCAGTTAAAATAAATTACTTTGTGTTTAGGTGAAGTTTAGTTGCATAATTTACAAACTATCTCCGGAAGAGAAATGAGCTGGAAAATACTGCGTTTGTTAGACTCCTCATACTTCGTAATTGTCTGATATTTCGAAACGAAGCCGAAGTAAGTAGTTAAAAACAATTGCCAGAAGGCTTGCGGTGCATTTGTTCTGAAGGAAAGTGTACTTTCCGGGTATGTTTACGGAGTGCTTGTTTGTTTTTAACGGTTCGGGTATTTCTACAGTGTAACAAGGTAAACAGTCGTAAAAGTGCCTATTTTACGAGCTGTCATGGTTTAATACTACAGAGGAGTAAACCAAATGTTTCTGTTCAAGTTGACTTCTCGGAACTTTTGGCTAATAAAATGTAATGCTGCCCCTGTCGATGGATTTCTTTTTTAACTATGAAGAATAACCGAATGCAGTTATTTGCAGCAAACTAACAACTTTTAGTAGCTAGTAAGGACTAATTAAGCTAATTGGGGTTATAATTGCATCTATGTATTTCATTTATCCCTCGGGGAGGAGAATTATCTTGAATGTGGAGATAACGGATAAATAATTCAAAAACGCCCGAAGTCGATTATGGAACTGAAATAATAAATCAACCATGTCAAAATATGTAGTCTATACTATAAATAACTTCTATCCTTTATTTAATTATTCAGCTTTTAAAATATTATTCTGTACCTTAAAACCTTAGTGAGATAGGCAGTGAATTCGAGAACTTGTTATCTTGCACAGAAGCTTGAGGCTTTCTTATTGCAATGTCTAGAAATGCAGATATTTAAGGTCATCCATCCAGACATACTTATGACAGTCGTGGGTTCAAGATTTGGCTTTTCTGATGGCTATTACGAGGCATTTAAATTATTTAAATTTCTTATTTCACGAAAACGAAATAGGCAGTAAATTATACAATACTTTAAGGCTTTTCAAATAAAATTTGAGAGTTTGGAAAGGTAAATGACTGCTCATGACATATTTGGTTTTCCTACGGGTCAAGATTTTCAGAAGGTACAAAATATTTTAGATTTCAATATGAATGTTTCCAGTAATATTTTCTTTGTGACTTTGTAAAAATATTTCATAATTTAAAATCTTACGAAGAATGCCCTGATTCATTCAATTCTCCATTCTGCTATAATGTTTAGATAAGTTATAATAGATATTTAGATATAATAATCTGAAACATTCAAAGGATTACATGTTATTACGGATAACTGCATATTCTTCTTCTTGACTAAAGAGAATGACTTGTGGAGGATACTCAACTAACCGAAATATCTCGTAATTTGTATGCCTACTTTCAGCGCTTGTTTATTAATCCTGAACATTCTGGTTTTGTTATTTAGTTATATTATTTTTAAAAGAGTGCTGTCTATATTTGGTGTTTAGTCTATATATTTACGTACGTGCAACATGAATCGCTTTAACTACCAGCATGGATATTTCTGAAACGAGGTGTTATTGATGGGCTGTTTTCGCCGAATTGAAGTTCAGACAAAGGATCATTAATGTAGCCTTCCAACGATTCATTAAAAGTGCATTTCTAGCATAAAGTTGTGTTTTTCATATGGAACAAAGCCCATTGACTTCAAGAAAATAGAACTAAATTATATTACAATGTCGGTGGGATTTTTACACGAATCTAGGCCAACCACACAGTTTACAAGTATGCAGGTCTCTGACTTTCAGACCAATTTTATAAAATTGCCGTGACCAATAGGCAAAAAGATATATTACTCTGGTTAGGCCAAAGTAGTACATTTGTTCCCATTTTGTCTACATTTGAGGGAAATTATGAACAGCATGTTGCACTTTATCGAGTACATTTCTGCCAACCGCTATCGCCAGTGTTCCTCTTCTTCTTGAGAAATCACTAAATTTATTTGCAGTAATTTTTAGTTCAATATCTAAGCAGTTAAATGAAACAGACAAACATTTGAAAGTTTCATATGGCGAGGGCTGGGAAATTTAGACCCATCCAGTAAAACTTGATAACTTTCCTAAGACTGCAAAAGTTATACTCGTATTAAGGAAGCAGGTGTTGTGTTAGACGGTAATAGTACCGCAGATTATATGAGGAAAAATTTGGGTTTGAGACAAGGGTGCAAATTCAGCCCAATATTATTTAATTTGTTCATAGATAAATCTTAGATAGGATCAGGAAAATATTAGGCAGTGTCCAAATTTTGGAAAGAAGAAAGTACCAGGATTGCTTTGCGCTGACGATCTCATAACAAGAGCAGTAACCGTGATAGGATTACAACAAGCCTTTGATGAAAGTGCAGAATGGGATCTAAGGATAAATTCGAAAAATGAAAGCCAATAGTATTTAAAAAAGATGAAAGGTGGTTTATAAATAGAGATCCAATAGAGACAATGAAAGAATTTGATTACTTGGGGGTGAGATTTACAAGTAAGGGAATGTGGGGGGGGGAGGTAGAGTCTAAATGTACACAAAAAATAAATTTGTATAAAGTTCCCACATTGTCAATGAAATGCCTAGAAAGACTGTATGAGGCTGTGGCTGAATAAAAAATTATGTATGCAGTGGAAAATTGGCAGTGTCAAATGCTAAATTCTTAGAAGAGTAAAATATAAACTTAGTTGCATTGTTGTTTGCTGAAATAAAATTCATTTATTCATAATGCGAACAGACATCTATTGTTTTATCGTAATAGTCGGGGAATTGTCTAATGATAATGGGAATTTTCGAAAGTTTGATTCTTATATATAACGATTTCTCATTAACTTGTCTAGAATCGTGCGAAAACCCGTTGACATTCTAATCTCATTTAGTTATGTTTTCTTGAAGTTAATAGCCTTTGTTCCATTTTAAAAAATTGTAACGTTTTACTAAAATAAACTTTCTAATAACACTGGGCAACAAAAAAATAATTTTTGAATGTTTCGAGCACTTCATGAGGCAATTCCTACTAATTTTGGGTTTAGAAAAACAAATATGACAATGAAAAAATTTTATTATCTCTAGTTTCTATGATATACACAAGGTGGAAGTATTACATATTAACGGATTGAGAGAAAAGGATACATTTTAATTACATACATGCTAACAACAATGAAAGTGCATTTGATTTTTTTAACTGGTAATTACATGCTAAGAGTTCTAAATTGCTGGAAAAATACTTCGCAGATAGTCGTGTCTGAAGAGAATCATGTGGTGGTCTATTGACTTCGTCGTCTTTTAGCTTGCCTCTTGTGATGGAGTTCCGCAGAATCCCTATACAAAGACCAACAGTAATCCGCAAGCATTACTTCATTCCAACGGCCCTGATATCTTTGTTCCATAACAGAAATGTCCTGATGGAATCTCTCCCCATGTTCATCACTAACAGCTCCACAACTAGGAGGGAAAAAGTCTAGGTGGGAGTGGAGAAAATGGATCTTAAGGGACATGTTGCATCCAAGGTTACGGTATTTTTGCAGGAGCACTGTCACCAAATGCTTGTAGTTCTCATCTCTTTTGTTGCCTAAAAATCCATGAACAACACCCTTGAAGGCTTCCCAAGCTTCCTTTTCTTTCCCCTCCAAAACTTGGTCAAATGCAGGATCCTTTACAAGTTCTCTTATTTGTGGTCCGACAAAAATGCCTTCCTTAACTTTTGCATCACTTAATTTCGAAAATTTCTCTCTGATGTACTTAAAGGCCCGTCCTTCTCGGTTCATAGCTTTGACAAAGTTTTTCATCAAACCCAGCTTGATATGCAGGGGTGGAAGAAGAACGTCTTTTGGGTCCACAAGAGGCTTGGCATCGACATTTTTCTCGCTAGGGTGAAGATTTCTTGCAGGCCAGTCTTCTTTAATATAATGCAATTTCCTATCTCTACTGTTCCACATACATAAGAAGCAGCAATGCTTTGTGTAATCCAGTTGCATTCCTAAGAGTATGGCAATGACTTTTACATCACCACAGATTTTCCATTTGTGTTCATGATATTTAATTGAGTCCAAGAGAGCTTTCATATTTGCATATGTCTCCTTCGTGTGAACAGCATGACCAACAGGAATAGATGAACGAAGGTTCCCGTTGTGAAGTAACACAGCTTTCAAACTAAGCTTGGAGGAGTCTATGAATATCGTCCATTCAGTTGGATCATGGTTCAAATTCAAAGACTTCATCAAGCCATTAACGTCGCAGCAAAGAATATGATTATTTTTCTTCTCTAAAAAGGAAGCAGTTCCATGTGACGTTTTCTGTACTGTGAGATTCTCACATCACTTTGAAGATCCCATTGCTGTAGTCGAGACCCAAGAATTTCTGCCTTCTCCTTTGACAGGCCAAGGTCTCTAATGAGATCACTCAATTCCGCTTGACTCAGTCTGTGCGGTTTATCATCTTTTCCCTCAAAATCAGGATCATGGGATGTAGAAGGCTTGTTTGGTTCTTCTTGTTCCACACTGTCTTCATCTTCTACTTCAAACACACAATTTTCGGGTGGAGTAGGAACTGGTAAACTATCCGAATGTGGAATGGGTCGAATAGCAGATGGAAGATTCGGGTACTGAACTGTTTTTCTTTTCTTCATAGACAATCCTGCCTTTATAGGTGGAGTCAGGCAGAAATATCAGTCATCTGTATGGTTTGTAGGCTCCCGCCAAATCATAGGCACAGCGAAAGCCATACATCGCTTCTTCTTTTTCAGCCATTCTCGCAGTGTAACTGAACATGCGTTGCAACATATATGTGGAGCCCAAGACTTATCCTGGTCCCCTACTTTCATACCGAAATAATACTGATAGGCAGTCTTTACAAGAGGCGTCAGATTGCGTTTCTGTGAGGAAAATGTTATTTCACCACAAATATAACAAAAGTTATTCACCATATTTACACATTTTCGTGACATTTTTACAAATTTTACACTAAAAAAGCACTCGCGAACCAGAAATTTTGCATTAA
Organism: Metallyticus violacea; assembly: GCA_030762175.1. NCBI lineage: Eukaryota > Metazoa > Arthropoda > Insecta > Mantodea > Metallyticidae > Metallyticus > Metallyticus violacea. The sequence goes on along the minus strand of CM060841.1, from coordinate 739,462 downwards.
TTTGAGTAGAAACTACATGTAATTCAGTCACAGCAACAGTATCTATGTTTATGACTCACAAACAGCTGAAGAGCATTTGTGTTTTGTTATTTGACAGGTGTGCCAACTCCCAAAAAAAATTCCCCCAAATTTAAAATCTTCACTCTAAAAAATGAAATGTCACTTTATCTTCAAAACAAGAGCTAATCTATCATTTTTATGATTATTATTTAATTCAGCAGATGGAAATGCATGTAAATTCACTATTTTTAAGCCTGAAACATTTTCATTGTTGCCCAGTGTAATTGTTGGAACTGTTAATTTATGAACCCTGCCTAATCCATATTTTGGTGACAACAATGTATGTGTGTGTGTTAAAAATTACCCTCAGTAACAAATATAACGACTGAATAAGGTGTGTGATGAATGGAAGCTAATAATGGAATCTTAAGATATAATTCTTTTTAACTGTGTTTAACGCCCGTTTTTACTACTCTGGCACCACAGGCGGTGAACACTGGTGATACTTGAAATGAAATGATAAATTGGGAAAGGATTTTTTAAGGAGGGAAACGTTTTAGGCCTAAGTTTAGGGTACCTTCCCGGCATTTACCAGTCATGAGGACTGAGGAAAACCTGGACTTCAGTCAGGGAGGACGATCCTGGCGGGATTCGAACCCCAGACCTTCCGCTCACGAGCCGCGCCTTGACCGTGGCGGTTAAGATATAAATGTCAAAGTTATTTTCAGTCAAAGAAAATTAGGTGTATTCAAAGTAAAAGACTGTACTTAGATCAGCAAGAGAGAAAGAAATTAGGGTTTAATTAAATATTTTTCAACAAATGACTAAGTTTAAAACTATAAAATCATTAGAAAAGTATTAGAAACAACGGAGGACGAAATAAATCTAAAATGTCTTGTTACTAGAAGCTGTAAGGTAGAAGAAAGGAAAGCTGGAACTAAAGATCAGAGAGGTTGATGGGCCTATCCTTGAAATGTCAGTAAAAGAGTACGTTAAATTATTTAGCTATCAGTAGAAAATACGTTTAACTTTCATGCCCAGCAAGGCAAATTCTTCTGTAGCACTTAAAAGCTGCTAACAATAGAAATTCGATGATGCATATGTGAGCTCTTAAAAGCACAAAAGACTAATATTACACACCACAGACGCATGGGTCGCTCTTCAAAATACTTCATTTCACAATTAATTCCATCGAAGGAAATCAACAACATTAACAAGAACGCACTCACACATACACAATAATTCTGGTATTCATATAAATGTTCGTATTATTTATGTACAGTGTATGCAAAAGTGTCTTGTCCCTAACACTGCGTATTTCATTTAAGAAAATGCCAGTTTTGTCTATTTATAATTAAATCCCAACATGCTAACCTCCCCCTACTGGAAGTCAAAAATAAATCCGGGAGACGTTTTTCCTAGTATCTTCTGTCTGTGTGCACTTAGCCGAAATGTGCATCCTGTCTTCCAGTTCCAAGCATGATGAGCAAGTCCTACCTTCACGTCCGACAACCTTACGTGCCTTCCAGCCTCCCAGGCTATTTTCGACCTAGCCTAGCTCCATGATGTAGGTCTATTTACTCCTTCTAGCTTTAATTTCGCTCTACAGGTCCAGATATGAATGCATGCATCGCACTTCTATTTCCTACGGGGGTATGTAAGAGAGGGACTGAAGTGGGTAGTTGTACAACACGCAAAAATGTCAGAAACATAATAAGCAATTACACGAGCTTCACAGGTACGCGGAAACAAAATTAAATCAAACTGCGTGGTAAACATAGCGCGTGTAGTGTACAGCGGTACCGTATTGTAGAGTTGGGAATGCGGTCTCGCGTTTCGCATACTTCTAGTTTCTGGTCCTTATCTGGCATTCGCTTGAATAATGAGAACAATGGGCACGCTTTTTTTTTTTCCTTCTCCATTTCTTTTGTTTCCTTTTCTCAGGGATTAGAGAAAAATGCACACGAAACGTTACGCAGTGTCCCTGCCTAAAGACGCATTAGGTCGAGTTCTCCTGCATTATGAAAAATCAGTTAGAAGGTAAAGAGTTATACAGGATGTTTATAAATACACCGCAATAATTTCAGAGGTTTTAGAAGAAACTTAGAATAACCAATTAGGGTTAGGGAATGTATGATTCACGAATATCTATATAGTGATAAAGCAGTTGAAATTAGTTATTGATAAGCCAATGGTATAAATTTGCCTTAGAATGTCTTCGCGAGGAGGAAGTTCCGATTTTCAAGCTCATAATCAACGTTTTCAAGATTTAGTATCTATACTATAAAATTAATTTTATGGCAGTACGGCACTAACCAATGGTTAACTGATTTATCGCGTTGTATAGGGAGCTATTCTGCAGCTGTGTGACCCAATGGATAAGAAAACAAACAGTAGTTTCAAAGATCGCATGCTTGGGTTCTGCAGAGCAGTTAATTGTGTATTTTAAGTTTTTTTGTGATGGAGTAAGTTCGTACATAAGATGTAAAAGTTATAAAAATAATCAAATAATGCACTTTTGGTTGATGTATCGGACCGAATGTTCCATAACTTCTGTTCGTATGAAGCTACGGTATTGGTGCTTTAGAAACTTAATGCCATATTTAAACAGGTAGACAATAGATTCCGTATATCAATTGCTCCAATCTCTGAAATTATTTCGGTGTAGTTCATTAACATCCTGTAAGTAAGCTATCGTCTCAATCGGAACAGTAAATGAGTATTAAATTTATTATAAAATAATAATTAGCGTGGTCTAAAACAAACGAAATAGAAAGGAAACACAACATATTTATTACCCCCACAAAACGTGTTATTACAAAATACACTTAATTACTACTCGTTGTAACAGTCATAAACAAGATAGTGGTGCTTAAAGGCTTTTGGATGATCAAGGACTTCTCCCGGAATACTCAGAGGCCAAAAGATTTATCTAGACTCCCGTTCCTAATGTAGCGAGATTCAACGCTTAAAAATAATAGATGCATAAAACATATTTTTTATTAGTGCTATAGTTTTTTAACATACACTCTCTTGCCTAAAACAGCCCCACTGCACTGCAAGACCAAAAGGAAATATGATATTTGTAATTAAATTAGGAGTCCTGCAAATTGCAGATTTTTTCAAAACCTGATTGATGCAGATTTTTCACATGGATATGCCGTGATTATATTTTATCCTTATTACAGTTTATGCTTGATTTTAATCTGAAACACATTTAGTTGGTGGATTCAATGTAAAATAATAATAATAATAATAATAATAATAATAATAATAATATTATTATTATTATTTCCATCATTGTTAAATTTAAGGTGTAACAAATTTTTATTTGGTAAGCACAATATAAAATAAATTTTAAATACAGAATTTCTGTTATTTTGTATACTGTGAGCATGTTTTCTATTTATTTTATTGTTTACTATTTTAATTCTTAATAATTCTATTACTACATACTTTATTTAATGTTTAATAGTTTATTAAATATAAAGCTACATAATACACAATAATAGATATATGAACAAATTGCTTCATAACTAAGCTAAGATACAAAACAAAATTCATTATCTCTTGAAATATTTTCCATACACTCATAATCCGTTTCCAGGTCTCAACAATTTACTGCACGTCTGTCCCTAAAAAGTCGTTATTAAATTCATTTCCATTTTTTGTATTTCGAAACACTTCATTAGATTTTCAACATGCTTTTTCTTTTCTCCGGGGGAAAATCCGGAGATAGAGTCATTAGAAATGTCTGCGTAAGAATTTTTAACTTCATACATATTATTGTCTTCTGTTGATGCTGCTGCGTTGTCTACCTTGAAAGGAAACCTTCTTGAGTACAGAGAGTATTTTAAATATAAAATGCAGTTTATCTGCGCTTGCAGAAGTGAGCGGGGAAACCCATCTAGCCACAACAATAAATGCAGCTCGCAAACATTTCGTCGCATATTTGTAAGAAAATAATAGCAGGTCTGAAGTGAGCGATTAGATTGCTGATATGCATGACATGGATGGACTTATGTGAAATATGATGCGATTGCGAGTATACGCATGAATTAGTTACATTCTCTTATGAAAATGATAATAAGTGAATCTAAGTTTTCTGAGTTCATGCATTTAACCAGTTCTAATTGACAGCCAAAGAAAGAAGAATTAATATGTTTCCTCTTTAAACTCAAAGTAATTAAAATAAAGTAGCGTTTATAATAATAACTTCCACTAAATATAAATACCAACTCTAAAAGTGTGTAAATATTACCTAAATTATCTGATTTTCATAGCTTCAAAACTCTGCACTGAAGACGTTTGCATTAAAATAAACTGAGCTTTGCGAAGATTAGTTAAGATTTCAACCCTCAAATCAACACCTGAGATGACATTTTAAACATTAAGAAAACTATAAAGCTGTTTCCATAGTAACGTGGAAGTAAATGATTGACACCCCTTGATTTTCCCTATAGGGAAGACCGAAGGACCTAATCCACAAGAATGCCATCTACAGCACAAGACATGCACCATCATATAACAACAGCAATCCTCGTATCAAAGGCCATTGTGAGCCAGACTTAGATAATTCAGTTGTAAGAAATCAACAGATTGAGAAACAGCTAAAAATTTTTGTTTAATTATCATATTAATGTTTGCGCCCTTTTGATGATAAACTTTAACCCGATTACTCGTAAACCATTTGCGTTAACAACATGCCAAAAACGCCATTATTATACATATTTTATTTGGTTTTATTTCTGGCTCATTATTGGTTATTGGTTCATTAAATAAATGTATAACTTTGTGCTGAAAATACTATTTTTTCTGATCAGTATTAATTCTCTATAGGCTATATTTGTGGGTTTTTAGGTACCCTTAAATCTAGCGAAAACATTTTCATAACTGTAGGAGGTATTTGAGATCCTCACTTTGTTGACCTGTAATTCGACCTCGCAGGCCATACATATACGCAATTAGCAAGACCCACACGCTAACAAATTTGTTTTTTTTTTATGGTAGTTGTTCTTGATGAAACATAAAAATAATGGTGACATACTTTTCATCAGTGAGAGATAGAGAGAGAATCAGCAATTATTTATGTTTTTATGTTTTCCTTACGGAAGTTAAGATAACAATAAATTAATTTATTTACGTACTTGTTGAAATTTTTGGGGCGTAAAAATCAAAAGTATGGGGCTTCCTTCGGAAGGAAAGTAAAGCCTTAGGTTCCGTGTCGTAGATTTACGGCACGTAAAATAACCTCAAGTCTGAAAGAAGAGGTCTCTGAACAAAATTTATAGTCCATTTGACACCTGAATTGAATGGAACGCCGATGACCTGAGATGTTATGGAACATCCGTAAATAAATCAAAATCAATCAATTATATCCATAAAATGAGTAATCAAATATTTATAAAGAAACTAAACATTATTTGATCCATAGCACTTAGTATGCATTAAGCTACTTTAAAGTTTTATGCAAATTGAGTATTGTATTAGTAGTCTTATATTAATTGTCATTGCCTATTGATGGTCTTGCATTTTGTTCCTGAGTTAGGTTATAAAGTATGGCAAAATTTAGATGGCAAAAGATTCTGTATGGAAGGAACATACCTTAGACAGTAAAAGGTTCTTCACTCTTTAACTTAAAAGGCTCTCTCGTTTTGCGGCAGCTAGCGGTAACTCCTGGCAAAGCTAATATCCGCGCAATAAATTCAAATTGTCGCAACTACAATTGCAATGAAAATAAGCATGTACCTTTTGACAGAAGACCCTGCTATATTTCTAGCATATTTTTATAAATGTTTTGTCCACATGCCTCAGTTCATCTTCCGGTTTTAAACTAGAAAGCATACAACTGGAATTGTAGGCTGATCCTGATATTCGCGTAAATTTCTGTAATTGGATGTTATGAAGTGTTAATAATAAAGTATTTTATTTAAGCTTATAATCCTCTATGGATTGATTGATTGATTGATCGGTTTATTTATAGAAGCTCTTTAACATCTTAGGTCATCAGCATCTCATTCAATTCAGGGCGTGAAACGGCCGACAAATTTTGCTCAGAGGCCTCTTCTTTCAGGCTTGAGGTTCTTTTTCGAGCCGTAAATGTACGACACGGGACCCCCAAGGCTTTACTTCCCTTCCGAAGGAATCCATACTTAGGATTTTTACGCCCGAAACAATTCATCGATCCTGGCCGGTTTTGAACCCACGATCTTGGGCTTAGGAGGCAAGTGTGGTTACCACTACACCACCAGACCGACTTTCCTTTAAGGATGAAGCATAGTTTCATTTACATGGTCATGTTTTGAGACGCAAAGTAACAGGCATGGGAGTACAGAAAAACTTTTTTTTTTTTATGTAACCCCTTTTATCCCGAGAAGATCAGTGTGTAGTCGCACTAATTGCATACAGAGTAATAGGGTCCATCTTTTTTGAGAATGCCAGAAAGATAGCTAGCACCATTTTTTTTTTTTTTTTTTTTTTTTTTTTTTTTTTTTAAGATAGATATTAAATGCCCATCTGTGTATTTCCAGCAAGAACAGGTGCGAGTGGATGATAGTTTTGTAAAAAGATGCCAGAAACGTTTGGATGTAGCAAAACATTTCTTGTCATGAGGCATGTGCTTATTTTTGTAATAATTGTAGTTGTAATAATTTGAATCAGTTGAGCGGAATTGCATTCACTTCGCCAGGAGTTACCGCAGTAACTGCCAGTCCGCTAGCTGCCTTGGTACGGGAGATAAAACTATGAAAAACGCAGTAGTTCTACAAAGTAAAAAGGAGAGGGCGGGCTTCATTGTACTTAAAGGAATTATGTCTTATTTCTGAAGAACAGAATTCACAACATTAAATTATGGAAAAAAAAATGCACAAACATAGCAAATATCTGGGACGTTGGAATTATGAAAAAATTGTAAAAGTAAAAATTGTTTACATTTTTCTAGAACATCTTAACCGCCAAAAGTAAATATTCATGTGGTTTGGTAGGTATTATTAAATAAACAGTAATATCAAATAATCTATATTTAACGTTTGAAGGAAAGTTCAAGCCATAACAGTAAGAAATTAAAGAGGGAAGCGGATGTTAATGGCTGCAACGCTTTGTTTCAAATAGTACTGACTTGCGCTCTAATTTACTTATTGTTAACTTACCATTTGTAGCAATTATTGTTACATTTTAATAATTAACTTAAACCAATGTACCCTCACCAAACGGCATATAAGACTGTATTTGTTTTCATTATGAATTAAATGAAAAGTCCTTTATCCACAATGTGTAAAGAGCTGTTCAAAATTCTCAATTTAATGTACTCATAAATTATTTGGTTTATTTATATTTAATTTGAAGCTATTTTCCTTTGATAGCACAAATATTGAATTGCATATCATACATTTGTTTGCACTGAACAAAATCTGAGTATTTGTTAATATAATAGTTTAAAACTCTCTAGAGGAATTAAAACAAATCTAAAGAATTGAGATATTAATAAATAAGTCATTTTAGAAGAAGAAATTTAAAACAGAATTGCACCGAAGTTAGGACAGAAAAATCTGTAGCCATATGGTCTATCTAAGATAACATTACTTTGTTTCTTTACAGACGCAAACGAAAATTTGTTTGTTAAAATGAAAAAAGGAGACTCTTCTGTGCAGAAACAGAGAAAGAAAGAATTTCTCCAAAACTTAAACAGAGTCAACAATGTTTTGAGAAAATGCATTTAGGTCTAACTGGTTACAGTGTGTAATCATTATAGTCTGTTTATTGTTTATGTTAAAAGGACAAACAATTAAAAGAAACATGTTTCAAGGTAATTATAAATCTCTTATATATTTTATAATAATATATATACAAATAATGTGTGTTTAGTTTTTTTACAAACATTTAAAATTTCAATTTACACATTAAAATTGTCCTGGTTTCTTATAAACAACGGGGACATGTGAATTTTATCTTTCCGATTGAGTTGAACACAGGGTTCCGCAAATATTACAACTACCCGTGTCATTAGTTCTGTTCTTCTTGACAAACATAGGATACCTCATTCTGCTTTAGGGTTTTATTGGTAAATTTGTTTTAAGAAATATGGTTTTCTAAGGATATAAAGAAAGATTGCTGTTTATTGGCTAATCCAATTATTCTAAAGCAAATATTTGCTTTTTGATGTTCAGAAAAAGAAATTATCGTTCCAACTGGGCATGTCCTGGTGCAATAGATCTTCATATTGTTCTTCCAAAAATACCAAATTGCTATGCTGCTTTACAAACAGACGTTTTTCAATGCCTTTTGAAACCAATTACTTCATATTTAATCATTTCCACGTTATGTCATGAGCTGAAATTAATAAATAAGGTTAACTTAGTGTTACGATTCAGTTCGTATAAAAATATCTAATTTAAGAGGTCATATTGGTTACACTTTGCATGGTAATAACAATACCGAAATGGTTAGAGAAAAAAAATAATTTAGAATTTTAAATCTATTTAACTCACACAAAGCGTAGAAAGTATAATGCTTAATTTAAAAAAATAAACGTTAATTTATTTAATGAGAAGAAGAGTTAATGTACATGATTATAGCAGCCTCTCACACTGACGAAATGTTGCTGAGTACATTTATTATTGAAAAGCGATCTTTTTAATGCCGAAGCCAGTCGTCGAATTTTCATAAAAGCTTCTTAGTCACAGTAAATAGGCCTTGTTATTTACAAATATCCAAAATTATATGCACAGATAAACAAATATAGAAAAGTAGAGTGGATGTGAAAATAACAAATAGTAACCTAAGATTAAATATCTTGTTTCAGTGAGTTAGGAGACAAACACATTTGGCATCTTTAAAATGAGGCTATTATCAATTTAGTTGTTGGGTGTAAGAAAACTTTACAAAGAGGAAGAAGAAACGGATAATAGTAGTTGAACGTGCATGCTATATACTACCGGTTAATGTGGGCCATGAGAAGTAGGACTGGAGTACACACGAGCGCAGCGTACTGGATTATGTGCACCACGCCTTACTTCCAATTTTGACTAACGTAATGGAACTTCGCCATGAATGTTCTTTTTTCCTTCTAGTGTTTGTTTTTCTAATCCTTTTTAGGAGGGAAGTAGTTCCGGAAGATGATTTACTTGCTGCTTGTAGTATCGCTGAGGTAGGTTCGTGAAGCATATTGCCAACTGGTTTTCTGCCTTATCTACATTGATATATCTTGCATTCTGTTCCGGCTTTCGTTTAAACAAAGGGAGAAGTTAGTGCCCCTGTGAGATAAAGAGCAATAATACTTAGTATCTCTTGTAAACCCTCGAACTACTTTTATTTTTACTTTATGGAAAATGAGGATTGCTATTAACACTTTAGTTTTTTTTTTTTATAGCAAGAATCCTTTACATTAAATTAGCTGTATGTGGCTTTACATTATCATGAAGAAGAAAAACGCCTTTTCTTTACAGTTCTGGTCTTCTCTTGTGGCTTTATCGGAAAGAAATCGGGAAGGTTAAACCGTATTTGTAATTCTCCCTCTCTTAAAAATATCAGTACAGTTTACAGTTTAGTAAACTTCTGCCTTACCTTTGCACCTAATGAAGATATGACGTCGTCTTTTTTTTTTTTTTTTTTTTTTTTTTTTGCTTGATTTATTTATGGACGCTCTTTAACATCTCAGATCATCAGCGTCCCATTCAACTTAGGGCGTGAAACGGCCGACAAATTTTGCTCAGAGGCCTCTCTTTCAGGCTTGAGGTTCTTTTTCATGCCGCAAATGTACGACACGGGACCTACACTTTACTTCTCTTCCGAAGAAAGCCATACTTAGGATTTTTACGCCCGAAAAAATCCATCGGTCCTGGCCGGGTTCGAACCCGCGATTTGGGTTTAGGAGGCAAGTATGGTAACCACTACACCACCAGGACCGACGACGTCGTCTTCTGCTTGGTAAACTTCCGTGATGGTACATCTACATTCTCCTGACTTTCTCTTTAGAGGTAATTCTTTTGAATGCCCTTCACGCGAATTATGAATGGAAGCATTCACAGAATACTTGTTCATTCTTGTAGAAAGCACCACTTCTCGAGTTGTGATCCAGTGATCCTTTGCAAATCCTGCATCAACCGTAAAGATAGTTTATCTCTGTTGTACACGTAGCCTGTAATATCACTCAGTACTCTTATAAATCCTTCCATATTACAGTTGGCCATTTGGTTGAGAATATTGATGATTTTTTCTCTACTGTTTATTACCTAAATCGTTGTACGAGGGTTGTCCAATAAAGAACGACTATATATATTGACAACATACCTTTACTCATACTCATAATTTTGATAATCTTCCTCAAAGTAGTCCCCATGTATGTCCCAACGTTTCTGCCAGCCTTTAAAACACATGCTGGAAATCATTTTTGACAAGTCCTGCCTCTGCAGCTTTTACCACTGCTTCTTATGATGGAAAATGCCTCTCACGAATAAGTTTCTTCAATTTGGGGAAAACGAGTTAGTCACAATCGAAATTATAAAGAAGGTGAGGGACACACCTCACATTGATTTTTGTGAGATATTTAGCAGCAATATTTACGACATGCAACCGTGTATTACCGTGGTGCAGTATTTATCTTCTTGCAATGAAATGTGGGATTTAACCTTGCAAAGTTTTCTGGACATCTCTGTAGTATTGCCCAGTTCTAGTTGTGTGAGCAGGTACGTGCTAGTAAACCATTCATTGAATATCAAAAAATGAGATCTAACAGAAGCAACCACTTTTTTTTTATTGTGATTACACACAGCTTTGCTGTTTTCTCTCAGGATCGAAATGATGTAGCCAAGTTTAATCAGCAGTGATTGTTCTTCTCATTGGCGTTACAGCCGGAATGAGTCCGCTTTCAAGTTGCCATTACCAATATAACCGTCCTGAATGCAATTAGTTGTTATTGAAACTCGAGATGTTGTGCAAACCTTAGTTAAGTACTGCCGAGAGTTATTTTTGGCCTGAGTCTGCAGCTGAGCGCAGCGCGCACTGGACCAAGGTCACGCCAAATACCTTTCATAATAGCGGACATTTCTCATGCTGATGATATATGCTCGCTTTGTTTCTTCTTTTGTGCTCAGTTTGCAATTAAGAAATAAGTATTTGTGCTGTTATAAACTACGGATACGTCATTGTTATAGGATGTTAGTGAAGTAAAAGCTCTACTGTAGTACATTACATTGCAAAGGATCAGCTCCAACATTGTAGATGCACTTAAAGAAAATATCAGGTCAGAAACTGACAAAATTACGGAAGTAATTGCTGTAAGTGATTTTATTAAAAAACGTCAGAAATGTGTGACTGCAGACGGACACTACAACTGCGATAACACAGATTAGTGTTCATTATTAAAAAAACTAACATTGTGTGCATGTTGTTATTGGTCAAATTGTCTTAATCGGCGACTGGCGCAATCTTGGTTCCATTCACATGGAAGTCATAAACTTTAACATTAGCACACAAACATAAGAAACCAGTTTTATTGACATAAAGACATAAACGTGTTTGGAAAGCAAATGAACAAAATTGTGGTACTACATAAAATTTGAAGAAGTGCAAATGATGACTGATGGTTTTGCTTTTCAGTTTACGTTTTTCTTAACCACAATTGCTTCACAATTTGCGATACATAAAATCAAAAACATAAATGTAATTGATTAAGAGAAGAATTTAATGGGGAAACTTTAATAACTTTATAACCTTTTAAAACCCATCATTTCACTCATATCTACCTTCAGAATTCATTTCCTGTGCGATTTTTTTCATATGTTCTCCTTTAATATGTTGTTTTGCCCCTTGTATAGACAATGTCTTTATTGTTATAAAATAATCAACTTCTCATCATATTGCCATATGTCTATAGTAGGGACGACTTGAACTTTTTGCGGAATCGTATTCTATTACCTACTGCTGTTGATTATTATCGCCTGTATTTTCATTAAGATAGCTCTGCATAAATAAAGGTTTGGCATAACTCAATACAAGCCGAGAAAATTTATTTAAACAGCTGTCAGTCATGTATGTATATATGTCATCAAAACCCTAATAACTACCTGTGGTGCCTCAGTAGTAAAAAGGGGCGCTAAACACCATTTAAAACCCCTAATAATAATAATAATAATAATAATAATAATAATAATAATAATAATAATAATATTGATTGCTGAATGTAAATATTTACTGTTTACTATTGACGCTATCGTTTAAGTCACCAAGTTGGTGGCTGTTGGCGATTATGTTGGCACTAAACACTTTTTGTAAATTAAAGTTTACTATAGTTTTCTGGTTGCAACCTTACACAGGTTATGACAGTAATACAATGTTTGATGTTGAATCCAACTATTCTGAATAATTCTGACCAAATATGAAAAAATAAATCAAATCAAAATAAATCAAAATAAATCAAAATAAATCAAAAAATCTGAAAAGTGTTCCATCGGATAATAATTAATATTGATACTAAAACAAATGGTGTGATCCTTTCTTCATTGTTATTATTTCAGGTGGTACCATGCTGCCACAAATGAATGCAGAAAAATGATGAATCTAGGCGGTATTTGCGCAATGAAATTTTTTTGCCTTTTTATATAGTAATTATGTAGGACAACACTCTCTTCTTTCCCTATTTGATTAGTGAGTAGTAGCTACCATAAGCTAAAGTTACAATATAAACTTTTCAGAGATCTGCATTTACGGTAATTATAAAACTAAGATATGCTCTCCAGCTCCTTAACCTATTTCTTACATGTGAAACGTTGTTTTACTTTCTCAGCTGAACATAAAGTAATAATAATAATAATAATAATAATAATAATAATAATACTAAAATGTTTGACTGCTATTCAGAAAGCATCAATTTACAATAAAAACCGAAAACCAGGGCAGAAAACACGATTTACTCACCTTAATTAAATGTAATGTTATAAAGAATTACCTTTTATTTCGGTGAAAAATACTACAATTTCATATCTATTTTGAAAAGAAGCGTTTTTATTACAGTTAACGTTTTAATTAATAAATAGGCAGCTTCATTGTTTTAACATCTGTTTGTTAAACAACTATGTTAGCCGTGACTTCAGATGGTTTCAATGAAAAGTGCACCTATCTCGGAGCAACAACATCAAAAGTCCCTACTGTATATACTGTAGTCACGACCACTGAGATTGAAATGTTGCTTGTAAGCGCAACGAACAATCACTAAACGCTAAACCAACAGTCAACGCTACACTTTCCAAATATGAAAGTTTGGAGTTTGCTAACTTTCATGTTATCATCTAATGGCAATGTTAAGTTAGTATTATATAATTGTTGTGAATAACCAGATCGCAAAGTGGTGTGTTTAATGTATGGTGTGAATGGAGTTTTACGTTCAGCTGCGGACGCAGATACAAAATAAATGTGCGTATTAACTCATTCACTGCACTTAGGTGTGTGTTTCATATCGTAGTGGAGCTAACCTCCATAATTGTTTTCATACAGACCAAAACTGTTTGTTACACTTATGTAAATCGATTAACGGCTTGTCGCTGCAAGTAAGCCGTTAGCTTTATTTCATAATCTTTTCACAACATAGCTCATAATCTAAATTACATAATTACATAACCCATACTTAAGAATTACTACACGTGCCAAATTTTTGTTATGAGCCAGTTGCTTTTCAGCAACATTCCTTGATTTATTATTATTTTATATCTTGGAAAAAGTTTCCAATTATAAATAGAGTGCCATTCTTTTCAACGATCACAATATGTTATGAGTGAAATAAGTTTGAATGCTTTTACATAAATTCCTGTAATACTTCATTTGCCTCAACATAATGTTAGTTGAAAGAACTATATGCGTGCTCTTGATTTGCACAAAAGAGGTTAGAAATAACAAGTTAAAATGCATTGTTTATAATTTGTCGCCATTTTAAAATATTGTTTTAAAAGTCGAATAGAAGTAAAAAGTTTGTGTTTTATATTTGAATAATGAAGTTTCAGTTAAGAATACAATGGGCATTTTACACATTAGGCGTGCGTAATGCAGTTTGGCTTAAAAATTTGTAGAAATTCCTTTTCAAATCGAAATGTTTAACTCATTGAAATAATTAGGAGAATATCTAAAATTTTGAGGTAAAGAAATTTGCTATTTGAATTTCATATTAACTGCGATTTAATATTAACATGTTTCCAAGTTAGGAATAAATAAAACTTATATAGAAAATAAAAGAAACACGAACACGCACATATATTGAATGTTGAACAAACTATAGGCGTGAATATAGACAGACAATGTGTAGGCAATAGCGTAGGGCTAATGAATAGATTGACAGAAGATAAAAGACATTGTGTTACTCTTTTCCTTGTTTTCTTGACAGGTTCCTGTCATTGTTTTGGAAACTTCCGTTTTTGCTTTCTGTTTACTGAAATTCTTGTCCAAATTGTTACTCATTTCTTTATGATTTTTTTCGTGCTATTCTGAATCGGCGTTCAGGAAATTCTAGCATAGTGTTCAGATAGTTTTTGAAATGTGACATGCCTCATCGCTTTTTTATATTTCGTTTTACTTACCCATTTCAAAGTGTTTCGTCTCAGACAATTTTTAGTTCTTATTATTGTTAAGGTTCAGCCAAATGTCCATTTGTGATTGCTTTTATTATTTCAAAGTAAGTTTTGCATTAACTAAATTATGTTATTACTTTATTACTTCTATTTAATAATCGTAATCGAAATATTGCTTCGTCAGTTTTGTCCTTGAAGCTGTTTGAGAACATCGTCATTAATTTACGTGATATATAAACAAATAATGTTATCTGCATAGCAGAAGGTTGCATATGTTTTACTTGCAAAGCTTTCAAAGAATATTTCGCAGCTCAGCCGAACTTTCAGAGTCTACTTTAAATAGTTAAATGTTTTATAAAATGTTTGCTCTGGTATGAAGCTTACTGCACTTGAACTTGAATCTAGTCAGTCTATTACGCAACGCACACGACAGCAAGAGAGCCGGTTGAGTCATTGGCCCGTCTTTACAGGTTCATTGAACTCCACCTTCCTATTGGTCCAGCCGCAATTCTTTTTTTCCAAAACCTTATACTACATTCGAATCCGGCAAGAAGGTATCGCCATCCTCTACTTCATCTCCTCTTTCTCCGCGGCTGCGAAGTAGGAGGTGAAAGCAAAGCGGCGATTACAACCAGTTTCCGCATCACCTGTCTTGCTCTCTCTCCGAAGCAATGTTGATGGTTGCTTCCACAGTTTGTCTTTGGTTGCCTCGGCAACAACATAGCAGCAGGTGTAGTGTACGTGAACTGTGAAAACATGCACTTTGTGAATCATAAGAAAACAGTAAACATGAATTTTCGTAGTGATTTGAATGCGCGGATAGAACTGGATCACAAATAGTTTGCAGTGAATTGAATGCGCGTATGGTATAGGAACATAGTAGCTTCAGTGATTTGAATGCACGGATACAAGGAAAACACAAAAGGTTAGAATTTGACCCCCCCCCAAAAAAAAATCTGTGTAGTGAGGAAATATAAAGAGAACTATATCTTGTGCCGAAAACTCAGCCTGATGCTGTTAGAATTATTTGAAGGTTGGTTTTCTGAAACACCGGAGAAAGGAAATAAATGGTGGATCAAATGGGAAACTAGCACATAGCTTTGATATTGGATCTGAATAATATTTTCATAAACTGCAACTAATTTGTAGTACAAAATATTTCGGTTCATTTTGCAGGAAGGATAGATTTACTTGTGGTATGTTCTAGATTTGTACATGAGACGGGACTCGTTACACATAATACTTTCGGCATTTTCTAGTATAATAAACTGTGCCATAACCACTGCAAACTGTAAGGACGTAGTTCACTGAGAAGATGAATTCTTATCAGGTGCTCACATTTTCACGCTTTCATGTTGAGTGATTCGAACATTATCAAATGACAAAATGATGAACCGTTTGGATAAATATTATGAAGCTCATCCTCAGCAATTAATGCGTCGAACACACCACAATATGTTAATGCTGCCGCCGCCCCCTCTGGTGGACCAACCCCAGCCATCTTCCCGGACCTCCACATGGACTACCTACAACAGCGGCAAATCTGGAAATTCCGGAGCGGGTTTCTCGGGAGACAGAATCAAACCAGAGAGATCCAACAAAAGAAATAACGTCCAAAAAATGCAATGGAGAAGTTCCAGGTGGGTGAATGGTTTTCCATATTCTGGTTCAAGTGGAGGACGTGGAGATGACGACTTCGACTATTCCAGAATTAGCTCCATGACGATCGCCGATGTGAGTCCCCGATTCGCAGTAAAGAGGATCATACTGCTTTATGAGAACTTTCAATACCGGGAAGCGGCGAATTTCATTAACAGACTCAGTCACGGCACTTTCAAGGTTATCCTCAATGATCTGCCCATTGATCTGTTTGTGGAGTCTATGCCGCATAGCCTGTCCATTCTTGAAGCGCTGTACGCCAAGGTATTCCTGTCTGACGGTTTGAACTTCAGCATGAAGCTGCTACGACCTGAGGGTGTTATAATGCAGATGGTCAAGTTCTTCTCGAGTCAGGAAGTGGATAAGACTGGTGATAAGAACTGGGAACTGTGCGGCCCTTTCATCTGCAGCTGCAAGAAATTGCTCAAGGTGAGTAAGCACATGTTTATCAACAGGAGCTAATCTTGAAACTTTGCCACTGGCGGTATTGCAGTACAACTTGGGGAAACGAGAAACAAAAAGGGATCTCTCAGTTGTCTGTATATTTACGTAAAATTTTCAAAAGAACGTGCGAATATATAATTCCGTTATATTTTTAAATGTACATATTTAGAAGACTTTAGATTTAAAACAATACTGGTAAGTTGTACAGTTTTGTAGAGGATTACGTTTGCAATTTTTATAATGGTTGCACAGACCTAATTTTCATTAGATTTTGGCCAATTAGAACAGAATTATATTTTACATTGAAATACCAGATAAAAACAAAAATTCATAACTGTAAAAAAAGCTCTCTTTTTTTTGCCATCATTTAGGTTTTTTTTTATGATTTCTAGAGTATTGGTAAATTAACAAAAAGTGTTAATATTTCTAAGTAATCAATTGGGTGCCACTCTCCAGAATAAGTTCAAGTAATGTAACTTGCAGGCGGTTTGAGAAAAATTCATTTTGTAACTTGGAATTCTTTCAAGAATAATTCGTCGAATGCAAACTGAGCTTAGTATGGAACACCCATATGTTGTCAGCCTATGTGAAATTTGTTCATTAGACCAGAGAGGTTTACCACATTCTGAAATTTTAAAAAGGCTAAACTGTTTCCCTTCCAATACATGTCATGTATCAACTTTACTTCATCATTTGTTGTCAATTTGCAGTCTCTTGCATATTATCACTAAATTTTTATAGCAATTGCTTGTTACTAAGCAAATAGTTAAACATATACTTGTATGCACACTGTCGCTTTTCTCAGACTGTTGGAAAAATATCATTTTGGGAAAATATTTTCTCATATATAGGTAATATAAATATACTCCTTAGTACAAGCATGTAATGAATACATATTAGTACTTTAGCGTGCTCATAGATCTGTTTCTTAACTGCTTATGCATTCTACACTGTCACGAATAAGAATCTTTGTAGACTGCATAAATTTGCTACAATTTCAGCCCTAATAGTGACTTCATGATGATAACATGTTGAAAGATTTTTAAAGAGATCGCATTTCTGCAGGTAAACATGGTTGAATATTCAATATAAGACATACGTTTAGTGAATTATTTATATTCAAAATACTTTGAAAACTGAAAAGTTTTACATCGGATTTGAACAGCCCTTATTCGTTTCATATATCGTAAATATTTAATTAAAGAGAATACAGTTTTCAGACATTTTCTTGGTTTTTCACAGGTCAGAAAGCTATAACTTCACAAAAGAGAATTTTAAGCAGTGCTTGAAAAGTTTCAGATGTAAACAATATGAAAATAAATTTGTTATAGTTTTGACTTTTCCCTCTATAGCTATTGGAAAAATCCTTATTTTTTAAACACAATATCTAGGCGGTTTTACGTTGAGCCCTTTTATCTTTAACTCCATAGGATTTCCAGCCTGCGTTATAATATGAAGTAAAATATAGTTGCATGCTTGTAAAGTTTTGTTAAACCGTGGTCAAAAATCGGAATGTGGAGTTACTGGATCATGATAGTACTCGTTTATTTTAATTTTTATTAAAATACTGATTATCGTTTATAATTGCACATAAAATTTTTCCCATTAGCACAATCAAGGAGAAACAATTACTACTTGTTATTTAAAAATGTTATAGAAACTTTACGCAAATTGTTGATAATTCCAGTATTGAAATTATAAAACAATAACCCCTCTCCCCAAACATCGAATTGATCAGCGCTTATATGAAATAGTTCACAGAGAATGTTTCAGAATAACTATTCCCAATTTTCTGATATGATAGAGGGCTTGTAGTTAAACATTATTTCGTAATAATGTCCAGAAATATTTTCGTTTGAATATGAACAATATGGAAGAAATGAGTCGTTATACATAAATGTCCTATGATTAAACGACGAATTCTTCGAATTATTTGAGTTTACGGGGATCATCAACAGTAAGAAGAATTATAGGAACCAATTCTTCTTTTGTGTTGATAGAAGTCTCATAAAGGATTTTTTTACTGTTGAGGCATCACAAACTGTGGACACTGATGATACATGAGATGAAGTGAGAAATTGGGAAAGTATTTTTTAAGGAAGAAAGCGTTCCAAGCCTAAGTTTAGGATACCTCCCCAGCATTTGGCAGTTATGAATACTGAAGAAAACCTGGATAAACGTCAGTCAGGGAGGAGTTCCTAATGAGAATCGAACCCTAGACATCCCGCTCACGAGTCCATGTCTTAACGACATCGGCCTCTCGTGGTGGCGTCATAAACAATTGATATAATATGACTGTATGCACAAAAATCATCTGGAGCGTTTTTACCAAGCAGATGTCATAACTGCCAAACTTTAGGAGCATTTCAAAATAAGTTGTTTAAAAGTATTAGAAATAATAGATTATTCTAAATTTACATGTTACAATATCTATATTTATTTGTTTGTTATTCTGCTGTTTTTCTTATTATTACTATAATAAAGATTATCTCTTCTTCATAGTATTGTTAGGGTTTCTCGGTTTAATGTTTCATTAGTATATTTATTTCAACTTTTATACTTTTATAGATGTATGAATTGTCATTGTTAATGCTTGTTATATTATTGTTATTATTTTTCTTTTTCTTACGTTAATATTTTTCATTATTCATTTTCACTATTCATGTTTAGGTATTAGCACACTTTTTTTTTGTCTATTTCATGCTTTACATACATTTATGTGTATTTTTTTTTTTTTTTTTACCGTTATGTTGTACCTGTGACTTTGTCACTAAAACTTAGTATATTTATTATTATTAGATTGGTAGAGCGGAACAGAAGGCCTAATGGCCTTAGCTCCATCAAAATAAATAAATTGCGACTTGCTCTCCCAGTCCAAAGATTTAGAAACTGTTAATTTAAATAATTGAGACATTTTTATCGGAAATGTGCTGATGCACCATCAAATTGAAAGAGTAAATTTCTCTCGGAATTACTTGGGATTTCTCAAGTAACTCTAAAAGCATATTCTCCAGAAACATTTTATAAGCCAATTCATTTAACCGGCAGGCAGGAATTGGTACCCCACTACATAATTATCAACAATTACAACCCAAGTATTTACAGAAAACTTGTATTGAATTGCATTCTCAACAGTGTTGGGATTCATATTACTCCAGATGTGGTTGCTGTGTGTAATGAAAAATAATCTCTTGAATAACACGCCTCGCCTGTTCATAATATGCGTCTGGCAAAACCAGCCTATCATTAATTCTCCGTGAATACCATTCAGCAAATTGTAACCTGTTAAGGTAATTAACTGGAATTAACGTTTGGACTTTTGGATATGAAACTGATTCTTTCCACACTTACTTAAGATTTTCCTTACAAATATATTCTAGTATTCATAGAATAAATGCTAGTTTGTGGACAATTTGGACACGGCTGCAAAACATTCAAAGTCTACTGTTCTAACAGTTCTATTTGTTCCTGTATATATTTCATTTATTTGAAATTGTCCACTATCTCGAAGACGTTGATCTAGTCTTAAAAATATATGGCAGAGGATATGACAAAGATGATTTTGCTAATATAACACGTCGCGATGTTATATTAGCATTATTGTAAGTTGCTCCACATGCCTACTAGTTCAAACGGATGCATTTTTAATTATTGGAAATTGAATGAACAGATCTGACAGAAGCTATTTTATGACATACAAAGACAAAAAAAATCAATTTCCATTTTTTTCTATGGTAAATGGAATAGTTGAAACACAAAAACCATAGGCGATAATAAAGTCAATGAAGAGGTTTGATTTTATCTTATTATTTCAAAACATCAGTATTTCCGGACACTTATTGATTACGAAAATGGTGTCTTTTATATCATCTATCACATCAGAAAATTAGAAAGAGTTATTTTGAAGCACCCTGTAGAAAGAACTTTCAAACAAAATAACAGAAAGAATGCAAAACGGGGCAGCATGTAACCATTGATTTTAGGAAATCTTTTAAATTGATATTTATAATTTTAAGAAATAAAAATATATAATTATTCACAATACTAGCATTATTTTTAGCTCTTAAGATCCCATATTAGTTGTGTTAGTTTCTAGGCAGATAAGGATGACATGAGCCGGCATTACCTCAAGTTTTTCAATTAAAGTATGGCGGGACAATTTTTCACAGAGTGGAATGATAGATGGAATGCAGTGATACTCGTACTAAAATATAATTTATTGCGAAGGTGATTTGCTAAAAGCTATGACACCCTGAGTAGAGAAAGCTTTTTTGAAACCTATAATATTAGCTGAAAACATTTTCTAATCTATTTGAAAATAACATATGGGGAAGGCGTAGCCATGTTATACTGTTCACCTTTCACCGGAGCAACCCGTTGTGACTCAAAAGTGGAATTTTTGGCGCTCATAGCAGAATATGGGCAGGTTTCCTCCGGGCACTTCGGTTTTTACTGTTGCTCGTTCCCCAATTACTCCATCGTCATCACCATTAAGCACGAAGTAGTCCCGCCGACAGCCATAGCTTAGAAAATGGGCTAAATAGCTGCCTCCTGATCGGCAATATGTTTAACTCTAATGTCGCCCCAAACAAGTGAATAGGTGTTAATATCATTGAGCATTGTTTTTGGAGGGACGCCAAAATTACTTCTATAAAATTTGTTTATAGTTTATTCCCAATACTTTGCAGTTCTATTTGATATTCTGATCAAACCATTTTTAACGTACTACCTCAATTTATTTATTTTCCTTTTAACTGCAGTAACTGTTAAAAATTTGATGTGCACATCTTTCATTTCCATGTTTGAAGCTGATACCGTCATAAACTCTAATCCTGCTATGCTTGAGTAAAAAGTATACAGAATTATCATTTCAAAACTTGCCAGTTTGAATAGCCAACTATTTAACTTAAATTTTATTTATGAAAAACACGTCAATTAACTTTTTGGTACTAGAGGTACTAGAAGTTCAAAACAAAATTTTATTGCGTTTTAGGTTTCAACTTCTCACCCCCAGCTACCTCACTTTGAAATGTTAAATGACACCCCTGCCTTATGATAAATTAAATTTTAAAGAGGTTTCAACTCTTATCACATCTTCGTATTCTATCATTGCTTGGTGATCTCTGCTTATTATTGTTGTTTAAATTTGGACAGAATAACTCTTTAAATACTATTGAACATTTAATGTAATAGTTGTGTTCTGATAATATTTTTTTTTCAAAATGGCATATGCCCCAAGAAAAACAGAATATAAGCGGATCACGTAGGGGTTTCGAAGTACTACATTAATAATTGTTATATCACCCAAATTAAACTGTTTTTATCCTACAACTGATTTATTTTTATTCAGTCCAAATTAAAATAAACAATAACTCGATGTTGCCTAGCAACGATAGAAAACAAAGCAGGTAATAATAGTTGAGTCCTTTTTAAAATTTAAAAATCTTGGTGGAAATGCCATTTGAAAGCTCAAAATGTGATGACTGGGAATGGTTTTTATTATTATTATTATTATTATTATTATTATTATTATTATTATTATTTAATTTATTCACGGACGCTCTTTAACATCTCAGGACATCAGCGTACCATTCAAATCAGGGCGTGAAACGGCCGACAAATTTTGCTCAGAGGCCTCTTCTTTCAGGCTTGAGGTTCTTTATCGTGCCGTAAATGTACGATACAGGATCCACGGCTTTACTTTCCTTCCGAAGGAAGCCATACCTAGAATTTTTACGCTCGAAAAATTTCATTGATCCTGGCCGGGTTTGAACCCGCGATCTTGTGTTTAAAAGGAAAGTATGGTTACCACTACATGATCAGGACCGACATGTGGCTGGGAGTAAAGAGGTGAACTGTAGAATGTTATTAACATAATTTCTAAACTTTACTCTCAGTATATAAGTTGACTTGTTTCTGTTTAAATAAAATTAATTTTAAATAGGTAGTTATTGAGACTGGTAAGTTTATCAATGACAGTCCTATATACGTTTTCATGTTGGCACACTAATGGGTTGGGGGGGGGGGAGTTTTGAGATATTCTTGTCGTCGTCCACGATTGATTGCTGAAGTGAGCGCCCATAGCGTTTAAACTCACTGCATCGCTTTTGATTTTTATTGAGCATACCTTCAAGCCTGTCTGAGACCCAGGGCGTAAGTTGATTAGTTTTAAATGCTTCTGGCATTAAGGCTAGAGGGTTGAGAGTCAACAATACTTAAACAATGAAGGGAAGCCAACACTAAACGCTCAACAATTGCTGCAGTGTAGATTCGTCTTATCACTAGAACAACCTTGGCTCTAGGTTGGCGGACTTTCCTTAACTATTAATATGGGTATAGAATTTATATGGAGAAGTTCATCTAGTTTTATTCTTGAAATATATTGGTCATTAACAACGGAAGATTATTTTAATATGTCATGAATCATGTGCAAAATCCATCTACTTTGGCGGGCTTTCCCACCGACTTCTTCAATGTAACAATATTAATTATATAACTAAAGAAAATATTTACGCCATTTCTCCCAAATAACATTGTAAAGTTCATTTTGGAAATAATTAGCAGACTGAACGGAAGATTATAGCCCAAGAAATGAAAGCTACTCATTTACTCTTTGTCTGAAGATTAATGCAAGAATGATACTTGAGGAAAGGCGCTTTTAGATGGGCGATAACTTGAAAATAACGATAGCTTTCGGTTGCTGTGTATCGAAACCTTACAGCTGGAGATGACAAATAAATACAACAGCTTGCGCCTTGACAACAAAGTGGGCTAAGCTTCGCAGCTCCCTCTTCATTGAAACGAGACGAGTGTTCGCTGCACATAGAAACGACCGCTATTTTCTTATCTCTCATCCCCTGTATCGTTGTGTTAATGGAAAAACAGAAATTCACATTTTATTGATTATGCAAATGTCTGTCTATAAGAGAAGATTACTTCACTGACATAGTTTTAGCTTCCGTCACTCTTGTGAACGAGTTCAATTTCATGTTTACATATTATTTTTCTTACTATTAATATGTGAAACATACAAATATAATTTAGTGGGGTAAATTTTTATAACAAATATTAAGCCTTTAATCTCCAGAGAGTACGTATTTAAGTCATGGATAAGGAAAAATCTCCCATACATGAGTAGGAAATTAAATAGTTCCCACGGACCAACTAGCAAGCTATTGCTTTGTAGTGAGACGCATAGTATTCAAAGCAAACGGAGTAAAATGTTTGGTCTTCGAGGTTAGAGTTTCATGCAAATAACAATGGTAAAAACTCAAAAAGGATAAGAAAAAAAAAACAGGACGAATATAATAAAAGGTCATTCGCAATGGGACGGATGAAAATAGGTTTCCAAAGAAAGCTTTAAAATAGTTTTCATCTGGAAAAAGAAAAGAAAGTCCTAAGAATATGTGGATGGAGGAATTAATGAGAAGATAAAGAGAAGAAATTGTTGGAAGATGACCTGAAGTGTACAGGCGAATGGACCAAGAAAAGATTTTATTAGCTAAGCTAAATTGGATACGAACTTGTGTCTATATATTATGTACCAGGCGACATCCCATTGACTTTCTCATTTTTCAATCTACAAATAACAAATTTCCTACTACAGAAATGCAAAACTACCATATTCTAGGTATACGACTCGGCAACAAACACAACAGGAAAGAACACATTACCTCAACTTTTGAAAAAATAACATTCTGAAATAACATCCTAAAACATCTAGGAGGAGCAAATGAGACATTAGATAAGAAATCCCTAACAAAAATACTAAAACGTGACTTAACTTAGGGAAGCCACGCTCTAAACCATCAAGTCAGAAGATAAGAAATAGAAACCAATGCAAACAGGAGAAGTAAAAACACAAAAAAACTGCATTACTAAATAAACTTAAAACAGTGGAAATAATACATAAAAACACGCATAGTAAACTGAAAACGTAAACCTCCTAGTACAGAAAATTTAGCAACATTTAAATGAAATGCACTTCACATTAGAAATAGAAATTTCAATTAAACCTACAAACCCAGTGCAGTTTTCTATTAGAAAAAGTCAAGATACATCTCCAGAAATACTTCTTAGATACAATACATACACATTGAAGTAGCAGGAGCCGGAATACACTGTAAACTTTCACCAACGAAATAGAAGCTGGAGGGTATATGATGAAAATATAATGGTCGGAACAAATGTGTGTTAAAAGCAATTCTATTCGTAAATTCAAAATCTGCTATTGCAGCAATGACAATAACACACACAAATCAATAAGAGAGTTCATAAAATATGTAAGATCATAGCTCTTCAGTGCATACCATCCATATAACATCCTAGGAAATGAGATAGCGATAAATTGGGAAGTTGGGGAACAACCTACAGCAAGAAGGTACCAAATTAGCCTTTCATAACCTCAGATCATTTTTTACAAAAGAAACACGAATGCATAAAGAACAAAAACAAAAAAAATAAAGTAGAGTACCTGAAATAAATAGAAGCAGCAAGAAAGAATGCATTAGCAATGTTTTGCTGGTCACTGATGTACCATCTGCAACGCAATAGATGCACATTAAAGGACAAAACCTAACTTACTACCATCTATCTACTGGGAAGCAAGGAGTAACTTCTAAAGCACGCCGTTGGAATTGAGAAAAAAGTGTCTACATGTAACACTTGAATGAAATTATTATTATTATTATTATTATTATTATTATTATTATTATTATTGTTATTATTATTAATATTATTAATATATTTCAAACTAGCACTTGATGGGGGATGAATTGTGTAGTAACCAAATAATAAACAGGTTATTGTTACTAAAGGGTGCAGACCGTAACTTCACTATTTGTAGCATGTTAATCTAGTTTAGTTATTGAAATATATTTTCTACTACTAACGGCAGATTTACTGTGTAATAATATTAATTTTTGGATATATGTGTAGCGATATTTATTTCACATTTGAAAGTTGTTAGCACACTGTGACTTAGGTTATTGCCCAAGAACTGAAAGCTGGTTGTCTGAGGATAGCAACTAGTTTATTGATATGCCTGAAGTGCAAGAAGGGGAAAGTGATGGCTCATATACCAACAGATTTCGGTTGCCGTATCTCAATCACATTTGCCCAGAGTTAAGCAAATAAATTACCAATTTCAAAACCTGTTTTCCCAATAATTAGTACGTATATTGATGCTTTGAGTGGCTGCATATTCACATGTCAAAGTAAATAACTGATCATGCATAATATTATAAACATATTTTTGTTATGCAAGTATTTATCTCTCATGACAAAAAAAATTAAAACATTTCATTGTTGTCTAAATAAGGTTTTAAACAATCACAATTCACATCTAATTAAGTGCGACACGTTTTATTTATCATCTATTTATTATAACGCCCACTCACTTGTATGCACAAACATTGGCATAGGTGCTTTCATAATTTTCGGCGGAACTACATCATGTGAATAATTAAAACGGTATTGCAGCACTCCAATTTGCCACTGTTCCAACCATACGACCATGGCGCCGCAGTTATCAAGCTATATATTTAGGTAACTAAAAGATATACCTAAATAGTAAAATTATAAAAACATTAATTCCTAAGTGTAAACTCAAAACCTACGGTTTTAAGGTTTTTTTTTCGTTTTTTTTTTCTTTTTCTTTTTCTTTCTTTTTTTTTCTTTTTTTTTTCCCCCTTTCTTTCCATTGTGGATATTTTTGGTTCGTTCAAAGTTATTTCTCAGCTTTGGTTTGATTGTTAGGGTCGGAGGTTCCATACTTCAGCCATGATTAAGGGCTGGACATTTGTGTCTAGCACCTCCGGGAGGAAGGGATAGAATGAGAGGGACAGGGCGGCCAGCATCCAAGGGCGGTAAGGCGCTGAGTAAACGTGGTCCCTCATATTGTTTTCCCTTCAAGTAATTCGAGTCACTCAGAAGTGTCTCTTCCATACCAGACACCGGAGCAGAAACAAAAGCGCAAGTCACCGTCAGACCGCACCTGCCAATCTTTCGATCCTGTAACAGAGTCAGCGGAATGAAAGAACATGAAATGGAAGAGCGCAAAATTAGTGGAGAGAAAAAATCCATTCTAGTATTCTGCTAAGCGACCAGGGGAAACCACGAGAAAACTTAAAGTCATGTTGTCCTACCCAAAGAGATTTGAAGCCGGGAGTCCTTAACGTTACCGTCCGAGCCATCCCGCTCGATCAGGATAGTCTAATGGCTATAAGAGATTTTTTTATCAACAGCTTAAGACACTGATGCTTATTTTAAAATGAAGGGTACACGGAAATATGGGAAAATGTTTAAAAAATTAATAAAAGTTTGATTATTCAGAATCCTGTATGTTAATTTGGTAATAAAAAAATTTGTATCAAAATAAAAACGAATCTCTTTTCAGTTACTATAAAACGACAGTAATATTCCTTTTGGATGGACAGGGATCCATACACACATTTTTTTTTTTCACTCCAATGCCTATTATTTTGCTTTATCAGTAAAGAATATTATCGTCCATCATTTAATTCATTATTAATAAAAAGTTATCCCAATATTAGGATTACATGCCTACGTTTCATGGAAGACAGTGATGTAAGCTTTCAAGTAAATTGACTCAATTTCGGAATTTGAACTGATGCTTGTGATTGAACATTTTCTAAAAGATGCCAGAGATGTGTGAATGTAGCAGGATTTTCTGTCATAATATACTTGATTATTTTTATTGTAATTGCGAGAACGTGCTTTAGTAGAGCGGATATTACATCCCCTTCGCCATGAATTACTGCCGGCAGACCAGCTGCCGTGAAACAGACCATACAAAATCTTGAAATTCCGGTATTATGTTCTGTTTTCATAAAAAAACATAAAAATACATACTTTATTACTTGTGTTTTAAATTATTGTTAACGTATGTAAATAGTACAAAAAGACAAAAGTTATTATTAAATATTACAATAGTAAATATGAAATTCTTTGACATTTGCAACTTTGCTAATAATCAGAAATATTGGAACAATATACATGATTTGAATAAGGTGTCTTTTAGTTTTTTGTATCTCTTATAGTGCTTTAAATAATGAGTTTAAGTCCTTTATGTTCGTTTCAATTTCTTATGTAAGCCACCAAGAATTAAAGCGTTTAATATATATACATATTTCATTAAACATTTTTATATGCAAGCTAGAGCATTCGCTTTTCCTTGACATTGACACAAACATCTCAAATAAAATTTAATTTTTTTATAAACATGCCAATATCACATATGGAATTTACAGGAAAAATAACTTAAAGAGGGGAGAAACCTTAGCAAAATCGCCCCATCCCAGTGTTTAGAGTGTGAATAGTAGACAACTACCAGAGACTCCTGGTAATTTTCAGCTTTGTCACTATTACATTTCTACAAAATTTTGTGAATATTTCCTGTTTCTCATATTGTTAGGACTATTTTAGGACGCCATGATCAATAAATTAAATTTTATTGAATAAATTATATGCTGTCACTTCTACATCCGATGTGTTAGCATTAAACATGTACCGAAAGAAATGTGACAAAGTTGTTTTCCTTAGCGAACTCTTATGCACTCCTTTTCCTCACACGTATAAACAAGAGCCTGGATAACTGAATCTGTTAAAAATGCCACCAGGACTTGTTCCTTGCTTCACAAATGATACCGCAACATTGTTGCAAAATACTCAGTTTTAGGTTTGTTAACATATTGGTCAAGTATTCAGTTACTTTAGATTTTGTTTGGAATCGCATCATATAAGGAAATCATATTATACATGTCTTAAAATGCTGGGGAAAATGTTAAAAGGTTTGCAGCCACAAAGCATTATGGGAAAAGATTTTGTTCTATTGGTTTTTTTTTTTTTCCTTTCCCCCCCCCCCCCCAGCGGTATATATGAAGTTTATTCCTAGATTACACTATGTTGTCTTCTGTTTTGTGATTTAGGTTATCGTGTTGTCAGACCCCAAAATCAAAAAGGTTCTGCAGCAAAGGCGACGAACTCTCGACAAGGCCATCGAGGGTCTAGGACAGCACGGCCTGGTGGGTACAACTGATGAGACATTAATGAACCTCCACGACGCACTCAAGGTAGAATTCCAACGAGTTGTGGAGACTTACAAGGGTGCTCTCCAGAAGCTTGAAGAATTGTCTCTGAGTGGTGGCAGCGGTGGAGTTTCCAGAGGCCCAGCCCCAGTTCAGGCATCGCATCAGAGGCAGTTGTCTCTACGCCAGCCTGAGATCCAGGAGCGCCTCATCAAGAACAAGACGCTGCTCAACGTCGTGGAGCCCACTCTAGGAAACCACTCATTGGACATCTTGCTGGGGATTTTGCAGCGCCGAATAGAGTACGACAAGGATGTGCTCTTCCAGGTTACTCAGCTACGGAAAGAAATGAAGGATGAGGTGGATCCCAATGCTGTGGTTGCTCCACTTCTTATGCGCTTCTCTCACGGATGTGACCAGGTAAGGACACCTAGTAAATATTTCGTGACACAATTCCACGTATTTATAGTTTTTCCCCAAAAATCATTTATTTAAAATTGAATGAGAAGTTTATGATAAAACGCAAGAATACATCAATTGATATTTTTAAAGAATTGTTTTATTTCTTATTTCTCTGCATTGCTGTGTACGCTTAATTTGTTTCCTAGCAGTGTTGGTTCAAGATTATTTGATAAAATTTATTAATTCTTGTGTTATGAATATACAGCATTATTGTTAAAATAATCACAAAATAACATGTTTAAACTCAGATAAATTACTTTATTTATTTTTGTGGACTGCTGTTACGTGCTTTTGTCAAATTGTAGGTCACGTTTAAGCATCACGGATATTTTGGGTTATCAGCTTTGGTTCTAAGTAAAGGAAATGGTAAACCTTTAGTGCATTGTTTCCACATTTCATGCATCATAGTCATAACGTTATGTGTGATGCAATCAGTTGTTATTCTGTAATCCAAAGCTCTTTTGCTTTCTCATTAACTAAGGTTTAGTTCTTATTGGCAATGAAAGCTCTGAGAAGAATTATTCTAAAGTGATTCTCGAACACATTGATGGTGTAATCGAAGGAGGTATTACACGTCGTAAAGGAAATTGGTTTGACAATAGTAGTGTCTTTTGTTACATATCTCTGATTGCAAGTGAAAATTCCTAAATTCTTTGAAATCGTGAGTGTGTTTAAATTAGGAAAGGAAGTGGAGGAAGTTATAACGTAAAACCATTGCGACTATGAATGTTCAATTACATCTTATTAAATACTCGAGGATAGTGTGTCACTCATGACAAGCAATGCAAGCACTTCTTCCATTTAGCGTGTTAACAAATGTATTTGTATTGAAGCATTTTTATGCTGAATTCGAAAGAGCCTAACGCTGAAGTAATAAACTTTTATTTTTATTTATTTGTTTATTTATTGTGTGTGCGTGCGTGCACCTGTAACGTATCTTGCTCAGAATTTATAACCAATTCAGAAAAATACCGGATTTATTTAAAGGAGTGAGATATTCCATGAATATAACATTTAAATATATTCTTTTTAAGACGATGTAAAAGATAATATGGTCTCATAATTTATCTTCAATAATAAGGAATTAGTATATTAGTTTTAAGTACGTCGGCCCTGGTGGTGTAGTGGTAACCATACTTGCCTCCTAAACCCAAGATCGCGAGTTCGATCCCGGCCAGGACCGATGGATTCTTTCGGACGTAAAAATGCTAAGTATGGCTTCCTTCGGAAGGGAAGTAAAGCCATGAGTCCCGTGTCATATATTTAAGGCGCGATTAGGAACCTCAAGCTTGAAAGCAGAGGCCTTTGAGCAACAGACCGTTTCACGCTCTGAATTGAATGGGATGCTAATGACCTGAGATGTTAAAGAGCGTTCTTAAACAAAACATATCAACAAGTCGTAAGTATATCTTCCCGCATTTTCTTTTGAACTCATGATGTTGGCATATGCGAGTAGTTTTTATCGGCATAGCAGACAAGGATGAAGATAGGCCAAAGGAAGGAAGCAAGGTGAGTTTGAAATGTTTTTCGGTGGAACGTTTTCTGGTTAAAGGGGAATGTCATTTGTTGGCTTCTGTGTTAATACTTTTTGAAAAAATGGTATATGAAAACACTTAACATACAAAAGTATTGATTTTTTTCCGGTACAGTTCTCTTTTATTACCTTTTGCATTTATTTATGTAAATAAATTATTTTGTTTCAAAAATTCTTACTTTCCTCCTTTCTCCCAGTGAACTCGGACCAAGAGAGAAAAAAATATTTCCATAGATATATTTCATATATAGTAAATCGATATATCAAATCTTTCACCTTTTTCAGTGACTGTATTCAGTCGTTCTGTCCTACCGCAAGAGAATAATCCGAGAAGGGCTGAATTTAAAGTAGTTTCAATTAGACAATCACAAAACGCGATTAAATATCTATATATTATCTGTAGTAATAATACTAATTTTATTTTAATTCATGAACAGTTCATTCGTTCCAGACCAACATTCTAAAGGTAAAAGTTGAAACATTCTGATTATGCACGATGGGGTACCGTGTCATTTTATTCTTTTCTCCAGAAAAGTATATGTTGAGAAGTTTATTGAAATGCTTTCTCCCCAATATTCTTCTAGGCATATATAACAGCGTATTTTCAAACAAATCAACAACATGCATTTTAGGTGAATTTTTTTCAAATGTGCTGCCAGAAACAAAACCTTGTATTAATTTGCACTTTGTTTTTAACAGCAGTAATTGTTTAAATGATAATTATGTGATTTTATCAGTATATGACTAATGTTAATTATGATAGCTTGTGAACCGCGCTTTTTCTTCGTATACGCTTTCAAAGCATTTGGAATAACAGATGAGATGGTAGCTTTCTTGACCTCCAGTGGCTTTATTTTTATTTACGGGATCATTCAAAAACCAAGTATGTTCAAGAATTGTGGATTCTTTGCATGCAGCGAACCGTGTTGCAGACATTATAAATGTAATACTAACATAACAAGGCGCTCGCTAAGTTCCATTAGAGTGTTTCTGTTTGAAACGCTAAACTGTATAATCCACAGCTTTGTACTTACATGGTTTATCTATAATTGAAAGTATTCTGCTTTACATCTGTTTCTATGGAGACGAATATGAAACACCCCTGTATCTACTCGTAGTTTCGTAGGTTTGGGTAAAAGAGAATGTTTAAAGTTACGCTTTTTGCAATAAGTAAATTTGTTTTAGCTTTATATGTAATCAATTGCAGGGCTCTCCATTTACGTAATAATATCTTTTATATTTCAGAAAACTTTATATACTTAGTAAAAGTTTAACTTATATCTTAACAAACTCTTCAGAAACGGCAGACTGTAAGCGAAAGCTGTATCTTTTTCCTCCGAAAATCAAATGAACACCGTGGTATAGTGCAGCAGTTTTTGTAAATAGCTTTAGAGCATTTAATTTAAAATTTTTCAAGTATATTTTGTTTTTTGCAACCTTTTAA
Source organism: Metallyticus violacea (assembly GCA_030762175.1). Taxonomy (NCBI): domain Eukaryota; kingdom Metazoa; phylum Arthropoda; class Insecta; order Mantodea; family Metallyticidae; genus Metallyticus; species Metallyticus violacea. Next base: position 707,320 of record CM060841.1, on the reverse strand, counting down.
TTAACGTTTACGGAGCACTGGATCAAGGAACCGCTTTCACATTGTGTGAACGCTTACCGCAACTATTATTTCATCAGTAAGTGATTTCTAGTATAACTTTCTCTGGAATATAGAAACCAAGTGAAAGAAAACCATCGTGTTATGTGGTCAAATTAAATGCAAACGATTGTGCTAACCCATGCCCGACAGCGATAGAGAGTGACAAACTTTTAAGCCTGTGGAGTGCTAACTGCTGGGCGATGTTTCTTTTTCTGTGCCGGAAAATTTTAATTCGATTCCTTGGATTCCAGTTGAAACTTAGTGACTGCATATGTGCCTCAGGAATTTGACTCGTCTTTGCCAAAAGATATAAAATTAAGGAGATTTTAGAATTAGGCTGCCTTAAATTTTGAACAAACCACCCCTGCCCTAATATTGTACCCCTATGAAAAAACATCGACTTTTTGCTTTGATAAATTTGAAACCATTGTTTAGAACCATGTGCATTACCTGATTAAATTAAGATTTATTTATATTCCATGAAATTCTTCTATAATGCACGTATTTCAAAACATGGGAAAAGTCAAAATTGTATTATATTCAAATATGTTCATTTAAAGTGTTTGATATATAAATACATTTATTCTCTAATTTCGTGTGAATAACGAAATATTTTAGGTTACAATACAACAGCAAATATAATACAGAGCAATTCATTAACAAATTGTCAAATACTATACAGTTTACCATATTGAATATGTTGTCTTATGGCTGAACATCATTTTAAGCATTCTTTATTCTTTATTAATGCGTGAATTCGTCAACTGAATGGCACGTCTTGTTACATGTATATTCTGTAAGAGCAGATTTGAATCTTTCCCTATAAACACCCTCCTGATATCAAGATAAATTTAAAATGGGTCTTTGTAGATTACACTTTTATTTGGTGTCCATGTCGTTTATTTGCTGCTTTTAATTAATTGGTTTTGAATTTTAATCTAAAAGCTCAATACAGAAAAGATGTACTTAACAAGAATATGTTAAAATATTTCGTTTTAGAAATAGGTTGTACGTAGTTTTTTTTATTTTACCTCATATATTATTCGTATTGCTTTTTTTCTGCAATAGGAAAATAGTTTGCTTTTAAAAAAGTTACTCCAGAATAGTTAACCATATTTCATAACTGAAGAGAAATAGGCATAATAATCTTTTTGAGGGCACCTTTGGCGTGTGGTGCCTTAGTAGTAAAAACGGACGTTAAACACTACTAAAAATCTTTAAGAACATTTCCCTATAACATAATTAAAGTTACTGCTAGAAAGTATTATGTGTCATTAGCAAATAGAAAGGTAGTATCAACGTTGTTCAATAATTTAGTAAATGAAAAAGTGCAATAGGCAAAGGATAGACTTAAAGTTCAATATTGATTATTATCTGAACAGTTTAATTTCTCCATTTGTTTCTTAACAAGGTAAGAAATGAAACAGCTTAGTCCCTCCTTTTTTATTCCATAAAAACTTTCTTTTTCTATTAGAATTTCATGGTTAACATAATAAAATGTTTTAGTTAGATCAAGAAATTTTCGCAGACATTCATTTTATTAATTGGTCCAGACTAAATTTCATTTGTAAGTTTAAAAGCTGTATTTTCTATGAAAATGTCCTTCCTGAATCTAAAAATTGTTTTACCCTTCCCACAATATGTTACTTTCAGTATGTTATACATTACTTTATTTCTTTTAAAATGTTTTTGAAAAAATTGTTAAAAGCTATTCTGTATAGGAAACACATATTCGTAATTTTTTAAACAGAGCTTTAACAATGGGATATTTTAGTACATATTCATACACTTATTAATGAGGAACAAGCTTTTAAACTTTTACTCGTAATATCGTCATAACATACATAAGGCGCTCAAATGTCTAATATCGGAAGCAAGAGCTGGAACTGGGAAGTGAGTATGCCACTGCTGGGATACTTCTTTCAGAGTATGATTTTAAAAAGATAAAGGTGTTAAGAATTTTCATACTGATCCTCCGTGAACAATGCATCGCATTTTCACTGGCTACATCGGTAATAATGGTTAAACAGATGATCCTTTCCCTAGGGACTGCAACTATTGCCTATCAATATTTATGTTATTTAGATAATGACTTGAAAACACACATATATGCAAAATACATAGAAATCCCTCATATAATCGATTGGGCTAATGACCTTCATTTGTCTATGTTCCGCGTCACCGCATCCCGGTAGTTATGACTCGACTGTAGCGTAATTAATAATATACACAATCGCACTGCACGTGTTCTGTGTTTGTAAATATTAACAAATAGGTTCATTTAATGCACACTAGAGCGCATTTTAGACTGAATTTGGTGAAAATGGTGCATCCAAAAGTTGGTTAAGAAGTTAAGAGGCAACAAAAAGTCTTCTCACTCAACGTTCAGGAGGTCGCTAAATGGCTGAAGAAACAATAACCTACGTCACCTCAAATTACTTGCCAATTTCCAAAGTTCCGTTGGAATGTAGAGAGAATTTCTGCCCAGAATTCTGGAATGTTAGACCTGACTTATTTATAGAAAGTATTGTTTCGTCTGAATACATGAAGCAATGGGCCAGCAAATTATAGTGCTGTGCATAAAGAGACATTGCGTGTCTTTCAGATGAATGGCAGGAGATCATTCTGTGCATAGATTATGAGCAGGAATTCTGTGGCATCGTTGAAGCATCCTATAAAGTTGCAAGCCATTATATTAATATCGTATCATTTTATAGACAAATTTTTGAGTCTGTATCCAGAAAATCCACTTTTGGGTTTGATTTATTCATTGTCTAATTTATTTCGAACATTCAACCACGTCTTCATAAATTCTATTCGTACATGTAATTCATCTTTATTGTGCTCTATTACTAATCGGCAAACCACATGCCTTATTCGGATATTCTTTTACTTAGTACAGTCCTCGTAAACGATGTCGTCATCTAATTGGCACAATAAAGCCTGTCTGTAACGATTATTGCAGCCCAATTGATATCCCTACCCTGCATAGTTATACGTAAATTCCTCCATCCGAATTTGCAAATGTACAGGTCTACACTTTCGATAAATTCGGAGTGCAATTTAATGAATGTAAACTAAAAGTGTTTCCAGTTAGCATAAGGGTGATGAACGGATTCCTTTGTGCTCATAACGTGTCAGTTGCTAAGAGTTGCAACTTTTATCCATTAGGTACACAACAAGCTCAGCGAACCACAAGAATGTACTCCTGAAGATTTATAGTGCACATTTCCGTTGAATTAGGATTCCTGTACAGTAAACTTTTATGAGGTTGTTTACCAAGAGTTGACTCGGGAAAAAAAAAAAAAAAAAATGCTACCTTGTAGATATGGCATTGCCTTGAATAGCACATGTAGAATAGAAAGAGGGCTAGATACTACAAAGATAAAGCGGCTCTAAGGAATGGAGCGGGGTTTTTTCTTCTTTTCGCATGCCTTTCGCTTCCTTGTATAAAACTGTCAGAAAAGAATTTGAGATGGAAAAGAAACGTGTGTGAATAACACATGTATAGTTGGTAAAACTTCACAATACCTCATTCCAGAGCATCTTAGGAATACTCGACGGCAGAAACTTCCTATGGTTAACAATTGCTGACACACGGGTCACTGAAAAATATCTAGTTTTTCGTTTGCACATAGGAAATGCCTGTATTCATTTCATGTCCAGAAATACTTGATTTATGACATATGCAGCGGCATTACATAAATAATGCACACACTTTATTTTTTCTGATAGTAACTTTTTGCATTTAGACCCTTTCAATGGCCAAATTTCAAGTTTGGGGAAGCTCGGCTTTCCATTTAAAGTACGGACGAAGGGGGCAAAAAGCTCTTCTAGAGAAGGAAGTCCATGCATTAACTTTTTCGACTTTAGGAACAAGTTGAAGTCTAGTGGATTTACATTTGGACTGTACAGTGGATGAAATAATACTTTCCATTCATATTTCTGCAGCTTAGTGGTCAATCGTTCTCAATGTGTGGTCGAGCGTTGTCATGGAGAGTGTTTCCTCAATCCTCGATTTTAACTAAGTTCGGTTTTTGTGCCTTTTTTTTTTTTTTTTTTTTTTTTTGCATGGAGGTACAATAATACACTGCTAACACGTGTTCCAGTGGGACTCTGTATAATCATTCCTTGGCTATAAAAAATAACGGTTACCATTTGGTAGACTGTCATTTCAACTCCGGCCCAAAGTTTCTAATCCGCATTTCATTAACAGAGACAATTCGAAACAAGTATTCAACGTCGAATCTTTGTTTCAGTAAGCTTACAATGTCTTTAAAAAAAAATAAAATCTTTGAACACAATCCAACCCGTCAAATTAATTTCAAACAAACGGTTAAAATAAGTTAAACCCTTTCTGCTTCTGTTCAGCAGTGAAGAAGTGAGGGACCCATCATACACGATTTTTAAATGATTTGTCAGAATACGGAATACTGGAATTGATGGTGGGGCTTCTGAAAGTTCCTCACATGTCACACAGTGATCTTCTTGAAGACCATCCTTCACAAGTTTCACACTTTGTTCATCAGTTGGTGACCTCGGCCTTCCTGACTTGTCATCGTCTATGCTGACACTACCAACAGGAAAAAGGTTAGCCCAAACTGTACTGTGCTCCATGAACTCACTACAAACTTCATGTGGGGATCTTTACCGTGCAAAGGTTCTATCTTAATGTACGAACTTTGATCTTCAACAGTTACAGTACCCGACACACCTGTAGGCTCCATTTCTAGCTCTTGTTATCTACATACAGCGTACACTGTGGACAAAATGAACATACATTCCTCTTTTTCAAGTCTTAAATTATGACTCACATACTTTCCATTGTGCATCATCCAATCCAGAATATTGACAATTGTGCATAATTTATGAAATGACCCTCATAATCAAAAGTGAGATCCAACATGTTGATCCTTTTATTTGTCTTGTTCATACATTGCCTAGGGACTTTTTATTTAGCACACGTTGAAGATAGCAAGAGTACAATTACTAGTGAATTGCTATTCTTCATGGTGCCACATAATGTTGTCTTAGGCAACATTAGAATCTTTTCTTCGAACAATTCTAGTCTTTACCAATAGACACTGCAAGCAACTGCTGGACTTGTAAATGTCATCTGATACAACTGCACAACTTTGTTATGATTAGGCTTAAATTAAAGTTCTTAATTTTTTAATAACAAAACAATTGAAGCCAGAATGTAAACATGACTCCTAAGCAACACGTGGTTTCTTTAAATTTGCACATCAGCTTTTACAAATAGTATAGGACTGATTGTGCCACGAAACCCAGATGTATTTCGATTACAGCTCATTATCCGGATATTTCCGGAAGTTTGTTTATGGTACTGTGCCTTCGTAAGGCCTTGTGCCCTGCATGTGTTCTTTACCGGGTGTTGTGGCCTTAATTCTTCCGTTAAACTCCGTCTAAGGGCCGATCTCATCGAGCACGATTAACTTTAATTCTTATTTAATTCTCCTTTAATTAGGGTGTTACATCTCACCATCAACAATTGGATGCTAATCCGTCATTAAACTCCAATTAAGCTAATTGGCATAATTTGGTCATTTAACGAGTTAATTCTCAATTAACTTTTCATCGTGGCAAGGCGAATATTGAATTTGCTATGAATATACTATTCCAAGACGGCTGAGGATAATTTCCGAAAGACAAGATTATTTAATACTATGGAGGAAACAGATTTTCAATTGCAGTTTCAGCATTAGATATTTTTAGTTCTATAGAATATCACCTATAATTTCCAACAGACAGGTGAATTTGTTATAATATTTAAATAATGCTAAAAGTTGTCGTATTATTTCGCCATAAATATTATATAACAGATTCTTTGTGTTGCAGATTACTTTAAGTTACACTAATGAGGTTATGTCTTCTAATATTTCGAAAGTTGGTTATCTGAACTGTCAAACACTCAGTATAAAATGAAATGTAATTGAAAGTAGCGCATTCTATTTGTTTAAGGAATCGAGTCATTTCTCCGTGAATGTACACTACTAGTTAACGCTACAGGAAGTACATGTGCAGGTAATTTAGATGGATTTAGTACAGCAATGGTCCAACGATTTGCATATCGAGTGAGCGCTGCTATAGTTCGTCTCCTCTCCTTATATATTAAATTCTTTTCTTTCCCTCTATTTCTGATGTGTAATTGTCATGAATAACGGCTCCGGTATTTTACGAATGCTGTATAGAGTATTATTTGCTGTGTCCATGGTCTTTTAAATCATAGATTTTCTCTAATTCAGAAGGCCGAGATGACTTAAATCCGAATTAGCTAATTGACTGTTTATATAGTTTGGTGAGATGCAAGAGATGTAATTGGGAATGAACTTTCTCAATTAACTTAAATCTTAATTAGTTAATTCTCATTTTATAAGAAATTGCTGAGATGGGCCGTAAGTGGTTCGTTTGATACTGTTGATGTAAATTTATATAACACTTTGGCGATTTTTGTTAAGATGACAAGAGGTGAACCAATAAGCAACATTGGTGTTTTTAAAATGCCACAATATAGACTCATTGCAAAACAAAGACTTTTATGCACGACATGTTAAAATAATTGCAAAAGAGTGAGGTTATTTTTAAGAAGATTTCCCGATATTCCTGCTCCACGTACTGAACGCTATTTTCTTAATGAATGTGGAAAAAAGATCGGTTTTTCAAAAGCAGAAGGTACAAACAAACATAGAAACAACTTTGACAGGCTGCACTGTTAATGAGCATAAACAAAAGAAGTTATCACCAGTTACAACTAATGCTAAATAGATAGATCCCTCCATGCTTCAACTAGTCGCTAGCTTGACGTCAACCAAACTTGGTAAACGCTCAGTTCGTGTGTTGTCGGCAGCACTCGGTTCTATATAGTGACTATTATTAGATCGTTGGCACACATAAAATAGACAGGTAACGTGTGACTATGTTCATTTTAATTGTGAAATAATTTTATTAAATTTAAAATAAAGCTAATCGCTGGATTTAAAAGGTTGTGCATTCACGATTCCGCCGAGAGGCGATGTGCTTCTAAGGCTACTAGAACCGCATTCTAATGGCACAAAAATCTTGCGAAGGTACTGTGCGGAAATTCCTCCGATAATTGTTCATTGCAGTCTTTAGGGCAGGTATATTGGACGACAACGTATAAATAATTGAACAAAGATTTTTAAAGGAAATTGATTTTACATAAATTCCGTGAAATCCCTCTAATGAGATTGGTCTGTCAGCTCTGGTTTTCAGTTTTTGGGTAAGTTTCCAGTATTAAGAAGCTAATTATAATGAGTGGAACACCATACACTACTGGCTTAGGTTGAAGACCTCATGCTTGTCATTCTCTCTTATTAAATATAACAAACAGGCTTAAAGAGTGTCGCTGTTGTCAACTGAACATTTGGTGGTAATCTGTAATTCTGCATTCCAAATCCCCCAGGAGCCCAATTTTTTAGGTATAGGGCGTGGCGACCCCGAGGCACCCAAACTGCTCCCGTATGTCCACGCTCAACGAGTTTGACTCCATTTTATTTCGTCCCCATTTTACTTTTATCTTTTATACCTTTCTGCTTTTAGTCTGAAGGGTGCCCCCGTGTTTGATTTGGTTAAAATTTGACTGGGTTTCCAGCACTGGGTCATCAGTAGGGCGGGAGCTTATCCCTTGGTAAGGACCAGGCCGGGGAGGGACCATTGCATGCGCTGTTCACTTCCTTTAGGCGATTGGGTCCCTTTGTGTATATCCAGGAAGGTGAGACCCTGGGGTTACTTTTTTCAAGCCAGGGCAAGTAACCTAAGCCGGGATGGCGCCCAGAAAGCAGCCTGCCATCGGAGACAGATGCATAGGTGGAGGATGAATCCGCTATGATGCAAGATAATCTTCATTCAAATACAAAGAGGAAGAGAGTGGACGTTAAAGAGGTTACGGAAGTGTCATTCCCTCGTTTCCTAGTTATTAGTCGAACTGAGGAAGGTCAGTCTTTCACCCGTGTAAACCCTTTTATTATCCAAAAAGATTTGGACAGCATATCTGGCCCTGTGAAATCGTGCACGCGTCAAAGCAATGGCGTTTTATTAGTTGAGATGACAAGTATTTCTCAAACCAATACCCTTCTTAAGGCCATTTTGCTCCACGGATACCCGATCCGAGTCGAAGCGCATCGCACCCTCAATTCTTCCTGAGGAGTAATTACTACCTCTGCTCGGTGGCATGTCAGATACAGAAATTCAGGACTATTTAGCAGATCAAAATGTAACCTCTGTTTATCGTGTTCAAGCAAAGAGGGATGGCGAGGTACCGCCAACACGAACTTTATTCCTCACCTTTAATAGGGTTGAGATGCCACTAAAGATCCAGACAGGATACGAGGTTATAACGACCCGCCCGTACGTTCCTAGTCCTCTGAGATGCTTCCAGTGTCAACGTTTTGGCCACACCCGGTTATCCTGCAAAAGCCCTAAATCGGTTTGTTCTATATGTGCACTAGAGAGTCACGAGGGAAGCATGTCCATCAGCTCCCCTTTGTGTGAACTGCCGTGGTGCTCACCCGATCACGTCCCGTGACTGCCCTCGATATCGTGAGGAACGTAGCATACAGGAAATCCGTGTTAAGCAGAAACTTTCCTTCTCAGAGGCCCGCAAACGCTATCAGTCCTGTCAGCCTGCGGTACTCAAGTCTGGTACTTATAGCCCCATTGCTCCCACCGCAATACCAAGACGTGACTGTAGCACGCAAACACGTGACCTGGTGTTCTCCAAAGCTTCTACAGCTTCTACTGTGCCTGCCTCTGCAAAACCTCTGTCCACGCCAAACCTGTTGTCTTTGCCGCTAGCCCCATCAAATTTAAGACAGCGTACACAAAGATTGACTTTTGAACATCGTCCACTACTAAAGGGAAGAATAGACAGAAGAATCAAAGTCCCTCACCTCCTCAGAGGTCGAGCTCCCACGATGGATCTGGGAGCAAGTCCGCTAGGCGGTCACCGTCACCGCCTCTCTCCACCTCAAACCGATTCCAAAGGTTGGAATCGGCTGATTCTTCTCAGCGGGAGAGCCCTCCCTCCGAGGATGTTATGGAGCAGGATGTGCCTGCTCCTGATAAACCATCAAGTCCCACGCGCTTAAAGAAAGGACGGTTGATTCGCCCTAGTCCGACCAAAAAGTAAGGTAGTCTTTTTTATTTATTTTACCTAATTTTAACAATGGCTATCCTTTCGTGGAATGTACGTGGGCTCCGCAGCCGGAGACCAGACTGGCAGTTGCTTTTACGATCGACAGATACTCCGCTTTTATGCCTCCAGGAGACTAAACTTCGACCTCAGGATACATGAAATATTCGCGGTTACTCTTCGATGATATTCGATCTTCCTCCCGAAAATGGCACTCCCGCGCATGGCGGAGTTTTAATATTAATCAGAGACGACGTGTATAGTTCTCCTCTGTGCCTCAAAACTACTCTACAGTCTGCAGCGGCCACGGTTTCCTTTTCTGGCATTAGTTTCACAGTCTGCAACATTTACCTATCTACATCCGTTCCTGTCACAGTCCAGTAGATCTGGATTACCTTCTATCCCAATTGCCACCCCTTATACTGCTTATGGGGGACTTCAATGCGCACCATCCCTTATGGGTTCATCCGTAGAGTGTGCGAGAGGTAGCTTGGGATTGATTTTTTAGATCGAAACAGTCTCACTTTACTAAATACGGGCGAGGCCACTTTTCTCTCAGACAGTACTCACAGTTTTTCACATCTGGACCTGTCGTTCTGTTCCACCTCGCTTTCTGTACACTTTACCTGGCACGTTCTCTCTGATTTGTATTCCAGTGACCACTTCCCGCGTCACGTTCGTATCCTATCTTCCCACGTACACTTTCAGCGTGTGCCAAAGTGGTTTTTAGACAAAGCAACTTGGAATCTCTTCCGTCCTCTGCTCTTATTTTCAGGGTGTGTTTTTTCATCAATTGACGTCATGATCGAGCACCTAAACATGGTCCTTATTGCTGCCGCCAATCAGGCTATTCCCCGGTCGTCTTCCCACCCCAGACGCTTTCCGGTTCCATGGTTGATCGACGAATGCTGGGACGTATTGCGTGCACGACGAGGTGCCTTGAGAGTTTTTCGTCGCCACCCTACGTTGGAGAACATGATCCGATACAAACAACTGCGCGCCAAATGCCGTCGAGTTATCAAGGATAGCAAGAAGGTGTCCTGGAATGCTTTCGCCTCATCCTTCAACCGATCAACGCCTTCTGGTCTTGTTTGGGATAAACTACGCCGTGTTGCAGGCAAACCTGGTTTTACGTCAATACTCGGTCTTAAGGTATCACATTGTGTACTTACTACTCCTACAGATACTTTCGCTGCGTTTTCGAACTCCGCCAATTACCCTCCTGCGTTTCGCTTGATTAAACAGCAGCGTTGATAACAAAGGATTCAGCTTTGCCTCCGACAATCAGGAGTGCTACAATGTCCAGTTTACATCCAGGGAATTGGAGCAAGCACTTTCTAATTCTCGCTATTGCGCTCCAGGGCCAGATGGTATTCATGTTGCTATGCTGCAGCACTTGTCGGCCGAAGGTAAGCATTTCTTACTCCAAACCTTCAATCATATTTGATGTGATAGCACGTTTCCATGCGCATGGCGAGTGGCCACCGTCATTCCTATTCCAAAACCTGGAAAGGACCCACACCTTTCCAGTTACCGCCCAATTTCCCTCACCAATTGCGTCTGCAAGGTGATGGATCGAGCATTTTGTGTCTCTTTACACCCATATTATGGACACATTGGTGAGAAAGTGTCAAACTGTTGCTGTCTTTTTTGATTTGGAGAAGGATTACGATACCTGTTGGAGGGGCGGTATCCTTCGTACGCTTCATGAATGGCGTATATGTGGTCGTATGTCTGTTTTTATTCGGGCGTTTATCAAAGACCGAGTTTTTTATGTTCGCGTGGGATTAGTTTTATCATCTAGTTTTACTCAAGAGAATGGTGTACCTCAGGGCTCGGTACTTAGTTGCACACTGTTTGCCATTGCCATCAATTCCATTGCTGAGTGTCTACCGCCAGGAATCCAGTCATCGTTGTTTGTTGACGTATTTGCCATCTTTCTTTCCTCATGGAGAACTTGTCTTTTAGAACGCCGCCTCCAATGCTGTCTTGACCGCGTTTAGGCTTGGAGTGTAAACCACGGGTTCCGATTCTCCGCAGAGAAGACAGTCTGCATGAATTTCTGGCGCCATAAGGAGTATCCATTGCCGTCTCTCCATCTTGGCCCAGACGCTCTTGCTTTCACAGACGAAGTTAGGTTCCTTGGCTTAATCTTTTGATAGAAAATTATGCTGGTCATCGCATATAGCACTACTGAGAGGCAGGTGTGAACGTTCTCTTTGTATTTTACGTGTTTTAAGTTGCACATCTTGGGGAGCTAGCCGGACTGTTCTTTTACGTTTTTATCGATCTCTCATCCGGTCAAAACTTGATTATGGCTGTGTAGTTTACGGTTAATGGCGACCTTCCGTTCTTCGTCGCCTTAACCCCATTCATCAACGGGGTATCCGTGTCGCTATTGGAGCATTCCCGACCAGTCCTGTGTCAAGTTTATGTGCGGAATCTGGAGAGCCTCCGTTGTTTTACCGTACGGATGTTTTACTTTCTGCTTATGATTGTCGATTAGCTGCGCAACCGCGTCATCCCACGAACGAGCCGTTTTTTAATGTGTCTCTCGCTCCATTTTATGATGCTCGGTCTCTAAGCCTGCTGGCTTTCGTTTTCGGGAGCTTTTAAGGACGTTGGACTTGGAATTACCTGCCTTTTTCTTTGCCGGGGAAACCTTTTCTCCCCCTTGAATTTTAGCAGAAGCCCCCGTTCATCTTGGGCTTACGTCCTGCCCAAAATCGTTGACCGCAGCACCTATTATTCGTCTTCATTTTAGCGAGATTGTCTCTTCTTTTAATGGCTGGAATTTTATATATATACCGACGGCTCAAAATCTGACACAGGAGTAGGATGTGCCTTTATTTTTAATAGAGCTAGTTTTGCTTTTGGCCTTAACGTTGTGACGTCTATTTTTATGGTGGAGGTATATGCCATTTATCGGGCGATTATATTTATTTCTGACCTGGGGCTGGGGAATAGTGCTATTTGTTCCGACTCTTTGAGTGCCATTTTAACTTTTAGAAATCTGTACAACAACCACCCTCTTGTAAAGAAGATCCAGGATGTAGTGTTTACGCTTCAGGACGCTGGCGTCAGCGTAACACTGCTGTGGGTACCTGGACACGTGGGACTTGCAGGTAATGAGGCCACAGATGTCGCAGCTAAATCCGCCCTTTTACGCCCTGCTGAATACGAGCATCGTTTTTACTCTGGGGATTTTAACCATTCTTTACGTCGAGGCGTTCTCTCGCGCTGGCGCCAGGAGTGGGAATTACTCCCTACTAATAAGCTCCGTGAATGTAAATCTGCCCCTTTTAACTGGTCGACTTCTTCTCGCGCAGTTCGTCGCGAAGATGTAATTTTAGCTCGTCTGAGAATTGGGCATTGCCGTTTTAGTCACCGCCCCCTTTTTAATGGTCAACCAGCTCCTGCTTGTCCTCACTGTATCCACCCCTTTACAGTGCGTCACATTTTACTTGAATGCCATCATCTGGCAGCTTTTAGACTTTCCCTAGGTTTGCCCTATTGTTGAGTTACTTGCAAATGATGCTGCTGCTGTTGCGAGTGCTCCATTTTATCCGTGTTTGTGGTTTTTGGAGCAATGTGTGAGGTTATATCATTTTATTCATCACGGCATTTTACGCTATTTAGGATTGTTCTGTTTCCAGCTCTTGCTGAAGTGTTTTAGGCCCAGTGTTTAATTTGTTGTACATATTGCCCTTGTTATTTTTGGGGGTTTTGTTGTTACAATTTTAGCCATTATTTTTCCGCTCTTGCAGCTGAATTTTAATACCAGTCATTTGTTTGTCGACCAGTTTACCCTTGTTATTTGTTTTGGGGGTTTTTATGGTTACCTTTAAGACCATTAAAGACTGTTGTGTTTTCAGCTCTTGCAGCGGAGTTTTTGTAACGGTCTTGTTTGTTGTTGTGTTTATTACCCTCATTATTTGTTATGGAGTTTTTATTTTATTGCCTAAAGTGCTACTGTTGTTTATCTTCTACGCAGATTTTGTGTAGATTACTTATTTATTTAATTCTAGCGCAGTTTTAGTGTGTTTGGGCGCTAATGACCTTAGATGTTGTGCGCCCCTTAAACAGTAATCATCATCATCCATTCCAAATATTTATTCATGTAGGAGTTTCCTTACTTGCTACTTTCTAGGAAGCACAGCCTACAAATCATCTGCAGCACATGCGTGTCTAAACGTAAAACCTTGATTCATCAAGTTCTTCCGCTTTCTCCTCCTCCAGAACACAACGGTTCAGAGGTATGAAAATATAATGGTTTGACGATTTCCGCATTTTTCAGAATTACATGCTTAAGTTATCATTTTATTAACTTTTTATGTGAAAGAAAATAATTGTAAATGTATGGTGGAAACGATTAAATATATCCGAGAAGTTCGTTGCTGTTAAACCTTACGTTTTTCGTTTAAAATTTACTGTTTGCTAAAATCTTATGTCAGAAAGTTTATAACTTATGAGCTTCTGGAAAAAATGCTTTGATATTTTAACTCTAAATACCTATTTAGACCGATCAAAATAATCAGAATTATTCCTAATTTTTATTTAGACTTTGCAAAATATTCGAACATAAGTATTTCTGAAATAAGTTCAACATGATACACGAAATTCGTTTCCTTTTCACATTTTGGTGTGAACTGACGATGTGAATATATCCTTGGTGCTCTTTAATTAATTGTATATATATTTAAAAATTAATCGTAGAAAAGAAGAAAAAATCTACGGATGTTAACAAGAACAAAGGGTTAATCATGATATAGGACTTTAGTTATACACGTGTTGTTTTACATCTAGGTTACTAGCTAGGTATCGTACTTAGAGTTCTCGTACCCCTTCATCATGTCCTTTAACGTCGCTTTCTGAACCTGTTCTTTGCCGGTCTCATGGCGATATATATTCGTTGGCAAAACTTGTTAGACAATTTACTCTAGAGTAACGCAATTTAAAGTGTAAACATTGTTGTAAACATTACAAATTCTTAACAAGTGTGCGGAATTTATTCATAGCTTTTCTGATAAATTATCTCCTTTTAAAACTGCAATTCATGATATTGTATCCAAATTTAAATCTACCGGTACAAAAAGCCACGATGGAACATGTCCTGTTTTAACAGAGGAAAAACTAAACGAACTTGTTGCAAATCTTGAGCGTGCTTCAAAAGCATCACTCTTGAAATTAGCGTAAGACGTGGGGATTAGTCAGGTCACTACTATTGGTACAATATCTGTTTAGCCGTGGGAGGACAATTCTATCGAGTAAGATTGGACACACTTAGTACCCGAGACGTAAAATGTCGCGTGAATGGACAAGGTTTGTGACTAAAGCCCGATAGTAATAATAATATAGAGTCAGAATTAAGAAGATCATTTTGATTTGCTTTAAAATGGCTGCAGTCTTTCTGATAGGTATTTAGACTCTCAAAACCAAAAAAATGAATCAATTGACATTTTTGTCAAAGTATCATTCTGGAAATCCAAGCAATTAGTAGCAAACAAGTGAACTAAAACACAAAGCATACGATACTGCAGCTGTCATTGTAGAGAATTACACATTTCCGTTTAGCTAGGGAAGCCAGAAATATCCAAAAAGTGCTGGTCCAGTGAATTCCGTTCTTAAATTTAATGAAATTGTATATACAAAAACAAAATAGTAAGATTAAAATGAATACTTGTCGCTATAAAGTTTTGAAACACCAAAAAATACACAGAGCGGGTTGGCTCAGAGTAACATTTAAGACTCGTATGCGACTTTCCTCAATCTAGTCTTCTGTGTTTGTGATGTCATCGAGGCAGCACTGATGTAGGATTGAACAAGGAGTTCCTCAGTGAGCATGTGCGTCCAGAGAGAAACTGACTCAGGTAGTGTATTTGAGTCACACCAATGCAATACAATTTCAACAAGGGCACGTGACATGCGTGGTTTTATAATATACTAAGTGTATATAAAATTAGATATTTCACAATAAACATATATACAACGATAAAATAAATAAAAAGAAGCAGAATTTTATTAATTACAAAACAATAGAGAGAAAGCACATTAGGAATGATACAAACACAGCTGGATTCTATCAATTTGCTTCTCCCCTCTCCGGTTATCAACCTTTCCGGACCTGAACTGCATCACTTTCATCAGAATGTACCTAATCTCTCCTCTCCTTCGTTGCCCGCCAGCAGAGCCCTGGCGTAATTCCCACAAATGGATGAGAGTAAAGAAGGAGGAAAAAATAAATAGTACCAAAAGGAATATAAAAACAGAAAAATCCGCTAAAACATTAAAATAAATGTTATTGTAAATAAAAAGTATTTGAAAATCACCGGTTTTGGTTTTTATGTCGATGATTCATCTACATCAAACGCTCTGCGTGCTAATTGCTGCAATTTTGAAACTACTTAAAACATCCACTGCCCTAAAAGAACAGTTTATATAATAATACTTTAAACAATGCTAAATTGCATTTAGAAAACGTGAACTATACAGGAGTGCTTCGTTCAAGTTACCTGTAATTCTCTCGTATATACCAGTGAAACAGGTTGCATTATTAGCTAATCCAACAACCGAGCAACACTTAGAAAGCTTTGTATGAATTATTAATAACGTACAGAGCGGAAGCAAAAGCTTCTTTCTCAACACTGCTTTGTTTACTTCTAATTGGTAGTTTGCAGTAGCCTGTATTGTTGACGAAATACTTGCACGTATACGTGGTGAGCCAGTGGAACTTGTCCAAATACATTTCATATGACAAAATCCTTTATATCGATTGCTTTAATTAAAAAAGTTTTATGCGTGTACGGCCTAACTTCCAAATAAATAGTTCAGCTTAAACTCCACAGCCACTGTGCTTCAATACTGCTTTTTTACATGTTGTTTCTAAATAAAATGGTTCTTTATCTTATAGTTTTGCTGTGAAAGTTTACAATTTAAATACTGTTGGATAAATACTTTTTATATAGCATGCTTCTATGCCCTCTAGTTACAGGTCTTTTGCGGGCGGGGGGTAGAGATCCTCTTTCTAATTTGTTATATTTCGGTATATAAAACTTCAGAAGAATCGTGGAATGTTATTATCGAAAGGAGAAAATTAAAAATGAAAATAAACTGTAATATAACAAGAAACTAAAGGATAAGCGCAAATGCTGAATGAATACCTCTTTAAAAATAAAGAAATACGGAAAAAATTAAAACATGATAAAAGTGAGTTTATTAATAATTTAGCAGATAAGGCACAAGAAGCTGCTAATATAACAAATAATTATGTGCAATTACAAAACTCAAATAAGGAAAGAAAATAAATAGAAGTATAACCAGTTAATGATAAAAGAGATATTTTACTTACAAATGAACATAAACAAATATAAAGCTGGAAAAAATATTTCAAAACATTATTAAATAATACAGAACAGGTGGTGGAAGAACTTCATAATATTCAACAATATGCAAGCACTTCTACAACTATGCCAGTTCATGCACTACAAAAGTCTAAATAATAAAAAATATTGAAGAAACGGAAAAGGGAAAAATCCCAGGTATTGATAATTACCAGAAAGTTGATCCGGAACCTACATCAGATATTCTATATCCATTTAGAAACATTACCAGATGATTAGAAATAAAGTACCAGAGAAAAGAAGCCTCTTAGAGTGAAACAATTGGAGAGGAATAACTCTGCTCTCATTTTTAAATATAATTGTATCTAAGGTAGAACAATTTTAATAGAACTAAAGAATCAATTGATAAAAAAACTGAGAGGAGAACAGCAGGTTTTAGAAAGGGACAATCACGCTAGATCAAATACTATAAGAATAATTTTTAGAACAATTTATGAATACCAAACTCCATTGTATTTGGTCTTTGTTGATTTTGATGCGCTTTCCCATAACAAAATATGGGAGGCTACTGCTTTCACCAGTACTTAGATAATATTATGAAGGTATGCCACAGGTATGCAATGGGGCCTATTTAATAAACTGGATTTTTCTGATGTTCTTTGTATAACGGCACAAAGACAAGAAATGAAACTGCTGGGCTTAAAAATGAACTTTCAAGATGGTGGAATGAAAATTAATGCTCAAAAACCAAAGAAATGAGATTAAAGCAAAAAAAAAATATAGACAAATTATACATAGATGACCATGAGAGAGAAAAAGTTGAATTTTTCAATTAGTAGGGATGAACAGTGTTCCAAAACGGAGGAGCAGAACAAGAATAAAATTAATAAAGCAAGGGGAGCTAAGAACATTATGGAACTCACAAAAAATATTCAGAGAAACACAAAAATTAGAAAATTTAAATCAAATGTATTATCGTGTTACTATACAGTGGTGAAATACAGAAATCTGCCCAACAAATAAACAAAACATTGCAGACATTTGTTAACCGCTGCCTCAGATATGCATTAAAATATGGTGGTCAGCAATGCCAAACTTTAGAAGATACAAATCAGACCCCAATTAACCTTGAAATAAGGAAACGGAAATGGGTATGAATTGGATATACATTGAGAAAAGAACCTAAAAATATAAAATGTAACCAGACAGGTGATAGATTGGAATGTACAAGGCGGAAGGAGAATTGGAAAAACATTTTAATTGGAACTGAAAGCAGTGAATAAAACTTAAAAATAGGTTAAAACCCTGTCAAGAAATAGAATCCGATGGTATAAATTTGTTTCGGCCCTAAGTTCCATTTAGGAACCAAAGGAAACCATTATCATCATCAATCTAGTAAATGCTCTCGTGTTATTTTTTAACCTTGTGTGATGAAAAAATCTGTTTTAAGAGAGGGGCAATTGCCTGAAGGTTCTTTTAGCTATTGGGAACCCCTCTTGCAGCATACCGCTTTCTTTTACAATAATTACAGAAAAGTTATTTACTATACTTTGAGACACTCCAAATTCATTTGCTACAGTTATTACCTTCCAGCATTTCAAAAGCATGATTTGTTTCGTGAACAGTGTTTCCTCATTTCCTTACCCCCTTAATTACATAATTGAAATACACTAAAGCTCACTCCCAGATAACTTAATTTTATCTTCTTATTACATGTGATTTATAAATCACTTGAATAAAAACAAATGATTCGTTATTTTAATACAGATTGCTAACAGAGCATAATTTAACAATATGGTGGCTTTGGAACCACTGATAAAATTGAAAATTAATAATATAATATTCTTAACTTTTAATGAAACATTTTGTTATAATGAGGAAATGGTAGATGTTATTTATTGTACAAGAAACACAGAACACTAAAAATTACATATGTTATTATCCATGTTAATAGTATATATTAATATCCGTCTGCGTTGAATAATAATTGTCGTAGGAACTTATATAAACGCAAGCTTCTACTTACATTATAGTAAACATATTCAGTACTTTTGATTGCTTTTTCACGATTTTATGAACTTTAAAACTTATATTAACATTCGGCTAAACAAAAATTGTTAGTAGAGAATTAGGCAATAGCGTACAAATTGAAATCTCTATGCCTGTGCAAGTGATTGGCGCTTTCATTTTCTTAGGCACTTTTTTTCACATTTCTCATTTTTCAGAATTGCACAAAATGAGCTCCGTGGGATGCAGTTTTTCACCCAAATCACTCATATGTCCATAAAATGCTTTAAAAGGGAACATACCTAGCTGAAAACGTTGCTTATTCTTATGTAAAAATATTTTAAAAATACTATTTTGAAAAGCCAAAGTAATGATGTAATGGGGAAAAAAATTAGTTGAAGAGTAAACATGCAAAATTAAGTTTAAAAATTGATATTAGGATATATATTTAATATTTTCAGAGCAAAAGTTTTATTATAAAATTGCTAATACTTGATCATGTACAGAAATGTAAATATTTCCAAATTATTTTAAAATGTAGGAATCAGTATTTCCAGAACCAAAGCAGAGGCAAAACTTAATGGCATACGAGAGTTTAGCATGTGTAATCTTCTCCCCGCTGTGTTGTCGATTATATTGCTTGTAATAAATACAGAGGGCAACCTTTTTATTTTACGTTCGAAAAATATTAAAAATACAATTGCAACATAGGATTTAAGATTCTGAACACGTCTGTACAAATCTCTGGTTTGTTTGATACATAGTTATTCCTCATTGATTCACACTGAATTGTCGCTATTTAGTGTGTGTTTGTGTTCGCTTGTGTTGAAAAGACCTCTATACATAAACACGAAAATTATTTATAATCAGTACAAAATGTTAAAACGTTTATTTTGTCCCGAGTATAGAGCAAAGATCGACTTCTCTAAAACTCTAAGATTTGCTCTTACGTTAGAGTTTCCGTCCGTACACATCCACTTAGTTTGACAACACCGCTACTTATAGCGATTGGCTGACTTTCATTTATCATTAAGATTTGCCTATACTCTAATAAAATATTGTATGTATGTTCTAACACATGTAAAGTTTCTGAATGTTCAATTAGGAATTAAAACATTTTGAAATTCGGTACCAGTTTGCCCCAATTGATACTATTATCTACTCATTTACATTTTCTAACGATCAAGTAGTGCAAGGTACTTCAGTGATAGAAGCATGCAACAATCTGCAATCGGGGGTTGAACGCTAATTATATGGAATAATAATAATAATAATAATAATAATAATAATAATAATAATGGAATAAATTACTTACAAACCTAGAAAACAAAAATTGAAATTGTTTAACATTTTAAATATTTGATGCAACTTGGAGAAAAGCGAGCGTGTACATGTGAAATAAAGAAAATAAAAGGGGGGAAAAGGAAACAATTGGCATGCAAATTTATTTGCCATGGAACAGGAGTATTTTGAGCAGAATCAAGACAAAGTATATATATATATATATATATATCATAAATACCATAAATACAGAGCTTATCACCACGATAGTCAAAAGCTTAATATTAAAGGAGATTTGTGAAAGCTCAAAATAAAGATAGTAAGACACTTTACATTAGAGGTGGAAATAAAAATGATTGTTCCAGAAATGATAAAAGGAGTGCTGAAGGAGAAAGAAGAAAACGAAGGAACTGTACATATACAAGACATTGGCAGAAAAGGATTACCATTTTATTATAAAATGTTTTAAATTTTAAAATTAATATTTATTAGAATACGTTGGATAGAAATTAAATACAGTCCCTAGCCAAAATACTAATATATTATCACAAGGAATGTGCCCTTAACCTCAGAAAGTTTGCAGCAGTTGATATGGAAATAATTCTCTCTTCTAGCAGCTTGAATGTGTCAAAAGCAGTTTATATTTATAACCGATTTAAATAAATTGATTACATATTAATAAAATTAAATTTAGAAACTTACGATTTCAACATTTTTGCCCAACAATGATTTTCCTTCTCATACGTTATGAAGTTTAGTGCATCGCCACCAGGGTCGCTGTTATTAATAACTTCATTTGCCGTGATCATTACTAATTGGTGTGTTACGAACGTAATGAGAAATCTTACGGATGAACGGCTAACAAGAAAATATAGCGCTATTATTGCGTGAAATTCTAAAAACAGCTCAGTTCATGAACGAATCTAACCTGGATGAATGGAAAAGCAGAATCTATCTAATGATGTTATCACGCATAAAAAGTCGGTTTTCACGATCAGCGCGTGCTGTGCGTGCTCCAAATTCCACAGTGTATGGCATCCGGAAAGCCACGGTTCATCGGATCACGGTGCAATCTTGGCAACTAATGACCCAAAGAACTAGACAACGACTTGTAATTACTCCCTTTCCTTATTTCAATGAGACAGACTTGGCTGAATAACCTACTTTTCTATTGTCAAACAAGAATTATGAAAAACATACTGACAGTTTGTGAAACCCTTTTCTTTCCTCTCGTGGAAGCACGAATGTTATTCTGTTTCTTTCTTTTTTCTTTATACCTTTATGTTCTTTTAGGTCACAAAGTGTTCTAGACAGCATTTGTCGGTATACCGGTGTGACATTAAGGTGCGCCAAACTTTCAGGACACATTCCTTGCACTTATGTTAGAAGAACAAAACATGTTACATGAACATCGGTCCGTAGACGCTTTATTTCCATGTTAGAACTCATTTTCTACAACTCTTCATGCTACATTAATCATGGGAAACACACGGAACAGAACGTACCACCATACCACATGAAATGTTCAAAATGCCTTCTTAGTTACATGTGATTAAGTTGAAATTCTTAGGTTCACTGCCAGCGTTTTATGTTCCATTTGAACGAAGGTAAAGTTGTAACATGTATCAATGTTGATGGAGGGCTCTTCGAATATTTCAAGTGGTATGCTGGTACGTTTTGTTTCTGTGTGTTTCCCATGATTAATGTACTGTGAAGAGTTGTAGAAAATGAGTTCTAACATGGAAATAAAGCGTTACCGGACCCATGTACGTGTAACATATTTTCTTATTCTAAGTGTGAGGAATATGTTGTGAAAGTTTGGCCCTACCTTATTGTTACACTCGATAGAACTTCCGTTTATTCTGCATAGGCATGCGTACCTCAGTATATAAATAAAAAATAAAGTAGTTCTTGGAATAATGTAACTGAAATGACAAGAACTAGAGAAACATATTTATTCAAGGTTCTGAAAGCAGTAATGCATACTTGTTTGCAAATAAATTATAGACGTTTCCACATATCAATCATTTCCCTAAGGAATTAATAAAAATAATTACTGCGGGTTTTGTTGAAGTAAGAAATAGTATGAACAAAACTACATTGTGTTTATTTGAGTTACCGGCCGGTTGATCGCTCCTGCTTATTGGTAAAGTACAGTCACCGCAACCGGAAAAAGAGAGCTTCGCCGCGCTTAAAGTTTGTATTTATATTTTTTACTGAAATCGCATAAAGTTAGTATATGTAAGCTTGCAATTAAAGAACGACTTTTTCTTAGTGTTTTATCCTTTTCTGCTTTTCTAGTTATTGTTGTTACATTGTTAATAGTGTTACATTATTTTTATTTATATTATATATATATATATATATTTACTGAAAGTAAAAAAGATACTGTGTTTAAAACTGAAAATAATAAATACTAACCTGCGATATATGAGATGTTGAAAATAATGCCCCTCAGCGGCAATACAATTGGTATATTTTATCTAACTTTTCTTCCGTAGGAACAATGAGAGATCCTGCCGCTCATAAGTTTTCAATACAATGGTGAACAGTTTCTCTACCTGAAACACGATTGCTACGTTCTTGCGAATCGCCTTTCCTCTTTTCTGCATAAACCCATTTTCACATATACGTCATACTTAGAAACTATGTTGGAAAGAGCAATTAGCATACAGTTTACAAACAGCGAAAGCACTTCGAAAACAAAACCATTCGCTTACAAAACTTCCTCAAACTGCAAGCTGATATCTGAATATGCATTATACGACCTGAACGACTGGATTCTCACAGTATGCAGCCGCGCTCTGCCGGCCCGTAACTCAAATAAACTCACTGTGTTTATTTTTTCACTATAGTCTTCATGTATAGGGGCAAGGCTCTTTGCAAGAAAATATCCTTACAAAACTGCTTCAGGTAGAGAAGAACAATTAGCACAAGGTGAAAGCACTTACTAACTTACGAATGCAAAACCATTCGTTTACAAAGTTACTGCTGCTATCTGCATATGCATTACATGACTCCATGACGATGGACGTTAAACGCTATTCAAGAAAATCTCGCTAGGCACATTAGGGTGTGAATTTAAGGCACCTTCCCGTCATTTATCATTGATGACTGAGGAAAATCTGGGGAGAAATTTTTGTCAGGGAAGACGGTTCTGGAAGAATTCGAAACGCAGTCCTCTGATTCACGAGTTTGTGCTTTAACAATCTCGTCATCCATATCGTAACGCTGTGGGTGATAAAGCAAACAGTTTTGTAATGAAACGTTTACTCTTAAACTACTTTAAATTACTTAATACTATATGTTTTCTTAGCTTAAAGCAGAACGGTTTATACTTAATATCTTATTACCTTTTTCATTTTGTAATATCATTATTGTATTTCAAAAACAAAATTTCCTTAGCCATTCTTTATATATGAAAAATGTAATGTATTGCTTGACATGTCCAATGTATATGTTTATTGACATTTGACTGCTTTTGTCGAGACGGTCAGCATCACGAACTTTTTATGAACTAAAATTTATAAACAATTTTTTTAACAAAATAAAAGCTAAATAAATGCAACGACACCTCGTGAAGATTTGTAAATTTTCAAGTTGCCCGGTTGGGAAGTCTTAACCCACAACTTTTGTTATGTTGCATGTTGATATAAGCTATAATTTCGTGAAACACAAATACACTTGTTAATATTATTTTGTCGACCTCGGTGGTTTGGGAGTAGCACGCTCTCTTCTGGACCAAAGGTTAGTTTGTTCAAACCCAGGCGTAAATATCTCGAGCGCAAGTACGCCAGGAAGGTCTTTAAGCCATAGATCATAGATTTACGGCACGCCAAAGAACTCCATACCTGAAAAAAAGTTGTTCCCGGACAACTTTCGGCAGTTTCAAGCTCAAGAAATTTCTTAGTTTTCTGTCAGACGAAGGCCTGTTCCTCTGCCGTCTGTCGGGAAATGTATACTTGAAAATTTCCTTACGGGCGGCGCCCGGGACGGAACGACGGTATTAATTAACTAACTATAGGAATGACAGCAATTAAATTAATTTGTGGGATCGTTCCTCCAAGAGGTATTGAACAGTCATTATGACAATAGCTGCCTGTTTTATTTTTATTTATTTATTTATTTATTTTTTTTTAATTTCTGAACAAAAGTTTATCTTGATCTTAGACACTTAATTCAATGAGGTTACTGTTTCACAGCAGATGTGATCAAACGCTATCCCGCTGTATATATGAAAAGGTTTCCCCCACGGGGAGAGTCTCTCACGCTATTCAGACTAGAGAGAACCCTAATTTCTGAAATACGAAATTTGCGAAAGAGACACACAGAAGCTCTAATGATTCGCACTGAATGGCGAAATAAATAGGTAAGTTAGAGTCACTTAAATGTTTCGGATTTCATTTTTTTTTTCTTCTTCTTCCCATCTTGTCTTGAGAAATAAAATTCGTCATGAGAATTTCTACATGCTTTCCTGATGTTTTACTGTTGAAACCTTCCTTTAATAGAAACTAAGTTTTTAATAATGAAGAAAACTAAGAAATAAAAAGTATAATACCTTGGAACTAATGGAAATATAACAGAATGTATACATAGTAATTATTTTGCGAGAAGTTGTGGCAAACATGGATAAAACATAAGCTAACGGAATACCTCTAGCGAAACGAAAATGATCTTGTGTATGGATCGTTTTTCTCCGAAGACACCAAAACAAATTGCTGCTCTAGACGTTACTTGTTCCAGGCATCTTTGGGAGAAACACAGCCAGTGCATATTTTTTTTTTTTCAAGGTAGTCGATCTATTTGGTTGTCCACATTGTCTACCACCACGTTCGGTAATCTTAAACTTTATCGTGAATTTCTTCTGCCGTTCTACGCTATATTTTGACACTATGTAATTCCACAGATAATTAAAAAAAAAACATAAATTATATAACCCAGTTGTCACAAGGAAACTGCAAGAGGGCTAATGTTTGAGTATATTGCCTACAGACAGTTTGGGAATGAAACTCGATGGGAATGTGCCTCAAGTTGTTGGATTGGATTGATAGGAAAGGGGGAACACTTACTTTTCTGTACTTCAGTCATGCCTGCGTGCCCAAAGGAGGAGGGATAAGGTGAAGGGAACACCGGTCGACCAGGATAAAGGGGCAGTGAGGCATGGACAAAAAAGGGAAACATTCGTGTAAACGACGATGGAAAACCACAAAAGGGGGGGACAAGGCCAGGGTAGCCGAATCCAAGAGATTTGAACCAGGGTCCTCAGTATGCAAGTTCTTTGGAGGGAAAGCAATCTTGAATTGTATCTCAAAATAATCGGGATTATTTTTTATTTCTCAAGCGGTTTATAATACTACGTAGAATTTTTATTTTTACGGCAACCTTCAGGAAAGCGTTGAAAATCGCGCAATTCCGATATATTTTTATACAACTCCCCTCTCATAAATGAAGTACATTACTAAATTTATAATTTATTCTTTAATCCTACAAGCGAGAAGATTAGTGGAGTAGAAAGTAACATTTCTATAATGCATTATCAGTAGAATAGGTGCGCTACTTCTTGTGCAATAGAATAGATGTGCAACTTCTTGTACAGTAGAATAGATGTGCAACTTCTTGTACAGTAGAATAGATGTGCAACTTCTTGTGCAGTAGAATAGATGTGGATGTGCAACTTCTTGTACAGTAGAACAGATGTGCAACTTCTTGTACAGTAGAACAGATGTGCAACTTCTTGTACAGTAGAATAGATGTGCAACTTCTTGTACAGTAGAATAGATGTGCAACTTCTTGTGCAGTAGAATAGATGTGGATGTGCAACTTCTTGTACAGTGGAACAGATGTGCAACTTCTTGTTCAGTAGAATAGGTGTACAACCTCTTGTGTAGTAGAATAGGTGTACAACTTCTTGTGTAGTAGAATAGATGTGCAACTTCTTGACTTCTTGTACAGTAGAATAGATGTGCAACTTCTTGTGCAGTAGAATAGATGTGCAACTTCTTGTACAGTAGAATAGATGTGCAACTTCTTGACTTCTTGTACAGTAGAATAGATGTGCAACTTCTTGTGCAGTAGAATAGATGTGCAACTTCTTGTGCAGTAGAATAGATGTGCAACTTCTTGTACAGTAGAATAGATGTACAACCTCTTGTGTAGAAGAATAGATGTGCAACTTATTCTTCTTCTTTTTTATCAGTTTACCTATAGTAATGTTTTTCTAGCTATCTAGTCTGTTTCATATATGTAATATTAATCTCTTAATTAAGGTTCGCATGATATATTAATGGTATGTTTTTAGGTATGTGAAAGCACATATTTTAAATTTATTTGGAATATAATTGAATTAATGTAATGCTGGGAAAATATAGATAGTAAGATTGCGTGTATTCTTCAAAAAGGATACTGTTTGTACATGATGTATATAAATTTGTGTTAAACATTTTATGGTCGCTTTCTTAACGGTAAAACATGAAAAGTCTATATAAATATGGGCCTGGAAATCCTTCGATTCAGAGTTACGTGTCTTCGTTGCTAACAGTGAAAGTGATAAATGAAATAATATAGTTACAAAAACTACTCAAAATGGCCTCCTCCCGCTGAGTCTAAGCCCCATGCTTTGGTGTATTCTATTGAAAACTTCTGGAGTGTTTCATATTTGCTCACCTTCATTTTGGATATGCTCTCTTAGAACGTGAACATTAGGTACACAAACTAAGGACTATAAATGTTCCCACAGATAAAACACCAATGGATTCAAACAGTTTATTCAGTGAATCCATCATTGCGGAAAGTACTAACGACTAAAGTGAGCTGGGGCACCATAACACATATCACATTCATCTATTTAATGTTGCAACACATTTCTGAGAAACTTCAAATAAATGTCTCCTATTAGAAGCGGAGGGAAGAAAGAAGACATGAGAAGATGGTTTTGTACGACTCAAATCGAAACTTTTAGATTGAATTTTGCTTTATGTATGTCCTGTAGTCCTTCATTTGGTCTTTTCATAGGTCCAAAATATGTTTATTATGACAGCTGAAAGTTAACTTCAGTGAAAGAAATTTGTGAACATGACACACTGCTATAGACTGCGTTAGTAGAGTTTTCTTTATGGTCGAAAGTTCGCCGCCTAAGTTCATGCGTCCGTCGAAGGTGATAATGGAATAGAATATGTCAAGTGGCTAATTCCTTCTCTTGAGTGATTTTTGTTCTATCTGATAGCGCAAGTTTCGAATAATATGTTCTTCAAGCTCACCTGTTGGTCTCTCTTCAGCATTCGAAAACCTCCTGTCTCTTGCAAGCGTTGATGTATTCGTGAGAATGTTCTTACGAGCTAACTCTGAATAAAGTCCAGGCGTTCGCATCGTGGATAAGTGCGATTTCGCTCGGCGAATACATTTTTTTGTGGTTTCTTCACTCAGCAAATAACAAAAGAGAACCAAACAAATATCATGGCCTACTTAAAGAAGAGAACGATTAAACCAGTTACAACTATTTAGAAGTAAACTTCGTAAAGTTCTTAATAACTTTGAAACGAGGATAAAAATGTTTTGTTGTTGGGAAAATGTCCCTAAAATATTTGACACCAATTTACGCACGCTAACATACTGCCATTTCATTAAAATATTTTATTGATTAAACACAATGATTTTTTGAAGCAACGACAATCAAAACTAAGTTTAACAAAGGGGTATGTGATAATAAATCTGAAGAGTTTAGGACATCAAGAATAAAAATATATAAACAGATGATAATTCTGCCAAGATCTTTCAAAACGAATGAAATTGATGAAATGACGACGCAAATAAGACCATAGTTAGCATTTAATGTTACCTGGTATTCATCTTTTCAGGGTAAGAGAAAACTGCAAATGAAACCTAACTCAAGCAAGAAGTACTGACCAGGGATCGAACCTGAGCCCGCCGTGCTACATTGAGCCACAGCGGTGAACACATTGCCTTTCCTTTATTCTTATTATGCATAACATCCAACAATAAACGCTGCCAACAAATTTCTTGCAATTTAAATCAAGGCATTTGCGGTGAGATGAAGAGTGGAGTTAAAGTCAGTTCTGAGCCAAATTTGTTATCTTAGTACCATTTTAAAAATCATAACATTCTTCCTCATAAAATGGCAAATAAGATCACATTTGTTTACGATAGTGTAAGGAAATATCCTTTACGGGAAGGGTTGACCAAGTGCAAAAGCTCCCTCAGGGGCGAGTACATCTTTGAACATTCTAACCACATTCACTTTCGGCGGTTTACAAACTACACCGTCGCCATTATCACACGGCACACTTGCAGACTCGTCTTTCCACCTGTTTTCTTATGTAGTCGCTATGTGGAACAGCATAGACCGGCTGCAGACTGGGTTACCTACATCGCTACTTTCAAAGAGAGGCATTTTCAAGTGGGTCTGAATTGTAGCCCCTCTTAACTAGCTCATTAGCGCCTACTGTATAAAATATTATCATGCAAGCTTGAAATCGATTTCCTACACTTGCTGTATTTTTTTTTTTTTTTTTTTTTTAAGTTCTACTAGCAATCTGCGCGATACATTATTAAAAGATTACCACCAATTAGTTCCTTTTCTTTCTTCATTGTGGTTGGCTCTTGCTCGCAAATCCGGGTTGCGCTGCACAGAATAGGAACAATCTGTAACTGACTAAGTTTTGACATAATTCTGCTTGAATATAAGATTCTTCGCACAAACCATACTTGTCTTCTAAACCCAAGATCGCGGGTGATGTCCCAGCCAGGGTCGATGGATTTTTCGAGCTTAAAAATCCTAAGTATGGCTTCCTTCGGAAGGGAAGTAAAACTGTGGGTCCCGTGTCGTACATTTACGGCACGAAAAAGAACCTCAAGCCTGAAAGAGAGGCCTCTGAGCAAAATTAGTCGGCCGTTTCACGCCCTGAATTGAATGGGACGCTGATGACCTGAGATGTTAAAGAGCGTCCTTAAATAAATTAATCAAAAAAAAAAAAAACTACTTCTACTACTACTACTACTACTACTTCTACTACTACTACTATTATTACTTCTACTACTACTACTTCTACTACTACTACTACTTCTACTACTACTACTTCTACTACTACTACTATTACTTCTACTACTACTATTACTACTACTTCTATTACTACTATTACTACTACTATTTCTACTACTACTTCTACTACTACTACTACTACTACTTCTACTACTACTACTACTACTTCTACTATTATTACTTCTACTACTACTTCTACTACTACTACTTCTACTACTACTTCTACTACTACTACTTCTATTACTACTATTACTACTACTACTTCTACTACTACTACTACTACTACTTCTACTACTACTTCTACTTCTACTACTACTACTACTACTACTTCTAATTTAAAGCGAATTGTTACAATACACTGCTAAATTCTCAGCTCTAAACAAATTCTTTCAATAAAGAGAAAAAACTTAGCAAATTTTCCATACCCTATACACGTACTTTTTTAATTTCTGTCTTACTCAATAAATCGGATGTTTCACTCGCTCTTGCTTATACTTTTGAATTGATGAACGTAATTCAGTGGCATTTAACAGGGACTTGCCTTAGTGTATGAGGAGTATGATTACAGGACACCAGAGGCAGTAGTAAATTTTTAAGTATATAAACTAGTTTCCTCTACCAAAAAAAAAAAAAAAAAAAAAAAAAAAAACGCACAGTAATATATAATTCTGAAATTAATAGAAAAATAATTCGGCCCTGCATTCGTCGCGTCCATATGCACGATGGGAGTAAAATAACGAGGCGAATCCAAAGAAATTATACATAAATTTTGTGATTAAAATCATCAATAAATAGAAAATAAAGTTGAACGTTTCATTATTTAGCCTCCTTGGCGCTAATGATGTGAACTCGCGCGAAATATAAACAAACGGAAAAGAAAAATACTGACAGGACGCAGGGCACCTCCTCATAATACTGACAGGACACAGGGCACCTTCTCATAATACTGACAAGGCGCAGGGCACCTCCTCATAATACTGACAGGACGCAGGGCACCTCCTCATAATACTGACAGGACGCAGGGCACCTCCTCATAATACTGACAGGACGCAGGACACCTCCTGATAATACTGACAGGGCGCAGGGCACCTCCTGATAATACTGACAGGACACAGGGCACCTCCTCATAATACTGACAGGACGCAGGGCACCTCCTCATAATACTGACAGGACACAGGGCACCTCCTCATAATACTGACAGGACACAGGGCACCTCCTCATAATACTGACAGGACACAGGGCACCTCCTCATAATACTGACAGGACACAGGGCACCTCCTCATAATACTGACAGGACACAGGGCACCTCCTCATAATACTGACAGGACGCAGGGCATCTCCTCATAATACTGACAGGGCGCAGGGTACCTCCTCATAATAATGGCAGGACACAGGGCACCTCCTCATAATACTGACAGGGCGCAGGGCACCTCATAATACTGACAGGACGCAGGGCACCTCCTCATAATACTGACAGGATGGAGGGCACCTCCTCATAATACTGACAGGACGCAGGACACCTCCTCATAATACTGACAGGACGCAGGACACCTCCTGATAATACTGACAGGGCGCAGGGCACCTCCTGATAATACTGACAGGACACAGGGCACCTCCTCATAATACTGACAGGACGCAGGGCACCTCCTCATAATACTGACAGGACACAGGGCACCTCCTCATAATACTGACAGGACACAGGGCACCTCCTCATAATACTGACAGGACACAGGGCACCTCCTCATAATACTGACAGGACACAGGGCACCTCCTCATAATACTGACAGGACACAGGGCACCTCCTCATAATACTGACAGGACACAGGGCATCTCCTCATAATACTGACAGGGCGCAGGGTACCTCCTCATAATAATGGCAGGACACAGGGTACCTCCTCATAATACTGACAGGACGCAGGGCACCTCCTCATAATACTGACAGGACACAGGGCACCTCCTCATAATACTGACAGGACACAGGGCATCTCCTCATAATACTGACAGGGCGCAGGGTACCTCCTCATAATAATGGCAGGACACAGGGTACCTCCTCATAATACTGACAGGGCGCAGGGTACCTCCTCATAATAATGGCAGGACACAGGGTACCTCCTCATAATACTGACAGGACACAGGGCACCTCCTCATAATACTGACAGGACACAGGGCATCTCCTCATAATACTGACAGGGCGCAGGGTACCTCCTCATAATAATGGCAGGACACAGGGTACCTCCTCATAATACTGACAGGGCGCAGGGTACCTCCTCATAATAATGGCAGGACACAGGGTACCTCCTCATAATACTGACAGGACACAGGGCACCTCCTCATAATACTGACAGGACACAGGGCATCTCCTCATAATACTGACAGGGCGCAGGGTACCTCCTCATAATAATGGCAGGACACAGGGTACCTCCTCATAATACTGACAGGACACAGGGCACCTCCTCATAATACTGACAGGACACAGGGCACCTCCTCATAATACTGACAGGATGGAGGGCACCTCCTCATAATACTGACAGGACACAGGGCACCTCCTCATAATACTGACAGGACACAGGGCACCTCCTCATAATACTGACAGGACACAGGGCATCTCCTCATAATACTGACAGGGCGCAGGGTACCTCCTCATAATAATGGCAGGACACAGGGTACCTCCTCATAATACTGACAGGACGCAGGGCACCTCCTCATAATACGACAGGACGCAGGGCACCTCCTCATAATACTGACAGGATGCAGGGCACCTCCTCATAATACTGACAGGACGCAGGGCACCTCCTCATAATACTGATAAGGACACGAACGAAGATGTCCCAACATCATGCTGCCCGTGCCATTGCAAGCTCTTGACATTTAATTGAAATATAACGTGGCTTCTAAATATTATTAGTGATTTTTTACACGAAAACTGCTCACTCTATTCATATGCGGTAACGAATTTTTTAAATTAGATTCTCTATTGACATAAAGAATCTGTGCGCAATAATTGCGAGAAGAAAAAAAAAAGGTTCTAAGCGTTTTTGCCAGAAAATTTCCAACCACTGCTATTAGACTTTTAATGCAAGGTGAAATGTTTCCTGTTGGTATTTCACTTTCATTCTGTTTAAGTTAAAAAGAGTAGACAAAATTGGACGCCGCTTTAGGTTGACATGTTGTATTATTTAGGTTTACCTGGCTCTGAAAAAGTCCAGTTTTCAATGTGCGCATATGTGAGAAACGTAAACAAGAGAAGTACCAACTTAGACCCTGAAACAGCACGCCAAGACCCCGTTTCAACAAAGCGTGCGCATCCCGCAAGCAGAGTCGACCTCAAACGTGCATGCATTTAGATTTCTCCTATCGTCAGTTTCTTGCATGAGTAAGTTATACCTGTAGGCTTTAAGAACTCATTGCAAATGTACAATTCTGCGAAACTGATAGCATAACGGTTTAATTATCACTCACTAAAGGCGGAACAGGAAAAATTAGCCTTATTGTTTAGTAATAGCATGATAAGTTAAGCATATTTCGTTACTTTTTGTGTAAGTTTCATTTCCTGGGTTGGTAGGAGAAAGCACATTGGGCCAAAAATAGAGCTGCAGATTTCAAATGCTTTATCTTCCGAAAAAATAATTCAATGTAACGAACTAAAGACAGCATTGCAATAACATTTTCATTTAAACGAAATATTATGCTCTTTCCAGAGTATTAATATTATTCAAATTAATAATTTAAGCAGAAAGTAGAGAAGAGCAAGTATGAGTCTAGGCAGGTCTCGCAATTTTGGAGCTGCAGTCTCCATTTGCTCATCGCAGACAATAAGTACCTTTGGCAGAAAGCTTGAAATTCTTAAGATTATTCTCTACTGGTTTCATTCAACGTTCTTAATAATAATGTGGTTTTTATAGTATTTATAACATCTTTTGAAGCAAATAGCATATGAAAAAACGACAAGGATCCAAATAATGGAATGAACTTTAAACTATAAAACTTAGTACACAAATATATTTGCAAATCTTCATAATCTTTAATAACTTATGGTGTAACTCGTGACGTTATCATTTAAGAGATAACTGAAAAGTGGATTTTAAGAAAGTAAAAAATATTCTAAAAGACAATGCTTTAAAGTTTTGTATCACATGTTGAGACTCTTGTTCAAATAAGAATGTCATCTTAGCACCTATAAAGCTAATATATCACTATACACAACCAGAGAAGACAAACATTTGAAATACGTGCTAAGTAAGAGACCAGATTTTTTTTTTTTTTGTTTTGTTTTTGTTTTTGTTTTTGTTTTTTTTTTTTTTTTTTTTCTCCGTCTTTAGTGGAATTTAATGTGACTCGTTTGTTTCCGTTCACACATCTAGTATGTACCTTAGATCTTGCTACACACTACTATGGACATCAGATAGCACAGATTCTTTGATTCTCTCTTTCATATGCGCAATGTCGTTGACACAAACGCCGTACACAGTTTACTTCATGTCGCCCTAAGGCTTGAGGTCCCGCATTGTTATGGAAATGCCTTTCAACCGACCCTTCCTATCCAGCATTGTGGAAATTTACATGCAGAAACTCAAGGGTAATGTGAAGAAACACAGTCTTGTTGACCATAAGACACAACTTATCAAGATAGATTACATTTGATTGCTCAAACAAACACGTGCCTACCACCCTATAATATGTCAGGGCACTCATGCTCAATGTAGACAGCGATTGCTCACAAGACACATGAACATGGTATTCTGTAAGAATTGTTCACCTCATCAAGGATCAGGCTGCAGTTTGTAACCCGTAAAACTCCTCCCTAGCTCTTCTGTATGATTTAAGTCCAATTTTAATGTCCTTAAGCTCTATTTTCGTATGGTGGCATTCATAATGAGCATGCATCACCGATTCTAATTTCGAAAGCTAAAGGATGCATTGAGTCTTCCTCTGATATGGTTTACATCACCGTCACGTGATTACCAGCGCGCGGATTCCAAGTTTTCTCACAATTCCAAAACTCTCTTTAATTTTTTTTTTTTTTAAATGCAGTGTAAATACAGTACCCTCGTTTGGACGCTTGGCTGACTTAAAGGGGATTTACTTGGCACCGGAAAGCATGCTGTTTGCCGGTGGAGTCCGATGTTCATAGTCCCTTAAATTCAAGTACATGGATTTCTGTGAACATTCACAGCACATCAAACACCATTTTTTTAATCATACAATGGCATTTCACGTAAAAGATTCGGTTTTTCTGCACTCCAGTATCTTTTGTTCTGTGTAGCTAAATGGTCATGTAAATGAAACCATGCATCCGTTAAAAAAAAAAAATAAAATAAAAATAAATAAAAATAAAAAATAAAAAAATAAACGCGGGAGCGAACATTAACATTAATTATCCAACACTCAATTGCAGAAAGAACTCAATTACTCGCATTATCGCGTGTTTACAAGTCCTGAACTGCAGTTATCTTATAGGATTTTAATTTCAAAGTTCAGTGGCATTCCAAGTCGAGGTTTGCGAAATTCCCGTTTCCTGTGCAGGCTTTCCCAGAGATTTCTTAGGGCTTCGTTCTAGCTTTTCCCCTATGTCATCGAGTTTTTTCTCTGTACTTTCGGTTTTTTATCAGAAACAGGTCCCGTTTCCTTTAATCTTTTCACAAGATTGCGGACCTTTACTTTATAAGGCGCACGAACATCAGGGCATGTATCTATAAATCGCTCTTGCACCTCTCTACAACAGTTTGTTGTCGCATAGGAATCATAAATGAAGATTCTATGAGCTGTTTAGCACTGTAACACTGAAACACGTGGTCTCACAATGTTCAACAAAGACTTCACGTAAACTAATTAGCCTCCCAAGAGAGGAAGGAAAGTGCAGGAGGGAACAGAATCGGTTAGAAACAAAGCAGGCAAAGCCGGCCAAGCGTCCAAATTTAGGCCCTATATATCTTTATTTTGTTTTGTTTGGGTGCGTACCAACCCCATCACGACTTTATGGGCACACGTAATACTTTTTATTGTTATTTTACAAGCATTTATTTTTACTTGCAGTTGTATAGGACTTTAATTTCAAAATTTACCTATCTGAATAACTACATATTTAAAATTCATTTAAACAAAAAATACGTCAATTTAGATATTGAGGGAGAAATTTGAAACCAGCGTTGATTACATTCTACTTTTCATCGTTTTAACTCTGTCAATCCTTATTTTTATGCTTAAATTTTAAAAAGGAGCTATATAAATTTGATTTCCTATGATTGTTGTTATGTTTGTTTGATTTTGGACAGAATAAAACAATGAGGTATTATTTTGGGTAATCATACAATTGTTAATGTAATAATACACCCTAATTCACTTACACTCTATTATTTCTTTTTAAAAAACCTATCATATTAAATGCTCAAGCATTTTTGTAGGTTTTTCTTTAGCCAAAATTCAAACAAATATAACAACCACCTAGTTGGCCAGGCAACGATAGAAAACAAAAGATATAATAATGTTTGCAATTGGAGTTTTACTTTAAATTTAAAAGTTAGGGAGGGGCCACGAATGAGGAGATGAAATCTAAAATGTAAATAACATTAATTTTAATTCCATTCAAAATCTAAATTGACAATTTTTTTTTTTAAATTAAATTTACTTAAGTACGTACTAGTTCAGACTGGGACGTTTTGAAATGAAAGTCCTGTATGCACAAATTTTTATAATGCCTCAATAGATAGTTAAAAACATTTATTACCATAGTTAATTACCAGCTATTTCAAATTATCTTTTCAATATTTTCATTGTGAGTCTTTTAACTACATGTTCAATTGTTCACTCTAAGGCACACCCATAGGTATTTTCCACCTTCCTTAATAACGACATGCAAATGATTGGCATTTTGTCATTGTCATTTTCTAGCTAAGGCGTAATATTTAAAGAAAAAATAAATGAAGATGAAAAGTGCTTTAATGCTTAGATATGAGCATACATCTTTGAAAGTATCCTATAGTTTGTATGTTCAGAGATGAACAGAGAGAGAGACCATATTAAACAATTTTTGTACTTAAAATAAACTATTCGCAGCATAGATCGTAGGTACTTGTGGATAAACAAACGAATGTTGAAGAATGACTATGTCATGCTTGTTTTACGAACTTTCTGCTTTGTTTATTCGAAAGTTGTATGTCAGCTGTGCATTTGGACCAGTTGTTTCGCTTTTCTGTTTGATTACACCGCACATTTGCACCAGATGTATCAGAACTTTCTACTGTCCGTTTAATTAGCATGTAGAGTTTCTCCCAGACGTTATTCATCTTTGTCGTTTCAATGACTTTCTTCTCGGCACTCGTGCAATGATGTGAGATTGGAGTCTCATGCCCTATGCGGCTATTTCTGTGTAAAACGGAACTATAAAGACTTACATTCGCTTTAGTTTGCGCGGGTTACGTATTCTTCAGTTGCAGCGGATATAATGTAATGTATGTTCACCATTATGAACAATGTATAATGGATGTGAAAGCGCTGTTAATTTTTAAGCTACATGTGATACGAGAGTAAATTATTTACTTGCGTGGGAATACATTATTTTACAATGAAAATGCTGAAAATATTGCAAACAAATGTAAGAATGACACCACAGGAGGGGATAAAGGGGCACTGTCAACAGCGGCAAAGTTTTCAGCAAAGATAATTTAAAGTTCTAAACTGTGAGCAATGTAATGAAAATCAGTTATATAAATAAAAATTTTATAATCCATTTTAATAGTGTTTAATGTCTGTTTTAACTACTGAGACATCATAGGCGGTTACACTGATAATACATGAAATGAAATGATAACTTGGGGAAAGATTTCTTTTTTAAATAAGGAAGTGTTTCAGGCCTAAGTTTACGGTACCTCTCTCGCATTTTCCGTTTATAAGGACTGAGAAAAACCTGAAAAAAGCTTCAGTCAGAGAGAACTGTCCTGGTAGGAATCGAACCCCAGACCTCCCGCTCACGAGTTCGCGCCTTCATGACTTCGGCCACTCCTGGCGGTAGAATGCAATTTGAAAAGAGATTGAACTATTCATTACAATGCATACGTTATATTCTGTCATATATAAACTTTTACTTTTTTAATGAGTTATAATTTCTCATTAGAAGTGTATTAACTTGAAATGAAATATTATCGCCTCAGGACTCTGGGAGAACCTAATTGTTGATCATTAACTCCAAAATATTCACTTATGTAGTGATTAATTCGCTTGAAAAAATTCAGTGCCCCCTTGGGAAGCCCACTTTTTGCTGAAAACATACTGCAAAACAGATTCTCTGGTTCAAACAAAACGGTCATTTCATAGAGAATTCCGTGTGCGCAATGTTCAAAGCAAGCCAATAATTTTTTTCGGTAGTAAGAAAGCTGGAGACAATGGGTTCGCCTCTTAGCGAGAGAGAAAATGCCTCAATGTTGATGTTGTTCCAGAACGATTACTTAATTCACCGAAGAAATTGTTGCGCAATTAATCTGGGAGACAAGCTGGCAGATTGTACATGTCTGAGAGCATCAAAGAAATCGGTCTTGCCTCTATACATAGTGCATTCAGTGCCGGACCAGACATGGGAATGCAGTATATCAATTATACCACATTGCGGACGTAGTTTCATCAACACGCAAAGCAACAGATATTGAGCTCTGAGAAGTTAAATAATATCTATGAAACATCACTGCATTATGAAAATGCTGAAGCCCGGTGCGAGTGTCCGCTTCATGATTGACGAAACTGCTATCCCTGAGATTTTCAATAAATTCCTGTAAGTCGAAGACGCATAGCTACTTCCAACAAGACGGTGTAACATGTCAGGTCTAACGAGTTCATGAACCCCTTTGACCAGCTACGACCGCCTAAAGAAGAAGAAGCTAGATCGTCAGATATGAATCGATAATATTAACGAGCAAAATACAATTCGAAGAACATTGATCCTGCTGGTCTAGGGGTAACCATACTTGCCTCGTAAGCCAAAGATAGAGGGTTAAAGCTTTGGGCGTAAAAATCCTAGGTATGGTTTCCTTCGGAAGGGAAGTAAAGCCGTGGGTCCCTCGTCGTAGATTTAAGGCACGTAAAAGAACTTCGAGCCTGAAAAGAGCCTCTGAGCAAAATGTGTCGGCCGTTTCACGCCCTGAATTGAATGATGACCTGAGCTGTTAAATGGCGTCCATAAATAAAGCAAATAAATAAAAATAGGTGGAGAACATTTCCAATATTTACTGTGATAAAAGGATACTACCACAATTACTTTATAATGCAGCATTGTTTGCATTGTTTCCTGTTATTGGTTCTGAAGTTATAAGTTATTAAAATGGTAAAGGTTTATATGGATTGCTTGTATTATTGGTCATAAACAACAATATCTAGCACAATATAATATAAATACAAATGTAAAGACAACAATCTTTATTATGCAATATATTAAAGTAAGTGTTTATACTATAACAAAAAATATAAACTAGCGGCGCGTGGCTAAGTGATTAGACCCATCAACTGCCACCGAAACAGCGTGTGGCAATTTTCTCTGGGTTCTCAACTTTCCCCTGACATTTATTCCTCCTTATAACACATTGGAATTTCTACATTTACCTTACATGAATATGCATATAAGGATCGTGCTCGTACTTTCCATTTACGCCAATGTAAAGGTACTTTCTTCTGCCTCTTTAAAACATTTAGTTACTTTGTTAGTACCCAATCTCAACTTTTGCTGTAACTCTTTAGCTCGTTCTGATTCATCTTTTCTTGACTTCATTCTAAAACTCATTTCAGAAGAACAATTTATAACGATATAAGACGTAATATTACCTCATAAAAATCTAGGTATAATGTTCTTTTAAATAGTGTTTAACGTCTTTGTAGCAACACAGGTGGTGGACTTTGATTATAGAACAACCGAAAATACTTTTTGAAAAGGAAGCGTTCCAAGCTAAGTTTAGGGGTACCTCTGCCATTTATGAGGAATGAGGAAAACTGAGAGCAAAAAACCTGTAAAGGAGGATGACCAGGCAGATTCGGACGGCAGACCTTCACGAGTTACTTAGAGACTTAGGTCAAATCTAAATTTGTACTAACATGTGAAGGGCTGAAGAAAAAAATGGTGAGGATCTAAATTACTGAATGTAGTTTCGGTATATTATCTGGGTTGATAACGCTCAGTGATATTTCAGTGGAAAAATAAAAACAGACAGAAGAGAGTTATGATATATGATGCAAAAATAATGATTTTCTATTCTAACTTCTATCTTGAGAAAATAAGATTTATTATTTAGGATACGGTTTTTGTATTATAAAATAGGCATACCTTCATAAGAATATACAGCAATAGCAGCATCAGAAACATTAAAGGTAAATTAACGATTAAGTATCTTAATAAAAAGTTACCTCCCCTATTAGTCACAGGTGTCCAAATATTTTAACTTCTAAAATGGGAACTCTACTTTCTGGAGGCATAACTTGAATTCTGATCTTCTGAAAGGATAAATGCACTTAAATGAAATAAAATATGTACTTTATTCTTATAAATTAATTTAGAGTAACGTTAAGTGTTCACTACAATGTAAAGAACCAAACTTCATTGACGAAAACAACAATAGTTGAATAACAACCAAGTTTCGTCCAATACCTACACCCAAAGTTTGACTGTCGTCTTTTTTCCCTTAAACAAATGGACTTTCAATATTTTTCCTAAAGTGTGCTTTTGAAAATTCTAAATATCTGTGTACCTTCAAGTGATAATGTAACAAATGGCACCACTACCTCAAATTTTTCATTTTATGGATCCCCACTATCCATCATTGGTAAAACTAGTAACAAGACAGCCAATGCAAGAACGTGGTTTTAAAAATATTAATTATTAACCTTGTTGTGCACATAGCATTACAACTAGAATGACCTTCTTCCTCCATTTTCTCTTTGGTATGTACATCGCCCCTTTTCTTCCGGTACAATAAAACTTCAAATTGGCAGCGTATTGCATTGGCATTCAAGGGGCCTGTTTCTACCAGTAAATGTATGTTCGTTAAAAAAACTTTCTTCCTATAGTCTTCATTTGTATGCGAAATGACTAGTTAACAGACCGAATCGTTTTTTTTAAAAGTTGACTGCACTGCAGTTTTTGAGAATCTTTGGTGACGGATATGCAAAGTAAAAACAAAAACTGTTTTAAGATTCCACCCCTCTTGGTAAATTTGAAACATTTTATTTTCCCTAGTTATAAAAACAAAAATGCCAATAGTTTTGTATAAAGGCTAGCAGAAAAGATATTAAAACGTCATTTAACGAAAAACTGAAAAATGATATTTCCAATAATGAGAACCAGGACTTGGTTGTGTTCTAAATTCTCATCAAGTAACAAAAATGTTGTCACTTTCCTCCGGGGAAAGTCATAGGCTTAAAATAACACCGGTACTTGTATTTTTTAAATTTCCCTTTATCTCTGATATGTAATTAAAACCTTATTGCATGTAACAACGTAACATTTACAGCATATCTTTAGATGAGATCATCAATGAAACTTTCTGTGGGTTCCTCGCCCCCTTCACAGATGCTTGAAATGTATGCTGACCCCATCCTACTTGTTAATTTTGCCATCATCCGATTCCGTTTCTACATCGGCAGTGGAAACGAGAATGCATGATTGTCCTTAGAGCTTCGATAAATGAAGCAACACATAGACGAGTCAAATTTGCAATAACAGCGTCAACCTTTTTGAGTCCTAACATCAAGCACAGTACTTTACAGTTCTTTTAACTAAACTGTTTTAAATACTTTCAAACTATGCACTTAGTTCCATCACTTTTACAGCCTTGTCATTGAACCTTTGCTCCATTTCATTAATCATACTTTTCACAAAGTTCCTTCAATTTCTCATAGTGTGTATTTATCCTCTGTGAAAAACACGCTTTTAACTTCTGCTGCGTCCATTTCTAGTTTAATAATTTAATATAGTGTCTCATTTTCCGCAGTATGTTCATCGCAAAAGCGATCGATGTTTCATAAATGATTCATAGTTCCATAAACAAGTACAGAGTGTTGTGAAAGTTTGAGTGATTGTTTCTACAGCATTTTCCTTAAGTTTGAGACAGCATTTAATGTTTCGTCCAAAACCACTAAACCTACAATGAAGTTGTAACATTATTTCTAATAAGATACCGCACCTGAACTTACTAAATTCGCAAAATTTATAAGTTCACATGCCATTATAATGGATTTGTAGCACAGGAATATTGTAAACTTTGCAAAAGGTATCAACCAGCAGATGTACGAGGGTAGGTCCATAAGTTTCCGGCCTCGCCGATAAGGTTCACAAAATCCTTAACTAGTGTCATACGAGATTTTAAGAGGTACGGAAATGAACATTTCGCCTGGGTTTTTATAGTACACTTTTCTTTCGAAGACTGAGGAAAAGCAAAGAATCACTGCAATTCACCATCACTAGCATTTCTTTCAATAGACGTCTCTTCTGCAATACGCTGTCTTTTATTAGAAAAGAAAGAAAATAATGTTTGTTATTTAGACATTGTATTTTGGTAGCGCTTCTTCTGATAAGCACATCGCTCGTCAATAGCTTAACTAATCATTAAAATAACTGCAGCTACAAGAAATTTAAATTCGTCACAACAATGTAAGCTTATTACAGTATATAAGGCCTACCGCCCTACGAATGCCCATTGTTCGGTTTCAAATGATATTACATATTACAAATTTGCAGTTATAAAAACGGAGGACAATAATTTAATTTTTTTATTATTTGGACTCATAATTATAAATACTATATATATTTACAAATAGCTTTTAACATTTCGTGGTGGGTTTTCTACCCGGTCACCCTCTGAATTCACACAGATTAACATTTCTTGAGTACAGACATACCTGTAACTTTATATCGGTTCAAAAGAAAAAGAATTTAAACTTTTCCATACAGAATTCTGCAACTTTTGTGAGAATGCTCAATATTATTATCGCAAATAAATGATACAGTGAGCTGCATAGCTTGATGATTTGATGGGGAAAAACAGAACAGGCTATTTATGGGAAAGAAAATAATTTACAGTTTTACCACTGCAGAAGTAAGGCCTTCCTGTCAATTGTTTTTATGGAATTTGAGTAGAAGATCTCCAAAAGACTCATTTTTATTATTTGGACATAGTAATATAGGACACATTTCAAAGTAGTTTCATTCACACAAAAGCAACGTATTCACTTTCAATAAAGTGTTCGTTAGCAATCAAAAAATCCATCTGTTTTAGCAGAATATCTCTTTTCATGATGGGTGATCGTGTTACACTTTTTCGTAAATTCTGTTTAGTTTGGGTCGGTCCTGATGGTCTAGTGGTAATGTACTTAGCTCGTAAAGGCAAGATCGGGGCCAGGGTCGATGGATTTTTTCGGGCATAAAAATCTTAAGTATGGCTTCCTTCGGAGGAGAACTGGCTCCGTGCAGCACGGAAAAGAACCTCAAGCCTGAAAGAAGAGGCCTCCGAGCAAAATTTAACGGCCGTTTCACGCCCTGACTTGAAAGGGACGCTGATGACCTGAGATGTTAAAGAGTGTCCATAAATAAACAAATCAACATGTTTAGCCTGAAATATGTCATATGGCTTGATAATAGAAGGTTTAATTCGTTATTCAATACTTAATGCACATCAAAATAATTGAATTTAACAATAACAAATAAAATTTTATTAATTACCTATATTTCAGCACAATATAAAACATTCTATATGCGGTGTATCTTTACAGTGCAACATTCAGATATAATTAATTCAACATTTGGAGTTATGCCTTACACTTTAGTGGTTTTGAGTGTGCATTGTTCTCTACCACTTAAGTATGATGTACTGTCACTTTCTTTATTGCGTGTAGGGAATACGTAATAATTAAAATAAGTCTGGCTTCCTCGTTTGGCTTTTAAAAATGTAATTATTTCATAGCGTGCTTCTTAATAATTACAATGAAACACAATTATTACTATTATAATAATTAAATGTAAATTAAACCACACATTAAAACAGAAGGCTTAACTTTAGTTAATAATAATAATAATAATAATAATAATAATAATTTTAGTATTTAGTAAATTATTTCCGTCTTTGTATTGAACAGGCTCCTTTTTTGTTGATTTTTTTACAAAACATTTTAGTGCTTTCGATCCACTGATTGGTGTCCTTTACTATGTGGGCATAACGGGATGTTAAACCTTTAATTATAATTTCAACAATTTTAATTAAAAGTATATTGTCTTAATTAATTGTATATAAGAGGAAGTGTGGAAAGCGAAACGTACGATTTCTATTAACTTCTAGGTTGAAAACCGCTAAGCAAAGGGGAAAGTTACCTAATTTATGTACTACATAGCTTCTCAAAAAAGAGGCCATTTTCACTGATGATGAAGCAGAAGTCAATGTATATTTATTATGATTAATGAACGCTACTAATGAAAAATAAGGATAGAGATAAAAAAACATTTAGGAAATAAGGATCCATTTGTTCCGACATAGTTTGTGAGCATCATAAACACCTTCTGAAGATGAAATCGTTTACCATGTGTAGTATAATGAAACATCACAATTGTTTGCCCATAAATATTTTTATGCATTTGAATTGAACAGAGAATAAACGTATTAATGGCAAGATTTTAAGAATAGTTCTACAATTAATAAACTATCTAAAAATGTACTATGTTTATGTGGTTTATTCTTGTCATTTGATTTTTTTTTTTTTTTTTTGCACGGCTTTTGTTTTATTGGATTGCATTAGCTTTATATCTTTTTAGTGCCTTAGTGCCACAAATGATTTATGCCTCTATTCTCTACATTCTTTCTCTATTTTATTGTTTTAAATTTTAGAATTACAGTGGTACGGGTAAACCTAGTAAAAAGGGGGAAAAAGCAATCTCAGAAACGAATGCATTTATTCTCTCGTGGTTTGACGTTTTGTTGGATGCACTGGCAGCAAGCTATGCACATACCTTTGTTTCTTCCGTTTAGGATACTGGTATTGTGCATGACATTGTTGTTACAATTTAATCTTGTTTTCGTTACGTACCACACAGAAATCCAAGTGAAATGAGTCAGTCAAACAAAGACGCAAACCTCTCTAACACCAATGTTACGCGTTAGACAAGAGATCAGCGTGATCCAGCTGTTTTTCAGTTAGGGGCCAAGTTTTTTCCCAGGAACGTTTCAAGACCCACCCTTAGGTTTTTGAATTTAAATGATAACTATTTGGGGGGGGGGCTGTTACTATGGACTTCAAAATGTAGTCGTGATTAAAATATAGCAAGCACTATACACACACACTAACTCACGTGCTAGAGAACCGGAGACCCAAGGAAATAGCTCTAATTCCGTTATCAATTGTCAAGCGTTCACCTTCTGCGGCCATTCAACTTCATGCTAAAGCGATCTTGCCCTGGGGTTACTTTGTTGTTTATAGAATGCAAATCTTGATCAAGGAAATGTCGCAGTTTTTTTAACGCCCGTTTTTACTACTGAGGCACCACAGGCGGGAACAATGGTGATACATGAAGCGAAATGATATATTGGGAAAGATTTTTTTTTTTTTAAGGAAGGAAACTTCCAGGCCTACGTTTAGGTTACCTCTCCGGTATTTGCCATTTATGAAGGCCGAGAAAAACCTGGAAAAAACCTCAGCCAGGGAGGACGGTCCTGACGGGATTCGAACCCCAGACCTCCCGCTCACGAGTCTGCGCCTTAACGACTTCGGCCACCCGTCGCGGTAAATGGCGCAGTCCGAAAGGATTTGGCTCGAGTCTTTTCTGTCTCTCGCTCTCTTCTTAACTTAGTACGTAGGTACCAGATTTTATTCAAAACTTATTTTTTTA
Organism: Metallyticus violacea; assembly: GCA_030762175.1. Lineage (NCBI taxonomy): Eukaryota > Metazoa > Arthropoda > Insecta > Mantodea > Metallyticidae > Metallyticus > Metallyticus violacea. Next base: position 662,582 of record CM060841.1, on the reverse strand, counting down.
CGTTTTAAGGAATGTAACAAACTACTTCCTTCGAGGGCCAAAGAAAAGAGCCCCGGGTCCGCTTGTTGGACCACACTGTACAACTGACACAAATGGCGCCTTCATCAAGATGCACAAGAGTTAAACAAAATGGTTTGAGTTTTCTGCACGTGCAAACCGCGAGAGAATAAATACATTAGTTTCTGAGATATGACTTATGTTTCACTAAGTATTTACGGACATCTTCTATTTTAAATTTTGTTTTTCAGCTGAAATAGTCGGCTCTGTATGCTTTCACCTCATTTTATGATATCTTTCTTCTCTTTTTGTTATGCTTTATAAGGTTACAAAAATAATGAAAAATAAATAAATTACATACATTGACTCCCATATTTCGTAATATTGGTTTTTTCTTTGTAATATCATAACCACGAACTTGCGAATTCAGTGCAGAAATGTGAGAGAACATATTAATACATTTTTGGCTGTATTTATATTTTTTGTTCGGAAGAATCTGCCAACCGTTAAGTGAGCTAGAATCGAAAGTGCAAAATAGTTTCATAAATTGTCTTCGATTGAGCTATCGCAAACCACAAAATTCCTACGTGATATAGGTTTCTCCAGTGGACTAGAACAATTTTTTTTAATAAGCAAAGTATAGGACGACATGGATGTAAAATGAAGGTCAGTGGGTTAGAAATATTCAGAACTCCACGTTGCATTTCATAAATTGTCATCCGAGAAAATGTCCGTAAAAGTATATATTCGCAGCGGGCAAAAATAAACAAATGTTATTTTAAAAAAATCGTGTGCATATTCTACTTACTGATGATTGCATATGAACATTTATTTCACGAGCAAATTTACCATTTCTTGTAGATTGGATAAAGTTTTATCACATTCATTTATTTCGCACGATTTTTTGTTTGTTTTATTTTTAAGACAGTGCAAAATCTCACGTTTTTGCCCTATAAATTACTATGCTGTTACATGAACTTAGTAAGTTTTGTCATTTGTTGTGTAATAAATAAGCATTTCATATGTTATCTTTCGCATTGGGTTAGCATTGAACTAATACTCTTTTTTGTAGGCATTGAAACTGTTTGGATTTTTAATTTTTATGCTTGTGCTGCTTTATAAGCATGCAAAAAATAAACGTCTTCTGGTATTGGCAATAGAGAAGATTCTTACAAACAATAGCCACATAGAACACACTTTTTAAATTTAATGATTTGAAAGATAATTTATTATTTTAACTACCGGTATTCAGTTCTTATATTTTATCTCTGAAATTACTTTTTGTGTACCACATTATATTAAACTCCCTGAGATTTTGGTGAGCCTCGAAACAACGAGAAAAAAATGTCCTGTTAATCTAGAAAGTATACTCTTTCCAATAGAACACGAATTGTAAATAAATATTATGTATTTCTTATGTATCTTTTGTGCCTTTGGGGGGGGGGCTTCTGTGTATAATAGTTTAACTTTAAAATACAGTCTTTAGCTTTATTTTTATTTATTTATTTATTTTGGAAAATGTAATTAGCAATCGCTTATTTTGATATAGTCTCCTTCCCTCTCCTGGAGCTACTGTATGAGTTCCACTTATTAACTACCTAAACATCTGAGTACATTAAACCTCATACTATAATACGAAATACAAGCGGCAGTTACTAGGCAAATAAAACTGTAAATTAAAATCTTTATGTTTTCAAATAAAAAAAAAAATACATAGTTCCAGAATTAAGATTCAGTCTGATAGATGGGTTTCAAAGAGTTTGATAATAGTCACATATAGTAGCAGTACTGAAGATGACGAGGTAATAATGGACCGGTCTTTAACTCCGTTTAATGGTTGTGGTTGAAGGAGTCATTGCCCACCGAGGACCTATTGATTGCAGCTTTCAGATGCCATTATGATGGTACCGTTGCATTACAGTGCTATCGACGCCATAAAATGCTTGTACAGTTAGTTGAGCACCATAGTCAAAGGTATAATTATTCATACTACGAGCCTCTTGAGATAAACTTTCTGCAGTAAATGTTGAAAGAAAGTTTACAAATATCTAATAATTCTTTTAGAAGAATACTTAACATAAATCTCCGTCCTTGCGTATAATAAATTCACTCTCTTAAAATTATATTCATCTTAAAGTTAAATGTTTCACAGAACACATTAAATACAGTTTAAGGTCCCTCATAACGGAAAGAAATGAATGAATATATGATGAAAGAGCCTAGAGACAACAAAGTTTAATATTACCTAGCATTTACATTTTCAGGGCATGGAAAATCTCAAGGAAAAAAAAACCATTACCCAGGCAACTGACCTTAAGGGGTTCGAATCCGGGACCTCCGGATTTGCAGACAGACACCCACGTTTTGAGTCCGAGAGCAAACGGCAAAACCTACAGTGAAAACGATAAAGTCCAAAGCCTTACACACAAGTTCTGTACAGTGCAAGAGTCTGCTACAGTCACAATGAACAAAACACTATGAAGACACTTCGCAGAAACTGAGGGGAGTGGAATGCTTCTTCAGGATGAAGCTCGTCCCCACATTTCTAAACTGTTGAGGAATACACACTTCAAAGATTTCAACATCCTCCTTTATCATGCAATGTTCACATTTTTGGTGACCTGAAATTCGAAAATTTAGCCTGAAATCGACGAGAACAAGTGCTACTGGTAAGGTTCAGCACAAAGGCCTCTACAAGAATGAAATTCACGTTTTTTCTCCCAGTGAAATAAATAAACTTAACATTTATGGAAATTACTTTATAAGATGGTAAATGTGCAGTGACATATTTTGGCGTCTAACCTGTTTTCATTTGATTGCCTTTCATAGTTAGTATCTCACATTTGATTTTATTTTTAGAAAATAAAAATTCAAGTCTTTCAGTACTAGTATTTTTTGAGAGCGAGTAATATGGATATCGTTTTACTTTATTTATTAAATGAGAACATGAAACGCGGAAAGGTAAATTGTAAGATGAAACTGTATGATTTTGTCCTTCAAAAGTCAAAGAAGTTTTCACGAAATAATTTAGATACAGGATGGCGCACAAATAGCATACATTGAAAATAGTTCATATAACTTTTAATAAACAAAACATGTCAATTTTTTCTTTTTAAAATGAATCATCAGAAAGTGCATGCTTAGCGAACTTGCAGTACATGTTCAATATGTCCACCTTGTTGACGTACCACCTCTTCGAGACGAACTGTGACGTTTCCGACCACTCTACGACACAAGTCTTCTGTTACTCCCTGGAAAAATTTTGTGATCGCCGCTTGCAGTTGCATTAGATTGCGTGGTTTGTTGCGGTAGACTGTCTCCTTCAAATGTCCCCATAAGAAACAGTCCGGGTTGTGTGGCGGCCATATTGAACCGCCCTGGAAACGTTATGATTATCGATGGGACATCACACCGAGCCCGAAATGTTGGTACAGGAAATCCAGAATAACGTTTGCTGTATAAGTACGAACCCCATCTTGCATGTACCATTGGTAACCCTGTTGCATAAAGGAAAAAAATTATTCTGCATCTCCATGTCCATATAGCGTGCACTGTTAACTGTGCCGTTGAAAAAGATTGGCCCAACGATTCCATGGCTGGAAATGGCATCCCATACACTAACTTTTCTCCTTGATTTTCAATCTCGTGTACAACGCCAGGAGGTTCTCGTGCCCTATTGACGCCACCGTCCAAATGAACGTAGACCTCATCAGAAAATCACAGCATCATCATTTGCAAGAGCCGAAGTCGCTAACTGTAATCGCCGTACCTTGTCATTTTTCGTCAGTTTGTGCAACACTGTCATTTTGTATGGGAATAAATTCATGTCAACATGAAGTATTCTTTGAAGAGAACGACGTGACATGCCCAATTCGGCTGAAGCTCGTCTCGTGTATTTCCTGGGACTTCGTGTCAAAGTCACTCTCACAGCCTCGATATTCTCTGGAGTACGAACTGTGTTGACACGAAGTCGCTTTTGCTCTAAAATACTGCCGTCAGTTTCAAATTGTGTGGTTAGTCTATACACTGTCTGTCTGTGTTCATTTGCACCTCGTACGCAAATGAACACGAAAACGTCTTTGCGTTTCTGCTACAGTCTTCGATTTCGCGTAAAACAACACAGTCTTCACTTTTTCTAGCGTCAACCGAGCTTTGTCCGCCATTTTACTAAACTGAAGCGGTGAAGTCACGATGCGTGATATTGACAACTGCTGTCTTCTGTTGAACCATGCACAAACTACGGCTAATATTCACAACATTTCAACGTTGCCAGCCTGTATATACTAATATATTTCAGAACTTTCTAAGTGTCTAAATTATATCTGACATATTTTTAAGGGTTAATTTACAATGAAACTGCTCCGTATCTTTAATAGTAAAGTTATCTAAAATTAAATTAAAAATAATTAATATCTCTGGAAAGATAAAATAATGGTGTAATCTGTTCTCTGTTATTTAGGTGCTTGAGCTGATGAAAGAGGTTGCTGAAGATGATGAGGACTCTAGTGACATCTCAGGGTATCATTCAGACTCAGATTCAGCAATTATGATGTCTGGCAACTCACCTTATGTCAGCAAAAGAGCTCGCTACAATTTCCTTTCAAGATCAGGTAAACTCAACGGTACTTTTCACTAAACGTATTCGATTATTTTCTAAATGATTTACATGCACCAATTGTGTTTGATTACATGACAAGGAACTCCAGAAAAAAAAAATGTGAGACAACAGCCAAACTTCATTGACGAGGTTCGTTCGAAAACTGTTGTAAATTTCCATGAAATATTGCGAAAAATTGTTAAATTGTACATTGTTTGTGTCATTCTTGTAGTAATCTGTGACTATACTTCAACCATGTGCGACGCTTAGTTAATGTTTGACCATTAAATCAACTTCTGACGCCTCTGGGGAAAAGAGTTCCTTGCAGAGATAATTTTCTTTTTGAAGGCGTCTACGGCCACGCCTTAAACTTCTGAAATAATCTGAATATTTTTTTTGGGGGGGGGGGGAACAAATGTGTTTAATATTTCTTAGGCTTTTACGGCTGGTGTTATAGTTGAAACAGTTAAAATCTCCCGGAATGTTTTGTAATAAAATAATTAAAATGCTACAATCAACTAATAGTCTACCTCCTAGACTGTATGGACTCCCGAAGGTACACAAACCAGATATTCCTTTAATACCTATTGTTAACACGATTGGCTCACCAACATACCAATTAGCGCAGTACTTGGCATCCTTATTACGTCCAATAATAGCCCACTCGGATCACCACATCAAGAACTCGAAACACTTAGTGGAAATCATCGATAGGATCAACATCCAGCCTAATGATATTCTTGTGAGTTTTGATGAATCTCTATACACAAATGTACCCATCAAAGACACCTTGGAACTCCTACAACTCCACTTCAAAGCAGAAGAAATTACATTATTTAAACACGTCCTAACCTCCATCTATTTTCAATGGAGAACCAAATTCTACCAACAGAAAGAAGGAGTAGCAATGGGAAATCCACTAAGCCCTGTAATAGCGAGTTTCTTTATGCAACACTTGGAGGAGAAAACTCAAGACACTGCTGAATACAAACCTTCACTCTAGTTGAGGCACGTGGACGACACTTTGGTAATATGGCCACATGGACATCATAAACTACAGCTCTTCTAACATCTAAATAATCTCCATAAAAACATCAACTTTACTATGGAAAAGAAAAATAATGACAAAATTTCCTTTTTAGATGTCTTAGTTCGGAGAAAATCACCAGGAGCTCTTGGTCATCAAGTTTATAGAAAAATATACATACGGAAAGATATATAGTCTCCTTGAAAACATCAAATTTACTATGGAAAAGGAAAGTAATGACACACTTCCCTTTTTAGATGTCTTAGTTCGGAGAAAATCACCAGGAGCTCTTGGTCATCAAGTTTATAGAAAAATATACATACGGAAAGATATATAGTCTCCTTGAAAACATCAAATTTACTATGGAAAAGGAAAGTAATGACACACTTCCCTTTTTAGATGTCTTGGTCAACAAGTTTATAGAAAAAATATTTCAACGCCAGATCGAATCATCATCCTACACAAAAAAGAACCGTAATCAAGACTTTAGTACACAGCAAAAACTATAACAGAACCGGAACATCTTAAGCATGAATTAAATCATCTCCGCAATGTTTTCAAAGCCAATGGATACAGCAACAAAGATATTGACAGAGCCATTCGCCCTAAGCAAACGGCAACATTTAACACCTATTCAAACAAAAAACCCAAGGCTTTTCTGACGTACATAGAAGACGTTATTGTGCGCATAGCACGTTTATGAAAGAAAAAAGGCATACAATCTATCTTCACACCAACTGTTAAATTAAAAAGACCCTAGGCATCCTCTTGACACTAAGGGAATTTATAAAATACCATGTGAATGTGACAAAGTTTACATAGGTATGACCGGCAGATCGATTAAAAAACGATTGGAGGAACATCAGCGACATCTGCGCCTTAACCAACCCGAACGATCTGCAGTAGCAGAACATGCAATAAATGAATGCCATGGTATATACTTTAATAAAACAGAAGTGGTTGCAAAACTTTTCAAGGCTTTTTCAATCTAGCCAGGAGGGAAGCATTGGGAATACAACAACATCCAAACAACTTTAACAGAGATGGCGGATATCACCTAAGTAGCACATGGAAACCGGTTCTTAAAAACAAACAACTACCACCCCTCCATCCTCCCCCCTCCACTTTCGCCGCACACATAATATTGATCGTCCTCTAAAGCCAGACAGAAACGGATCAATACTATCGTCTTATTAACAGTTAGGTGTTGTACATCGTGCACTGAAGATGTCAACCGAAGTAGTTGGTGAAAGCTATGGTAGTAATTTAAACCAAGGACCACGGTAAAACAGCCCTAAACTAAACCGAGCAGAAAGTGCGCTCTAGGTACTCAATTAGATCACAACGAAGAATATCAGAGAAGAAAATCTTGATGTAATGAAAGACTGCTGATGAGAAACAAGCAAAACCTCACCAAAATTCCGTTTACTTAACTCGAATTCAACGTTTTCTGTAAAACGCCTGTGTTGGCCAGTACAGGCTTATGAAGTCAAAGCTTAAAGAGTGGTACTGCACAAAATAATTATGTACAAGAACGTTGACTTCTATCTCTTCATTACGAACGGTCAAGGTATGCATGTGAAGGCTTTCTATAAAATTATCAAAGCTCATATTCCAGACCAACATGGAAGTTAAGCCACGTTTTAACGCAACCAAGCTCGGTACGTTGACTGGGCTGAATTCTAAATGTCGAACCATTTTGTCTTCTAACTATATACACATACAAATAGGCATGCGATACAAGCACCTGTCCAACCTCAACTGGCGTAGCAAAAGGTGATTAGTGAGCAACTACAGCATTTTACACAAAAACGAACATTACCATTAATTCAGAGGAATAGGTATCACAATTGTGCCGGCATTGGAATGTTCTGTCTGGAAACATCACCTCACCTCCCCTGAATCCTGCCCGCTCGGTATAAACTGTCACTTCATCGCTTCCTCCTGGAGGTACTCCCATTAAGGAGCATAGACACAAATGGCCAGCCCTTGAACATGCCTGAAGTACCGAAAACTCTTACTTTGTCCCTACCAAGCCAGTCCGATCCCCTGCACAAAGCCTCTGTTTCTTGTGCTGTGCATCTGCATAAAAATATACTGGGTATCTGCTCTTTAGTTGTCTTGTGCATTTCTCTGTTCCAAGATTTTGTTTATAATTTGTAAAGAATGTATTTCTGGCTTACCAGATTTGTGAATAATTGATCCCAGATATTTAAATTTTTCCAAGGATTTTATTATGCATAATGCATGTATGTATATCCAAATGCTGTTCACTTTCTGTAGGTATAATCAGAGTTCTCTTTCAGGTTTATTCACAATTTTCCTATATATGCTACAAATAAATTTTAACCATGTATTCAATGCATGTGTATGTATTACTCCAAGTAGACCTGAGCCTGGTGACAATGGAATTAAGCATTTACAAGTTAGGTGAAGCTAGCCAAAATCATCCAATAAGGAGTTAAGCAACATTTCAAGCAAATACAAACAAAACTTAAATTTGAATATAAATTATATTAAACATTCATGAATCTTATTACACATATATTTTTAGTTAATTTCTAATCTTATCAGAGAGGGGCAACCCTCAAAGACATCTGCAGGTATTTATAGTTTTATTTACAATGGATAATTTACCTGCATTCATTCTCTGTTGCCTACATTTGATTTTGAAACTTTGATTGTTCCTACCATAGTATGCTGGTTTTTATATTCTAGTTGTGATATCCTTCCATGCATTTTGTCTATATAGACATCTCTCTACTAGCGATTCCCATCCTAAATCTTATATACTTTCATCCCCATGTTCTTTTTTTACCTTTTTACAAATTTTGCTGCTCTATGCTGCATTTTATAGGATATTTATTTGAATATCCTGTACAATTGCCAACAATCTACTCCATACTCCAGTAACAGCTGAACTAATGATAAATGAGTTCTTTTCTTTGATTTTGGACTGGCATTTTTTACTATTTTCATTACAAACTGAACCCTTCCAAGCTTCCCGTGTAATACTATCAATTTGTTCAATCCAAGTAAGTTTAGAATTTAAGTGAATTCCTAAGCACCTGCAGCAGTTTTCTTCAGGAATTTCTACCTCCTCAAGTTTATAATTAAGGTTAATTTCTTCTCAACTTTTACATAATGTTATTGCTGTATTCTTAAAACCATATATTTTCATCCTATGTTTAACCACCCATAAATATAATTAAATAGTGAATACATTAATAAAAGGACATCTCAATGCAATGTTATTGTTATTATTGTGATTTACATTTGCATCAATTCATGATTTTGGACAAAACTTGAATGTACCAATATTACACTCGAGTCCAAGTGTTAGTCAAAGCAAAGGAAAATGCATGAAACCACGCCAAAGAATTGCATATCTCACTCAGTGTATTCCTCAAATTTAGCCTCTATAAACTTCTTTCTGTGTAGAACTTAGAATTTATTTTGATGGAAAGAAGTTTTGAAGGAATGAGGTGATAATCAATGCTGTCAATGGCTATAATTCAGAGTTTGTGAAAGTTTATTTTTTGATGATATAAAAAAATGTATTTAACTTGCTTTCCTTTCAAACTTTTCAAATGACTCTTGTAGCAAGCATTTATTTGTATAGTCTCTCAAACAAATGATTGTTAAAGTTATTCTGTTTTACAAACATTAAACAACAGAAATAGCCAACTTAGTAATAAACACATTAAAATTTTGTAATAAAATGTGTATATTATAAAATAAATTATTGATGTTATATTTTAAATTTAAATTTAAGAAAAGGTCTCCTTCTGTGTTTCAGCTTTACTATTCTGTACTATGAAATAACTTTGAAAATGAAATTTTTGAACACATATTTTTCAGCTCTTTTAAAATTATTAAATTGTAAATTACTTTTTTAATCTACAACAGTTTTACTAGTGCTTCAAATTTACCAAAGTTATTTGTTTAATGCAGTAATTAATGTATATACAGTGAGGTCAAGCAGCAAATCAAGCAGTGTAAGGACTTCAGTTTTAACACACCACCAACATCTTGGTGTGGGTTCCTCTAGTGATACAGGACATCATCACCATCATCATCGCAGCCTGCACAATTGCTCGTCAGGGTCAGACAGTCCTCCAAGTTCACTGCAGCTTGTGACAGACTGTAACAAAGGCAGTCATAGTCCAGACAGTGGCTCCACTTCATCTGGGAATAGTCATACAGCCATCCAGATAAAGCAGAAGAGCCAACTGCATAAACTCAATTCAGCAGGTGGGTTTCACCATTAGTTATTTTATAAGCACATGGTTCATACTATAATTTTTGTATCATTTTACTGTGTAACTTTAGCGTAGTAGCATGATAATATCTTCAAAACACTTTATATCAAAATCCATAAAATATAAAAAGCATAAAACATGAAAAGAGCAAAATTATTATGTTTATTTTAAATGCCATGACTTGGCAAGATCAAAAATAGTTTTAGAAAACAAGATTACCAAAACAAACATTTGGCTTTATCAGTGTAATATGTTATTTTGAAGAAACTGATATTGGAGAAAAAATGGAAGAATTTAATATTTTTAATGCTAAATACTTAGAATAAATGTTACTAAAAACTCTTTTAATATTTTATAAATGACAGCATTGTTATATGAAAGATAATGCTAGATTCTGACAGAAAATTATAAAAATATAATTCAGGCTCTAAATTTGTATCTGTAAGGAAAGTTTCTATGAAGACATTTACAGATAAAAAGAGCAAAATAAAAAAGTAAAAAGAATGAGTTTATAATAATATAATTAAATAATAATTGAAGGAAATATAACAAATTAGATTAATCATGCAATTGAAAGGCTAATGAAATGACTTAAAATGTCACACCTACACACTTTTATTCAAAAAATGCTGTTAAACTTAGATCAAATTTACAGTGAAAACTGCAATTTTCACTGTAATTTACTATCAAAGCTATAGAATTATGGAATAATAAGGATAATAAATGAGCTCTGATCATCTTATCTGCTGAACTGCTTACAATGTGCAGAAATTCATTAAAAAATGCATTCTCCATGAGTATAGAGAAATCTGAGTATCATATTGTTAAATCTGGGGTGAATCAGGACTCTTCTGTCATAGAATAAACTAATTTGGTAAAAATATACAATGTTTGATGGCCATCAAACAAAGCATTAAAATGAAAATTGAGTTATTAATTTTTGACAAATAAAAATTATTTATATATCTTCAATGAACACGCGTATAAGGAACAGAATTTCTGTAACAGTCCTAGTACATAGAGAAGTTCTAAAGTATTATAATAATGCACAGTTCATAATTGTATTATTTTAAGCAAAAATCAGAAAGCTTAGTAATTCTAAAACCTACATTCATCCCTTTCGATATGAAGTATCCTATTAGCATTGTTGACATCTTGAGCTTCTGCAGGAACATTTTCTGCACACTTGAATAATAATCTCTAAATGACAAAACTCTGTACATACCCATGGTATACCTTTTGGTGAAACAGGAATTGTAATTAATATTAGTAGAAAAAAAAAGTAATTCATAGCATAGAAAAAAAGATATGAAGAAAGGGAGGAAAGTACATAAAATTCCTTCAATTTCATACTTCTGTTTACAAAACTATACTTTAATATGTATTTTATCAATTTTTCAATTTTCAAAAATGACAGTTTACAGAATTACCATTTTGGGGTAAAAGATCTTGATTTTGCCTTTTAATTTCTAATGGCTATTTCTGTGTATAAAGACAATGATTTTATAACCAGGTGAAATTTTGGGCAATCAAGGCATATTTTTAAGCATGAACACTTCTAAAATTGAGACTTGCCTCTCAACAGCCTGAAAATACCTCAATTTTTAACATATTTTGATTAATATCTTTGTAATCATAAAGCAGACTCCTGTGTTCTGGGCTTATTCTGAATGTTGGGACTTCATTCAATCAAGCCACACTGTGGTCTACAGTTTAGTTGAAGTTACGTACTTAATATTTTTTTCTGGTGCATATTTTGCAAAATATAAATTTTCATTTTTATGCTACAGTAGGTACTTGTTTACCTATGCCAATAAAAATTAATCACCTTTGTAAAATGAATTCCAAGCTATACATTACAATTTTAATTGCAGGATCAAATTCATCATGTGGTACTGCCGCATGTTGTCATGGTTGCCAGCAAAGGTCTTCTATGCAAGTTTTATCTCCTAGCAATGATGAGGAGGTGTCAGCTTTGCAGAGTGAGCTGGAGACTCTACAAGCAGAGCTTGCTGTTTCTAATACTAGGTTACAGAGGTTGCAGGAATCAGAAAGACAGTTCAAAGACAGGTAATGTTTGTTTTGTTTCCATTATTTCACCTTAGTAAATTATCTTATTTTAACTTTTATTCTGAAATATAAAATACAGTGAGTTTTTTTGTATCGTGAAATATATTATAATATGAAAAATTATTGTTTTGAAATCATTCAATTTCACTAATTTTATTCCACTTACTTGGACATGTTTCAAAGGCAATTGCCTTTCAGCTTTAAAGCTGGAGGCAATCGCCTTTGAAACATGTCCATGTAAGTGAAACAGAATTATTGAAATTTGAGTGATTTCGTAACAATAATTTGTCATATTACAGTGAGGATGTTTTAAGCTATGGCCCAATTTCTGCTTATATCTGGAAAGTAAACAACTGGAAAAAGGAAAATAAGCTCCTTCATAAGAATTTAGTACTTATATTTTTACTGAAAGCAGAAAATAATATTTTATTTAAAACTGATAATAATAAACAATAATGTGTCATAAGAGATGTTGAAAATGTTGCCCTTCAGTATTGCTGGAACCTGGACAGGAAATTTGTGCATTTTATTTAACTTTTCTTCCATAAGAACAGTTCAAAACATGTTTCTCATCATTGAAAGATTCTGTTTGTTGTAACTTTTCAACAAGCTAGTGAATAGTTTCTTTACCTTGAATACAAGAAGAAAAAAATGGAAGAATTTAATATTTTTAATGCTAAATATGGTGGACTTAGATGAAATGTTACTAAAGAAACTCTTTTAGTACTTTATAAATGACAGTTTGTTATATGAAATATAATGCTGAATTATGACAGAAAATTATAAAAATATAATTCAGGCTCTAAATTTATATCTGTATTTTCTTGTGAATCATTCTTCTCTTGTTGCAAGAATCCATTTTTATTATTTACCATATATAAACACTTGTACTCAAGTGGTGGCTTAACTAACAAAGAACAATTAGTGCACAATTTACTGAAAACATCCAGTAATACATAAACACAGAACCATAGTCATAATTTAATGTTACATTTAATAACCATTTACTGATAAAACCTCTCAAACTAACTATATGCTGCTAACTGCACATGCATTATATGGCTTTTCCCAGTATGCAGCAAACTTATAATTAAAGTAAATGCACTGTATATGTTATTTGTATGTCATTGTTGTTATCATAAATTTAGATAAAGTCTATTTTTTTGGCTTATAGAGATAATTGATACTTGTGGCTCCATTTTTGTTTGCTGGTGGTAGAATTTGCCACTACTTTCAGTGTCGATGTTTAGGATCACAGCTACATCTGCTTTGAGTGAAAGTTGGTTCCAAATAAAATATCTGGCTATGGCTTGCTCTAAAATGGCATTTTTTGCTACAGGCTCAGCAATAATAATACCTTTAGACTGTGCTATTGAGAGCATGTGTGGAATTCATTTCCAACATAATTATCCCTCTTTTGATATCTGCCTCAATTACCATAAAAATGGTTTTATGGAGTATGGAATATTTTCCAGTCAAAGGTTTGAAAGACATTATGAGACCCCAGCTAATGATTTGAACTTTCTTAAATGTAAATTATCATGTAAGTTGATTATAAATTTTCTGTATAAATTTTGTCCCATTTTTATTTAATGTAGCATGGTAATTGTTTATTATTCTAGTTTCAATTGAAAAAAGTCAATATTGCAGCTATGACAGATTTTAGTTAAAAAATTCAATTTCTTTTTTATAATTTTTTATTTCAAACATAAACTTTTTTGTAGCAATAAATGTGTTTAACAGAATGAAACCTCAGGTTTCTGGAACAAATTATTCTAATGGTGCTGTATTAAAAGATATATAGAAAATCATGTCCCATCATGTTTATAGATTTAAACAGAAAATATTACTTAATTTTTTAAATCAATATTTCCAGTGTTAAGGTGTGAAAAACTTAATTTCCATCAACCAAGTAATACATATCTACAAAGAATTTAAGGAAACAGCATTAAACAAAGTATCTAGTCTGTTGCTGTGTATGCACACTTTTTTTTTAAGAGTCGGCAATCAACTTTCTGTAATATTAAGTTAATTTAAATAGTAATTCTACTATGATTTATAATGCCTTTGACAAAATGTTTTTTTTTATGAAGTTCAATGTCTAGAAAGAAAATCAGTATTATAAATGCATTTTGATCTCTTAAAATATTTCTGTTGTTTATCAATATGAATGATTATTGGGAATTCATTGATGAGTAAGTTTTATTCAATGGCTTTATTCTTGCTAGTTGTTATACAAGAACAAACTACACTAGATGGATCAATAATATTTATTAGAAATCAATTAGAGTTCAATAAACTTCAATAAACTTATTACATCTAATAAAATTATGTGTTGAAGTTGCTGGTATTTTAATTGCTAATTTTCATTTGTTATTGATCTTATATAATTAAAATAATTGAAATTTTGACTTTGATATTAAATCCTTATTGTCAGTTGTTGGGTTTTTGTTAAATGAATTCAAAGCAGAATCTTTGGTGCTTACTGTCAAATTAGTTTACATGTCTAAAACATGTAAGAAGCTTAGGATAATTCTTGATCCCATACATACTTGGGAAGAATGTATTCAATTAAATGTTCTAATGTTATAATTATTATTAAGAAATATTAAAAAAGTATATACTTTATGCATATATAAAGACAGCCTATTTGCTTACTTTCAGAGTACATTCATGCATGACTTGGATCATTAGTAGATATATTTAGAAAATATTTTTGATTCAAAAGACGGATTAAGAGTTTTTAGCGATTCTCCAACAAGGACTTACTTCAAACTTTTTTATGAAAGAGAAAATAATGACTATTACATGTCTTCTTATAATGCATCATAAACATAATATAACCATTTTGTTTCAATAAATGAGGTACCTAACCAATCAGAGTTTTTCTCCCCCCTTCTTTTTCCCATAAATTGAGCTGAAAATGGTTACTCAATTTTTGAGTGCAAGGATTTCAATTGGAATGTTTCGATTGCTGCAAAACCAACTAAATCCTTGAGAAAAAAGGCAATTAAAGTTTTAAGTTTGTTTCAAAATCCTCCAAATCCTTGTCATTTTTGCTGATGTTTATTTTCAAATTTTGCCACATCCATTTCAGTCAATAGTCATGTTACCAGATGCAGGTAGAAGTCCTTTTCAACCACAGTTATCTAGTAATTTTATGCTACAGATATACTCTTTCTTTGTGTTTATTGTTAATTAATAAGCAATAATACAATGGAGCTAAATGCAATAGGAAATTATACGGGACAATCTCCATAATGGAGACCAGGAAGAAAATGAACATTTCTGAGGATTGGAAAAGAGCAAAAAAGAAGAGACTACAGTAAGTTAATTAATAAAGAGCAAAAGAATGAGAAAAAGCAGAAACCTAAAACTAAGCTCCATTTTCACAAGCTTTGAGCTGAAGTCTTCTATAACTTACTGAAGGCTGATTAAGGGAAACACATTTGCTATTTCTTTTGACTGCCAGAAGAATATGCCTCCTCCAAAACTCACATAATTTAGTTGTCAGTATATTATACTTTTTCACTTTGCAATTGTTGTTCATAGCTCAAAAAATTCTCTGACATAGGATAACATGCTTTGTTAGGTATCAGAGGACGTATATACAAAAAATTCCAGTACAGTAATGTAATATGTTTGTATCACTGCCCAAAAAGCTACAACTCAAATGGTTTACCTAAAATTCACAAGATTGGAAACGGTATGCGCCCCATCTTTAACAACATCATTACTCCCTCTTACATTTACCAAAATGGTTAGCTAATAGATTCAAGACATTACCAAAATTTCAAACCAGGAGTATAAATAATTCATATCAGTTAATAGAAAAAATTAAAGACATAAAATTGCACCCCTCTAACACTCTTATATCTTTCGACATAGAATCTCTGTTTCCGAGCATACCAAAATAAAAACACCTGATTTATCTACAAGTGAAATTAATGATACACACATAAAAGAATACATCAAACTCACAGAAATTTGCATAAACCAAGCCTTTTTTACTTTTAAAGGAAAATTTTATAAACAACAAGCAGGACTTACAATGGGCAGCCCCTTATCTCCATTTCTAGCTAACCTCTTCATGAGTAGATTTGAAACGCACATCAACACAGCTTTTCCATACATATTTAAGGTATGGTACATATATGTAGATGATATATTTGCCATAGTTAACAAAAAACTCATTGACGATGCCTTAAAACTTCTGAATATGCAAGATATAAACATATCATTTACATACGAAATAGAAGCAGATAACATGCTGCCATTCTTGGATATTAAAATAATGAAATGCCAAGAAAATCTTAAATTTGGAATATACAGAAAGAATACACGCGCAGATAATCACATCAAAGCTGACAGTTTTAACCCCACAGCACATAAACATGCAGTAATTAACAGTTTAGCACACCAGCTAGTTAACCTACAAATTAGCAAAGAAGAATATTTTAATGAATACAAACAAATAGAAGAAACAGCAGTTAAAAATGGTTTTAAAAACGAACTAGTACATAAAAAGGTGCAGAAATTCAAGAGACAAAAACATATCAAAGAAACCACAACACTTTCAGCAAGAAAAGATAAACTAATTTTTAAAAAATTCACATATCATCCATGGGCCACAAAAAAATTTCAGAATATTCTTAAAGATTTTAATATCAGGTAGGCACCGATTAATAGATTTAATGTTAAAAACTTACTGATAGATAATGTTAATGACAGTATTCCACAAGAGGAAAAATCAGGTATTTACAAAATAAACTGTGCAGAATGTGAAAAAATCTACATTGGAAAAACAAAGAGAAACATAGGCACATGGTTAAAGGAACATTTCAGGAACATAAAGTACAAGCAAATATAGAAATCGGCAGTAGCATATCATTTTTGGACACAAAATCATGACATAATAAATAAAGCAAAATTATTAAAATCAGTACAAGGACCTATGGAATTAGCAACCTGGGAGAAAATCTACATCTACAAATACAAAGACAGCATAATGAACTTCGACATTGCCAGGGATGAAAACATAAACTACAAGTTTATCACACTGCCACTAGAGCAGAATATACATTCCCACAGCTCAACGAACGATCAGACAGTTGAACTTTAGCCTTGCTGAAGATAAGAACTAAATGTTCTCGAAACTGGTTCCATACATTTATGAAAAGTAAGTGAAGCTTTAAGAGTATGTAGTTCAACTGAATCATACAATCATACAACTCAAATGTTTTGCAGACAATGCTGAGAGTTAGAACAAAAGCATATACATGCTGGCAAAATGATGGCCATCAGAAGCTATACAAAATATTTTGACACAGTATTTCCCATTATAGGAAATTTGTTTAATCTTCCAGACTGTGTGTTTGGAATTATTGAATAAGATTTGAGAAAAAGACATATGAGTGTCAAACTTGAGGAAGTAAGGGTACTGTTCACCATCTTAGCAAAACTGTTGAGATCCAGGACTGGAAGGAGGAAGCTGCAAGATTTTTTAATTTTGATTTATTTATGGACGCTCTTTAACATCTCAGGTCATCAGCAGATTTTTGAAAAATACCATATTTTGAATTTTCAGTTTTCATTCTAAATAATAACCCAAATCTCAGAATTGATGTGTGCTACAGGAGTGAGGATTGAACACCAAAGTTTGCTACTAAAAGGAACAAAATTATAGTCAATGCCAATGCCAAATCAGAAACCTGGGATGCAATTAAGGTAGCAAAAATAATTGATATCCTAAACTTAGGTATTCATTTTTTACACACTAAACTGCACTTACATAAAAGTGAACGCATTTTGGGAGAATCTCTCCCATCTTCAGTTGCTCACTGAATCACTGTTACTCGAAATGATGGCTAGTCAACCGGATGTTCCTGTGGTGGTCTATGATGGTTGAAGTAGGAAGTTGCTGATTGATATTGGTAAACTGTTAACTAAGCAACATGGAGAGAACTGGAGGTCACTTCAAGCATGGAGTACTAAGCAGAGGTGGAAAATGTTACACAGCATCACAAATTAGCTGAACACTTGGAAGCTACATCTTGATAGAGAACAACAGGATCATGAATTGCAAGCATAATATAGAAGAAAATTAAGCAACTGGGAGGAACTTTGAAATGGATGAAAACTATTTTGTTTCACAAGGTTTGCATTCTTACTTTTAATAGCTATTCAAATTATGGCTTGGAAATGTGCAGTTTTTATTTTTACTTCATAATACATTTTATAATAGTAGTAACATTTACTTTAATACTCCCAGCAGCTGCTTTGAACCCATTAAAGCAGAGTGTAATGGATTTTGAAGCTAATATGAAGGCCTTATAAGTTTTAAAATCCTCTAAAGTTTTAAAATTTGAAATCTCTGAAGCAGCTTGTATCACAGCCCTGTTTTAAAAGTGATAAGAGTTGTCAATGTAACATGTTCACATAAATGACTTGAAAAGTGTTGCACAATTAAAGTTGTACTGAAAATTCAACTGCAAAATGTATGACAGATTTTGATACTACAAATAATAGCCATAATATATTTCCTGTAAAACTGTATTATTTATTTAATTACAACTTTAATGTAATATAATTTATATGTTGATCCTGGTGTTCTAGTGGTAGCCATAATTGTCTCATAGACCTAAGATTGCTGGTTTAATCCCAACCATTTTTTGGGTGTAAAATTCCTAAGTATGGCTACCTTTGAAAGGGAAGTAAAGCTGGACCCTAATTTAGATTACGGCATGCAAAAAAACCTCAAGCCTGAAAGAAGAGACTTCTGATCAAAAGTTATTGGCTGTTTCACACTCTGAATTGAATGGGACGCTGACCTTAGATGTTAAAGAGCATCCTAAATAAACCAAATCAACAATCATATCAATTTGATATCTACATTTTCTGTATAGAACAGGTTCAAGAAGTAAATGAATTATTTAACCTGATTTGATTTAATTTTAGAGATAATTATGAATATCTCAGGTGTAGATTGGTTAAGACTGCAAACAATTAGTTTGAAGGTTTTGGTAGTTTTTTTTTTAATTTTATTTATTTATGGGCACTCTTTAACATCTCAGAGCATCAGCATCTCATTCAAGTCAGGGTGTGAAACAGCCAACACATTTTGCTTAGAGGCCTCTTTTTTCAGGCTTAAGCTTCTTTATCATGCTGTAAATGTACAACATGGGACCCATGGCTTTACTTTCCTTCTGAAGGAAGCCCCATACTTAGGATTTTTACAGCTGAAAAAATCCATCGGTCCTGGCCTGGATTGAACCCGCAATCTTGGGTTTAGGAGGCAAGTGTGGTTACCACTACCCCACCAGGACCAACAGGCTTTTTGAGATGGAAAAAATACCTTTAAAGACTCTTACCTTCGGTTAGCTGATCCAGAATGCATTTTATAGTTTTGGATTATTTTTTAATATAAGCAATACTGTTATGTGATATTATTGTTATTTTTATTTTATTTGTTTTCACTTCATGATGATACCTATAGTCTGTGAACTTTAGAGCAAGTATGTACATTAAATTAAATTACAGGCATAGTAACAGACCATTATTGTTCATCTCTTGTTACTCTTTTCTTTTAAGTCTATTCAACCAATTTTTAAAGAATACAAACACGGATGCTACTACAAGCAAAGTTAGTATCAAAATGGAAAGATATTTATGATAGGTAATGAATTGTGCTAAAATGGCATTATATTGAGAGTATATCTTATGTTATATGAAAAATTTGTTGTTGTGGTATTTATTATGAACTGCATAAACAATTTTAATTTCTTTAAATACTATGTACTATGATGTGCTTTTATTTAATATGAATGTATTCATTTATGAACTGGTATTGAATGTTTCATTTCTCTAGTAAATGCAGTTACGAATGAAATGGTTACTCATGTAGTGATTTTTCCAACTTAAATATTTCATGCAAAGGGAAAATGTTGTCCAAAAGTTGCATAATGTTTGTTTCAATCCTGTAAGTGCATCAATGTAAAATATTATATTCCATTCAGATATTTTCTCCCAGTATTACTTCTAATTATTTATTTCAGACTAACTGCTACAACCACACCCAGCCTGGATCCACTACCAGACAATGATATGAGCACAAGCCTTGTGCATAACTATGGCAACTTGTATGCAGCTGCAAGAGTTGATGCATTAGATGCTCTCGACAATTTGACAGCTCTAAAGGAGGCTGATGAACTTAAATCTAAAATATTATTCTCAGTTGTTGTGGTGAGTCGCCAACCAGTGACTCTCCTCCACTTTATCACTCGCTTCTTCTGGAGTCTTTAACTTTTCCATCTCTTCTCTGTACTGTAATCTTCCTTTAACCATGGTTCTGGGATTTCTTGAGCTGCTTTATTTCCTTGTACTATTTTAGAGGATACCAAAGTATTGCCACGTAAGTATTTTGTATTCAAACAAGCCTTTAAACTAATATATAGTTTTCTGATAAATTGTACACTCACTGAGTTGACATCTTTCTCCTTAACTTAGAATTAATCTTACTTTATTGTTGCACCAATTTTTTTGTTATCAAAATGTCATGTAATAATGAAAAGAATTGTGAATTGAAATATGTACACTATGATTAAAGACCTAGATGAGTTGTAAACTTAAAATAAGTTAGGAACGGTGAAGTTTATTAAATATACAAGTAAGTCATTATTAGATGACACTAAACTTCACTAACTGATTAATTCATCAAAACATGTTGCATGTTTCGCTCTCATCAGCTGGTGACCGACTAACAATTAAAAAAAATGAAGTTATTAATCGGTCCCCAGCTTATGAGAGCAAACACTCTTGAAACATGTTCTGATGAATTAGTCAGTTAGCAAAGTTTAGTGTCACCTAATACTGACTAATTTGTATACCTAGATGAATGTTTCTTCTTATTTTGAAACAACATTTTTTAAAATTAGACCTCAACATCATAACATTATTTTAAAATACACATGCTAATCATGGCATATCATGTATACATTCTCAAGTATATGAAACTAAAATATTATTAATTTTATATTACTTTAATAGTATAAATAAAAATATCTGTACCTTACAAATTGTAACATAATGTTATAGCTTTTCTAAGTTTGCTACTCATTTTCACATCTTGACAACTCAACAACCCTAATGAATGCATATCTGTTTAAAATGAATACAAGTTATTTATTTAGGCAAATAGCCATATGCCTACAAGTTAATGGCATTAAACAATTCAAAACAATGAGGTAAACATTTATACAGTTATATATATATATATATATATATATATATATATATATATATATATGTGTGTGTGTGTGTGTGCATATGTGTGTTAACTCAGTGTGTGTATGAGTTTGAGAGCTTACTAACCAAAAACTATTAATTGCATTTAAGGTGAATAGCAAAGGCTCTTTTGGGATCATTATTAACACCTCAGAACTTTACAAATTATTGTTTGTAAAGTGCAAAATAAAATAGAATTTAATGCATGCAGAATTTCATGAATAATGCTAATTTTAAAGCATTTGTATTGATTTTTGTGATTATTTTATATAAAAAGTAAAATAAAGAGAGCATTGTTTATATCTTTTGCAAATAATTTATAATTTTTTATTTATAAACTGATTTGCTATTGACTTTCAAAGCTATTGGCATATTTGATAAATTAATGTATTTATTTTGACCTTAAAACAGGTTCATTTATTTTTAAAATTCTTCTTAGTAAATTATTAAAATTGTGAAATATATTCTTGATATAAAAGATTTTATCTTGACCCACAGGCATACTTTACATTTTTATTGGAATTAGGATATTATATCTTCATTGCTACTGAAGAGAGTTCTATAGTTATTTTCTTTGATTTGACAACTGTTGAGCCTTTCTTATATTCATATACAGATTGTACTAAATGGAAGGCTTTGCTCACCAATTCAGCCTATTTCTTTTTGAAGTAGTCTCTCCCACTCTTGATAGAATGTTGCATTCTCTGGAACCAATCGAGCTATGGTTTTTTAGAAATGACATTGGCCTCCTCTCCATAGGATGCAACAACTTCTTCTGGACTCCCAAACTGATGGATACTCCATTTTTCCTTGACAATGGTAAATAGGAAAGTGTCACAGGGAACCAGATATTGTCTGAATGGTTGGTGGTTCACCTGTATCACTCTGATTCTTGCAGAAATGTCACTATTTTCAAAATGTGTAGAGGTGCCGCCATCATGCTGAAACAATAATCCTAGCAACCCAGATTTTGGAATTCTTTCTGTTAGTTTCTGATTACCCTGGGGAGGCAAACTATGATGTTTCAGTTGCCTGTGACTTCCAATCTACATACACTTTGACACTGGGGTAGTTAAAGCCCAGATCGCCGAATGCCTCTTTGATTCTGAGTCATATTGATAAATCCAGGTTTTGTCAAATGTGAAGATATGAACATTTCAGGAGCTGCCATTGTCAAAATGACAACAAACTTCCTCACATGAAGATATTAGTGGAGGATTTCTGACACCTGCAGTAAAAGAATGTTTAAAAACTTTCCTATCTCTATATAGGTCACTTGTGAATCATTCTTCACTATGACTTCTACATGAGCAATGTTTTCATCTGTAACTACTCTAATTGGATGCACTGTATGTTCTTTGTCTTCCTCCTTTAAACCCTGCAAACTAGTTATAGATTGTGTATTGAAGTAATAGTGTCTGGAAAAGGTTCTCTATTTTTTTCCTGGTATTTTTGTTGGCTCAGGCTACACTTAATAACCAAAAATCATTGCACAAAAACGTGCTACCCCCATAGAATGCCTGACATTGAGTACATGACAAAATTAACATTTTGCTGTAGCTGCAACAAGGTGCTGTATGCTAATTTTTGCTATGGTTATTAATCAAGATGCACTCTTTCCAGTGCTGTGAACAAAAAAAAACTTGTGTTTCTTATAGTTTCTGCAAATTTCAAAAATTAAATAACAACCCATGTACTATTAGCAATGAATTTAATGAATATGAATTGATATATGAAACAAACAAGCCTAACAAGAACCTATTTCTCATTCTTTTATAAAGATCAAAATTAAAATAATTTTCAGTTCTAGACTGTATGTAAAATCTATTTCAAGTTTTTAGTAACAGTGCTTTAAAATGTCTGTAAGTTTTAATGGCAAGAAAAGATATAAATGATGAGTATGTGGTGGGTATTAATAGTTTCCTCATGTCTAGTCACTAAATATCATCTCCTGTTTTCAACATCATTTAACCCGTTATCTTAAATTACTCTTATTTTCAAACCATTGGACAAAGAGTGGGGATATCTATCTCTGTAATAGGTGCAACTATCAGAGTTGCATGTAATTGTAAATAATGTCTGTGTGCACAACTGAACTCTAAAGTTCAGTCAAAATATACTCTTTTGCAAAATGCTACAGTAAAACTCCAATTCAGGTTTTTTTTTTAAATTTGCTATACTTTCATGAAAGTTTTAATTTAACATGTCAGAAATATACTAATTTCTCATCTCTTCTTGAAATAAAGGAGTATAAAATAATTGCATCTATTTTAAACATTGAGTTCTGAAGTATTTGTGTCAATTTTAGCAGGTAAAATGCCATATCTCATTTCAGTTCTTTTCTTAGCATGAAGCTTGAATGTATATGGTTTGCCCAAGTATAGGTGAGATCCTTTTTTTGTTCCTATAATCATTTATATGTTGGAATATATGAACATATAAAAATTAAGAATGATAAATGGGTGACATATCTGCTGTACATAGTCAAGCTAGGTTATGAATTCCCTGAGCAAAGAAAATTTTTGGTTGACTACGGAACCAATCTTCAAATAGACAGACTCCTCTCTGTTTGGTAACATAGATGCTCCCATGAAAGCACCCATTAAAGATCTTTCTGCTCATCAGAATGATGCTTGGGGACCTATTGCATACAAACCTTGTGATTTGGTGATTCTCCCTTACAAGGTTGTCTATGGAGGCAATCGATTCCTTGGTGATGGTTAAGTGAGCTTGACCAGGTTTAGGCATATCCTGATTATGAAATTCATCACACCATCTGAACATTGTGCTGCATGATAGACATACACTCCTATGATAAAATCAGTTAACACTTCACTGTGTTAGTTCCATATAGAATATTTTTTTTTATAATTCAATAATTATATAGTTCCATACACATTGTTCATAAGATGATAAATTTTGGCTCCACTAACACCTTCTGCTTCAAAAATTGCATTACTGCTCACTTGGCCCATTTGGATGAATCCCTATTGTGAGTGTATTCAGTTCAATGTGTTCCTGCACATGTAAACAACACAACATACCATCAGACCATACCAGTCTGCTTTCTTACATAAGATGCTACCTACCAGAGAAAACACAATGCTCTGCATAGTTAAGCTATGATGCTACAACAAAAGTCAGTTTCATTTGGTCATTGGTTATAAAATATATCAGAAGATGGCAAATAAAACTAAGGAGTAATAGAACTGGGTGTAAAGCACTGTTGTTAAGCCAAAAATCCATAGTTCAGGTTTCTTGTAAATTGTCAATATTGCTCTTTTATTTAAATTTTATCTAATTAGTTACAGCACTTGCTACATTATAGTTATATTAATAGAAATCATATTGCTTACTATTATGATTGTCTGTGCATCTTCAGTTCATATATATATTATATATAATTTTCATAAATGCTTTCCTTTTAGTTTTTTAACATACTCCACTACTATCTGTATATTAATTTCTAATTGATGAATCATTTATTTCCCAGTTTCAAAGTTATTTTTCATCAATGAAACAGGATATTTTTACTGTTTTGAACTGCAATAAACATTTTCAAATTCATAATGACTAAAATAAAACATCTCAAAATTATGATGCTTGTTTGTACTCTCTTCTGACCCAAGGTTCATGGATTCAGCTCTGGCTGAGGTTTGACTGAAATTCTTAAATGCAAGAGAAACTTTTAGCTTTGGATCCCATGTCTTAGATTTATATTAAAGAACATAAAAAAGGTTCCTAAATTTTTTTCTGACCAATTCTTATCCAAGTATTACTTTAGTGTCATACTATATTTTAATTAAGATGATGGACTGAACACCTACCCCTCTGACATCTGTAGGTGCTAGTCTAAGTTTAATTCAAATGATTCATATTGTATGTTAAGAAACTAAAACAGACCTAATCATTACAAGTTGGCAATGATCATTTATTCTTAATTAGACAGTGACTCAATTTAATATTCTTATGCTCCACTTACCATTGAATTATCCAGAACATGTTTCACAGGCCTTCACCCATATCATCAGTTGTGTGTTGACTGCCAGATTCAGTTGGTTGAATGGACTTGGTGTAGCTCTCATGGACATTTTATGAAATTTGTATTAATTTGTCTTCTGTTGGGATCTCAAAGTTTATACCCTTATCTTCATTTTTTTTTATAAAGAGTTTTTCTATATTCCCAGCTCCAAGGGTCTATCTCTACAAATTTCAATAATTTGACTTCCATTTCTGTATCATGTTTATATATCCAAAAGTGGTGTGCAACTGCTGATTTATCTTTCTGATTGTATCTGATGTTTCTTCAATGTTCCTTTAGCCTAATTGCATTGCTTTTTTTGCTTTGTCAATATTACTTTGTTGCATTCCAAACAGTTAATTTGATATATTCCTGGCTTCTTCTCATCAGGTAATCTATCATTATCACTGAAGTTGAGCAGATTAGGATGAATTTGTTGACTGGGGACAAAGTAATCCCAAATTCTCTGAGTATTTTGTGGAACTTTTTGGTGGCCCAAGGATGGTAAGTAAATTCCTTGTGAATGGTAGTTTCTTTTTTTCTGACAATGTTGTAACCTGTTTTAACTTCTTCTGTTGTTTGAATTTCTTGATTTTCTTATCTATAATTTCTTGGCAATACCCATTAATTTTTGCCGTTTCTTTTATGTGAATATTCTTTGCTGTATTCAAACTCATTCATGGGTGTTAATAAGTCTGTGTGCTAAGCTGTTGAAAACTGCATGTTTGTGTGCTGTGGGATTGAAGTCACTGGCCTCTATGTAATTTTCAGTCTACATATCCTTTCTGTATAATCCAAATTTCAAATTGTTGCCTATTCTTATCATTTTTAAGTCAAGGATGTTCTGTTTCAGAAGTGAATTTAATTTCCCTATCTTGTAGATTTAGCAATTTTGAAGCATCATTCAAACAAGAGAAGAGGTTAAAACAGGTTACAACATTGTCAGAAAAAAAGAAACTACCATTCACAAGAAATTTACTTATCATCTTTGGGCCACCAAAAAATTCCAGAAAATACTCAGAGAGTTTGGGATTGTTTGTTCCCAGTGAACAAATTTAGCCTAAATAATCTGCTCAGCTCCAGTGATAATGATAGATTACCTGATCAGAAGAAGCCAGGAATATATCAAATCAACTTTTTGGAATGCAATAAAGTATGTATTGGCAAAACAAAAAGAAGCATTGCAATTAGGCTAAAGGAACACTGGAGAAAGCAGGTACAATCAGATAGATAAATCAGCAGTTGCACATCACTTTTGGAGATAAACATGATATAGAAATGGAAGTCAAATTATTGAAATTCATAGATAGACTGTTGGAGCTGGGAATATGGAAAAAAAAATTATAAAAAAATATCAAGATAAGGTTATGAACTTTGAGATCCCTACAAAAGACAATTAATTCAAAAGTTCATAAAATGTCCATGAGAGTTATACCAATTCCATTCAACCAACAATGAATCTGGCAGTCAACATACAAACTGATGATTTGGGTGAAGGCCTGTGAAACATGTTCTGTATAGCATCTATAATATGTCAATTTTTTTTTAAGGCTAATATGTTAAATTTTGTTAAAGAATCAAATAATCGGTGCTTAAATAAGTGTTGTATATTTTTATAGGAAGTAGAATTGGTCAAAACTAGAAAACATATTCTATGAACATATGCCCAGGAACAAAATACAATTTGAGATATATTCCGTGTTGTGTTGTGCCCTATTATTTTCAGCTGTATTAACTATAGGAAGATCTCCATGTGATTGTCATGCATCCTCTAGCCCTCCTTTCAGAGAGTCACATACTTGTGTAGACACAGATGGCTGCTTTCAGATATAACATTCATTGTACATGCTCCTGCAGTGTTTGTATGCTGTCATTGGATGTAACATACACATGTCTCTAGGTGCCTTGATAGTCAAAAATACAAAGGATTGAAGTCAGGTAATTTGGGAGGCCAAGCTATTAGACTTCCTTAACAACTATGTTGCCCAAAAATCTTGGTTAGGTGCTGTCACACAATGGTAGAAAATGATTATACATAAATCACTTGTGATACCTTATATTGATGCCTACAACTTCAACTGACTGGTATAGACATTATTTATGCAGTACCATTATTAACTGAAAAGATAAAAATAACCAATAAGAAAAGAGAATGAGCCAAAGTGAAAAAACAATCAACACCACACAAGTAAGAAGTTGCCCTATTATCTTGGACCCATATTTACTACACTCTTTGGTTGCAATAAAAAAAAAACCTTCAATAGATATTTGTTTCCTGATGTGCATACAGAGAACCTTATTTTTCCATTCCAAAAATTATAAGTGGACTATATAGATTTTATGTTATTAAATCCAAATATAGCAGAAAAGTTTGTGCTATTTTTATGGGAAACATATTTGAAGTGATAAAAGTGCTAATTTTCCTAAATGATTAACATATCCATTTAACCCCCCCCCCCCTTTTTAATGGTGTTTAACACCCATTGTAGCTACTTAGATATCACAGGCGGTACCATTCAACACTGATATATAATTTTCAGAACATGAAAATGTTCTTAAATCACAATATATTATGTAACAATCAATAAAAATAATCATGAATAACCCATTTTGTTTTCTTCTATCTTATGCTGTTCCTTTGGCATCTCTCATTTAAAGTATACCCATAGTCTGCTAACATTTTATCATTCAATTTGCCCCTATATATCTTCTCCATTTAAGCTACATATTAACTAATTAATTAATATTTGTTTAAGTATATAATCATTAAACATTTAGCAGAATATTAACTGATTTGAAATAATTATTGTACCATAACATTGTGTCATTAACTACATAATAATGTGTATTATAAAAAAGAGTATTACTGCCAAGACCACCAAAGGTTATAACCTTTTCCCTCATTCTCCTGCTCCATATAAAAAGGGAAAAAGGAGTAAGAGTGTTTAAATGGAGTTTTATAGATATATTGCATTGCAAAGCACTTATTGAGAACAGTAAATTTTCTACAATTTCTACAATTTTTGGACTTTATGTTTCAAAGAAATGGCTACATACATTTTAAAATACATCCCAAGTCTGCTTTCAGCAGTATTCCAATTATTTTTTAAGTTATCTACCAGAAGCCACCACAACAATGAAATACAACAGCAGGCATAACATAACTCTCAGATACTTGTACTTAATAGTAAAATAAAAAAGAATAACAGATGAAAAATAATTATCAATTCATTAACTAATAATTACTTAAAATCAACAAATTATTTTAAAATTATTATGAGGTACAACAATGCAGATCAAGCAAGTGATGGATCTCTCAGAAACATTTACTTGATGTGCGTAATGGTGCCTCCCTCAAAGCTGGTATATGGTGGTGCAATTTAATTAACATATCTAGATTCAGCATCATGAAATCTATAAGAGTTTGCTATCATTTTTATAGGGAGGAAATTGATGCCAAACAGTGTTATCATACTGAAGCAAAAAAGTGTTATTAAAATCAATCTGTAGGCACTTTAAAAATAGTTCATAGTTTAAATAAGAGTGCCTCAAAAGTAAATGCAGGATTTAAATATACAAAATTGACCTTTATTTATACATGAATTAGCAAAGTTGTGACCTACTTTGAAAGAGTAAACACTCCAGTTAAATATGAAAAATAATATCCTACAAATGCCCTCCACGTTTCATATGACACTCGTACACTCTTTGACAAAATTTACAGTCACGGATGTCTTCTTTAAGTTCAGGAATGGTTGTTATGGATTTGTTGTAAACCTTGGACTTTACAAATCCCCAAAGATAAAAGTCTTACAGTGTAAGATCCCATGACCTTGGTGGCCAATTGTGATCACTGTTGTGCGAAATCAGTTGCCCATAAAATTTCTGGTGTAACAAACCAATGGTTTTGCGCGCCACATGACACATACCACCATCCTGGTGGAGCAACATCTCAACATCAAAGCCAAAGTCCATGGCTTTCAAATGATGCCACAAAAAGGTTGTCTCGCGATAACATACCCCAT
Organism: Metallyticus violacea; assembly: GCA_030762175.1. NCBI lineage: Eukaryota > Metazoa > Arthropoda > Insecta > Mantodea > Metallyticidae > Metallyticus > Metallyticus violacea. The sequence continues at coordinate 633,301 of CM060841.1, read as the reverse complement.
TGACAGTTACTGCACTGCCGGACTCGTTTTCGAAGTACGGCTTCCTGTCGGTCCTGGTGGTGTAGTGGTTACCATACTTGCCTCCTAAACCCAAGATCGCGGATTCGATCGGATGGATTTTTTCGGGTGTAAAAATCCTTAGTATGGCTTCCTTCGGAAGGGAAATAAAGCCCTGGGTCCCGTGTCGTGCATTTACGACATGATAAAAAACCTCAAACCTGAAAAAAGCCTTTGAGCAAAATTTACCGGCCGTTTCACGCCCTGATTTGAATGGGACGCTGATGACCTATGGTGTTAAAAAGTGTCCGTAAATAAACAAAAAAAAATCGAAGTACGTCCCACCTTGACGTAACCGGTAGGGCTGAAAGCACTTTACTACTGGTACTAAGTGACCTTGTGCTGCTAAATAACCGAGCGGCTAGCCAGAAGCAAGCGAAAATGGAGAGAAGCGAAGGTAGTGTGGCAGAGCTATTAGCTAGTTAATAAAACTTCAGGGTTAACTGTACAATAGCGCAGGCAGTTAGAGCGTCATGCTACACGTGTGTAAATAGAATAGTGGGTTCGGATGCTACCATCCCATGCTTTTTTTTTTTTTTCCTTCCCTTGGAGTTAAAGGAGATTTGCCACAATTATAATGATTTACTCACTGAATTGGTTACGATTTGGAATAAGAGCAGTTTGCCACAATTACAATTATTTACTCGCTAAACTACTGGATCCACCGGTTTCTAGTATTTGCCTGAGGTAAGCCGACAAATTAGGTTAGTGTGTGTATATATGAATTAGTTGCGAATTGGAATAAGAGCACATTTCCTACCGTTACAATATTTCATCTGCCTAATAATGGTTTGCCACAATTATAACAATTTACTCGCTAAGCCACTGGATCCACCAGTTTCTAGGATTTGCCCGAGGTTAGCAGACAGATTAGGTCAACGTGTGTGTGTGTGTGTGTGTGTGTGTATCAATTAGTTGTGAATTGGAATAAGATCACACTTCCCACCGTTACAGTACTTGACCCGTCTAATAATGCCCTCATTACAATGATTTACCCATCGCTGTCCATTTATATTTAGAATTTTCGTTCCCACCGTGACAGTATTTCACCCGCCTAATAAGGCCCTCATTACAGTGATTTATCCGTCCCTATCCATTTATATTTACGAAGTAAAGTGCGTGTGGATAAGTTCCGCCAAAGTTTCGCTCGCTTCTGGCTATCCGCTGGGGATTTAGCAGTACAATACCATTTAGCAGCAGCAGTAGTTGAGAGCTTTCAGCTCTGCGTGTAACGCCAAATAATAATTCCAGGGGTAATGCTTTCGGCCGAGCGTCCAGTACGAGGACGCCCACTCTTCTTTTGTTGTCCATCACCGAACGTGTTTGTTCAAACTTTTAAAGTTATTCCGTTTGGCACGTTTTTCCGCCCAAACATATCATGATATTTGCAAACGGTTTCAGCACATGTTTTGCCGATAGTGACGCGCTCCACCATTGTATATTTGTCCATCACGACTAACTCACTACTAACTGGAATGCAACTACTGCAACTGTGCTTCACAGTACGTCGCCAACCCAACGGCGCGCAAATTAGCCATTATTAGTACTAAATAAATTTCTTCACTTGTAGTTACTTTGTAATTATTACTGAAATTAAACATTTGCTACAAGAAAGAGTAGATCATATACATAATAATACAGTGTAAGTATTTATGATAAATGCAAAATATGGTGCAGAATGAAAAGCATTATGAAAGCACAAAATGCACAAAAATTTATGTTAATGTCCCTACATTAATAGAAGAACTTTAATATTCAATAATATTCCACATTCAATATTTATTGGTAAAGATGCATTTGGCGCAAATAAGATAACACATTTTATTCGCTTTTCCTTTCATGCAACTATTTGACCACTGTGTACAAAATTTTATACACATAATCTCCAGAACCAGGAAAAAAAATCCAGTTTAACTTAAAATTTTAAGAAACCCCATTCCAAAATTTTTCACTTTGGCGCATAAAAAAAAACAATCTGAACCAAATTGCAGGATTGTTGTTTAGAACAATAAAAACATTTTAATTTTATAGCACCCCTATAATCCCTGATATTTGCCCCTTGAGGGTTTGGGAAGGGTGGGAAAACCCCATGTTCCATCAATAAAATTTGTTATAGGTGTTTTTTGTGGAAACAGAATATGAATTTGACATATTTTTCTCGAGTTTACACAAACACTCCTATTTCAAATTCCAAATCCCAACAAAAGAATACCACGCAGCAGACTTTGTTTTGAGGATATGACTAATTTGGGCTCCTGCCATTTTGCAATCAACAAAATAAAGTTGAATGTACTGAAAGTGTTTTAAACAGTTAGATGAAGAAAATAAAGTAATTAGTTCAGGTTGTTATAACATTTATTTATGTTGAGCATGAGCAAGAACGAATAATCCAGATCATTATTATATAATAATTGTAATGAAAACCTGTGTCTACTGTACTGCATTTTAACTGATTCACATATGCATATACCTAATATTCATTCTTTTGTCCATTTAGTTTATCTGAATTAATATATTTATTTTATTTATTTCAGTTTTATTTTTATTATTTATTTATTTTCTTTTAAAAGCAATTGAAGTTGTGACCTAAACTCTTTCCTAGAAACAATAATGATTTTAGGATCTATATAGAAAAAGAGATGAATTGTTAAAATAAAATAAAATAGTTTCCATTGTATTAGTGGTTCAATAATATTTATGAAACATTTTAGTTGAATAAGTAACAAATGTAAATCATTATGCTGTGCAAAACATAGAACTTAAAGCTGAAGAGAAGCAGGTATATGGAAAGAAAATTTATTTTTAATTCATTAAAACAATTAAATTCTCCCGGGCTGTTTTGCCGTGGTCCATGGTTTAAATTACTACAATAGCTTTCACCAACTACTTCGGTTGGCATCCTCAGTGGACAAAGAGTAACACCTAACTGTTAACACGATGACAGTATTGAATATTGAATATATATTGAATACTGTCGTCGTGTTAACAGTTAGGTGTTACTCTTCATCCACTGAAGATGGTAACCGGGGTAGTTGGTGAAAGCTATGGTAGTAATTTAAACCATGGACCATGGCAAAACAGCCCGGGAGAATTTAATTGTTTTAATGACATCACTGGCCGTGAAAGCCCTAAGAAGTACTATATTTTTAATTCATTTTTAAGTCCAATGTTAAATTGCTATGGCAGTTATGATCTGTGTCATGAATCTTCTTTGCTTTGGCACATTCATGGCTCTGCTCAGTACTGTTATAACTCAAAAAGGTGACATTTGCAGGAGAGCAGTTTTAAAGTTTGAATATTGTGTAATATTAATAAATATTCATATTTGTCTACAAATTTATTTTCCAGTGGTCTTATAAATACACATGAAGTATTCTCTCCTGCATGTTGACAAAATTAATAAGAAAATATTTATAATTAATGATGAATGTAGGAATCCACACAGTGAAATGATCATGAAACCTTGGGTAGATTAAAAGTAAAACTACTTAAATTCATGTTAACACATTAAAAACATTCTTGACATTCCACTCAAAATGTAAAAGTAAAACTACTTAAAATCATATTAACACATTAAAAGCACTCTTGACATTTTGAGTGGAATGTCAAGAATGTTTTTAATGTGTTAACATGAATTTAAGTAGTTTTACTTTTAATCTACCTAAGAAAATATTTATTTCCTACATTAATGTATTCAAACTGTTCACACTAATGCCATTTACTTATATAACACTGAACATGTTTCAGAAGCTAAATTTTGTTTCCATCATCAGCTGATGACTGACTACTCGAACTGGCGGTTGGGTCCCAAGATGCTTTTGTGGTGGTCTGTGATGGTTCTAATAAGAACTTGCCTTTAAATGGATAGTTCTATTGGTTTGTGAAGTTCTTTTAATGGCCTAGTTTCTGGTTTAATTTCATTATTATTGGTACAAAAGTGAGCTGCTAATGCTGATTTATCAACATGTTTTAAACAAATACTTAAGATCCAGCTTTCAGTTCGAGTAGTCAGTCAATAGCTGATGATGAAAGCAAATAGCTTCCAAAACATGTCCAGTATTATGTAAGTAAATGAAGTTAGTGTGAACATATTGAATACATTAATGCAGGTTATATTACTTCAATCAAAATAATGATGACCTCTTTAAAAATCTTTTGAAATTTTTGGTGTACCCATGGATGGAATGTAAATTTTTTTATATATCTGCTCTCCTTTGTAACCTATGGCTACACAACAGGTCTGGTCAAGAAAAAGATAGAAAAATTCAAAAAACAAAAGCAAATAAAAGAAATCACCACACTGAAAGGTTATAAAGGTATAAAAAATGTACATTCCAGCCATGGGCACACCAAAAATTTCAAAAGATTTTTAAAGAGGCCAACATTATTTTGACTCCAGTGAATAAATGCAGTTTGAAAAACCTCCTAAAAACCAACTCAAAGGACAAAATCCCGCCAGGAAAACAATCAGGTATTCATGAAATCAGTTGCAAAGACTGCAATAATAAATATGTGGTTAAAACAAAAAAGGATCATTGCAAACTTAAACAAAGGTTTAAGGAACTCATAAGAAGTGTAAAATATAAACATACGGAAAAATGAGCAGTAGCATACCATTTCTGGCAAAAAAAAAACCATGAGTTCCAAAATGAACCAAAACTCTTAAAAGTCCTTCAAAAACCTATAGAATTATTGATGTGGGAAAATATATTCTTGAACGAAAACATATAAAATGTAGTTAATTTTGATCTTCCTAACAACAGCAACCTCATCAAAAAGTTTGTAAAATCCAAAGAGTGACATCTTAATACCACACTGGAAAGCTGACAGTGGAACCATGCTGACGATGAAGGAAATTTGCCTTTGAAACATGTCCAAGTAAGAGGAATCAAACAAGGGAAATTTGAGTGACTTCCTCATAAATAATTTATTATATAATAGCTGTTCACTTTTTTACTGGTGATTTGATGGCATTCCTTGAAAAAGAAATTATAAGGTAAACCAATTATCTATTCAAACAAAGGAGAGAAGCAAAATTCCCTGTAATAATATGTCATCTTGAGTATTGCATAAAGTAATAAAGAAACAATAACAATTCAGAGCAATACTGTTAACTAGTGGAAGATGGCTTTTAGTATAGGGTAGGCTCAGACATGGGATATTAAAATTAATGGAAAATCTAATTTATTCTACATGTACCATAAAATGGCTCTCTAATGTTCCAAACAAATAGTTCATGTTTTAAATTAAGATATTGTGACTATAATGTAAATGATAAATAAAAATACATGCAAGCTTCACACACATTCGTGTTCCACAACTCATTCTACCGCCACGGGTGGCCGAGGTCGTTAAGGTGCGGACTCGTGAGTGGGAGGTCTTGGGTTCAAATCTCGGCAGGACTGATCTCCCTGACCGAGGTTTTTTCCAGGTTTTCCACAGTCCTCATAACTAGCAAATGCGGGAAGGTACCCTAAAAACTTAGGCCTGGAACGTTTCCTTCCTTAAAAAATCCTTTCCCAATATATCATTTCATTTCATGTATCATCAGCATTCACCGTCTGTGGTGCCTCAGTAGTAAAAACGTGTTAAACACCATTCAAAAAAAAAAAAACTCATTCTTAAATCTGTTTGTATACAAGCTCAATCCTTAGGTCCTTTTTCTGTGCAAATAATCAATTCAATTCACTCTTGAAATGAAGTCTTGATATTTCACTTAGCTTTTCACATTACCTTTCTTAGTATTCCTAGTTAGATATGCTGCCTGCTGCATTTGACAATTATGTAATAATAGATGGAAAAAGTTATAAATTAAGAGTTGCCAATCTATAATATAGTTAACCATTCTGCATGAACTAAAATATGATTAAGGGAATAAAAGTTGTTTTGAAAATATAAATTATAGTAAAGGTTAATAACTGTCAAATAAAATATTTACACTCATATAATTCTATGTACATCCCAAAATAGTTAAATATTATGTTTTTTTAATGATATCATATGCATTCTAGTGCTTCTGTTGGGCTTCAGGTTCTATAAAATAAAAAAATTGGGCAAACATAATCAACTGAGCAGAGACCAAGGCTAGCTTACACAGTGATGAAACTCCATGCAAAACTCTCTTTACGTCATTCTGACAGTGACTTAAAAATCACCACTGTGTTTATGCAAGGCATTTGCCTTTGACTATATTGATTAGGTGTTTACATCATGAAAAGTTCAAATAAGGAAATGTTTCAATTCATCAATAAAAATTAACACTTACAAGCCAAAACACTAATTTTGAGTATACTCATTCTTAGAACCTAAATGGAAACTTTGTCTCTGGTTACCTTGATGTGTAGCAATATTGATATAAATATATATAATTTTTTAATTATAGCACTATTGAACTGAGCTTTGACATTTTGCACTCATGATTTTATAAGCACTGATGGTATTAGACTTTTACAGCTGATTGGATTCTTATTTCTGGCAAAATAATGGTGCATTATTAATATCTATGCTACATGTATGTTAACAAAAATAAGGAGGGAGCACAATTATATGCAGCTACAATGAAATAACTATGCTGCCATATAACTAATTGTGCTGTTTAGGTGCTTATATATGAACTAACCATAATTCATCTTTCAATAACATACTGTAATGGGGCATTCATTCTTGAAATCTATTAAATTTGCAGTTAAATTTATTATAAATACAGTATTCTTCAGCAAGCTATTTTGTTCATGAATCACATATTAACATGGAACTTCATTTTTTAAAGGCTAACAATTCTCGTTATAGCTTGCTTGCATGATGTTTTGTTATGTTTAAAGGATCATGAATAACGTGTCAGTTTATTTAATAACTGATTTCAAATATTTACAACAGTTTCTTTTGCTTTATTTTTTGGCATCTAAAATGAAGAATTACAGTATCCTGTGCTCTCAAAGTTGCTAAAAATTACCTGATACTTGTGGCATGTCAACTTTAGGTTAAGAAGCGAATACCTTACTATATCTTAGCGAACAGCTTGGTTAAACTGCAGCTACTGCTTCTATCTTTGTATTGCAACATGATTAACAGAGAGTAGGGAGCCATGTAACCAGCACACTGATACCAAACCATTTGTCTTAATGTGGTTTTCTACATCAAAGGATGCCATCTCTCTATTGTCCACTTTAGTTTGGATGGACCCCAATCCAGATCTCCTTAACTAAGAAAATTTCTAAGTCGAACTGGGGTTTAATCCTGGGACCTTATGGACAACAGCCAATAATGCTGACCATTAGACCAAGAAAGTGGTCAAGAAGTGCATATGCACATTGACTCCAATTTATTTACCAATTATTTTTTTGCTGGAGAGTATGCTTGCTCTTTCAGACTTATAATAAAAAATGTAGAAAAACTGGACTGTGAAATTCATATGCATAAATCCTCCTAAATTTCCTATTTAGTGCAACTTTTATAAACTGCTTGTGATAGACTGTTTATGAACTGTCACTTTTTAAGTGAATGATAAGAGTTTCTGGAATACTCTTCACCAATGGGCAAGTTTGTTAAGATTATTCACAAAAAATTAATAAAAATATATAATTAACATAAAAAACATAAAATTTATGATTTAACTTGTTTAAAAGTATCTGTAAGAATATGCAAAGAATCATATTTAAATTAAAAATTTTGTGGATGGTTTTTATGTAAAATTCAAAGCTATTCTATGAAATAGTAAACAGTGAAATTAGACAGATTTTTATTTGGAATAGTAGTTGAGCTAGATTAAAAAATAAATGTTTATTAATCATTTATTTTATATACAATTCTTTTGGCCCATTTACCTATAGTGATATCTGAATGGCACAGTTTTTCATGGTGATAATTATTAACTATGCAGCAAATGATATTCTAATTTTATCTAGGTTAGTAATAATTTAATTTAAAAGAATTTACTTTACACTATAAATACACTTTCCTATAATTCTATTAACTCTCATTATGCCAAATTTGTAAATCTTTGTCTACCCTTATCTACAGTTAAATTAATGCATTAATAGCTAGTGATCGGATAATGTAATGGAAAATTTTTATTTTTTTGTTTCATTGGATTGTTAGGTTATTTTAAAATAGATTTGATTAGATAATTAGCTTTTTTTTTTTCCAAGAAGATAAATGACTTATATGATGAAAATGTGATTAGGTACTGTTTTAAATTAAAATGTGCAGGGTATTAATCTACAGATGACATGTACAAGCAAATCATGAGACTGTTACAAAGTGATAAAAAAGACATGCTCTTGCACAGTCTCAGTTGGGCATATAATTAATGTAACTGCAAGATCACAGTAGTAGCAAAAGAAATAAAATTGCTTGCTTGATTATTAAACCAATCAATTATATTTTTCAAATAAAATAAAAATGATTGTTTTCATATAGGAACAATAGCTTACAATTATATTCTGGATAAATGAACTGATATTATAATTTTCATACAGTTTTCAAGTATTTTTAGTCTTTCCATTAATTTGATAATTTTAAAATCAACAATATGATAGCATTTGTTTATTCTACCTTATGTATATATTGTCACAAACCTGGTTTATTTGCAAATAAATATCACATTCTACATCATCCAAGTATGGAATCATAGCACAAAGGGGTTCATCTAACTGAAAAACAATTGCATTATTATTACACTCACTTGGCTAAATCAGATTTTGTTAAATTAAACCTTGTTATTCACTAGATCGATTATAAAATTTATTACACAAACAAATAAATTACAACTTTCAAGCTATCAAAGAGTGAGAGATGAAATTGTTATATACTTGATGTACAAATCCTACATTTTAGCTAACTGGCTTCACTGAATAAAAAGAGATGTGACACTTACATGTCTATAATTATTGTACTTATGAAGCTGTTGACAATGGAGTGGTAGTATATCCTAAACTTAGGTATTCATTTTTTTACACTAAACTCCATTTACTTACATAAAAGTAAGACACGTTTCAGGAGAATCTCTCCCATCTTCAGTTCTTCACCAAACCACCATTACTCAAAATGATGGCTGGACACCCGGATGTTTCTGTGGTGGCCTCTGTTGGTTGAAGTAGGAAATTGCTGAGTTCATCCATAGGAGGAAACTTGAAATTCATTAGGTTTTCTGTATTTTTTAATATAATTTTTTTTTCCCAAGTGGATAACTCCAATGGTTTGTGAAGATGTTTCAGCAGTTTAATTTCTGATTTTATTTCATGGTTTGTGGTCCAAAAGTGAGGTGCTACTTCTGATTTATCCACCTGCTTAAATTGAATATTCCTAAAATGTTCTTTCCCCCGAATTTCCAATCTTCTCTTTGTTTTGCCTATGTAGCTCTGCTCTGCTCATAGAGCTGATTTATCAACCTGCTTAAACCGAATATTCCTAAAATGTTCTTTCCTCCGAATTTCCAAACTTCTCTTTGTTTTGCCTATGTAGCTGTATGAGCAGAGCAGAGCAGAGTAGAGCTACATAGGCAAAACAAAGATAAGTTTGGAAATTCGGAGGAAAGAACATTTTAGGAATATTCGGTTTAAGCAGGTGGATAAATCAGCAGTAGCAGTTCACTTTTAGACCAAAAATCATGAAATAAAGCTGGTAATTAAACTGCCGAAACATTTTCACAAACCATTGGAGTTATCCACTTGGGGAAAAAATTTTATATTAAAAAAATAGAGAAAACCTAATGAATTTCAAGTTTTCTCCTATGGATGAACTCAGCAGTTTCCTACTTCAACCAACAGAGGCCACCACAGAAACATCCGGGTGTCCAGCCATCATTTCGAGTAATGGCGGTTCAGTGAGCAACTGAAGATGGGAGAGATTCTCCCAAAATGCATCTTACTTTTATGTAAGTAAATGGAGTTTAGTGTAAAAAAATGAATACCTAAGTTTAGGATACTTACATGTCTGTTTAACTTATTGCTCTCTAATTCACTCTTTCCTATCTGTTCCCTAAGCTTTCTGTAAATGGGGAGACTTCAAATCACTAATCAGGATACAAAAAATAACTGCTCCCTTCTACAATTTTTCACAGATTTTGTTAATAATAATTAATAACTTTCTCCATAATTTAAGTCAACAAATTCACAACAATCTAAACAATGTGATGCTACAATGTAATAATAAACCTTATTACAATTAAAAGAACAATTATTAAATAGAGGGAGAGTAATTATTAAACATTCAGGGTGCTCTATAGTAAAAATAAATTATCTGCAGCTACATCAGAGAGTGAGCAAAAATTCCAAAACCTGACATTTATTTTTACATACTGCATATGTTATGTTATCAATTGTGTAATGTTACTTTATTTAAAGTTATAATATTTCATAATATCTGCATACTTATATGAAGGGTCACCAGCTAAATATGTTAATTGAAAATTTTATGTAAAGTGAAATTTAAATGTAAAAAAATTGCTTTCTGTGTTTTTGCCTTGATCTGATCGATGACAATCAGGGAACTGAGAGCAAAGAAGCCACAGAGATAACTGGCATGTGACTAATAGATAACAAACATGTTGCAATAATACTGCTGCCAAATGGCAAGCTAATTTTTAAAATCTGTTATCTTTATAATTAGAACTTAAAAGATAAGATCATAACGGGAGAGTACAATTTTTCAATTAATTTATTTATAGATGTTCCATTTTAGTCCCTCATATTATAAGAAGACAAATGGTTATTTTACTCAATTGTATAACATTAAATTATTTGATTAGATTATTTTTTGATTATACTGATAATCAAGTGAGTTTCATTCCTCATCTATAAATTTAGCTAAATTAAATGGTTTATGGAGTGAGTTTAATACAAGCCACAAGAACATTGAAATACTGAAGTACCACAGAACATATATGTACATGTTTTCATTCAAATTATGAAGTTCATTTGGGGGTTTAGACACTTCTATTAATGGTCTTCTTTGTAGAAGAGGTAATATTCTAGTTTAGTTAAAAATTTTCCTTTATCTTTTGTCAAGCACACTTTGGGAGCACATTTTGTATTATGTTAGCCTGAAACAAAAAGAATACAAAATGAAACTGTTGCTTTCACTATATATATAATTTTTTTTGGGGGGGGGGAAGCAGGTATAAGTTCTTATTTTCTACTGTCCTGCAATTCCACCTTCTTCTTTATTCTGTACAAAAGCGCTAAGAGAGAAGAAAATGCTTTTTTAACATAATGATGTGTTTCCTGTTATGAACATATTCGTGGTGTAGCTGGCATTCAGGTCAGCACAGTCATTGCTGGCTTTGAAGAAAGATCACATGCGACGAATCCTGCACCTTCCTCCACCTCCTGGGACTCCTGGTGCCCTAGCTCCAGACCTAGCTGCAGTGGAAATGGAAAGAAGTATGGCTACATATCTCAGAAGAACAGTGGATAAGTTTGACCTTACAAAATGTGTTGATGTAAGTAAGTCTTAGGTTATATAAAATAATCTTCAAGTTCTTCATATCCTTCCTTTAATGACAATGAGTGCATACAACTTATTCTTTTATTCTTTATGATATATATTCTTGCATATTTATAAACATGTATGTGTATTTGTATAAAATATAGTGAACTTTTGTAACAGTGGTGTCAAATATTAACATTTTAAAAAAATTGAGTTGAAATTGTAACATACACACCACTAAAATTCAATAAAATGGAAGACTAGTTTCGGAAGCCATCGCTCCTATCATCAGTTCCTGGTCGACTCAGGAACTCAGGAACTCCCGAAACTAGTCTTCCATTTTATTGAATTTTAGTGGTGTGTATGTTACAATTTCGACTCAATTTTTTTAAAGTGTATGTGTATGTATACATTTTCAATATTCTATCTTTGAATATCAAGAGCTATATAAGTTTACATCAAGATACTTTTATATATATATAAATTATTTACTATATCTGTATAGGACAAAAAAACAAAATTCAAAGTTCAAGCTATTAGAGCACATAAAGAAGAGAAAATTATTTCTATTTATTTAACTCCAGAATGTTGTTCAAATAGAAGAGCTGGTAATCAAAGAAGGAGCTTATATTTTTCAAATTAAGAAATTAAAGAAACTGCTAAAATTGAAAAAACAAATTTAAAGAAACTTGAGTAGAAAATAATTTGAAATAAAAGTAGTATACAACTATAAATCAGAAAGTTATACAGCAGAAAAATAAAAGATGGGAGAAAATCTGTGGAAAATTGTAAATTTAATTATAAAAGGTAAGAAAAGCAGTAAAGCATTGCTAATTATTGAAGAACTTATGAAAAAATTAAACTACAAAAAATATTTATACACAGAATAGATATTTAGAAAAATTTATTCAAAGAACAAATCTAGAATTGTTTACAAGAAGATGGCAAGATAAAAAGTGAGAATATACAAGAAAATAATATGAAATTTAATTTAGAAATAATTGAATGTAATTTACATTTTGACAAATCAAGGAACATCTGGGTAGGATAAGATGAAATCAGAAACTGATGGAACCTCTAAATTTTTAAAATTAATAATATTAACATTATTTTGGATAGGTATTTAATGGGGGAACAACATAAAATGATTAGAAAAATGAATCTATGTTTCTGTTACATAAAAAAGAAATTAATGCAAAAATATAGAGGAAACATGGCTCATAAATATGATAGATATTAAAATCCTTTTTATACAAGAATATGAAGAACTAGAGCATATTATGTAAATGTTTAAAACAAGATGATTACACTAATAAATTTTCAACTTGACTCTCTGCCATTAAAGGTCTATTTTGAGGATGTTTCTGTCACTTATATTATTCAGTATATACTTCAGAAACCTTTAGACCTTGGAAAAAAAAATGTTAATGCACGGGATTACTGATTACAGAAGTAGTTTGCAATCTCCAGAATTGAATCACAGTTGTGTTATCTAAAAACAAACAAAAAGCATATCTTTACTGCATCTCAATTTTATATAAAGAAGACTTACAGGGTCCATGTTTTTCCACATCCCCTTTAGGCTTTTCATAAACCATCTATAATACAAGAATACTTGTTCTCCAGTGCTCTTTTCAGAAGTTTAAAGGCAGAAATTTCAATAAAAAAAAGCATCAGGTGGTTTCACAACATTGTTGTTGAAAGATATGAACTAAATTGTTATTTTCTGCTCCATTTCCTTGAGGAATTTCATGGTTAAACTGGAAATAAAATGCAATGCTTTAACCTGATATACTCATACTTGTATTTGTGGCACACAAAGCTGGGATGGAAGTGCAGTAAATTTCAGCTTGATATATAGGGAATTGACTTTGATATTTTTAGCAATATGATAAATAACAGGGAATTTCAGTTATGTATATCCATTGATAATCGTGAATTCCTTTGAAAAATGTACAGTACTATTTTATTTAATTTTATAACAGTACTAAATTGCATGAGTTTTGTTTGCAGCCATTAAGATACACATATTTAAGATGATTCTCTTACATTTTCCTATTGTTAGTATGACATTCTGACATTCTGACATGGTGCAACTGTTTGTGTACTCTACTTTTGTAACATTTTTCCAGTTTCAAATTCAGTTAGTAGTAATGTTGACAGTTGTTAAACAGCTCTTATATACATATGATGGTCCATTTTGGGGATGGGTTACTGCCAAAGACCTAACCAGAATGAATAAAGCAGGTATTCTAAAACTTAAAGAATTAAGAAAGAATGATAATATTGTGTAAAAATTGAGAATTTATATTAAAAATAATGGCATCGGGAATGAAACAGGTGATGTATATACTAAGAAATTAGGGAACTTCATTGAAAAAGTGAGGGAAAATACTTAAGAAAAATAAGGATGGAGATAAAATAAGTTAGAAAATCTTTTCCAAGAATAGACCAGAATTACTGTTTTAACAGCTGAGTGTAACCAACTCTGTTGAAATTGGGAATAGTTGAAAATAGGGCAACAACATCAAAGGAAAATTGAAAGTCTAGGAATAAAAAACTCATGAAATTAATCTGATAAGGGGAAATGAAGACAGTGAAGTATCAAAGGACAGAGTCATTATCCTTGTAGGAATGGGGCTATTGCCTTTTAGAAGCATTGAAGGCTCTGGATTCACTAATTTTGATGCATTAAATGTGTATATTGATTGAATTATTTTAAATGCATGAATTTGGATGCACTTACATGTTGTATATATTTTTTTCTTTTATTATATTCCTTATATGTGTGAACTAAAATTTTGTAAATGAAATTAAACTTGTAGTGCAATAACTGTTTGGAAGTAAATTCATTCATATTGCCAAAGACCAGGGACTCAACTTTCCTCATGATACCTGGAGCTTGAGGATGTTTGCTTCTTACACTTTGGAATTAATTTTATGCACCTTTTCCAAATAAAATGGTAAAATTGTAAGTCTAACAATAAAGCATTTTAATTAAGTGTGACATGTTTTTCTGTTGCTATATTTGCTCTTGGAATAATACTTCCATATAGTTGTTCCAAAAAATATTCTATGGAACAATATTATATTGCTTTTTTTTTTTTTTTTTTTTTTCAGGAGGTGTGTTCTCAGATCTGGGCTACATTGTATGATTATCCTTGTCTTAAAACCTGCCCTGGCTTGGTACAATATGTTAAGGATGCAGTTCGTTTAGCATGGGGCCTAGTTAATCAGGTAATAATCTATATAGCTGTTTTCTGAAGCATAGATTTTTAGAATATTGTTCCATTACATTTTACCACCAAATTAAAGGGCTTGAGAACTTCATTAGCCATAGTATTGATTATTGGTTTACATGATTTAATGACATAATTAACAAATGTAAATTATAATTAATCTGTCATCTAACACACTCTTATGTTTCACTTACTTTTAAATACGGTGGGACCGGTTTCGAAGAGACATCCTCTCCATCTTCAACCAACTTGACGATTGGTATGAGAAACTAACATCCATGAGAACCTGTGGCTCCATCCTGGTGGTGTTTTTTCTTTATAAACTGGAAATTGGTATTACATTCTCCTATAATGTTGAAATTCATAAGATGATCCGATCCCTATGTTTATGAATGTAAATCTTCTCCCATGTGTCCAATTCTGTACATCCATGTGCTTCTTTAAGTAACTTTATTTCTCTTTTTATGTCGTGATTATCTTTCCAAAAATGGGTGTGCCACTGCTGATCTATCAGTCTGTTTGTACTTAACATTCCTGAGATGTTCCTTTAACCATGTTCCTATGTTCCTTTTAGTTTTTCCAATGTATATCTTATCACATTCTTTACATGTTATTTTGTAGATGCCTGACTTTTTCTCCTGTGGAATGTTATTGAAACTGTTGTCCACTAAAGCATTTTTCAGAGTGTATCTGTTAACAGGTGCGAATTTAATGTTAATATCTTAAAAATTTTTTGGAATTTATTCATAGCTACTGGATGGCAGGTGAATTTTTTAAAAACTGGTCTATCTTTTTCAGTTAATAGTGTGGTGGTATTCTTGATCAATTTCTTCTTTAGGAATCTATTAAGTTTTTTTTTTTTACTAAATTTTTGTTAAAAACCATTTATAATGGCAATCTCTTGTATCTTCTCAAATTCTTTTTTGTACTCCTCTTTACTGATTGGTAAATTCACAAGTCTATATGTTAAATTGTTGAAAATTGAGTGCTTGTGAGCTATGAGGTTAAACCCATTTGATTTTATATAGTTATTTGTGTGCTTATCCTTTCGCCAGAGTCCAAATTCTAGATTTCCATGATTATTATTCATTTTTATATCTAAAAATGGCAACATTCCCTTTGTTTGTTTCCAGTGTGAAGGATGTATTCCTGTCTTGCATATTTAAAAGCTTCAAAGCATCTTCAACAAATTCTTTTTTCACTATACTAAGGGCATTAGACCCATCATTAATAATAGGGGTATATAAATACCCCTATATACTTTCTAGCAAAATGGCCTACAGACAGATTTACAGCTCTACCAAGGTTTCAAAGTAGAAGCATAAAAAACTCGTTCTAGTTAATAGAAAAAATAAAAGATTTGAAGTTCTACCCTCTGAAATTTTAGTTTCTTTTTGACTTGTTACCAAGTATTCCAACTGACAAGCTTTTATCATTTTTGAACGATTGGTTAAAGGAAATAGGAATTAATGAAATTCACAGGAAAGAATACATCCACCTTACTAACATTTGTATAAACCAGTCATATTTTACATTTGCAGGAGAGTTCTATAAACAGAAAACAGGACTCAGAATGAGAAATCCTTTGTCCCCCTTCCTGGCAGATTTATTTATGAGTACATTTGAAACTCACGTAATTTCCACCTTCCCACATTACTTTAAATGCTGGTACAGATACGTTGATGACATTTTTAGTATAGTGAAAAAAGAATTTGTTAAAGATGCTTTGAAGCTTTTAAATATACAAGACAGGAATATGTCCTTCACACTGGAAACAGAAACAAAAGGAATGTTGCCTTTTTTAGATATAAAAATTAATAATAATCATGGAAATCTAGAATTTGGAATCTGTAGAAAGGATAAGCATACAGATTTTTATTTTTTAATTGATTTATTTACGGACGCTCTTTAACAGCTCAGGTCATCAGCGTCCCATTCAACTCAGAGCGTGAAATGGCCGACAAATTTTGCTCAGAGGCCTCTCTTTCAGGCTTGAGGTTCTTTTTCGTGCTGTAAAGTATGACACGGGACCCTCGGCTTTACTTCCCTTCCGAAGGAAGCCATACTTAGGATATTTACGCCCGAAAAAATCCATCGGTCCTGGCCGGGTTCGAACCCGCGTTCTTGGGTGTAGCAGGCAAGTATGGTAACCACTACACCACCAGGACCGACAAGCATACAGATAACTATATAAAATCAAATTGGTTTAACTCCATAGCTCACAAGCACTCAATTTTCAACAGCTTAACATATAGACTGGTGAATATACCAATCAGTAAAGAGGAGTACAAAAAAGAATTTGAGATACAGGAGATTACCATTATAAATGGTTTTAACAAAAATTTAGTAAACAAAAAACTTAATAGATTCCTAAAGAAGAAATTGATCAAGAATACCACCACACTATTAACTGAAAAAGATAGACCAGTTTTTAAAAAATTCACCTGCCATCCAGTAGCTATGAATAGATTCCAAAAAAATTTTTAAGATATTAACATTAAATTGGCACCTATTAACAGATACACTCTGAAAAATGCTTTAGTGAGCAACAGCTTTAATAACATTCCACAGGAGAAAAAGTAAGGCATCTACAAAATAACATGTAAAGAATGTGATAAGATATACGTTGGAAAAACTAAAAGAAACATAGGAACATGGTTAAAGGAACATCTCAGGAATGTCAAGTACAAACAGATTGATAGATCAGCAGTGGCAAACCATTTTGGAAAGATAATCATGGCATAAAAAGAGAAATAAAGTTACTTAAAGAAGCACATGGATGTACAGAATTGGACACATGGGAGAAGATTTACATTCATAAACAAAGGGATCATCTTATGAATTTCGACATTATAGGAGAATGTAATACCAATTTCCAGTTTATAAAGAAAAAACACCACCAGGATGGAGCCACAGGTTCTCATGGATGTTAGTTTCTCATACCGATCATCAAGTTGGTTGAAGATGGAGAGGATGTCTCTTCGAAACCGGTCCCACTGTATTTAAAAGTAAGTGAAGCATAAGAGTGTGTTAGACAACAGATTAATTATAATTTACATTTAACAAGCTTCATTGTGTGAGTTCCAACAGAATTTTTTAAAAATGTCTTATTTTTTGAAAGTTTTTAAATGAATAATTAACAAAGTTTTATTCAATGGTTGGTACTATGCGTCTCTATTTTTTGCAGTCATGATTTTTTTTTCACCCAATAGCATGCCCCATTATCTGAGAATTAGTTCCTAAAAGAGCATTGATAATCCAAAACATTCTACTTTTCACTTTGCAAAAATAGCACAAAACATGAGATATGCATATTTTAAGATACAGGAATTTAAATGTTAAAAGAGTATGTACAATGTGAACTTTTGGGGAAGAATAAAGAACGCAATACAAATTGAATTGAAAAAAGACTAAAATGACAAATAAAAATTGCTCTCGCACCAAGAAAACATGCTGTTCCACACACATTTACGTTATAATGACAAATGTATATGAACTAGACTATGAATTGATTACTCGTCCAGGCTGTTTCTGAACTTAGCCTTTAGCAACCATTTGCTCTTTTCAAACCTACAAGTTTTGGCTTGGTGGAAAGAAATTTTTTCAAATAATGGTGTGACACTGACAATGATCATTTTGAAGAATTCACCAAATCTATATTTCTTATTAGAAAAGAAAGGTGAGAACTCATTGAACCAAAGAATTAAAAAAAAGAACCTACTTATTCTTTTAATAATTGCAGTGATTTGGTAGTAACATCTATTATTAAAGAATGATTAAACACACTGTGTACATGGAAAATATGTAAATATACAAAATTTTATCTTATATGTAAAATGTTAGGGAGTTTGTCCTTTCTTTGCAGTCCAGTTGGTTATACTATTCACATCATTGTCCACATAGAGTACAGGAACATTGAAGTAATGCCTAATGAAATCCTCTTTGGTTGCAGAATCTGAAGTGAAAGCTGTGTGCTGCAGTTTTTGTATGCGTGTATTGCAATGGGAAATTTCTTCTGTATTCATGACTGGTGTATGATGAAAGCCTTTTATGTGAGCTTCATAAGCTATGTAGCATACTATCAGGACAGTCTTGAGTGAAATAGGCTCCACCAAGTGATAATTTTTCTACATTCTTAATGTTAATGACTGCTATAATCTTTCTTCTACATGCTTTGTGAAAGTTTTCCTTTTACTTGAAGTGTTAATCCCAGATACTTATAAGAATTTACCAATTTTAATTCATCATTTCACAGTCAAAGTTGTCTGCCTTAGAGTGATTTCATCCTCTTCTGAATTTCATGATTTTATTTTTTTTGGTATTTATATCTAGTTCATTTCTTTGATACAACTTATAAAGCAAAGCTTGTTCAGTCCTTCTTGCAGGGCTGGTATGCTTTTTGACAGAAGAATCATGCTGTCCGCATAGGGAAGCATTATAATTTCCTCTGATGCTACTTCTTTGACTACATTGTGGGTCAGTAAGTTGAATAATATCAGGCTGGGGGAGTCTCCTTGGAGGACTATGAGCATAGAATGGCCTATTGGTAGCTAGTAGCAAGTTGAATGTTGTGTAATTTCAATTAGTTGCAAGCGAGAGTTTCTTTTTCTAGAGAGACCATTTTTTCTTAGAGTGACATTCTTATATTCCTGGGTAAAATTTTAGGACAATTGATACATATTCGTAGGCAGGGAAATTGAGGTCTCTCTCTTGAGAGCACAAAAATGCCCAAATGTAAAATTTATTTTGGTAAATATTTCCAAAACATAATGCAAATTTATATTTCTTGCATGTATTCTAAATTTATGATTCTATCTGAAGGCAAAACTGTGGTTTAATGTTTTAGTTTGATGTCTGTTTTAGCAAAAATTCAATTTTTGGAAATGCTGGTCTTGACTTGGGGAAGAACGAAATCTCAAAGTCAACATTTGGATTCTTACAGTCATTTTTTTCATAAAGTAACACTGATTTAATTTCCAGATGAATTTTTAGGACAATCAAGGCACATTTATAGGTGTGAAATAGTTTTGAAATTGTGGTTCCATCTTGACAACCTAAACACTACATTTCAAATAAATTTTGATTAATATGCAATCATAAAACAGATATTTATGTTCTGAACATATTCAGAATGTTGGAACTCCTATGTATCTGCAGAGCATATTTTAGTTATTTTTTAATTATTTTTCTATTTTATAGAGGCTTGAAAATTAATAAATGAGGTCTGTGAATTTGTTATTTTTTGTTGGTGGGTGAAAAATCTTAATGAAAATTTTGCTTAGATTTATTCCCAGGGGAAATTTAATGCTAATCAAGGCATATTTTAGCTGTGGACCTTTTCAAAATTAAGGCCTATCCCTTGAAAGCTCAAAAAATCTCAAGTCAAGGACAAATTCATCATATAGAAAGTTTCTGTGTTCTGGAAATATTTTGAATGCTTTGTTTCCTAATGTTCTTCTAATTTAGATTAATGTTTTATTTTAGGGCAGCTTTAATATTTAAAAATACCAGTCTTGCCTATTTTGGAGGACAACAAAATTTTTAAAAACCCTTTTGGATTCTAATAGCCATTTTTGTCTAGAGGAAAACCTGATTGTATTCTCAAGTGGATTTTTAAAGGGAGAACTTTGGAATGGTCTCCTTTTGAGAGTCTGAAAATGCCCAAAATTGTAAAAATTTTTATTAATATCTCTACACTGTCCCCATTATATCTTAGGGTGATGTCTGCTTTATTTTAATCATTCATTAAAACATAATAAAATCCATCTTATTTAAATTGTTGGTTATGTCGCATTGATCATTACGCAAGAATCAGTTTATGTAAGACAGCTGAAATCTGTCTCCTAAGTAATGTAGTCTAACTTCTGTTATATTCACTCAGTTTGCAATTGATGATTTCTGTCAAGACACAAAATAGGTAATGAAACTTGTGTTACTTTTCTAATATTTATTTGCAAGAAACTTTATTTCATTTTAAGCAACATTATTCTCTGTGACATTGTGAATCAATAATGGTTTTATACTATATAAAAATATAAAGTAGATGAATATGTATAAATGTTTGTTTTAATTTAAAATGCTACAAAGTAACAATTAATCAAGATTAAAAAAGTGCACACTCATAATTATTTCATCAAAATTCACATTTCCCCCCTTCCAAATTCTCTGGTAACATCTATCTCTTCTAGATTCCAGAAAGTATGGTTTCCATCCTCAACTAAAAACTATCCAACAGGCAAAATTTTTCCAACATTCCTCTTGCATTTTACACAATGATAATGATGGCTATAACAACAATTTCTAAAGACATTTTTATTTTAAATTGTTTATTACCACATCTATTTCTTTGTAACTTTAAATAGAAATTCTGTTAAGCTCCTAATTCTGACCTATCTTTAAGCATTTCTGTAAATACTTTTTTTTTTTTTTCTTATCCTGAACCATTTCTCCTTTATCAATATTTTCCTCTGTTCTTTTATTCCTTATGAATTGAAAAAAATAGGATGAACATTTTGCTGTATTTCTTCTCAAATCTCTCAGCCTCAAACACTCATAGTCAATCCTTCTTATTTGTGCAATATATATCTTAAGTTTCCTTCATTTTCTTGAACAATCCTTGATTTTCTTGAACAATATAAGAATGTTTCTCTCCCATTCATGAACACATTTTCCATCCATAACTCAAATACTAAATTTAACTTCTCTTCAAAAGAAACTTGCTATAATTTCTATCATGAATCACATGTTCTCAATTCTATACGCTGCCTGTGTGGGGGGGGAATCTTCTGTCTCAAATGTGAATTGTGATTTTAACTAATTTTGTTATGCTAAATTCAATAGTAAAATAAATTTTCCCATCATGTAAGGTTTTTAAACAAATTGCAAAAATAATTTTAAAAGAAGTCGATTTTTGAAATAAACAGTATCATAAAAATCAAAACTAAAATGCCACAAAATGGGTACCAATGTGGGTGCCAACATATCTTTAAAAAAAGTTCTATGTCTGAAAATCAGCATCTTTTCTTTGAAAACATTTTATGATACAGTCGAACTACACACTCTTATGCTTCACTTACTTGTCATTATTGTAGACCGATTTCGAGAACAGGTTGTTCTCATCATCAGTTCAAATCTCCGACTGTTGGATAATTCATTGTGTTGTGGGTATTCAGCTCTGGTGGAGGTGTGATGAACTTAAAGTTTATATTTTCATCGCCAAAAGTGTCAAAATTCATTTAATTGTCTCTTTATTTGTAAATATATATTTTCTCCCATGTTGCTAATTCTGTAGGTCCTTGCACTGATTTTAATAATTTTGCTTTATTCACTATATCCAAAAATGAAATGCCACCGCTGATTTCTCAATTTGCTTGTATTTTATGTTCCTGAAATGTTCTTTTAACTGTGTGCCTATGTTTCTCTTTGTTTTCCCTATGTAGATTTTTTCACATTCTTCACAACTTATTTTGTAAATACCTGATTTTTTCTCCTGTGGAATACTATCATTAACATTGGCTGTGAGAAGATGTTTAACATTAAACTTGTTAATCGGTGACAACCTGATATTAAAATCTTTTAAGAATTTTCTGAAACTTTTTTGTAGCCCATGGATGATATGTGAATTTTTTAAAAAATTTTTTATCTTTCTTTACTGAAAGTGTTGTGATCTTTTCTTTGTTTGGAAGGAAGACTGTGTTGATTTATTTTTTGTTTTGGTTGTATATTTTCTCTCTTTAAGCACCAGCAGTAGTACATCAGCATTGCTTTGTTCCACCATCCCTGATATCGTCCTTCCATATCCGTAATTTTTGATGAAATCCTGCACCTTGCTCTTTACTCATAATTCCCAAATTAGGTGGAAAGTCAAGGTAAGAGTTCAAGAAGTGAAGTTTCAAACTCATATTGCAACTGAGAACTTGCAGTCTTCATAACATATTTATTATAATTTCTTCATATTGCATGTCTTTTAAATTTCCAAGGAAATATATTGATTACATCCTTGAAAGCAGCATGACTGAAATTCTATAACATTCATAGTATTCAAAAAGTCAGGACCCTTCATTGCTGTCTGATCTGAAGTCCATCAAATTTTTAATTTAGCCTCATACAAAAGTGAAAATTTGTGGTTTGAAGCACAAGCCATTCTTGTCTGGTACTTTGAAAAATTGCTTCAAGTTTAATATGAAGCAGAGGCAAAAGCATCTTTTTTAAGTTCAACTAGACTGTCATGTATTAGATTTTTTTCACCTGGCATTAAACTTTTTCTCTTTCTTCTTTCATTGGCCAGTGTTTGTCCTGCATCTACTGTCCCATTCGCACAAATGCAAATACCCAGCCTGCTGACCAAGGAAGATACCACAAACTTTTAGATCTCCACACATTACCCAATGATGTTCTGGGTATTTAATTTTTTTTTAATAAATTTTCAAGCTTAACTTTAAAATATGCAAAATATACTTTTTTAATAAATGAAGTAATATTATTTTTTTGTTTTTTAACAAGAATGAACCATATATGAAACAGAAATTATTTGAATTGTTCACACATGTCGGCTTGGTATTCCACAACTTGAAATCACCTTATTATTAGTTCCCTGGCACTTTATACACAACACTAAGAAAAAGTGAAATATAGCACTAAACAACAAATACACTACTGAATATCACAGCTAATCAATTTTAACCGACGTCTTTATGATTTTAGACTATAATGTAATCACTTGCCCTTACTTCCTGGCCATGCTTTGATCAGCTCCAGTCATGTTGGAAACTTTTAACCAATTGGCAGAGGAACTGATAAGAAAGTAATTAAGGGTTATTTTGCTGTGCATTTTGCATCATATTCTATGTAAGCATTTATGTTTAACTTATGTGTACCAAAGTTATTCATATTTTACTACTGTATCATTATTACCGCAATATAGCAGTATAATCAATAGAATGTCAGATTACAAAAAATCTGTACGTGTTATGAAAAAACTGATATCATTTTCAAAATCAGCAGGCCGTTTTCCATATAAATTGTTTATTTTCACTTCTAACATAGCCTCTACATTAAGTATATTTTGGCGCATGCTTAATATTGTTTATGGAATGTTTTATATTAGGATTATCAGACGTCCCCGTTTCCTTTCCCAGATACAGCCCCCAGATTTATGTGCCTGTAACCAGACACACCGCCATGGGTGGCCGAGGCCGTTAAGGCGTGGACTCGTGAGCGGGAGGTCTGGGGTTCGAATCCCGTCAGGACCGTCCTCCCTAACTGAGGTTTTTTCCAGGTTTTCCTGGCAAATGCCATGGAGGTATCCTAAACTTAGGCCTGGAAAGTTTCCTTCCTTAATAAAAATCCTTTCCAACATATCATTTCATCTCATGTATCATCAGTGTCACAGCCTGTGGTGCCTCAGTAGAAAAATGGGCGTTAAACACTAATAAAAAAAAATGTACCCAAAATGTCCCCAGATTCATTTTATGTCTTTGGATTTTCTGCCCTAAATCTTGAAAAGTAATTTTGAACACTAACATTCTTTTAGCAGAAGGCAAGTATGAATGTGCTCCTGAATTGCAATGTCACTGGGACTGATAAAGAGGAAAAGTGGTGCAATAGTTCTATCAATATTTAGCAATTTAGAGATTTTATTTTTTTACTTGACGAAAGAGATTTTTGTTTCTGAAACTTGACTTCATATCTTTTTTTGCTTCTTTGGTTTTGTCAACTTCATTGTTTGTGTTTGAACATGTTGCAGTCAATAAGATGTCAAAAAAATTAAAATATGTTGTTAATGACTATGTTGAAGATTTTCCATTTCTCAGAAGAGGAGTTCAAGACTGGATTGCATATTTTCACTTTGTGAAATAACTTTCAGTGTCAGAAGTGGCAGAAAACAGCAATTGTTGAACGTGTTGCAACTAAAATACATAAAGTATCATGGGAAAACAGTCAACTAAAGTGTCATCATATTTTAAGAAAATTGTACCAGATAAATGTGAAATTAATATTGTGTTTCAGGAAGGAACTTTCACATGTCTTACAGTGAAGCATCACCAAAGTTTCAAATCTAGAATTATACTTCTGGTTTGATCAAAAAGTTTAATGAGGCAAAATTTATTTGTGCTAGGACAAAAGTAGGAGCAATTGTTAAACACATGATTGCAATGATTGAAGCCTTAGAAGAAATTGAGAGGGTTCCTGTTCATTATGTGCATGTAAATACTAATAAATCAATATCAATCAAGAATAAAATGGTAGAATTTATTGAAATTATTGGAGAAACTGCTGAAATAATATATAATGCCTCATTTCAGATGATTAAAGATTTGGGGCTGGAAAATCAAGTGCAGGCAATATCAACACAAATTTTGGTGGTCTGAAGAGAAAAGGGGCAAACAATGTTCTGAACAAAATTAAGAAAAATTTGAACAGAAATATTCTAGATTTAGACTGTGTTTCACTTATAATACATACATAATTTTGCATCCCTGTAGATATTGAAGGATTGAAGTAAAAAATTTTGGCCACTTTCATATATTTACAGTAAGAGTTGAACGATTAAAACAAATTTTGTGATTTTATTGGACAGAACACAAGAACATTCTCAGTTACAGCAATGTAAGAGACTATCATTACTCCGAGCTATCATAAGGATCTGGGAAAATATTCTGCCTGAAATCTTTCTATATTTCTGAAGAGAAATGTCCAGCGATGTTAAAGAAGTGGTTCAGCAATCCCTGCACCTTCTTGTGGTTGAGTTTTGTTAGCTCAATTCTTTCATTGTTTCATAATGCTATACTTTAAGCTGAAGAAGGAGAATTAACTGCAGTGGAATATTGTATAATTCTAAACTATTTGATTGAAAAGCTTCAGTCAAGGAAAGATGATAAATTCAATCCAGCCTCTTTAAAAAAGTTTGCCATTACTTGAAGAAGATAGTTTCTGTAGAGACCTAGAATTTCTCACTGTGTCAAGTGAGTTCAGTAGAAGAGCTATTGAATATATAACTGCATGAGGTTCCCTTTCTATAGGTATAACATGAATGCAGTGCATCTTTTTGCTTAGAATTCCTCTGCAGAGGGAAAGCTTTGAGGACTGTCTCCATTATTGCTTGAGTCAAATAGATAGAGTTGATTTAAATGGGGATCAATTATTTGATGAAAATTCTTCATTGAAACAATATGTGACCAAAGATAAACTAAATAAATAAATAAATGAAATGAACTTGGTGCTGATGTGTGCTCAAGATACAGTGAGATATTTTTATTCTTCTTTGGAAAAAATATTCCCTACTCTCAGCTACAAATATGAACATGATGTGGACTTCACAGAGATCCAGACTTAAAGTTGACACTTTTAAAGCTATGTTAGCTGTTCTAATACCCTGCCAAGCCTAGAGTCAAGTACAGATTTTCTGAATAAAATGCACTCTTCAGAGATGTACCCTTAGATTCTAAGAAAATGGTCATTTTTGCAGTAATTTTAATTTTTAAGATCGAAATAGGAAATGTAAAATACTTTAACTTTTTCATAGATTTATAATTAAGATAAAAGTGATCAGTATTAAAAATTATTAATTTGACATAAAATTCTCAAAAATGTAATTATGTAAGAGAAAGCAATGGAGCTCTCCTTTCCTATCTAAAAATTACTGCTGTAATATTTAGAAAGTGTCCCCAGCTTCTATGAAAAAGATCTTATTTTATTTGCTCTATCTGGTTTATACCTTCCATCCTCTGTCTTATATTTTGACTCTACTCTTGACTTTACCAATGCAACATAAATCCTCTGTACTTACATTGTTCATGTGTTATGCATATATAAACATTTCTATATTTTCACTGCTCTTCTTCTTTATTAACACTGTTTTGGTCCTTCCTCCATTAAATTTATATAATAAGCATTGAATTGTTAGCATATTTATTAATTTATTTTAATCCTCCAATGATTTATGAAATTACAAAGATTTGGATTAATTTACAACTTTGTCAAAGACCTGACTAATCTTCTCAATTGCTTCTTTCACACATTTAATAGTAAATTATAATACCCATAATCCATATCTCTTATAAAATACTAAGTGTACTATTGTTAATTTTAATACATCGTATCATTTCTGATTCTTCTAAGAGGAACACAAAGAAATAATAACATAGGTACACTTTTTGGTCAAAAATACAACAATGGAGGCGAAATATATTAACTAAAGAGACAAAATTAAAATGTATTTTATATATGGAAGTTGTTCTTTCACACTAGTTGTGTGTAGGACATAAGTTAGAAAATGAAGAATCAGACTTGAAAAATTCAGATCGCAGCCAGGATTCAAACCATGGATCTTCAGCCTTCTGGGCTGATGCTCTATTAAGTGACCTACCATGTCCTCCTCCAAGCATGCAACTGCAAACCTCATAAGTACTTGCAGCATTGAGTTGCCTCTTAAGAATTAAGCCCTCGTAGTAAGGAAACCTTAGATATGTCTCTGGGGTATATAGAATCAGATGATAGAGATTCACAGTTCCTTGCTTAGAGGAAGACATGGTAGTATTACTAAAGTGTCAGCCTGGAAGGCTGAAGATCTGAGGTTCACATCCTGGCTTAACCCAAATTTTTTAAAAATGATTCTTTATTTTCCAAATTAAGTTTCTTTCCATGTAACTATCCACACTTGGCAATGATAGCTGCTTAGCAAACTCTAGGCATTTGGCT
This sequence comes from Metallyticus violacea, assembly GCA_030762175.1. Classification (NCBI taxonomy): domain Eukaryota; kingdom Metazoa; phylum Arthropoda; class Insecta; order Mantodea; family Metallyticidae; genus Metallyticus; species Metallyticus violacea. The sequence continues at coordinate 605,879 of CM060841.1, read as the reverse complement.
TAGAAGTTCTCAGAGGTATTTTGATTGAATATCCTTCCATACTTGCTGAATAATTTTCCAGAAATGGTTTAAGCTTAAATGAATTTCTTGGGTACCTTTATGCACTTCATCCTATAACAATTCCGTGTGGTTGCAGTCCAAGACATATTATCTTTTCTTTAGATACATTGTAACTCGTGCAGTATTCAGATTGATATTTAACACTTACTACAAGGTAACATTTTTTGCTACTAAACACAATTGAGATGGTACTGCATGAAACAGAAGAATTTTTAGTATTATTTCTGATCCATCATTCCTTCAATTTTGACAATATCCTCAACTTATTCCCAGAAAAAACACCCTACATCATGTTTAACAGCTAGCAGAACACACTGGTAAAAAACCTTCTTTCCTTAAGTAGGTGGATATGTATTCTTCTCTGGTGTTTTTGCATTTATCTGTGAAAAGTCTTGGACCAAAGAGCAGGTTTCAATGTTGTCTAGCCCATTGAAGTCTCTTCCTTATAGTAATATACATTAGCAATCATTTCCTCTACACATGCCCCATTCAGATTCAGATTCTTAAAGCCTTTGCTTTACTGTTGCAGCAGATACAATCTTCTTGTTCATTGCTACTAGTTCTGCATATTTTGTGGTGTTTTAAACTATTCCTTTTATTGGTAATTCAAATGATTTATCATCACTTTTATTCACAATATGGTAAATTTTTGTTGCTTCCAACATTTGCATGGCAGCAAGAGGATATTGAACTCCCCCAATAGAGAGTCACATTCTTTAGCAATTTGGCAAGTTAACAATTCAACCTTTCTCAGTTCTACAATTGCAGCTTATTTCTCAAATGATATTTCCACCCTTAAGTTAGTAAAATAGGAACAGACCTGATGAAGGCCAATATGTATTTGATTCTGCCAGTAGAAACATACCTGTTTTGTTTCTCTAATGCAAAAGCATCGCTATGGAATAACATAAAATAAAAAAAATATGCTATTTATTTAATAATTTAACATATTCATCTGAATAATAATGGATCTCATTTGACTGAAATACCAATTTCATGTTAACAAACACGTATTGCACATGTATTGAAATTAATGAGCGGTAATATATATTCTTAGTCATTCTTAACTTCAATAATTTGTATATTAAGTTTCCTTATTATTTGATCATAAGCTTTTATTAGATCCACAAACACTTTATATTTGTCTTTATACTCAAAATATCATCTACTGTTTTCTGCTCCTTCCATAAATTAGTATTATAAATAACTTTTATTTTATTTATTTACTCAATAAATTTCCTTTATAATACTATGGTGAGGGTTCTGCTTATTATTTCTTTTTCATTAAAAAGAAAGTTTGAACTATCTATGATGAATAATAAGTCTTTATTGCTGTTATCTCTGGAAAAATACTGCACACTAACAATTACTCAAATCCTTTTTTTTTAAATATTGTGGAGCATTTTTTACTAACAATAATAACTAAATTGATAGAAGTTTTATTATAAAAATAAATGGAGCCAGGATCATAAACATTCTGTAATTTGGATTCTTTAAAAAAAGAGGAATAATGAGTTTGTTTCTGTAAGTATAAGAAAAGTAATGGAATGCTTTATTTTGTCCAGAAATATTATTCTCCTTATATGTAAAGAATGTGTAGTTCAACTGAATCATACAATGATATCAATTAATATTATTCTCCTGTTTTTAATGGCACATTTTTTGTTTCTAGTCACCACCTTTTGTTTTGGAATATGAACAACGGACACTGAGAAGAGATATGCATGTAAGATTCCATTCTTCAAATGCAGAGAGTGAACATATTCGCACCTATTTGTGGCCAGCACTTTTGGAAGGGGCAGGAGGTCCGTGTGTACACAAGGCTGTGGTTATTACTTGAGCAGCATTTTATAAGCAACTTTACATCTATTAGTGTTAGGAGGAGCTGCCAGTTTTACACAAATACTTCCCACCTATAATTTCAATGGTTGGATGTAAACTATCCATTATGTTAAAAAAGCTAAACAGAGAGTTTATTAATATTACAGATATGCCAACAAACATCAACTCTGTGCTCAGTTTTAATCCCTCTCTCATCTGTTAACATTAGAATGTCACTGTTGTTCTATAAATGAAACGTTTAAATTTTTAAAATTATAAGACTTGAGCTTAGTTTTGCTAACTCTGTTTTGTAAAAATAAATTTGATATACAGTGATACAAGGGATCCAAATTGTTGAAATATCTAAATAGCTTACACGTATATAAAATACACACATTTTCATTAACACTTAGAAGTAAAGTTTTCAGGTGAAACATGCATTCAGAAGTTAAAGTATCTGCCAGTAAGAGCTAACAGAATTTATGCACATTTCTCTGTTCTCAAATTATTAATTTGACTTAATATTTGATAAATGTAATATAGTGTGTATTTTGTTATTAAATATTTTTATAACAGTTTTTTTTCTTTCTTCTTTTTCATTTAAACGAGAGTTTTGCTATCCATTGCAAAAGTATATTGTATCAATATTATGTCTTCATTCCAAATAAATTTGGAAGATAATAGTAAAAACATTATATAATATCAAATGCTTTATTTTTAACCTGTGAAAATCAGACATCTTAACAATTAAATCATAATTAATAAAATGATTGTATATTGCTTATGGAGAGTTCATTATACTTAAATAACTATATTGTACTCTTTTGCAAGTTATGTAGAAACATAATAAATTATGTTACTTTCATAGTTTTGTAGCTCACCAGTCTTTACCTAATACATTTAGACTATGTGAATATAGTATAGAAGTAATTAGTAAAAGAAGACAGTCTATCTTTACTTATTGATACCTATTTTTCCTATAGTTCTCTTGCCTGTCATTATCCATTCATAATTTGCTATGCTGAACAATGCATTAAAAATGTAAAAAAAAATTGTGTATCAAGGAACTTGTGGAAAGGAGGTAAAGATAGGATATGGTAAACTAAATACTTTGGAATTTCTTGCAAAGAATGCAAATATAGGCTATGGTAGGCTAAAACTGTGGAATTTGTGGGGAGGAAGCAAAGATAGCCTGTGTTAGGCTAAAAACTTTGGAATTTCTTAGAAAGAAGGGAAAGATAGACTTAACACCAGGAAATATTTCTCATACAAAAAGGCAAATATTGGCTGTTTCTTGTAGAAAAAGCTAAAGATAGTGTATTCTGAGCAGAAAAAGGCAACAACAGGCTAAATTAGGCAGTTTTTTGGTATAAAAAGTCAAACATCTAAATTTTCATAAAAAGAAAAAGACATAGGCTATTTTCCATAGTAAAAGACAAAGATAGACTATTTATATTTAAAGATGGTGGCCCCAGATTGAAAGATAAAACAGAATGCAGGGGATGACAGCTATCAAAATGAAGATACTGTTGTAAATTGGTTGGCCTAATATGCACAGATGTAAGAAAAGAAATATCTAGAAATGTAGCAGCATTGGGAGAGACAGAAGACGTGAACTTGATTGAAAATTTGTATTTAAGATTAGTAAAGCACTAATCCAGAGATTCTGAGTCATATGTCCAAAGCACGAATATACCATCAATATATCTCAGTCATAATAACGGTACTTAAGAAATCCCCTATCTAAGCGAGCCAGAAAAGATTGACATAAGATGGTGATATTCGGATGCCAATTGCAATGCTATTAATTTGTAGATAATATTTATTAGCAAAATAAACAAAGTGCGAGTGAGAACCAAGATGACAAATGAAATCTGTGGATAGAGAAGGAGGAAGTGTTCCAGAGTCTTAACAGCTGCTAATCCTTCATGATGGGGAATGTTAGCATAAAGTAAATTAACATTGATAGTGGCCAGAAGTATATTAGAATATGGCAAAGCATCAATTTTCTTAAGTAAATGCAAAAAATGTAAGGAATCTTTTATATATGGCCTAGATGTAACAAATGACTGTAAACATAAATACTAGGGCAGAAATGCTTTCAATTGGGGAATGGAACTGGCTACTATCCTCAGTAATTGTCAGTATTTGTATTTGTCAATTCACTTAGTTTTATTAAAATAATTTTGGTATTTTCTCCTAAATATATTACCATGTTAACAATATCTTGATGAGCGAAAATAATTTATTACATTCTCTAGTCAGAATTATCTATGTACAATAAATAAGAGCAGGTATTCCTATTCAGTTTGCCAGGTCTTTCTACTTAAACTTTTCATCACCAATCTTAGTTAGCATCAGCTCCTGACTTGGTTCCTGTTCTGAATTTACCACGTCCACTTAAATTTTACCCCGTTACTACAGACTGTTGGTAATTTAATTGAATGCCTATTAATGCAACACATATCTCTGAAAGTTTACTCAGAGGTAGAGAGATTTTTTTAACAGAGTATAATGCCTGTTTTTACTACTGAGACACCACTTGCGGTGGACACTGATGATACATGAAAGGGTAAATTGAGAAAAGAGTTTTTTTTTCATTTTAAGGAAAGAAGTGTTCCAAGCCTAAGTTTAGTGTACCTCTACGGCATTTGCCATTTATGACTGAGGAAAATGTGGAAAAAACCTCAGTCAGGGAGGACGGTCCTGGTGGGAATGGAACCTAGACCTCCCGCTCATGAGTCATCGCCTTAACGACCTCAGCCACCTGTAGCATTCCATTGGGGAGTGAGGATAACCTAAGGCAAAATGTTTTTTTAAAAAAATAAAAATTGCTTTAGTATTATTTATTTTCTCAACAAAATTCAGCAAGTTTCTTTTAAAAAAATTGATTTTTTTCTGAAATCAGTGCATCCGCCCATTAGGAGTGGAGGTATACCTGAAAATTGAGTGGCAGTTAGACCGAAATTTAAATATCACTCTAGCGGCCGCTTATTATTATTATTATTATTATTATTATTATTATTATTATTATTATTATAAATCAGTAAAATGACTATGAGGAAGGAGTATTTACTTGAAAGCAACCTTTAAAACTCACTCTAGTGGCATTAATGTATGTTTAAATAATATAAGAATATAGTTTCTGAAAATCAGGAAAATCCAGTAATTAGGAGTGCGCATTTACCTGAAACCGAAAATTTAAAAACTGCTCTCCAGCACCAATATTTATTTCTTCACTATAAGAAAAATAGTTTCCAAAAATTATGGAAATTGGACCATTAGGAGTAGGGGTATACTTGAAAACTGAAATTTAAAAAGCACTCTTGCTTTTAATTTTCTCTACATTGTTCTAAAATAAAAGGACAAATTAATTCATCATATAAACTGTACTTATAATAATGCATATGTTTTATATTTAATGAAAGCCTCATTGTGAAGATAGTAAATGTGAAATATTAATCTAATATGGTGTTAGGAGATAAACTGTACTTATAATAATGTATATGTGTTATATTTAACAAAAGCCTCATTGTGAAGATAGTAAATGTGAAATATTAATCTAATATGGTGTTAGGAGAATATTTGTAATTATGAGCTTGCTGTAATAACCTGCAGAGAACGTTTTCGTTACATGTTTTAATACAATATTTTAAATTAAATTTATAGTCAATTGAAAATCCATGTAATTTTCGATTGCATTTATTTGCATGATACATTGTAATGTTTCTGAGTAGTAAGATATTTTTGTTTTATTGAAACATATGAACATTTTCTTAAATACACAGTATAACTCACACTTTCTGTTATTTCTCTATTTTGATGAATGTAAAAATGATACTTAGGGCTCATAAGGGATCATAAATATGGTTGATGTTTAAAAATACAACTATAGCTTTGTTTATTAGTGGTCATAGATTCCATTTAATCAATAGTATACCAGTAATTTTTGTGGTTTAATCTAAATAACAAAACAACATCATCATCATCAACAACAACAACAACAACAACAACAATAATAATAATAATAATAATAACAACAACAACAACAACAATGTGATTTATCTTTTGAAATACCAATAGTTGCAAGAATTCTAATTTTGTTCTCCCAATACCACACAGTAATGATATAACTTATTTCATTTTATTAATTAATAAGGCCTAATTTGGATTTTATTTTCATTTTTATTAAAAGTTATTCAACTCGGTGAGTAATTCGCTTAGTTTATGCAGTTTGATGAATTTTCATTTATATATAATGTTAACGTTCTATCGATTGCAATTTTAGTTTTTCGTGCCGTAAATGTGCGACACGGGACCCACGGCATTACTTCCCTTTCGAAGGAAGCCTTACTTAGGATTTTTAGCCCGAAAAAAATCCATCGATCCTGGCCGGGTTTGACGCGATCTTGAGTTTAGGAGGCAAGTATGGCTATCATTACACCACCAGGGCCGACGAACGAATCTCCGTATATAGTATTTAAATAAAACAAGAAAAATCATTTTTGAAATTAGTTGTATTGGACCATTAGGAGGGGGATTACCTGAATCCCAAAGTATAAAAATTGCTTAGCAGCACTAATAATTTTTTTAACAAAAAACTCTGAATATACCATTTAGGTAATATAAGAAAAATAGTTTCTGAAAATCGGTGAAATCAGATTATTAGGAGTGGGGGTAACAGTGAAACTTAGAAATCGCTCTAACTACCGCAAATTAATTTTTTTTAAAGGACTAGTTTCTGAAAATCAGTGCAATCGAGCTATTAGCAGGGAGGGGTTACTCAAAAATTAAAAATAACCCTAGCGATAAAAATATTTGTTTTTTCGCAACGAAACTTGGCATGTAACATTTTAACAAAACAAGAAATTAGTTCCTGAAATTTGGGGAAATTGGGCCATTAGGAGAGGGTGGATTTACCTGAAACCCAAAATTAAAACACTGCTCTATATTTATTTCTTTCCAACAAATTTCGGTTTATATCGTTTAAATAAAATAAGAAAAATAGTTTCCAAAAATTTAGGGATATTGGACCATTAAAAGTAGGGAATACTTGAAAACCGAAATTAAAAAGCGCTCTTGCGTTTCATTTTCTCTCTATTGTTTTAAAATAAATGGACAAATTGATTCAGCATATAAACTGTATTTATAGTGATGTATAGTTTTTTTAATTAACAAAAGCATCGTCGTGAAGACTGTAAATGTGAAATATTAATCTAATATGTGTGTGAGAATTATATTTGTATGTAGGGCGCTCTGCAATAATCTTCAGAAAACATTTTTATTACACGTTTGTACTACATTTAAATTAAATTTCAAAGTCAATGGAAATCCATGTAACTTTCAATTGATTTTATTTTCTTTGTACATAATTGTTTCTGAATAGTAAGATATTTTTGTTTTATATGGCACACGTGACTATCTTAAATACACAATGTAAATCGAAACTTTCTGTTATTTCCCTCTGTTTTAATGAATGTAAAGATGATACCAAGGGCTCATAAGGGTTCATGAAATGGTTACATTTAAAAATACTCACACAGTACCCTATAGCTTTGTCTATTAATAGTCATACATTTCATTTAATTAATGATATACCATTAATTTTAGTGGTTTAATCTCAACAACAACAACAACAACAACAACAACAATAATAATAATAATAATAATAATAATCACTATTTCACTTATGTGGCCTCATCTTTAATTTTAACAATGAAATGAAACAAAAATTTGGAATTATCACCAATCACAGCCGGATATCGCAGTGAAATTATCTAAAAAAAATAATTTATCAAATCAGTTTTATCACTACGTTTTATGGTTAGTGTAGCTAACTTTATATCTCCACTATATAATTCCTAAGCACACATCACTGACCACTTTTGCTAGCAGGCGGTGTGGAGTTAATAGCAAAAATGTATGGATCATCGACAATCATAAAAGCAAAATTTACGGTTCTTCAAATAGATGTTCTTAAACATAACATTTTATACAAGTGTTAATATTCCGTACACAAATTTCATATATAATACTTTTATTCTTATTATATCATTAAATAGTCCTAAACCTGTATTTTGCTCTTCTTTATTGGCATTCCTGTCAATCGGCATTGCTCTATCGCAAGATGGCTGAAAAAGTTGAATGTAAATAAATAAACAATTATTACAATTTGCAAGTCAAGTTTAGAGAAATTATACATAAATTCTTATTTAATTCGTGAAATAGTTCAAATAAATATCACTCGAGGGTCTCAGCTTTCCAGATAAATTCACTCACTACGTTAGTGAATTTGCTAGCAATCTCAGACTCTCTCGTGACATTACTTGTGATAATCCAAAAATGGGTTTCTCTTTTGTAATACTTATAGGTTGCAAGCAATCTAATTTTGTTCTCCTAATAATACACAGTAAAGCCACAACTTAATTGATTTATTAATTAATAAGGCCAATTTGTATTTTAAATTTCGGTTTTCAGTTATACCCTTACTCCTAATGCCCCTATTTCAGTAATTTTCAGAAAACATTTCTCTTATTTTATTTAATTTAAATTGTACATACAGAGTTTTGTTCTGAAAAAATCAAATAGCGATGCCGCTAAAGCGATTTTTAAATTGGGTTTCAGGTAGAACCCCATTCCTAATAATCTGATTTCACTGATTTTTAGAAACTTTTTTTCTCGTTTTATTTCAATGGCAAATACGACGTTTTCTTTAAGAAATTTTAAATTACGACCACTAGAGCGATTTTTAATTCGCTTAAATCCCACTCCTATTGGCCCAATAGTTGATTTTAAGAAACTATATTTATTAATTTATTGTAATGAAATATGACGAGTTTGGCTGAGAAAAAAACAAAATTGCGGCAGTTGGAGCGATATATATATGGTTAGGTTAGCCCTCAGCCCCAATAATCCAATTATGCTGTATATGTTGACATCGGAATAGTTTAAATAAGTCTACAAATTTCATTAACTCCGGAACAATTTCGAACGTACAAAAACTTTGCAAATGAGGAAAAGTTATCAAGCCAATTTTCGTTTACTATTGATTCCAAAAGACCCAACATTAATCATGTTGCGATGCAATCTCAGACAGTCAGAATCAATATCGTGTGTAAAAATTGGGCTGTGTAATATCATCATCATAACCACTTCCATTTTTCATGAATTTTTCATGAATTGCTCAATTTTAACCAACAGATGTGAAGCAACACTTTCAGTTCTTCAAAGAGAACATTGAACAGAAACGTAATTATTTCAAAATTCATTGGGAGGTGCTTAAATTTAGGGCTGCCAAAAATATGTCCAAAATTTAATCATTTTAGGGTGCAACTTTGCGTGTAGCTGTAATACTCGTACAATAAAAAGTTGGAGACTTTGTGAGCTGCTTGGGATGTCAATGTGAAAACGTAAAACGTAAAACTGTGAGTTGAAGGGAATTACTGTTGCCAATATTATTCAACGTCGCTGTCGGCGTTTTCTTTTAAGATTTTAATTTTAATTTGCCCAAACTAAAATGATACATATAATAAATATCAATTTTAGCTCAGCGACCAATACGAAAACGTTGTGAAAGGGAAGGGAGGAAGGCAAGTTCCTCTAGCACTTGTGAGTCTGCTTCTATCGTTACTTTCAAATCTTATCGTTATTCTTATCTTGCTGGAGTTGACGTGTCGGTTTCGTTACGGCATCTGCTGCGTTAGCATTCCAGTAGACTGATAGAGAATATTCTTTGTCGACACTGTAGAAAACCATGAGAATTAGGTAATGAAGTTAAGAACCAAACAGAACGTCAGAGAAAAGTAAATGTGTAACTCGTTTTCTTTATGAAGCATTTCCTTAAAGATTATCCACTACAAAATGCAACTCAAATAGCCCAAGTTCACTGCAAAAGGAGGGGCATGGGTATTTCCTAGCTTTCAGCAAATTAACTCTAACTTGTGCATCTTAAAAGTTAAAACACTTTTATAGTTAATACAACTGAACACGTGCCGAATTACTTGAAACAAAAAAGTCCGACAAGCAGGAACTGCGTAAACTAGGCGAATTCCTCACCTATTAGAGTAACTTTGAAAATTAATTAATATAAAATTAAATTATGGTTTAATTAATTAATGAAATGAAACAAGTTAATCATTACTGCTTGGTATTAGGAGAAGAAAGGTAGAATTCTTATATTCCACAAGTATCACAAAATAAAAACGACAGCATTTATTATTATTATTATTATTATTATTATTATTATTGCTAAATTAAACCATAAATATTAATTGTATAATATTAATTAAATGAAATGTATGATCACTGATAGTTGAATTGGTTTTGGTGGTCCAGTGGTAACCACACTTGGTAAACCCCAAGATCGTGGGTTCAATCCTGGCCAAAGTTGATGTATTTTTTCGGGCGTAAGGCTGTGGAAGTAAAGCCGTGAGTCCCGTGTCGTAGATTTACGGTGCGAAAAAGAACCACAAGTCCGAAGACGAATCCTCTGAGCAAACTAGCGCCCGTTTTACACCCTGAATTGAATGGGAGCTGATGACCTGAGATGTTAAAGAGCATCCGTAAATAAAGCTAATCAAATCACAAAACTGTGTGGGTATTTTTAAATGTAACTATGTAAATGAAATGAACCTTTGATATCATCTTTACATTCATTAAAATAGAGGAAAGTATCAAACAATTTCCAGTATCATTGTGTAATTAAGAAGATGTTCATATATTGCAATAAAACAAAAACATGTATACACAATAAACAATAACAATCAAAAGTTTGATCGATTTTCAGAAGCTTGCCGTTACACGAAGCACGGGAATCATTTGCTGCTAGTTGCTGCAAGCCCGAGGGACAGCGGAGAGAGCCGAACTTCTCAGTTCCGAACGAGAGGAAAATATATAGGCTTTATAGCTGAGATATCGAACTCACCTACTAGCCTCCTTTTCGTAATATAAATTGATAGGAGCGGGTAAATCACTATAATGAGGGCATTGCTAGGCATGTAAAATATTGTAACGGTGTCAAATCTCTTATAGGAATTCGCAATCCATTTACATACACACACTAACCTAACCTGTTGGCTAATCTGAGTATTTCCTAGAAACCAGTGGACCCAGTGGTTTAGCGAGTAAATCATTGTAACTCTGGCAAAATTCCTGTAACTCCAGCAGGAAACGTAAAGAAAAGAAAAGAAATAAAAAATAGCTCACGTGAGAAATCAAAACCACTATCTTCATAATTATTGCATGACGCTCTAGCCGGCTGAGCTATCAGCTCGCTGCCCTTGAAATCTTTATTATCTATGTGTTATCTACCTATATCTGTGGAAGTCGCTAACTTCGGCTCTTTCCCCTGTCGGTCGACTTCGCTCGGAACTCGCAGTAAAAAGTAGCACTTGATTTCGGTGCTCCGTGTGACGATAAAATTTACACGACTTTGAAATTTAATTTAAAGTTTATTAGGGCCATTCACATAGAAAACATCGACATCGACGCGAAGACGTGCACGTTATCGTCACAGTAGCTGTGGAGCCATCATACAAATAGAGACGTGACTTTACCATAGACCGTGAATTTGTACCAGTAAAACAAAAGACTTTTGTTGTTCTGTTATAACCTTAACAAAAAGGAACATGAATATACCTAATGAAGTAGTATTTGATGTTATTTCAAACAACACTAGCAAGTATTTTAGGTATTCTGTATTTAAAACGTCGAAAATATTGCTATTTTCACGGCAATGCTTTTCTTAAATATAAAACATATGCATCATTATAAATAGTTTACATGCTGAATTAAATTGTCCTTTTATTTTAAAACAATATATAGAAAATTAATACAAGAGCACTTTTCAAATTTCGGTTTTCAAACACACCCCTACTCCTAATAATCCAATTTCCTTAAGTTTCAGAAACTAATTTTTCTTATTTTATTTAAATGGTATATCGGAATTTCGTTGCGAAAAAAAAATATATTAATGCCATGAGCGATTTTTAAATTTTGGATTTCAGGTACTCCCTTAACTATTAGTCCAATTTTTGAAACTATTTTTCTTTTTTATTTCAATGACATATACTAGTTCCCTTAAACAAATTTCAGAATTGTGGCCTCTTTGTGATTTTTAAATTTCACTTTAACCCCCACTCTTTTTTCAGATATACTCCCATTCCTAATGGCCTGATTGCGCTGGTTTTCGAAAACTACTTTTATCAATTTATTTTAAAGAAATTTACTGGGTTTCGTTGAGAATAAAGACAAATTTACGGACAAAAAAGCGACTTTTAATTTTTTTTAAAAAAAATTGCTCTTGGTTAACCTCCACCCCCAATGGTTCAATTTTGCTGGTTCACGAACTCTACGAATAGTTTGTTAATTTATGGTGATATGCTGAGTTTCGTTAAGAAAAAGCAAAAATTGCACCCGCCAGAGCGTTAAATTTCTTTTTTCCTTTCCTTTCCTTTTCTTTTTTCTTTTTTTTTTCCCCCGTCTTTTTCGGTATCTAGTAGTTAAGATCAATGGAAATTTGAAGAAATTATTCAAAAATTGTTCCATAGGTACAACTGCAATAGTTTACTTCCTTCGGAATTCGCTTAAAAATAGAATATGCAAACTAATCATCGGAAATTCCTTGTTGTCTAGCTCAATTAGCAAAGCGTTGGACCCCAAAGCAGACAATATGTGGTTAGAGCCCCGTACCTTACTTGTAAGTTTGCATTTTAATTTTCTTACATCTCCCGTAATTTTCATTATTGTTTTTAGGCCTGCTGAGAACACATTTAGTTTTTACTGCTTTACCACATTAGATACAATACTTTGTGACATGAAAATGTATTGATATTGAATTATACTACTATTCAAAATCGTACTTAATTTTCACTTCCAAAATACGAAAACCAAAAAAGCAAGGAAGAAAGGAAGATAAAAAGAAAGAAAGAAAGAAAGAAAGAAAGAAAGAAAGAAAGAAAGAAAGAAGAGGGGTACATCCAACTAGAAATTGCTGAACACTAAATCCTAGCATCTAGCAGGATAGTCAAATTAACAACAGAAACTTCAACACTATCCCAATAAAAGCACTCATTGTCACCAAGGTAGAGGGGAAGCAACGTTTTGCGAACACGAACTAATTTTCCATTTCGCTTCTTTGTACATTTGCCTGTTGCCCATCCTTACATTTTCGGTAGCGAATCGTTTACAAGTTCTACGCTCAGTAAAACATGATGATTATTCATTTGCAGAGTTTGAGAGATGCCTTTAATGTAAGGTAAAGCTAGAGGAGTGCAACCATAGCCCCGCAGCTGTACGAGAAAGATATCCAAATAGACCACATCCTTGTCGTATCACCTTTCAGTATATTCATCGGCCTCTGTGAGAACTAGATCCCCATTAGTTCATAGACCGTATGCTGGTAGAAATCGAAACCTACGCACTCGGGCTTCAAACAAGAAGTTCTCGACAGATTGCAGGCTCAACCTTCGAGCAATGCACACAAACAGTAGTAGTGTTTGGGGAGTCTTGCAGGAGAAACGGCCCACTAATTTCTCGTTCTGAAGAAACAGACTTTGGGACAAGCTAACTTCGTTCCCCAGTTTTCAACTGTGCAACTGGGCGTTAGATCATCATAGTGAAAATCCGCATTGGTTTGCCTCAGTGTTGTTCACCGACGAAGCCACTTTCACCAGAAATGACCATATGCTCAACCACAGGAACAGCTAGCCACACATGGGATTACGAAAATCCACATGACCTTGTCGTGACACATAGTCGCGCAGGTTCAGTGGGCTGGCACAGTGTGTGACTTAATTGGATCGTACCTTCTTCCTTTGTGGCTAAATGAGCAAGTTTTTCATTAACTTACTGCCTGTATTCCTGGAATATGTCCCTCTGGAAATACATAAAATGCTCCAGCATGTGGGAGTTGATAGGAACGTTTGACAGCATCTGGACGTTTTCCCTGATCATGTGTCCCAAATTTATGCACTGATGCAATTTCTGCAGGATGTTGGAGTTCGCGTCGCCGTTGACATCAATTCCTGTAATTGTTTTCAAAATGATGCTCATACTTTGAAGTTGTCGTTAAACTATCGCTGTTCTTGAACACAGATTTTCTTCACGATATTTAGTTTTTCATTTTTTAAGAAGTGTAAAATTCGAAGTGCATTTCTATTATCATTTATTCAGATTTTAAAATCCTGCTCAAACTAAAAGCAAAACTTGTCTTATTGTATCCATCATCATACCTGGTATTTCCATCTTTTACCGTTTCAGAACCGAGTAAATTGTTTCCATTAATTGTAAGTTTCCATTTCAAATCCAGTCAAATTAAAAGATAATTTTACTATCACCTGGCGCCATATTTCATAAAAAATTTAAATTAAAACTGTAGAAGTAACCAAAAGCAACAGAAACGAATATCCGACCTTTCGCAATGATGCAAACAAAAAATAAAAGCGCAATGCACTCGGCAGGATTTGAACGCTTTTCGTTAATTTTATAATTGTTTCCAACTCGGTAAGCCTAGACACTGAGCTATGGAACAACAACGATCATAGGGCTAACCGCTTGCTCACATTGGTCCCAAAACAAACTAGAAACCGAATCAGTGGCCTGCTCCCCCATATAATATTTCACTCAATTGCAGGAAGATTTGAGCCCACCATAGGTTCTCTATCTTAACATTATTGTTATTGAACTTGTGTGGTCGAATTCTGAATCACTTTGTATAACATTTAAATAAAATAATAAAAACATAGTTTCTGTAAATCAGGAAAATCGGACCATTGTGGGTCGGGGTTTACCTGAAACCCAACATTTAAACGTTGCTCTTGCAGCATCAATACTTCCCTTTTTCACAACAAAACTTGGAAGATGACATTTAGATTAAATAATAAAGAAAAAGTTTCAGAAAATTAGTAAAATCAGGTTATTAGGAATGGGAGTTTACTTGAAACCCAAAATTTAAAATTCACTCTAGGGGCACCCTTTGTTTTTTCGCAACAAAGCTCCGCACACTATTATGTACATAAAAGTTCCTGAAAATCATGAAAATCGGGCCATTGGGAATGGAGATATCTGAAACCAAAAATTAAATTTTGCTCTAGCGACACTAATATTTGTTTCTTCGCAACAAAATTCGGTATATACCATTTAACTGAATAAGTAAAATAGTTTCTGAAAATTAGCAAAATTGGACAATTAGGACTAAAGATATACTTGAAAACCGAAATATAAAAAGTGCTCTTGCGTTTAATTTTGTTTATATAGTTTTGAAATAAAAAGATAAATTAATTCAGCAAATAAACTGTATTTATAACGTTGTATATGTTTCATATTCAACAAAGGCTTCGTCGTTAAGATAGCAAATGTGAAATATTAATCAAATATTTGTTAGAGAATTATATTTGTATATAAGAGCGCTCTGCAATAGCCTTCAGAAAATGTTTGCGTTATATGTTTTAATACAATAATATTTAAATGAAATTTCAAAGTCAATGAAAAATCTATGGAACTTTCGAGTGTTCTTTGTTGATTCTGTATATTTGCATAATACATCGAAATAGAATATTATTGTTTTATTGAAACATATGAACATCTTAAATAGACAATGTAATTCGAAACTTTCTGTTATTTTTCTCGATTTTAGAGAATGTTAAGGGCTCAGTTCATAAACACGGCTACATTTAAAATTTTATACTCACACAGTATACATTTGTCTATCAGTGGTGATGTGTTTCATTTAATTAATAGTATATCATTAATTCTTGTGGTTTAATTTCGATGATGGTAATGATGATGATGATGAGGATAACAATAACAACAATAACAACAACAACAATAATAATAATAATAATAATAATAATAATAATAATAATAATAATAATAATAATAATAATGTGATGGCCGAGGTAGTTAAGGCGCGGACTTGTGAGCGGGAGATCTGGAGTTTGAATCCCGCCAGCACCGTCCACCCTGTCTGAGGTTTTTTCCTGGTTTTCCTCAGTCCTCATAAATGGAAAATGCCGGGGAGGGACCCTAAACTTAGGCCTGGAACAATTTCCTCTATATAAATAAATCCTTTAGCAATATCATTTAATCTCATGTATCATCAGTGTCCACCGTCAATAGTATATATCCCGTTTCCGGTGATTAAATTAATTGAACCGATTAAATTGATTATGCTAATGATATCAAAAGTGGGGGTGGGCGTTGTGGTGGAGAGCGATGGTGGGGAGTGATGGTGGGGATGATGGGTGGTGGATGTAGGGTAGGGGGGTGATGGATGGGAGGGGGTGGGGGATTGATATCAAAATCTCAATTTAAATGGTTGATCAAGCATTCAATTTAAATCACCGAAAAGGGGGTGTATGACATCAATTAACCTCTACATTTAATGTACCGCGGGGGTGTTCACAAATACGCAAAATGATATCGTGATTAAGACGGAGCCCTTCCGCCACTGGGTTTCCAGTTCCCCACTGACACGCTTGCACCTGCCCACCGCACCTGCGTGTTTAACAATAGCATCCCGCGCGAAGAGAGATCTGCCGGTCGTCGCTCTGAAAATGTATTATTTTCTTTTCATGGCGATTTTCTGTACTGTCAAAAACTATATGTGGTAGTTTCTTCCTTCTAAACGAATATTGTTACTATAGAAAGAAATGTTCTTTCTTATAGAGACACCTGTATATATTCCTTTTAGCGAAAACACTGTCACCTGCATTTCTAAAAGTGAGCAGCTGTTTCTGAACGAGTATTGTCACTAAAAGAAGCAGGGTTTCTTTCTTATAAATTCGTTTGTATATTTCTTTTAACAAAACCTCCGGACATCGCTTGTCCTTTCACGTATGGCTTTAAAAGAATTCTGATCCAGAAAAGTTACTAGAGAAGAAATGTTCTTTCTTATAGAGACACCTGTATATATTCCTTTTAGCGAAAACCCCGTCACCAGCATTTCTAAAAGTGAGCAGCTATTTCTGAACGAGTATTGTCACTAAAAGAAGCAGGGTTTCTTTCTTATAAATTCGTTTGTATATTTCTTTTAACAAACCTCCGGACATCGCTTGTCCTTTCACGTGTGCTTTTAAAAGAATTCTGAGTAACAACACCTGCCTTAAAATGTATTATTTTCTTTTCATGACGATTTTCTGTACTGGACCAGAAAAGTCATTGTTACTAAAGAAGAAGAAGAAGAAGAAGAAGAAGAAGAAGAAGAAGAAGAAGAGAAAGGTTCTGCTTTTCTGAACTATGGTAGTACTACCCCTTTGTAACTAAAAACATAAAAGGTGTTCTTTTTTTCGTATTTCTTTCTTATGTGGCGAAAAACCGTCGCCTATATTTTCTCTCTTAGCAAAAATGAATGCCTTCCCCTCACCAAAGCCTTTTTGTACGGTGATTGGTTGAAGGGTTACGCACGCGCAGTAGAAACCCCCGTGTACGGTTATTGGTTGAAGGATTACGCATGCGCAGTAGAAAAACCGTTCTCATTGGCTGGGGCATGGTCTTAGGAGTGGATTGTTATGTATAAAAGTTCTGTCGCGCCGAAAAAGTGATATCTCGTGGTAATCATGTCTACCATCAACAAGCTTAGCAAGGTCGTCAACAAAGACTGCAGAGGCAAATCTTCTATTGGGAACGGTGATGGCCGTGTTCACCCTTCTACTAGCACTGGTGACTGCGATCGGCCTTCTACCGACAACGAGACTTCTAGAAATAATGGGGTGAACAGCCCATTAGAACAGTAGAACTGGAAACTCCGGTGAGGGCCGTGATCATCCTTCTACCAGCATTTCTCTCAAGAGAGCACGCTATGGGAACGAGCTCACTCTCAAGAGAGCACGCAGTGGTGGTGAGCGGAGTCTAGTTGACGGCTTCACGTCAATTTTAGATGGGGTCGTCAACAAAGGTGATCAGCCTTCTACTGGAAACTCCGGTGAGGGCCGTGATCATTCTTCTGCAAGCACTGGAGACTGCGATCGGCTTTCTACCGGAAATGAGACTGCTAGAAACAATGGCGTTGATCAGCCTTCTACTGGAAACTCCGGTGAGGACCGTGGCCATTCTTCTACAAGAACTGGTGACTGTGTTCACCCTTCTACCAGCACTGGGGTCTACGATCGGCCTTCTACAGACAACAAGATTTCTAGAAATAATGGTGGTGATGACAGCCTTCTACTGGAAACTCCTTGCCCGGTGGGGGCGCGGCTTCTACCGGCAATGGTAATGGTAGTGATCATCCTTCTACCAGTAGTGATGACTGCGATTAGTCCTCTACCGGAAACTCCTCGTCCGGTGGGGGTGCGTCTTCTACCGGAAATGGTGAAACTTCTATTGGTGAATCATCTTCTGCTGATCATCCTGCTGCTAGCATTGAGTCACAGGTAAGTGCAACTTTGCAACTAACTTTCGAAATTATAAACCATAGCCAGAGGGCAGCTAAAAATTTTTATTCTGGGTATGCTGTAACTGAAATTATGGTGAATTCGATGCCTAAAGATACAGATTCTAGTTTCCAAGGTGTTTCATGATTATTTATCTTTTTTTGATGACAATCTACTAAAAAATCAGCCAGGGTTCATAGGAATAACCATTCATGATACCAAAAATCCTGCTAGGCCATTTAACATGAGTGTTCGTAGGTTTGATCAGGGGAATCCCGAAGCCATATTGTAATCAATGGAGAAAATAATACAAAGTAACAAAGAATTTTTGTTGGGAGGGGCGATCAAAATTTCGTGTATTGGACAAATGAAATATCAGATTCGTGCTACAAACGCTGCGACGACTGTAGTAAAAACAGAGGAATTATAAAAATTAAAAACAAAGACAATCTTTGTCTACCTAGAGCCATCGCAATGTACAAATCCAAAATTGACGGGGATGTTCATTATGGTTCTATTAAGCGTTATGACCATCTGCAAAAACAAAAGGCTGTAGAGTTGTGTGAGAAAATAGGCAAAACCGATGGCCCGTTTACACTTGACGACGTGAAACTCTTTGAGACGGTACTAAAGGAGTATTCCATCACTGTTTTTGGCGGCCATAATAGTAAAAATGTCCTCTACAAGTCGGAAATTAACACCGATAAACATATTGATGTAATCTTCCACAACAGCCATTTTAACGCAATTGTAAACCTACATGGGGCATTCAAGTGTAAGTGGTATTGGCGACATTGTAATTTTCCCTCACTTAATAAAAAAAGAAACTCACCGGTGTGACCTAAACCGTGTCAAGTGTCGACAGAGGTGTCCAACTTCATTTGATAGGTATGTGAAATGCGACTCATGTCATCGCGATTTCAATGGGCAGACCTGTTTTAATAATCATTTGATTAAGGGAAAATATTACCCTAAAACCATGTCAGTGTGTGACGTAGAAAAGTATGTCCGTTGTGTAACAAACTTGTGAATATGAGGCTTAGGAAAACTCCTCACCAGTGCGGTGAAATTTATTGTGGTACTTATAAGATCCATGTGAATGCTAACCACGAGTGCTACATACAGCCGTACAATTCACCAAATTTGCGAAAGAATTTCGTGTTCATGTTCATAGATTTCGAGTGTACTCAGAACACTCTTTATTCCGCAGGCGTGTTTGAACATATTCCTAATCTATGTATAATGTATAAAACCTGCGGCCTGTGTGTAGACAAGTCTCATAAGATGTCCTATTGTACACAGTGTGGTGTTAAAGAATGGGTATTTGACAAGGAGCCTGTGAAAGAATTGTTTGACCACACCACACAGCCCGGGTTCGAATCCCGAGACATTGTCGTCATAGCACACAAATTGAGGTCGTATGATGGGCAGTTTCTGTTAACGCACATGCTGGGCAGCCTAAATTGGGACCCCGAGCTCATTATGAATGGAAGTAAAATTTACAGAATGAAGTATAAGAGTGTGACTTTTCTAGACTCTTTGAATTTTATTCCTATGCCACTGTCTCACTTATCAAAGACATTTCAACTCCCTGAATGTAAAGGTTATTTTCCTTACCTGTTCAACACCAAGGAAAACGAAAAGTATGTTGGTCCTGTACCTGAGCAAAAATATTACTACCCGGAAGGCATGAGTGTTAATGTCCGCAAGACTTTCGAGCGGTGGCATAATGAAAAGGTGTCCTCTAATTATGTCTTTGACATGAAAAAAGAAATGGTGCCTTACTGTAAAACTGACGTTTAGCTCTTGAGTCAGGGTGTTTCCAAATTTTGGAAGCAATTTATTGACGAGAACGCTATTGACCCGTTTAGAGAATGTATCACCATAGCTCAGGCATGCATGAATGTTTACAGGAAACGGTTCATGACAAGAAATAAAATTCCACTTATTCCCGGGGGAGGATACCGCTTAGCTGATAAGCAATCGCGGGTAGCGTGTATCTGGCTGTCTTGGTTGGAACAGCAGCAATGAATCATCATACACCATGCTTATCGGTGCCGGGAAATTTAAGTTTTAGGGCATAAAGTGGACGGGTAAAAAGAAGAAGGGAAATGTATCTATTTCTTTCATGGATGCTTCTACCACGTTTGCACACGTTGTTACCCGAATAGGAACTCTAGGTTATACAACACGGGTAACCAGACCATGGGTTCCAGGTATGAGGACACCGTGAAAATCACGAAGATGATGAGAGATGCTGGCTACAACGTGACCGAGATGTGGGAGTGTGAGTTCAATGGCTTGATTAAGGCCGATGAGGTTTTGGCAGAATTTGTCAAAAGTTTTCTTTACCCCGAGCCTCTCAACCCACGAGATGCCTTCTTTGGTGGACGTACAAATTGTACCAAAACCTACTGCGAGGCCTCTGGAGATATGAAAATGTTTTACTACGATGTGTGCAGTTTGTATCCGTTCGTAAATAAGACCAAGGCGTACCCCGTTGGACACCCAAAGGTTCATGTGGAAATTTTACTAAATTTGCAAGATGTTGAGGGTGGTATTGTAAAGTGTAAAATTCTTCCCCCGGAAAGACTGTACTACCGCGTCCTGCCATCGCGCATTAACGGTAAACTTATGTTTCCGCTATGTCGCACATGTGCAGAGATGGAGAATTCGACAGAGTGCATGCATACAGAGGATGAAAGATGTATGACAGGTACCTGGGTAGTGGACGAGATTAAAGTCGCATTAGAGGAAAGTTATAGGGTGATTCGTGTGTATGAAATATGGGAGTATGACATGGTACGCTATAACCCCTCCATTGGAGAAAAGGGGCTTTTTCAGGACTATGTGAATCAGTTTTTGAAAATTAAAACCGAAGCCTCCGGTTGGCCCAAAGACTGCGACACTCCTGCCCTAAGAAATGAGTATATCGTACGATTTTTGGAAAAAGAAGGCGTAGCACTGGACGAAGACGCTATTGAAAGCAATCCTGGCAGGCACGAGTTGGCTAAACTGATGTTAAACACCTTTGGGGAAAATACGGCCAAAGAGATAACTTGTCCACGTGTGAGCTTGTGAAAGATTATTCGAGGCTCATAATCCTACTTAACGACCCAGGTGTAGAGGTACAGTTTTACCTGGTCGCTACAGAGGAGGTGGTGTACGTGGTATGGAAACATTGCGATCAGAACCCTAAATTGAATTGCACCACTAACACAGTCATAGCTGCATATACAACTGCCCATGCAAGAATCGAGCTCTATTCCTATCTTAGGAGATTGGGTGAGCGCGTGTGTTATTTCGACACAGATTTTGTTATAGCCACGTACAGACCGGGGGAATGGATGTCTCCCACGGGCCCATTTTAAGGGTGTATGACAGATGAAATAGAAAAGTACGGTGATTGCGCGTATATTAGCAGATTTGCATCTACAGGCCCAAAAAGTTACACCATGGAGGTTAAGTGTGGGGATGAGACGCACTCTGTCTGTAAAATTAAAGGCATCACCCTCAACTCGGGGAATTTGGAAAATGTAAACTATGACGTTACCAGGAAAACAGTACTGAGGGATAATTCAATATCGATAGTACTTGAAGGCACACAGATTTATAGGAACTGTGGTAACTGAGTCTTCAGTGAAAACCTATAGGATGGCGGTCAACAAACGTGTACAGAGTGAAAACTTTGATTCCTACCCGTACGGGTATAAAAGAAGGCGTGTCTAAATGAGGGCACATCAGTCATCCACAATGTCTACTAACCAACACTTTAAATTTAATTTCCCATGCACCATGCTAATTGCAGGTCCTTCGCGGTACGATAAATCTACATTTGTGAAAAATTTAATTAGTAATGCAGGCCGGATGTTTGACAAACCAATGAGAAATGTGTTGTGGTGTCATCCGTCAGAATATTCTCCTAAACCAAGCCCGTTCTTCGCAGCCCATGCAGGTATACCAGATTTGGAGAATGTTAACGAGGGAGATTTAGTGGCATTGAAAATGGGGCCAATGTGCTTGCAGATGTTGCAAGTTCGGGGATACCGCCAAAAGAATCTTTAAACACTAGGCTGAAGAAGGCGGGAACTAACTTGAAAAGGAAAGCTGATGTAAAGATAGACTCTATGATAGGCACTGGGCTATTAAAGCGCCCGGGGTGAAATATATAATCAGTTTAAGACTAAACGCCAAAGACGTAAGGTGCTAGACGTATTTTCATAATGGCTGACGAATCGTTGGTGCACATGAGTTCAGAACTAGACATCTTTAAAGACTTGCCCGTTCAAATGAACGAGGAGGAGTACCGTTACATTTCTCTAAACCCCCAAAACACACTTATGAAAAACGCCCCAATCATATTTCATTACTCTGGCAATGCAGACGATTACCTCGACATGACTTATATAGTACTTGAGCTGTTCGTGCGAACAGTGGATGAGTGGAAACGACATGAAAGAGGACAAGCAGGTTACCTTTGTAAACAATTCCCTAAATTCCTTGTTTCAGCAATTGGAAGTATCATTCAACAATGCCACAGTTTCCATGCCGCAGCCAGGCTACCCCTATAGAACTTACATTGAAACGTTGCTCAATTATTCGGAAGATGTCATGTACAGCAGACTAGAGTCCTCGCTCTGGAAAAAGGACAAAGGAGGAATGATGGACGCGTACGTAGCAAATGATGGAATTAAGTGCCGTAACGACTATACCAAAGGAAGCTAAGTTGTGCAGCTAATGGGTAATCTTTCCATTGCACTCTTTAATCAGGAAAATCTGCTCTTCAACAATGTAAGCGTTACCATCAAACTCTCACCCTCTTCACCCAACTTTAATCTTTTTTCGGATACAAAGGACTTTAGGCCCACACAGAGATTCAGTCTGCTAGACTGAATTTGAAAGCTGTGAGACCGTCGCCGACCATCAAGCTTGCTCATCAGGCAGTGTAAGCAAAGCGTAATGCAAAGTACCATCTCAAAGTTGTGGGGTTTCACGCTCTCAACATTTCAAAGGGGGTTAGTACCATGACTTTCAATGACGTTTTCATAGGGCAAATACCCCGAAGAGTGGTTGTGGCAATGGTTGCCGACCAGGCATACAACGGTAACATTAACAAAAACCCATACAATTTACAACACTTTAAAATGAATTCTTTTCAACTGTATGTGAACGGCCAGCCTTTTCCCTCACAACAGCTACAGCCCGATTTTGTTGCCGGTCACTTTCTCCAATGTTTTCAAACTCTTCAAGATGGCCTCGGGATACACTTTAAGGACGAAGGGCATTCAATTTCCAGACATCAAAATTCTCACGGCTATGCCATTATGGTATTTGATCTAACAGCCGATATGAGCGCTAACTAGTCTTACATTTCAGGGCAACGACACGGCACTGTGTCTATAAATATAGGTTTTAAAGATCAAACTCCAGAACCTATCCATCTGTTGGTGATGGCAGAAGTATATCGCACTATAGAAATTGATGCTAACAGGACCATTTTGGTATCATGAATACGTTGCAAATACACGGGCTTCTGTCTAAATATACCCCACACTTTTTGGGCGTGTACGCTTGCGACCAATTGGCGTCGATAAATTTGCATAATAGGCAGCTTCCCATAGCAGTTCTCATTGACCCTGATCCAAGCACGAAACCAGGGAAACATTGGGTCTGCATCTTTGTTGCAAAGAACGACCGGGGCGAATATTTCGATAGCTATGGTATAGAACCTCTTTCGGGGGAAATTCTAAATTTTTTAAATCGATGTTGTGGTACAAGATGGACTCACAACACTAGAAGGTTGCAAGGCGATGTCAGCACAACTTGTGGCCATTACGTCGTTGCTTACCTAACTCACCGCTTCCAAGGCCTGCGCAAGGAGAAATTCTTTTCAAAATTCAGCATAAGTGATTTAATCACAATGATGACGTCATTAAAAGGACCTACAGCCTTGGTGGATGCTCTCAAACTACACATCAGAGATGCATATCGTTAAAGGTTAGTATTGATACAAATTGTGTATAAATATGCATATACCTCTCTGATACATTTATGTTGGTAATTCCTGTATTTTTTTTTTTTTTTTTTTTTTTTAGAAGTCGCAACGGGTGCTACACGATCCACTCTACCAGTTGCTCCGAGAGAGGTGAACAGGTAAGTCGCATTCATTATGTGTGGTTAATTGACGAATGAAAATAGTGTGCTACATAAGAGGCGTTCTTGTTTTTACAGTGACATGGAGAGGCCTGGACCGCTATCGGATGCTTTCTTCTTGAACAGCAAGCAGTCCAAGTTTGCAGCCGTTGGGTTTTCACCTAAGTCTCCACACAAGATTGTGGTGACCGTTGGTGGACGACGCAGCGCGGTGGTTCTGGGTTCAACAGAGTGGCAGAAGCTTGCAGAGGCGATACCGACTATACAGAGCTTGACTCTTCATCTAAGAGAGTGGCAGTTAACCAACCGACTATCCATACTTTTTAAACGTTTATTTGGCTCACAAAATATTATCATCAACATGGACGGTCGCTGTATATCGCTGAGTATGCAGGAATTTTTTTTTTTTGAGTAGTGTTTAACGCCCGTTTTTACTACTGAGGCACCACAGGCGGTAGTATGCAGGAATGGAGGACACTAGAAAGCCTACAGCGTATGGTCACCGACATCATCTATCGCAAGAAGAAAGAAGAGTTCGAAGTACAAAATCAAATAGCAGCCTATCTCAAGTATTTGCTTCACGCCCACGTTTCCGGGGAAAAAATGAACTACACCGAACACACAAGATACATTCGTTGCGCAACCTTTACAGTGTTCCTAGAGATGGAGCATTTTCTAAAACCGATATTCTTCAGAGAGTTGGACCAGGAAGCCATGGACAAGTCCAAACAAGTTCAAGATGAGGTTGCACCTGCACCGTAATGACGTCACGAAAACACCTGCATGAACAAGTCCAACACGAGAACCTCCCGAAGAAGTCCAGGCATGACGTAGAGATGGAGCATCTGATATTCATCTGAGAGGAATTGGACCAGGAAGCCATGGAGAAGTTCAAGGCGAGGTTGCACCTGCACCGTGATGACGTCACGATAACACCTGCACCCCTGTCCAAACACGAACACCTTATAACGTCACGATCAAGTCCAGGCAAGGTGAGTTTATGACAAGTCTCCCGCAAACCATGGATCTAGTGATAACGTTTCTGAAAAATGGTCGTCGTTTCACAATGATGGAGCCAAATTAACGTCATCTACTAGCGTGGAGGGGAACGCCATCGTTATGCATCATTCACCAGTAGATGTAGACGCTGTATGGGCGGGGCTTACACCTGAAACTAAAGGAATTTACGCCCCTTACCGCCGCTGCAATCAGCACTACAACCTCCCCACCACCACTCCCACATTGACGGTCCTCCCCCTTTCACCAAACAATGCCCAATGTGTGTCAGTAGCAAAAGTTCTACAGAGAAGTCAACATGATCAACGACGCGTTACGCCAACTAGCTACAGTAGCGACCAACTCGGAATATGTATCAGTCTCCACGTTACAGCCGAACGTACCATACGTCGTGGTAGGGGTCCGGAATATATCCACGAAGCACGGACCCAGGACGCTTGTTCGCCTCGAAAACGGGAAAGAAGTGTTTCTACCTACATGATTTAACAATCAACCAGCTCAATTCGTTCGACTTTTACATCGTGTACCACGGTGAAGAGGTACTCAGAAACGGCTACCGGAGACACGTATTGAAGTTTACACCGAAATGAACAACATGCCCTGTCAAACAGATCCGGTGGGAGTAGGCAACAATGTATTTGTCAAACTAGTTTTTGACAACCAAAATCACGTCACAACAAGCGGTGAGTACCCTGCAAACATCAAACTCATCTCAACAGAAATCTCCTTCTTTGGCGAAGACAAAACTGTCATCGTCAAATTAGCAACCAACAACTCCGACGTCGTGGAAGTCAGGTGCCTCCCGTCTAAAGCACTCCACTGCGGCATAGACGTACACTGCACCATCTACCTCGGAACCATCGACAAGATGTCAGCCCTAGAGTACAAGGTCACATCGGCAGGATGCTTCACAACCGCATCCATCAGCGATTTCGTCGTCCCCATCGCCATTCCGTCGGCCCAGGAACACCTCAACATCAACTTTTCCCACATATCACTTACCTGCGTCACCACATCACACGAGGAGGAAAGCAGCAGCGACGAAGACAGTGAAGTGTCGTTTGTCAAAAATACCACATATTTTATAATAAATTTTGTAAATCCAGCGCCGACACAAACCCGCCTGCGCCATAAACCCACCAGTGATTTGTGAACTGCACAGCCATATTTTTGTAACCGCCAAACTCTCACAATGTTTGTAAACCCGCCTGTGTGCCTCCCACCAGTGATGTGTGAACTGCACCGCCATTTTTGTAAAGGGTTAAACCTCCATTTTGTAAAGGGGTAAAACCTCCATTTTATTGTTAATTTTTATTTTGTATAATAAAAATATTCAGTACCATCATTTTGTATTTGTAATTGCATTTAAACCAATTCTTTTTGTATCATATATGTGTTAATTTTCTGTATAATAAAAAGAATACCCCTTTTCCGGTGATTTAAATTGGAAAAAGCTTTGATATCAAATTGTACCTCATCACTTCCACCCCCACTCAAACACGCCCACCTCACTTCACTTTTGATATCATTAGCAATCAATTTAATCACCGGAAAAGGGATATATATTACTACCGTCTGTGGTGCCTCTGTAGCAAAAACGGGCGTTAAACACAATTCATTCGTTCATTCTTTTGAAATACCTACAGTTGCAAGAATTCTAATTTTGTTCTCCTAATACCACACAATTATTCCATAACTTATTTCATTTCATTAATTAATAAGGCCTAATTTGGATTTTATATTCATTTTTATTAAAAGTTATTCAACTCGGAATTCGCTTAGTTTCCGCAGCTCCTGCGTGACGAATTTTCTTTATAATTTCTCCGCATAGAAATCAATACTAAAATGTCAGTAATTTTTTACTTTCGTATTTTCACGGACATAGTACTGCTTCAGATAATAACCTGTGGCTTTGAGATCCCGGTACAAAAAAAGCGTTAATATGGTAGAAATGTTATTGGAATACTCTATTGTAGCATTAACTTAAGAGCAACGAGTTTTTCACATAATTTACAATATTAATACTGAAGAAATTTTTGATTAATATTTTTTTGGATTTTAAGCGTTACTGAATTCCTTAAGATAGCATTAGATGACCGGCGGATTGGCGCTGAGGAAATTCTGTTCTTGCCGCAGAAATATAATTGTATAATAATGCTTATACATTGAAATTGGTGCTTATGGCACAATGACTACATATAAATTACATTACTAGCACTCTAGTAATATTGTATATTATTTAACAATGGTTGTATTTTCATTAATACTGTGATGCTTCCGTTGCCGGCGGATGACCGCCAGGATACCAGTAGGGACTTCTTTCGTGAACTTGCAATTAGAGCAATTAATCTTTACATAGAAATGGCGCCAATGATCCAGTTTCTCCTCATTGATGACAATAATAGCTCTTGAGTAATATTTATTGCATAATATCACCGATAATGCTAATATTCAGTTGCCGGCCGATAAAAACCCAAACGCCGTTATAGATACTTTTTTCTTTCGGTGGTGCTGAATATTAATCATCTCATTTTTATAATAAGGGAAAATGACCTAGTCTCTGTCAATAGTTGACAATATTAGCAGTTTTGTAATCTTTTACATTATTTATATTTCGTCCGAACTTTCACCGGCAAATAGTCGCCCTAGTACCTTTAAGGAAACTTCTTTCTTGCAGTGGAAATATAATCAGACCCTGTTTTTACATTGAAATATGCGTCAATGATTCAATTTGTCCCCGTTGATAATACCAGTAGATCAGTAATCTAGAGTGGTAATCCCTATAACCGACATTGCATTACCTTAGTTGTCAACAGGTAGCAGCTCGAATTCCTTTACATTAAAGTATACTCTTCAGGTTGATTTTTTTTTTTTTTTTTTTTTTTTTTTTTTTTACTGACATGGACAGTCTTTGATATAAATGGCGATGCTAGTGCTTCAGTAGTCCTTTTAATTTAAATTATTTGTTTCATATTTTAAACCGATAATTCGTGTAGGGGAATGTCATTCTTGCAATAGAAATATAATTATATCGTACTATTATACACTTAAATAAATGACGTTATATAATTGCCAATTACACAGTTTTAATAAAGAGATAGTAATATAATGATTTAGTACTTTTTTGTATTTTCATTCCAATTACTATGTTTCAGTTGTTGGCAGATTACCGTCCAAATAGTGAAGCAATTTCATCCTTGTGGTAAAATATGTAATTAGAAAATTGTTTTACTTTTGGCAATACTAGTATTTCAGTAGTATGTTACATTGATAATATTTTTATGAAATTTCACCAATAATATACTACGACTACATTAGTGTCTGCATGTAACTGCTCCAATGTCGGAAGTGAACAATCCGTTCTTGCGTTGTAAATGTAATTGGATACATTATTTTCACGCTGAAATTGGTGCCAATGACGCAGTTTTTGTACATGGGTTACATAACTGGTTCTTTATAAATTTTTAAAATATTTGTTTCGTATTTCGACCGATACTGCTTAAAATCAGTTGCACGTAGATGACTATTCGAATTTCGTAAATAAATTTCGTCCTTGCGGTGGATGTATAATTGAATCACATTTTTGTAACAAAATAGGCACTAACTAATGCCTCTATTTCTCCGCATAGATGTCAACAGGTTCCTATTATTTACACTAATAATATATCATTTTAATTTCACCCACATTCTACTGCTACGGTTGGTAGCAGTTGGCAGCATGCGAAAATTTCACTTTTGAGGTATAAATATATTTTAATTACACCCTTTTAATTTGAAATAAGCGCCAGTGACTCAGTTTCTCTTCAGAATTGCCAATTTTAATAGATCGTAGTCTTTCATTATAATAATATTTAGTACGAAATTTCAGCATGTTACAGTACATTTATTTTCGGCATTTGACTGCCCAATGCCACTAGTAAACAGTGCGTTCTTGCGGTTTTAATATAACTGAACGAATTAATTTCCACATTGAAAATCTGCCCGAATGACACAGTTTCTGCACATAGTTTATATAAGTGGCTCTTAATTAAATACTACTAATATTTGGTTTTTATTTTCGCCGATACTTTCATTTATTCAGTCAAAGAAGATGGGCGACTGAATAATGTTTTTGCGGTTTCATTCGCTTTGTTTCTACATTAAAATCTGCTCCAAAGCCAGTTTTTTCCACATTAATTATATAACCAGTACTTCAGCAATTGTATATACTATGTAAAAATTTTTGTATTTTCGCCAATACTATGATGTTTCAGTTGTGGCAGATAACCACTAGCATACCGTAGGGGAATTTCTTTCTTGCGGTAGAAACGTAGTTGGATTCCATTATAGTTTCATTAAAATGGCGCTAATTGCCCGGTATCTCCCATAAATGCTCGATTAATATTTCGTGGGTACTATTACCACAATGCACATATTCAGTTGGCGGCAGATAAATACCCAAATACCTATATATACTAGTAAATGTTTTTCTGTGGTACCATATATAAATCACGTAATTTTTATAAGGGCACGTTACCTTGTCTGACAATAAATAACAATATTAGTATTTCTGTAATCTTATACATCTGTTCATACATTGACCGGTAACTGTGCTTAATTTTCCGGCATGTGATTTCTCGAATGCCGGTAGGGAAATGTCGTCTTAGTGTAGAAATATAATTATATTCCCCTAGTCTTACGTAGAAATTAGCGCGAATGAGTTTCTCTACACTGATGACATTAATGGCAGTTCAGACTATTTCAAATTTTGTACCAAATTTCGCCCATATTGCATAAATTTACTTGTAATGTGGCTGCTCGGTTTCATTCCGTAAGGTAGTTACTGTTATAATCGTGGAGCTGGAAGTCGAGAGCTTCGGCAAATGGATTCCACTCTTAGGTGAAACTTGGTGTCTAGGTATTGCAGTAGTTTCGGCCAAACAAGAGAGTAAATCAGATGGTAGAACTAGATTACTGAGCTTCGCTATTAGGCGGCTAGGACATAGGTGTTGGTGGTTGTATTTACATGCACACGTGAAGTGAGATGAGTAAATGTAACGTGTAGTTTAATATTGTGCACTTATCCTTTTCTGTGTATCAGGGTTGCCAACTTAGAGTGAAGCAGTTGTGTTTCCACTGTCCGTTTACTTTTACTTCTATCCTAACGTAAATCTGGTGCAGCCCTTTTATCATTGGCTACAGGACTACTTACATCCCTGATGTTACTCAATAGTTTATATAGGAAATTATAGTTTAAACTTTAATAAGGCTAGTTTTCATTGATATATTACTGAATACTGTAATAATCTTGAGAGATACCAATACTATTATATATATTGTAATTGTTGGTAATTTACGCATATGTTGTTGTCGGTCCTGGTGGTGTAGTGGTAAGCATACTTGCCTTCTAAATCTAAGATCGCGGTACAAACCCGGCCAGGATCAATGGATTTTTGGGCGTAAAATTCTTAAGTATGGCTTCCTTCGAAAGGGAAGTAAAACCGTGGGTTCCGTGTCGTACATTTACGGCACAAAATAGAACCTCAGGCCTGAAAGAAGAGAGAGGCCTCTGAGCAAAATATGTCGGCCGTTTCACGCCCTGATTTGAATGGGACGCTGATGACCTGTGAAGTTAAAGAGCGTCCGTAAATAAATCAAATCCAATCCAACGTATATGTCGCTCTCTGCATAGCGCAATCAATTTTCAATTCTATGGTTGAAGCTTGCGCTGGTTCTAATAGTATTGTTAAACATTGTTAAGGAAATTTGTTGTAAAGTGGCGACAAGGTTATCACGCAACATTTTTATTAATGAAGTTGGCGTAACTTGAGCTAACAATTAAATACTACAATTGCATTGAGCTATTTATGGGATTAATGGTGCAATTTAACAAATCGGAACCATGCAACGCGAGTGATACATTCGTATTTGTTTACGTCCGGATAAAAATTACAGAAAAACAGTGTAGGCGGATTTCATACATGTTATTGCACTTAAGAATAAAACTTGTTGTTAATTAATGAATTTTATTATTATTGTATTATAATTTTTATTCATTCTTATCTTTTTTCTTTTACCTTCTTCCTTGCTGTATTTTATACATTCAGCAAAGAAAATGTTAGTTACTATGTTATATATAACGAATCATTTTCCTTTTATTATCTATTGTCATCACTAGTTGGGGTAGGCTCGATATTAAGGCCTAGCGGGTCAATCGATGGGTTATATTTTCTATTTTCTTTAACATTTTCGGAAATAAAAATCAATAGGTTAATCTCAGGTGTCAGCATGAACTGGTAAAAAACTGACATATTCATGTTCCGCTTTTAGAAAACTTCAAGACAAAACTCTACATTCGCTCCTTTCGGGATGAAATTAAAGGAAAACGGAAATAAATGCCAATAAAATTGCAAAAATATAATTCCTAATTTTGTAACAGATTGCTTGAACGCTTGTAGCTAGACTGCGTGTCTAAGGGGATACTTTCAGAAGAGGGTGATTTGCCCACACTAACAAATTTAATTCGGATCTGTATCCCTAGTTAGATTTGTTGCTGTTATGATAGCTATCCTTGAGTCTGTTGGTGAATTACCAGAAGTTGCTGGGAGCTGGAGAGATGGACTTCATTTCCCAAGCAAAACATTGCACACACGCGCCTGCATATGCATCATCTATTCAAATACCGATAGTCGTTTCATTCTCATTGCGTAAACAAAAGCAGTACATTAATAGTGAACAGCTATGCATCGCATGGTTTAGTTGCTGTTAGTTTATATTATCTATTATACATAGATAGAAATAATGGACATCCACAACAACGAAATAAGGAACAACACATTTATAGTAAACTTCGAGAAAAGTAACAGTTGCGGTGATGACAAGTGGAGGCAAGGAAAACTAGAAAACAATTTAAAACAGCCAAGCTTCACTGTACAGGTCTTCCAGTTGAAACAGATTAAGAATAAAGGGGAATGAAGCAGGCGAGTTATCTCTGTCTTTTCCAAGAAATAGACCGAAGTATACGAAAGTAAATTTGAATGATTTTGACAGGAATGGGACATGCTGCTGCATAGACGAATTTATTTAGTGAAAAAAATAAGTTCCTACATGTCCAACATTATTAAGCTTAATTCCAGAAAGAATTGAATTTCCCTGGGTGCGTGGGGGGGGGGGTTCTCTCTGAGATTTCATAAAGAAACTGGCTACAAATGGAAAAAGTGCCAACATTTAAGGAAAATATTAATGGAAAGGCCAAACATAAATGGAATGGTGCTGCAAGTATCAGAGCAATTAGTCGCTTAGGGAACAAAGTTCATTGTGTATATTGATGAGACGTGATGAACAATGCTTTAACCATTAGAAAATGCTAACAAAGTGAAAGTCAACCGGGCGTTTGATTAAGCCGAATTCTACGGTAACCGTCTCATTGTCGTCCATGCAGAATCCGAAATGGGATTTATAAAGAATGCATTAATTTTTCAAAAAGCATGGAAAACTGTCATGGTGAAACGAATTTCAGGAACTTTGAGCTTTGGATTAACAATCAACTTCTTCCCAATCTCCTATAGAGAAAAGAGTTGCTACGGATAATGCTCCCTACCACAAAGTTCAGGAAACAAATCCCATTCAAATACTCTGTAAAACAAGAAATGCTAACTTGACTACAAAATAACAGCGTTCCTTGTTCAACAAACATGAGAAAATGTGAACATTACAGATTGACAGAGAAAGTGTTTCACATTGACGAAATATTAAAAGTGCATGTCCCATACACGTGTAAACCGAAACTCATTGAACTTGCTGGTCCAAGGTAAAATCTTGCTAAGAGTGAAAAATGTTAGTGGAGAAATGAATAAGCAAGCGTTACTGAAACATGCACTTAACGCATTTTCTTCCTTCACTCCTGAAGACCGGTCCTGGTGGTGTAGTGGTAACCATACTTGCCCCCTAAATCCAAGATCGCGGGTTCAATTCCGTACCGTATCGATGGTTTTTTTCGGGCGTAAAAATCCTGGAAGGGAAGTAAAGCCGTGGGTCAGGAAACAGAAGCTTAAGCTTGAAAAAGAGGCCTCTACCAAAAATTGCCGGCCGTTTCACGTGCTGAATTGAATGGGACGGCGATGACCTAAGATGTTAATAAGCGTCCATTAGAGAAAAAGAAGGGGGGAAGAGAAGAAAAAACCCTGAAGACTGGTTGGATTATTGCATTTATGTGAAAAGAGTAGAGAAAAATATTGTGAAAAGGATGTCATTGTTTCATTATTTCTTTGGAGGAGAAATAAGTGAAAGTGACTTAAGGGACTCCAGTGATGAAAATGAAGACTTGCACTATCTGACAACGAATAAACAGAGCAGATAGAAATTTCAGGAAGTGAGTATCCCATTATATTGTATAATCGTTATTAAGTTAGGTATTTTCGACATTAACTTAAGCCTTTAAGTGGCCAATATTTTCTAAATGCATCTTAGTATTAGAACAGGCCTGTTAAATGTATACTTCTTATGTGCGCTATTCGTGAACACTGCGCTCCTCCGACAACATTGCGTTATCAACTCCAGTACACTAACACCACACACATCAACAGTAAAGTAATCCTAGCGGCTTTGGAAAACAACATAGGGAAATGCTATCATGCTTCATAAATTAAAGAACAAAAACTAATTCATTAATTTTGGATTGACTAAGGCATATATTGGAATTGTAGATAATGAAAATGCAGGCAAACTGACGAGAGAAACTGCAAACAGCGACATTAAAACATTGTATATGTTAGGAGCAAAGTCCATTAATCGAAACTATTAGCCATATCCCGAAATGTGTCTTTTCTCCGGACAGTGAACGTCTTAAAACGACCAAACCAAGAAATTGTGCAAATGAGCAAAGTTCAAAGCTAAATATATAAGTAGAACTTTGGTTACAATGAATTTGGTTGCTAATTTGATGCGTGATATCAATGTTGTCAGTTTCATATAGAGCAGAATGTCTGTAGTTTCTAAAGAAGATTAATAATTTTGTTAGTGGTGTTTAACACCAGTTTTCACCACTGAGGCATCACAGGCAGTAAGCAGTGGTTCATAAGATAAAATGAAAATTTGGGAAAGGATATTTTGAAATGAAGGAAACATTGAATGCCTAAGTTTAGGGTATTCCTCGGCATTTGCCATTTATGAGGACTGAGGTAAATCTGGAAAAACTTAGTCAGGGAGGACGGTCCTAGATCTCCCGCTTTAATGACCTCGGCTGCCAGTGTCAGTTAATTAAATGAGTTATTAGTTCAAATACTGATACAAAGTTTAATGAGATACAAATTGAATCTATTTAAGAGAAACAGAAGATGAGAATAGTCCAGTTCATTGGATTACCGTCATGTAGCAACTTGACTATTGAGAAAAGAATTCTAAAACTACTGACAGATTAGATATTTTACTTTCTAATGTTCAGTTATATAATATAATTCATTAAGAGCACTTACACATATGCCATAAACGTGCAAAATGTGTAGATAAGGGACTAAAACTAAAATATCGTAATTTTACCAGAGAAGTATACATATATTTGAGTCGACTAAAGAAAACACAAAAGTTTGGTGCTTAAACCATTTTTAAGCAATAAGTTGGCCTATGAGAGATTATAATTTCATATTGAACTACCAGGGCTGTACACTTAAAGTTTTAAAGACTAAGAGATCGGAGGTGATGGCGTATTATCTAATGAGTAATTGGAGTACTTTTGTTTATTTATTGATTTATTTATGGACGCTCTTTAACATCTCAGGTCATCAGCGTCTCATTCAACTCAGGGCGTGAAACGGCCGACAAATTTTACTCAGAGGCCTCTCTTTCAGGCTTGAGGTACTTTTTCGTGCCGTAAATGTACGACACGAGACCCACGGCTTTACTTCCCTTCCGAAGCAAGCCATACTTACAATTTTTACGCCCCAAAAATCCATCGGTCCTGGCCGGGTTCGAACCCGCGATCTTGGGTTTAGGAGGCAAGTATGGTAACAATTGGAGCACCCTGCCTTCTTTATACAATATGATAGGGAATTCACGGCATATGTGACTAAGGATGTAAAACCAGGATGTAAAGGACACACTAATCTCTTGAATGGGAGATAACAAAATCTCTTTCTTTGACTGAAGGACTTCGGTTTGTAGATCGGAAGAACTCCACTGTTTTGGGGGTTCCTATTTGCAATCGCATCGCGAATTCTGACCTTCCCCTGGATTTACTTCCAAACGTTCAATCAGAAGAATGTCTAGAAGAGTTGTAGAAGAAATTATGAAAATTGTGCAGAAGTGGCTTTCTCAAGGAACGAATGTCGACTGCGGGAGGCTCGAGTCTGCAACACGAAATGGTAAGTGGTGACATGAGTGTTCCTCCAATATGACAATGAACGGCCCCACTACGACCAAAAAGTTGACATCGGGTCATTGTTGTGCCGCACCTACACATTCACCGGATCTCATTCCGTCTGATTATGTCTTATTCGTCAACAACAAAGGACTCGCAGCGAGGTGAACAAATTCTGCAACAACGAGAAAATTTAGGCAGCTGTCAACGAATGGTGGCCTAGTACTCCCAAATAATATTTAAAAATACCCACTTAATATAGCTTTATCTGTCATATATTTAATTCAATTAATAGTTTACAATTAATTTTGTGCTCAGCAATAAAAACAACAGCAACAACAACAACAACAACAATAATAATAATAATAATAATAATAATAATAATAATAATACTGTTCTTTTTCTTTTGTAATATTTATAGGTTTCGAAAATTCTAATTTTGTTTCATTTCTTTTGAAAATTAGAACATTTTCACTGTAATTATTTATTTTCAAGTGATTTTGAAGGGAAAAAATACACAAACCTAATTAAGTAATGTATTATAGTTCATTTTTCTTCTGTTAATTAGCTTTGAGCTTGTTATGCTAATTAACCCGCAATAATGCCATAACTTGTTTCATTAATTAATTTAGCCAAATTTGGATTTTTCATGGTTTTTAAAATTCATGAGAGGGAGATGTTTCTCAACGAAACTTGGCATACAACAATTAACAAACGATTCATCGAGTTTAAAATCCAGCAAAACCTAAAGTTGTGTGTGCATGTCCGTGTTGCCTATGAGTTTGTGTGTAACTGTTAAATCTTAAGCGACAGCAATCTTAGGCAATTCCGAACTATTGCGGTGCACCTATGAAAAGATTTTTAAACATTTTTTTCAGATATCCATCGATTATACTTTCTAGGTTCCAAAAATAGCAATAACGTTCTCAAATGCAACTTGCTGAAAAATTCGCTTAGTTAACTAAGCTCCTGCGTAACGGACTTTTAATGGTATTTTCCAGCTAAAAACAATTTTTTTAATAAAGTTCAGTGGTTTATAGATTTCATAAAAATTAATACTTTCTCGTAACTTCTATAGCATCCTTTTTATTGTAGGCACAGTATTTTCTTCGGCATGGAACTCTTATATAATGTCGAATCCCACACTTATCGAAATCATTGATTTCGGTTAAACTTTTTGGGACATATTGTTTTTTTCCCGGAGTGCCAAGGGAGATTCTTTCCTTTTTAAGGTTTTTGTTTCTCCCGCACAATTCTGTATACTGAACTGTGAGATGTTCTGGTGGCTGTAGTAACTCTTTCATGCACCTTCTGGACTTTTACTCAGGATTCCCGCCAGAACCGTCCTCTCTGATTGAGGTTTTCTACAGGTTTTCCTCTGTCCTCATAAATGACAAATGCCGAGAGGTACTCTTGCCTGGATCGTTTCCTTCCTTTTAAAAGTCTTTCCCCGTTTATCATTTCATCTCATGTCCACCGTCTTTGATGCCACAGAAGTAAAAATGACAAATGCCAGGAGGTACCCTGGCCTGGATCGTTTCCTTCCTTAAAAAAATCCTTTCCCCGTTTATAATTTCATCTCATGTATCATCAGTCCACCCACCGTCTTTGATGCCACAGAAGTAATGAATAAATACCGTTAACGCCCGGTTTTGCAGCGGAGGCACCACAGCGATAAATACTGGTGATACATGATGTAGCGCTCGGCCTAGCTACCATGCAGTGCTCGGCCTGCCACCAGATGTTACCTTGAGGATGTGATGATCTTCCTCTAATGAGTGCTACAGTTTATTCCCTGCTTGTCTATGGCAACTTAAGACAAGAGAGAACGAATGTGTAGATAGTTGCTGGATATCGGGGACAAAATCTAAGTTCTGTCCTCTAGGAAAAGACAAGGTATATCCGGACTTCTAATCAATAACTTAATCAGCTCCTTTGTAGAAAAGTATTTATTAAGAAGAAGGTTTAATACAATGCTAGACCGACGTCCTCAGTGGAGGTCCATCTCTCTCTCCTGCCTTAACAAGGAGGCAGGCCCTGTTATACAATCTAAAAGTTTACACAAGCTAGCTGCACGTGTTAGGCCACCTGCGCACAATAACTTATCTTATAAGTGATTTGTTTGTCTCACATCTATTTTACTATGCCTGTTGCTTAAGGCAAGCCACCCTTCAGTGTTAAAGACATTGCCCAGAAATCTGTCTACGCACGTGCACCTAACAATTCACCTAATTAACTGGTTTGCCATTTCAAAGGCAGCTTCTCTCCCTAGCTTAGGTTTGTTTACATAAGTGTGAAGGACATTGTCCAGAAGGTCTATCTATTCGGGGGTGGCCATGGCAGGGGTTGTGCCTACTTCATGTCACGTTGTCTGACAACTATAGAGTGGTTCCTACGGTACTAATATCAGCATGTTCCTTATTCTACAGCCTCACAACCACACTCTCATTACATTCCTATTACATTCTTATAACACTCTCAATTCTCATTACAATGAGATGAAATGATATATTGGGAAAGGATTTATTTTTAAGGGAGGAAACGTTCCAGGCCTAGGTTTAGGGTACCTCCCCGGCATTTGCCACTTATGAGGACTGAGGAAAACCTGGAAAAAACAGGGAGTACGGTCCTGGCGGGATTCGAACACCAGACCTCTGGCTCACAAGTTCGCGCCTTAACGACCTCGGCCACCCATGGCGGTAAAACACAGAATAAAAAGGGCATTAAACGCCACTAAATAAAAAGTAATACTCGGTAGGAAATCGGTCCTTATGTTTAGCCTCTTCCTTCATATACTCATCAACATTAGCAACAGTCTTAAGATATTGACAATGCATAGTTTTATCTTTTAGTTTTGATTGTACAAGCAGTATTTAGTACTAGTTAAAAACAACTGCATAAATCCGTACCACATAAAAACCTTGCACTGTACTGTTCTTGGGAGACAGACCAAGGGGAGCTGAGTTGTTTATTTGGATTAAGTTATCGTAAGCTAAACAATTCGCTGATGTTTCATTTAAGTTGGCTGGCTCACTACTTCTTCGCTGAAGGTGACCACTGGACGTTACAAGCAGGGCTGAAAGCACTATGCTCCTTTTGCGCTTTGCTGATACAACGTCCGAGAGACAGCGGAGAGTGCCGAACTCCTCAGTCCCAAAAGAGAGCTTAATTAAAGAGTCATCTATTAACCAGACAGGATTTATATAATATTGAACGGTGCTATAATTTGTGCTCCTCGTCCGTTAGGCATCAAAGTGATGGGACTATTGTTGAGGCATGAGTACTTGAAAGGAAATCTAGTGACAGCCCCTGTGAGTCACAAGACACGGTCAGTGACTCCCACTCGAAATTAAAATACACAGAGTTTGTATTAATTATAATGAACAACGCACAAGGCGAACTATTAAAATGCTTCCAAACGTCTGTGTATGTATTGATGGAAAGCATGGACTTAATAGCAATGCTTTCGAATTCATAACACTTCTAGTACTGGATAACCGGAGTGAAGGTTTTCCAGTTCATAAAGGTGGTAGTTGGAAATATTTCCTCTAAAGTTTTTATGTCACATTTAGCAAAGTCCTTCTATAATGCTTGAATTTCAATAATGGAAAAGCCAACAATAAGGTTATTGTACATGGCACGTAGACAGCATGGAGAAAAATATTTAAAAAAGTCAAGAGCCAAGAAAAACAAGCAGATGTTTACAGGACTGTAAGAACAGAGATGTCACAGCATTTGAAATAGTGCTTCCTACTGCAATGTTACCCCGACACCTCTGAGTTTGCTTCTTACTTCCAGGAAAACTACATGAGTAATGCAGAATGCAGGGATTACTGTTGCAGGTTGCACGCTGGCTTTAACACAAATAAGCATCACACGCTCAAATACATCTACATGTATCTGCGTGAAAACGCGTGAAATGTCTGGATAAAGCAATATTGCTATAATCTCCTTTGTTAAAGACAAGCTGTTTGACTGGCTCATTGTGCTTATGAAAGGAAAACTAAGCTTTAAAATGAAATACATACATCCTAGGCACATAGAAATCCTTAAAATAAACAAACACATCATTGGGGAAGACTACGGTTGGAAGATCCCATCCTGTCGAACCTGAAATATGTATTTTGTGCAAGATAATGATTTGGACTTTAAATGAAAATTAATCTGCAGTGAATGTAATACATGCATACATATACTCTTGCACGTGTATTTAATTCCAGCATTAAATGTGTGTAAACACACACACAGCATATGTCAATTTCAGGTCCGCAATGAACACCCTATAGGACATTCTGAAAATATTAATGACTAATAATAGACACTGAAGATGTTTCTGTTCTCATTGAAAATGAGGAAGGAAATATTAGCCCAAGTGAGTAAACAAGAAAGTCCCAACTGTTCTGTGCCCCTATCAGAACAAATGGAAAGAAGTGCTTCTGCTTCCGAGTTGCTTTTTGGTGTCATTAACGAATTTTCACAATAACAGAATTTGAAGTTGTGAAGAAACACGCGGCATCCTTAAAGGCAAGCTGTTCGCAATCAAAATGAACAAGTACCCAGGCCCAAAACTAAAGAAAAGTCCCAAAAGAGGAAGACTATTCCACGGATAAGACTCTTTGCTAAAATAAATACATAATCGCCTTTTCTTTGCTACAGGATGAAACAAACCACATAACCTCGTATTCCCTTTGCAAAACCTGATACAACAAAGGCCAGTCAGTATCTCTGTGCTTTCTTCCCTGCAAGATTTTACTGCCGTTCGGGAATGAAGTAAGCAGTTCCAGCCTCTTAACACACTTATACTTGTAATGTTAGAGTGACTACACAAGTGAGTGAATAAGTTCGGCTCTCTCCGCTGTCGCTCGGGCTTTCCAGCAGCAAAACAGAACTAGTAATGTTAGCCGCAGATGAAATTCTTGAGCGGTAGAGCTGCAGTCCCCCGCGACAGCGGAGAAACGGGAGATCGTTTGAGTGACCGCATGTATAAGTGTAAATGTATTCTTTTTTTTTTTTAAACGTAATATTATCTATGTGTTGTCCTCCGTAACTTTCTGGCCGCAATATGTTATACCTGATTACAAAAATTACTTTTCACCTTTTATCACGCGTTGTCTTATTGGAAATCGCAATATATATAGTATTACAAGGAAATATGGCCTGGAAGAATACGAGCTCTATGCAAAACTATTGTAGCAATAGCCGAGCTTGGCTCTTGGTCACTAATACTGCCAGGTTTGCCAAACCACTTTGTTCAGCTATAGTTGGCAGTTTTGCTGCCAGGTAACATCCCTTATGCCTCACTAAGACAGACACCGCCCGCCACAGCTCAGTTCATTCTCAGCACGTGACCAAGAGCCAAGCTGGAAATATCGTGTGGTTTCATTGTTCAGTTTTACGGTTTTTAGTGTGAACTTTTTATATTGCATTCTGAGTGTGTGTTTTTTTTATGACTTTTATGCTTTTAAAAAGTTTCTATTATTTCGTGATTATATATATGTGTGTGTGTGTGTCCGTCCGTCCGTCCGTCCCCACCGGTTTGCTGCGGCTCGCTACGGTTTACGCTCGCCTCCTTTATGTAAATACAAGTTGATGAGGGCGGGTAAATCATTGTAATGATGGCAAATATTCTTTGATTGCAGCAGAAAAAAACATCGTAAATATCAATTTACAGCGCATTATGCGTGGTACTATGTTAGGGAGTAAATGATTGTAATGGTGGCAAATCCCCTCTAACTTCGGCAGGGGGGAAGCATCAAAATGTGAGAATTCGAACCCACTACCTTCACAACTATAGCATGACGATCGTATCGTCTGAGCTATTATTCGTTATGCTTCAGTATTTCATTATCTAGCTACATCTTGAAAGTTGCACTACTTTCCGCTTTCTCCGCTATCGCTCCGGACTGAAGCTCTGCCTGAATTTGGTCTGTGGGTAACGTCAAGGGTGCTTTCAGCCCTGCTTGTAACGTTTGCTCAAATCTTTCGCGTCGCGCTACCTGTGCGTACATACAATGCGTGTGTATGCGCTCTGTGTCTCGGTTAGAAGCCAGTCGTATGAAGAGGTTGAATAGCGTCGGCCTGCAAGAGTTATCTCCGTTAATGGTATGGGTTAATCGTTAATATAAAAGTAGTTAATATAATTTATTTTAGCTTACATTATCTTCCTAATATATGTTAAGTACAAATACTTTTAAATTTCAATAAACATTTTATTTTTCAATAGTTTAAATAGTTGCAACGTAAATGACGATTTCTGCAATGTTAATCCGACCGGCCTAGTTTTCTTTCAACAAC
Source organism: Metallyticus violacea (assembly GCA_030762175.1). Lineage (NCBI taxonomy): Eukaryota > Metazoa > Arthropoda > Insecta > Mantodea > Metallyticidae > Metallyticus > Metallyticus violacea. The sequence continues at coordinate 563,834 of CM060841.1, read as the reverse complement.
CAGTTTACTGGCGGCTGTTACATTTTTAAATTATATATTAACAAACTTTTTTGCCCTTTATTCAGCCACATTTATTTGCTGCTTTCATATACTTTGAAAGAATCTAAATTATTTTCTATATTTGTCATACTTAGGTTGCTTCCTAGATTTTAAACAGAGATATCAATAAATGTTACTAAAATTTAATTTCTCTGCATTTCAATAATAATAATAATAATAATAATAATAATAATAATAATAATAATAATAATAATAAAGTCTAGCTGTGGGCCCCAATGGTTTTTATACTTGAGATCCATTTCCTTTTTTCTCCATTTGACTGGAAAGGAAGCTCCTTTGGCTCTCTGTCTCTCTCCCCCAAGTGTAAGTGTAACTATTAACAGACATGTGTTTTGGTTTATATAGATCTTACTTTATAACAAGCCAACTGTTACTATATATGGTACTAACACTAGCAATTAGAACTCTTCATAAACAGTGGTCGTTTAACACTTTTAGAATCTTTTTAATAATGTTTAGCATTCAACAGATTTTAGTGACAATGATTATGAAACTGCCAATGCATTTAATTCATATTTCTTAACTGCAGCTGAGGGTAACAGCACTTTACATACTACAGAAATTTGCTAAAAATATGCCAGGGTTCTCCTCGGGAAGCTTTATTTAAAAATGGTGACAAATGTGAGCCCTCCAACTGCAGATCTATTTCACTCTGTATTATCAAAAGGTTAATGAGAAATGTATAATCGCATTGTGAACTACCATGACTCGAACAATATCCAGTTTGAATTAGAAAGGGGATGTCAAGTAGCAATGCCACTTTTAAACTCAGTTCTAATAGAGAGGTTTTGTGACTTAAGATAGTGCACGTGGTAGTATCGATAATAAATTGCTATTACAGAAGTTAAATTTGAATGGTATTAACAAGCCAGCTTTAAATTTGTTTAATTTATGTTTAACCAATAAAACTCGAACTATCACCAATCATTGTGAGTCTGTTGCTGGCACTGTTAAACTTGGAGTACCACAGAGCTCATTACTGGGCCCTGTTATTCTTCTTCTTCTTCTTCTTCTTCTTCTTCTTCTTCTTCATACCAAGATTTACATTGCAGCATAAGTAAAGTCTCTTAAGGCAGTGCTCTTTGCAGGTGATACCAGTGTGTTGTTTCTGGGAATTCATTTGCTCAACTTTAAAATTTAGCCTCAAAGGCATTTAAAGAGCTAAATAATTGGTTGAAAGGTAATAAGTTTTTACCAAATTTTGAGAAAACAAATTTTATCTAATTTGGATATAAAAATAATATCAAAACTTACTATTAATAACACTATAGGAAAGTTCCTCATAACCAAGTCCTTGGGGCTAGAAATTGACAAAGAGCTAACTTGGAAAAACATATAGAGAGCACAATTCCAAAACTCCTCTGTGTGTTTTGCTTTGAGAAGCTTGGCTAATCTTGGAAACCAAAACGCATTAAGATTAATGCTTTATGCGCATTTTCATTTCATTGTGAGATATGAAATAGTTTCCTGGGGTAATTCTGTTTTCATAGTAAGAGGAATCCTGCAAAAAAGAGGAATAAGAATCCTTTGTGGTGTTTAAATGCCTGCAGGTAGCAGCCCGAAGTCGGCCATATGTTTACCCTTTTTGTGGTCGAAATAAAAATTGATACCCACTTTTTCGGTGAAATAAGCTAGTGTGTTTTAGTTTGTCTACACGGTGAGAATGCCGTACTTTGTAAATATTTTAAATTTGATGTATATGTGTGTATATATACATATATATATATATTATAAGACGGATGAATTATTCAATTTCAGTGCACAAATCACATTACCAGTTATAAAATAAAATGTGCACCACTCTTTCCCGGCACCTTGTTGATATACCGGGCCGTATATTTCCAAATTTTATCATTTATTAAACACTTAATTCCCACTTTACGTAATTTTACAAATTATAATCTATAATTATAAAGGAAAATAAACTAAAAATAAAACAGTAAATCAAATGCACAGTTCATTGCACTAAATAGAATTACAGTCTATTAGGAACCAGTGAGATTACCGATAGCTAACCTAAACTAAAATTAACCGTCGGGAACCGAACAGTCAATCGCCCTAACTACCTAAAAAAAATTGTAATTTCTATTTATAACTTTTAGTGGTATCTTCTATATTCACTATTCTTTAGTTCATTTTAAAACATTGTATTTGTTTATATATTCTTATTACAATATGAATACATGGACTAACCCACTTGGTTCACTTAGTACATTAGAACTTTGGTATTAAGTATATTTCTACCCTTCCTATTCAATCACTACACTATACTCACAATAACAATTATCCACTAATTGACATTATTTATTTATACAAAACCTTTGTTCACTAAATCATTTACTTTCTCTTCATCGCTTTCCTGTTTTGTGTATCTTATCTAGTATTTCCATTACAGTTTATCTCTCACATTTATTCACACACTAATCACTTAAACACTTTTCACCATCACCGTTATTCGTGCATCAGTTCGTTCTCCTCTCTACACCCTTGGTTCCTCCTTTCCTTATAGTCCTTACCTCTCCTCCAGTCTTCATTCTTGCTCCGTCTTCTGCAGCATATTGTTTATTACAGTGGCCGTCACATCTTTCTTCATTGTTTGGATAGTAGTTAGCGTTATGTGTTAATGTATTTATGATCTTTTATCACTTCTCTCTTCACTCGGACTCGTTTCCCCTTCACCTTCCCTTACTCTTTCCCCCATCTCTAGTCGTTATATTGTGTTTAGTGGTTATGTTATTATTGTTATAATTATAGATATTCAAGTGTAAATTGTATATATGGTCATTAATCATTTCTCTCTTCTTTCTTCCTCGCTTCCTTTCGGTCTTCTTCTCTTTCTTTTTCTTCTACTCTTACTTTTTCTTCTGCTTATCTCCATCTACTCTCTTCTCTGTCTTCTTCCCAATCTCACACTATGCCCTTCCAATTCGTTTAACCATTTTCTGTGATCTTTTATCCTTTGTTTTCTTCTTGGTCCCTTAACTTACATCTTCTGACTCACTTTAGCCTCTATATTATCGGTCCTGGTGGTGTAGTGGTTACCATACTTGCCTCCTACACCCAAGAACGCGGGTTCGAACCCGGCCAGGACCAATGGATTTTTCGGGCATAAAAATCCTAAGTATGGCTTCCTTCGGAAGGGAAGTAAAGCCGTCGGCCCCGTGTTGTACATTTACGGCACGAAAAAGAACCTCAAGCCTGAAAGAGAGGACTCTGAGCAAAATTTGTCGGCCGTTTCACGCCCTGACTTCTAGGGACGCTGATGACCTGAGATGTTAAAGAGCGTCCATAAATAAATTAATAATAAAAAAATATAAATATAATTAGCCTCTATAATCCCTCTCCATCTCAAACTCCCCCTCTATGGATTCCCTGCACTCTACAACGCGTTGGTCCTGGTGGTATAGTAGTAACCATACGTGCCTCCTAAACCCAAGATAGCGGGTTCAATCCTGGCCAATACCGATGGATTTTTTCAGGCGTAAAAATCCTAAATATGGCTTCCTTCGGGAGGGAAGTAAAGCCGTGGGTTCCATGTCGTAGATTTACGGTACGAAAAAGAACCCCACCCGTTTCACGCCCTGAATTGAATGGGACTCTAATGACCTGAGATGTTAAAGAACGGCCGTAAATAAACCACAACGGCTCCTTCTTACACCCCTCTTTCCTCCTTTTTTCCTCCTCCCTAATCTTCTCCTGCTTTTTAAACCTTCTTTTCTTCTCCCCTTACTCTCTTCGCATGTCATCTTCACCATTCACTCCATTCTCTTCTTCCGCATATCTTGGTACTGTGTTTGCTGATTTAATATTTGTAATCTGCGGATCTTTTAATCCCATCTTCAGCTTGTACTGTGGCTATTGTTAACTCTTCCTGTACCAGATTTTCTTCCCATGCATTCTACTGTTTTTGAGCCATGTTATCTAAATGCTTGTATAAATTTTTTATTTTTTATAAAAAAATTATATTTGTAATCCACCTAAAAGTTCCCTTTCATTCTTATTTTGTTACAAAAAATGTACAAATTCAAAAAGAACATATTCTGGTGTCTCTTGCACATTGCAGTAGTAAAACTATCATTAGACGATTTATTAAATTTGTTCCAATAGGTTCTGTATGGTCCATGACCTGTTAAATAATGTATTAATTCTTTATTAGGAATGATGTGCTTTAAGTTTAATCTCTCGTTGATGTTATTAGATATATTATAGATTCTTCCCACTTCACATTGGTCCCATCACGCAGTCAATTTGCTTTTAATTTTTGTTCAATATCTTTGAATAATTATAACTTCCAATTACTTTTCTTACTTTCTTCATATTCTCCTTTTCAAGCTAGTAGATTGCTCCCCTTACCTTTATTAGATAATAACCCGTTGTTACTAATAAGACGATGGTCATCGTTGTACTTACTGCGCCAGTGTATCTTAACAATATTTTCCGCTGAATTGTACTTAATTGACTTTTACTTCGGACATCATTCTATGGGCCCACACTCCCGGCCCATAGCTGCAAATATACTATTATGATAAATTGACATTGTTTTTAGTGTTATATTAAATCTTGGTTGAGTTATCCTTGCCAATTGCATCATTTTTTTTTCTGATTTTGTTCTTATATATTGTGTGACTTTTTAAGATAATGCTTTATCCAATAATATTCCCAAATATTTAACTTCTATTAGGCTCCTTATTACCTGATTATTATATTTATGGTTGGGTCTCTTTAACTTTCATGTTAGAATCATAAATCCTGATTTTGCCGGAGCTAGTTGTAGTTTTGAATGACTGCGCCAGAATTTTAATTTGTAAGTTGGGTTGTTATCCTTTATTTCACATCTCTTATACTATTTCCTTCTATTGTAAAGATAATATCGTTGGCATTTGCTATGGTGATAACTCTGCCCGAGTGTTCTTGCAACCTATCCAATAGCTTTTCAAGAACTATATCCCAGAAAATTGGTCCTATTATGGACCCCTGGGGACATCTCTTTGTTATATTTTCTTACTTTTCCTCTCACCCCTTTTATGTAGACCTTCCTATTGTGTTTTATTATTTTCTAAAAACTTGTTGGATAGTACTTTTCTCTTAGTATTTGAAAAAGGAAGGGCCACCATAGATTACCAAACGTCGCTGATATGTTGACAAAATCCCTAGTACTTATTTAGATTTAGATGTATTTCCCATTTTTAGTACTGCATTTATTGCATCTTCTGTGGATTCTCCCTTTCTAAAGCCAAGTTGTTTGTTTCTCATTCCTATCATTGTCCTTTATTCACTGATTCTTTTACCAATTAACCATTCAGTTCCCCCCCCCCCATTGTATTCAGTAAGCAAACTGGCGGGTATGATTTTGGATCTTTTACGTCTTTAACAGGACCTTTTTTTTAAAAATTATTAATTTTCACTTCTTACCAAAAACTGGAATCTTCCCAGCCATATGCATTTATTAAGAAGGAGTTAATTTATTTTCGAAACATTTTAAGACTTCGTTATTTCATGAGGAATTGCCATTGAAGAACTCGCAGTAGTTCGAAATATAGCAATTTCAAGTGTGACTCTTTCTCTGTGTTTTATCTTTATCTACTTTTATTATTAGTGTTAATGTATATATATAAATAAATAAAGTAACACTATTAACAATGTAACAAATTAACAGTAATTATAATAGTAGAAAAGGATAAAACACTAAAAAACACATTTGCGATCTCAAGTGTAACTTTTTCTTAGTGTTTTATCCTTTTCTACTATTATAATTACTGTTAATTTATTTTTATATATTAATTTATTATATATATACACTCTTTTAAAAGGAATGTAAAAAGCTCTCTTTAGGAGACATGACAAAACTTAAAATGCACAAAGGTGTGCCACATTTAAAGTGAAGAACACATAAAAACACTAAAAAAACACTGTTAGATGCGCTGTAAGACAACGTGGAACACTGTTGAGGTCACTGTAGTGGTTACAATATTTCGAGCAAGGATGGGTTCTTGATCGCGTAGAAGGAGTACAAGGACTAAGTCTAGTATATCGTACGGCTTGTGTGCCTTCCTTACAGTCTGCTGAGTTGGCAGCCAGAGAAACCAACATAACAAAAAAAAAATGAACTTTCAAGATGCAGTTTTTTTTCTCCCTAAAGAGAGATGTTCAAGCCCGGAGGGGCACGTGACTTGTGAAGAACAATCGCTGCCATCTCTCTGTCTCGGAGAGTACTGGTAGGAGAAGTAGGAAGTACGGCATCTAGTAGTATTAAAGCAAAACAAGTATCGAAAGCAGAATGATGAAGGTTGGCATGTTGGGCTACGGGCAAAGAAGAACAGGTTTTGATAGAGCGTCTGTGAATGTTCATTCTGAGTGAAACTGCCGTGGAGGTTAAACCAATGTAGAAAGCAGGACAAAATTTACATTGGAGCATGTATACCACGTTGGTGGAGACACAATTAGCAAAAATATGAATTTTGAATTCTGACTTAACTATGGGACTGAAGAAGGATGTACTGGGCGTTATTAAGGCACAAGTTTTACTTTTTGTTCTATTGCAAGGATAAGACCCAGGTGTAGGTTGAGAAACAAACGCGGAATTAAGTGTCTTGCGGAGAATTGTTTTTAGGTTATGTGGGGACCTGAAACTTGGGCGTGGTGGTTTGTGAAACAATGCTGATGTAGTAGGATTCTGCTTAAGAACACTGAAACATCCTTAAGGATGGGCTTAAGGCATTCTAGACCGGGGAAATAGGTGACTATAAAATTCAGCTGGTTATTATCAGTTTGTTTTGAGATCTGAGTCGTATGGTGTTGGCGGGAAGGCAAAATTCTAAACTGAACCATGGCACGAGGATAACCGCATAACCGCGCTCTGTCAATTTGTCAATTAACTTGGTGTTATAGTCATCTAGTGACTTAAGATTGTTACAGATGCGGTGCCCCCGAAGTGATAAGGAAAAAGGAATAGCTTTTTTAATTTGGGGAGGATGGCAACTGTCAAAATGTAAATATTGCTGCAATTGGTAGGTTTAATATGCACCGATGTTAGGAAGTTTTTGTTGGCCAACTGGATATCAATGTCTAGAAAAGTGGTTTGGGTTCGAGAGACTGTGGAGGTAAAAGTGACTGAGTACTTAGTGTTCACCCTGGCAAAAATTATAATTGATCATCCAATTTTAACTGAAATGGCCATCACTGTTTCAGTTTTTTTTTTTTTTTTCGCAGATGAAAAAACTAATACTTTGTAATATTTTAAATAAAAATGTATTCGACATTTTGCAAATAATACAGTGATTCTGTTGCGGCATGTAAGACCCCGAACACCGGTCATTTATTTCGAATTTTGGCGATAAACTTTTTAACTCACCACATGCTTTTTAAGTAAAATACCTGTCTGATTCAGTTTCTCTTCACGTGTCTCATTAAAACTATTTTGGCAATATTTTAAAACAATATTATGAACCAACAATGCATCATTTTACATGCCTGCGAGTAACATCCTAATGGCTCGTCACAAAGTCTTGTGGTGAATGTAAATTATCCCTATTTTTTAATGAAATAAGCATCTCTGGCTTAGTTTTTCTGCACAAGTTTGAATGCTAGTTCTTTCTTAATATTTACTTCAGTAAAAATTACCTTGCACTTTGCGGATAATGCAGTGATTCTGTTGCTAGTATTTAACAATCCGAACGCCTTCATATATTTATTAATTTGACAGTGCAATTTTATACTTTATTACTAGTTCTTTCACTGAAATAATCGTCACTAAGTTGCTCTGCGCAGATGGCATTACTAGGATTTAGACAATATTTTATAACGTATTCGTAATTAACCGACAATGCACCGTTTAACCAGACGGCAATTAAGAACCCGTTTGGCCATAATAAGTTTAGCCTCTTTGCTGTGAAAATACACCATGCGTTTCATTTTTAGTCGGGTCATGTAGCGTATATGCGTAGTTCGCTTGCATTGCATTGACTTCGGCATTATTCCGATAGCGCACCACCGGTGAATGACCCCCTCAAGGCCACGTTATCAACTGCTATACTGTGTCAGTTGCTGCCTTCTGTTCGAAATTTCAAAGTTTATTCAAGACATCTTTGTTGTATGTGAATAATATTAGATTATTCTTATTAGTTTACTGAAAGGCCTACGGAAAAAGTCCCGCTTGAACAAATCATTTTTATGCATGATACATAAGTAAAAACCCAATCATGTAAACAGATATGTAGACAATGAGACATTTCCTGGTATTCCCGCTCCAGGTAGAGAAACTGTTAAATTTTTGGTTCATAAATTTTGGACAACGGGATCTCTAAACGCTAAACCTAAGAAGCGAAAAGGAAATATTCTAACGAAAGAAAAAGTTGACGAAATTGGTGTATCATTCGATGGCTCTCCAAAGAAGTATCTGATGTGTTGCACAGCAAGTACATGTTTCAAAATCTCTATTCACAGGGCTACTAATTTTTCAAAATTGAAACCCTACAGAGTGACTATAGTTCATGAATTACAATCTCGTGGCGACGACGAAAAACGAGTAAATTTCTGTAATTGGATTTTACAAAACATCGTTGTTGGTACTGTTGGGCCATTTTAATAGATTTCTCTGATAAAACGTGATTTCATTTTAATAGGAACAATCACACGACAGACGACTTTAAGGACAATATAAGAACAGAAATGATGAGCATTATTCTAGAAGAACTTATGCGTATGAATAGAAATTTCATCCGAAGATACCAGGAATATCTGAATGCAGCAGCACCACCACTTATAATAAGGTTAGTAGTCTTTATAGTGCATGTTACTATAACTCTTAAGTAACGCGGGACCGCAGTGTAATACACATTGCGCGGTGCACGCGATCCGCGACCCGACATCAGGAACTCTCTATAAATGTAATACCTAATTTTTACCTGAGAGTAACATAACTTGCCAGTTTCTCTGCTCAGATGATAATACTAATTCTTTGTCTATATTTTTAAATTATAAAATAACAGGTCATACGTTTTGTTTTTTTGCGGTAGAACTACTACTTGGTGAATATTTTAAACAAAAGGAAATGTACTTTGAGTTTTTACCGATAATACAGTGATTGATTTTCGGCAGGTAAAATACCGGACACCGGTCATGTATTTATTATTTTGGCGGTGAACATTTTAATTGATCACTTTTTAGCGAAATAGGTGTCGCTGATAGTTTCTGGGCACAGATGGCATTACAAGTACTTCGGTAATATTATGTTCGTAATTCACCATTTTACATACCATCGAGTAACAGCTCGATGACCCGTCACAAATTTTTGTGGTTAATATATAAATTTATCGCATATTTTTATTTTTGACTGAAATATGCACGACTGATGTAGTTTCTTTGCACAAGTGAAATTATTAGTTGTTTTTTAATATTTACGTCCTTAAAATTGATTCGTATTTTATCGATAATGCAGTGATTCTGTCGCACGCAAACAACAGGCAGTTCTATGTTTATTATTTTGGCGGTGCAGTTTACTTTTTTTTCTCAGTTAAATAGGCGTTACTGACTTACGTTTCTCTGCACAGATGGCAAAACAAGTATTTTTGCAATAATTTACATTTTTAGCGACAAGGGAGCATTTTACTTGTCGCTGGTAGCAGTCCGAAGCCGGTCATATATTTGGCCTTTTTGCGGTGGAAATACAAATTTATTGCCCACTTTTTGAGTGAAATAGCATGCACGGTTCAGTTTCTCTACACAGGTGGCATTGCTAACAGTTTAGGAATATTTTGCACTAATAAGATTTTGTTCTTTATTTTACGGACAATTCATCTTTTTACTTGCCGGTCTTAAATTTAGCATTTTTACGATGGAATTATAAATTGAGCATTCTATTTTAAGTAAAATAGGCATCACTGTTTCAGTTTCTTTGTACCCATGAAAAAAAAACCAATACTTGTTGAATATTTTAAATAAGAAAAATATTCCGAGATTTTACTGAAAATATGGTGATTTTTTGCTGTTAGGTAAGGCCCCGGATGCCAATTATATATTTCGTATTTTGGCGGCAAAAATATTTAATTGAAACTTGCCTTTTTACTGAAATAGGCGTCTCTGAATTAGTTTCTCGAGTGCGTATGTTCGTGTAGCAGAAAATGGAAAACAAGCGAGAAATGTCACGATTCCAGAAGCGGAAGTGTTGGTTGCGTCATAGGAATATGTTCGTTATATGTGCATTATTGTCAGATTTTTGTCCGAAGCGGATGCAAAGCATTATTTTGTTTCACGATATGTGGTAGTATATTACATGTAAGACAATTAAATGAATATGTGTGTGTGGATATGTTTACTGCAAAATATTTTTAAATGCACGGAATTCTGTAATTTCGTCATTTACGAGAAATACTTGTTTTCAATCATGAAGTCGTACTAGGTTCTCCAGCATGGTGGGAAAGAATTCTGCAAGTTATATGAAGACATGAAATTGAGGCGCAATGGCTAAACATGTTTCAGCTGCTTGTGCAGTTAGAGAGAGGTGATTCATTCACATGGATGGAGCTGTTTAATTAAAAATGAATGGCGCTAAAAATTAAATGAATTCACGTGTTTTAACACCAGTGTACTGCTACTAAGGTAACTAAAGAGATGATAATTATTCGTAACCGCCATTTTGGATTAAGTAAATAGCAGCAGACAGAACGAAACATGGTAAGGCAACTAAGTTTTTGTTAGAAATCTGAACATTCAGAAACCATTTGCGGTTCTATTTTTGCAATTGATAGCAACGCAAGAAGGCATTTTCTAGCCTACCTGGAACATAATGATTTGCATTATATTTTATCATATTTCAGTAAAGAATTATACAATACGATTTATAAAGTTAAATATTCTTTGTCGCACAAATAGAGCTTCTTAAAAACGATTCAAGCAAATTTAATTGATTTGCACATATATATGATTCAAAACATGTCATGTTTATAGGTTAGGTTTACAGACGATTGCTTTTTAATTATATATACGTCTTTCTAAATCATGAAAATTTATACAAATAATAAAGTTCAAACACTGAACATATCTTTAAAGTATATTTATAAGTATTTAGTATTTTGATTAACTAAAATAATCATTTCTCAAAAATACTTTCTAGTATGTAAACATACAGTTTCAGCAATGCTAGTTTCCTGCTGCTATCACTATTATCAGCAAGTTTTATTTTTTCACACTTTTTACTATAAATAATGTCTTAAATTGTTCACTTTTCACAAACTAGACACACTACTATCAATAATATAAAGGTATTTGATTACTTGCATTAGAGAGATACACTACGTACAATACGCTCTGCATCACACAATTGCATCCAAAATTGCGGATGAGAATACCTACATATCAGCGCTCTAACTGCTACACAATCTGATCACCCCCTAATGTTAGCGCTGGAAAACCTCTGCCGTACGTTCAAAGATACCGATAAGTAAATTCCTTTGGCTGTATAGATTTTAGTGACTAATTTTCCCCTTGTAGCCTATACTCTGAGCTGGACTTAATTTCCGCAGGTTATAGAAGAAACTGACTGAGAGTCTAAGAGGGCAGAAGCGAATGACTAATAAAAATGTGATATGCACGTAATCACGGAAATCAACAGCGCTAAGTGAATAACACAAGACATTTATGTAGGTCACTTATTTGAATAGTTTTACATAGGTATCAGTTAATTAACTCTATGGTCACGTTGAGCCAATTGATATGAGCGGCGATGGCGACTTCCTTAATTCGCAATAAACACACGCATATTCACATAATATACAGACATTCTTTAAATTAACAGTTCCCTTCTAATTTGAAGGAACACAAGTACTGAAATTTGGATTTTTTTTTGAGTTTTTGCAAGTGGGGTTCAATATAAGTGTGGCAGCACTACATGTATTTATCAAATTGTAATTATGAACTTCAATTTTGGTTTCACTGGTGTTGAAGATGTGCGTAAATGAACACTTGTTTTCTGCAATTCAACATACTGAGGCTAAAAAAAACCTAAACCCTCAATTAGTATTAATTTCTGAATCTAGATTTTCTCTTTCTCCCTCCCCCTCTCCCTTTCTTTCTCCCTCCCTCCCTCCTCTCCCTTTTGCATGTTCAATATCCTAGAGCCCTTGCTGAACTCAGAATCTATATGTTTGTGTGTGTGTGTGTGTGCGCGCGCGCGCGCGCAAAACTGAGCAGTATATCTTTCAGTATATTTTTCTTTATAAATTGTTTTAACTAAAGGTTCACCATATGATAGGTATAGATTTTTTAAATTTTAGTATAATAGAAGAAAGCTTGCACAAAATTGTTTTACTCATCATTATATAGAATTAAAACATTTTCAGACAAATTAAAATATGAGCCTCAAGGAGCATTTGGAATGCTGAAAAATGTAATTTTGAGAAAATCACATATCTACTCTTGTGTGCATATTCTGAGAACTAACTGTGGTTGAGATCTAAAACTTTCCAGCATTCCTGCTTCATGTTTGCAGTTAATTGTTTCATTTCATCAATAGATGTTTGTTACCATAGCTATTTTTTGTGCAGACTAGTACATGGACTTTCACATTCTCCTCCTTGTCGCATTTAGCATGGTTTGTGATTTAGCTAGTTGTTGCTCCATAGATCCCATAAGAAGCAAATGCTTGAGAATATAGAACATGTGTAATGTAGCTTTTGTATATGATAAATGGCACCACAAAAAAATAATTAAATAAAATGCATAATAAGCGAGTACAAGTAAATTAAATAAGATAGATGATAATGCTGCTATTAAATACAACATGATATATGGTAAGTGTTACAGCTCAGCCTGCTTAACATTCTCTGTATTGTAAAAAAACATGGTTAATTAGCAAGTATTCCCAGTGTTTTCCAAAATGTTGGAAACTTGTAATATATTTGAACAGCAGAGTTGAAATATATAATAATAGCTGCCTTTTTGAAAAGCGTCAAGGAATTAGTTGATTGATGTGAATAATTTCTACCTCTAGTGTTATAGCAATGTACTGTAAAACTATTTAATTATCATCTAGATAACATGTAAATGAATATATGTATTTACTAATTAGAATCAGAACTTTACGGTTCTTGAATAGGGGTCTATAAGATTGAATTGCAACATAATATATGGCTCTTATATTTGTTTTTGCAGAATGAACACCCTTTTGGTGTGACAGAATAACCCCCAAAATTATCCGTTATCTCAGAATAGGTGAAAATAAGCTAAATATACATTTAGCCCACTGTTCTAGTTGATCAGTTATTAATGTTCTCAATATGACAGTTTAATTTTTACTTTATGAAAATTATAACTGTGGCACTCTAAAATGAGTAATAATTGTGCATGAGATATTTAGAAGAAATCAGTTAATATAAGACGAAAATAATCAGGACTGAAATTAGAGCCTTTAGCAACCCAGATATTATTGTCAGTTCTAAAATTGTGCATTTTATTTGTAAGGTTTATAATATCAGCACTGGTTTCTTTCTTTTTAATACCTGCATAGTTTTCTAATAAAAATAAGAGACTATATAAATGGTTTTGAGAGGTCTAAGAATTGCACAAGTGCCTGTTTTGCTTTTAATACATAATGAATAAGGCATTGTTAATGAATTCCAGTTCTCAGAAACATGTAAATTTGTAAATACTTAGTGTTTCTGAAGAAGGGATATCAAAATGGCATAAGTAGGTCAGGATTTTGAGAACTATAATAGTAAGAGTACAAATCAGTAGTTCCCTACAGTTGATTTCATTATTGTAGTATCTGGAATTTCATTAACTTGTTGGTATGTTATTTTTTAAGTTTATAATATTCATGATTTCATGCCAGAGACATTTCTACCTTCTGTGTATGGGGAATATCTTATTGTTTAGGTTGTTAGTGTTTCAATCACATTTATAAATATATTCAGAAGGCTAAGAGAATCGTCAAAAGTAAATTAAGTGTTCAATTAGTAAACTTGCTGTTTGATTGCATGATTCAATTGAAAGTTCTCATTTGTGTGATAGCTGCTAGTGGTGGGAGTGATTTGTGAAATAGATTTGGCAATCCTTTATTTGATCTTGTGGAATCTTTGGACTACTCATGACAGCAGACAGATATTAATTTCATTTTTCTCAATTTGTGCTGTCCTAGGTCACCCACTTCAAGCTTCATTTAAAACATAACCTTCAGTTTCAAATTTGTAAACTACATTATTACATTGTAACCAGCCTTATGTGATGGTGGATTTGACTTGAAATGTTCTCTGCATTTCCTCAGTACAGCCCTTAAACCTCGTTGGTAACCAATCTTTACAGTAAAAAATTCTTTCCCTTTTGTTAACATTTTTAACTATTATTGATGATTCATTTCCTGTTTCCTGCTCTTCCCACTGACAGTATTACCAACCAAAAAGCATATGTACAATAGAGTTAAAATAAATGAGGAAGGAAATGTTTTGAACATAACATACAAAGAAGTGAAATCATGTGTTAATTGAAATTTACTAAATGTGCAGTTACTTTTGTGCCACCCTGTATAAATAAAGACAGAGTTTTGAATGTAACATGTAAAGAAATGAAATCACATGTTCTGAATTTTGCTAAACATGTAGTTACTTTTACGCCACCCTGTGTAAAAAAGACAAAGAAAGACAGTTGGTGGGAGAAGAGAATTAAAAGTTTTTTCATTGCTATAACATTTAAAAAAAAAAAATTGGTATGTTGATATTAAAAAAAGAAAAGCTTATCTATAAATTAAGAGGAGGAGAATGTTGTGGGTAAAGATGAGGAAGAATTTAATGGCTCAAAGCATTGATATTGAACTTTTTCTCTAAAATAACATGTTATAAATATATAAATTTAATTTGAGAGAGATAATATAGAGAGATAATTGATAGTAGTCAAGTATTGCCAGAAACCATTACAGTATAGCAACATCAAAGGTAAAGAGCAATATAAAGGAAACTACCATTTTACATTAAAAAATCATTTACAGTATATGATGGATTAGCCACCGATATATGATGTAATATTGTCCTTTTAAATGTTAAATAAGAGAATTCTCTAAATCTATGTGAAAGATTATAAACAGGTTGACAGAAAAAGCTAAAAATGTTCTGAATTTTAGAGTTTTTGAATTTATCAGTGTAAAATTGAAACTATTATGTGTTGAGTAATTATGAATGAGCAAACTGTAAAACTATTTACTATCCCTGATTTATAATAAACAAGCACATACATTGATGGCAAAGTCAACATACCTAAGTCAATACAAAGTGGCTTTTGTATGAACTCTACAAATCTGTAAAAATTTTAATTGTAAAGGGAGATTACCCAATAAGAAAATACTATAGTTAATATGCAAATAAATATGAGCAAAATAAACCTTTATTAACAGTCCTTTGTGACACTAACTTAAAATTCTCAACATAAAAAGTCCACTGGTGATTTTTTTTAGAAATATAGTTTTAGTTGACCAACCAAGTAAAGTGAAATAAATATCTAAAAATTTCATGGAAGTTCCAGTACACTTATTAAATTTAAGTTTAATATCCACGATTTTACCATTGCTTATAATTAATTTATTGATATTACACCAATCATTAACAATAGAGCACTTCATATGTATTATTTCGTTTTTACTACATTTTCAATTTTATCATATAAGATAATAGCTAAATCCTCTGAATACAAATACAAGTTCAGGATTGACTCACAAAGTAATAAAGGAATATCATTAATATAAATAATAAAAAATACATGCCGTAATATGGAATCCTGAGAAACTCTTAAGATCTACAAGTTTAAATATGGATAAACTTTAAATAGGTTACTTGGTAAACTATTAATGGGGAGAAATCAAAAAGCCTTGCAAATATCAGAGAACCTACTTATGATGTTGTTACCATTGTTGATATTTTTGTAAAAAAGGACATGCTGCATATATGGCACTCTGGTCATTTCTAAAACAAAATTGTCTTCTGTTGAACAAAGAATTAGTTTCAAAGTAAGTAACAATCTGCTTATACAAAGTATTTCAAAAAACTTAACAGCTATAGGAATTATACTGATCAGCCTATAATTATAAGTGAGAAGAAAAATAAAATTTATACCCTAGAGCCTTAATATTAAGTTAAAACATTTCCATATGTTGTAAAAATTCACATTAACACACATTAATATTGAGAGGGAGAGAGAGTATGGAGGTAGATGGAAAAGGAACATTATATATTTTGAAGCATTAAATTAAACCTTTTCCCTAATAAAGCATATTTATAAAGCTAGAGAAAAGGAGAGGATAAAAAAGAAAGAAATAGTTTGTATCCTAAAGCATTAAATTAAATATTCTCCATATATTGATATTTCATGTATTAAAATATATCTATGAATAGAGGGGGAATGTGAAGGGATAAGGAAAAGATATATTTTGTGCCCTAAAGCCTTAAATTAAAGTATTTTTATATATTGGACATTTATATTTAAAGGCATAAAATAAAGTGCCAGGGAATGTGGGGTAGAAGGTAATTTATTTGGGGGGGGGGCAAGTAAGAGAACCACCTAACCCCTCTGTGGTGAACATTGAAGAAAAATATAAATCACCTTCTCATGCTATTAGTGCTGATAATATGAAGGGAGTGATGGGAGAAATGTGTTCATGTGTCGTTATTGCACCCAAGAATTTAATGGAGACTGATGAAGAGCTTGCATGCAGCATGCAAGAGCAATAGGCATGCAGGTATAAGACACACTTGACATTTGGTCCAGAATGTCCTCTTGGGAAATTACAGATTAGTATAGATGCCCATGCTTGAAGGATGCTGAGTGAAAGTTGGGAGTGAGTAAGCTTGCACTCATTGTTATTGGTGGTTGCTGTTATTTATGTCATGCTCTGAGTTTGCAGGTGTAATCAACAAATTAATTGGTTTGGTCTTATATAGTAACTCTGTTTATAAAGCCATATTTATAAATAGAGAAAAGGAAAGAAAAAAAATAAAGCATGGCATTTCTTCATTACAGTGATTGATGACAATTCACAAATATAGGGCTTAAACATGAGTAACATTAAATTTACTTACAAAACAGGGATTAATATCATTCAGGTGGCTATAATTTCAGAAAAATATTTGCATATTACATATTATTTTCTTGAAAAATCTAAGTGCAGCAGTTTCATTTAAATCTAAACCAGCTCCAACTATGGAAAGTTAACAGTAATTAGTATTACATGTTATCTGCTAGATGTTGGCTCTAATCAGGCATAAACAGAGTGTCCCAGTTTGATGTGCATACTCATTTTTGTACATCTTTTCCTTACTGCATTCTGTGCTGCAGAAATGCACAGCGTGCATGTTCTGTTAAGTTGTTGCAGACGTCTAAATGTAATTTTTATTAATTGCTAGTAAATTCTTCTGAACTAGTGGTGTTATTCTTACTATCACTACTCTGTGATAATGCAAAGAAGAACTCTTTCTAGGAAAAAGGAGGAAACGACACTACAATTATTGTTTTGCTCTTTTAAATTTACTAGAGCTTTAGTCTTTTGATGATTATCTGAGTTGAAACAGATTGACAATTAGAAAAAAGTATGAACATATAATATTGAAGATAGTATTTTATTTTGCTTTTCAGGCTTTGTGTTAAAATCTCCAGTCATAGATATTTCGTTGTTCTTACTAATTGCAAATATTTAAAATTCAAATTCATCTTAATTGCAATTTCTTCATCATTAGTAGCTTATGTTCATACATATTATTCTCATATATAGCTACCCAATTTATAGTTTCTTGAATCTCTTTTTGATCAAAAGTGAAACTCTTTTAGTTTTGTATATCAGAAATGTTTAAAAATTAAATGCCCTAACAAATAGAAACATCAAAGTAATACATAACGTTGATGATTTTCCTAAGCTTATTAAATATTAGTAATAGCTGGTAAATGTGTCAAATTCTTAACAATTTCAAAAGTAAGATATTTGCCCTGTGTTAACGAAAAAGTTAATTATATAATCAAATTGCACATTTCTGTATATAAAGTCCACTCTATGAAGTATAGATTTGTTCTCTGTAAGTCAATTTTACTGTACTATGATAAATATTTGTTTAAAGTTCTTTTGAATTTACAGGAAGCTGGAAATTTCTATTAGAAAAAGCAATTCACTCTCATCTTGTTGATTCTCTCTTCATGTCTAATATATTTATTCTTTGGTTTTACTTAGTCGTTTTTATTCTATGGTATTTTTTACAATTTATATTTTTGTTCTTAATATACACTTTCAGCAATTACCATTTATCTACCAGAAATTAGTGGCAACTTTCAAATTTATTAGTTTTTAGGTGAAATATAATTTAATCATGCAGTATTAACATTGAAATAGGTGTCAAAGCCCTAGTTTCTTCACATAGATGAAATATTAATAGTTCATAATAATTTTACATTAATGATATTTTGTTTTCAGTTTTACTGATGCAGCACAGATTCAGTTGCCAGAAGGTGATAATGATGAATCTTGGTAATATTGGTTTGTGATATCACTGACACTAAACAGTATATTTTGTCATCATCTTATATCCCCAACTCCTGCGATAAAGGTACTGTTTTTGTGGTGGATATTTAATTTTATCACCCATTATTTAGGAATATAGTGAACCAATTTGTCCACATACTGGTCATACCAGTAATATAGGAATATTTTAACATTAAATAATATTTAGTTTGTAGCTTCACTGATGCTGCACTGCTTGCATTACTGGCAGGTAACAGCCGAAATGCTGATAGTGAAATTACTGTTCTTGTGGTGGAAGTATAATAGGGTAACCATATTTTTGTAATGAAATAAGCCTAGTTTTTTTTTCACATAGATGCCAATTCTAATAGCTTAGTAATTTTTACATTAATATTTGATTTGTAGTGAGATCCGGCAGTGAGATGATGGTCCTTGTAATTGGATCAGCATATTTTTACATTGAAATAGGTAATATGACCCAGTTTTGCCTCGTGGATGTATATATATATATTATATGTAAAACTAGAAAAGCAGGAAAGGATAAAAAGTAAGAAAAAGTCACAGATTTATAATCGCTATATGTTGAACTACTAGAGTTCTTCTATGACAAGAAGACTATATATATTCTATGTTAATATTTCATTATTTTCACTGAAACTCCACTGCTTAATTAGCCAGCAGGTGACAGCCCAAATGCGGTAGTATAATTTTGTTCATGCAGTACAAATATAATTTGATCTCATTTTCTGAATTTAAATATGCGCTAAAGACCATGTTGATTTACATAAATGACAATGATATGAATTAATTGTTTAATATAAGCAATTTTGGCTCCTGATTTTAGCTATAGCGCATATATTTAGCTGCCTACCAGTGACAGCCTGAATGCTCGTGGTTGAGCTTTTCTTGCTTGGGATTGCAATGCAATTGGATCCCCTGCTTTTACATCAAAATAGGCGCAAATGCTCTGTTTTTCCACATAACTTAACTTCAGTACATTTTTACATTAATAATATTAAGTTCATACTATCACCAATGCTGTACTGCTTCAGCTACTGGCAAGTGACATTCTGGATGCCAGCAGTCATATTTTCGTTACTGCAGTGAAATCAGAGCACAATATTGTTAAAATGAAGAAGGCTAAATTTACATAGTTTCTTCAAATAGATGACAATACTAGTATTTACTAATTTTTTACATTAATACTTGAAGCGGGATACCCAACTTCGACTTCCGTAGGCATAGGGAAATATAATTAGGAAGTGTTGCCATTTAATTCTTTATTAATGTATGTTCTGTTCTATGTATATAACTTTATAATGGTATAATAATTCTCGGAAAATAAGTAGAATGCAGAGTGGTAATATGCATATTAGAGAATGAATAGTATATATAATAAGTAAAATTTCATCATACAAAATTGCATATATATATATATATATATATATATATATATATTGTATTTAGCCTGAATGTTGTGCGTTTGTTTCTCCGTAGAGTCAGTGGCAAGGCCCAAGTAATGTCTTCTCTACGACCCTTCTATTATTGTCGTCTGAAAGTCCTTGGAACTGCAATATAGATATAAAACTGAAGTTTCTCTCCTTTTGTCTTGCGATTCCTAAAAAAGTGAAAATTGCCAAGTGTAGCTTGGGTAACACTCGCCCAGTTGAAAACTAAATGGGAATTGTAGCCAATCAGAAGGCTGGTTTTCGAATCTAGCATTCAGAAGATTCTAGCCACAATAAGAAGATTGAATTTAGGAAGCTTCTAGAATGTTATTTTGAATAAGAGCATCATCGCTTTATGAACGCTTAAATAACCCAATCCCTGGGGTATTCGGGGAAAACGTTTCGTGGTGTCGCAAATAGTTCATCCAGCGATAGCACGGGGAGGTTTTACACAGATGCTAATCTTTCATTCAGTCAAATATTTCAGGGAGTTGCTAGTAGTTCGACAAGTCTCAAGCTGTGTTCTGTGTTAGTAAAATATTTGTTCTTTCGTCACTCAGACGAGTAAATTATTAAGTATGAAGTCGTCGCGGTAAATTTAGTGTGAAAGTGTCGTGGGAAATGGACAAAACAACAACGCGAAGTATTTAATTAGTTATTAAATTTGTACCGCGCAGATAATTGTAAAAGAACCTGCGTTTAGTGAGAAAGAGTGCGAGAGCATTTCTATTTCATTCCTCGCCATTGGTTCAGACGAGTCCAGAATTATAAGAAAGCCTTTAAAATAAACACCTTAACATCATTTTTGTGATTGAAATATAATTAGTTTATCGTGATTATTCTTTGAAATGGGCTCCAAAATCTGTTTCTCTACATATATAATAATACTAGTCGTTCAGTAAGTTTTTAAATAAAGATTTGTTTCCTGATTTAACCAACACCCCTCCTGATTCATTAGCCGACAAGTGACAGCCTGAATGCTGCTAGTAAAATTTCGATTATTTCTTTAAAAACGCAATTCACATTTTTTACGTTTTAATAGCCGCCAAACATTATTTTGATAAACATAAATGAAGTAGTATTGATGGATTAATTGTTTAAATTATTATGAGCTGGTAATTTCACCTATAGAGCACATTTTAAACTACCTGCCCGTGAAAACCCGAATTCCGTTAGTTAAGCTTCCTTTTTAGGGTTTGAAATCTCTCTCCACTTTCTATATTAAATTAGGCGTCAATGGCTTTGTTTCTTCACATAGCTGTCAATGGTACTAGTTTAGTAATTTTTTATATTAATATTTATTGTAGTATCGTCGATACCGCCATTAGTACAATTTTCGTTCTTGAGCAGGAACTGTAATGGGATCTTAGTATATTTCAGTTGAATTAGAAGGAATTTCTTCAGAGAAATATGATTTGTATTTCCACCGATATTCCACTGCACTGATATCCGGCAGTTGACAAGCCCGTATGCCAGTAGTGAAATTTCAACTGTTTCTAAAGTAATGCAATTAGATCACCCAACTTTTGCATATAAATAGAGATGTTTATTTACATAAATGATAATTCTAGTATTTATTGTTTGAATTAATATAGTTTAGTTCGTACAGCACATTTAATTTGTAGCTAACCGATATTGCAAGCTTCAGTATTCGGAGTGACATTAGGAATACCGCTAATGAAATCATTATTGCTCCCAGTTTTTATACCAGCCAAGGAACATGTTGATTCACATAAATGCTAGTATATTTGTTGTTCTTTTTCTGGGTGTTTTATCCCAGGTATACTAATATGTAGGTACTTTCCAGTTACACCCCGAATGCTAGTAGTGAAATTTCTGTTCTTACAGTGAAAATGTAAGGACTGATCACAATATTTATACATTGAAATAGGCAGCAACGACATTATTATTATTATTATTATTATTATTATTATTATTATTATTATTCACAAATGTCAACACTAGTCTTTATGTAATTTTACACCATATTTGGTTTGTAGTATCACCGATACAACACGGCTTCAGCTACCGGCCAGTGACTTTGAGGATGGCAGTAGTTTAGTTTTGTTATTGCGGTGGAAATGTAACTAATTCGCTTTATATTTTATTCGAACAGGCAAAAATAACCCGATTTCTCTGCAAGAGTGACTATGCTATTTGCATTAGTAAATTTTTTGACTAATATTTCGTAGTTTAAACAATGTTACTCATTTCCCATTTTGGTAAAAGACATCGTGAATGCCGGTAGTGAAAATTTTTCTCGCGGTTGAAATGTAATATGTGCTTCTTTGTTGTGCATTTCTTTGGTATCAAATGACCCGCTTTCCGCGTATGACTATACTAATGCGATCTGAATTTTTTATCAATAATATTTGTTTTATATTTTTTCATGTTGTCTACGTCAATTATTTTAGGGTAATAGCACAAATGTAGGTAGTGGTATTTACGTTCTTGGGCCAGACGTTTAATTAGATCGCCCAATTATTATAGTTATATAGGTGCCAAGGACTATGTTGCTTAATACTAGCACAATAACATTGGTTTATTCATATTTTACATTTATATATTTTTGTGCATAATTTCACGTGCACTGCACTTTTCAATTTCATGCCGGTGACATTCCTACTGCCGGAAGTTAAATTCCTTTCTTTCCTTTTTTCAATTGAATTATAATTGCATGCCGTTATAGATTGAAATATGCGCCAATGCTGCTGCTTTTTGAAACATATGTCAAAACTAGTAATTTAGTAATAGTTCATTGGTTCATAGTTTCAGTAGACGCCAGGAAACAGCACGAATGCCTGTGGTCAAGTTATGTGGGATTGTTTCAATCTAAAAATAAGCACTCAATATTAATTTCTGTTTATAGAACGAGTAATAATTTTTACTCGTATTTTCACCGTTTCTCCATTGCTGCATTTGCCGTCAGTTGACAGCCCGAATGCCATAGTGAAAATAGCGGTAGAAATGCAACGTATACTGAAATAGTCACCAAATACACAACTTATCCACGTAGGTGAAAATACATGGAGTATAGCAAGCTTTTAGAGTAATAACATAATATTTGTAATAGGCCGCTACTGGACTGCTTTAGTTGCCGGCAAGTACAGCCCGAATGACGGTAGTGAAATTTCAGTTTTTGTTGTGCAATGCAATTTTTACATTGAAATTGGTGCCAATAACAGATTTTCTGCATGTAGATGTCAATATTAGTACTATTGTAGTTTTTACATAAATAGTGATAGTTTAGTACTGCGACGTTATTACCGCCACGGTGGTGGAGGTCGTTTAGGCTCGTATTCGTGTGAGCGGGATTCGATTCCCACCATGACCATCCTCGATGTTTCTTCCAGGTTTTCCTTAGTCCTCATAAATGGCAAATGCCGGGTACGTGCACTAAAATCTGTGCCTGAAACGCTACCTTCCTTTAAAAACAATTCTTTCCCAGTTTATCATTGCACTGCAATAATTGTCGATATGTAAAAGCCTCAAAGCCGGTCACTAGTTTAATGTTTAATGTATTATTAACATACTACATAATATTTTATTCACATACATGTGTTTGGCCGGTAATTTTCAACAGGTATTTTATTACCTCTTTTATTGATATAAACAAATAGCAGTTAGAATTATGTCAGTCATTAATGATTAATGTATCAAATGTACCAAAGGATAATGCGGGGGAATGTTTACACTTCTAGCAGCTTACTTTTGCAACTATTTTTGTTCTTCTACCCAATATCCAGGAGTTAATAAATTCATAGTTATCACCGTAATCACCCATAATGTATTTTTATGTATTGAAATAATAAGATTGATATATCACAGACATTTAAAAAAATGAGAATTTGGTTTGATGTTACACAAAAATTCCAAAACATACCCTTTCGCTAGCAAAGGGTTTTGCATCTCTGCCGCGCCTGTATTCTGAGTTCGCTACTTATATCAAATCTTACCTTATACCAAATGCTGGAAATATCGTCCTCCCTCAGTTAAGCAAACGTTGTACCAGGTAAACACGTTCTGATTGACACAATTTAGATTGTAATATTTGTAACGTTTGATTTCATTTCGTAAATTTTCCTGGAGATTTCCAATGTATGGTCTGTAATTTTTATTTGTGAGGTGGCCTGAATAACAGACTCTTAGATCTGAGGAGCGAGACTGTCATACCCAGCACTAATCACTCTTATCTTCAACCACTACCCCAATTTACCCTTTATCTCCTCTGCTGTATAATATATCTCTTCTTTCGTATCTGATTTAAAAAAGGACCATTTCATTATCTCCCCAATTTACTGTCTCCTTGTAAGAAATCGGATTGATTATGCATCTTGTTCCAATTTTCCTATCATAAAGATGAGTTTCTTTTATACAATTTGGACTTTCAGAACACCAATAGTGACTGGTGTGTGTTCACACGAACATTTTGGTGGAACCACACCTCGTCTAAAAGTAAACCAAGCAGCGGGTGGATTAATCCTTAAATCACTAATGAAAGAAACCACTCACAATAACGTACACCTTCTACGGGATCACCTTGTCGTAGACAGTGGACATGCGTACACTTGTGGAGTTTAAATTTGTAACAATTTTGCTTCTGTATATTCATAAGACACCGAAACAGCAACTTGTGCTAATTTCGGTAGTGATTTTGTTTGCGAACATGCAATACTTCACTAATTTCTTCAAATTTATAAACTATTTGTTTCTTGTTTTGCATTGAGCTAATAGTATTTATTCACAAGGTCGTGAGAAAGTAGTCAACTTCAAGGGAACTTCCGAATAAATTCTTAATGAATGCGAAGAGCTAATTTCATATTTATAATAGCATTTACACATAGAAGTATGTTGCTCCAAAGTGAACTGTTTTGTCATCTTCCCATCTAGACTACTGACTGCTCGGAAGTTCAAGGACAGGCAAGTAGGCGGCCGAAATTAGGGAAAGCCGAAAAGGTAAACCCGGTGCGAACGGCGAGGACATATTCTAGGAGCCCGGTACTTAAAATAGATTATATTCCCTAATATTACAATTACGTTCCCTGAATCATTTATTAATATCCAGGCGTTTTGGGAAAGAACCGATTTTGGTCATTTTACCTATAATACACTGAAACTTAAGATTTGGTATAGAGGTTTGATGCTTTTTCATGTTTCTATTGCTTACTTTAGTGGCCGAGTTTTGAAAATTTAAGTAATTCTATTTCAAGAGGTTTCTTTTTAGATTTTAATTTTGCATTTATCCTTTTTTTTAATTTATTACTTTTAGATTGTAAACGTGAAAAATGTTAATTTTAAATAAGTACATTTATTTATATATAGGTATATATTTTCCTGGTGCCAAATGTTAGACAATAGCAGGATTGGGTTTTGTTGTTTTCATTCCTATCTTAACTGACACTCCCATCATTAAAAGAGTGAAAAAACTAAGAAATAATTTCCACATATTCTATAATCAGCTATTAGTGTATGCTTTCTTTTACTTTTAACACGTTACTTTAAACTACACTCTCATATAAACTTTGTAGAGTGGTAAATGCAGTAACTAATGTTTATTATGTACTGTTATTATTTAGATATTTGTACATGCCATTCGATACTTGAAATTTTCTCTTATGGGTAACTGTAAGGTAGTTTTTGTCGCGATGTTATCAACTGTGTTTCTTTCTATCAAAATTAATTATTTAACTTGTCAAAATGCTTAGTCGGTTTAAAACAGCAATCAGAGATGGGAATAAATCCAACCCACAATTTTTCAAACTAAGCCTTATATTTTTTAATTATTTGTTTATTTATTTCCCCACAAGTGTGAGGTATATATAGTTTAATCGACGATTATTCATATGTACTATAGTCTTAATGCAGTCTGCTTTCATGTTTTATATAATACATGCGAAAACACTTATTTTCTACAGGTTATTATACTACCGATTTCCTAATAATATGGTAATTGATTTAATTTACTTTTACAGTTTCCATTTGAAACGTCTATAAACTCTAGCTAATCTACTTGTTTTATTTCCTTGCTTGGTACGTTCTTTAATATATCCAATGTCTGTGTGTTTTAAAGATATTTTCTTCATGATCGACACATTGCATTTCATTTAAAGTCTGTTCTGTTAACATGTCTTCAATGATTGTTGCTCTCTGTACCTGCCAACCTTTATAACGCTGTTGGTTCCTCATTGATTATTACTTACTAGGATGAAGTCACTTCGCTAGGATGTTATCAGAGGTAGTCGACATCCCTACAAACTTTTACTGTGGCACTTCAAGCTTCACTGTGGCTCCAACTAACTCTTGGAATATAATTCCAGTGCGAAACTGTATTCTGGACTATTATAATACACTCTGATCTGCCATATCATGGAAAAATACAAACTAAATTGGTTAGAAACTTAATTTCAGCTGTAAATAAGCATGTTAATCATAGCACTAAAATTCCGTATTTGAACATTAATGTAAAGAAAACTGAAAATTATGTTTAGCGTACCTTTCTTCTCTCATTCTATTTTCGATGTTAATTTCTTTTTATTATATTTGGTATTCTCTCTACAAGTGTTAAAGTACTGGAGCAACATAACAAATATAAAGGTTAATAAGCCTGCCAAATTGCTATATTGCTGAGATTATTAACTACGTAAAAGTATTGTTAACTTTATTAACTTAAAGCTTACAAAGTCTAAAAACCAATTATTCATTTAAAATTGTATTTTTACTTATCGATTCCACGCATTAAACTTAATATTGTTATAGTTACCACGAGAGTCCGGGAATCAGCCAAGGTACCAAATGCCTTATGGCTGTCAGAGGGACATTTTAAAGCAATATGGTATAAACTATTAATATTGCATTCTATTGAAACATCTCAAGACTACGATATACTGTTGAAACTTCATGGTTGTTTTCAAATGTTCAATATTCCAAGTTATGTGGTCCACTATATTTATATGTAACTTTGTGACAGTTGTGATAATATTTTTTTACAGAGGAGGGGGGATAATCATGTAACTTTATATGCACCAGAAAATAACCAAACAGAAAATTTCTTCGCGTACTATACAGAGAAAAGGTGCCCGAAAGGTGACAGGTAGCCACGTTAGGCCACATTGCATTAAATAATTATTCATTGTTAAGCGTTAAAGTTGTACATCTCTTTTGCCATCATACATGGTTGATATTTGATATTTATAATATTGTAGTTTGTATCTGTTGGGCCGTATTTATTTAAATATTTTGTTTTTCTTATTTATTCGTACAGTTCCTAACTGTATTTACATTTAAATCTTTGTTAGGAACCATTTATTAATTAAAGCTTTGCAGTTTGGCAGTTGATGCTATTTTAGGCCTGCTGGCGGAATGTTGCACAGTTTTGCTATAAATGTTATTATTTATATTGTGCAGCCAATTTAGGGTTGCCGTAATGGGGAGGAAAAAAAACTCCAGTACACTATTTGTAATACAACAAATCAATTCAGTTGGAAAAAGTTTAAAATAAAATCATAATAATTATAATAACTAATGTTAATTCGTATTTATAATTTTTATGATATTTCTCAAAGTAGTTCCCGTTGGCTCCAATACACCTGTCCCAGGGTTTCTACCGTTCTTCAGAGACATACTGAAAACCATTTTTGACAGGTTTTTTTATATAATCCTCTCCGCAGTCTTCATCACTGCAGATGATATTGAAAAATGACGTTCACAAACGTGTTTCTTCAATCAAAGGAAAGATCACAATGGGCTAATTCTGGACTATGGGGAGGGTGTGTGACACGTCATATTGATATGCGATAGCGGTTGTGCATTATCGTGATGCAACATCCAGTTTGTTGCACGGAAATGTGGCCATTTTGTGTGTAATATGGCGTTGCACAGTTTTCGGTACATCTCTGTAGTATAGTCGAGTTACATTTGAATGGAGGTACATGCTGGAAAATCTTTCTTGAATATGAAAAAATGAGATGGCTATAACTTTCCCAGTTGAAACAGTTCCTTTCCTCCTCCTGTTTCTTCTCTCTCCGTTTGTAATTATAGAGATTTCCACACACAGCTTTGCTGTTTACTCTCAGAATCGAAATTTAAGTGTCAAATTTCATCAGCGGTGGTTACCTGTGGAAAAAACTCCGCATCTTCTTGTAATATGTTAAACTGCATGTGAACATCATTTTGTTTGGGAAGTATTGAAACCCACTATGCACAAACAGGTGTCATGTACACTTTTTCAGTTTTCAATATGTGGGTGGCACCCAGTATAAAATTTTAATTTCTGAAAGTGTTCTTAATGTAATTCGAAGATCCTCTCACAATGACTGCAGCGGTGTAACCCTTTGTTCCATTAGAGGGGGGGGGGGAAGCGTCGTGTCCACCTTCCTTTGAAACTGGTTTCATCTATTATTTAAACCATCTTTGAATTGTGCTAAAGGGAAAAACATTCTCCGTAGCTCTGCTGTAATATTGCATAGGCCTCAGATGAACATTTATTTCAGAGCAGTATATTATATGTCATGTGTCGCATCCTTTTTGCTGTAGGTAGAAGTGAACAAGTTTAAACTTGCACGCCTCTCGCATTTGAGTACTGGAAGTGACAACAGTGATACTAATACCACAGCACATCTTTTTTTTTTTTTTTTTTTTTTTTTTTTTTTTTTTAATTTATTTACGGACGCTCTTTAACATCGCAGGTCATCAGCGTCCCATTCTATTTAGGGCGTGAAACGGACGACAAATGTTTGCTCATAGGCCTCCTCTTTCAGGCTCGAGGTTCTTTTTCGTGCCGTAAAAGTACGACACGGAACCCACTGCTTTACTTCCCTTCCGAAGGAAGCCATACTTAGGATTTTTACACCAGAAAAAATCCATCTATCCTGGCCGGGTTTGAACCCGCGATCTTGGATCTAGAAGGCAAGTATGGTTACCACAACACCACCAGAACCGACACATCACTCATTAAGCCAAAAAAATATCACAGCTATATTTTAGTGCTAGAAATTATGCCTGCAAAAATGGATTATTCTGTATTGAACAGACCTAGTATTAGAACAAAGTTATTACTAATATCATTTATTCACATAATATGAACAGAGATCCCATCTGGAATCCAGTTTAATTTTATATAAATTTGCATAAACAAGAGTAAACTTTTACTTATCGTCGTAAAACACTTCTATTTTTTAACAATTCTGAATACTACTGCACAGACACACAAATATTGAAGATAAAGAAAATTGTTTGAAAGCATATCTTTATTTTTTGTCCGATAGGAAACTTTTCAGTTTGACCATTTGGTCAAAGACAAGACTCTCATTTAGTTTACAATATGCATTATCTTGCGTCTATTTCAAAGTAATTTCAACATCTTCCCACGCAGGTAATGTCTTCAACAGTATCCAGCAAAATTGTTCAGAAAAAAAACTCAAACCATGTACGCAAGTAATCTATTAGGTTCTATAGAACAAGATGACCAGACAATGGCAAAATCTTTTTCAAGCTAAATACATCAGCTTATCATAACGATAACGAGCACTCTGAAACTGTGTTCACACAAACTCTTTAACCTTAAATATATATATATAACTTTCTAAATGTGAATACCCAGGTAACTTATATTGACCAAACTATTGCAATTTTTCCGATTTCTGTTCAACTGGATTAAAAACGGTGACTTCGTTCATACACTATAAAATCGCGGACAATCCGCTAATTCTGTGTCATATGGCAATCCTATATTCATCACCTTTATTCGAAGGAGCTTTTGGAGTTTGAAAATTTTTGAAATGATACTGTTTATTCTCTAACTATATACATAGCACTTATACTTAGCTCTCAAACGAGATCGGCTATTCATCAGTATTCATATTGACACTGTCTTCAGTTTCATTTTCAGACTTTCACGTTACATGGCAAACCAGTGATTATGTAACTCCAAAATTCATTTCCCCGTGACTTCCATCACGTTATGAAACTGGCAACATTTAAACTTCACCACAAAACAACTTGAAACAGCACAACATAGTTGTCATTTTATTAAAAAATAATAAGCCTGTCCAAAAATATTGACAGCAAGTTTTTAAACCCAACAGAAAATCTAAGCTTGAGGTACACATGGTTCATCATCTCAAGTTTGTCTAGATCTGCTTTAGCACAGTGCAACGTTCAACATAATAGCTTTTCTGACTTCAGATTAGTTCATCTTTTCCCCATGTAAGCACACACATTACATAAATGTAGTTTGTGAATCATTTGCAGTTTATGCGATGCTTTATCACACCAATAGTATATTAAGGAAATATACTATTTGAAAGATTGGTGGGGAATATGAGTAAGCTCGGTTTATGAAGATTGTTTTTTATCTTTCAGCTATAAACGTTACATGGAAAAATCAAATTGCTATATTTGTGGTTCTTAATGCACAACTACAGAATTGTTTCTTAAACATTTAAAATGAATCTATACATGTTAATGACGTAGAGGAAAGCTGCAGTCAACAACTAGTTGAAAATGATTAACTTATACTATGAATTGTTAATTTCTGTTAATATAAACTTTGTATGTAAGAAGCAATACATTCAAAGATATATCTCACAGATGCTGTATACCAAAACAGGTAGCCAAGGAATGTAGTTTTAAGAAAAATATAAAAATATGTTCAAATTTTTACTATTGAATTTCTCTTTTAAATACTTTAAATGGAGAGAAAAATATAATAACCAGACTTTTTATACCGCATCAGCTTAATGACAAGTACCTATTGTTTTCAGTGTGCTAATGTGCATTTTAAAAGAATTCATTATATTAAAGGAAAATATAATGAGGTATGTATTTCTAGCTTCCTTAGAAATATTTAAAAAAAAAGCATTGAAGTTGAAAATTTTTTAAAGAAGACATCTGCACTGAACAGCGGTAAACTAGCCATAGACAGAGGCAGCAGTGTTACCAGAGTGTGGGAGGGTGATTAGTGGCGTAGTCACACTTATAAATACCACATATACTTTATGACGACACTGCGATATGGCGAAGAAGCACCGCCATCAAATAAGTGCTGCCATTATTATCGTAAACTTTACTAAAAGACCTCTAGTCTACATGTTGGAGTATTCAGAAACACTAACCAATTAAAACGTCTTTTCAACCAAATGAGGTAATACCCGCTATCGGGGGAAAACACCTTAAGAAAAATGAAATAATGTGTAGCATAATCGTTGTTATAATATAATTATTGTAAAAATGAAAGAAGTTAAGATAAATATATGATATGCATAAACTGTTCTGTTAATATACAGAATAGGTCAAAATTATGTTCTCGATTTCTTTTCTTTGTGAAATGAAGTGGTAAATGTTTTTCAAAATGTAAAATTTGAAAATAAACTTTCAAAGTTTTAAATGCGCCTGCCGATTTGCATGTTCGCTATTTTGTCCAATTAGAGACATTTCAAGAAAATAACAAGTTGAGAACAGAAGACATATAATTTTGTGATGCTCATAAGAACAAGTGTTGTGGGTTGTCATTGCCGGATAAAATGTGGGACAGACCACCCAGCTGTAGCTTACCACAATAATGTTATTAACAACTGTGAAGAAGTGGAGCATGTTAGTGCTTGTTATGCAAGGAATTTCAAAAATGCTCCTACCAAGCAAGCCGAGAAACAGAAAACTTTGTGACGGGTACTGGGGAAGCATTAATGATGCTTTACTGCCTACAACTTCTGCATGATCTGAAGAATGACGTATGTTAGATCTCTTTCGTTTAAATCTGCGCCAGAAGATGGTTATGTTAAAAGTTGGTTTTTGGAGGCTAAGCAACATTCCACGTGCCAGAACTTGTAAACAGACACACAAAGTGAAGATTTGTGGAACAGAAGATTCCTACGCATTCAGAAACATGAATGTGATTTCTCTCCAAATCTGCGGCTTTGCTCGTGTAAAACTTTCTGATATCTTGTTCTTTGCGGAAGCCACTGCAAAAAATGTTAACTACTGCTGCAACTGGAGGAAGAGAATGTTAACTTCATATGTAATCAGGATTGTGACCTTCCACGGAAAATGGCCATTCAACTAGAGAAATGGATCAAGAACTGGTACACTGCATGTTACACTTACAAATGTCATCCCGTGTCATTTTATCTTTGTGGTTTCATCGTGAATCGCGTCTTTCTACCACCCACTTGAAGATATGCTGATTGGCATACAAGCGAAAGCAGGATTGGTGCTGAAGAGGTATGGAAAGTTTAAGCGGAACTGGATTACCGGCTTGATATGTATCATGTTACAAATGGGACAAACATTGCACATTTGGAACGTGTTTTAAAGAAACTTCGTAAAGGCTGATTATTATTATTATACCTGTTACATTAAATTTTATAAACGGAGAATATAGTTATGACCTGTCCTGTACAATTTAGCATTCAAATTAATGTTCCGTTTATATGCGTAAAATTTTGTAAGTTAATGGAGAGAGGGTAAATGAGACACTAAGAAACATTTCAATAATATGGGGAGGGCGTAAATGCAACACTAAGAAACATTTTTGATAATATAAGGAGGGGGTAAATGAAACACTAAGAAACATGTTTTAATTGTATGAGGAGGGGGGTAAATGATAAACAAAGAAACCTTTCTTCAATTATATAGGACAGGGGGGCGTAAATGGAGTACTAAGAAACATTTCTTTAATTATGTGTACACTGTAATATAGTTTAGTTTAGGTTAGTTGATTTATATTTTGTTCATTTGAAAATATGCAATTTAGGAACAATAATTAGGCTAAAAACAAAATCAAATAAAGGTGTGTCAAACTCGAGTTGTCCATCGTATTATTTGACATCCTTCCCCCTCTTTGAAAGAAATGTTGTAATTTACCGCGAAAAGCACCGTATATTGCCCAAATGAGCTTCATTGTCGCCTAAACGAATGGGTGCGCATCACTGAAAATTGACAATGCCGCATCTTAAATCTAATTCTGAATCGCGCAAATTATATGTTCTATTTACTTATTAAATGCATCGTTTCGTGGGTCGAGAGACCCTATTAATGAAAACGTGTAAACCGGGTTGGGCCGCTAGAGGTAGTTTGAGATGGGAAATTACCCCCATCTCAAATGAGTTTGACACACTTGGTCTAATGTGAGAGAACAGATTATGCAAATCATGCTTTATATTGGGTAAGTTACCTAATCCTTGTTCAACATTTAATTATAAATCTTAACTTGAAATTGAAAACGAATTTTATGTACAAAGAAGAAGCAATGGTGGTGGGGCAATAATACGTTACAACTTATTCGAACCTGAACGAGTTTAGGCTACTGCTATAATAATGTTATATGCTACCTAAATACTGCATTAGATGAATTGCGCATGAATGATAATAGTAGAACTTTAAGAACAATAGTCGGTACAATTGTTGCAACACTTAGGTGGTGTATATTACAAAAATTCTTCGAAAGTGTGTGTGGCCTTGTGTGTCCAGTACTAACATGTCATGTACAGAGAACTTGCTAATGTAGTACCTCAGGTTGGACATGCTTTAATACAAATTTTCAAAGATACGGTCCAGTTAACACTTAAGGTTATATCGTGCTAATTTCTTACAAATTTAGCACCATTTCAACATTCAGACAGCTACTAGCCGGTTTTATTAGATGGTGACAAGAAATAAATTGTACCAGTGCCTTTTGATGAATTGGGTTTGGCTTTCAGCATAGGCTCGCATTTAATGAAGCAGTAATAAGTCACTGCTTGGACAGCTGGGCGAGCGCTGTTTCGCGTCTGTGAATTTTAGCATTTAAGTAAGCAGCAAGACATGAGCAAAACACGCTTAGAGGTATGGAGTGTTGGAGGTTCACGAAATGTGCTCACCTTCCATAACTAAACTTGACTCTATCTGACGGTTGTTTTGTAGAGTACGCGCGTTAACGCCATTATCATCGCCATCTTCTCCCATCTCCAAGCTCTTACTAAACAACCAAGCGTTTGCTTTTGTCTTACCTGTGGACTGGTACGTTATGAAAGCACATATAATAAACGGGAGTACTCTGACATGAAACATTTATATGCATCTATATTGTAAGTGTGTGCTTTCACATCGTACAGTTGTGCAACAATACTCATCTGACACTAGTCCAAGTCCTACGCTGAAAATGCCAACCATTTATGAAGAGAACGCTACCACACCGTTAACATTAGCAGCTATTAGTATCCAACAATCCCACCCGTTTTTGCACAGGAGAGCAAACCTTAAGTGTTAACAATGGACAGTCTGGGAGAGCATCTTGATGAGATCATGGTTTAGACTCGTCTTTGGGTGCAAGTAAACAAAACAAAGTAATTAGCACATAGAAGTAATGTACTCTTAGCCCGTGAAGGTTACTAAAATAATAATGCACCATAAGAGGAACTTATGGGCATGTGGCAAGCCAATAGGCTGCCATTCTTAATTGAAGGTGGTGTAAATAATGCCTGTGACATTTGAGTAGGTGTGCTAAGGTCCTGGTCTGAACTGGGCATATAAAGTCAGTATGATTTAGTGCTGCTTGTCAGCAAATAATAACATGCTTAGCAGAAATATTCAAATATCAACGAAGCTTTCTAAAAGTTCAGAGTATTATTTGTGAGTGCTTTTGTAAATATTGAAATAATACGAGAGTGAATCAGAAGGTAAAGGCAGTTTTTCAACTACGCGGTTACCAAATCAGAGGGAAGTATATGTTCGTGTTTATTAATGGGTATTTCCACTACAGACAACCACCGCTCGGCCGTTGATGGAGTTGCAATCCACTAACACCGCCCTCATGGCTAGCATCATCGAAGAGCTCGTGCCATTGTGCGCTTTCTTTCGGCTTAGAAATAGAGAGTACGGTGCAATCTAATCCATGTGTTAGATCGTTATCCTTCACGTATTGTTAATCAACGATAGGCCTATGAATAGTTAGAAATTTGTGAATAAGAAGAGCAATTGCAGCAAAGATCTAATAAAGTTACTGTCAACGCCACTCGAAAAAGCCCAAATTGACAGCGATGCCGTGACCAGAGGATAGCATCCGAAATAGCATTAGAATGTGATAGCGGTTATGGCTTTGCACTTGCCATAAAGCAAGACGAGTTGCAATACTTTAAACTTTGTTCACGGTGTTCCCAAACGATTTGCACAAGCAACGATGCATGGAGGAAGAGTACGGACAAAATGTGTGTGTTTCAGAGAGAATTGATATCCACCTTCGAAAACAGGACAGAAAGAAACTAAGCATTGAGTAGAAACTTCTGCAGCTAATAATTTAAAAGGCAAGCACATGCTGACAAATGGGTTATATTTTTTAAAGACATGAAACCTAATTTGATGACTTAAGTAACATGGGCAAACAATGTACAATAAAACTTAATGTGGTTAGGTACAAGAAAAACTGAAACCTTCAATGTGCAGCAAAAGAATAGGAATACACTGTAGAAGTGTATTGCTGCAACATGACAATGCATGTCCGCATACTATGGCAGTGCAGCATTGTGGGTTGGAACTTCTTCCACAACCATCTCTTATAGCCCGCTCCCACCCTGCTCCAACAACCAAGCCCGCTCGGAGCAATAACTCGGCCACTCCGCTGCCACTTGCAAATATCTCAAGCCTGATTTCACCAGGCGCATCTTACAACGACAGCTACCGCAGCCAATCACCTACGCCTTCATAGTTCAGAAAACAAGCCCACACAGAAATCCAGCACCTATAGTGCAGAAATCACCGGAGTCACGCGGTTCTCTACTGAGCATTACGTTCTCCATAATGCTCTGCACCAATAGGTCTCAGCAGTCAGAATGACAAGAATCTGATCATCACATGGGACTCTCCGTTGATCCGCCTCATCCTTTTAGAGGGGGACTGTAATGACGCACTTAGGAAGGAAATGCATGTCGCAGGACAACACAGCAAGCAACGCTGCTGGCCTGCCACACATGCTACAGAACGCAAAAGATAAAACAACATTGATGTCACACAATCCGATTCGCCGGAATGCAAACAACAGATGCATTAACCAAACTACAAATATAAATGGTGATTAAAGAATATACTCCTCTCCAACTCTGTCACCACTACTACTCTTAATTCTCAAGAAGACAAGCTGAACCCAGGTCAAGCTTGTCTCCCAGCTAACCTTTCTTCATCTACTGGACATGCATAGCACGCCGTTCTTACCCATCACCCTTGAATGCAAATATGGAGTACCTCACCATCTAGCTCTCTAGAGCTCCCGACTGATCCCACTTCAACTTCCCCTCCCCTTTCTTGCTGTACTCTTATATCCTTTATCTTTTGTTTAAAAAAAACACAGGCACTAATGTGTTGAGAACTTCCATGCTAACAGTTTTTTGTGACTCAAAATATCAACTGCAAGGAAAAAGTATGAGCGATGAACAGTACAAGAAGTGATTTGCTCGACAATAATCTGAAACCAGTAATTCGGAGCAAATGCATATTAAATAAATATTGTTGTAACTTTATATTAAGCCAGCCATACTGCTAAAAACATGAATTATTTGGGTTTCAAGGTTCTGGAACATCTACCTACAGCCCAGATGTCGCCCTTTCTATCATCATTTGCATCTCTTGTAATCTGTAGTGTTCTCTACCAGAATGCAGAAGCTAGTGGAATAATGCTTCAAGTGCATTGTCATGATTGATTGCACTTAGAATGATACATTTCTTTGCATACATTTACTAGGTTGTAAATGTGGTACATGTTCTTGCCTTCACTTTCTGATACACCCTCATATTTGATAAGACTACCATGAGAAAGATAGTCAGAAAATATCTA
Organism: Metallyticus violacea; assembly: GCA_030762175.1. Classification (NCBI taxonomy): domain Eukaryota; kingdom Metazoa; phylum Arthropoda; class Insecta; order Mantodea; family Metallyticidae; genus Metallyticus; species Metallyticus violacea. The sequence continues at coordinate 527,047 of CM060841.1, read as the reverse complement.
AAAATGTATACTTTACTAGCATCAAAGGTGAACTATTGTTCATTTATAACTCATAATAAGGCATTAGGCAGTATAATATTTATATTTCCCATGCATATTATAATTTTTTTTTTCTTAGAAGTTCTGATTTGGCCTGTAAATTACACATGCTGTGCAAATTCTTTTAAATTGATAACTGAGAGTTGTCAAAAGTAATTTAATGTACTCAAATAGAACATGTAATTGATAGTAGAAATGAAAATTCTCGTAACTTCATTTAACCAAACCAACTTCGGTGTATTGCAGGAGACTTGTTAGAAAACGTCAGATTGTATAAAATACTATCAACAAAGGATTAAATTTACGGTATTTTTGACTACTGTGATGTAGTATGATAACTAAAACTTTTAAGTTGATAAAAGTGAGAAATCTATGAATAAATGCTCCATTAAATTAAAAGGAAATACATATTAACACTCTTACAGTAAACACAAGTCAACTTCACAGTGTTATGAATCTTCACGTATTATAAATATCAGAAATAAAATGTAAACCAAAATTAATAAGAAACAAGGAAATCATCAGAATTTGTAAGAAGTAAATCTGTAATTGTCATGATAAGCTTGTGCACCATCATAAGCAGGTCCATTAACCACATTTAAAAAGATTGTTCAAGAACTCCATACCTGAAAAAAATGGATCCTGGACAATATTTCCTGCCATTTCATGTTCAAGAAATGCGTTATCATACACATGATACTTGAGATGATGACCTATACCTCTGACATCTGTAGGTGCTAAGTGTAACCACATTTGAATGGTTTATACTGTGCAAGTTTATGCATATCACCAAATAAGTACAAAAATGGCGGATATGCTACCAATCTATTGAGAAAAAATAGCAAACTTGGTTATTTTCTCTCCTTTGGGCATCATTTTTTTGTAACGCTTATACTAGAAGAAACCCATGGCCAGTTTGCCAATTGAGAATATTTCCATTTTCAGAAGTGTGCTGCAATTAATCTTGCAATAGTTCTCTGAATTAAAACTGTGTGCTCCTTTAGAGAGTTAAGTTATATATATGAACACACACACACACACACATGTACTACTTGACTTACTTAACTCTAAATTACTTTTCTTTTTCTTGTCATTTATTTGTAAATTTAAAATGTTGCACAACTTTTGTTCTCTAATGAAATACTGAGTTTATTTTTCTGAGCTTTTCCCTAATATAACTATTATTATGTCAGTTATAAACAGTATTTTGCATAGTCCTGGGATTTTAATGTTGTGACCAGCAGCCTGACATTGTTTGCATAATCAGTTACTTTTCTTCTTACCTAAGACATGCATACATGGCTTTGTGAAAGAACGAGCATTTACAAAGATATTCAATACAAGCTTCAAAGCTCTAAGTTGATAGATATATGGCTATGAAAGTTTAGGAACTGTAGTGTTTTACTTTGTATTTCCTGGTTAAGTTTGTCTCTCTCTTTGTTTGACATTTGAGTATAAAAATAAAATTGTATGCCATATCATGTGCAAGGAATATTTTATCACATACATGGCACTTGAGATTCCTCTGACATCTATAAATGCCAAGTTTAAATTAGAATTGTTCATACAGTCTTTTAGGGCTTAGGTTTAATCGTCATAAGTTGATGACCTCACACAAATATGGTGAATATGTTACGAACCTATTAAATCAAGAAATGTTAGCACACTTAGTTATTTTCTATATTTGTGCTTTGTTAGAAAAAATCCATTGTCAATCACCCTATGGAGATCTCCATTTCCCTTTTCAGAAGTGTGCTGCAATAGGACTTCCTAATTAAAACTGAGTGGCTTTATAGAGTTCAGTACATGAATATTATTTTTCTAGCCATTTATTTAAAGTAATAATGTTTCACAACTTTATGGCACCAAGAAAGTTCTGATTGTTTTCTGAGCTTTTCTTTAGATTTGAGAAGGTATGGCAAAAGTCTTCCAGGAATTTCTCATCAGTATCGCTGTATATTATTATAACAGTATTTCAGGCAGTTTACTGAGATTTTAATGACCAACAGCCTGATATTTGACATAAAGCTCTCGCTTTTCTTCTTACTTAAAACATAACATATGCATACTATGTGTTTGTGAAAAAACAAGCTTTTAAAACGTGCAGTAACAAGCTTCAAAGTTGCAAATGTGTACTGCATACAATTTTAAATGAATGCTAATACCTAGCAAACTGCAGTGCATTACATTAACTTAAAATTCAAAACTGTCGCCGTTTGATAAATGCATTTTTTGTTTATGTTTATAGTTATATGGCTATGACAGGAAATGTAATGTTGTCTTTATAGTTATCTCTCTCTTTCTTTCTCTCTCTGAAACATAAGTCTACTGGGTGATGTGCTGCATGTCCATTGTGAAGGGAGGAACATTTATTATTTCAAGTCATTATAGATAAGTCTTGGTTTTTTCTCATCTTAATTATCATGATAGCTAAATTTGTAATCATTGTCATATTTTGCTTCTTTGTTAGGAAAGATTTCTCTCATGTACCTCATTAATTGTGTTTACCCATTTATTCTCCCATTTGGAGAGTCCTTCAATGTCGGTTATACTTGAACATTTGCTCAAGAGAAGGATAAATGCTTGCATTTAATGAGAAGGAAAATGTGTCGCAAGAATGAATTAAAATTATGATTTTTTTAAAATATTCAATCAAACATTATTCTAAGCACATTAAAGGGAAATATTTTAGAATGCCTACATTATATACAGACTTGTAAAGAAAAAAATTGAAAAAACCAAAGTATTTCTATCAGAATCTCTGGTACTGTCGTTCTCTTCACGTTACGCTGTTGTTTTTGGCCATAGCCAATTTACCATCTTTGAGCTCTTTGACTGGTGCAAAGTGACATATTAGTTGTCGTAAATAATCTGTTAAGGCTCCAATAACCAAGATTTTAAATAAAGTTTTGTTGGTGAGATGATTCACTTTCTGGCAGCAGGAACAATTGACTTGTATTTATAACTTTCTCTTTGCATTTCAATTGTAATTTTTCTCCATTTATCAGTGAAATTGTGAGTCCGTAATGGATACTTTTCATGGATTCCAAATGTTGAGGCATTTTTAAACCTCGCTGTAGTAATGTAAATTGTATTTCTGATTATTTACTTTTAACAAGCTTGCGTCAGTCCTTTAATTAATGCAAAATTTCCTCTTTATGTTTCCAGTGAGTTCATGTGATCTTACAATGAATTAATAGCGTAACTTACAAACAACATATGACAGGAATTATTTCCTTTTTTTAACCTCGCTTGCCCTATTAAAATCTGATTTGTATATTTTGGGAACAATCAAGAATCCAGTGTTATTGTAAAAATTTTGCTAATAAAGGAAGAAATGAAAACGATATACTATTCAAAAGCAGCAGTCTATTATGTTCTTGATTTTTACCAATAATGCAGCGTTTTATGGTGGAATTATAAAATTGATAATCTAATTTTAACGGAAATGGGCATTACCATTTCAATATCTTTGCAAATATGAAAAAAATATTACTTTGTGAATGTGTTGCAAAAAAAATGTTCAAGTTTTACTAATAATATAGGGATCATGCTACCGGTTTGCAAGATCTGGAATGCCGGTCATAAATTTAGCGTTTTAGCAGTGGAATAATACATTGATCATCACATTTTAACCAAATTCAATTCCTCTGTGCAGATAGTGATACTTTGGCAATATGTGAATGAATACAATGTTGGCCATTTTACAGATAATGCACCGTTTTACCTGACGGTAGATAACCCAAAACCAAGTTTGATATTAGAGATGGAAATATAAGTTGGTCACCCACTTTTAGCTTAAATAAGCGTATACATTTCATTTTCTCTGCACAGTTTTAATGCCATTACTGTGTGGACATTTTCATCAATGAAATATTTTTCCGATTTTATCTAAAACGGAGGAAAGGTCGCCGGCAATTACCAGCCCAAACGCCGGTAATATATTTATTATTTTGGCTATGGAAAAGGTTGTTGATTACGCGGTTTCATACTAAGATAGGTGTTCGGGATTTAGTTTCTCTGTATAGGAAGTACTAGCAGTTAGCAATATTGTAAACTAATAAGATATATTTCTTAGATTTACCAATAGTCTTTTTCTTTTTATTCATCTCTCTCTGTTTATTTTTTTAGTGCTGGGAGATGACAGCCTGATGGCCGGTCATCAATTTACCTCTATACGGTGGAATTATTTTATCATACAATTCGTATCATAATTGACATGACTGTATCAGCTTCTTTACAAATGAGAAAAAAACTAGCACAGTGTGAATACTTTACATAACGATGTGATTGGTTTATACCGATAATTCAAGGAACCGGAGCCGATTACCTGGAATGATTGTTATAAATTTGACATTTTTCGGTGAAATTATTAAATAATAACAATTTAACTGAAAAATTACTGATTCAGTTTCTCGGCGTAAATGGCTTTATTAGGAATTTGGTAATATTTTATAAGAATAATATGTTCATTTGACAATGAGCCGTTTTACGAACAGGCAGGTAAGAGCCCGATTGCATGTAATGAATTTCGGCTCTTTGTCGTGTGTGTGTATATATATATGTTTGCCTGAAAATGACATCATTGGCTATTTTCTGTGCCCAAAAACCCATATTAGTGCTTTGGCATTATATTAATGCAATTAATGTTCATTTTACCGATATTGCAGTGTTTTACTTCCTGGCAGGTGAAAAATGCTATGTCCAATAATAATTTTTAACATTTTATGATGGAATTATAAATTGATAATAAATTATAATATAAATAGGCATCGGTGTTTCAGTTTCTTTGCACATATGAAATAAACTAACTCTTTGTGAATATTTTACATAAAATTAATTGTTTAAATTTTTGCGCAGTGTAGCGTTATGCGGCCGGCTGATAAGATCCAGAATGCCGGTTATAAATTTATCCTTTTAGCGGTCTAATTATAAATGGATCATAAATTAACTGAAATATTCTTTACGAAATAGCGTTTCTAGAACTGTGATCATATTTGTCAAGAATATGTTTTAAATTTTACCAAATCGTTTTACTAGCCTGCAGGTAAGAGCTCGATGGCCCTCACACATTAGCCTCTCTGCGGTGCAAATGTAAATGTAATACATATTGTTTTTACTAAAAATCCCACCACTGGTTGGTTTATCTGTACAAGTGACAATACTCCCCCTTTTCAGTTGTTTTTAAGGTGAAAATAGAAATCATTCACCCATTTTTGGTGCAATAACCATGTAGGCTCAGTTTCTCTGCACAGGTTGTAATAGCACTACTTTGTGAACATTTTTCATTAATAAAATATTTTTGTATTTTTATCGATAACTGAGAAACTCTCTCACCGGTAATATATTTAATATATAATATATTTAGCTGGAGATGGAAATATTAGTTCATTACCGGGATTTTGACTGAAATATGCCTTTGTTTTTTTTTTATATAGGTGCCAATAGTGCTAGTTTAACAATATTTTACACTAATTACAATTTGTTCTTGTTACCATAATGCACCATTTTAATTTCCTGTAGTTCTTAGCCCGATTGCTGATCATAAATTTTCCCCCTTTAAAATGGAATTATAAATTGTTCGTCTAAGTGTCACTGAAATAGACATCATTGTATCATTTTCCTTGCACACATGAACTAATTAGATGAACATTTTGCACAAAACAATGTATTTCAAGTTTTTACCGATAATTTTGGGTTTAGTGTTGGCAGCTCAGACCCTGAATCTCTGTAATAAATTTAAATTTTTGCTGTGGATTTATGGACTAATCATCAATTTTTACTCAAATAGGCTTCACTGATTCAGATTCTTTCCGCAAATGGCATTACTAGAAATTTGGCAATGTTTTAAAAGAATAAAATAATGTTTACCGTTTAACCGATAATAAACCGTTTTATTAGCAATCATATAAGAGCTCGATGTCCTGTCAAAAATATAGCTTCTTTGCGTTTGGAAATATAAATGTAATGCCTAATTTTTACCCAAAAGTAGTATCACAGGCCGAATTCTCTACACAGGTACTCGGCAATATTTTATATGTTATTTCTCATTTTGCCGATTATGCTCCATATTACATGACGTCAGGTAACAATATGAAACCGTGTTGTATTTTGTGGTAGAAATATTAATTAATCGTCCAATATCTGGTGAAGTAATCATGTACGTTTCAGTTTCTCTGTAGGGATGGAAATACCACTACTTTGTGAACATTTTGCACCAATTAAATATTTGTCCTCTTTTTCATCTATAACTGAGAAATTCTGTTGCCAACAGTTACCAACCCGAACGCGGATGACGTATTTAGTATTTTGGTGTTGAACATCTTAGTTGATAACCCCAGTGTTATACTGAAATAGGCATCCGTGGTTTAGTTTCTTTGGACAGATGGCAATGCTGGCAGTTTAGCAATAGTTGCATGCTCTTGCTTTTACCGATGATGCAGCGTATTACTAGCCGGCAGCCGACCGCCCGGTTGCCGGTTATGAAATTGGAGAGGGCATTATTAGGATTTTGGCAAAATTTCACAAGAATGATGAGTTCGTAAATTTCACTATTACGTACTGTTTTACCAGCTGGCAGGTAAGGCCCCATTTCTTTTTATAAATTTAGCTTCTTTGCGTTAGAAAAATACAAGTAATATCTATTTTTATGTCGGAAAATCCATTATTTGGCAGTTTGTCGGCATAAGTTACAATACTAGTATTTTTGTAATATTTTACATGTAACTTCTCATTTTACCGATAATGCGCCGTTTTACATGTCGTTAGATAACAACCCGAAAACTGTTATAAGTTTTAATTTTTGCGGTGGAATTTAGATGGATCACACGCTTTTTGGAGAAATTAGTATGTACAATTCATTTTCTGTGGTAATATATTTTATCAATATTTTACAGTTGGCAATATTTTATACCAAAAATATTTTGTTCTTGACTTTGCCAATAACGCATAGTTTTACATCCCGGCAGGTGACAGCCTGGTTGCCGGTCATAAATTTAGCCTCTTTGCTGTGGAAAAAGGCTCAAATTTAATCATACAATTTTAACCGAAACGAGCATCGCTGATTCAGTCGTAATGCGAAAATGACATTACTAGGAATTTGGCAATATTTATAAGAATAATATCACGTTGGTAATTTTACCGATATTGAACCGCTTTATTAGCGGGCAGATAAAAGTCCGATTGTACTTCGTGAATTTAACCTCGGCTGAAAATCACGTCACTGGTCAGTTTCCTTTCACAAGTTAAAATACTAGTACTTTGTGAATAATATTTAATATAAGTAAAAGTTCTACATTGTTTCGATAATGGACCGTTAAACATGTCGATAGGTAGCAATCCAAAACCAGTCATACATTTGATTTTTTTTTTTTTTTTCCGCTGTGGAAATATAATTTAATCGCCAAAATGTGGTGAAATAAAAACATTTATAATTCACTTTCTCTGCACTTTGTGAACATTTTTCGTGAATAAAATGTTTGGTATTTTCATCGATAACTGAGAAATTCTTCTGCCGGTAATTACCCACAAGATCGCCAGTAAAATATCTATCAATTTGGCAGTGGAAATGATACTTTATTTCACGGTGTTATGCTGAAATAGTCTTATTTCTCTGCACAGGTGGCAATATCACCAGTTTAGCTATATTTCTAATAAGATTTGTTCTTTTTACCGCCAATGCAGTATTTCACTTGTCTAATAGATGACAGCCCGATAGTCTACCATAAATTTATCCGTTTTTGGTGGATTTTTAAAATAATTATCCAATTCTAACTGAAACAGGGCATCATTTTGTCAGTTTCTGTACACACAGAAAAAAATACTTTGTTAATATTGTACATAAAATTTGTGGTTGGTTTTTTTACCGATAATTGTGCGATTCTGTTACCGGCAAGTAAGATTTTGAACCCCAGTCACAAATTTATTATTTTTGCGATGAAATTATAAATTGATATACCAATTTTAACTGAAATAAGCATCCAGTTTTTCTGTATAGATGATATTATTACAATTTGGCAAGAAATTACAAGAAAAATATTTTGTTAGAAAATTAGAGATAATGGGCAGTTTTATTAGCTGGCAAGTAAGAGGCCAATAGCTCGTCATTTGGCCTGTTTCAGGTGGAAATTTGAATGCAATAATTAATTTTGGTGGAATATCTGAGCACCTCACAATTAAAATATTGGGACTTCGGAAATGTTTTATAATAATAAAACATTGTTCTTTATTAAAAATGTTAATGCACTGTTTGACATGCCGGAAGTAACACCCGAAACAGTCATAGGTTTCGTTTTTTACGTTGGAAACTAAACGAATCGCACATTTTTGGTGAAATAAATATAAACGGCTCAGTTTCTGTGGTAGTACAATCTACTTTAACATTTTATATTAATAAAGCATTATTGACTTTTTAAATAAAAACGAAGCAATTCTGTCGCCGGCAATTAATATTACGATTTACGATAACATATTAAGCATTTTGGGATTGGAAATGGAAGTTGATAATGCAGTTTTATACGGAAATAGGCGACCTTGATTTAGTTTCTCTGCACAGTTAAGCAATAGTTAAGTTAACACTAATAATATTTTATTCTTGAGTTTACCGGTAATGCATGATTGTACTTGCCGGCAGGTGAGAGCCAGATCGTCTTTCATAAATTTAGTCCATTTACAATGGAATTAAAAAGTGAAAATCCAATTTTTACGGAAATAGGCATTACTGACTCAATAAGTATTCCCGCACAGGACATTACTAACAATATGTTACAAGAAAATTTTCCTATAATTAACATTTTTACTAGCAAGCAGGTAAGAGCCCGATGGTCCATCATAAATGTACCTCCTTTGAGGTGGTAATATAAATGTAATACCGAATTTTTACGTAAAAGGACCGTCTCAGGCCAGTTTCTCTGCACAGATAACAATATTAGTACTTTGACAATATTGTACAATAATGAAATCTTATTTGTCATTTTACCGATTATGCCCCACATTATATACCATCAGTTAACAGCCCGAAACCTGTCACACATTTCATTTTTTGCGTAGAAATATTAATTGATCACTCACTTTATGGTGAAATGATCATGCCCAATTCAGTTTCTCTGCACAGGTGGTAATAGTATTACTTTGGGAACATTTTGTATCAAAATATTTTTTTTTTTGTAAATTTATTGAAAACACAGCAATTCTCTCGCCGGCCAATAACAGCACAAATGCCCATAATACATACAGTATTTTGCTTTGGAAACATTACTAGTTTTAATACTGAAATAGGCTTGTTATTTTATCTGCATAGATGGCAATATTGTCGGTTTAACGATATTTTAGACAAAGAAGATTTATTTTCAATTTTACCGATAACCCACGTTTTACATCCCGGCCGCTGTTAAGCGGGATAGGACTGTCAAAAATTTAGCCTTTTTGGCTGGAATTATAAATTGATTATCCAATTTAATGAAATAGACATCACTGTTTGTTTCACTTCTGGTGCTCTTGCCCTGCTTGTGTAATGTAATTATTCTGGCCTCTTTCCACTTGGAAGGAAAATAATTATGCCGCAAGCAGGCATTAAACATTTCTATCAGTTGCACCAGGGCCTTTATCGGTAAATTTTTAAGGTCCTCATTGGTCACCCTGTCCGGGCCGGCAACTTTACGATTACTAAGTAATCATGTCTGTTTGAAAACTTCCTGAGGCTTAATTAGGCGGAGTGGTTGCTCGGACTTCCGTGCCGCCCAGTCTCGAACCCAAGACCGAACTTGAACATCCTGCTGCTGGTCTGTTGTTTTGTTTTCCTGAAGGTGATTTGTGAGGACTTCAGCAAATACCTCCGCTTTCTCCTCTGAGGAGAAAATAGGGCCAGCTGGAGTGTGAAGTGCAACGTTGCCAGTGTGTACGCTGGAGGATATCTTGAAGGATTTAACTAATTTCCATCAAGTATGGTCGAAATGTATGGTACTTGATAAAGTGCGTTCCCACTGTTCATGCCTGTTAATGGCGATTTGGTGTCTAATTATTCTGCGCAGCATAAATTCGAAGGCCAGTATTCCTCCACACTCTCATTAGAAGCAGTCTCCTGACAATCAGTCGCTCCACCTCTGGGTACGTAACAAAACTAGGCGGCGAAACAGTAATGGTGGTGGCATTTATTTTCGCCGTATGTAGCGAAGCAGTGAAGTTTTCAATGGCAGCGTCAACATCTGCTTCGTTGCTGTAGCACAGTCTGGGTTGCGCCATCGCATACAGGTACAGCTTTTACTTGTTCCAATCGATGTCGGCGTGCCGGACCAGGGTCAAAACCCTGGCCGCCATGGCGCCACAGATTTCGAAGTGCACAGGCAAGTGATCCGAATCCAGGCTATGAATTTTTCTGTTAATGCTGCATTTTTGGTGACAACGAAGTCCAAAGTCTGGTTCATGGAGCCCCGATCAGTGTCAAAATGTGGGGTCCAGGGAGGCGTATGGTATATGGTTTTATTAAGGTTAGGTGTGCCTGAAGCTGGTACAATCGACCCAGCCTTGCAATTTAAAATAACAATAGTGGTTATAATTATTGTGGTTTTATATTCAGTTTTCGGACTTATGAAGCGCCCATATAAGACTCTGCCTTTGGGTCTCAAGAACAGCCCCGCTAGACTGTTGTAGTCTGTATCCTTGCTGAAGCGGGTATATCTGACATCTTTGGATTATGCTTGATACGCGCATGTTTTTACTTACTTTGTAAATAGCATGGGCATACTGTTACTTGGTTTTCTGATTGTTATTTTTATGGTTATTTTGTTGGGGAGTTGGAATGTTTTTCCTGTTGCTAGGTTTTACCCTTTGTTATTCAATGTGGCCACGCGCTAGGCGTCGCACCTTGAATTTTGGCTTAGGCCTATTGCGACAGGAAAGCTGCCAATTGATCGACCAAGAGCGCTCTCATGATTAGGTAAATGGGCGAAGAAATTTTTGGCCCCGCATCTAATTTCCTTAATATGTGGGAAGGAGGAGGTCTTATGAAGTAGCCCGACTGGAAAGCATCGATATACAGAATAAATGGTCCCCAGTCCCTTATTCTGTACCCTTTGCAGAAGTGCGAGCGAACTGTCAGCCGCCATACCCCAGATTTCACAGGCGTGTAATATGACAGGGATAACCAGGGCTTTGAAAAGGTGTGATTTCAGGCGGACTGGCATCGCCTTAGAACTGACCATAGGAAACGGTGGAGCTATTGCTCCCTGTGCCCTGTGAGCAGTCCCGGCTGTGTGTTCCCTGAAGGTTAGACCCATATCGAGTTGCACACCAAGTAGGCTATGGAATTTTTCCATCTTATCGTTTGCTGTTTGTATGTTACTGTGCGGGGAGGGGGTTGCGGCTACGCGGCGTTTTGTGAAAATTATGGAGTGGCTCTTTGCTGGGTTGATTGACATTCCCCAACGCCTGCACCATCTTTCGATTAGGTGTAGTAGTCTTTGTATGGGAATGTCTATTTAGGTTTCTATTTGTTTTGTCTAGCAGGACGTCGTCTGCGTATTGAGCGGTGTTGACGTCTGCTGTGTGGGGAAAGTCTGACGTGTGGATGTTAAACAGAATTTGGGATAGAACAGAACTTTCTGGTATTCCGCCTCGTATCGGTCTTAGTGTTGATTTGTTTTCCGCTACCGCTACTTTAAAAGTGCGGTGCTTAAGGTATGAGGTATGTTGTATGTAGGTTTTGGGTAGCTCCAGGTGAATGAGGTTGCATAGGATCTCGCATGCCAGGTCGTCGAGAAGGCCTTTTCTACATACAAAGATACCGCTGGGGTGAAGGACCTCTCCTGGAAACCTAGGGCTGAGGCCTCCATAACCCTCAAAACACTTTTGAGAGTGTGGAAAGGAGGCTGGTTGATCGGTAGCTGGAAGGGTGGGTTGGGTCGGGTCTTTGCCTGGTTTCATTAAGCATACCACCTGTGCCTCCTTCCACTCTCGTGGAAAGTGGCTCAGGCTGATGCATATATTGAAGACGTTTGTATCAAAGAGCACAGCCTTGAAAGGAAGGTTGCGGAGCATGAGGGGGGGGGGGTTATTCCATCAGGTCCGGCAGCCCTTTTGGGGTTCAGACCCTGGATTGCGCCCTGGACTTCGTTGGGGTGAAAGATGGGAAACCTTAAATCATCTTCATCCTGCGGCCGTCGAAGATATCGACGGACGTCGCGACGAACCTGACTTGAAAAGGTATCGTCCTGGGGGTCGTCCCTAGACCTGAATAGACGTTCCAGAGCGAGAGCATAGGCTTTGACGTGATGATCGTATACGAAGCCATGGATGGCATGGATGTGTCGGGAGGCTTTGTCTGGTTGTCCGCAGAGGCTCTTAGCTATCCTCCACACGTCGCCATGAATTAATCTCTATCTTGCCATAATGTTCTCCCACAAGAGCTTCTTGTGCTCGCGGAGGCGTACACTAACTTAGCGGTGGAAGGTCTTTAACAGAGTTCGGTGATGCGACGTGCGGTGACGCTGATAGTCTGCGGGCGGGCCAGGAGCGACGGATGAGCTCGAGGTCTAGCGGTATGACATTCCGTGAAGAGAGGGCAGAAGTATGGATTGTGAGACTGTGGGTGACTTTGGTGACTGTCAGGGAGAATAATGAGACTAGGCTCTAGGGAGTAGATGTCTGTGATTTTAGGGTTGGGAGGGATGATAGTGCTGAGGCATTCCTTAACGTTTTTCCAGTCTATCTCGCGGTTTAGACCTGCGACATCATGCCTGGCAATCCTAGTGATGATTTCGGCCAACACGGGGCTGTGATCGGAATGTAGTTCGTTGATTGATGTGAGGGTAGGATGGTGAGGGAAGTGCTTGAGAATCGCAAAGTCGATGACATATCGCTGTCCTCTATTAAGCGGATGGTGGGTGGGTTGCCAGGGACTCTGTACTCTGAGCTGAGGGTCCTGATCGATTAAGCGAACGATTGCGTTGCCTCTAGTATCCGCGCAGCGAGTGCAATGCCAACGAGGATGTTTGGCATTGAAATTTCCTGCGATGATAACACTGATATGTAGGGCGAGGAGGGACTGGTAATCAGCTACCACAAAGGCTCTGGATGGGGAGTGGTATGCAGATACTATCAGTACCTCCGCTCCACCAAGTTCAACAAAGACAGCTGTGACTTCTAGCGCTTGAAGTTGCGGGATCTGAATTGGACGGTGAATTTCTCCGGATGAAGATCGCCGTACCACCGCCAGGGGCACTTCGGTCAGTCCGGAGGTAGGTGTAGCCCAAAAGACGGAAGGTGGAATATCGCTGGAAGTGCGTCTCGCTGACTAATATGGCGTCTAGGCCCAACCGAGCAGCAAAATGATGAAGCTCGTCCCTCTTTTCGGCAAGACCGTTAGCGTTCCAAAATGCGAACCGAAAAGAGGTACGAGACCTAGTTCCCTTCGCCATTCTGGGTCGCCTGGTTGTTATCGACAAGAAAGTCTCAAAGACTTATCATTTGCTGGAGGAGTCTGGTGATGGCGGAATCGGCCGAGAAGCTCCTGTAACTTCCTGTCATATGTGTGTCACAGTAGTAACAGTCACTGGAGCAAGTCTAAGGTGCTTTCGCCTTGTCGGGTTAGGGGAGAGTTAGGAGAGGGCCTTGGAGGCTACCGCGTCTCCTGGGTTTCACCCTGCTAGGGAGTGGAGCCCTGCCCCTCAGCATCTGAAGTCCTCCTGGGAGGGCGGCCTAAGTCTGTGACTTTAGAGCTGGTTGGGTAGGAGCTGTAGTTGTCGGTCTTGTTTGTGGAGCCTGTTTTATAGCTAGCGATATCCGTGGAGAATCAGAGGGCTGTCCTCGTGCTGTTGCAGTGTAGGAGACGTTTCCAGTGCGGGTAGTGGTTGCAGTGCCTGGTGGCCGTGTTGCTGCAGGCGATGCGGTGGTGGTAGGCGTTGGGTTGTTGGCAGGTTGGACCCTACGGTTGCTGTTATTGCTGATTATTCTCAGCCTTGTAGGACACCTCCCATAACAGGCCACGTGGTCCCCCTTGCAATTTGTACAAGTTGGGTCTCCGTGGGAGCACACTGACAGGTCTCGCAGGGATGGGGGCCACCGCATCTAAGGCATCGAGGGTTCCGGGAACAGAACTCCCTTAAGTGGTTGAAGCCCAAGCAGCGGTGGCACTTTGTGGGGCAGTTAGGACGTCTGGCCCCTCAGGGGCCCAATTTTTTGGTTACGGGAGTAGCGACCATGAGGCACCCGAGCTGCTCCAACACGTCCACGCTAAGCATGTTTGACTCATTTTATTTCCCCTCTATTTTAATTTTTATTCGTCCTACTTCCCTGTTCTTCGTCTGATGGGTGCCCCCGTGTTTGACACGGTAAAATGTAACTGGGTAACGGCGTAATTCCCAGCACTGGGTTATCATGTAGGACTGGAGCGTATCCCCTGGTAAAGGCCAGGCCCGGGGAAGGACCATTGCATTAGTTGTACTTCCTCAGGCGATTGGGTCCCTTTGTCAACCCACAGGAAGGTGTGACCCTGAGGTTACCTTTTTCAGGCCAGAGCATGTAACCTGAGCCGGGGTGGCGCCCAGGAAGCAGCCTGCCATCGGAGACGGTTGCAATGGTGGAGGATTAAATCGCTGTAGTACACGATAATCATATACAATTTCAACACAAAAGAGTTGACGTGAAAGAAGTATCCGAGAAGTCATTTCCTCGCTACTTAGTGCTCAGTCTTACCGAAAATGGTCAGTCGTTTACTAAGGTATACCCATTTATTATTCAGAAGGGCATTGATGCCATAGCTGGCTGGACCCGTTAAAACCTGTACCAATCAACGTAAAGGATCACTTTTGGTGGAGACACTTGGGCTGTCTCAAACCAAATCACTGCTCAAGGCGAGGCTACTCCACGGCTATCCTATCCGTGTCGAGCAACATAAGACTTTGAATTTGTCCCGAAGAGTTGTTACCATCAATGTGCTAGACGGTATGTCTGACCGGAAATCCAGAGGTGCCTGGAAGACCAAGGGGTCACTTCTGTTTATCGCGTGCAGGCCAAAAAAATAGGGTGAATTACAGACAACTCATTTCCTCACGTTTAACAGGGTCGAATTGCCGCAGAAGATTAAAGCGGAATACGAGTTGATTGAAGTGACCATATATTCCGAGCCCGATGCGATGTTTCCAGTGTCATCGTTTTGGACACACTCGCCTATCGTGTAAGAGTGTCATTTCCATCTGTGCATCCTGCGGTCAAGGAAGTCACGAGGGAGCATGTACATCCGCTCCCGTCTGCGTCAACTGCGGCGGTGACCATCCATCCTCGTCCCGCGACTGTCCTCGTTTCAAAGAGGAAGCACTGTATACAAGGAATCCGGGTGAAGGAAAAACTCTCCTACACTGAGGCCTGGAAGCGATACCAATCTCGCACACCTGTAGTACCTAAGGCCGGTACGTACAGCACAGCCGCTTCTTTAGCGGTGAAGAAGTGCGACCGCAGTACGCAGACCTGCGACCTTGTCTTTACACGGGTCCCTACTAAATCTAGTTCTCCGAAACGCTCCTCCGAGAAGCCTAAGCCGATTGTTTTTAATGCACTTGAAATTAAATTCAAGATAAGCTACACGAGAACAGACTTTATAAAATCATCAACTCCTACGGAGAAGAAAAAGAGCCCTTCTCCTCGGAGGTCCCGCTCCCATGATGGGAGCAACCGCGCTGGGCGGTCGTCGCTATCGCCCTTACCTACATCCAACCGATTCCAACGCGACTGAAGAAAGGACCTTTGATTCGCCCTGGACCGTGCAAAAAGTAAGGTGATAAAATTTTAATTTATTTTTAATCTCATTTTAACAATGGCTATCCTTACGTGGAATGTGGGTGTACTGCACAGTCGAAGATCTGACTTGGAGTTACTTTTACGTCCGACTAACTCTCCACTTGTGTGTCTCCAAGAGACTAAATTTCGACCACAAAATTCTTTTACTATGCGCAGTTACTCTTCGGTGAGGTTTGATCTTCCTCCCGCAGATGACACTCCCGCTCCCCGCGGAGTCTTAATTTTAATTCTACACGACGTGTACAGCACTTCATTACAGGTTCAGACTGCTTTACAAGCTGCTGCAGCTACTGTTCACTTCTCTGGCTTTAGTTTTTCTATCTGCAGTATTTACTTGCCTCCGTCTTGTACGGTCACCAAGGCTGATCTTGATCATCTTTTTTACAGCGACCACCCCCTGTCCTTCTTTTGGGGGATTTCTATGCGCACCATACCCTATGGGGTTCCACCGCGGAGTGTGCAAGGGGTAGCCTTTTAGCTGACTTTTTGTTTCGTCACATTCTTGTACTGCTCAATACTGGTGAAGCTACTTTTCTTTCTGACAGCACACACAGTTTTACACACTTGGACTTATTCATTTGTTCAACCTCACTCTCTGTACATTTTACTTGGAATGTCACATCTGATTCAATTCTAGTGACCACTTTCCGTGTCACATGCACGTACCCACTTCAAACGCACATTCTCAGCCTGCGCCCAAATGGCTCATTGAAAAGGCGAATTGGCCTCTCTTTCGATCTATGGCCGTATTTTCAGGGTCGCATTATCCATCCATCGACACCGTGATCGTGCACTTCGAAACAGTCATCTTTATTACCGCAGATCTAGCTATTCCCCGGTCGTCTAGCCACTCCAGACGCTTGCCGGTTCTCTGGTGGAACGATGATTGCCTGGATGCGTTACGTGCACGCCGAGGTGCTCTAAGAGTTTTTCGTCGCCACCCTACTTCAGCGAACATGATTCGCTACAAGCAAAAGCGCGCCAACTGTCGTCGTATCATTAAGGATAGCAAAAAGGCGTCTTGGACTGCTTTTTCCTCCTCTTTTAATCGCAAAACGCCTTCCTCTGTTGTTTGGGAACAGCTACGCCGCGTTGCAGGCAAACCAAGATTTACGCTAATACCCGGTTTACGGATGTCCAATCGAGTGGTTTCCACTCCGCTTGACGTTGCCAATATTTTAGGGCGCACCTTCGCTGAGTTTCGATTTCCGCCAATTACCCTGCTTCATTTCGAGCGTTAAAAGAGCAGGTCGAGTCGAAGGACTCATGTTTTGTCTTCGACCAGCAGGAGTGCTATAATGTTCCATTTTCCTTCAGGGAATTGGTGCACGCCCGTACGAACTCTAGACACTGCGCACCAGGGCCGGATGGCGTTCATGTTGCTATGTTGCGGCATTTATCAGCGAAAGGCAAAGCTTTTTTACTCCATGTTTTTAATTCTGTTTGGTGCAACGGAACATTTCCAAGCGCTTGCGAAAGGACACCGTGATACCAATCCCTAAACCTGGTAAGGACACACACCTTCCTTCCAGTTACCGTCCGATTTCCCTCGCCAGCAGCGTCTGCAAGGTGATGGAGCGCATGATTAACAGACGGCTTATGTGGTGGTTAGAGTCCAGGGATTTACTAACGAACCCTCAGTGCGGTTTTCGGTGTCATCGTTCCTCAGTCGACCATCTTGCGTCTCTAACCACCCATATTATGGACGGTTTGGTACGGAAGTGCCAAACGATCGCCGTATTTTTCAGTCTGAAGAAAGCGTATGATACTTGCTGGAGAGGCGGTATCATTCGGACGCTTCACGATTGGCATGTACGCGGTCGTGTGTCTGTTTTTATTCAGGAATTTATGAAAGAGCGGGTTTTATAATGTTCGCGTGGGATCAGTTTTATCATCTAGTTTTACTCAAGAGAACGGCGTACCTTAGGGCTCGACACTTAGTTGCACACTGTTTACCATTGCTATCAATTCCATCCGCTGAGTGTTTACCGCCAGGAATACAATCGTCGTTGTTCGTTGACGATTTTGCCATCTATCTTTCCTCTAGCAGAACTTGTCTTTTGGAAAGCCGCTTCCAATGCTTTCTCGACCGCCATTACGCTTGGAATGTACACCACGGGTTCCGTTTCTTTGCAGAAAAAGACCGTCTGCATGAACTTCTGGCGCTATAAGGAGTATCCATCTCCGTCTCTCCATCTTGGCTCAGATGCTTATGCTTTTGCAGACGAAGTTCGATTCCTTGGCTTAATATTAGATAGAAAATTATGCTGGTCATCGCATATAGCACAACTTAGGGGCAAGTGTGAATGTTCTCTTTGTATTTTACATGTTTTAAGTGGCACATCCTGGGGACCTGATCGGACGGTTCTTTTACGTTTTTACCGCTCTCTTATCCGGTCCAAACTGGATTACGGCTGTGTTGTTTACGACTCTGCGTTCTTCGTCGTCTTAACCCCGTTCATTACCGGGGTATCCGTGTTGCCATTGGAGCATTCCCAAACCAGTCCTGGGTTTAGTTTATGTGCGGAGTCTGGAAAACCTCCGTTGTTTTATCGTAGGGATGTTTTACTTTCTGCTTACGGTTGTCGCCTAGCTGCGCAACCTCGTCATCCCACGAATGGGCCGTTTTTTTTAATGTGTCTTTCGATGATTTTTACGCTGCTCGGTCTTTTACTCATCAGCCTGCTGGCTTTCGTTTACGAGAGCTGTTAAGAACGTTGGACGTGGAGTTGCCTGCTTTCTTCTTAACCGGGGAAACTTCTTCTCCACCTTGGTTTAAGAAGAGACCCTCGTTCATCTTGGGCTTACGTCCTGTTCCTAAATCTTCGACCGCAGCACCTGTTATTCGTAGTCATTTTCGCGAGATTATATCTTCTTTTAATGGCTGGAATTTTATATATACCGACGGCTTGAAATCTGACACAGGAGTAGGATGTGCTTTTGTATTTAATGGGGCAAGTTTTACGTATGGTATTTTTATAGCGGAGCTTTATGCTATTTATCGGGCGATTTTATTTATTTCTGATCAGGGAATGGGGAATGCTGTTATTTGTTCCGACTCTTTGAGTGCCATTTTCAGTTTTAGAAATCTGCACAACCACCAACCACTTGTACAGAAGATCCAGGATATAGTGTTAACTCTTTTCGACCTTGGCGTCAGGGTGGCATTATTATGGGTACCTGGAGATGTTGGACTCCCAGGTAATGAGGCCGCAGATGTCGCAGCTAAATCCGCCCTTTTAGACCCTGCTGAGTACGAGCAACGTTTTTATTTTGGGGATTTTATTCTTTACGGAGAGGCATTTTCTCTCGCTGGGGCGATGGAGGGATTTAATACCCGCCAATAAAGTTCGGGAATGTAAATCCGCCCTTTCAAACTGCTCGACTTCTTCTCGCGCAGTTCGCCGCGAAGAAGTAATTTTAGCTCCTTTGAGAATTGGACATTGCCGACTTAATCACTGTCACCTTTTTAATGGTCAACCCGCTCCAGCTTGCCCTCACTGTGACCACCCCTTTACAGTGCGTCACATTTTAATTGAATGCCATCATCTGGTAGCTTTTAGACATAGCCTAGGTTTGCCCTCGTCCATTGAGGACTTACTTGCGGATGATGTGGTTGCTGTTGAGCGAGTGTTCCGTTTTATCCGTGTTTGTGGTTTTTGGAGCAAGCTGTGAGGTTTTATTTTTTTTACTCATGACTTCATTTTTAGACCATTTTAAGACTGTTGTTATTCCAGCTTTTGCTGAATCTTTTCAGTACCAGTCTTTAATTGTTGTGTTGCATATTGTCCCTGTTGTTTGTTTTGGGCTTTTGTTGTTACCATTTTAGATCGTTAAAAGCATGTGTTTTTTTCAGCTCTTGCTTGCGTTTCAGCTTTAGTCTTTATACATTGTTGACCATATTGCCCTTATTTTTGTTTTGGGGTTTTTACTGTTACAACTTTGGCTATTAAGATTGTTTTATTTTTCCGCTCTTGCGGCTGAGTTTTAATACCCGCCGTTTGTTTGTTAGCCAGTTTACCCTTGCTATTTTGGTGGGGGGGGGTTTATGGTTACCTTTGGGACCATTAAATACTGTTGTGTTTTCAGCCCTTGCAGCAGAGTTTTTAGTAATGGTCTCGTTTGTTGTTATGTTTATTACCCTTGTTATTTGTTTTGGGGATTGTATTTTATTGCCTAAAGGGCTGCTGGGTTTATCTTCTACGCAGATCTTGTGTGGATTACTTATTTAATTCTGGCACAGTTTTTAGTGTTTTTGGGCGCTGATGACCTTGGATGTTGTGCGCCTCTTAAACAGTAATCATCAGGGCGTCTGGGAGTTTCAACTTTAACACTGAGGTGGCATATTGACCTTAGTTTGTCTATCGCCACCTCAGGGTCTTCGGCTCACTCAACTATTATTACCAAGAAGAGGAGGATGGAGATTCTCACGGAAGGGTTGTCACCTTGAACGGACTTTGAAAGTTGTTTGACCAATTTGGGGATTATGCCCTGGCGTTGGAGGTGGACAAATATATCTCCCACCGGAGTATCCGCTGGCAGCCCTCTAAAGATGCGACGGATATCGCGTGCTTTATCAACAGCAAAGGAAACGTGTAGTATTCCTCGTTTCTTGAGGTTTCCTAACAGTCGCTGGTAGTCCTCAGCACACCTTGTCTGAAATTTGAATGTGTTTCCCTTCCGTACTACCTTACATTCGGCGATAAGTGATGGCATAACTTCCTTCAGGAAGCCTGTAACACCCTGAAAAGAATCCACGATAATCGGTAGGATAAGGCGTCTGGAGGGTAAAGAGGACGAGTTGCTACTGATGGTAGCGTCAGCTGGTTTATTTGGCTTTCCAGCTGTACTGGAGCCTTCTGCTACAAAATGAGGATGGGTTCGCCGCTTTCTCTTGCCGGCTACCACTTGAAATTCAGCATCGTCCACTTCAGAATCTAAGGATCGGTTGTACTGGATTCAGGTACACTTAAGCTCAATATAACGTGTAAACGTAAACGTAACCATCAGGACACCACCGCTGTCAAACCACCTCACAACCCAAGCTAGATGCCACGTTTCTTCAAGTAATAGCGAAAATACCCGTCCATGCGCAGACAAGTTTCGCAGAATTCCTGGCGAAAGCCCTGCTAACCCGCCCAACAACCGTGCCCGCCGAAACCATCCTATGCCACACGATGTTCACATTTATCCTACAAAAGGGCTGGTAAATTTTCCGGAGCCACGACTCTAATGGCATTCAAGGCGTGCTCCTAGAATGCGAAGGGCATTAAGAGCAAACTCCGGGAAGTTATACACTTCTTCTCGCACCAGATACAGGTGCTAATGGTGCAGGAAACCTAGTTGACGGCCTCAAACAAAATCACCATTCCAGGCACCATATGCCACCGCACCGACAGATCTGGCGGTTTCGGAGGAACCGCCATCTTTGTAAACACAGCTGTGCAACACCATAGACTACATTTGACCGATGCTGGCACAATGACCTTATTTATAAACTGCACCAAAATTTCCCGGCCTCTAAATCTACCTGTATCTTTTACATATGTTTTTAGAAAATAGGCGCTTCCATGTCCAAGTTGATCGCTCCAAATCCACCATGCGACCAATACAGGTCGGCGTTCCACAAGAAGCCATACTGGCCCCATACTTGTATATAGTTTTCACTAATGATTTTCCCGTGGACGCCAAATGCAAGATCCACATGTATGCTGACGACACCGCAATTTATCACCACTCAAAATTTTGAAATTTGGAACGTGCGAAATTCAGCGCTACATAGAAAAATCCACGTCCTGGTTACACCAATGGAAGATTACTGTTAATATCCACAAGTACCAATTTGCGATTTTTCCTAACAGCGGCACCTTCTAGCAGTTGATCTAACGATCGACGGCAAAATTTTGTCATCTCAGCAAGTAAAATACTTAGGGGTTTGCGTGGAACGTAAACTGCTTTGGAACAAACACCTGAGAGATGTGGCCGACAGGGGGAGGCAGCGGTTGAAACTATGCGCGTCCATTCTACGCGGTAAGTCATTAGGCATTAGGAGTAAAATAATTTTGTACAGGTCTTTTATAGTATCAATGATGTACGCCTGCGTGGCATGGGCTCACGCGTCCAAATTGGCAATGCAACACTTACAAACCATCCAAAATCTCTCGCTAAGGAAAGCACTGAGGCTACCGCTTCTTATTAAAAACTTTACTCACGAGGAGACGGGCATGCTTTCAGTTGCACAATCCATTGAGAGACGGGCCAGGAGTACCTGGGAGAGAATCCGCCGCTATCCAAACCAGTATGTGGCGTGAATTGGAAAGGAAGAGCCCCCCACAGATAACATCAGCGTGTGCGCCAGTAATGTTATTAATAAACACAAGGTGGTGGTTTTGTGATTTAGTTTCTCTACACTGATGACAATACTACCAGTTTAGCCATATTTTACACTAATAAGACTTTCTTCTTGAACGTACCGATAATGCACAGTTTTACTTGCCAGCGGGTGACAGCCGGGTTGCCAGTAGCTGGGTAGTCCTCGATCCCACTATCCTTTAGGATTGTCAAGGAATACCTTTTAGAGCAGGTTCATGTTGGATCAGCATGTTTAGCCCAACTCAATATACCTGCTTATATGAGCTAAAACGTAATGTGACTAAAAGTAATCACACAGTACCTACATATAGGACCACAAATATTCAACATGCTTTAATAGCAGCCATAAAATGTAAATACCTGGTAGATATTCTGGCTGGTAAATTATTTTATTTAAATGGTATATGCTGAATTTTGTTGGGAAAAAGAAAATATTGCTGCCGCTAGAGCGATTTTTAACTGTTGATTTTTAGGTAAACCCCCATTCCTAATTATCTGATTTCACTGTTTTTAAGGAACTTTTTTTTTTATTTTATTTGAATGATATATGCGGAGTTTTCTTAAAAAAGAAATAATAATAAATTGCGGCAGCTACACCTATTTTTAAATTTCGCTTTAAAACCCCCCCCCCCACTCCTTACGGTCTGATTGCCCTGATTTTCAGAAATTGTTTTATTAATTTATCTAAATGAAATATACTTTCGCTGAGAAAAAACAAAAATTGTGGCCACTAGAGCTATTTTCAATTTTAAAAATATTTTCGCTGTAGTTTAACCCTTACCTCTAATGGGTCAATTTTGCTGGTAAACGAACTCTACGAACCGTTTGTTAATTGATTGGTTATAACTTATATACTGAGTTGCGTTGAGAAGAAACAAAAATTGTACCTGCTGGTGGGTTATATTTATTTCATTGTCATTTTCGTATCATGGACATTTGAAGAATTTTTTTTTCAAAATAATTTATGGATACAACTGAATTCCTTAGGAACAGCTAAAATGTACTTTTTGGTAAAGTTCAGTACAGTAATAATGAATTGAATGAGGACATAAACTCGTATAACTTATTTTGTGGGATATGATTTTCTTAAAGTTGGCACCTTTTTTATTTTATTTTTTTTTTCAATTTTTTGTTATGCTAGCTGAAGTCTATTTTATTGTATATTTGCTTTTGTTAAATAAATTGATTCTTAGGTTATGTATGGAATATTAATCTGACTTTTGACAAAATCTATTGCAACATGTATTGTTAAATTATTATTATTATTATTATTATTATTATTATCATCATCATCATCATCATCATCATCATCATCATCATCATCATCATCATTATTATTATTATTATTATTTCCTGTGTGGTTCGATTTAGAACAGCTTTCAGGTTTTGATCGCCACAAAATTAAAATGGACGTGACTAGTTTTCTTACTACGAAAACTACCTACACGAGGGTAGAAGTCATTTTGAAAACCAGTTCGTCTGACTAGATGATTTTACGGCATCTGCTGAACCGCAACGATTGGCCGAAGTTGTTATTGCCGGGCTTGTGAGCGGAAGGTCTGGGGTTCGAATCCCAGCAGGACCGTCCTTCCTGAGTAGGTTTTTTACAGGTTTTCCTCAGACCTCATTAATGGCAAATGCCGTAGAGGTACTTTAAACTTAGGCCTGGAACGTTTCCTTCCTTAAAAAAAATATTTTCCAATGTATCATTTCATCTTGTGTATCATCAGTGTCCACCGCCATTGGTACCTCGGTAGTAAAAACGAGCGCTAAACACTACTCAAAAAAAAAAAAAAAATCGTCTGCTGCTTTATCATTCCTGAGAACTGACAGTTGAAGGATGTTATTGCTTAGTGCAGGGATAGGGAGAGAGACAGACATAGATAACGTACAACGTTGTACTTTAATGTACATTTATCTTTTATATATAAGTTTTAGTTTGTAACTAACGTTCTACCGAAAAGTAAACATCTAGCCCAATACTACCAATCCGAAAAAACACCGAAGATTAAATTTTAATTCTTTTTTTTTCTTTGCAAGAAATGAAAGTTCGCGACTTTCACTAATTCCTGTGCGCTAACTTCTAAAGTGCCTTATCTCCATCGTTTTCTTTTATAATTGCATGGAAATGTTTTAATAAATTATTCCTATCTTCTGTAATTTTATTTAACATGACATTCAAAATACTTAATTTAATTGGAAAGCCAATGGGAAATTCAATCACAATGTTCCTTCAATTGCAATATATTGCGTCACATGCATATATTATAAATTATTAAATTTATGCAAATGGACTTACAGCAGTTTGCATTAGAGTGAAATTACAATATTTACAGGTTTGAACATAGGAGTCAACTTGGGGATGGGAGAAGCCCACTTCTATTAGATTTTGTATTTAAAAAATCTATAAACTGTAAACATCCAAATCAAAAACATTTTAAGAAATAAAAAGCTTAGCAATTACTATTTAAGTCTACAAATATCGTTAACTCCGCAACAATTTCACACAGCCATTACTTTTTAGAAAATGTATACCTGAGGAAAAGTTATCTAGGGAATTCTCGTTCATCTTTGATTCCAAAAGATCCATCGTGTTGTGATGCAATTTCAGGCTGTCAGAATAAATATCGTCCGAGAGAGAGAGAGAGAGAGAGAGAGAGAGAGAGAGAGATTATCACCTCCAATTGTGATCAAATACTCAATTTCAATCTACAGATGTGAAGCAACACTTACAATTGTACAAGGAGAACATTGAACTGAAATTCAATGTTCTAATTAAAATATTATTTGAAGGTATTTATCTTAAAGGGGTGGAAAAGTCCAAAATTCATAACCTAATTTTTTTAGAGTGCAACTTTGCGTGGTAGCTATTAATGCTCATGCATGAAAACTTGGTGAGCTGCAATTTGAGCACATAAAACTGTGAGATGAAAGGAAAGGAATTACTGTTGGCACTATTGTACAATGTCGCTGTTGGCGTTTTTCTTTCAAGATTTTAATTTGAACTTTCCGAAAATAAAATATACATATACTAATCAGCAACCAAAGCGTGAACTTTGAGAAAGGGAGATGAGAGGCAGGCTGCTCTGGCTCGGCTGCTGTCGGCGCCTATGGATACAACAAATGTTTTCATCTTGTCACTGACTCATCTTCTCTTGCAGGAGTTTGGGTGACGGTTTTGTTCCGGCGTCTGCTGCGCCAGCATTCCTGTAGACTGATACAGCACGTTGTTTGTATCGGTCCTGGTGGTGTTGTGGTAACCATACTTGCCTTCTAAACCCAAGGTCGCAGGTTCAAACCCGGCCACGATCGATGGATTTTTTCGGGCGTAAAAATCGTAAGTATGGCTTCCTTCGGAAGGGAAGTAAAGCCGTGGGTCCCTTGTCGTACATTTACGGCACGAAAAAGAACCTCAAGTCTGAAAGAAGAGCCCTCTGAGCAAAATTTGTCGGTCGTTTCACGCCCTGAATAGAATGTGACGCTGATGACCTGTGATGTTAAAGAGCGTCCTTAAGTAAAAACAAATCAAAATCAACGTTGTTTGTCGTCACTGTAGAAAACCGTAGAAATAAGGTAATGAAGTTAAATAACAGAACGTCATAGAATAGTAAATGTGTAACTGTCATTTTATTTGTGAAGCATTTCCTTTAAGATTTCCTCTACAAAATGTAATTCAAATATTACGAGTTAACTGAAAAAAGGGCATTGTGGGTATTTCCTTGCTTTCAGCTAATTAACTTTAAATTTGTGTATCTTAAAAGTTAAAATACTTTCATACTTTTATACAACTGAACTCGCGCGGAGTTACTTGTTACTAAATTAAACACTTGCAAAGTACTTTACTTATGTGGCTAACGAAACACGTTTCTGGAAAAGTCCATCACGCCTGACCCTCATACCGAATACTACGGTCATAGGTTCATATCCATGTTATTGCCTAAAATAAAGTACCGTGTAATTACTTAACCCTTTCCACAGTCTCAATTTACCAGAGAATTCGTTATTAAGAATGTTGTCTTTTTTTTTATCTTGTTAAGTGTTTATATCAAATTACTTGGAGCATTCGCAAGTTACGTTAGTGATTTACTTAAATGCAAGTCATGGGTTGTGTTGAATAGCTTAACTTTACTATCCATCTCGCCACAAGCATAGCAGGCATTTATTAAAGACATTCTTTGTAACTAAGGTATTGTAGGCAGAGGTGAATTAATTACTTGGGCAAGGTCCTAAACTCGTTTTCAAGTTTTTCCAGCGATAACAGAACAGCTACCTGAAGTCGTACGATGCAAGGTCAGGGCTGTAGGTGGATGATCCAGCAATGGACTTTCCTAGCCTCTTAAGTATCTACTGTTCACTTTCATTCGCACTGACACAAGCTTCCTTCTGCTCTCTTTCTTTTCTATCACTACGCGAAACTATAACATCGTCCTGTAACTTCCTTCAAAAGTAGACGCCTTGAAATCGATTCCTCCAAAAAGAAATTGAACACACCTGTGCCATAAAAAGCCGCCGACTTCAATAAAATATTGCGAGGGGGGATCCATGTCTTCATCTCAGATATGGAAAATTAAAAATAAATGTCACTCAAAAGTTGGGGCGCGGATACATAGGAAGCATTTGGAAGTCAATAACCTAATCGTAATTAAACCGCTCGTCAAAACAATTACAATAATCAACATAGTACTAATTCAGAGTATTATTTGCAAAACGAAAATTATTTTATTATTTACTCCCAAAATTCTCTTACATCTCAGAATATAGTAAAAGTAAACCAAGTATATATTGCATAATTCTTTCTGATGTAGAAGGTTTCTTCAACTATTGTTATAATTTAACATATGGCAATAATAATGTTTTTATTGTTGCGCATTTTTGACCCTTTTAATTATTTCTTTACTCACATGGTGAAATGAAAATGTACATGGTTATAAAATGCAAGAAGCTATTTATAAATGATGACAATGTATATCCACATATTATATTGAAATAATTTATAATGAAAAAATTGTGCTGGGCAGATCACTTAGCAGTATTTTTAATTTAATTTTTGGATAATAAAATTAGACAAAAATGTGACCCTAGATTATGTTAAACTCTATTTGACGAGTTTCGTTCCAGTATGTTAGTTAACCTGACGCAAAGTTCTGATGAATGCTGTGCAAGCAGTTTTGTGGTTCAATTGCAGGCCTAGAGATGGTGCTGAAAGTCAAATGTCGCCACGCCGATGCCCATCCACATCGTCAATTTTCAGACTCCATTACTCAGTTGGGTTCAGGAGTCCAGTCCTGAGTCACTCATGAATGTTTTCAGTCAGCAAAACCAGCGTTATTGTTCAGATATAGAGAGCGGTGCAACACTGACGTTCATCCTGCGTTCTTGGGGCCAAGCCTGAGCTTATAAGTCTATGCAGGTGCGTACACGTTACTCACATTTTGTTGTAAATAGCTAAATTACTGATAAATTACTTTCCTTCAGCCCATTTAATTCGGAAGTAATTTTTATTTGATATGAAAAGTATGTAAAATGGCATGATTTTGGTGAATGGTTGATGTTATAGCCTTTAGGAAATTGCTACCAAAAGCTAATTGTCGCAATCTAGTAATAATTATGATTACAAATGTGTGTTTGTTATCAAACTGTATCATACAAATGATGAGAGAAGAATAAAATAACGGGAAATTTCAGAACCTATATGTTTGGAACATATAATTTATTAAAAAAATCCCAAATTTATTATTTTACAGATATCTTATATCACTTGACTTTTTTCCTATGTAAATTCCAATAAATATACAAAAGTATTTATTTAATTTCTTTTTTTTTAATCGAATTCCGAAGAAATGTAACTATTGCGGTTGTGCCTATGTAAAGACTTTTGTGTTGCAGCGATATTTCATAAACAGGAATGGGGGTTAATGAAAATATGTAGAGTGGAGCAAAGAATTTGGAAAAAGGAAATTATTAGATTATTTTGAATTCTCAGGGGGGAATGTTATTTCTTCTCTGTCGATGGTTACCGCTGTCTGTCGTTGGTTACCGCTGTCTTACAGTTTTGCCACGGCTGTTGAGACTCTACTACTGGAATTTTAGTCATTTAGGTATGACAGGGAAAAGGGAATAAGGGTGTTGACACTATAATCAGCCGATTTATAATTTTTCACTACCACATTTTTTTTTAATTGTCTAGGTTCATAATATTGGGCGGAGAATCGGCTATTCCATGCAGGATTTCAGGGGCTTTGTGTCATTTTTACGGGAATTTGTTTCTTTACTACTATCAAAGAAACAATTAACACTTAACTTTTGTTCTGTCCGATGCATAGCATTACTAACGACAATTCACAACTCTTCACTTGCCAAAAGCGACCTAAACGTAACATTAGCACAGACGCGTCACTTAACTAGACTAAAGTATTATCTCGCTCGTAGGCCCCTTCAGGGGCCCAATTTTTTGGGTACGGGGCGTAGCGACCCCAGGCACTCGAGCTGCTCCCGAACATCCACGCTCAGCGTGTTTGACTCATTTTATTTCCCCTCTATTTTAATTTTTATTCGTCCTACTTCCCTGTTCTTCGTCTGATGGGTGCCCCCGTGTTTGACACGGTAAAATGTGATTGGGTAACGCCGTAACTCCCAGCACTGGGTTATCATGTAGGACTGGAGCGTATCCCCCGGTAAAGGCCAGGCCCGGGGAAGGGCCATTGCATGAGCTGTTGTACTTCCTCAGGCGATTGGGTCCCTTTGTCAACCCACAGGAAGGTGTGACCCTGAGGTTACCTTGTTCAGGCCAGAGCATGTAACCTGAGCCGGGGTGGCGCCCAGGAAGCAGCCTGCCATCGGAGACGGTTGCAATGGTGGAGGATTAAATCGCTGTAGTACACGATAATCATATACAATTTCAATACAAAAGAGTTGACGTGAAAGAAGTATCCGAGAAGTCATTTCCTCGCTACTTAGTGCTCAGTCTTACCGAAAATGGTCAGTCGTTTACTAAGGTATACCCATTTATGATTCAGAAGGGCATTGATGCCATAGCTCGACCCGTTAAGTCCTGTACCCGTCTACGTATCGGTTCACTTTTGTTGGAGACACTTGGGCTGTCTCAAACCAACTCATTACTCGAGGAGACGCTACTCCGCGGCTATCCTATCCGTGTTGAGCAACATAAGACTTTGAATTCGTCGTGAGGAGTTGTTACCACCAATGTACCAGACAGCAAGTCTGACCCGGAAATCCAGAGGTGCCTGGAAGACCAAGGGGTCACTTCTGTTTATCGCGTGCAGGCCAAAAAATAGGGGGAATTACAGACAACTCTACTATTCCTCACGTTTAACAGGGTCGAATTGCCGCAGAAGATTAAAGCGAGATACGAGTTGATTGAAGTGCGCCCGTATATCCCGAGCCTGTTGCGATGTTTCCAGTGTTAACGTTTTGGACATACTCGCATATCGCTAAGAGTGCCATTTCCATCTGTGCAACCTGCGGTCAAGCAAGTCATGAAGAAGCATTTGCTACCGCTCCCGTCTGCGTTAACTGCCGCGGCGACCATCCAGCCTCGTCCCGCGACTGTCCAAATTTTAGAGAGGAGCGCTGTATACAGGAGATCCGGGTGAAGGAAAAGCTCTCCTTTACTGAGGCCCGGAAGCGATTTCATTCTCGCCAACCTGTAGTACCTAAGACCGGTACATACAGGGCTGCAGCTTCCTTAGCGGTGAAGAAATGCGACAGCAGTACGCAGTCTTGCGACCTTGTATTTACACGAGTCCCTACTAAGCCCAGTTCTCCGAAGCGCATTACCGAGAAACCGAAGTCGATAGCTTTCAATGTGCCTGAAATAAAGTTCAGGACGAGCTACACGAGAACTGACTTTTTGAAAACGTCAACTCCTGTTCAGCAGAAAAAGAGCCCTTCTCCTCGGAGGTCCCGCTCCCATGATGGCAGCAAACCCACTAGGCGGTCGCCGTCACCGCCTATTTCCACATCCAACCGAATCCAAGTGTTGGAATCGTTGGATACTTCTCAGCGGGAGAGCCCTCCCTCTGAGGAGATCATGAAGCAGAATGTGCCTGCTCCGAATAAACCACCCAGTCCCACGCGATTGAAAAAAGAACGTTTCATTCGTCCTGGGCCTAGCAAAAAGTAAGATGGTATTTTTATTTGTTTTAACTTGTTTTAACAATGACTATCCTTTCTTGGAATGTGCGTGAACTCCGCAGTCGAAGACCTGACGTGGAGTTACTTTTACGTACGACTGACTCTCCGCTTGTGTGTCTCCAAGAGATCAAACTTCGCCCGCAAGATTCCTTTAATTTACACGGTTATTCTTCCGTGAGGTTTGATCTTCCTCCCGAAGATGGCTCTCCCGCGCATGGCGGAGTTGTACTTTTAATCCGAGATGACGTTTACAGTACTTCAATTAACCTCCAGACTCCTATACAGGCTGCTGCAGCTACAATTCACATCTCTGACCTTAATTTTTCTGTGAGCACTATTTACTTACCTCCATCTTCCACTGTGGCAATAGTTGATCTCAATAATCTTCTGTCTCAGCTACCACCACCTGTCCTACTCTTGGGGATTTCAATGCGCACCATCCACTATGGGGTTCCAACATGGAGTGTGCCAGGGATAGCATGTTGGCAGACTTTCTAGGCCGCCACCATCTCATTCTGCTCAACACTGGTCAACCTACTTTTATTTCTGACAGTACTCATTGTTTTTCACACTTGGACTTAGCCTTTTGTTCTGTCTCACTTGCTGTACATTTTACCTGGAACGTCATCTCCGATTTATATTCTAGTGACCATTTTCCGTGTCAGATACATGTACTCTCTTCACACGCACATTCTCAGCGCGCGCCAAGATGGCTTAATGCACAGGCGAATTGGCACCTCTTCCGATCCAGAGTTCGGAATTTTCAGGGTTAGATTTTCCATCCATCGAAGCCGTGATCGAGCATCTCGAAACGTCATTCTTAATGCCGCAGAGCAGGCTATTCCCCGGTCGTCTTGCCACCCCAGACGCTTTCCGGTTCCCTGGTGGACCGATGAATGCCGGGATGCGTTGCGTGCACGCCGAGGTGCTCTACGGGTTTTTCGTCGTCACCCTACTTCAGCAAACATGATTCGCTATAAAGTACTGCGCGCCAAATGCCGTCGAGTCATTAAGGATAGCAAAAAGGCGTCTTGGATTGCTTTTACCCCTTTTAACCGCACAACGCCTTCATCTGTAATTTGGGAACAGCTACGCCGAGTTGCGGCAAACCTAGATTTACGCCTATACCCAGTCTTAGAATATCAAATCGAGTGCTTACTACTCCTATTGATATCGCCATTATTTTAGGACGCACCTTCGCAAATGTTTCGAGCACCGCCAATTACCCTCCTTTTCGCACATTAAAGGAGCAGGTCGAATCGAAGAGTTTCTATTTTGCCTCCGACCAGCAGGAGAATTATAATATCCCTTTTACAACAAGGGAATTGGAATATGCCTTTGCGAACTCTCGGCACTGCACACCAGGGCCAGATGGCATCCATGTTGCTATGTTGCAGCATCTGCCAACGAAAGGCAAGACTTTTTACTACACATTTTTAATTCTGTTTGGTGCAATGGAACATTTCCGAGCACTTGGCGAAAGGCCACCGTGATACCAATACCTAAACTGGTAAGGACCCACACCTTCCTTCCAATTACCATCCGATTTCCCTCACCAGCTGCGTCTGCAAGGTGATGGAACGCATGATTAACGGGCGGCTTATGTGGTGATTGGAGTCGAGGCATTTATTGACGAACGCTCAGTGCGGTTTTCGGCATCATCGCTCCTCAGTCGACCATCTTGTGTGTCTAACCACCCATATAATGGACGGTATTGTACGGAAGTGCCAAACGATCACCGTATTCTTTCATCTGGAGAATGCTTGTTGGAGAAGCGGTATCCTTCGAACGCTTCACGATTGGCATATACGCGGTCGTATGTCTATTTTATTCAGGAATTTATGAAAGACCGGGTTTTATAATGTTCGCGTGGGATCAGTTTTATCATCTAGTATTATTCAAGAGAACGGTGTATCTCAGGGCTCGGTACTTAGTTGCACACTGTTTGCCATTGCTATCAATTCTCTCACTGAGTGTTTACCCCCAGGAATACAATAGTCTTTGTTCGTTGACGATTTTGCTATCTTCCTTTCCTCACGGATAACTGGTCTTTTGGAACACCGCTTCCAATGCTCTCTCGACCGCCTTTACGCTTGGAGTGTAAGCCACGGGTTCCGATTCTCCACAGAGAAGACCGTCTGCATGAATTTCTGGCGCCATAAGGAGTATCCTTCACCCTCTTTCCATCTTGGCCCAGACTCTCTTGCTTTCGCAGACGAAGTTAGATTCCTTGGCTTA
This sequence comes from Metallyticus violacea, assembly GCA_030762175.1. Taxonomy (NCBI): domain Eukaryota; kingdom Metazoa; phylum Arthropoda; class Insecta; order Mantodea; family Metallyticidae; genus Metallyticus; species Metallyticus violacea. Next base: position 494,455 of record CM060841.1, on the reverse strand, counting down.
ATCTTTGATAGAAAATTATGCTGGTCATCGCATATAGCACAACTCAGAGGCAAGTTTGAACATTCTCTTTGTATTTTACGTGTTTTAAATGGCACATCTTAGGGAGCTGACCGGACTGTTCTTTTACGTTTTTATCGATCTCTAATCCGGTCGAAACTTGATTATGACACTGTAGTTTATGACTCAGCGCGACCTTCCGTTCTGCGTCGCTTTAATCCCATTCATCACCGGGGTATCCGTGTGGCTGTTGGAGCATTCCCAACCAATCCTGTGTCAAGTTTATGTGCGGAGACTGGAGAACCTCCGTTGTTTTACCGTAGGGATGTTTTACTTCTTGCTTATGGTTGTCGAATAGCTGCGCAACCTCGTTATCCCACGAACAAGCCGTTTTTTAATGTGTGTCTCGCTCCATTTTATGCTGCTTGGTCTTTTACTCCTAAGCCCCTGGCCATCGTTTCCGGGAGCTGTAATGGACGTTGGACTTGGAATTACCTGCTTTTTTCTTAGCCGGGGAAACTTCTTCTCCCCGTTGGCTCTCAGTAGAGGCCCCTGTTCATCTTGGGGTTACGTCCTGTCCTAAGGTCGGTGCTGGTAGTGTAATGGTTACCATACTTGCCTCCTACACCCAAGAACGCGGGTTTGAACCCGGTCAGGACCAATGGATTTTTTTTCGGGCGTAAAAATCATAAGTATGACTTCCTTCGGAAGGGAAGTAAAGCCGTGGGTCTCGTGTCGTACATTTACGGCACGAAAAAGAACCTTAAGCCTGAAAGAGGGGCCTCTGAGCAAAATTTGTCGGCCGTTTCACGCCCTGAGTTGAATGGGACGCTGATGACCTGAGATGTTAAAGAGCGTCCATAAATAAAAAAATCAATGAATCAACCAAGTCCTGTCCTAAGTCCTCGACCGCAGCATCTATTATTCGTAGTCATTTTCGTGAGGTCGTCTCTTCTTTTATTGTAAGGAATTTTGTATATACCGACGGCTCTAAATCTGACACAGCAGTAGGATGTGCCTTTGTTTTTAATGGAGCTAGTTTTACGTTTGGTCTTAACGTTGCGACACCTATTTTTATGGCGGAGCTTTATGCTATCTATCGGGCTATTTTATTTATTTCTGACCAGGGGCTGGGGAACAGTGTCATTTGTTCCGATTCTTTGAGTGCGTTTTTATCTTTGAAAAATCTGTACAACTACCATCCTCTTGTACAGCATATCCAGGATGTAGTGTATACGCTTCAGGACGTTGGCGTTAGGGTAACATTGCTGTGGGTACCTGGACATATGGGACTCCTAGGCAACGAGGCTGCAGATGTCACAGCTAAATCCGCCCTTTTAGACCCTGCTGAGTACGAGCAACGTTTTTACTCGGGGGGTTTTACTCATTCTTTACGTCGAGGCGTTCTCTCGCGCTGGCGCGAAGAGTGGAATTTAAACCCTAGCAATAATCTTCGAAAATGTAAATCCGCCCATTTTAACTGGTCGTCGTCTTCTCGCGCAGTTCGTCGCGAAGAGGTAATTTAAGCAGGTTTTGGAATTGGGCATTCCCGTTTAGTCACCAGCACCTTTTTAATGGTCAACCACCTCCAGCCTGCCCTCACTGTGACCACCCCTTTACTGTGCGTCACATTTTAATAGATTGCCATCATCTAACAGCTTTTAGACTTTCCCTAGGTTTGCCCTCCTGTATTGAGTAGTTGCTTGTAGATGATGCGGTTGCTGTTGCTCCGTTTTATCCGTGTTTGTGGTTTTTGGAGCAAGGTGTGAGGTTTTATCCTTTTATTCATGACGGCATTTTTAGACTATTATAAGACTGTTGTGTTTTCAGCTCTTGCTGATGCGTTTTAGTATCAGTCATTATTTGTTGTAGTGCATATTGCCCTCATTTGTTTTGGAGTTTTAATGCTACAATTTTATACCATTACAAGACTGTTGTGTTTTCAGCTCTTGCTGATGCGTTTTACTGCCAGTTTTTATTTATTGTTGACCAAAAATGCCCTTGTTTTTCTTTTGGGGTTTCTTTGTCACAATTTTAGACTATTATAAGACATGATTTTCCGCTCTTACAGCTGTGTTTTAGTACCAGTCTTTTGTTTGCTGACTATTTTATCCCTGTTATTTGTTTTGAGCTTTTTATTGTTATTGCCCTATGTGCTTAATGCCCTTTTCTACATTGGACTTGGGTGTAGATATTTTATTCTTGAACCAGTTTTAGTATGTTTGGGCGCTAATGACCTTAGCAGTTTTGCGCCCTTTAAACCACCATCATCACCACTCGTAGGCACACTGGCACTCACAAATAGTTCTCTTGTACCTTCTTCTGAAGTTACTTCTTGACCGACTAGCGTTTACATCCCCTGGTTTTACGATACTTTTCCCTCACTTAACACAAAGACGGAGTTTCAAGGAGAGAAACTCGTTTCGTCCCTAATACAACTTTACCATTCCTTCATTTCATGGAGTAACTGGGGGGGGGGGGGTTGGATTTGTTTACAATAAGGCAAAACAAAATTTTTCAGGCCAACTTTACCGACCGCTCGGGTAAAGGCCTGCAAAACAAATTTTTTCAGGTGTTTTTAATTTAGGTTTTTTATTTTTTTTGATTTGTATTAGTATAGGTGTTTACACAGTTATATCCTGCCTGCCTTAGCAAAACAACCTCTCACACTACAATAGCACATATTTCCTATTGACTTTAGTTTTGCTGCTCCATCCATATTCATGTAATTATTTCAATTTCAGTGTATAAATTCAGAAAATTGTGAAATTTTGAAATGTACTTTTAATTTTTATCACTACGTGTGCACCATTTGATGTCTCTAACATACAACATTAGTTTATAAAATGAACGTCAAGAATTTTTGAAATTCCATACATCCTCTCTTTGAGTCATATGGACAATAAATTTCTTTTATGAATTTACCACGATTTCTTTCAGTAGGTAATTATATAGATTTGGTCAGTTTGCTTCAGGGCTGTTTTTATTACCCCAAATGCCTGATCAAGGGAAAGAAAAGAATGGCCTCAAACTGGATAATATTGATAAAACCTGTTGTTTTTACTCAATACATTGCAGTAACTTTGTGTGGTTCTTATTCTAACCATCGCAATTATAACTGAAGAGGGAGAGCTTCTTCACTCTTGTCATTTCATTCAGCTATTCATAATGAATGAAGTAACCTAATCTGGACCTTTATGACAAATTCCTTTTTGGTAAACATATATCCTTGAAGAATTACTTTTAAGATTTGTAATTCAAACATATTCACATTAAGCTGGCAGTAGTAAAAAAATGTCTATCTGAAATGTTTGTTAACTGAACATACTTAATGGGACAAAAAGTAAAGAAGGGAGGAAGGGGAAAAAAAAAAAAGTCAGCCAATAGAATCATCAAATTGACACCTACTTCAAATATGTCAAGTGTATGATATAGCTTTGTACTTTTCCTGTTATATAAAATGAGTTCTGCAACAGCAGAACATTGAGTTGCTTCATTTAGAGCAGGGCTTTTAATTTTGGTGTTCTGCGACTCACTGGTAATATAACTGTCTACCTGATGTCTTCCAAAATGCAAATTAAATTGATACTTGAAAATTTTGTAGTGAGCCAATAGTTTACTTTTATCTCAGGATGTTTTACTTTAAACAGTTGATGCATTTTCTTTAGTGCTATGTCAACTAAAAGGTAAGGAGTTGGACATAATGTGAGTTTTTTGGGGGAAATGATTTAATGTGTTCTTCAATACAAGTTTTTCCAAGAATACCATGTTTTAAAGGGACTTATTCTCTTGAATCTTTAGGTAATGTATAACTTTTAAAATTACATAGCCTTATGACACAATCTGAAGTTATAAAATGCCACCTTACAACATCCAATAAAGAACTTGATAGTATTACATGATATTGAAAGGACACAATAAATTTGAGAAGTATGGCCATCTTTGTTCTTGGTTATGTGCCTCTCTGCACCTTGTACTGTGACATGACTTTGTAGCTGAATGTCCTGAGTTTTTTTTATATTATTTTTATTTTTTATTTAAGGTCCCCGAACAAGGAAAATATTGTAATTATTTCCCTCAGAAATCCTTGCATAACATTTCTGTGCACCCAGAAAATTCAAGTCCATGTAACATTATTTCTTAGGATGTTTAATTTATTGATAACAATTATAATTGTATAAATTTCATTTGTCAGTTACAGCAATTTATGTTGAAAGGGAAAAAATAAATAAGGGACATATTTCACTATAAATTTTAATAATAATAATAATAATAATAATAATAATAATAATAATAATAATACTCGTAGTCAGCACCAATCTAACTTTACTATGGTTAATGTAGGGTTGTCCACATACTCATGCTTTTTAATTACATTTCTATTATATATTGTTGATCATTTCTAATTCATCTACAACTTTTTAGTAGATTTATTACATTCATTTCAGCATCACCACATCCTGAACTCAATGTTTTATTTATAATCTTTAACTTACAAAACATAATGCTAATGCATTGTTGGCTGTCTACAATTAAGTACCCACCTATACCAAAGTTTGGTGTAAAAAGTAACCACAAACTCAATACCAGATTCGTCAACATTATGGTGTGATAAACTTGTAGTTTGTGTTTTCATCCTTGGCAGTGTGGAAGTTCATTAGACTGTCCTTGTATTTGTAGATCTACATTTGCTCCTAGGTTGCTAGTTCTGTAGGTCCTTGTACTGATTTTAAAGGAACATTTCAGGAACATAAAAGTACAAGCAGATAGAGAAATCAGCAGTAGCAGATCATTTTTGTAAGCAAAATCATGACATAATGAATAAAGCAAAATTATTAAAATCAGTACAAGTACCTATGGAACTAGCAACCTGGGATAAAATATACATCTACAAATACAAAGACAGTCTAATGAACTTCGATACTGCCGGGGATGAAAACATACTACAAGTTTATTACACTGCCACCAGAGCAGAATACACATTCCCACAGCTCAATGAATCATCCGACAGTTGGATTTTAGCCTGGCTGATGATGAGAACCAAATGTTTTTGAAATCAGTTCTATACATTATGACAAGTAAGTGAAACATTAGGAGTGTGTAGTTCAACTAAATCATACAATAATATTGATTACCTGAATATTCTTACTCTAAATGCAGAACATATCTCTCATGAGCTTTGTGGCTGATGACAACTTAGATAATTTGAATCGAACTTATCTGTACATAACACTAGACATACTGTTGATTTTTTTTTAGTTTTATTTAAGGACGCTCATACCACTCAGGTCATCAGCGTCCCATTCAATTTAGGGCATGAAACGGTGGACAAATTTTGCTCAGAAACCTCTTGTTTCAGGCTTGAGGTTCTTTTTTGTGCTGTAAATGTACAGCATGGGACCCATGACTTTACTTCCCTTCCGAAGGAAGCCATACTTAGGATTTTTACGCCCGAAAAAATCCAACGATCCTGGCCGGGTTTGAACCTGCGACCTTGGGTTTAGAAGCCAAGTGTGGTTACCACTATACCCCAGGACCGACCCAGACATACTGTTGACTTGAATAGACCAATAAATTCATTATCACTTTTTGAGAAAGGCAGCTTTTGACAAGTTTATAATGGTCTTCCAGTTTCACTGAAACTGTTACATAACGTAATTCACAGAAGAGCAAGCTTTTCAAAAAGAAATTAAAGGACTTTTTAAATACTCACATCTTCTATAATATGGGCAATAATTTTAGTTTTGGTATTGTATAGTTAATGAAATTATTATATAATTTCACCAAATTAGCATTAATCTGTTGGTGGGTCTTTTACAGAAGTGCAAATGTCTAGAGAAAAATTAAAGAAATTTTTAATTATTCACGTCTTCTATAATAGGAATGAATATTTTAATTTTGGTGTGGTTTAGTTCAGTTCCTGGAGCATTCAGCAAGTTCACAAAGCAGTCACAGAAACCTACAAACATAGAACTTCTCATGTACAATTACCACAGTAGCATATAATCTACATTTCCAAAAATTTGTATACATATACGGAAATAATTACAAAAAAATTTAAAAAGAACACCTCAACCAAATAATAAAAGCAGACAAGTCGCTTAATCATACAAATTGTAGTATATACATGATTACTTTTACATTGATATAAAATCATTGCAGTGTTTTTATAATATATTTACTTATATATTCCTTTACAGAATAATACTAACCGCCACGAGTGGCCGAGTTCGTTAAATCGCGGACTCGTGAGCGGGAGGTCTGGGGCTCGAATCCCGCCAGGACCGTCCTCCATGACTGAGGTTTTTTCCAGGTTTTCCTCAGTCCTCATAAATGGCAAATGCCGGGGAGGTACCCTAAACTTAGGCCTGGAACGTTTCCTTCCTTAAAAATAAATCCTTTCCCAATTTATCATTTCATGTATCACCAGTGCCCATCGCCTGTGGTGCCCTATGTAGCAAAAACGGGCGTTAAACACCATTCATTCATTATAGAATAATAGGCCTTTTTACTTATGTATTTTCTAAGAACAGATTTAAGGGAATTATCATTGTTTATTAAGGCTTTTAGGCTAGAGGAAAGAGTATTTTGTAATAAAATCAATTCTTAATAAATGCCTATTTGATGGCAGGAAAGCATTGAAGCCAGTCTCAGTAGATTTGCTTTTTATCTAGTATTCTTGTCATGTATATTTTGATTTGAACAAATTTTTGTTTATTTCTTATATAAAAGTTCATGAGGCATAATATATACTCACAAGGAAGAGTTAAAATTTCAAATTTCCCTAAAGAGGTTTTTGCTAGGTGTACCAGTGATTATTTGTATAACTTTTTCTGTAAGACACGTTCACTTTCCAATTCAGATGGTTATCAATTATTAAACCAAGGAATTTAACATATTTGGTTTGTGAAAGTACACTGTTATTACATCCTATCCATAATTGTGGATCTGGAGATCTGTGAGTGATAAATTTCATAACATTTGTTTTATCTAGATTTAGAGACAATTTGTTTGCTTTGAACCATACACACAAAGAACTCAGAACCAGATTTAGTTTAATGACACAATAATTAAGGCTCTATCCATTTATCAATATGCTTGTGTCATCTGCAAATAGAACGGAATTTCCTACATCTTGGATAGATCATTTATATATATCAGAAAAAAAGAGGGCCCAGAATAGATTTTTGTGGCACTCCATGGTTAATCATTCCCCACTCTGATGCACTTTTTAATTTTAAAGGGACAGTTTATTATTGCTTTCTGTTTCCTTTTGTCAAGGTAGGATATAAACCATTTTAAATATTGCAGTTAAAATTTCATTGGTGAGTTAATAGATTTCATTTTCTGTTGAAATTCTTTTTCTAAAGCCAAACTGATAATTAACTTGAATATTGCTACTTTTAAGGTAATAGTAAAGCCTACTGAACATTACTCTCTCAAATACCTTAGAAAATGTAAATGAAATAGCTGTAGTTCTATAGTTAGAGACATTTATCTTTTCTCTATTTTTGAACAAAGGCTTCACTATTGAATATTTTAGTCTCTCAGGAAATACACCCAATGTTACAGATTCATTACACAAGTGATTAAGGGGGGTACTAATTTCCTTGTAGCATATTTAATAATGAATTCATCACTATTGCTCTAATTTTATGTTGTTTAATATAGTGGTTGATCTATATTGTTAATGGTTATAAAATTGCATGCCATACTTGTTATTGTAAATGATAGGTTGAATGATTTGTAATTTGTTCAATATCCTTGAGCCCTCCTGTCCAGAGGATCCAAAGAACAAGAACATTTACATCTGTATTAAGCTTCAAAGTTGAGACACTGCTGTATACAGCTCCAGTTTTCATTTCTTTGAAACTGCAGTATATTCATCCCACATCGAAATGTCTCTTCCATGTATGTTAGCAGTAGGTGGAGTTATTATTACAAAAGTAATAAACCACTGGATCCTTCGAAGGATTAGATCTATTGAATTGATTAGGAATTCTGTTGTTGCCAACTATTGTGTTTATTTAGTTTGTACTTATGAGAAAGAGATGAGCACAGGCCTTCAGGCCTAAGAGAACATCTAAACCACTGCGTCTATTGATATGTAGGATTCACTTGAGGTTAGGTTTAAGTCTGTGCATGTGCATTGATTAGAATTCCATTTTTACCAACTGTTATGTTATTTGGTTTGTACTGATAAAAAGAAGATAAACTGAGGCCTTCAGGTCTTCGAAAGCCACAGTAAACCAATGGGTCTCCTGATTTCCCTTGAAGTTGGTTAGTTAGTTCCTGGACATTCAGCGAGTTTGTGGAGCAGCCACAGAGACCTACGAACATGGAACTTTTCATATACAGTTACCACAGTATCTTTCAATCTATATTTACAAAAATTTTCCTGCATCTACATAAATAATTACAATAAAAATAAAAAAGAACACCTAGAACAATTCAATCAACCAACAAAAACAGACAGGTCACTTAATTCATATAATTTTATTATATACATGTTTACATATACATTGACATGTTGTGCAGCATAATATTGTTACTCATATATTCCTTTACAGAATAATAGGCCTTTTTACATAGGTATTTTTTTGAGCAGATTTAAAGGAATTGGCATTGTTTATTAAGACTTTTAGGCAAGAGGAAATAGCATCATCATCATCATCATCATCATCATCATCATCATCAATCACGGTTTAAGCCTTTATTGGCTTGTTCCGGTCCCACAATTTAGAACTGCTCTGTCCATCTTCTTTTAGGTCGGCCAACATTTCTTTGGCCTTTTGGTGTACATCTTAAAACCAGTTTACTATAGCGGTTTTCCTCCATCCTCTCCACATGTTGTTTCCAGTTCTTTTGATTTTCTTTAATTCTTTCTATTAGATTAAAGATTCTTAGTTCTTCTCGTATATCTACACTTCTTCTCCTGTCTTTTAATGTATATCCTGCTACATGTCTTAAGAAGCGCATCTCTGCCGATTCTAATCTTTTCTCTATTTGTTTGGTCATTGTCCAACATTCAGACCCATATGTTAAAACTGGAACAGCCATCACTTTATAAAATTTTATTTTTGTCTCTTTCCTCGTGGTTTTTAAGTTTTGTTTGATGGTGCCGCATATTTGGTTAAATTTATTTATTTTGTTTATTATATCATTTTTTATGTATGAGACGCTGCAGCCTAGATAATTGAAACAGTTTATTTGTTCTAATATTGTCTCTTGTATTATTATTTTTGCTCTTATTGTTTCTGGTCCTCTAAAAGCCATTACTTTGCTTTTATTTGGTGATATTTTTATTTTATATCTTTGGCTTATTTTATTTAGTTGAAATAGAGCTTTTTGCATATTTAATTCTGAGCCACTTATTAAAACTAGATCGTCTGCAAATAACATTGCATCTAAAATTATATTGTTTATTTTAAAATGTACATTTAAATTATTCTGCCATTCTCTAACAATGTCATCTATATATAAATTAAATAATGTGGGTGATAATGGGCACCCTTGTCTAACTCCCTTATTTATTGTCGCTGTTCTATTTTGATTTGAATCGATCATTATCAAGTTGTCCTTATATAGCTCTCTAATTATTGTTATCAAGTGTTTTGGTATGCCTTTGTTTTCCATTATTTGCCATAGTATATTTCTATGTACATTGTCAAAAGCTTTTTCAAAATCTAAAAACACTATATATGTGGGAATATTATATTCTCTGTGTTTTTCAATTATTTGATTTAGGACAAATACACAGTCGATGCAGGATCTTCCTTTTCTAAACCCATTCTGAGCTTCTAGTACTATATTTTCCATTATGATATTTAATCTATTTTTTATTATTGCTGCATATAGTTTATAGCAAGTATTCAATATACTTATTCCTCTATAATTACTGCAGTTATTTCTATCCCCTTTTTTGAATATTGGGCATATTGATGCTATTTTCCATTGTTCTGGTACATAGCCAAACTTCCAGCATATATTAAACAATGCCAGTAATCTATATTTTAGCTTTTCTGAGGCATGTTTGATTAGTTCATTATTAATATTGTCTATTCCTGGCGTTTTTTTGTTCCTGCAGTTCTTATCTAAGGTAAGCTGTAGCTCTTCGTATGTGATAGGGTCCACTTCTTCATTTATTTCCATTGTAAATTCTTCGTTTTCTTCTTCTGTTTCTTTTTTTGTCCACAAATTCTGAAAATATTGTAACCATTCTTCACTTGTTATTCTATTTAATTTTATATCATCTTTTTCTTCTTTATTTAGGTGCTTTAGAATTTTGTAGGCTCTCTGTTGGTTACCATGTACATCATTTTCTAAGTCTGCTATATATTTATCCCACGATTCTCTTTTAATTTTTCTTACTTCTTTTCTTGCAATAGCTGTTTTTCTTTTGTATTCTATTAGGGTTTCTTCTGTTTTTTGACTCAAGTGTTTTATGTAGGCTTCTTTCTTTTCTTTTATTATTTGCGCAATATTTTCGTTCCAAATTTTTAAGCCTTTCTTTCTTTTGTTTATTTTTCTTGTACCTAATGCTTCTGTTGCTGCTTGTATTATCGTTTGCTTTATCTCTTCCCATTCTTGGTTTATATTTTTACTTATTGGTTTGTGTTGTATGAGTATATCTAGTCTTTTCTTATATAGGCCTCTTATTGATTCCTCACTCAGTAGTTGAGTCTTAAATGTGTATTTATCTTTTTCTTGATTGGTTTTGTAATTCTTTGCTCGTTGCTTTCTCCATCTAGCTGGTATTGCTAATTTTGAAATTAAAAGGAAATGGTCTGAGGTGATATCACTTCCTCTATATACCCTTGTATCTAGAACTATCTCAGCTCCTTTTTGATTTGCTATTGTATAATCTATTATACTTTTGTGACCTCTGGCGCACCACGTGTATTTGTGTATATCTTTGTGTGGATAAAAGGTATTTGTTATTTTCAGATTATTGAAATTTGCAAAATCTATTAGTCTTTTTCCATTAGTGTTTAGTGTATCCTCTCCATATTTGCCGATTATCTTTGATATTGGTTTATTTCCTACTCTGGCATTCATATCTCCTGCTATTATTAAATAGTCATTTGGATTACTTTTGTTTATTTCTTTTTGTATCATTTCGTAAAATTCTATTGAGTCTTCTGTTTTCCCTTCTTCTGGGCTATATACTCCTATCACTTGTAAGTATCCTCTTGTTACTTTTATTCTTGTTTTGATTATTCGCTCATTTACAAATTCGTAACTATGTATTTTATTTTCAATTCTTTTCTTATTAGTATTGCTATTCCCGCTACAGCTCTTTTTGTTTGTGGCACACCTTGATAAAACATTAGATACTTTTCTAGTTCTAATGATCCTTTTAATTTCTTTTTTGTTTCTGGTATTACAGCGATGTCTATATTCATTTTCTCTAGTTCTTATAGGAATAGCATTGTGTATTAAAATGCATTCATAATAAATGCCTTTTTGATGGCATGAAAGTGCTGAAGTTGGGCGATGTAGATTTGCTTTTCGTCTAGTATTCTTGTCATATATATTTTGATTTTGAACAAATTTTTGTTTATTTCTTATATAAAAGTTCATGAGGGATAAAATATATTCACAAGGAAGAGTTAAAATTTCAAATTTCCTAAAAAGGTTTCTGCATGAATGTCTGCTATGTATACCAGCGATTATTCGTATGATTTTTTTTCTCTAACAGGAAGACACTTCTCTTTTAACTGAATTTCCCGAAAATATTAGACCATACTTCATTATTAAGTTGAAATAAGCATAATAAACTAGTTTTAAAGTCTTAATTGACTCCAACATTACTAATGCACGTATTGCATAGCATGCACTGCTAATTTTAGGTGTAATAAGATCAATGTGATCTTTCCAATTCAGATGGTTATCAATTATTAAATCAAGGAATTTAACGTATTTGGTTTGTGAAAGTACACTGTTATAATATCCTATCTGTAATTGTGGATCTGGAGATTTGTGAGTAATGAATTTCATAACATTTGTTTTATCTAGATTTAGAAACAATTTGTTTGCTTTGAACCATACACATAATAAATTGAGAACCAGATTTAATTTAATGGCACAATAATTAAGGCTCTTTCCATTTAACAATATGCTTGTGTCATCTGCAAATAGAACAGTATTTCCTCTATCTTGGACAGATAAGGAAAGATCATTTATATATATCAGAAAAAGAAGAGGACCCAGAACAGATCCTTGAGGCACTCCATGGTTAATCATTCCCCACTCTGATGCATTGCTTTTATTTTTGAAGGGACAATTTATCACTACTTTCTGTTTCCTTTTGTCAAGGTAGGATATAAACCATTTTAAATATTGGTTTTTTATTCCACAGAAAGCTAAATTATCAGAATTTCATGATTAACACGATCAAAAGCCTTTGCTAAGTCACAAAATATTTCTCCTACATGTGCTCTTTCATTAAATGCAGTTAAAATTTCATTAGTGAGTTTATATATTGCATTTTCTGTTGAAATTCCTTTTCTAAAGCCAAACTGATCACTAACTAGAATATTGTTACTTTCAAGGTAATGGTACATTACTTTCTCAAACACCTTAGAAAATGTAGGTGAAATAGCTATAGGTCAATAATTAGAGACATTTATTTTTTCTCCATTTTTTGAAAAGAGGCCTCACTATTGAATATTTTAGCCTTTCGGGAAATATACCCAATGTTAAGATTCATTACACAAGTGACTAAGGGAGGTACTAATTTCCTTTGCACAGGCCTTTATGACTTTGCTTTTAATCTCATCATAGCCAGAAGAGTATTGATTTTAGTTTTCTATTCGTTTATTTAAGGACGCTCTTTTTTAGTTTTCTAATAATATTACTAATTTCTAGTGGGATAGTGATACCTGGTTTGAATTCATTATTTTGATGGGGAGTTGATGATTGTAAAATTTTTAAAGCATTTTTGTTATCACCAGAATATAATTTAAATATGGTGGACGTTTGTAACAGTGATGTTTAATATAAGTTTTGAATAATTGAGTCGAATTTGTAACACTTACATCACTAATAGTTTAAAAGAGGAAAACTATTAGTGATGTAAGTGTTACAAATTTGACTCAGTTATTCAAAACCAGAATATAAATTTAAATTTTTTGTTAAATTAAGAAAGTAATCATTAAACACATTTGCTACATCTGCAGGGTGTTGTATCTCTTGATTTAATGTTTAAGATTATTACATCATATTGTTGCAAATTTTTGCCTGTTTCTTGTTTTATTATATTGAAATATAATAGGTTATATTTCCGAGGTGAGATCTAGGTTATTTTATATATATGAATTGATTAGTGATTCATTTTTGCGAATTATGTCCATTTGGTTTGTACTTATGAAAAATAGGAGAAAGTGTTATTTTAAGAATGTTGTACTTGGTCAAAGCACATAATGAAGTTTCATCCTCTTCTTGTTTCAGCTTTTTTATGTTTCCTCATTTTTTTTAAAGATATTTTTGCATTTTTCATACTTAAAATGTATTTATTAATTACTGCACTGTGCAGCATTCATTTGTGACTGTGGGTATAGAATTATTTAAATTACATTTAAAAAAATTTTATTTCTAAACGTTTTATATAGATTCCAAGTCATTTAATGGATTTTTAAGGTAAGATTCTTTTCTTACATTAAGCTTACAACAAGCAATAGATGTTGTCACAATATAACATAGTACAATAAAAACAAATACAGACTATAGAAGTAATTACATATTTTAACATGAAGCTCAAATGCATGAAATAGTATACAATGTCAGAATTTTTAATTTATTTATTTGGTGCTTGTTTAACTTGCATTACAAGCATCAAACATTGTTAGAAGCTACACTTATTGTAATAAAAAATGAATAGAATATACCAGCTTAATTATAATACAGCCTGAACATACATATATTTTACTATTAAAGGAACAAGTCTTCCATTCTGTAAGGACAGTTATAAATTAAATAGTTTTTTTTTAATTCTTTCTTGAAAGAATTATTTCCAGAATTATATTTTATACTTTTTCCATGATATATTAAGGACAATACTTATGATAAAAAGTTCTATTTTTGTAGATATATTTAATTGCATTCTGTGGTAATTTTAATTTCCTCTAGTGTTGTAAGTCAATAGTTAATTATTTTTTGAAAAATATAATCTTTATTATGAATCAATGTAATCACCTTATATGCATATAAGCAATTACAGTTAAAATTTTATTTTGTTTGTATGTTTCATGCCTTTTTAAGTGACACATTAAGTTTTTTAAAGTGCTGAATGTGTTTTGCAATAGATTGTTGTTCACACAACTTCCATAGTGTTAGTATGTTACACAATCTGTCTGCATGCACTTCAAAATAAAACCTGATTTGCTATTCTCAGAACAGATAACAAAGGCAACAAATTAAATTTCTTGGAAACTTGTTTCTACCTCAATATACCAGATTATGCAAAATACCAATAAGCAATGCCCCAATGCTATTGCAACTGCCTTGCAGATAGCAGAATAAACTTCCACCTCATTGCAGTACTATTAGGCTAATAATCTAGTGATGTCCTGTTTTATTGTGAAAATATACAATTTTATTTTATTACTTAAGCTTTGTGCTGTTGATAATAGTAAAAATAAATAATTTAGAAAATACTGTATTCATTTTGCTTTTCGATAAAAACTGGGACAATTACATGTCATGAAGATTTTACTAGGGGCGGTAGGATATTAATGTAAAAACTGGGGTGTCTGGTCAGTCTTTGCTTAGGAAGCTTGGTCATTACATTGATATAATTGAAATTTGAATAATTATCCTGATTTGTTTTATATATAATATGTAGGTATATAAAGCTGTACTTTTCAGTGTTGTACTAAAGTAATGATTAATTATAATTTACAATCTTTTAGTAGTATTCAAGACGCTGGAAACAGTATTTCTAGCTATAGTATAGTTTCTCTGAAGAAGTTAGTAACCATAGAACAGAAATAATCAGAGAATACTTTCCCACAAGTTTCTTAGGAATACCTCTAGTATATGCATTTGTCTTCATTTATAGTAATTATGAAATAATTGGAAATTGAGTATTAATGATATTTTACAGTTTTGGCACACTTTGGAACCATAGTCCCTCTGATGCATTTTAAAGGTTCAATAAGTAAATATTCCTTTATAATAGTTAATCACATAATTATCCAAGTTCATTTGATGTCTGATCACTCCTTTCACAAAAGATGTATTCAAATTAAAAAGAAAAACTCACATTATGACATGCAAATGGCACACTGCTGTCATCATTCTCCTCCTCCTGTGCTACTCAGCTCACTGTTACCATCAGTCACTATTGTCTCTCAGGTTTATGACCAGCTAGCATTACACAGCATCAAACCAGCTAGTTTGAATGTGTAATGCTACTTTTTGCTTTAAATTTAAAACTATACAATATTATATAAAAGTTTATCTAGTAAATGTATGTGTAATTTTAAGAGAATACACATTCATGTTTTAATTTGCATCTTTACAGTATGTTTACACATTCAAGGGCTAAAAACTGCACATATCACCAGCATTACTCTTCACCATCTGTGATTTCTCATCGGGGCTTCAAGACATCAAGGTAAGGATCTCTAATTATCTGCATGTATCACTGCTGTCTTTTATCTGTCATTGTTATAGTACCTCAAGGTTAAAGATAACCCTTCTGAGAGTTATCCCTTAATTAACAGGTTCTTTCTTGGGATTGCATATGGCAGCCGCAAGTGACTATCCCCCAGGATTCTGCACTAAACTTTGGATGTGTGGTGAAGATTAGAGTTGGCAACAATGGAACCTATGTGGTGGGAGTTATTACAATCCTCTCACATGCTCCTGTTAGGTGGCAGTATTACTAATTCGGTGAAAGGTGGCCCAGAACATACAACATCTGGAACCAGCTACTTCCATGTCCTAATTGATTTCTCTGTTGACTGGGCAATGTCTGACATAGGGCCAGGGCATACATGCATAGAGAGAATATGCTACCACTGTTTTGTTGTTTCACTTGCAACTTTCTTTTATAAGCCATAATGTTGAAGTTTGTTTTTGAGTGTTTTTGGCAGTACACTTCTCTCTTAATTCCAAGAAAGTGAGAGATATTTGATTTTTCTGATTACTGAGCTGGTGAAATTACATGTTGACTTAAACTTCCCATATGCAGAGTATGTTATACTGTAGTGGCTGATTATGTGAAATGGTTTGAGAGCCCTAGGGTTAGAGTTGCCAACAGCAAATAGGATTTAGTTTGTTAGCTGTTATAGGTTATATAGGTGTCCCATAGTTTGCATAGCTAGCTCAGGGTCAGTTTTGGACCAATTAGCATATCCCCCCTTCATGTCCTATACCTCATCATGGTTTAAGGGTGGCATCAAAAAAAATGTTTACTTGTATAATTCTTAAAGAATAAATGACAGGTTTTACACTTTAGTGAAATGAAAAGAATAAGACAAGTGACAAGTAATTCACTTCTTCTATTTATGGTAACTTAAATCAGCATGGTTAGAATTGATAGTATAACTCTAAATGACAAACTGTATAAAATAAACATAACACACAATGAATAATTTTTAAGTAATTAAATGTTTTTCAGAGAATAATACTAATTTACCTGTGGTTATGCTGCAAAATTTATCTTAGCAATGACATCATAAAACTTTTAGGAAATTCATGCTGAATGCACTACGGTAAATTACAGCATAATTCTTGCAAGAAGAATATCTATGAATCACTAAGGTAGAGCGAAAGAATTATTTAAATACTCTAAAAAGGAGTTTAAACTTGCATATAGGTTTGGAGCACAATACTTATCTAATATAGCATGAGAGTTAGTATAGACATTATTACAGCATGATGTGAACAGTGTGCAGTCTGGGTCCCACACATCCATGGTGAATTATTAATACAGCAAAATTCCACACAGCCATGATTGCAGTTAATTATTTATTTTTCAGAATTGTGAACCGTTACAATAATTTTATTATTACCACCCTGTTTAACCAATTATACTTACGAAAAGAACCACTTGATCCTCTGGTTTAAAAGATTCATCCAAGATTAGATTTAGTTTTGTGTATGCGTGTATGTACATGTATAGATTGATTAGATATTCCATTTTTGTAGTTACTTTGTTGTGCTTATTTGGTTATATATTGTACTTATCTTCAATTTCTGTAAAGTTGCTCTCGCATTAACCATTTTCAACTCTTTATTTGCCATCTCTCTACATTTATTTGTGTGTATATGTAATGCCATAAAGCTCAAATAATACATTAAAATATGTGATATTAAAGCAACATGATGTTCTACATGTAGCTTGTAAAATCAGTTATAAAAAATAAAACAAAAATGTTGTGTGGTATTTGAACTTAGGAGCTTATGCAGAAGAGGATGACTACTAAATGCTGGGCCATTCTGCTTTACCCTAATGTTCTCTTTCCAGATGCTTATGATTGTACATTACGTTTACAGGCAAAAAGTCCAATGCATGTGAATTGTGAATAACGTTTACAAGCGTTCCCAAAGTTCTCTTTTCAACACATAGAATTTGGAGCTGGCTAATTTATTATATATTTTCATTTTGTCTTTTTTAATAATTTATTTTTTGTGTCAAAGGTTGTACATATTAGAACATGCAAGACTGTCCTAGTTCTTATGTTAGGTCGCTCTTTCAATGAATTTCAAATTTATTCATAATGTCCTCATAAATTGAATGTTTTCTTAGGAGTTTACAAAAAAGTTGCTTCTATCTGGAGATGTTTGAAAATTCCTATAAATTAGTGTTTCTTGTGAAAGATTTACTTCTCTTCAAACATAAACTTCTCTCGAATGCACTTGTACATGGAATTGTTAATATTGAAGCAAATAACTTACACATTTGCTCCTATATACTTTTTCTTTGCAAAATTTAAAGCATTATTCTGTAGATACTGATCTTACACCTCGTCAACATACATAAAACCCTGTTTGTTTTTCAAACTATAAATTTTGTAATATATTTCACATTTTGAAGAACTGAAGAAGAATTTGATACCTGTAATCAGTAGCTATATGGCATAAGGGTTACACTGCCTTTTTTGGAAATTTTACAGCAGAAAAAGTTGAAAATTTTCACAATAAATAAAATAATTTCAAAGAATTTTGAAGTTTGAAACTTGGCTATTATGTTATTTTTTATTATCTCAGGCTTATACCTGAGGTTTATGATTACTGTATTAATACATTTTGACATTAAGGATTTTGTACTTGTCTCTTCCTGACCAATAGTAAAAGTGAATAAACTCTAATATTTAAATGCTAAATGATTACAACTAGCTCAAAATTGATTGGATAGTTATAGCATTTGTAAACAAATAATGTAGAAAGAACATAAGTTACAGCAACATTAGTAAAATAAGCAACATAATGGCTTTCCTTCAGAGTGGTTGATACAGATTACTTTAAATGGGAAAAGTTAAAGCAAGTTGAAATACTCGGACACTAAAAGAAATTAATTTACAAATTCTAATATAGCTATATTTCTTTGTTAAGCATTACTCATTCTCATCATCAAAAGTTTGAAACATCCATCTGTCTCCTGTAATGTCATGAATTTTTTACAAGTTCATGTTATTCCTGGGGGACAAATTGCAGTAGTTCCAAATATTTCTTTTCAGAGATAGAATGTTTTTTGTGTGTGTATTTTTTATTATTATTATTTTATTGGTTCAACATGTCCTTTCTCTTTGTTGTGAAATATGTCGAGTGAAAGGATTATTAAGGATGTATGAAAACTAAACCACTTCTACTGCCAGTATTCAGCTGAATCACCCAATTTTCCTGCACACACAATTAACTTCCTGAAGTTATTTTCTGTCTTCTGACAAATTGTAAATATGATCCATTTCAGTAAATTTTGAAGTTTTAAAAATCTAAGAGTCATTCAACTACTGTCCTTCTTTGGAACCATGTAAATCTACCATTCTTATCATCTGATACCAGTTTATTGGTTTATAGTTTTAGGCTTAGCCTTTTCAATTCTACCATGCTCTGAATCATACTGCATGTGAGATTCTAAGAATTTATGATTAGATTTTTAAATTGTCTTTCTTCTGAAATGCAATTCTGAACATTACTGGAGTCTCATATCCCCTCTTCTCATGTTACTACCTTTTTATGTTGGAGAAACAAAGGCAATACATAATAGTCCTGCAGAAATTAATGAACCTTCAATCAAATAAGATCACTAAAACAGTAATTTTCTCTGACTCTTAAGGCTGCCATTCATGTAATATATTCGAACATTACAAAGAAATCAACACAATTTAAAGTTGTTACAAAATAACACAATTACAGAAACTCCATTAGACTATACACATACAATGGATTTCAGTACAGTGCAGGATTAAAAGGTATGAGCTAGCCGATATGCTAACATCATCATATGAGAAAGACAAGTCAATCTTTATAATAGTAAAACACCTGATTACATCAAAACTGATGCTGATTGTAAACAAAGAATTGAAAAAGGTTCTGAAGAAAAGAAATGGAACTCTCTCCTCTTGAACTTGGATGAAATTAGGAAAATGGTAGTTGCAGTCTTACTCATTAGAAATAATGGCTGTTCACAAGCCACCAATACAAACTGAGAGTGAAGATCACCTGAAGCACTGTGGTGTATTATCTACAAAGAACACTATAATACACAAGTGTTGGAAGCTAATGATTTATTGCTGGATGCAAGCCATTCAAGAACATTACCAAAAGGGTGAGGATGTGATTTTGACCACCAAAATTATCAAAATAGCAGTAAACTATGTTTTAAAACTTTCTTGCAGATTCACAAATGTCTGATAAAATGCAGGCTATTTCACCTGGTCTATGCACTTCTGCGTATTAGTACCACATTTAGCATGTTCATGTACTATGATGTAATTATTTAACTGCCTCACTTTTCATCATAACCTTTCCAGTATCAACACTTGTTGCTGTGAAACAAGAATTTGGAACAATGGTTAAGTTGTGCATTGTAATTCCATTTTTTTAAATTTATATATTTGTAATATATTTGTTCCATAAAAGTTTGCATGTTGTGGTTTAAGTCTGTTATTAAGATTTATACATTTTTAAAAGATGAGTATGAAGTTAGATTAGGATTACCTCTCTCAATATACACATAAATACTGTTTTAAAAATTACAAATTTTTTCCAGTTGGGTCCTTTGCCAATGCATATGAAAGCATATATGAATATTAATTTTACATCATACCTTATTTCTATTATAGTTGTCACAGCTACAGAAACTGTTTTTAATTTTTATGTTAAAAATACTTCATTTTTAGGTTATTATAAATATCCTCTCTCACATGATAACAGTGTTGCTGCTTTCTTCCATTAGAGCACAAAATGGAATGCCACATCCATCTTCTTTTAAATTTGATAGCCTCTCTGCACAGTTTATATCATTGATTTGTGCTATAGGGGAGAACAAATTCTCCATAGCCTCCTGTAACATTGTATGCCTCAGCTGAACATTGCAGGTAAAGCCAGAATTTCAGAGCAGCATATTTTTTATAATGTGTAACTTCCATTCTGCTGTGGGTGAAACTGAACATGTCTAAACTTACACATCTCTAACAGGCCGGAATTAGAAGTGACAGCATGTGAGCTGGAGGTCTGGAGTTAAATTCCCAAGGTAAAATAAAATGTAGTCCTAGGACGTTTCTTACAAAAAATTCTGTACTAAATTATCATTTCATCTTGTGTATCATCAGTATCCACCATCTGTGATGCCTCCACAGTAAAACACAGGCATTAAAAGCTATAAAGAAAGTGACATACACCTGAGCTTTTCTACAATTCATCTTTTAACATTAAATCTCATGCACACCTTTCTTATTTTCCGTTTAATAACTTGCACATAATTTAAAAACAGTGCTACATTTTACTTGACATTAACAACAAATATTATGATTCTATACTCTGCTTAGCCACTCACAAAATGATGTGATATATGAAAGGGATTTTACAGGTAGCGTTAGAGCAGTAAAACTTGAAGCCATCTACTAGGCCTCCCTGAGTTGAGTTTTAGTAAAGTGCCTATGACCAGCCACAGACATCTTCATTATACCTTTATAAGGCACTGCCTTCCTCCTGTCAATAAACATTCACCAGTTCTTCAAAATATGTTGGTGACATGGAAAGGAAAGTGTTGGTAAAAGTGGATCTCATGGTGTTAAGAGTAAGGGAGAAGTAACTGGTACAATGTAGTTTTAACATTATTTATTCATTTTAATTTTTACCAGCAATTGAAGTGAACACCTATCATATTTTTCGGCCAGAAATATAATATTCTGAATATCGACATTGCCTGTTTCATATTCAGACACTCCCCTTTACAAGAACTCTAAAACAAGATGCAAGATCTTACAAACATCACTACCAATGAAGTCCAGGAATGTTACAACATAATGTTTGAGACTACCACTCTATATCTTAAATTACTTTAACACATGCTTGTAAAACTCATGATTGCAATGTTAATTTAACTTCCTCCTATCAAAATTTAAACATTAAAATAGTCCTAAACTTAGGTCTTTATTTTTTTTACACTAAACTCCACTTACTTTTATGTAAGTTAAGTGGAGTTTACTGTAAAAAATGAATACTTAAGTTTGGGATATATTACCACTCCATTGTCAACAGCTTCGTAAGTACAATATTTATTCAAATAGTCATTGTTCTGTTACTTCATTGACTGATAATTTAGGAATTTATCTTATTATGGGTCATCCTGCAAGATTTTCAGTCTTTTCTGCTGTGATAAATTGTAGGTGCATATTATTTTAGCATTGTGACAAAGACAATTTTTGTATTCATGGGCATTTCCAAATGCTCTGAGAATGGCATTACGGCAATAGGCTCACTTGCTGTATTACTAAAAACAATATTTGTGTTATGGTCTCTTTTGTATCCTTTGTTTATGCTTTCACCCTAATAATGACTTGCTTGTGCATGTTCTGTATTCTATTAGAATCTTCCAAATAAAATATATGCAGGTACATAAGATGCTTGCATCTGTCTTTCTACTATTCCTGTTCTTGGCTATCTAATTGTCTTACTTTTACCTTTATTTTAATCTTGATCACCACAGCCTTTAGGTATGAAGTAAACCGTTAACAAGTAAATATTGCACGTGAAATATTCACAATTACATTATCCATTACATATGTATATACATTTACACCAGGTGGTCAGCCAGATAACTAATTAAGCATTTCAAACTATCGACCAAAAACCCAACATATTATTGTAGACTGTTCCAAAGAAACTCAGTTTTATAACAGTAAATCAGACATTGTTGTTTTCTTAAAACCGAATGCAATTTTAAAATATAGCTCACTGCGTGTTTAAGAATATAGTTTTCATGATAAGTATTGGCGGAGTATTTCTGTTTTTGTTTTATTTATGAAAGAATAACATTGGTATCAATAAAATTTTCAAAAATGAACAGGAATCCAAGATACTCAGGTTCTAATAAGGGCAGGTGTCATTGTATTAATGTTTTTATATTGCATATGTATGTTTTGACAGAATATGTGTAGTTAAATTTCTGGCAACCAGATACACCTGGTTTTGGTTAATTTTCACTCCAGCATAAGGGGCATAATGCTGCATTAAGAGGGTTGCAGTGATTGCATATTGGATATGTGGGAATTATAGTAGTTTCACAATATATAGACAAGACACTAATTTTTTTCCTTTTTTTGACCATATACTTTAATGGTGAATGATATTAATGCATGTATAAAAAAACTAAATTTTTTCCCTTGTCTCTTGAGTTTCGACTACATTAACAGGGAATGATATTAAGGATAAGCCATAAATCTATTAGGGCATAGGCATGTGCCAAACTTACAGAAGTCAGAATTTTGATATATCAAGACGATTCCTTATTAATCATATTTATAAATCTATAGTGTTAAAGTCTAAAATTACTTGATTACTGAAGTAACTGCTACAGAAATCTATTCAATTTTTACATATGAGTGTCCTAATTCTTATTACTTATTATTTTACGTTAGTGCATCAAACACCTGTTTTTGAAATGTTAATTCATAAAGAGAAAGAAGGTATTACCTCCTCCTTTCTCAATGGTAAAGTTACTAGTTGCTATACTAATATTAACATATATACAATAATTTATCATATATGTAACAATATTTACATTTATCCTTTATATATAGTATAAGCATACTCTATGTTTTTACAAAATTATATTACTAATACATTTTCAAGGGCTTTTACTAAAATTATTCCAGATATGTCTGAATGTGAATCAGAATTATATTGCAGCTACACTATCCATTTCCAAATCAGTAATCAATTTTTGCACCTCCTCTAATAATCTGTCCACCCATCTGTATTCCTCTTGTAGACTCTTTCCATGTTCACACCCTAATTTCTAGTTGTTATGTGTGTTAGCGAAATTGCCTCTTCTTTTCATCTTTTTTGGGCACTTTCTTTTTGACCATTCCTCCACAGTATTCAGTAGGGTTGACATCACAATAATGTGGCAGCAATCTCAACACCATATTGTCATGTTTTTTGTGAATCTGCTCAGCTACATATGTAGGTTCAGGTTTATTTCTTTACGCAAATTGCTGCAATTATGGTTTTGCCATTCCCTCATCAAAGTTTACAAAATTCAGTTGTAGCCATTGTTGAATCTCTGCTTTCTTGTAAGTACACGGAGGCTTATTTTCATGGAGGCATGGTATATTATTTAGTTGTCCGTGACTATAATGCAATAAGTAGCTAAATTGCAAAGTGGTTCCTCAACTTTTGAAATTTTCAACTATTGTCTTGTCATAGTAATCACCAAATTTACTCTCCACATTTAAAATGAGTAACAGAACTCTTGATGAAACCATTGCTGCCTCTGGCTAGAGAGATGACATGCCTTTCTCCAGTACTATTCTTATAAGTGATAACTTCTTTGTTTTGACAGGACTATACAATGTGGATGTATTCAATTTTTGTTCAAATGTACAGTGCATGTTTCTTCTGCTTGATACTGCTCTGTTATTCTCAATTAATATATGGCCTGTGCGGCAATATAATTTTTTTAACATAGATCCAAAAACTGTAGTGAAGTTTCTTTGAACCCATAAAATCTATTGCTTATGTGACCTTTAATTCTTCAGTATTGGTACTTCTTTATGTATAGTAGATATTTTTATATATATGCACAATGGTCCATATTAATGTTCTGATCTACCTGTTAAATGGGGGTGGGGAGAATATTGTGAGCCAAGGTGCAATGTATTAAATAGTATTAAACTAACATTTTTCAATGTCTAATGCATAATATTTCCTGTCATTTATCAGTGTTTTATTTTGTATTAAAAAAACTTGGGATTTTACTGAGTCCAGTGGGACTACCTGCAATGGAAATATTACAGAAATAAATAAAATAAAACCAATCACATGTGTCTAATTTGACATTGAAGCAGCCCTTTTTGTTGCTTGAATTACCGGTGTCAGGTAATAGACCTCTATCTTTGTCATTGTTGCAAAATGCTGTCACTTTTCTAATTAAACTTCTTTCTCCATTTCTTGCTACAGTTTTCAGCATATATTTGACATTGTTGAACTACCAGTGTGAATGAGCTACTTGTAAGTGGGAAAGGAGGGATAGAAATACGTTGGAGAGGAGCGATTTTGGGGGTTGAAAGTGAATTTATGATTTGGTTCACTTTTCCATCTAGCGGATAGATCCAATGGTCTAGGTGTTTAATTCTAGAATAGAGTCTAATAAAAACCTAGGTTTTCAGCACTAACACTATGATATGGGGTTTGTCCATCACCGAATACTGTTTGGTTCTTGTTTCCATAATACTGTTTCAAACCATTGTGGAAATAAATTATTTCCTGTTCATGTTCTCACGCTAATCAGCGATTTTTTCCAATTAAAGAACCACCACCATCTTCCACAAAACCATTATCAGCTTCTGTGTGTGTTACAGTCAATCTTCTTCCCTTTTCATTAGGGTTTTTAATTCAGTATATACCATCATTCACTTTTCACAGCTGTATCAAACAATACTTTATTCATATATTCTTCATCCAGGTCAATCATATTAATATATTTTAAATTTGCATCTCCATACTGTTTAATCACCCTTAATAATGCTTTCACCTTGATGCAATGTTATTTCTGTCTTTCTTATTACTAGAGCTGGAATTTATATGAAATATGAATTTAACAAGTTTGCATTTATGCATTAAAATTATGAAAATATGATAAAAAGGTAATATTTTTCTTTCCTTTACAGAACTGTTGATAAATCAAAAGCTATTGCTGACTCCATGAAGATAAAAGAAATAAGCTAAGTGAGTATGTTTATTATATTGTGATGAATTTTCTTTAATGGCAATATTACATGACAAATCCATACCTTTAGTGTTCATCAGAAGAGTTGTGTAAGGGCTACATATGCATTTTCAAGTTGTCAAATTTCCACTGGTTTTGCTGCTCGATGTACAGGAATTGCTTTGTGGTTTATCAAATAATCATCTGCGTTATGTGGTAACCTGCATATTTACCAATTTTTCTGCCTGATGATATTGCCATGTTGTTACACAGTAAAACTTGTCTGCACTGATACTTTTATTTCACATTATTTACAAAATAAAATTACACCATCAAGATAAAATGTTTTTCTTTGAACTCTTGACAAAACCATTTAATATATATTATCAGAGCTCTTAACTTTTGACATCATGAATTGGTATTTGAGGAAAGCTCTACAGATATATTTGAAGTAATTGTTCAATTTCAGTGTGATTTTTGTCACTATCGGTCACTTACTCACTTAACACTCATTTTATGTTATTAAAAACAGTTCATGATCACATGGAATCATTAATATTTGTAACATTTGTTTCAAGGCACAAATGCAAACAAGTACAATTAACTTATTCTGTCCTCCGTCAAAGACAAAATTGTTTTATAACAATTAGAGAAAGAAAAATTACTGTTATCAAAATAACATAATATGTAATCCAGTGAATTGAATCTGTCGTCTTAACACTCTTCATGCTTCACTAGCCTTAAAATTATACGGAACTGGTTTCAAAGATATGTTATCTCCATCTTCGGCCGTGGACGACTGGTGTTAATGGTTGTTGTTGCATAGTATCAGAAGCAATGTTCCGCTCTGGTGAAACTTTTATGAACTTCAAATTTATATTTTCTTCTTTCGGAATGTCAAAATTCATCAAATGATCCTTATGTTTGTAGATGTAAATCTTTTCCCAAATATCCAATTCTACTGGTCCCTGTACAGCTCTCAATAATTCAACCTTTTTCTTTATATCATGATTTTTGGTCCAAAAGTGATATGCCACCGCTGATTTTTCTATTTGTTTGTATTTTAAATTCCTCATATGTTCTTTAAGACGTATCCCCACATTCCTCTTGGTTTTTCCTATGTAGATCTTGTCACATTCAGCACATGAAATCTTGTAAATTCCTGATTTTTTCCCTTTGGAGTATTATCTGTAGTATTGTCTTTCAAAACGTTGTTTAGACTAAATTTATTAGTGGGAGCCTATTTTATATCAACACTTTAAATATTTTTTGAAATTTATACATCACTGTTGGGTTATATGTGAATTTTTTAAAGGACATTTTTCTTTAACTGTTGACAATGTAGTGCATTTTCAATTCTTTTCTTCTTCTGGAATTTTTTAATCTTATTACATATTAAGTCTTCATTAAAACCATTTAAAATTGCTATTTCTTTAATTTTCTTATATTCCATGTTATATTCTTCTTTACTGATTGGCAAATTGATCATTGTGCATATCAGACTATTAAAAATTGCATGTTTGTGAGCCATAGGATTAAAACCATTTTCTTTGATATAATTATCTGCAAATGTGTCCTTTCTATATATGCCATATTTAAGGTTTTCTTTACTTTTTATAATTTTTATACCCAAAAAAGGCAGCACATTGTCTGTTTCTATTTCATGTGTGAATTTTATATCTTTATCTTGAATATTCAAAATCTTTAGTGCATCTTCAATTAATTTTTCATTAACTATGGCAAAAACATCAACATATCTGTACCAACACTTAAAGAAGTGTGGAAAGGCTGAAGTAATGTGTGTTTCAAAATTACTCAGGTAAAGATTTGCCAGAAAAGGAGATAGAGGACTGCCCATGGTCAAGCCTGTTTGTTGTTTATAAAAACGTTTATCAAATGTAAAATATGACTGCTTAATACAAATGTTTGTCAGATGTATGTACTCTTTTCTGTGTGTTTCATTGATTCCTATTTCTTTTAACCATTTTTGTAAAATGATTAAAAGCTTTTCTCTGGGTAAACTAGGGAACAATGAAATCACATCAAATGACACTAGTGTATCTGTAGGTAATAATCTAATATTTTTTATTTCTTCAATTAATTGAATAGAATTATTTATGCTTCTGCTTTTGAACTGTGGTAATTCATTGAATCTGTCTGATAGCCATTTTGCTAGGAAATATGTGGGGGTGTTAATATTGTTTATGATTGGTCTCATGCTCATTATTGGTTTGTGAATTTTTGGTAAGCCATATATACTTGCTATTTTTGGATTATTTGTGATTAAGTTATATTTACTTATGTCTGGAATAATTATACTTTTTCTTAGTTAATGAAGCCATAAGAAAAAGTAAAATTATTCCAGACACAAGTAAATATAACTTAATCACAAATAATCCAAAAATAGCAAGTATATATGCCTTACCAAAAATTCACAAACCAATAATGAGCATGAGATCAATCATAAACAATATTAACACCCCCACATATTTCCTAGCAAAATGGCTATCAGACAGATTCAATGAATCACCACAGTTCAAAAGCAGAAGCATAAATAATTCTATTCAATTAATTGAAGAAATAAAAAATATTAGATTATTACCTACAGATACACTAGTGTCATTTGATGTAATTTCATTGTTCCCCAGTATACCCAGAGAAAAGCTTTTTATCATTTTACAAAACTGGTTAAAAGAAATAGGAATCAATGAAACACACAGAAAAGAGTACATACATCTGACAAACATTTGTATTAAGCAGTCATATTTTACATTTGATAAACATTTTTATAAACAACAAACAGGCTTGACCATGGGCAGTCCTCTATCTCCTTTTCTGGCAAATCTTTACCTGAGTAATTTTGAAACACACATTACTTCAGCCTTTCCACACTTCTTTAAGTGTTGGTACAGATATGTTGATGTTTTTGCCATAGTTAATGAAAAATTAATTGAAGATGCACTAAAGATTTTGAATATTCAAGATAAAGATATAAAATTCACACATGAAATAGAAACAGACAATGTGCTGCCTTTTTTGGGTATAAAAATTATAAAAAGTAAAGAAAACCTTAAATATGGCATATATAGAAAGGACACATTTGCAGATAATTATATCAAAGAAAATGGTTTTAATCCTATGGCTCACAAACATGCAATTTTTAATAGTCTGATATGCAGAATGATCAATTTGCCAATCAGTAAAGAAGAATATAACATGGAATATAAGAAAATTAAATAAATAGCAATTTTAAATGGTTTTAATGAAGACTTAATACGTAATAAGATTAAAAAATTCCAGAAGAAGAAAAGAATTGAAAATTGCACTACATTATCAACAGTTAAAGAAAAAATGTCCTTTAAAAAATTCACATATAACCCAACAGTGATGTATAAATTTCAAAAAATATTTAAAGATGTTGATATAAAATAGGCTCCCACTAATAAATTTAGTCTAAACAACGTTTTGAAAGACAATACTACAGATAATACTCCAAAGGAGAAAAAATCAGGAATTTACAAGATTTCATGTGCTGAATGTGACAAGATCTACAAAGGAAAAACCAAGAGGAATGTGGGGATACGTCTTAAAGAACATATGAGGAATTTAAAATTCAAACAAATAGAAAAATCAGCAGTGGCATATCATTTTTGGACCGAAAATCATGATATAAAGAAAAAAGTTGAATTATCGAGAGCTGTACAGGGACCAGTAGAATTGGATATTTGGGAAAAGATTTACATCTACAAACATAAGGATCATTTGATGAATTTTGACATTCCGAAAGAAGAAAGAAGAAAATATAAATGGACCGAAAATTATGATATAAAGAAAAAAGTTGAATTATTGAGAGCTGTACAGGGACCAGTAGAATTGGATATTTGGGAAAAGATTTACATCTACAAACATAAGGATCATTTGATGAATTTTGACATTCCGAAAGAAGAAAATATAAATTTTAAGTTCATAAAAGTTTCACCAGAGCGGAACATTGCTTCTGATACTACGCAACAACAACCGTTAACACCAGTCGTCCACGGCCGAAGATGGAGATAACATATCTTTGAAACCTGTTCCGTATAATTTTAAGGTTAGTGAAGCATGAAGAGTGTTAAGACAACAGATTCAATTCACATGAGCTTCACTGTGTTAGTTCCATATGAAAACTTTTTTAAAGATTTACAATTTTTTAAAAAATTTTGATGTAATCCAGTATTTAAAAAGAATAAGGACTTAGATCCTTCACTAAGTTGTAAGTGAGGCTCAAGGTAGTCCAATGTGAAACACAGGTTAATATCGTTTTCTTTTCCTTTTCCTCTTATTTTCTTTACTTCCTTTTTTCTCCCAATATATTCAATATAAAATCACCTGATTCTCACCAAGCATTTTTCTATCTTCTCCCTTCTTGTTTCCATATTCAGCAGTTCACTCCCAGACTTTGCTCTATTATATCAGAATATGTGTAGGATGATATTTCATTAGAACATTCCACCCAAATACATTTACATCTAGTCCTGCTCTTTCACTCTGCAAAAGTTGTCAATACTGTTTCTCACCTTGTATAGTAATTTTTTGTCATATGAAAGAAAATATTTGTTATAGAATATTTCATACTTCGTATATTCATTACCACAGAAGTTGGAAGTTTGAATGGGAAATTTGCATTTTACAAAATATATTTATATATTAATAATACAGAGAATATTAATCACTGTCAGTGTGCAAGATTTCAGAACTGTTAATGCATATGTAAGGAAAATAACATATCTTCTCAAAGAATTTAATATTTATTTTTTGATTTTTATGAACACAGAATGTTGTGGTAGAAAAAGCTGTGATTAGGACAGCAAAATATGCTTTTTTAGTTTATTTTTTTATGGATTACATCTAGTTGTATCTTGAGCAAATCTGGAGTTATTGCTGGTTGTGGTAACTAATTACATGTACTTGGATTGAAGTATTAGCCTCATCACACTATGAAATCTAATTTAAATTAGAAGCTTTATATATCCTTCATAATTAATGTAGCAAAGTTTGTATTTCACATATGTATGTATATGCCAAAAATACTTTTGGTGAGATAATTTTGATTTAATTTTTTTATGTTTATTATTTTAAAAATTGATTATAAAAACTGTGCATTTATCATGTGAGTAAATTTATGATTAATAATAATTGCAACTCTTTTATTTATCTCAGCTTCTTTATACATATATGTGGTTTGTTATGTAATGTGTTTTAAATTGCCATTGGAAAGATGCAGCAACATCCGAGAGATTTGAAAAAGCATTGCTATCATTTTAACTTTTATTTAAAAGAAGACAATTGTGAAAAAGCTGCTTAAGTTTGCAGAGGCAGCAGTGTTACCAGAGCGTGGGAGGGTATTTATTCCCCACATATAAAACGTGGACCATAAAGAGAACAGCACACATTGTCAACTACTTGAAAGGAACATTTAGCAATAAGAGAAAGAACATGTACAATAAATAGCTCTTACTTTCAGCAAACTAAGAAAAAGAGACTCAATGCCTAAATGAACAGACTTCTGCACAAGGCTGTTGTAGAGTGTAGTCTTTGTGTTTAAACATACAACTTGTTTCCAAAAGAAGATTGTATCTATGCTAGTAAGTCATAGTCAGCTCCGTGACACATACGCCCATGGGGAAAGTAGGCACAAGAGCCAGCTGTCAGCAACTCAGATACCAAAGTAATGTCCTCTGCTCCAAACAATCTAATCGTTACTTATTGTAAAACAAAATTGGTAAACTAAGAATCTTTTTCATCATAAACATAATTTCTTCTTAATTCTAACAGGTTATATAATAGTATTAATGTAATTCTCTAAATTTCAGTCCCGTACTCAAAGAGTGATTTGCTTTCTCCACTTAATATTAACGTGGAGAGAGCAGAACCATCCGTAAAGCTACTGGAACTAATAATGCAGAAGTCTTAAGAATAGAATTATACCCTTTGGTAATTTCCCCCATGTACATCGTTTATCTTTATTAGATGGAAGCGGTTTTGTTTTTTTATTTTAAATGTTTCTCTTTAGCACCAGATCAATAATAATGTTCTTCTCGCGTTGCTAGAATTTGCCGTTCGCATTCGCTTTGACTTTTCCTTATCCACATTTGAAGACAAGGTGGAAAAATTGAATAACTCTGGATTTTCTCAGGTTAAATCATCAACTCGCTCTAAACGCGAATTTCTCTATTGTTTCGCGTTGTTGTCATAGGTTCGACGGTTAATGCAAACTCAAGATTACTAATCTGAGATTATTTTTATGCAACAGAAATGATGGCTAACACCAGTTACCTTTTAAATTACAGTTCAAGTAATTTCTAGTTAGCAACTTTTATATATTATATATTTCTACATTATATTTAGTTAAATCAGATTAAAAATTAATTGCCCTGTAATTTTCAACAATTATTTAATCATCAGTATTACGAACCGAATCAATGAAACTAGGGAATACATATAACTGCAGTCTTCATCAAAAGTGAAATTATCAAGTAAACAAGGTTTGTCACGTCTAGCTTATTTGAACGTCAGTAGCACATAAAGTAGAGCTAATACTGAATTTGTATGTTTGGGTAGACGTAAAAACATTTAAGAAACCTTTAAATGACTAATTATTTTTTAATTTTATAATATTCGTTGATTATACATAAGCTAATATTTTATGTTTACAGATTTGGCAACTGGAATAATTTTTAATATCCACGCTGTTTCAGCAAAAGAGCCTATATAAGCAACACTGCCCATGATTACTGGAACTGTAGATGTCTCATGTGCTTTATAAATATATTTTTATATGATGGTCAAGAATTGTAAATATAGGTAACAAGCAACTCAAACTTGATTTTTATTTATTTATTTATTTTTTAATCTATGGACGCTCTTTAACATCTGAGGTCATCATTCAATCCAGGGCGTGAAACGGTTGACAAATTATGCTCAGAAGCCTTTTCTTTCAGGCTTGAGGTTCTTTTTCTTGCCGCAAATGTTCCTAACGAGACTCATGGCTTTACTACCCATTCGAAGAAAACCATACTTAGGGTTTGTACACCCGAAAAAATGCATATATCCTGACCGGGATTAAACCCGCGATCTTAGGTTTAGAAGATAAGTATGATTCCACTAGGACAGATCAAACTGGGAGAGTCCAGTTTTCAGTTTATCGTTTGGTTATTTTAAATGTGTTTATCTGCTTACCATTGAGCAAAACAATCATGTGTATTTCAATTACAACGAAACATACTATCCCTTTATTTTAAATAGGAAGATATGCATACAATTAATATGCACCTAATGCCCCTAAATATATTTTAATACAGTACATTTTAAATATACAAATAAGTATAAAAATACTGAGCGTAAATTATGCATAAATAATTAAAGATAGTTCAGGATATTGTAGCATTATGAAGCAACAATACTATGACAATGTACAGACACATTGTAGAAGTAACAGACTAAATTGTCGACGTTTTGACGCAGATTAGAGAGTAGGCAACAGTTGAGGAAATGAGCTTATGATAAGCGTGGGTAAAGGGGTGTAGAGGTAGCAGGAGAAGCAATGGTTGGACCAAGCCGAGAAGAGTTGAGTATAAGAGTAGTGCTTTGCGTCAGATTTGAAAACAATATAGATAAAATTAAATGCAAGAGCACATTTTAAATTTCGCTTTTCAAACATACCTTACTCCTAATAGAACAATTTCCGTAATTTTCAGAAAATATGTTTCTTGTTTATTTAAATATTATAAACCGAATTTCGTTGTGAAGAATCAAACAATGGTGATGCTAGAGTAATTTATACATACAGGATTTCAAGTAACCCCCTCCTAATGGCCCGATTTCCCTGAGTTTTAGAAAATGTTTTTCTTATTCTATTTAAATGGCATATACCGAGTTTTGTTGCGAAACATATTAATGCCACAGGAAATATTTAAATTTTGGCATGCAGACTAACCCCCTCCCCAATCCTAATAGTTGGATGAAACTATTTTTTTCCCCTATTTTATTTGTGGTATATACAGAATTTTGTTGCGAAACATAAATTAATGCCTCCAGCTATTTTTAAATTTTGGGGTGCAGGCTAACTCTTCCTGCTAACAGGCCAACCTCACTGATTTTCATAAACAATTTTTCATATTTTATTTCAATGGCATATATCAAGTTTCTTTTAAAAAATTAAAAATCGCGGTCAGTGATTTTTAAAATTAAGTTTAACCCCCAAAATATTTCAGGTAGCCACCACTCCCAATAATGTGATAATTTTGCAAACTATTTTTCTTGTTTGTTTTAAATGGATATGCAGAGTTTTGTTGTAAAAAATATTATTGGACTGCTGGAGTGATTTTAAATTTAAATTTTGGATTTCGGGTAACCCCCCCTCCTAATGACCCCATTTCCCTGATTTTCAGAAATTATTTTCCTTCCATTCAAATGGCATATAAGAAATTTCGTTGCAAAAAACATATTGATGCCACTGGAGCGATTTTTAAATTTTTGGATTACAGGCAACCCCCCCCCCTAATAATCAGCTTTCGCTGATTTTCGGAAACTATATTTCGTATTTTATTTCAATGGCCAATTCGAAAATTTCTTTAAAAAAATAATGAAATTTCAGCCCGTAGAAGGCCTTTTAAGTTTCGCTTTAGCACCCAAAAGTTTTTCGTGTATTACCCCACTTCTGGGTGGCCGGATTGCCATGATTTTCGAAAACTACTTTTATCTGGTTGTTTTATTCAGTTTTATTGAGATAAAGCAAAAATTGCGGCTGCTAGATTGATTTTTCAACTTTTTTTTTCTCTCTTTTTTTAAATTTTCATATAGGTTATCCCCCTCCCTGGTCCAATTTTGGTTGTTTACGAACTGTACTTGATGACAATATGCCGAATTTCGTTGATAAAATCAAAGAATTGCGACCGCTTGAACAATGTATCTAAAGTAATAATTAGAAAAGCAGAAAAAGGATAAAACCCATAGAAAGTCAATTATGAATAGCTCATGTTCCTCTAAGGCAAGAAGACAGGTGAACGTAGTAAGGTAAATAAATATTGAATATCGAACGTAACGTAATGCACAGAAACAGATTAAGCAAGCAAAGAGAGAAAGAGAGAATATAAAATATATTAATACGTAAGATTTAAACCAGGTGGTATACGCGTTTTATGCAACAATATAACTGCCATTTCTCTATCTCTAAGTAAACTTTCTGAGCCATGCACGAGTCGGTAAACAATCAATAAATGTTAAATTAAATTTATCATCGAAATCTTTACAGTGAGATAAGGCGTGTTGCGCAACCGGCAAGGGAAACTTTGGTTTTAACAGAACGTCTGTGATTGTTCATACGTAATTTTGACGATCGAGTTAAAAAACTGCCTGCTCTTAGCACACTAATAAGATGATCTTTATACCGCCACGGGTAACCGAGGTCGTTAAGGCACGGACTCGTGAGCGAGAGGTCTGGGGTTCGAATCCCGCCAGGGCCGCCCTCCCTGACAGGTTTTTTCCAGGTTTTCCTCAGTCCTCATAAAGGCAAATGCCGGGGAGGTACCCTAAACTTAGGCCTGAAACGCTTCCCTCCTTAAAAAAGTATATATCCTTTCCCGATATATCATTTCATCTCATGTATCATCAGTGTCCACCACCTGTGATGCTCAACAGTAAAAACGGGTGTTAAACACTAATAAAAAAATCTTTATTTGTAGCAATAACATGTAAATTGAAACATTTAATATCGTGCTTTCCTTATTATTTACAAACTAAACAGTAAATTGTAAAATCGGGATTTTTAAATACTTAGAATTTTGGCGAAACACTTTCCTCGGCACATAAAATCAGAACAATCCACATTTTTCGGGACGCATGGAAAGTCTAAGAGGGATATAGTCATTGTCGCGGAATAAGTGGAGAGGAAATAGATATAGTGTTGCCGAGTAAAATCCTCGATCCTGGTGGTCTAGTGAATAACCGTACTTGCCTCGTAGACCATAGATCGCGGGTTCAATCACGGCCAGGATCAATGGATTTTTGTGGGCGTAAAAATCCTAAGTATTGCTTTGTTCTGAAGGGAATTAGGGGGTCCCGAGTCATAGATTTACTATACATGAAAGAATCTCAAGCCTGAAAGAAGACGCCCCTAAACAAGTTTTGTCGGCCGTTTCACGCCCTGAATTGAATGGGACGCTGATGACCTGAGATGTTAAAGAGCGTCCGTAAATGCACGGAATCAACAAGCCGAGTAAAAGTAATTAAACAATAGGAGTCCACCACACAGAAACTGCGTAAGCTAAGCGAATTCCCAGCAAGTTGCATAACTTTCAAAAAGAATATAAAATCCAAATTATTGCCTTATTAATTAATGAAATAAGTTACAGCATTACTGTGTGATGTTAGTATGACTAACTCTAAAGCTAAATAGTAAAAGAAACTGAATTATAATACATTACTTAATTAGGATTATCTGGTTTTTTCTTTCAAAATTATTTGAAAATAAATGTCTAAGGTAAATTACTCTAATTTTCAAAAGTAAGGGGAAACAAAATTAGATTTTGTGCAGCGTATAATTATTATAAAAGAGAAAAATCAAATCACAAAAATTAATTATGTACTATTAAGTGAAATAATGACCACGGACAGATACAGATATACTGTGTGGGTATTTTTAAACATTTTAAATGTAACCATATTCATGAAACGAGCATTTGATATCTTTATACTCACTAAAATAGAGAGAAACAATAGAAGGTTTCGAGTTACATTGCGTATTTAAGTATTTCATAGTGTGTCAATAAAACAAAAACATGTTACTATTTAAAAACAGTTACTACGTACTAAGCAAATATACACAATCAACAATACAATCGAAAATGCCATCTATTTTCAGTAGCTTTGAAATTTAATGTAGATTTTATTGTAGTAAAAACATGTAACGCAAACCTTTTCTGAAGGTTATTACAGAGCGTTCTTACATACAAACATATTTCTCAAACACATATTAAATTATTTCACATTTACTATCTTTACGATAATGTTTTTGTTAAATGTAAAACATATGCATGGTTGTAAATACAGTTGGTATGAGTTGATTTGACCTTTTATTTTGAATCAGAGAGAAATCAAACGCGCGCTTTTTAGATCTCTCTCTCTCTCTCTCTCTCTCTCTCTCTCTCTCTCTCTCTCTTTCTTTCCAGGTATATCCCTTCTACTCCTTATGGTCCGATTTCCCTGATTTTCAGAAACTATTTTGCTTATTTTATTTAAATGGAATAAACCGAATTTTGTTGTGAAAAAAATAAACATTGCTGCCTTAGAGCGATTTTTAAATTTTGGTTTCAGGTAAATTCCCTATCCCTAATAATCCGGTTTCACTGATTTTCAGACACCATTTTTATTATTCTATTTCAATGGCCTACTCTGATTTTCATTGAGAAAAAACAAAAAATTCCGCCGCTAAAGCGAGTTTTAAATATAGCTTTAATCCTAATGTTTAAATTTCAGTTTTCAGGTATACTTCCACCCCTAATAGTCCCATTTTCCTGATTTGCAGAAACTATTTTTCTTATTTTATTTAAATGGTGTATATATATTTATATATTGATGCCGCTAGAGCGACTTAAATTTTTATTTCAAGAACACCTCTCCAAATTGTCCGATTTTGCTTATTCCCGGAAACTATTTTTATTATTTTATTTCAATGGCATATACGGAGTTTCGTTGAGAAAAACCAAAACTGCGGTCTCAAGGGCGATTTTTAATGTTAGCTTTTGGTTAAACCACACCCCCAGTGATCCAATTTTGTTGATTAACGAACTCTATTGAATCGTTTGTTAATTGATTGATATATGCCGAGTTTCATTGAGAGAAAATAAAAATTGGGCCGCTAGAGCTTTAATAAGCAAACACACCTTTTTTGGCTTCTTTTATTATTACTATATATATATATATATATATATATATATATATATATATATATTCTCCTTTAGAATCCCATATGTCGATCTTGGTGGTCTAGCAGTAACCATACTTGCCTTGTAGACCCAAGATTGTTGGTTCAGTAGATTTTTTCGGGCGTAAAAATTCTTTGGAAGGGAAATAAAGCCGTTGGTCCCGTGTCGTAGATTTATGGCACGTAAAAGAACCTCAAGCCTGAAAGAAGAGGTCTCTGAGCAAAATGTTTCTGCAGCTTCACGTCCTGAATTAAATAGAACGCTGATTACCTGAGATGTTAAAGAGCGTCCATAAATATTAACCAAATCAACAAGAATCCCGTATCATTCCAGGGAACAAATCTTTCCAATGTAAACCCAAATCTTCCAATAAGAACTTAATTAATCTTGTTGCTGTTTACACGCTGGAATTGAAAGTATCAGGCCTGTTTTGAAAGAATACACGATACTTTATTAATGCATTCATCTTTAAGTGATTTTTATAAATTTGTACTCCAACTTACTTTTAGAACACCCCCTAACCGTCGGTCCTGGTGTTGTAATGGTTACCATACTTGCCTCCTAAACCCAAGATCGCGGGTTCGAACCCGGCCAGGGCCGATGAAATCCTAAGTATGGTTTCCTTCGGAAGGGAAGTAAAGCCGTGTGTCCCGTGTCGTACATTTACGGCACGAAAAAGAACCTCAATCCTGAAAGAGAGGCCTCTGAGCAAAATTTGTCGGCCGTTTCACGCCCTGAGTTGAATGGGACGCTGATGACCTGAGCTGTTAAAGAGCGTCCATAAATAAATCATTCAAAAAAAAAAAAAAAAAAAAACCCCTAACCATATATTTCGCCACAATCTATCTCATTCGAATTTACTCGTCCCGTTGCAGGCTCATATCCTTAACAACGCCCGAAGTGTAAAACCTGTGCGCTAATTATGCCCTGGCATTAATTCCGCAACCCTAATTTAAACAGTGAATATATTCTTTCTTCATTTGCTAACTGTTCTTCTAATCATCTTATCTTTAAGCTGTGTAAAGGATTTTATATTCGTTTTAACTTCTACTGTTGCTTCGCTCCGTATGAACAATCATAGATGTTCTGTTAAGCAGGTATCCCTTACCGGTTGCCCAACATGCCCTGTCTCACTATAAGGATTTCTATGATGAATTTAATTTAAGGTAGTGATCTGTGATTTAAGGCTTATTGATGCGTTACCGTCTCATAGCTCTAAAGTTTACTTAGAGGCAGAGATGACTTGACGTTTTAAATAAGGACTTAAATCTTCTCAACCTTCTCTTCTCAATCTCGTCCGTCTCCTTCCGATCTCGTGAAGCACGAGATTTCACGAATGGCAGCGGAAAGTGAGAAAACCGAACGCCACCTGTGTTTAGTCACCTGAACGTTAGCGCCAAACTGTTAAATGTGTTGTGAATGAAAAGTGTTAGTTTGCACCGTGGTTAATTATTTTTTGTTTGTGATGAGTAGATCATCATTGTATGATGGCAAATCTCATTTGACTGCTGCAGGGGGGGGGGGTCGTAAATATAATTTTAGCCAGTAAATCATTGTAATTCATGGTGGCAAACCTTTAACTTCAGGGGGGGGGGGGAAATGTATTGTTATGTGAAGGCCTATGCTCATCTCCTTTTCGTAAACATAAGGAAGTATGTGCTACAAAGTAGGCGTTAAATCACAATGATGGCAAATCTCCTTTGACTCCAGCAGAAAATAAAAAAATTGTGAATATGTTAGCCAGTAAATCATTGTAATGATTGCTAATCTCTTTTAACCCCTTTGGCCCTGAGTATATGAATTGGTAACATTTGTATTACAGCACGACGCTCTGAGTTAACGCCTATTATACAGGAATAACCCAATTATCTGCGAAAGTAACTGGCGGACTAGATCGCCACTGCCTTAGTAACGTCGAGTGAGAGATGGCAGCTGTATTTTTGCATAAAGAGCGCATACCACGGGTTTAAAAACTTACGTTTAATATATTTATATTCTCTCTCTCACTGTTTGTTTCATCCGTTTCCAGCATACGTTACCTTCGACTATCAATATTTAATTTTACCATCTTCACTTGTCTTCTTGCCTTAGAAGAGCTAAAGAAGTTGGAGATACAGCGATAAAAAATCTGTGGATTTCTGTTATATTCCTTTTGTGCTTCTATAGTTATTATTTTAGTTGCATTTTCATAGTGTTGCTTTATTTGATCATTTATAAGATAACTAGATAAGAAGAAAGGATAAAACACTTGGAAAGCCACAGATTTACTATCGCAATCGAGCAGCTGGTGTCCTTAGGCAAGAAGAAAAGTAAATCGTGTGACTTTCCAAATGTTTTAATCTTTTTTCTTATTATCTAGCTCTCTCTCTCTCTACACACACACACACACACACACATATATATACATATATATATATATATATATATATATATATATATATCGCTGTCATTTTCGGTGCCTAGTAAGGACTGGTGAAATGTTTTAATGGGTAAAACCACAATAGCTACATTTCTTCGGAATTGACTAAAAACTTAAAAAAAACTTAATTTCTGTATATGAGTAATTCTGTCGGTGGTTTATTCATTATGAGTTAATAAGTATCATAGTAAAATATATTTTATAATTTCATTGTTACTGTATCATTTTGTGTGAACATCTTTTGCACTTATTGGGTTGATAGAGGAGACGTAAAGTGTGGCATTGGCAAACAGTTAGTTGCTTTTACTACGAAAAATCGCGCTATGTAATTAGGCCTACTCAGCGATGAACAATGAGCAATATTCGAAACAGGTTTAAAGTTTGCAAACTTATTTTAAATGTATACCCTTTATTTTCAGGATTTATAATAAACTCTTAACTGATTTAAAAGCCAATTCTTAATTATCTTCATAGGGGTCAACTTAACCTTTTTTTCCTCAATTTTATTTGATGCTAAATCTTCTTTCTTCGCTTATATACTGTAATTAAACATCTGCAGAGAACGGATTAAAATATGATTTACGTGTAACGATAGGAGGCTGCACACAACGTTGTTATGTTGGTAGTAGAAGAATGTTTGGTGCCAGAATGAAAATTGATGGCAGTTTCTTGGTGAACGCGATGTGTTGTGTTAGCCTTGCTACCTCGTGATGACAATAATAATATTGGGCAAGTCGAGATTCTAGTGTGTAATGTTATTACTAACCCATCTACTAGAATGCATGTATTTGCATTCCAAATAGTTGTCCACAGCGTAAAAGCAGTCCTGAAGTACGTCATTATTAACCTTGTAAATGTTAAATGCAGTTATGTAATTTATAGACTGTTTTGTTAATGCCTAATTTTACGATGTTCTTGCAACAAGAAGATAACTTCTACGTCTAATAAACTGTTATGGAACTGCTTCATGGAGAACAAGCCTATGTTTTAAATTCAGTTTGTCAATCGTCATTATTTCAAAGATAGCGGGCAAGTTTTACCGTTGTGGTAATTATTGCAAAAAATTGAGAACATTCAAATAATTATTATGGTATTATTTAACAACAGTAGTATATTTCTGTTTAATTATGTGCAGTTTATTCCTGTAATTCTTTTACAAATAATATGTAATGTTTTTTATATCACATACCTATACAATGTTTAATTTCGATCGAGTTCAATAAGTGGATAGACAAATTTTATTTTGCTGGAAGGCGATTATTACGAGCGTGAAAACTTTCCTATACATTTGCATTTCTTATATCTATAATTGTGTGTCACTGTTCGAGCTAAAGTAAACAGTTACAGCACACTACATGTAATGGAAGCATGTTAATAGGCAAGAAGCTAACGCAATTATTGACTTTTTAAATTAAATCTACTGGCGTTCTCTAGCTACAAGCAGATCTTCTATTATTATTATTATTATTATTATTATTATTATTATTATTATTATTATGATCATCCTCCCAGTAAAACTGGAAACAAGTGTTGACGCTCGCTAACCTAACCGAATCTTTATTTTAACATGTAGTGGACGGAGCTGGAGTAAATACTTTTAAAATAAACCAAAACTGCAAAATTACAGTATATTAAATTTAGTTTTGTCATTAAATAGTCAATATATGTACTGACCAGGTTAAGGTCATTTTGAATTCAAATTCAAGAAATATATTATTTGTGCTTTCAGAATTTTGAAATATTAAATTTAGTTTAAACTTCTGGAAAATTTGTGCATTATGAAAAATGAAAATGATTGCCAGTGTTTAAATCATATTTAATTTGTTACCATGGGGGGGGGAGACAATCTCAACCATTGAAAATTCCTCCTTAGAGCCTGAAATTTAGAGATTTGATCATATACTAGCCCAATATTTTATATTTTCATACAAAACACACAACAGTGAGATACCTCTGTACTTGCTAGTGAAGTATTAATGACTTTGCCCTTGTAGGGTTTTCCACTCTTCCGGGTACTCTTCCCCTTAAAATAATTCATTGAATCTTACTGTATACAGATCTGTCAATTTGTAACGTTTCTTGTAATTCTGGTATCTATCTAGTATTTTAGTACATACTTATAATAATTCAATTTGCCTCCACTTTTATATGTGTATTGTTTCTCCTTTTTGTGTGTGTGTGTGTAAATATTTCGACTATTTTAAGGCTGCTGGGAAAGACTGCATGCTCTAATGAAGATAGACGTGGCCGCAATGGAAGACTGAATAGATCTCTGCTTGCGCAGGCTTTACCAAAGGTAGGGTTCATCTTCTGCTACTTTTTAGAATTCCTTTTTGTTAATACAGAATTTAAGATGCTGCAACCTGGTCTACATTCTAGTAAATTCTTAACAAAAATACCATTGTATAATTGTGCATACTTCATTGGTCATATGTAGCGCAGCGAACCCTCTTGGAGTCAAGATTCATAGGAAAGCTGACGTTACATTTTAACGTTGGACAATAATACCCACACCGTCGTTTCCATAACATTAAGAGCTGCAGTGCCCTGTTCGAAAATTTTGTAATTATTATAATTTATATAATTTTGGTAGTGTTACCGTTCACTTAAAACAATGCTGTTTATGTATTGTTTCATAATGCTCAGAACAAAGAAAATATTACGGAAAACAACTAAAGCAATAAACAATATCAAAAACCTCTAATCAGTAATCTTTTTGTTCGTTTGCAAAATTAAGAAACTAATAAATCCAAATTTATGGTTTTGGAAGGAAGATATTGGAGTCCTTAAAATTCAGCATTTTTAAAACAATTATATGTGTTTTTTTTTAAAGAACAGAAA
Source organism: Metallyticus violacea (assembly GCA_030762175.1). Lineage (NCBI taxonomy): Eukaryota > Metazoa > Arthropoda > Insecta > Mantodea > Metallyticidae > Metallyticus > Metallyticus violacea. The sequence continues at coordinate 451,848 of CM060841.1, read as the reverse complement.
AGATCTTCCATTCTTGAATACATTTTGACGAATTTAAATATATCCTTTATTAATTAGTGCCCTGAGAGATGTAGATAACCAATCGGCAATAATACGGTTAAAGGTTCAGCCTGGTATAAGTAAGCGCAGTAGTCAATGTCAGAGAGAGATGAAGGGGGGCTCTTTTCATACAGCTTTCCTAATTGTGTAGGCCAATCTAGAGGTCTCTATGTCTGCTCTCTTTTCGGATTTTGTAGAACCTATACCCCGACATAACTTAAACTGCAGTATTTCGCTATTTTTGGTTTTATTGTAATGTGTATTATTTTATTTTTATCTAGTAGTATATTGTTATATGTGTTGAAATTCACGTATTACACACCCGAGTGTAATTAGTTGCAACTCGAGGCTTACATTTCACGTGAGGATCGCAATGAGCCTTTCAACAAGTATAATGCATAATATTTTATATTACCATATTTTTAATTTATATTAATTTGGAAAGTTAAAAATAGCGAGAACTAGAAATATCAAAACGATTACAATTTGTTCATATGTTTGCATAGTTAGGCGTTAGTGTTTTGTTAGCTATTGTTGATTTTATTGAAACATTTAGGGGTGGCTGCATAAAGAGTTAACTCGAGATTAGCGCATAAAATTAACCACCAGTTATGCTTAACTTGGAACATTTAATTGTAAACATTAATATAAGATTATTTCGTCTTAACCTCAAATTAAATCTAAGTCGGGAAATTTAACGAGTTAAAGTACTAACTAGAGTTTAGTAATTGTTAAATAAAACATTTCCCAAAGTACGGAAGCATAAAACTTCATTTATAAACAAAATGCTGAGTAACATTTATTTTAATTTCTTATAGATAAAGTTTCTTTAACGTTTCACCTTTCATTTCCGCGTAATAATAATAATAATAATAATAATAATAATAATAATAATAATAATAATAATAATAATAATAATAATAATAGAGTTGCGTTCAATTATAAGTTATGCTAGGCTATTCATACGAACAGTATATTGTACAGATTTGTGATTATTCCTACATTTCATCCGATGATGAATTTCTCTGTGCTCCTCGTGTATTTTGTGAGAGAGAAAAAAATCATTCCTAGAACTGATTGACAAATAATTCAAAATGCGATTCCGCTTAGCAAAAGATGTCGAAGTACAGGAACAGATGTTATCCTCGATTTAATCTCAAACTAAGCGAAATCATGCTTTGAATTCGATATTCATGATACTAATAGCTTTAAGGTTCCTTCCAAATAGTTACTAGAAATATATTAAAAGTGAAGAAAGCAAAGGCCAGCAAAACCATCCATTGAGCAATTGCAGCTCTTAGGCGTCGGTTCATTAAAATGCCAACCGAAGAAGGTGATGTATGGAAAGTGGTGCCAGGCTCCTATAATTTTTGCAACTTTACTGCAGTTTTAGGTACTACAAACTGTACACACATGGGGATAATAATGCAGAAGTCTTAAGAGCCATTTGGCAATTTCTCCCATGCACTTTCTTTATCTTTGAAATACAATCTGTATTATTATTTTAAATTATTTTCTTGTTTTAGCACCAAATCAATAATAATATGCTTTTCACGTTTGCTAAAATTTGCCTTTCGCATTCGCTTTTGAGTTTTCCTTGTCCATGTTTGAAGACAAGGCGGAAAAATTGAATAATTATTGATTTTCTCGGGTTAAACAGTAAAACATCAACCTGCTCTAAACACGAATTTCTCTACTGTTTCGCGATGTTCCTTAGGTTCGATGTTTGGTGCAAACTCGAGATTACGTAATCTGAGATTATTTTTATGCAATAGAATTTTTGACTAACCTCTAGTTACCTTTAAAATTACAGTTAAAAGCAATCCTCGGTTATCAACTTTTATTCAACTGACACTTAGTAGCTCGATAATATGAAGGTGGTTGAAGCGGCGACTAGTATAAGGAATGGTTTGTTGTCTGAGAAGTCTAAAAACGATATGAACGAGGACGTGATATATTCACAGTTTGGTGCAAAAAGAAAAATTTCAGGACAGTTAGTGAAAATGTTATGCTGGTGTATTTTCTGGAAAAATCTCGGGTAATGACATCTTCAACATTATGGTCTATTTATCCCATGTTAAAGTCTTTGTTATATCTGAGTCGTAGTGTTGATATATCGAAGTTTGGAAGTTTGATCGCTTTCTCGAAAAGAAAATCTGTTGGATATGTAGAAAAACGAGAGTACTTAAGTAAAATTTTCGTGGAAGCTCCTGATGCAGAATATTTGACGAAGAATGTTATTGTTTCATATCCTACTATTATAAAGTCCCCGGAATCCATTTTGCCCAGTGTAGTATAGCTATTCTATTTACAGCAAGTAATTTGCATTGCTTGAATAATTTCCTGAACTTGTTCTGTTAAATTGTGTGATATAGCAAGACTGCTACATTCCATTGTAATTATAAAATAATGCGGCAAAGTTGGGTATATTACGATACGGCAGTATAAAAATATAATTTACCATGACTTGTTCTTTTTAAAACTCATTCTGAAAATCCCTTAATCGTATGTTAGCGCGGGACTGCGGTCCATGTGATAGATTGGTAACTCTTCACTTATGTTTTCACGCTATTTCTACTTTAACTGTAGTAGAACGGGATCTTACAAGGATTATAGAGAAAGGGATGGTAAAAATCCAGTGCAACATCAAGACTGATTGATGTGTATGCTCAGAATAAAGACCAGAGGATTTAGCTTATGTAGAAACAGGGTCGTGGAAACGGAACTTTAGAATTTTAGAACAATGCCATCAAAAACATTTTCTTGATAATAGATTTTCCATAATTTTTGACATTACATGTCTCAGCCTACCTTATACAAAAAGCCACGTTTTGCCACTGATATAAGCCTTCACAGTTTTGTTGGAAATAGTACGAAAATGTTATTTTGGAAACTTAGTTCTCTAAATTCAATATTGCCTATACTGTAACTCCCTTAGCTAAGATGTCGGTCCTGGTGGTGTAGTGGTTACCATACTTGCCTCCTATACCCAAAACGCGGGTTCGAACCCGGCCAGGACCGATGGATTTTTTCGGGCGTAAAAATCCTAAGTATGGCTTCCTTCGGAAGGGAAATAAAGCCGTGGGTCCCGTGTCGTACATTTGCGGCACGAAAAAGAACCTCAAGCCTGAAAGAGAGGCCTCTGAGCAAAATTTGTCGGCCGTTTCACGCCCTGAGTTGAATGGGACGCTGATGACCTGAGCTGTTAAAGAGCGTCCGTAAATCAATCAATCAATCAATCTTAGCTAAGATTTTCATGCCCTTACGTAACGTTATGTGGGTATGAAGCTGTTTTATTTTCCTTTATTGATCTTGTGATTTTGTTTATCGAAAAGGTGGTTACCTTATAAGTTTGTAACCGTCATGTTCCAGGACTTAGTGAATCTACCTCTGAACGCCTGCCTTAGGTGCTTGTCTAAGTGAACTACTTTTTTCTTATTTATACAAGATATAAGAATAATGGCGCACACGGCCAATGGACGTCAAATGTGGCACAAGCATTTTTGTTTGTGTGATTCTTTTTAAATTTTTTTTTTTTTTAATTAACATGGTCAGCATGCCTATAAAATTTTTTTCCTCCATAAAACCAAGTCGATTTACTTAAGAGGTACTTGTGATAACTATATTACCATTTGGCTATATCGAAACATTTGAGACACGTAGGTTGCTCCTTGTTTTTGCTGACACATTGTGTCACGGGCAGAACCACTGAGTTGTTATGAACCTGCTAGTTGGCAGTACCTGGCAACAAAGCTCTTCTTCTTTTCAGTTATATGATGTGTGCGTGTACCACTTGTGGTCCCTCAATAATAAAAACGGGCCTTAACACTGGTCAAAAAACGACGCGTGTCTGAGAGTTTATATGGCTGGAGTGGAGTTTAAGTGCTTCCTCAGGTACTTACAAATTGTTGCCGAAGCATATAGTGTAGCTTAATGGTCACCCATCCAATTGTCGACCACGCTCAATTCTGCTAAAGTTAACCTGAGGTAGCGGTCAAGGGATTCTGTCATTCGGTTGGGGAAGCGCTAGGGGGAATTTGTACCCAATTATTACCGTGCAGAGGGTGCTTTGTTGTCAGTCTGAACGCAGTATCTCCAAAGCCAGAGCGGGTGAGTCCTACGTTTGCAGCCGTGTTGCCGAGCGCTAGAATTAATCTATTAAGATGCAGAGGAAAGTTGTTACATGGAGATGGGGTAGGAGCTATTTATGCTCCTGGCTCCCATAAGGAGCGTATTTGAACTTATGCCGTTACGCTTTTGTTTTGCTAACACATTGCGGCATGTTTAAGGTGCAGCAATTCTCTTTGATTGCGTAGCAGACTTTGGGACTTTCTTTATATAGTCAGGACACATGATGTTGATTACTCTGAACTATACTAAAATAATATGTCCATAGCATGGACTTTGAAAAGAAAGGGTGCAGGTAATTTAAAGTGGTGTTAAGACTTTAAATTTGCTATATATTATTTTTATTTTATCGATCCTCATTTTACAAATAGACATTGAATTCATTGAATCACAATTTTTAATTTTGATGGTAAAAGGTATAATTTGGCAGACATACATTTATAGCTCACTTTTAGTAGTAATTTTTCCTTTTTGTAAGTATTCAGTCATTTTGATCATCTGTTCTTCCCTATGAACTCTTCTCTGTAAATCCTCGGCTCTGTAACATGAAACATAAAAACACAAGGTCAGAAACAAGAAATAGGCAAAGCAACTTGTAGATGAGAATAGAAGTAATGTGTGCTTATAAGATTTTCTTTCTTCTCTTGAAAACATTTATAATGTTCTTCTGCTGAATGGAAATCATAACATTGTAAGAAATTATGCACTTTCAGTTTACTCACTAGTGATATTCTCAAAATATTCAGGAAAAGTTATATATGGTATCCAAAATTTTGCGAACTAGAGTCGCCATCTGGTCAAAAAGTAACTTAGGCCCTATTAATCGCCTTCTTCTCGGAAAAGTTCCCTTCCCCGCAATTTGTGCCTTTCTTGGCCCTAATACCATTTTAAAATGCATATCAAAAGTCATGTTCTAATTGACTGATTACCTGCGTTTCTATTTCGATTACCTTAATTTCATCAAACCGTTGGCGTTTAAGTTTATTTTTCATTACAGAGCAAAGGGAAAATCAGGCGAGCAAGGTGGGGGTTAACGACATTTTTATTGAGACTACGAAACATTTTTTTTTTTTTTAAGTGTTACAAGCTCAAAACCACAATTTTTAGTTTTTACGCAAACTCAATACTGCGCACAGCTCAAAGTAGTATGAGGAATTGCTTGGCCTGCCAAGACAAATTCTTTGTGAACAATCAAAATAATCAGCATACTCTTCATGGTGCCGGCGGAGATAAGCGGAAGCCAAGGAACCTTTAGATGGTCTAGTTGTAAGCCGAAAGATGCCAGGCCAGTGTTGAAAAACAAGATCGATTTATTTCTCATAAGAGTTTATTTACAGAATAATAATAATGAAAGAGATTACAAAACTAATGGAAAAACAAATGAAAAACTTTGCTGAGTCAAAAGACGTAATACCTTAGTATCAAAGTGACAAAAGGAGTGTGAAGATAGCAAGGTATGTAGAGTCCTATAGTCTTACGTATTCTGTTGTGTTGTGCCCCCAAGAGATTTATGTGGTCTTATATAGTCCTTCGTGCAACGATGATGGCTCGAACCAGATATACAAATAATTAGACCGAGCGTCTGGCTGTACTTGCCTACGGCAAGCAGCTGGAACTGGAAATATTGGGTGACTGTGTGAGAGCGATCCAGTTATCCTTAAAATTTATTATGCCAATTCACTTAGTTATTTCTGCTTATTGTGAGATCGGCCAAAAGGGAACGAAGTTCATATCTTGTCTGAGTTCCCTTCTAAAACACATATCTTGTCTGAGTTCCCTTCTAAAACACTTGATATCTTAAACATGTCTTACGGAGCGATAAAGTGCACACTGGAATAATAAATATGCGAGGAAATTGGATAAGAAAATATACAAAATGTGGAGAGGTTAAAGTGTTAATTAGATGAAGCAGTGGTGTCAGTGGCGTATGGTGTATGCGACAGTTTTGCCTTTTTCGGTCCGGGTCAGTTTAGACTTTTTCATTGTTTCAGGATCATAACCATAAATGTACTTTTCGTCGCAAATTATAACTCTGGATTACACGGCGCTTCGTTTGAGGCGACTTGTAGATGTTAAGGGATTACTACTTCTAATCAGCCGTGAAAATCAGGGCACAAATTTGACAACGACATGATGTTCAACGCATATCCATCCCCTAACCAGCAAGTGCACGGCTAAGGCACTACCTTGATGAGTTTCTCCATTAGGACGGCATCTAGAGGCTAAACCGAACCCCCTCCTTTCGGGGTGAAAGTAGATACGCTGTTTGGCCATCCGGCTAGCTATCAGTAACCTGGTTGGCCGGCTTAATCTAGCATTAGCTTTCTCATCTTTGCAGGTTAGTAACCCGAGGTACTTTAGGTGGGATCTGGACGTGCTTCTAATAGCGTCAGAAGTATCACGAGTGCTCAGCCCAATTTATCATTTTTTTATTAGTGTTTAACTCCCGTTTTACTACTAAGACACCACAACATAGAAATGAAACCATAAACTGGGAAATGGTTGTTTATTTTTAAGGAAGGAAGCGTTCCAGGCCTAATTTTAGGGTACCTTTCAGGCATTTACCATTTATGAGGACATAGGAAAACCTGGAAAAAACTTCAATTAGGGAGGACGATCCTGGTGGGATTTAATCCCAGACCTGCTGCTCACTAGTCCGCTCCTTAAAAACCTCTGCCACCCGTGGCGGTAATTGATCAATTGGTTGGTATGTCTCATAACCTATTAGCAAGATCATGAATGGTTTGAAGTCCACCCTCACTAATCAGTTATTAAATATTATCAGTAATGTCAGTTCTTGTGTGGCCAATAGGCTTTCCTTCCGCTCGTCGTTCTCCGAGAATACTATTTAAACACCTGTTTATGATTCACCCCCCCCCCCCCGATTGTCTAATCATTGCCAAGGAAGTTTTGCACAAAAGCTGATGGAAGTCGCTGTTTTGCTCTGATCCATCACGAAATCGCGCAGATCAGATGATTCAAATAAAAGGACGATAAATGCGTATGCTCAATCAGCTTTGTTAAATTTCGTACACAGGCTCCTAAAGTATGTCGGTCCTGGTGGTGTAGTGGTTACCATACTTGCCTCCTAAACACAAGATCGCGGGTTCGATGGATTTTTTCGGGTGTAAAAATCCAAAGTATGTCTTCCTTCGAAAGGAAAGTAAAGCTGTGGGCCCCGTGTCGTACATTTACGGCACGAAAAAGAACCTTAAGCCTGAAAGAAGAGACCTCTGAGCAAAATTTGTCGGCCGTTTCACGCCCTGAATTGAATGGGGCGCTGATGACCTGAGATGTTGCAGAGCGTCCGTAAATAAATAACAAATTAAAAAAGCTACTAAAATTGCTGAGCAAATGACAGCATAGTCCATGAAATTTTGAAACCATCTCTTATAATCTCATACTACTGCAGTTTTATATTCTTATTCCGGGTATTATGAGAATGCAATAAGCGTTTGTTAACTTTCCTGTTAACTGTAACTGTTTAATATACAACAAAATGTGGCTGCAAAAGACATGGGTTACTTGTAATTCGAAATGTCATGGTAGTTTGCCATGTTGTAACAAGTAGTAGATCGTTTGTTTACAAAGGGTAAAAATAAAACGTTCATTCAGCGAATAAAATATTGCAAATTTTATTTCACAAATCTGAATAAATGTCAGTAATTTTTTAATATTATAATTTATCATTTTAACCAAGAGGGTTTGGTTGTGTAAAATAACCGGCAAAAACAATCAATTGCATATATTTTATCAAAAGCAATTATATTAGTTCTTTTGTAAACTGCTCGGTTGTTATGCTTATATTTATTACAGAGCACGGAAGCTCGGGCATTTATTTTGGTACAAGTAGGCATGCAAAAACTCACTTAGGCAGTAATATAATTAAAAAAGGTATTTAGTAAAGATGAAAACAAGAAAGCAATATCACTCATTAATAAAAATAGGCATTTAAGACACTTAATAATCTCTTTATCACACAATTAAAGTACTTTGAGATAACTTTTCTTGGTTACAAGCAACAAGTTTTTTTTTTTTTAAGGTATCAACTGTCATAGTCAGCCGCTTATCAAAGAGAACATTGTTCATAATGAAAAAACAATCTCCCGCAAAAGTGATTGGAGCATATTTCGGAAGGATTCATACCAGTTACAACAGAACATTCACTTTTAGCATATCATGGAAATGTTGATTAAGACAAAATAAAGTATTTTGAATAGTCCTGGTGAATGAACATAAGAAGCGCAGTGGTTTCTGGTCGAGTTCATTTTCTGTTTATGCGTTTATAGGTGAATCAGGTTAGTATCTATCGTATACCTTGTTGTAACATTTTATTGCACAGCTGTACGGCTCTCGTGTTTCTCGCATGCAATTGTTTGTTACATTTTACAGCTGAGAAGTTACTCCCACCACACATTTCCTGAAATTGTCTCGCGCAGATCGTTATAAGCTTATTCGCCAAAACCACAATCCTTCTCTTATCTTCTCTATTTCCTGATATTCGTATGCCAGAGGTAACCGTGCGTTCCTTTCACTAATGAAGGTTCTGCTTTCTAAAGAGCTTAAGTGAATAGGTTGAGGAAGATGTTTTTGACAGTTTGGAAAGCAGTAAATGTATAACAATTTTCTCAATAGATATTTTTGAGAGGTGAACATGCCATTTAATTTTTATAACTTTTTTCACTTCGATATATTGAAATTCATTATGTGCTTTTTAAAATCCGTAACGATCCAAAACATTCATAAATAAATCAATAATGTTTTAAACCTTTAAGTAACAAAATAAAAACTGGCCCTACAGACCCCAAATGTACGGAAGCATGTTAATCTGTATTTGACTCTTAAATATATCCACCCAGATAGAAAAGGCATTTTGCATAACTTCCGGGCTCTGTTTATCACATTAACGCTAATTATACAACAATACACATTATTGTTGTACTCACTGCACTCTTAACAGTTTGAAATTGTAATAAACATTAGTTATTCATTAAATGCTTTTACATGAATAAAACAAGTTTATCTTCATTAGAATAACGTCACAACGTTGTACCTACATTTACAGTAAGATTCTCAGGTTTTGCTGCTGTTGTATCTCCATTTTAAACTAATGTATTTTTAAGTTATTTAAAGGTTTATTCGATATATGTATTATATTTTTCTTTAATAAATTCGTTCATTATCAGCAAATAGCTTCCTTTTGGAGTACAGCGTTTACATAAAGTCCGGTAACGTATTCAAATTTTAATTACTCAAAAATCATTCTGGTATATATACCATTCAGAGGAGAAACTTTCCAAATATGTACTGCATTTCCGCAAATAGCATACAGTGGGCGTTTGTTGTAAAATGGCGATTTCCGGTGCCGAGAAAGCTTTCTAAGAATTTCATAGCAGCAGGTGTGCTAAGGATGTTCCACGGAAATTTTTAAATAAATGTGGTGAACAGCCACTAAGCACGAAGTCACTTTACCAATGACATGACAAATTTTATAAGTTAAAGCTGTCGGACCGAGGGTTCCCACTTCATACCCTGGGTCATTCAGGGGTGAGAAGTAGCATTTCTTATCTATTGGTCACGGGAGGTGGGAGATGGAAAGAGGTGGTTCATATCATACAACCTTGCTTCATTGGACGCATTGAAATGTTTAATCACATCACACTTAGTTATCGGCCACCTGGTTCGTTATCTCTATGACTTTGATGACGCGTGCTACAATACTGCACCTGTGTGCCTCTCGTCTACTGCACTTGGTAAAGCGATGTTGATTATTAGAGAATGAACGAACAAACGAAACGCAGGAACGAACCAGTATACAAAAATATACGTATGAATGAGCGAATGTATGACCGAAAAACGTGCCTTTGCCAGGTTGTTTCTCCTGATATATGAAATCTAAAACGTCGCCATGTGATTACAAAAACCTCCCAGGGTTTATAGCATAGCGCCCACGGCTTCCTGAGACTTTGAAATATTTAAATACTATTGAACTTTTGAACACCCAAACAAGCTTAATTTTAAATTCATCGCCTCTTTGGCACCTTATTGGAGAACTCTTGATTATACAATGTAACGACTTCATCTCTGATACCTGTTCCCCTTTCACCTTAACAATTTTGAAGCATCTTCAGCAACTAAGATACAAAGGGATCTATTGTTCGGTCACCTGTATGCACTTAACTTTGTTATAATAGAGAGACTCATCGCTTTAGCCATTACCAGCAGAGGCAGCACAAAAGATGACAAAAGTAAACATTTCCCTATTGTCATAGGCGTATGCCCAGGTAGCCATGCATACATTTTCGTAATACACAAAATGTTCATGTTGATTACTACAAGCTGTATATTTAATAATTATCATAGGCACGTGGGGTGTGTGGACCTGTCACAAAGTACAGTTTGTGCCCTCAGCAGAGAAGTGATCGTCCTGGTGTGAGAAAAGAGAATGTGAAATGAATGAGAAAGACATTCAGAAGAAGCCCGTAGAAGTTGGTGAGTAAAATGTCCCATGAGCTCCAAATGCCGGTAATAACTGCGAAAAACTTTGCGAGAGAAACTGACTATGAACTCATACAAACTGCAGTTAGGACATAAGCTAACAGAAACTTATAAAGGAAAGCGCTTGCAGTTTTGATGTTAGCTGCAACGACAGGCAGAAGAGGATGACCACTTAAAGACGGAAGCTGCATTTCACACGAATGAAACGACAAGTAAACACACATTAATGTCGCAAATGGGGCATTCAAAAACACCTGGAATTCAAATTCCAGCCGAAGGTTAATGTTTGCTTAGCAGTGTTGCGCCGAAACTTTGTTAAATGTTCCTACTTGGACATGTTACAGCTATAGCTAATGCTGCAGGACGATTCTGATACTTTTCTCTACCAGTAAGATGTTCATGCATACTTGAACACGGATATACATCAGTTCAGTTGTATCGAACGTGCTGAAGTCGAGGACAGTTGTATTATATCGTGCCGACTTGATATTTGACTTCATGCTGAAGGATACTTAAAAATACTATGCATATGTACTCTCCCTCGCCTTCTCTCCATCTTGGCCCGATCATTTTATAATTCGCAGAGAATTGGTTGTTCATAGGAAACTGGTCACCGCATACAGCATAACTGAAAGACCAGTATGAATGTTCTCTACGCCTTTTACCTGTATTAAGCGGCACATCCTGGGGAGCTGACCGGACGGTGCTTTGGCGCCTTTACCTTTCTGTAATCGGGACCAAACTCTATTATGGCTAAATTGCGTACGACTCGGTGCGACCTTCAGTGCTTCGTCGCCTTAACCAGATTCATCACCGGAAAATCCGTGTTGCAATTTACGAGTCCTGAGTCCAGCCTGTGCGCGGAGTCGGGTGAACCCCCTCTCTTATCTTAGATACACTTTACTTAATGGAAATGTCTACCAATTGACTGCTCAATCTCGGCACCCGACGAATGAGTCGTTTTTAATGCCTTGCTTGACCTCTCATACCCTGCTAGGTCTCTGGCTCCTAAGCCACCCGTTTATCGGGTTCGAGATATGTTAAGGACTTTGGACGTCAATTACTTGCTTTTTTCGCAGCTGGGGTAGCTTGTTCGTAGAGGCCCTCATTCATCTGTCCGAAATCCTCGACTGCAACCTCTATTATTCGTTGGCATTTTAGAGCGATACTATCTTCATTTGAGAGCTGTAATTTTATTTATACCAAGGGCTCGAAAAGGGCACAGGTGTCGGATGTGCCTTCGTTTCTAATGGATCTATTTTTATTTTACTATTTATTGATCAATGAAATGTTTAAACGGGCCTAGAAATTAAATGATTTAGCTAAACAAATTCACTGTAGTGCTACTAAATATAAAAGAAGCCATGCATTATTTATCTTTTCCATATCTACCGTTTTCTTGACTAACATACTACAGTGTGATACATTTATGAATAGTTCTTGGAGATGGTAAGTGTATTTTTTAATAAATTGCACATGGTGTCATTTAAAACAGCCAAGCTCTATCCCATATCTTCTACATTAATGGAAATACGGAAACAATATATTCTCAGCAAGAACTCCCCCATAATGATAAAACACCTCTTTTTTTAACAATTTTTCATTTGACGGACCAGAAAAAGTTATTTTGGGTAAGCAAGATTAATGCGTCATCCTGTAAACCTCTCTCATACTTGGCCGTGAGTTTTCAAGTGGGAGATAAGGATGAAGAAATGCAAGACATAACATCCAATAGCACAGAATACTTACCAATAGCCTTCTTGAGTGGTGTTATCCTTTATAACAATACAATTCTTCTTACTTAGTTATGCAGAGTGCCTATAAATATCTTGTAATCGCAGGCTTTGGAAAGCTTCATGTGATAGGCGTACAGTTCGTTCCCAAACCATTCTTAGAGTTTGTTGTTGGTAAGCTGGAGCTGATAGCACTATAACATACATATAATCTAATTAGATGATGTATAAATGTAGATAAATTTAATTAGATTATGTATGATGTATTAAAACTGATTTTCAGCTAATGAATATAAATATATTTAAGATAAACTTAAGAAATACAGCGTGATTCAGGACCGCTGCAAGAACATTTGTGGATAAGTCTTGCAAAAAGGATAATTTTTGTCGTACAACCAATGTTGTGGTTAGGAGCCACATGATTTAGTAGTCAATCAGTGTCCTATGACGTTCCATTGCATGAGTTGCGCACTTGATTGACCGCACTACTGCACACAGCAGTTGCTCCCGTCTTACCAGCTGAGGTATGAGAACCACGGAAACACCCTGAGAATAATGAAGATGATGTATACGGCGGTTGTGAGATCAACTATGACGTACGGGGCCGAAATCTAATGTTGGGAAAACGCCGAGGAATTGAATCAGGTACAAACGGCTGCTTCAAGTAGGGAGAGGTACAGTAAATTGTGGGGTTCCTAAAGAGTTTGGTATCTTTAATGAAAGTGTGGATTTAAAAACAAGAACAATTAAGTACTAGTTAAGAATAATACGGGGGGATCAAGCCTTCAAGTAGTTTGTCTGACGGATCAAATAAGGGAAGCGTGGGATACGAGTTGAGCATCAAAAATTATAGGCTTAGACAAAATTGAACTAGGGTATATTTGATTAAGGGGAGAGGAAATTATGCGAAATAGTTGGAAAATATGTAACAAATTTGCGAGATATAAATAAGCAAAATTCTGAAACTGAATGCGGAGAAAAAGCATCACGTAACCTGCAGGTTCAAATACCTCAGATGTGGGGAAGGGGGTTATGTAGATGGGAGAGAAGAAAGAAATGGTCTCGCATGACCCAGATTAGGAACATGGAAAGGATATAAAACAGTTAAGCTCTGGGAGAAAGAATCTGTCCATTGTGTGAAGAAAGCGATACCTGGAGGCATTCTGGTAGAATCCAAGGAAACGGGGATTTTAAGAAATGAGCATTTACCACCACAATTTGTGAAGTTTGAACTTCTGCCGGGAAGTGTTGGTGCATGGTAGATACACACAACTCTGGAATATTTTTAACGAAGACCCGACACAGAAGGTTAATGGCTATAGAGAAGAGGAGGAAGTTGGTAAAAGGAAGGGAAGCTCAGGGGTAAGGCCTCTCTTCATGTCTGTATATATGTACATATTTTTGGCAGAGTCGAGCCCTCACCACTTCGCCACATTACAACTTCTATTTCCTCAAAAACACACATAACGTATCGGATCATGGAATTGGAACAATGGACCGTAGGTTTTCATAATGAAAAATCTACTATGAATAACATGTTTGCAGAATGAAAACACTTATCTAGATAATTTTTTATACGTGATGCCATACTTGTCTTTCACTTTGACCCGGGGACGACGCTGCCAATGGTATGGCACTGTCACACAGCTTTCTTCCAGCTCCTGACTGACTCTTTCAAACTCGAACGTGGTTTCCTGACGCCAATTCTCCCCTTATACCATCATATACTACTATCTTGGCATTTCCCACAAACAAACTGTTATTTTTATCTTTTCTCTTCCGCTTTCTAAGCAATAACATGTGAACATGTTTTCATCCGCATAGGATTATTATGTAACCATCCAATGCCACAATATAAAAATTACTCATAGAAAACCTGTGATGTAAGTATATCGATGTGTGTGTATATATGTGTATATATATGCACATAGATCTATATGTATGTACATTTTGATTGTTACAAAGACGATATTAGCATGTAAAGGCCCAAGCGACAGTTGCACTTGTGTGTATTTTAAAACTGCTCACTAAAAAGTTCATTACTATTGCTACAAGTTTTCGAACAGTTTACTACTCAAGCAAGCTACACACCTCTAACTGTACTATACTGGTACACATTGCATGACCTGCATTCGCTTGCTATCATCAGTCAGATAGGATAGACATTTACGATTTATGTGAGCTCACTGATATGACCATGTGTTACGGGAAGGCCAGAGGAAATGAGAAACTCTTCGCATTTAATAACGCCGGCATCCTCGGAGACAGCATCCATACCACACTGTTTGCACGAAAGCTTTTAACATCTTCGCAAACTTGGAAGTCTGCGTCCTAAATACATTGGTGGGGATAGACGCAATATAAGAACACCTACCTTTGAAGAACAACTGACTAAAGAAGTGCTTGAGAGAGTTGGTAATGAACTCTCCATTAGCACGTGTGCCTTTGCCCATGCTATAGGCACAAGTAAATCTTCAGTTTACTAAGTGTTGCGAGAACAAAGGCATCATGCATATCACCTCCAGAAAGTGCAGCACCTTGGACCTCATCAGCACTTTGCCCAGTGATTTGTACAACGCTGTATCGCCGATTCTGCATTTAAAACTCACGTTCTCTTCATGCGAGACAGTAAACCGCACCTAATACACGTAGCTTTGATGTTTTTATTATTACTGTAAGTGGTATTTGTGTTTATGAATGACGCAATTTACTTCAACAGTAAGAACTTTCTCCTCTGGGATGATGATAACCCTCATGATAGTTCATCAGTAGCAATTTTACACCTGGGCAGGAATTATTGATGATAAGCTGCTAGGGCCGGTCCTGTTGATACCACATTTAAACGGAGCTGTGTCCTTTGCGGACCTTCAATCAGTGCCACTGCTCATGGAGAATGTGCAGCTTGCTACGCGAAGGAAAATATGGTTCTAGCATGAAGGGGCTCCACCACACTTCAATCAGACTGTAAGAAAACTTTTCAACACCTACAAGTAGAAGTGGATAGGGAGAGGAGCACCTGTTACATGGCCACCGTGATCGCCCGACTTAATGCCGCTTGACCTCTCTTTGGGAGCATGAAGAGTGTCGTTTATGTCGGGAAAGAATTGCTCATACACGATACCGCATGTTGAGAGGGTTCGTCAGTCAATGGAACGACGATGTCGTGAATGCAGAAGGTGGACACTTTGAAGGCCTTCTTTGATTTACTTTTTCATTTAATTTGCACTGTTCTTATAGCAATAAACGAGCGTATGTAACTTTGAGCGTTGTCTTGTCAATCAAGTGAATCCTAAACAACGCAACAGCCAACATCGGTTGTATGACAAAAAATTATCCTCTTTGTGGGACTTATCATTTCACAAAGCTTGTTGCAGAGATCCTTTTATAGACGAGTCATTGTGAAAATTACGGTAACCAATTATTTTTGGGATTACTATGCTAAAAGTAAACTAAAGATACTGTGTAGCTTTAATAAAACTCCATATGTGTAAATTGACATTATTATAGTTTTAAATAGCTTCTAAAATTGCTTCTTTTTCAAAATGGGAATTTTAGATTGTGTTAATAACTAAACACCGGAGTTTCGCACTAGAGTGGCAGAAGGTAGAAATAGGGTCCATTATATGGGATTGGATTGTTAGGGACAGGGTATATTTTCGCATATTCCAGAGAATGGTTTTCTACAGTGAATTTATAATTTATTTATTTTAAAGTCCACAGAATATAGAATTTATAAACTTAAAATGAGATAAACTATACTGTGTATTTGTTCAATTTAAGATAGCCTTCGACAATGTTCAGAGAGATGATCTGTTGGTAAACCGTGCCAGAATGGTATATCACACATATATAGCAAAGTAAAATCCATTTTTAAGATACTAAAACAATACATTGGAGTGCAACGTTCATCTCCGCCATTGTTCAGTCTATTTATATGTATATGATATTTCGCGTGTTCTGTTAGCGACGGAAATAAAATCTTCTGAAATGGACAAAGCAGTCATTCCTGTGCTTTTTATGGTGACTATTTTATCTCTAACGACAAGTGATTTGAAGAAAAACATTAACATTCTAAAAGATTATTGCTTGAAATGGAGTATGGTGGTAAATGTTTAGAGAACTAAAATTATGATATTAAAACAAATGGCTGCATATATAACAGATGAGAAATAAATACCAATTTTCAAAAATTATTTGGGAGTAATCATTTAATGTGTGTTCAATTATCTGTTATTAATTGTAAAACACCAAGTCAAGTAAATGAGTTACTACGTGTTCTGATTCGAGTTCAAGATATACCAGTAGATACCTAGAAATTGCATACAATGCTATGATTGTCTATTCTGCTATATATTGAGGTGGGGAAGAGCTGAACATGTAAATAAAATTCAAAACTATTTTTGGAGCAAGATTCTAGGGCACTCCAAAGGAGCGTCAAACTGCGGGATCACGAGGAAAGTGTGTTGCTATGAAAATGCGATTAATAGTAACACAAGAACGTTAAAATGCTGGCCTAGATTAATGCAGGGAGACAATTAACACTTCCAGCTAAATGCTATAGACACCAGATACAAAATACAACCTTAAAGTTATGGGTTGCAGAGGTGGAAAACGACTCGGAGGAATTTGCATGAGTGCAATAAGGCACCGAGGTAATAAACAACTAAATTAAACTGGGTTAAAGAGGTAAATATGTTCGGACTAGGGGAAAGGAAAGATCCGGTTTATATTGGTAGATATGTTTGCCAGAAAATAGAAAATGCGCCCACCCGCCACTCTTTGTGGAAAACCTCCATTCGTGAGAACTGCCTTCTATATGAACTTTTGTAGGAAATATAAAATTTATTGTAGTCAGCAATGCAAATTTCATATTTCTTATTTTATGTAATATGCTGTAGACACAATTTTTGTTATATAATATTAAATTCACATGTACTTTTGAAAAAAGTTTCAGCACATTTGAATCAATAACATAGGCTGAAGAATTTTTCTGAATAACTTCAATATCAATGAAAGAAAATAACAATGGTATATATCCGCCTATTTTTGTGGCCGTCGTCCTTTCTGGTCTACCGCTTAAAAAAAATTATTGTGGGAAAATTCATAAAATATATAAGAGAGCAACAATGCAATTTCAAGACTTGATTTTTTCAATTGAAATAATAATAATAAATAATGATAATAATTGCACATGTATTTTAAAAATATTTTAAGCACTATTGAATCGGTCCTAACGACTTTTTCTCTAATAAGCCTTTGAATTAGTGTATAAAACTAGAATGGCACACACCCGGCATTGCTGGTGTATGTCCTCCAACTGCTTTTGTCACCTCCATTAAGAATATTTTGAGGGATTTCATAAAATATACCAGAAGACAAGATTCCAAAATTACATGTTTTATATTACATTCATATTCTAATGGCACATTTCTCATTTTAGATAAAAATAAGAGCTTAATATGCATTATGATAACATTTTGACTCCATTGAAGCAATAGCAATGTGCTGAGGACTTTTCACTCATTACCATTCTACATGTGAAAAACAAAACAGACATAGCAACCACCCATCATTGCTTATTGCAGTCTTTATTCCGTGTGTATTGCTAAATTAAGAACATATTTGGGATTTCAAAAAAAATATTTACATATAAGAATGCATATTCCATATTTTTTATTCCATTTATATGCGTATGACACATTTTCTAATTATAAAACATAAATCAGAACTGCACATGTATTTTAAAAATATTGGGCACTATTGAAGCAATAGCATGTAATAAGGACTTTTTCTCTGATAAATGTTCATGAAAAAGTAAAATAGCCATGGTACCACCTGCCGTTACATGTGGCAGTCCTCCTTCCTCGTGTACCGCCTCCATTAAAGAAAATGAAGAAAATTAAATAGATAATATCTTATGACAGCAAATTCTACATGTCATATTGCATTCACGTGCAAAAGACACCATTTTGTAAATATTTTGGAAGCACATTGAAGCAATAGCAAGACTGAAAAATTTTTCTCTGATTACCAATTAATTTATGAGAAACAAACCAGTATTCGCCTACATAGCCATTCCTGGTGGTGGCCATCCAACATTTTTACTGCCATCTTTAAAAATATTTTTGGAAATTTCTGAAGAAATATTAGAAGATCACACTGCAAATTCCATAATTTGCAAACACTATATTCCATTCATATGCTGATGACACATTTTCTCTCTTTAGATATTAATAAGAACTGCACATGTACTTTAAATTTATTGGGCACTATTTAAGCAATAGCATGTACTGAGGAGTTTTTCTCTTGATAACCATGATGTATGTAAAAAAACAAAATAGCCAGGGCACCCACCTGACATAGCTTGTGGCGATCCTCCTTCCTGATGTACTGCTTGCATTAAGAGAAATTAAGAAAATTAAATAAAAATATCTGAAGACTACAAAGAAAATTTATATTAAATGGATTCATATGCAGAAGACACGAATATACATTTGATTGTGTAATAATAATGCCACGTGTATTATGTAAATATTTTGGGCACTTTAGAAGCAATGGCATGTGCTGAAAATTTTTTCTCCGATTATCAATTTATGTGAAACTACCGAGTGTTCACCTACTGGGCTATTCCTGGTGACGTCCATCCAACGGCTTATATTGCAATCTTTATAAATATTTTTGTAAATTTCATAATAATTATATTACAAGACTACACTGCAAAATCTGTTATTTGCAAATACTGTATTGCACTCATATGCTTACGACACATTTTGTACCTTTAAAATTTAATAAGTATTGCACAGGTATTTTAAAATTATTTGGCACTATCAAAGCAATAGCATGTGCTGATGACTTTTTATCTTGATAACCATGAAGTTCTTAGAAAGCAAAATAGCCATGGCACCCACCTGCCATTGCTTGTGGCAGTCCTCCTTACTCATGTACCGCCTCCATTAAGAGAAATATAAATATGGGTATATTATTTCTCCCAATTATTTGTGCCTTTCCATCTTCTATTAGCAATAACTAATTAGCTCATGTAGCTGCAATAGGATAATTATATGTAATTAACCTAGAGACTGATTAATATTTATAAAAATGTTTCTTTAATTTTCTTTTAAAGAATCTCCATTAAAGAGCAAAATATACTTAATATTATATTAAATGTATCTGGAAATTTTGCAGTTCTTTATCCTGCTTATTCCAGATTATTGGGAAAGGGGAATTCAGATTCAAAAATTATGGGCCCCAATCTTGCCCATGACTGTGGCGATCATTCTTTACTGTACAACATGAGCTCCTTTTTTCCTATTATTAAAATCATATAATTAAATGCTACAACCATTAAACTTTTCATTTCTATATTCATGTATAGATTTTCAGAAATAGGTATTTTAACCTATAGTATAAATACATTTGTATTTTTGCTTCCTAGTTTTTCTGTCTATCATACTAGGTGTTAAAATATATGATTTTTCTATAAATATCCTATGAAATTAATTATTTCCATGTAATCTTGTAGCTGAGTTGTCCTAGTTTTTACGACTTATAATTCCTTTTTCTTAAAAATCTGCTGCCTATGTTAATTTATTTTATATATCCGAAGAATGCTTGTAGAATAATAACTATAATATTTAAAGGAGTATGTAGATGATATGGTAAATGGAAGTATTCTACTCTACTTAATGGTTATTCATGATTTTAGAACAGATCTTCCTCTTATATGTATTATAAGTAATTCCAAGACATTGCAATTAATTTTTTTAAAATTCATCGGTATGTGCACTTATTATTATCCAATCTATCTCTCAATATAAATATCGGTATATTATTACTGCCAATTATTTGTGCCTTTCCATCTTCTAGTAGCAATAACTAATTAGCTCAAGTAGCTGCAATACGATAATTATGTGTAATTAACCTAGAGACTGATTAATATTTAATAAAGGGATTTCTTTAACTTTCTTTAAAGAATGTCCTTTAAAGAGCAAAATATACTCAATATTATATACAATATATCTGGAAATTTTGCAATTCTTTCTCTACTTATGCCAGATTATAGGGAAAGGAGAATTCTAATTAAAAAATCATGGGCCCCAACCTCGCCCATGACTGTGGCGATCATCCTTTACTTAGAACATCACCTCCTTAATCCTATTATTAAAATTATGTAATTAAAAGCTACAACCATTAAACTTGTCATTTGTATATTCATGAATAGATTTTTACACATAGGTAATTTAACCTATAGCATAAATACATATGCATTTTTGCTTCCTACTTTCTCGGTCTATCATAATACGTATTAAAATATATGATTTTTCTATAAATATCCCATGAAATTAATTATTTCCATGTAATCTTGTAGCTGAGTTGTCCTAGTTTTTAAGACTTGTAATTTTTTTTATTGAAAATTCTGCTGCCGATGATAATTTACACATATATCTGAAGAATGCCTGCAGGAAAATAACTTTAGTATTTAAAGGAGTATGTAGATTATATATTCGATATAAGTATTCTATCCTACTTAATGGTTATTCATGATTTTAGAACAGATCCTCCCCTTAAATATATTATAAGTAATTCCAAGTCAAGGCAATTAATTTTTTTAAAATTCATCGGTATGGTCACTTATTATTATCATCCAATCTATCTCTCAATATAAAAATGGGTATATTATTACTGCCATATTAATTGTGCCTTTCCATCTTCTATTAGCAATAACTAATTAGCTCCTGTGACTGCAATACGATAATTATATGTAATTAACCTAGAGACTGGTTAATATTTAATAAAGGGATTTCTTTAATTTTCTTTTAAAGAATCTCCTTTAAACAGCAAAATATACTAAATAATAATTAAAATGTATCTGGAAATTTTGCAATTTTATCTCTGCTTATGCCAGATTATAGGGATAGGAGAATTCTAATTAAAAAATTATGGGACCCAACCTCGCCCATGACTGACGCGATCATCCTATACTGTAGAACATCACCTCCTTTTTCTTATTATTAAAATTATGGATTTAAAAGCTACTACCATTAAATTTATCATTTGTATATTCATCTATGGATTTTTAGAAATAGGTAATTTAATCTACATTATAAATACATTTGCATTTATCCTACCAAGTTTTTCGGTCTATCTTAATAAGTATTAATATAAAAGATTTTCTATAAATATCCTAGGAAATTAATTATTTCCATGTAATCTTGTAGCTGAGTTGTCCTAGTTTTTAAGACTTATATTTCTTTTTTGTTAAAAATTCTGCTGCTGATGTTAATTTACACATATATATATCCGAAGAAAGCTTATGGAAAAATAACTTTAATTTTAAAGGAGTATGTAGATGATATAGTGAATGCAAGCATTCTACCCTACTTAATGGTTATACATGATTTCAGATCAGATCCTCTTCTTAAACTTATTATAAGAAATTCCAAGTCATTGTAATTGATTTTTTTTAAATTCATCTGTATGTGCACCTATTATTAGCCTATCTATCCTTTTAATATAAATATAGGTACATTATTCCTGCCAATTATTGGTGCCTTTCCATCTTCTATTAGCAATAACTAATTAGCTCAAGTAGCTGTTTTACATGAATTATATGTAATTAACCTAGAGACTGATTAATATTTGATAAAGGGATTTCTTTAATTTTCTTTTAAAGAATCTCCTTTAAATACAAAAATATACTTATATTATATAAAATGTATCTGGAAATTTTGGAATTCTTTCTCTGCTTAAAGCAGATTATAGGGAAAGAAGAATTTTAAATCTAAAACCATGGGCCCAAACTTCGACCATGCCTGTGGCGATCATCCTTTACTGTAGAACATCACCTCCTTTTTCCTATTATTAAAATATATAATTAAAACCTACAACCATTATATTTGACTTTTGTATATTAATGTATAGATTTTTACAAATAAGTTATTTAACCCATAGTATAAATACATTTGGATTTTTGCATCCTAGTTTTTCGGTCTATCGTAATAAGTATTATAATATGTGATTTTTCTAAAATATGCCATGAAATTTCCAGGTAATCTTGTAACTGAGTTTTCCTAGATTTTAAGACTAATATTTCTATTTTGTTGAAAATTCCACTGCCGATATTAATTTGCACTTATAATTCGGAAGCATGCTTTTGGAAAAATAACTTTTATTTTAAAGGAGTATGGACATGATATAGTCAATGCAAGTATTCTACCCTACTTAATGGTTATTCATGATTTTAGAACACATCTTCCTCTTATATGTATTATAAGTAATTCCAAGACATTGCAATTAATTTTTTTCAAATTCATCATATGTTCACCTATTAGTAGCCTATCTGTCCTTAAATATAAATATGGGTATATTATTCCTACCAATTATTAGTGCATTTCCATCTTCTATTAGCAATAACCAATTACTCCAGCAGCTGCAATATGATAATTATATGTAATTAACCTAGAGACTGATTGATATTTAATAAAGGAATTTCTTTAATTTTCTTTTAAAGAATCTCCTTTAAAGAGCAAAATATACTTAATATTATATAAAATGTATCTGGAAATTTTGCAATTCTTTCTCTGCTTAAAGCAGATTATAGGGATAGAAGAATTTTAAATAAAATACCATTAAAATATATGATTTATCTATAAATATCCCATGAAATTAATTATTTCCAGCTAATCTTGTAGCTGAGTTTTCAAAGATTTTAAGACTAATATTTATAATTTAACCTATAGTATAAATACATTCGGATTTTTGCTTCCTAGTTTTTCGGTCTATCATAAAATGTATTAAAATATATGAATTTTCTATAAATTTCCCCATGAAATTAATTATTTACAGGTAATCTTGTAGCTGAGTTGTCCTAGTTTTTAAGACTTATATTCCTATTTTGTTGAAAATTCTGCTGCAGATGCTAATTTACACTTACATATCCGAAGAATTCCTGTGGAAAAATAACTTTAATTTTAAAGGAGTATGTAGATGATATAGTCAATGCAAGTATTCTACCCTACTTAATGGTTATACATGATTTTAGATCAGATCCTCCTCTTAAACATATTATAAGAAATTCCAAGTCTTGTAATTAATGATTTTTAAATTGATCTGTATGTGCACTTATTGTTATCCAATCTATCTCTCAGTACAAATATGGGTATATTATTACTGCCAATTATATATGCCTTTCCATCTTCTATTAGCAATACCTAATTCCTCAGGTAGCTGCAATATGATAATTATATGTAATTAACCCAGAGACTGATTGATATTTCATAAAGGGCTTTCTTTAATTTTCTTTTTAGGAATCTCCTTTAAAGAGCAAAATATACTTAATATTATATAAAATGTATCTGGAAATTTTGGTAAGTCTTTCTCTGCTTATACCAGATTATAAAGGAAGCAGAATTCTAATTAAAAAATCATGAGCCCCAACGTCGCCCATGACTGTGGCGATCATCCTTTACTGTAGAACATCACCTCCTTTTTCCCATTATTACAATTATATAATTAAAAGCTACAACCATTAAACTTGTCTTTTGTATATTAATGTATAGATTTTTAAAAATAGGTAATTTAACCTATAGTATAAATACATTTGGATTTTTGCTTTGTAGTTTTTCGGTCTATCTTAATAAGTATTAAAATATGTGATTTTTCTATAAATATCCCATGAAATTAATTATTTCCAAGTAATCTTGTAGCTGAGTTGTCCTAGAATTTAAGACTTATATTTCTATTTTGTTGAAAATTCTGCTGCCGATGTTAATTTAAACTTATATATCCGAAGAATGCTTGTGGAAAAATAACTTTAATTTTAAAGGAGTATGTAGATGATATAGTGAATGCAAGTATTCTACCTTACTTAATGGTTATACATGATTTTAGATCAGATCCTCCTCTTAAACTTATTATAAGAAGTTCCAAGTCATTGTAATTGTTTTTTTTTAAATACATCTGTATGTGCACTTATTATTATCTAATCTATCCTTTTAATATAAATATAGGTACATTATTCCTGCCAATTATTGGTGCCTTTCCATCTTCTATTAGCAATAAGAAATTAGCTCAAGTAGCTGCAATATGATAATTATATGCAATTAACCTAGAGACTGATTGATATTTAATAAAGGGATTTCTTTAATTTTCTTTTAAAGAATCTCCTTTAAAGAGCAAAATATACTTAATATTATATAAAATGTATCTGGAAATTTAGCAATACTTTCTCTGCTTAAGCAGATTATGGGGAAACAAGAATTTTAAATAAAAAACCATGGGCCCCAACCTCGCCATGACTGTGGCGATCATCCTTCACTGCAGAACATCACCTCCTTTTTCCTATTATTACCATTATATAATTAAAAGCTACAACCATTAATCTTGTCGTTTGTATATTAATATATAGATTTTTACAAATAGGTAATTTAACCTATAGTATAAATACATTTGGATTTTTGCTTCTTAGGTTTTTCGGTCTATCTTAATAAGTATTAAAATATATGATTTTTCTATAAAAATCCCATGAAATTAATTATTTCCAGGTAATCTTGTAGCTGAGTTATCCTAGTTTTTAAGGCTTATATTTCTATTTTGTTGAAAACTCTGCTGCCAATGTTAATTTAAACTTATATATCCGAAGAATGCTTTTGGAAACGTAACTTTAATTTTAAAGGAGTATGTAGATGATATAGTCAATGCAAGTATTCTACCCTACTTAATGGTTATACATGATTTTAGATCAGATCCTCCTCTTAAACATATTATAAGAAATTCCAAGTCATTGCAATTAATTTTTTTTTAATTTATCTGTATGGACATTTATTATTGTCCAATCTATCTCTCAATTAAATTATGGGTATATTATTACTGTCAATTATATGTGCCTTTCCATCTTCTATTAGCAATACCTAATTACTCCAGTAGCTGCAATATGATAATAATATGCAATTAATCTAGAGACTGATTGATATTTAATAAAGGGATTTCTTTAATTTTCTTTTAAAGAATCTCCTTTAAAGAGCAAAATATACTTAATATTATATAAAAGGTATCTGGAAATTTTGGTAATGCTTTCTCTGCTTATACCAGATTATAAAGGAAGGAGAATTCTAATTAAAATATCATGAGCCCGAACCTCGCCCATGACTGTGGCGATCATCCTTATCTGTAGAACATCACCTCCTTTTTCCCATTATTATAATTATATAATTAAAAGCTACAACCATTAAACTTGTCTTTTGTATATTAATGTATAGATTTTTACAAATAGGTAATTTAACCTATAGTATAAATACATTTGGATTTTTGCTTTGTAGTTTTTCGGTCTATCTTAATAAGTATTAAAATATATGATTTTTCTATACATATCCCATGAAATTAATTATTTCCAGGTAATCTTGTAGCTGAGTTGTCCTAGAATTTAAGACTTATATTTCTAATTTGTTGAAAATTATGCTGCCGATGTTAATTTAAACTTATATATCCGAAGAATGCTTGTGGAAAAATAACTTTAATTTTAAAGGAGTATGTAGATGATATAGTGAATGCAAGCATTCTACCCTACTTAATTGTTATACATGATTTTAGATCAGATCTTCCTCTTAAACGTATTATAAGAAGTTCCAAGTTATTGAAATTGATTTTTTTTAAATTCATCTGTATGTGTACTTATTATTATCCAATCTATCCTTTTAATATAAATATAGGTACATTATTCCTGCATTTTATTGGTGCCTTTCCATCTTCTATTAGCAATAAGAAATTAGCTCAAGTAGCTGCAATATGATAATTATATGCAATTAACCTAGAGACTGATTGATATTTAATAAAGGGATTTCTTTAATTTTCTTTTAAAGAATCTCCTTTAAAGAGCAAATATACTTAATATTATATAAAATGTATCTGGAAATTTAGCAATTCTTTCTCTGCTTAAAGCAGATTATTGGGAAAGAATAATTTTAAATAAAAAACCATGGGCCCAATCTCGCCCATGACTGTGGCGATCATCCTTTACTGTAGGACATCACCTCCTTTTTCCTATTATTACAATTATATAATCAAAAGCTAACACCATTAAACTTGTCTTTTGTATATTAATGTATAGATTTTTACAAATATATAAATTAACCTATAGTATAAATACATTTGTATTTTTGCTTCCTAGGTTTGCGGTCTATCTTAATAAGTATTAAATTATATGATTTTTCTATAAATATACCATGAAATTAATTATTTCCAGGTAATCTTGTAGCTGAGTGATCCAAGTTTTTAAGACTTATATTTCTATTTTGTTGAAAATTCTGCTGCCGATGTTAATTTAAACTGATATATCCGAAGAATGCTTGTGGAAAAATAACTTTAATTTTAAAGGAGTACGTAGGTGATATAGTGAAAGCAAGTATTCTACCCTACTTAATTGTTATACATGATTTTAGATGAGATCCTCCTCTTAAACTTATTACCAGAAATTCCAAGTCATTGCAATTTATTTTTTTTTTTAAATTCATCTGTATGTGCACTTATTATTATCCAATCCATCTCTCAATATAATTATGGGTATATTATTACTGTCAATTATATGTGCCTTTCCATCTTCTATTAGCAATACCTAATTACTCATGTAGCTGCAATATGATAATTATATGTAATTAACCTAGAGACTGATTCATATTTATTAAAGGGATTTCTTTAATTTTCTTTTAAAGAATCTGCTTTAAAGAGCAACATATACTTAATATTATGTAAAATGTATCTGGAAATTTTCGTAATTCTTTCCATGCTTATACCAGATTATAAAGGAAGGAGAATTCTAATTAAAAAATCATGAGCCCCAACCTCGCCCATGACTGTGGCGATCATCCTTTACTGTAGAACATCACCTCCTTTTTCCCATTATTACAATTATATAATTAAAAGCTACAACCATTAAACTTGTCTTTTGTATATTAATGTATAGATTTTTACAAATAGGTAATTTAACCTATAGTATAAATACATTTGTATTTTTGCTTTCTAGTTTTTCCGTCTATCTTAATAAGTATTAAAATATATGATTTTTCTATAAAAATCCCATGAAATTAATTATTTCCAGGTAATCTTGTAGCTGAGTTATCCTAGTTTTTAAGGCTTATATTTCTATTTTGTTGAAAGCTCTGCTGCCAATGTTAATTTAAACTTATATATCTGAAGAATGCTTGTGGAAAAATAACTTTAATTTTAAAAGAGTATGTAGATGATATAGTCAATGCAAGTATTCTACCCTACTTAATGGTTATACATGATTTTAGATCAGATCCTCCTCTTAAACGTATTATAAGAAATTCCAAGTCATTGCAATTAATTTTTTTTAAATTCATCTGTATGGGCATTTATTATTGTCCAATCTATCTCTCAATTAAATTATGGGTATATTATTACTGTCAATTATATGTGCCTTTCAATCTTCTATTAGCAATACCTAATTACTCCAGTAGCTGCAATATGATAATTATATGCAATTAATCTAGAGACTGATTGATATTTAATAAAGGGATTTCTTTAATTTTCATTTAAAGAATCTCCTTTAAAGAGCAAAATATACTTAATATTATATAAAATGTATCTGGAAATTTAGCAATTCTTTCTCTGCTTAAGCAGATTATGGGGAAACAAGAATTTTAAATAAAAAACCATGGGCCCCAACCTCGCCCATGACTTTGGCGATCATCCTTTACTGCAGGACATCAGCTCCTTTTTCCTATTATTACCATTATATAATTAAAAGCTACAACCATTAATCTTCTCTTTTGTATATTAATATATAGATTTTTACAAATAGGTAATTTAACCTATAGTATAAATACATTTGGATTTTTGCTTCTTAGGTTTTTCGGTCTATCTTAATAAGTATTAAAATATATGATTTTTCTATACATATCCCATGAAATTAATTATTTCCAGGTAATCTTGTAGCTGAGTTGTCCTAGAATTTAAGACTTATATTTCTATTTTGTTGAAAATTCTGCTGCCGATGTTAATTTAAATTTATATATCCGAAGAATGCTTGTGGAAAAATAACTTTAATTTTAAAGGAGTATGTAGATGATATAGTGAATGCAAGCATTCTACCCTACTTAATGGTTATACATGATTTCAGATCAGATCCTCTTCTTAAACTTATTATAAGAAATTCCAAGTCATTGTAATTGATTTTTTTTAAATTCATCTGTATGTGCACCTATTATTAGCCTATCTATCCTTTTAATATAAATATAGGTACATTATTCCTGCCAATTATTGGTGCCTTTCCATCTTCTATTAGCAATAACTAATTAGCTCAAGTAGCTGTTTTACATGAATTATATGTAATTAACCTAGAGACTGATTAATATTTGATAAAGGGATTTCTTTAATTTTCTTTTAAAGAATCTCCTTTAAATACAAAAATATACTTATATTATATAAAATGTATCTGGAAATTTTGGAATTCTTTCTCTGCTTAAAGCAGATTATAGGGAAAGAAGAATTTTAAATCTAAAACCATGGGCCCAAACTTCGACCATGCCTGTGGCGATCATCCTTTACTGTAGAACATCACCTCCTTTTTCCTATTATTAAAATATATAATTAAAACCTACAACCATTATATTTGACTTTTGTATATTAATGTATAGATTTTTACAAATAAGTTATTTAACCCATAGTATAAATACATTTGGATTTTTGCATCCTAGTTTTTCGGTCTATCGTAATAAGTATTATAATATGTGATTTTTCTAAAATATGCCATGAAATTTCCAGGTAATCTTGTAACTGAGTTTTCCTAGATTTTAAGACTAATATTTCTATTTTGTTGAAAATTCCACTGCCGATATTAATTTGCACTTATAATTCGGAAGCATGCTTTTGGAAAAATAACTTTTATTTTAAAGGAGTATGGACATGATATAGTCAATGCAAGTATTCTACCCTACTTAATGGTTATTCATGATTTTAGAACACATCTTCCTCTTATATGTATTATAAGTAATTCCAAGACATTGCAATTAATTTTTTTCAAATTCATCATATGTTCACCTATTAGTAGCCTATCTGTCCTTAAATATAAATATGGGTATATTATTCCTACCAATTATTAGTGCATTTCCATCTTCTATTAGCAATAACCAATTACTCCAGCAGCTGCAATATGATAATTATATGTAATTAACCTAGAGACTGATTGATATTTAATAAAGGAATTTCTTTAATTTTCTTTTAAAGAATCTCCTTTAAAGAGCAAAATATACTTAATATTATATAAAATGTATCTGGAAATTTTGCAATTCTTTCTCTGCTTAAAGCAGATTATAGGGATAGAAGAATTTTAAATAAAATACCATTAAAATATATGATTTATCTATAAATATCCCATGAAATTAATTATTTCCAGCTAATCTTGTAGCTGAGTTTTCAAAGATTTTAAGACTAATATTTATAATTTAACCTATAGTATAAATACATTCGGATTTTTGCTTCCTAGTTTTTCGGTCTATCATAAAATGTATTAAAATATATGAATTTTCTATAAATTTCCCCATGAAATTAATTATTTACAGGTAATCTTGTAGCTGAGTTGTCCTAGTTTTTAAGACTTATATTCCTATTTTGTTGAAAATTCTGCTGCAGATGCTAATTTACACTTACATATCCGAAGAATTCCTGTGGAAAAATAACTTTAATTTTAAAGGAGTATGTAGATGATATAGTCAATGCAAGTATTCTACCCTACTTAATGGTTATACATGATTTTAGATCAGATCCTCCTCTTAAACATATTATAAGAAATTCCAAGTCTTGTAATTAATGATTTTTAAATTGATCTGTATGTGCACTTATTGTTATCCAATCTATCTCTCAGTACAAATATGGGTATATTATTACTGCCAATTATATATGCCTTTCCATCTTCTATTAGCAATACCTAATTCCTCAGGTAGCTGCAATATGATAATTATATGTAATTAACCCAGAGACTGATTGATATTTCATAAAGGGCTTTCTTTAATTTTCTTTTTAGGAATCTCCTTTAAAGAGCAAAATATACTTAATATTATATAAAATGTATCTGGAAATTTTGGTAAGTCTTTCTCTGCTTATACCAGATTATAAAGGAAGCAGAATTCTAATTAAAAAATCATGAGCCCCAACGTCGCCCATGACTGTGGCGATCATCCTTTACTGTAGAACATCACCTCCTTTTTCCCATTATTACAATTATATAATTAAAAGCTACAACCATTAAACTTGTCTTTTGTATATTAATGTATAGATTTTTAAAAATAGGTAATTTAACCTATAGTATAAATACATTTGGATTTTTGCTTTGTAGTTTTTCGGTCTATCTTAATAAGTATTAAAATATGTGATTTTTCTATAAATATCCCATGAAATTAATTATTTCCAAGTAATCTTGTAGCTGAGTTGTCCTAGAATTTAAGACTTATATTTCTATTTTGTTGAAAATTCTGCTGCCGATGTTAATTTAAACTTATATATCCGAAGAATGCTTGTGGAAAAATAACTTTAATTTTAAAGGAGTATGTAGATGATATAGTGAATGCAAGTATTCTACCTTACTTAATGGTTATACATGATTTTAGATCAGATCCTCCTCTTAAACTTATTATAAGAAGTTCCAAGTCATTGTAATTGTTTTTTTTTAAATACATCTGTATGTGCACTTATTATTATCTAATCTATCCTTTTAATATAAATATAGGTACATTATTCCTGCCAATTATTGGTGCCTTTCCATCTTCTATTAGCAATAAGAAATTAGCTCAAGTAGCTGCAATATGATAATTATATGCAATTAACCTAGAGACTGATTGATATTTAATAAAGGGATTTCTTTAATTTTCTTTTAAAGAATCTCCTTTAAAGAGCAAAATATACTTAATATTATATAAAATGTATCTGGAAATTTAGCAATACTTTCTCTGCTTAAGCAGATTATGGGGAAACAAGAATTTTAAATAAAAAACCATGGGCCCCAACCTCGCCATGACTGTGGCGATCATCCTTCACTGCAGAACATCACCTCCTTTTTCCTATTATTACCATTATATAATTAAAAGCTCCAACCATTAATCTTGTCGTTTGTATATTAATATATAGATTTTTACAAATAGGTAATTTAACCTATAGTATAAATACATTTGGATTTTTGCTTCTTAGGTTTTTCGGTCTATCTTAATAAGTATTAAAATATATGATTTTTCTATAAAAATCCCATGAAATTAATTATTTCCAGGTAATCTTGTAGCTGAGTTATCCTAGTTTTTAAGGCTTATATTTCTATTTTGTTGAAAACTCTGCTGCCAATGTTAATTTAAACTTATATATCCGAAGAATGCTTTTGGAAACGTAACTTTAATTTTAAAGGAGTATGTAGATGATATAGTCAATGCAAGTATTCTACCCTACTTAATGGTTATACATGATTTTAGATCAGATCCTCCTCTTAAACATATTATAAGAAATTCCAAGTCATTGCAATTAATTTTTTTTTAATTTATCTGTATGGACATTTATTATTGTCCAATCTATCTCTCAATTAAATTATGGGTATATTATTACTGTCAATTATATGTGCCTTTCCATCTTCTATTAGCAATACCTAATTACTCCAGTAGCTGCAATATGATAATAATATGCAATTAATCTAGAGACTGATTGATATTTAATAAAGGGATTTCTTTAATTTTCTTTTAAAGAATCTCCTTTAAAGAGCAAAATATACTTAATATTATATAAAAGGTATCTGGAAATTTTGGTAATGCTTTCTCTGCTTATACCAGATTATAAAGGAAGGAGAATTCTAATTAAAATATCATGAGCCCGAACCTCGCCCATGACTGTGGCGATCATCCTTATCTGTAGAACATCACCTCCTTTTTCCCATTATTATAATTATATAATTAAAAGCTACAACCATTAAACTTGTCTTTTGTATATTAATGTATAGATTTTTACAAATAGGTAATTTAACCTATAGTATAAATACATTTGGATTTTTGCTTTGTAGTTTTTCGGTCTATCTTAATAAGTATTAAAATATATGATTTTTCTATACATATCCCATGAAATTAATTATTTCCAGGTAATCTTGTAGCTGAGTTGTCCTAGAATTTAAGACTTATATTTCTAATTTGTTGAAAATTATGCTGCCGATGTTAATTTAAACTTATATATCCGAAGAATGCTTGTGGAAAAATAACTTTAATTTTAAAGGAGTATGTAGATGATATAGTGAATGCAAGCATTCTACCCTACTTAATTGTTATACATGATTTTAGATCAGATCTTCCTCTTAAACGTATTATAAGAAGTTCCAAGTTATTGAAATTGATTTTTTTTAAATTCATCTGTATGTGTACTTATTATTATCCAATCTATCCTTTTAATATAAATATAGGTACATTATTCCTGCATTTTATTGGTGCCTTTCCATCTTCTATTAGCAATAAGAAATTAGCTCAAGTAGCTGCAATATGATAATTATATGCAATTAACCTAGAGACTGATTGATATTTAATAAAGGGATTTCTTTAATTTTCTTTTAAAGAATCTCCTTTAAAGAGCAAATATACTTAATATTATATAAAATGTATCTGGAAATTTAGCAATTCTTTCTCTGCTTAAAGCAGATTATTGGGAAAGAATAATTTTAAATAAAAAACCATGGGCCCAATCTCGCCCATGACTGTGGCGATCATCCTTTACTGTAGGACATCACCTCCTTTTTCCTATTATTACAATTATATAATCAAAAGCTAACACCATTAAACTTGTCTTTTGTATATTAATGTATAGATTTTTACAAATATATAAATTAACCTATAGTATAAATACATTTGTATTTTTGCTTCCTAGGTTTGCGGTCTATCTTAATAAGTATTAAATTATATGATTTTTCTATAAATATACCATGAAATTAATTATTTCCAGGTAATCTTGTAGCTGAGTGATCCAAGTTTTTAAGACTTATATTTCTATTTTGTTGAAAATTCTGCTGCCGATGTTAATTTAAACTGATATATCCGAAGAATGCTTGTGGAAAAATAACTTTAATTTTAAAGGAGTACGTAGGTGATATAGTGAAAGCAAGTATTCTACCCTACTTAATTGTTATACATGATTTTAGATGAGATCCTCCTCTTAAACTTATTACCAGAAATTCCAAGTCATTGCAATTTATTTTTTTTTTTAAATTCATCTGTATGTGCACTTATTATTATCCAATCCATCTCTCAATATAATTATGGGTATATTATTACTGTCAATTATATGTGCCTTTCCATCTTCTATTAGCAATACCTAATTACTCATGTAGCTGCAATATGATAATTATATGTAATTAACCTAGAGACTGATTCATATTTATTAAAGGGATTTCTTTAATTTTCTTTTAAAGAATCTGCTTTAAAGAGCAACATATACTTAATATTATGTAAAATGTATCTGGAAATTTTCGTAATTCTTTCCATGCTTATACCAGATTATAAAGGAAGGAGAATTCTAATTAAAAAATCATGAGCCCCAACCTCGCCCATGACTGTGGCGATCATCCTTTACTGTAGAACATCACCTCCTTTTTCCCATTATTACAATTATATAATTAAAAGCTACAACCATTAAACTTGTCTTTTGTATATTAATGTATAGATTTTTACAAATAGGTAATTTAACCTATAGTATAAATACATTTGTATTTTTGCTTTCTAGTTTTTCCGTCTATCTTAATAAGTATTAAAATATATGATTTTTCTATAAAAATCCCATGAAATTAATTATTTCCAGGTAATCTTGTAGCTGAGTTATCCTAGTTTTTAAGGCTTATATTTCTATTTTGTTGAAAGCTCTGCTGCCAATGTTAATTTAAACTTATATATCTGAAGAATGCTTGTGGAAAAATAACTTTAATTTTAAAAGAGTATGTAGATGATATAGTCAATGCAAGTATTCTACCCTACTTAATGGTTATACATGATTTTAGATCAGATCCTCCTCTTAAACGTATTATAAGAAATTCCAAGTCATTGCAATTAATTTTTTTTAAATTCATCTGTATGGGCATTTATTATTGTCCAATCTATCTCTCAATTAAATTATGGGTATATTATTACTGTCAATTATATGTGCCTTTCAATCTTCTATTAGCAATACCTAATTACTCCAGTAGCTGCAATATGATAATTATATGCAATTAATCTAGAGACTGATTGATATTTAATAAAGGGATTTCTTTAATTTTCATTTAAAGAATCTCCTTTAAAGAGCAAAATATACTTAATATTATATAAAATGTATCTGGAAATTTAGCAATTCTTTCTCTGCTTAAGCAGATTATGGGGAAACAAGAATTTTAAATAAAAAACCATGGGCCCCAACCTCGCCCATGACTTTGGCGATCATCCTTTACTGCAGGACATCAGCTCCTTTTTCCTATTATTACCATTATATAATTAAAAGCTACAACCATTAATCTTCTCTTTTGTATATTAATATATAGATTTTTACAAATAGGTAATTTAACCTATAGTATAAATACATTTGGATTTTTGCTTCTTAGGTTTTTCGGTCTATCTTAATAAGTATTAAAATATATGATTTTTCTATACATATCCCATGAAATTAATTATTTCCAGGTAATCTTGTAGCTGAGTTGTCCTAGAATTTAAGACTTATATTTCTATTTTGTTGAAAATTCTGCTGCCGATGTTAATTTAAATTTATATATCCGAAGAATGCTTGTGGAAAAATAACTTTAATTTTAAAGGAGTATGTAGATGATATAGTGAATGCAAGCATTCTACCCTACTTAATGGTTATACATGATTTCAGATCAGATCCTCTTCTTAAACTTATTATAAGAAATTCCAAGTCATTGTAATTGATTTTTTTTAAATTCATCTGTATGTGCACTTATTATTATCCAATCTATCCTTTTAATATAAATATAGGTATATTATTCCTGCGAATTATTGGTGCCTTTCTATCTTCTATTAGCAATAAGAAATTAGCTCAAGTAGTTGCAATATAATAATTATATGCAATTAATCTAGAGACTGATTGATATTTAATAAAGGGATTTTTTAATTTTCTTTTAAAGAATCTCCTTTAAAGAGGAAAATATGCTTAATATTATATAAAATGTATCTGGAAATTTTGGTAATTCTTTCTCTGCTTATACCAGATTATAAAGGAAGGAGAATTTTAATTAAAATATCATGAGCCCGAACCTCGCCCATGACTGTGGCGATCATCCTTTACTGTAGGACATCATCTCCTTTTTCCCATTATTATAATTATATAATTAAAAGCTACAACCATTAAACTTGTCTTTAGTATATTAATGTATAGATTTTTACAAATAGGTAATTTAACCTATAGTATAAATACATTTGGATTTTTGCTTCTTAGGTTTTTCGGTCTATCTTAAAAAGTATTAAAATATATGATTTTTCTATACATATCCCATGAAATTAATAATTTCCAGATAATATTGTAGCTGAGTTGTCCTAGTTCTTAATACTTATATTTCTATTTTGTTGAAAATTCTGCTGCCGATGTTAATTTAAACTTATATATCCGAAGAATGCTTTTGGAAAAATAACTTTAATTTTAAAGGAGTATGTAGATGATATAGTCAATGAAAGTATTCTACGCTACTTAATGATTATACATGATTTAGGATCAGATCCTCCTCTTAAACTTATTATAAGAAATTCCAAGTCATTGCAATTGATTTTTTTTAAATTCATCTGTATGTGCACTTATTATTATCATATCTATCTCTTAATATAATTATGGGTATATTATTACTGCGAATTATATGTGCCTTTCCATCTTCTATTAGCAGTACCTAATTACTCCAGTAGCTGCAGTATGATAATTATATGCAATTAACCTAGAGACTGATTGATATTTAATAAAGGGATTGCTTTAATTTTCTTTTAAAGAATCTCCTTTAAAGAGCAAAATATACTTAATATTATATAAAATGTATCTGGAAATTTAGCAATTCTTTCTCTGCTTAAAGCAGATTATTGGGAAAGAATAATTTTAAATAAAAAACCATGGGCCCAATCTCGCCCATGACTGTGGCGATCATCCTTTACTGTAGGACATCACCTCCTTTTTCCTATTATTACAATTATATAATCAAAAGCTAACACCTTTAAACTTGTCTTTTGTATATTAATGTATAGATTTTTACAAATATATAAATTAACCTATAGTATAAATACATTTGTATTTTTGCTTCCTAGGTTTGCGGTCTATCTTAATAAGTATTAAATTATATGATTTTTCTATAAATATACCATGAAATTAATTATTTCCAGGTAATCTTGTAGCTGAGTGATCCAAGTTTTTAAGACTTATATTTCTATTTTGTTGAAAATTCTGCTGCCGATGTTAATTTAAACTGATATATCCGAAGAATGCTTGTGGAAAAATAACTTTAATTTTAAAGGAGTACGTAGGTGATATAGTGAAAGCAAGTATTCTACCCTACTTAATTGTTATACATGATTTTAGATGAGATCCTCCTCTTAAACTTATTACCAGAAATTCCAAGTCATTGCAATTTATTTTTTTTTTTAAATTCATCTGTATGTGCACTTATTATTATCCAATCCATCTCTCAATATAATTATGGGTATATTATTACTGTCAATTATATGTGCCTTTCCATCTTCTATTAGCAATACCTAATTACTCATGTAGCTGCAATATGATAATTATATGTAATTAACCTAGAGACTGATTCATATTTATTAAAGGGATTTCTTTAATTTTCTTTTAAAGAATCTGCTTTAAAGAGCAACATATACTTAATATTATGTAAAATGTATCTGGAAATTTTCGTAATTCTTTCCATGCTTATACCAGATTATAAAGGAAGGAGAATTCTAATTAAAAAATCATGAGCCCCAACCTCGCCCATGACTGTGGCGATCATCCTTTACTGTAGAACATCACCTCCTTTTTCCCATTATTACAATTATATAATTAAAAGCTACAACCATTAAACTTGTCTTTTGTATATTAATGTATAGATTTTTACAAATAGGTAATTTAACCTATAGTATAAATACATTTGTATTTTTGCTTTCTAGTTTTTCCGTCTATCTTAATAAGTATTAAAATATATGATTTTTCTATAAAAATCCCATGAAATTAATTATTTCCAGGTAATCTTGTAGCTGAGTTATCCTAGTTTTTAAGGCTTATATTTCTATTTTGTTGAAAGCTCTGCTGCCAATGTTAATTTAAACTTATATATCTGAAGAATGCTTGTGGAAAAATAACTTTAATTTTAAAAGAGTATGTAGATGATATAGTCAATGCAAGTATTCTACCCTACTTAATGGTTATACATGATTTTAGATCAGATCCTCCTCTTAAACGTATTATAAGAAATTCCAAGTCATTGCAATTAATTTTTTTTAAATTCATCTGTATGGGCATTTATTATTGTCCAATCTATCTCTCAATTAAATTATGGGTATATTATTACTGTCAATTATATGTGCCTTTCAATCTTCTATTAGCAATACCTAATTACTCCAGTAGCTGCAATATGATAATTATATGCAATTAATCTAGAGACTGATTGATATTTAATAAAGGGATTTCTTTAATTTTCATTTAAAGAATCTCCTTTAAAGAGCAAAATATACTTAATATTATATAAAATGTATCTGGAAATTTAGCAATTCTTTCTCTGCTTAAGCAGATTATGGGGAAACAAGAATTTTAAATAAAAAACCATGGGCCCCAACCTCGCCCATGACTTTGGCGATCATCCTTTACTGCAGGACATCACCTCCTTTTTCCTATTATTACCATTATATAATTAAAAGCTACAACCATTAATCTTCTCTTTTGTATATTAATATATAGATTTTTACAAATAGGTAATTTAACCTATAGTATAAATACATTTGGATTTTTGCTTCTTAGGTTTTTCGGTCTATCTTAATAAGTATTAAAATATATGATTTTTCTATACATATCCCATGAAATTAATTATTTCCAGGTAATCTTGTAGCTGAGTTGTCCTAGAATTTAAGACTTATATTTCTATTTTGTTGAAAATTCTGCTGCCGATGTTAATTTATTTTTATATATCCGAAGAATGCTTGTGGAAAAATAACTTTAATTTTAAAGGAGTATGTAGATGATATAGTGAATGCAAGCATTCTACCCTACTTAATGGTTATACATGATTTCAGATCAGATCCTCTTCTTAAACTTATTATAAGAAATTCCAAGTCATTGTAATTGATTTTTTTTAAATTCATCTGTATGTGCACTTATTATTATCCAATCTATCCTTTTAATATAAATATAGGTATATTATTCCTGCGAATTATTGGTGCCTTTCTATCTTCTATTAGCAATAAGAAATTAGCTCAAGTAGTTGCAATATAATAATTATATGCAATTAATCTAGAGACTGATTGATATTTAATAAAGGGATTTTTTAATTTTCTTTTAAAGAATCTCCTTTAAAGAGGAAAATATGCTTAATATTATATAAAATGTATCTGGAAATTTTGGTAATTCTTTCTCTGCTTATACCAGATTATAAAGGAAGGAGAATTTTAATTAAAATATCATGAGCCCGAACCTCGCCCATGACTGTGGCGATCATCCTTTACTGTAGGACATCATCTCCTTTTTCCCATTATTATAATTATATAATTAAAAGCTACAACCATTAAACTTGTCTTTAGTATATTAATGTATAGATTTTTACAAATAGGTAATTTAACCTATAGTATAAATACATTTGGATTTTTGCTTCTTAGGTTTTTCGGTCTATCTTAAAAAGTATTAAAATATATGATTTTTCTATACATATCCCATGAAATTAATTATTTCCAGATAATATTGTAGCTGAGTTGTCCTAGTTCTTAATACTTATATTTCTATTTTGTTGAAAATTCTGCTGCCGATGTTAATTTAAACTTATATATCCGAAGAATGCTTTTGGAAAAATAACTTTAATTTTAAAGGAGTATGTAGATGATATAGTCAATGAAAGTATTCTACGCTACTTAATGATTATACATGATTTAGGATCAGATCCTCCTCTTAAACTTATTATAAGAAATTCCAAGTCATTGCAATTGATTTTTTTTAAATTCATCTGTATGTGCACTTATTATTATCATATCTATTTCTTAATATAATTATGGGTATATTATTACTGCGAATTATATGTGCCTTTCCATCTTCTATTAGCAGTACCTAATTACTCCAGTAGCTGCAGTATGATAATTATATGCAATTAACCTAGAGACTGATTGATATTTAATAAAGGGATTGCTTTAATTTTCTTTTAAAGAATCTCCTTTAAAGAGCAAAATATACTTAATATTATATAAAATGTATCTGGAAATTTAGCAATTCTTTCTCTGCTTAAAGCAGATTATTGGGATAGAATAATTTTAAATAAAAAACCATGGGCCCAATCTCGCCCATGACTGTGGCGATCATCCTTTACTGTAGGACATCACCTCCTTTTTCCCATTATTAATAATTATATAATTAAAAGCTACAACCATTAAACTTGTCTTTTGTATATTAATGTATAGATTTTTACAAATAGGTAATTTAACCTATAGTATAAATACATTTGGATTTTTGCTTCTTAGGTTTTTCGGTCTATCTTAACAAGTATTAAAATATATGATTTTTCTATAAATATCCCATGAAATTAATTATTTCCAGGTAATCTTGGAGCTGAGTTGTCCTAGTTTCTAAGACTTATATTTCCTTTATGTTGCAAATTCTGCTGCCGATGTTAATTTAAGCTTATATATCAGAAGAATGCTTGTGGAAAAATATCTTTAATTTTAAAGGAGTATGTAGATGATATAGTCAATGCAAGCATTCTACCCTACTTAATTGTTATACATGATTTTAGATCAGATACTCCTCTTAAACGTATTATAAGAAGTTCCAAGTCATTGTAATTGATTTTTTTTAAATTCATCTGTATGTGCACTTATTATTATCTAATCTATCCTTTTAATATAAATATAGGTACCTTATTCCTCCCAATTATTGGTGCCTTTCCATCTTCTATTAGCAATAAGAAATTAGCTCAAGTAGCTGCAATATGTTAATTATATGCAATTAACCTAGAGACTGATTGATATTTAATAAAGGGATTTCTTTAATTTTCTTTTAAAGAATCTCCTTTAAAGAGCAAAATATGCTTAATATTATATAAAATGTATCTGGAAATTTTGGTAAGTCTTTCTCTGCTTATACCAGATTATAAAGGAAGGAGAATTCTAATTAAAAAATCATGAGCCCCAACCTCGCTCATGACTGTGGCGATCATCCTTTACTGTAGAACATCACCTCCTTTCTCCCATTATTACAATTATATAATTAAAAGCTACAACCATTAAACTTGTCTTTTGTATATTAATGTATAGATTTTTATAAATAGGTAATTTAACCTATAGTATAAATACATTTGTATTTTTGCTTTGTAGTTTTTCGGTCTATCTTAATAAGTATTAAAATATATGATTTTTCTATAAAATTCCCATGAAATTAATTATTTCCAGGTAATCTTGTAGCTGAGTTATCCTAGTTTTTAAGGCTTATATTTCTATTTTGTTGAGAACTCTGCTGCCAATGTTAATTTAAACTTATATATCTGAAGAATGCTTGTGGAAAAATAACTTTAATTTTAAAAGAGTATGTAGATGATATAGTCAATGCAAGTATTCTACCCTACTTAATGGTTATACATGATTTTAGATCAGATCCTCCTCTTAAACGTATTATAAGAAATTCCAAGTCATTTCAATTAATTTTTTTTAAATTCATCTGTATGGGCATTTATTATTGTCCAATCTATATCTCAATTAAATTATGGGTATATTATTACTGTCAATTATATGTGCCTTTCCATCTTCTATTAGCAATACCTAATTACTCCAGTAGCTGCAATATGATAATTATATGCAATTAATCTAGAGACCGATTGATATTTAATAAAGGGATTTCTTTAATTTTCTTTTAAAGAATCTCCTTTAAAGAGCAAAATATACTTAATATTATATAAAATGTATCTGGAAATTTAGCAATTCTTTCTCTGCTTAAGCAGATTATGGGGAAACAAGAATTTTAAATAAAAAAGACCATGGGCCCCAACCTTGCCCATGACTGTGGCGATCATCCTTTACTGCAGAACATCACCTCCTTTTTCCTATTATTACCATTATATAATTAAAAGCTACAACCATTAATCTTGTCGTTTGTATATTAATATATAGATTTTTACAAATAGGTAATTTAACCTATAGTATAAATACATTTGGATTTGTGCTTCTTAGGTTTTTCGTTCTATCTTAATAAGTATTAAAATATATGATTTTTCTATACATATCCCATGAAATTAATTATTTCCAGGTAATCTTGTAGCTGAGTTGTCCTAGAATTTATGACTTATATTTCTATTTTGTTGAAAATTCTGCTGCCGATGTTTATTTAAACTTATATATCCGAAGAATGCTTGTGGAAAAATAACTTTAATTTTAAAGGAGTATGTAGATGATATAGTGAATGCAAGTATTCTACCCTACTTAATGGTTATACATGATTTCAGATCAGATCCTCTTCTTAAACTTACTATAAGAAATTCCAAGTCATTGTAATTGATTTTTTTTAAATTCATCTGTATGTGCACTTATTATTATCCAATCTATCCTTTTAATATAAATATAGGTACATTATTCCTGCGAATTATTGGTGCCTTTATATCTTCTATTAGCAATAAGAAATTAGCTCAAGTAGCTGCAATATAATAAATATATGCAATTAATCTAGAGACTGATTGATATTTAATAAAGGGATTTCTTTAATTTTCTTTTAAAGAATCTCCTTTAAAGAGCAAAA
The DNA here is from genome assembly GCA_030762175.1 of Metallyticus violacea. Classification (NCBI taxonomy): domain Eukaryota; kingdom Metazoa; phylum Arthropoda; class Insecta; order Mantodea; family Metallyticidae; genus Metallyticus; species Metallyticus violacea. Next base: position 409,495 of record CM060841.1, on the reverse strand, counting down.
TATGCTTAATATTATATAAAATGTATCTGGAAATTTTGGTAATTCTTTCTCTGCTTATACCAGATTATAAAGGAAGGAGAATTCTAATTAAAATATCATGAGCCCGAACCTCGCCCATGACTGTGGCGATCATCCTTTACTGTAGAACATCACCTCCTTTTTCCCATTATTATAATTATATAAGTAAAAGCTACAACCATTAAACTTGTCTGTAGTATATTAATGTATAGATTTTTACAAATAGGTAATTTAACCTATAGTATAAATACATTTGGATTTTTGCTTCTTAGGTTTTTCGGTCTATCTTAAAAAGTATTAAAATATATGATTTTTCTATAAATATCCCATGAAATTAATTATTTCCAGGTAATCTTGGAGCTGAGTTGTCCTAGTTTCTAAGACTTATATTTCTATTTTGTTGACAATTCTGCTGCCAATGTTAATTTAAACTTATATATCAGAAGAATGCTTGTGGAAAAATAACTTTAATTTTAAAGGAGTATGTAGATGATATAGTGAATGCAAGCATTCTACCCTACTTAATTGTTATACATGATTTTAGATCAGATCCTCCTCTTAAACGTATTATAAGAAGTTCCAAGTCATTGAAATTGATTTTTTTTAAATTCATCTGTATTTGTACTTATTATTATCCAATCTATCCTTTTAATATAAATATAGGTACATTATTCCTGCCAATTATTGGTGCCTTTCCATCTTCTATTAGCAATAAGAAATTAGCTCAAGTAGCTGCAATATGATAATTATATGCAATTAATCTGGAGACTGATTGATATTTAATAAAGGGTTTTCTTTAATTTTCTTTTAAAGAATCTCCTTTAAAGAGCAAAATATACTTAATATTATATAAAATGTATCTGGAAATTTTGGTAAGTCTTTCTCTGCTTATACCAGATTATAAAGGAAGGAGAATTCTAATTAAAAAATCATGAGCCCCAACCTCGCCCATGACTGTGGCGATCATCCTTTACTGTGGAACATCACCTCCTTTTTCCCATTATTATAATTATATAATTAAAAGCTACAACCATTAAACTTGTCTTTTATATATTAATGTATAGATTTTTACAAATAGGTAATTTAACATATATTGTAAATACATTTGTATTTTTGCTTTCTAGTTTTTCGGTCTATCTTAATAAGTATTAAAATATATGATTTTTCTATAAATATTACATAAAATTAATTATTTCCAGGTAATCTTGGAGCTGAGTTGTGCTAGTTTCTAAGACTTATATTTCTATTTTGTTGACAATGCTGCTGCCGATGTTAATTTAAACTTATATATCTGAAGAATGGTTGTGGAAAAATAACTTTAATTTTAAAGGAGTATGTAGATGATATAGTCAATGCAGGGATTCTACCGTACTTAATGGTTATACGTGATTTCAAATCAGATCCTCCTCTTAAACGTATTATAAGAAGTTCCAAGTCATTGTAATTGATTTTTTTTAAATTCATCTGTATGTTGATTATTATTATCCAATCTATCCTTTTAATATAAATATAGGTACATTATTCCTGCCCATTATTGTGCCTTTCCATCTTCTATTAGCAATAAGAAATTAGCTCAAGTAGCTGCAATATGATAATTATATGCAATTAACCTAGAGACTGATTGATATTTAATAAAGGGATTTCTTTAATTTTGTTTTAAAGAATCTCCTTTAAAGAGCAAAATATACTTAATATTATATAAAATTTATCTGGAAATTTAGCAATTCTTTCTCTGCTTAAGCCGATTATGGGGAAACAAGAATTTTAAATAAAAAACCATGGGCCCCAACCTCGCCCATGACTGTGGCGATCATCCTTTACTGTAGAACATCACCTCCTTTTTCCCATTATTACAATTATATAATTAAAAGCTACAACCATTAAACTTGTCTTTTGTATATTAATATATAGATTTTTACAAATAGGTAATTTAACCTATAGTATAAATACTTTTGTATTTTTGCTTCTTAGGTTTTTTGGTCTATCTTAATAAGTATTAAAATATATGATTTTTCTATACATATCCCATGAAATTAATTATTTCCAGATAATCTTGTAGCTGAATTGTCCTAGTTTTTAAGACTTATATCTCTATTTTGTTGAAAATTCTGCTGCCGATGTTAATTTAAACTTATATATCCGAAGAATGCTTTTGGAAAAATAATTTTAATTTTAAAGGAGTAAGTAGATGATATAGTTAATGAATGTATTCTACGCTACTTAATGATTATACATGATTTAGGATCAGATCCTCCTCTTAAACGTATTATAAGAAATTCCAAGTCATTGCAATTGATTTTTTTTTAATTCATCTGTATGTGTACTTATTATTATCCAATCCATCTCTCAATATAATTATGGGTATATTATTACTGTCAATTATATGTGCCTTTCCATCTTCTATTAGCAATACCTAATTACTCCAGTAGCTGCAATATGATAATTATATGTAATTAACCTAGAGACTGATTGATATTTAATAAAGGGATTTCTTTAATTTTCTTTTAAAGAATCTCCTTTAAATAGCAAAATATACTTAATATTATATAAAATGTATCTGGAAATTTAGCAATTCTTTCTCTACTTAAAGCAGATTATTGGGATGGAATAATTTTAAATGAAAAACCATGGGCCCAATCTCGCCCATGACTGTGGCGATCATCCTTTACTGTAGGACATCACCTCCTTTTTCATATTATTACCATTATATAATTAAAAGCTACAACCATTAATCTTGTCTTTTGTATATTAATATAGATTTTTGCAAATAGGTAATTTAACCTATAGTATAAATACATTTGGGTTTTTGCTTCTTAGGTTTTTCGGTCTATCTTAATAAGTATTAAAATATATGATTTTTCTATACATATCCCATGAAATTAATTATTTCCAGGTAATCTTGTAGCTGAGTTGTCCTAGAATTTAAGACTTATATTTCTATTTTGTTGAAAATTCTGCTGCCGATGTTTATTTAAACTTATATATCCGAAGAATGCTTGTGGAAAAATAACTTTAATTTTAAAGGAGTATGTAGATGATATAGTCAATGCAAGCATTCTACCCTACTTAATGGTTATACATGATTTCAGATCAGATCCTCTTCTTAAACTTATTATAAGAAATTCCAAGTCATTGTAATTGATTTTTTTTAAATTCATCTGTATGTGCACTTATTATTATCCAAACTATGCTTTTAATATAAATATAGGTACATTATTCCTGCGAATTATTGGTGCCTTTCTATCTTCTATTAGCAATAAGAAATTAGCTCAAGTAGCTGCAATATAATAATTATATGCAATTAATCTAGAGACTGATTGATCTTTAATAAAGGGATTTCCTTAATTTTCTTTTAAAGAATATCCTTTAGAGAGCAAAATATGCTTAATATTATATAAAATGTATTTGGAAATTTTGGTAATTCTTTCTCTGCTTATACCAGATTATAAAGGAAGGAGAATTCTAATTAAAATATCATGAGCCCGAACCTCACCCATGACTGTGGCGATCATCCTTTACTGTAGAACATCACCTCCTTTTTCCCATTATTATAATTATATAATTAAAAGCTACAACCATTAAACTTGTCTTTAGTATATTAATGTATAGATTTTTACAAATAGGTAATTTAACCTATAGTATAAATACATTTGGATTTTTGCTTCTTAGGTTTTTCGGTCTATCTTAAAAAGTATTAAAATATATGATTTTTCTATAAATATCCCATGAAATAATTATTTCCAGGTAATCTTGGACCTGAGTTGTCATAGTTTCTAAGACTTATATTTCTATTTTGTTGACAATTCTGCTGCCGATGTTAATTTAAACTTATATATCAGAAGAATGGTTGTGGAAAAATAACTTTAATTTTAAAGGAGTATGTAGATGATATAGTCAATGCAAGCATTCTACCCTACTTAATTGTTATACATGATTTTAGATCAGATCCTCCTCTTAAATGTGTTATAAGAAATTTCAAGTCATTGCAATTGATTTTTTTTAAATTCATCTGTATGTGCACTTATTATTATCAAATCTATCTCTTAATATAATTATGGGTATATTATTACTGCCAATTATATGTGCCTTTCCATCTTCTATTAGCAGTACCTAATTACTCCAGTAGCTGAAATATGATAATTATATGCAATTAACCTATAGACTGATTGATATTTAATAAAGGGATTTCTTTAATTTTCTTTTAAAGAATCTCACTTTAAAGAGCAAAATATACTTAATATTATATAAAATGTATCTGGAAATTTAGCAATTCTTTCTCTGCTTAAAGCAGATTATTGGGAAAGAATAATTTTAAATAAAAAACAATGGGCCCAATCTCGCCCATGACTGTGGCGATCATCCTTTACTGTAGAAAATCACCCCCTTTTTCCTATTATTACAATTATATAATTAAAAGCTACAACCATTAAACTTGTCTTTTGTATATTAATGTATAGATTTTTACAAATATATAATTTTAACTTATCATATAAATACATTTGGATTTTTGCTTCCTAGGTTTTCGGTCTATCTTAATAAGTATTAAATTTTATTATTTTTCTATAAATATCCCATGAAATTAATTATTTCCAGGTAATCTTGTAGCTGAGTGATCCTAGTTTTTAACTCTTATATTTCTATTTTGTTGCAAATTCTGCTGCTGATGTTAATTTAAACTTATATATCAGAAGAATGCTTGTGGAAAAAAAAACTTTAATTTTAAAGGAGTATGTAGATGATATAGTCAATGCAAGCATTCTCCCCTACTTAATTGTTATACATGATTTTAGATCAGATCCTCCTCTTAAACGTATTATAAGAAGTTCCAAGTCATTGTAATTGATTTTTTTTAAATTCATCTGTATGTGCACTTATTATTATCCAATCTATCCTTTTAATATAAATATAGTTATATTATTCCTGCCAATTATTGGTGCCTTTCCATCTTCTATTGGCAATAAGAAATTAGCTCAAGTAGCTGCAATATGTTAATTATATGCAATTAACCTAGAGACTGATTGATATTTAATAAAGGGATTTCTTTAATTTTCTTTTAAAGAATCTCCTTTAAAGAGCAAAATATACTTAATATTATATAAAATGTATCTGGAAATTTTGGTAATTCTTTCTCTGCTTATACCAGATTATAAAGGAAGGAGAATTCTAATTAAAATATCATGAGCCCCAACCTTGCCCATGACTGTGGCGATCATCCTTTACTGTAGAACATCACCTCCTTTTTCCCATTATTATAATTATATAATTAAAAGCTACAACCATTAAACTTGTCTTTTTATATTATTGTATAGATTTTTACAAATAGGTAATTTAACCTATAGTATAAATACATTTGGATTTTTGCTTCTTAGGTTTTTCGGTCTATCTTAATAAGTATTAAAATATATGATTTTTCTATACATATCCCATGAAATTAATTATTTCCAGGTAATCTTGTAGGTGAGTTGTCCTAGAATTTAAGACTTATATTTCTATTTTGTTGAAAATTCTGCTGCCGATGTTAATTTAAATTTATATATCCGAAGAATGCTTGTGGAAAAATAACTTTAATTTTAAAGGAGTATGTAGATGATATAGTGAATGCAAGCATTCTACCCTACTTAATGGTTATACATGATTTCAGATCAGATCCTCTTCTTAAATTTATTATAAGGAATTCCAAGTCATTGGAATTGATTTTTTTTAAATTCATCTGTATGTGTACTTATTATTATCCAATCTATCCTTTTAATATAAATATAGGTACATTATTCCTGCCAATTATTGGTGCCTTTCCATCTTCTATTAGCAATAAGAAATTAGCTCAAGTAGCTGCAATATGATAATTATATGCAATTAATCTGGAGACTGATTGATATTTAATAAAGGAATTTCTTTAATTTTCTTTTAAAGAATCTCCTTTAAAGAGCAAAATATACTTAATATTATATAAAATGTATCTGGAAATTTAGCAATTCTTTCTCTGCTTAAAGCACATTATTGGGAAAGAATAATTTTAAATAAAAAACCATGGGCGCAAACTCACCCATGACTGTGGCGATCATCCTTTACTGTAGAACATCACCTCCTTTTTCCTATTATTACCATTATATAATTAAAAGCTACAAGCATTAATCTTGTCTTTTGTATATTAATATATAGATTTTTACAAATAGGTAATTTAACCTATAGTATAAATACATTTGGGTTTTTGCTTCTTAGGTTTTTCGGTCTATCTTAATAAGTATTAAAATATATGATTTTTCTATACATATCCCATGAAATTAATTATTTCCAGGTAATCTTGTAGCTGAGTTGTCCTAGAATTTAAGACTTATATTTCTATTTTGTTGAAAATTCTGCTGCCGATGTTTATTTAAACTTATATATCCGAAGAATGCTTGTGGAAAAATAACTTTAATTTTAAAGGAGTACGTAGATGATATAGTGAATGCAAGCATTCTACCCTACTTAATTGTTATACATGATTTTAGATCAGATACTCCTCTTAAACGTATTATAAGAAGTTCAAAGTCATTGAAATTGATTTTTTTTAAATTCATCTGTATGTGTACTTATTATTATCATCCAATCTATCCTTTTAATATAAATATAGGTACATTATTCCTGCCAATTATTGGTGTTTTTCCATCTTCTATTGGCAATAAGAAATTAGCTCAAGTAGTTGGAATATGATAATTATATGCAATTAACCTAGAGACTGATTGATATTTAATAAAGGGATTTCTTTAATTTTCTTTTAAAGAATCTCCTTTAAATAGCAAAATATACTTAATATTATATAAAATGTATCTGGAAATTTTGGTAAGTCTTTCTCTGCTTATACCAGATTATAAAGGAAGGAGAATTCTAATTAAAATATCATGAGCCCCAACCTCGCCCATGACTGTGGCGATCATCCTTTACTGTAGAACATCACCTCCTTTTTCCCATTATTACAATTATATAATTAAAAGCTACAACCATTAAACTTGTCTTTTGTATACTAATGTATAGATTTTTACAAATAGGTAATTTAACCTATAGTATAAATACATTTGTATTTTTGCTTTCTAGTTTTTCCGTCTATCTTAATAAGTATTAAAATATATGATTTTTCTATAAATATTACATGAAATTAATTATTTCTAGGTAATCTTGGAGCTGAGTTGTCCTAGTTTTTAAGGCTTATATTTCTATTTTGTTGAAAACTCTGGTGCCAATGTTAATTTAAACTTATATATCTGAAGAATGCTTGTGGAAAAATAACTTTAATTTTAAAAGAGTATGTAGATAATATAGTCAATGAAAGCATTCTACCCTACTTAATTGTTATACATGATTTTAGATGAGATCCTCCTCTTAAACTTATTATTAAGAAGTTCCAAGTCATTGTAATTGATTTTTTTTAAATTCATCTGTATGTGCACTTATTATTATCCAATCCTATCCTTTTAATATAAATATAGGTACATTATTCCTGCCAATTATTGGTGCCTTTCCATCTTCTATTAGCAATAAGAAATTAGCTCAAGTAGCTGCAATATGATAATTATATGCAATTAATCTGGAGACTGATTGATATTTAATAAAGGAATTTCTTTAATTTTCTTTTAAAGAATCTCCTTTAAAGAGCAAAATATACTTAATATTATATAAAATGTATCTGGAAATTTTGGTAATTCTTTCTCTGCTTATACCAGATTATAAAGGAAGGAGAATTCTAATTAAACAATCATGAGCCCCAACCTTGCCCATAACTGTGGCAATCATCCTTTACTGTAGAACATCACCTCCTTTTTCCCATTATTACAATTATATAATTAAAAGCTACAACCATTAAACTTGTCTTTTGTATATTAATGTATAGATTTTTACAAATAGGTAATTTAACCTATAATATAAATACATTTGTATTTTTGCTTCTTACGTTTTTCGGTCTATCTTAATAAGTATTAAAATATATGATTTTTCTATACATATCCCATGAAATTGTTTATTTCCAGGTAATCTTGTAGCTGAGTTATCCTAGAATTTAAGACATATATTTCTATTTTGTTGAAAATTCTGCTGCCGATGTTAATTTAAACTTACATATCCGAAGAATGCTTTTGGAAAAATAACTTTAATTTTAAAGGAGTATGTAGATGATATAGTCAATGAAAGAATTCTACGCTACTTAATGATTATACATGATTTAGGATCAGATCCTCCTCTTAAACATATTATAAGAAATTCCAAGTCATTGCAATTGATTTTTTTTAAATTCATCTGTATGTGCACTTATTATTATCATATCTATCTCTTAATATAATTATGGGTATATTATTACTGCCAATTATATGTGCCTTTCCATCTTCTATTAGCAGTACCTAATTACTCCAGTAGCTGCAATATGATAATTATATGCAATTAACCTAGAGACTGATTGATATTTAATAAAGGGATTTCTTTAATTTTCTTTTAAAGAATCTCCTTTAAAGAGCAAAATATACCTAATATTATATAAAATGTATCTGGAAATTTAGCAATTCTTTCTCTGCTTAAAGCAGATTATTGGGAAAGAATAATTTTAAATAAAAAACTATGGGCCCAATCTCGCCCATGACTGTGGCGATCATCCTTTACTGTAGGACATCACCTCCTTTTTCCTCTTATTACAATTATATAATCAGAAGCAAACACCATTAAACTTGTCTTTTGTATATTAATGTATAGATTTTTACAAATACATAATTTAACCTATAGTATAAATACATTTGGATTTTTGCTTCCTAGGTTTTCGGTCTATCTTAATAAGTATTAAATTATATGATTTTTCTATAAATATCCCATGAAATTAATTATTTCCAGGTAATCTTGTAGCTGAGTGATCCTAGTTTTTAAGACTTATATTTCTATTTTGTTGAAAAATCTACTGCCGATGTTAATTTAAACTTATATATCAGAAGAATGCTTCTGGAAAAATAACTTTAATTTTAAAGGAGTATGTAGATGATATAGTCAATGCAAGTATTCTACCCTACTTAATTGTTATACATGATTTTAGATGAGATCCTCCTCTTAAACTTATTAGAAGAAATTCCAAGTCATTGCAATTTATTTTTTTTTTAAATTCATCTGTATGTGCACTTATTATTATCCAATCCATCTCTCATTATAATTATGGGTATATTATTACTTTCAATTATATGTCCCTTTCCATCTTCTAAAAGCAATACCTAATTACTCCAGTAGCTGCAATATGATAATTATATGCAATTAATCTAGAGACTGATTGATATTTAATAAAGGGATTTCTTTAATTTTCTTTTAAAGAATCTCCTTTAAAGAGCAAAATATACTTAATATTATATAAAATGTATCTGGAAATTTTGGTAATTCTTTCTCTGCTTACACCAGATTATAAAGGAAGGAGAATTGTAATTAAAATATCATGAGCCCGAACCTCGCCTATGACTGTGGCGATCATCCTTTACTGTAGAACATCACCTCCTTTTTCCCATTATTACAATTATATAATCAAAAGCTATAACCATTAAACTTGGCCTTTGTATATTAATGTATAGATTTTTACAAATAGGTAATTTAACCTATAGTATAAATACATTTGTATTTTTGCTTTCTAGTTTTTCGGTCTATCTTAATAAGTATTAAAATATATGATTATTCTATACATATTCCATGAAATTAATTATTTCCAGGTAATCTTGTAGCTGAGTTGTCCTAGAATTTAAGACTTATATTTCTATTTTGTTGAAAATTCAGCTGCCGATGTTAATTTAAACTTATATATATGAAGAATCCTTGTGGAAAAATAACTTTAATTTTAAAGGAGTATGTAGATGATATAGTCAATGGAAGCATTCTACCCTACTTAATTGTTATACATGATTTTAGATCAGATCCTCCTCTTAAACGAATTATAAGCAGTTCCAAGTCATTGTAATTGATTTTTTTTAAATTCATCTGTATGTGCACTTATTATTATCTAATCTATCCTTTTAATATAAATATAGGTACATTATTCCTCCCAATTATTGGTGCCTTTCCATCTTCTATTAGCAATAAGAAATTATTTCAAGTAGCTGCAATATGTTAATTATATGCAATTAACCTAGAGACTGATTGATATTTAATAAAGGGATTTCTTTAATTTTCTTTTAAAGAATCTCCTTTAAAGAGCAAAATATACTTAATATTATATAAAATGTATCTGGAAATTTTGGTAAGTCTTTCTCTGCTTATACCAGATTATAAAGGAAGGAGAATTCTAATTAAAAAATCATGAGCCCCAACCTCGCCCATGACTGTGGCGATCATCCTTTACTGTAGAACATCACCTCCTTTTTCCCATTATTATAATTATATAATTAAAAGCTACAACCATTAAACTTGTCTTTTGTATATTAATGTATAGATTTTTACAAATAGGTAATTTAACCTATAGTATAAATACATTTGTATTTTTGCTTTCTAGTTTTTCGGTCATTCTTAATAAGTATTAAAATATATGATTTTTCTATAAATATCCCATGAAATTAATTATTTCCAGGTAATCTTGTAGCTGAGTTATCCTAGTTTTTAAGGCTTATATTTCTATTTTGTTGAAAACTCTGCTGCCAATGTTAATTTACACTTATATATCTGAAGAATGCTTGTGGAAAAATAACTTTAATTTTAAAAGAGTATGTAGATGATATAGTCAATGAAATTATTCTACCCTACTTAATGGTTATACATGATTTTAGATCAGATCCTCCTCTTAAACGTATTATAAGAAATTCCAAGTCATTGCAATTAATTTTTTTTAAATTCATCTGTATGGGCATTTATTATTGTCCAATCTATCTCTCAATTAAATTATGGGTATATTATTACTGTCAATTATATGTGCCTTTCCATCTGCTATTAGCAATACCTAATTACTCCAGTAGCTGCAATATGATAATTATATGCAATTAATCTAGAGACTGATTGATATTTAATAAAGGGATTTCTTTAATTTTCTTTTAAAGAATCTCCTTTAAAGAGCAAAATATACCTAATATTATATAAAATGTATCTGGAAATTTAGCAATTCTTTCTCTGCTTAAAGCAGATTATTGGGAAAGAATAATTTTAAAAAAAAAGCTATGGGCCCAATCTCGCCCATGACTGTGGCGATCATCCCTTACTGTAGGACATCACCTCCTTTTTCCTATTATTACAATTATATAATCAGAAGCAAACACCATTAAACTTGTCTTTTGTATATTAATGTATAGATTTTTACAAATACATAATTTAACCTATAGTATAAATACATTTGGATTTTTGCTTCCTAGGTTTTCGGTCTATCTTAATAAGTATTAAATTATATGATTTTTCTATAAATATCCCATGAAATTAATTATTTCCAGGTAATCTGCTAGCTGAGTGATCCTAGTTTTTAAGACTTATATTTCTATTTTGTTGAAAAATCTACTGCCGATGTTAATTTAAGCTTATATATCAGAAGAATGCTTCTGGAAAAATAGCTTTAATTTTAACGGAGTATGTAGATGATATAGTCAATGCAAGTATTCTACCCTACTTAATTGTTATACATGATTTTAGATGAGATCCTCCTCTTAAACTTATTAGAAGAAATTCCAAGTCATTGCAATTTATTTTTTTTTTAAATTCATCTGTATGTGCACTTATTATTATCCAATCCATCTCTCAATATAATTATGGGTATATTATTACTGTCAATTATACGTGCCTTTCCATCTTCTAAAAGGAATACCTAATTACTCCAGTAGCTGCAATATGATAATTATATGCATATAATCTAGAGACTGATTGATATTTAATAAAGGGATTTCTTTAATTTTCTTTTAAAGAATCACGTTTAAAGAGCAAAATATGCTTAATATTATATAAAATGTATCGGGAAATTTTGGTAATTCTTTCTCTGCTTATACCAGATTATAAAGGAAGGAGAATTCTAATTAAAATATCATGAGCCCGAACCTTGCCCATGACTGTGGCGATCATCCTTTACTGTAGAACATCACCTCCTTTTTCCCATTATTATAATTATATAATTAAAAGCTACAACCATTAAACTTGTCTTTAGTATATTAATGTATAGATTTTTACAAATAGGTAATTTAACCTATAGTATAAATACATTTGGATTTTTGCTTCTTAGGTTTTTCGGTCTATCTTAAAAAGTATTAAAATATATGATTTTTCTATAAATATCCCATGAAATTAATTATTTCCAGGTAATCTTGGAGCTGAGTTGTCCTAGTTTCTAAGACTTATATTTCTATTTTGTTGAAAATTCTGCTGACGATGTTAATTTAAACTTATATATCCGAAGAATGCTTGTGGAAAAATAACTTTAATTTTAAAGGAGTATGTAGATAATATAGTCAATGCAAGCATTCTACCCTACTTAATTGTTATACATGATTTTAGATCAGATCCTCCTCTTAAACTTATTAAGAAGTTCCAAGTCATTGTAATTGATTTTTTTTAAATTCATCTGTATGTGCACTTATTATTATCAAATCTATCTCTTAATATAATTATGGGTATATTATTACGGCCAATTATATGTGCCTTTCCATCTTCTATTAGCAGTACCTAATTATTCCAGTAGCTGCAATATGATAATTATATGCAATAAACCTAGAGACTGATTGATATTTAGTAAAGGGATTGCTTTAATTTTCTTTTAAAGAATCTCCTTTAAAGAGCAAAATATACTTAATATTATATAAAATGTATCTGGAAATTTAGCAATTCTTTCTCTGCTTAAAGCAGATTATTGGGATAGAATAATTTTAAATAAAAAACCATGGGCCCAATCTCGCCCATGACTGTGGCGATCATCCTTTACTGTAGGACATCACCTCCTTTTTCCTATTATTACAATTATATAATCAAAAGCTAACACCATTAAACTTGTCTTTTGTATATTAATGTATAGATTTTTACAAATAGGTAATTTAACCTATAGTATAAATACATTTGGATTTTTGCTTCTTAGGTTTTTCGGTCTATCTTAATAAGTATTAAAATATATGATTTTTCTATACATATCCCATGAAATTAATTATTTCCAGGTAATCTTGTAGCTGAGTTGTCCTAGAATTTAAGACTTATATTTCTATTTTGTTGAAAATTCTGCTGCCGATGTTTATTTAAACATATATATCCGAGGAATGCTTGTGGAAAAATAATTTTAATTTTAAAGGAGTACGTAGATGATATAGTGAATGCAAGCATTCTACCCTACTTAATTGTTATACATGATTTTAGATCAGATCCTCCTCTTAAACGTATTATAAGAAGTTCCAAGTCGTTGTAATTGATTTTTTTAAAATTCATCTGTATGTTGATTATTATTATCCAATCTATCCTTTTAATATACATATAGGTACATTATTCCTGCCAATTATTGTGCCTATCCATCTTCTATTAGCAATAAGAAATTACCTCAAGTAGCTGCAATATAATAATTATATGCAATTAACCTAGAGACTGATTGATATTTCATAAAGGGATCTTTAATTTTCTTTTAAAGAATCTCCTTTAAAGAGCAAAATATACTTAATATTATATAAAATGTATCTGGAAATTTTGGTAAGTCTTTCTGTGCTTATACCAGATTATAAAGGAAGGAGAATTCTAATTAAAAAATCATGAGCCCCAACCTCGCCCATGACTGTGGCGATCATCCTTTACTATGGAACATCACCTCCTTTTTCCCATTATTATAATTATATAATTAAAAGCTACAACCATTAAACTTGTCTTTTGTATATTAATGTATAGATTTTTAGAAATATATAATTTTAACTTATCATATAAATACATTTGGATTTTTGCTTCCTAGGTTTTCGGTCTATCTTAATAAGTATTAAATTTTATTATTTTTCTATAAATATCCCATGAAATTAATTATTTCCAGGTAATCTTGTAGCTGAGTGATCCTAGTTTTTAACTCTTATATTTCTTTTTTGTTGCAAATTCTGCTGCTGATGTTAATTTAAACTTATATATCAGAAGAATGCTTGTGGAAAAAAAAACTTTAATTTTAAAGGAGTATGTAGATGATATAGTCAATGCAAGCATTCTCCCCTACTTAATTGTTATACATGATTTTAGATCAGATCCTCCTCTTAAACGTATTATAAGAAGTTCCAAGTCATTGTAATTGATTTTTTTTAAATTCATCTGTATGTGCACTTATTATTATCCAATCTATCCTTTTAATATAAATATAGTTATATTATTCCTGCCAATTATTGGTGCCTTTCCATCTTCTATTGGCAATAAGAAATTAGCTCAAGTAGCTGCAATATGTTAATTATATGCAATTAACCTAGAGACTGATTGATATTTAATAAAGGGATTTCTTTAATTTTCTTTTAAAGAATCTCCTTTAAAGAGCAAAATATACTTAATATTATATAAAATGTATCTGGAAATTTTGGTAATTCTTTCTCTGCTTATACCAGATTATAAAGGAAGGAGAATTCTAATTAAAATATCATGAGCCCCAACCTTGCCCATGACTGTGGCGATCATCCTTTACTGTAGAACATCACCTCCTTTTTCCCATTATTATAATTATATAATTAAAAGCTACAACCATTAAACTTGTCTTTTTATATTATTGTATAGATTTTTACAAATAGGTAATTTAACCTATAGTATAAATACATTTGGATTTTTGCTTCTTAGGTTTTTCGGTCTATCTTAATAAGTATTAAAATATATGATTTTTCTATACATATCCCATGAAATTAATTATTTCCAGGTAATCTTGTAGGTGAGTTGTCCTAGAATTTAAGACTTATATTTCTATTTTGTTGAAAATTCTGCTGCCGATGTTAATTTAAATTTATATATCCGAAGAATGCTTGTGGAAAAATAACTTTAATTTTAAAGGAGTATGTAGATGATATAGTGAATGCAAGCATTCTACCCTAATTAATGGTTATACATGATTTCAGATCAGATCCTCTTCTTAAACTTATTATAAGGAATTCCAAGTCATTGCAATTGATTTTTTTTAAATTCATCTGTATGTGTACTTATTATTATCCAATCTATCCTTTTAATATAAATATAGGTACATTATTCCTGCGAATTATTGGTGCCTTTCTATCTTCTATTAGCAATAAGAAATTAGCTCAAGTAGCTGCAATATGATAATTATATGCAATTAACCTAGAGACTGAGTGATATTTAATAAAGGGATTTCTTTAATTTTCTTTTAAAGAATCTCCTTTAAAGAGCAAAATATACTTAATATTATATAAAATGTATCTGGAAATTTAGCAATTCTTTCTCTGCTTAAAGCACATTATTGGGAAAGAATAATTTTAAATAAAAAACCATGGGCGCAAACTCGCCCATGACTGTGGCGATCATCCTTTACTGTAGAACATCACCTCCTTTTTCCTATTATTACCATTATATAATTAAAAGCTACAAGCATTAATCTTGTCTTTTGTATATTAATATATAGATTTTTACAAATAGGTAATTTAACCTATTATATAAATACATTTGGATTTTTGCTTCTTAGGTTTTTCGGTCTATCTTAATAAGTATTAATATATATGATTTTTCTATACATATCCCATGAAATTAATTATTTCCAGGTAATCTTGTAGCTGAGTTGTCCTAGAATTTAAGACTTATATTTCTATTTTGTTGAAAATTCTGCTGCCGATGTTTATTTAAACTTATATATCCGAAGAATGCTTGTGGAAAAATAACTTTAATTTTAAAGGAGTACGTAGATGATATAGTGAATGCAAGCATTCTACCCTCCTTAATTGTTATACATGATTTTAGATCAGATACTCCTCTTAAACGTATTATAAGAAGTTCAAAGTCATTGAAATTGATTTTTTTTAAATTCATCTGTATGTGTACTTATTATTATCATCCAATCTATCCTTTTAATATAAATATAGGTACATTATTCCTGCCAATTATTGGTGTTTTTCCATCTTCTATTAGCAATAAGAAATTAGCTCAAGTAGCTGGAATATGATAATTATATGCAATTAACCTAGAGACTGATTGATATTTAATAAAGGGATTTCTTTACTTTTCTTTTAAAGAATCTCCTTTAAATAGCAAAATATACTTAATATTATATAAAATGTATTCGGAAATTTTGGTAAGTCTTTCTTTGCTTATACCAGATTATAAAGGAAGGAGAATTCTAATTAAAATATCATGAGCCCCAACCTCGCCCATGACTGTGGCGATCATCCTTTACTGTAGAACATCACCTCCTTTTTCCCATTATTACAATTATATAATTAAAAGCTACAACCATTAAACTTGTCTTTTGTATACTAATGTATAGATTTTTACAAATAGGTAATTTAACCTATAGTATAAATACATTTGTATTTTTGCTTTCTAGTTTTTCCGTCTATCTTAATAAGTATTAAAATATATGATTTTTCTATAAATATTACATGAAATTAATTATTTCTAGGTAATCTTGGAGCTGAGTTGTCCTAGTTTTTAAGGCTTATATTTCTATTTTGTTGAAAACTCTGCTGCCACTGTTAATTTAAACTTATATATCTGAAGAATGCTTGTGGAAAAATAACTTTAATTTTAAAAGAGTATGTAGATGATATAGTCCATGCAAGCATTCTACTCTACTTAATTGTGATACATGATTTTAGATCAGATCCTCCTCTTAAACGTATTATAAGAAGTTGCAAGTCATTGTAATTGATTTTTTTTAAATTCATCTGTATGTGCACTTATTATTATCTAATCTATCCTTTTAATATAAAAAATTATTGGTGCCTTTCCATCTCTATTAGCAATACCTAATTACTCCAGTGGCTGCAATATGATAATTATATGCAATTAATCTAGAGACTGATTGATATTTAATAAAGGGATTTCTTTCATTTTCTTTTAAAAAATCTCCTTTAAAGAGCAAAATATACTTAATATTATATAAAATGTATCTGGAAATTTAGCAATTCTTTCTCTGCTTAAGCAGATTATGGGGAAACAAGAATTTTAAATAAAAAACCATGTGCCCCAACCTCGCCCATGACTGTGGCGATCATCCTTTACTGTAGAACATCACCCCCTTTTTCCTATTATTACTATTATATAATTAAAAGCTACAACTATTAAACTTGTCTTTTGTATATTAATGTATAGATTTTTACAAATATATAATTTAACTTATCGTATAAATACATTTGGATTTTTGCTTCCTAGGTTTTCGGTCTATCTTAATAAGTATTAAATTATATGATTTTTCTATAAATATCCCATGAAATTAATTATTTCCAGGTAATCTTGTAGCTGAGTGATCCTAGTTTTTTACTCTTATATTTCTATTTTGTTGCAAATTCTGCTGCCGATGTTAATTTAAACTTATATATCAGAAGAATGCTTGTGGAAAAATAACTTTAATTTTAAAGGAGTATGTAGATGATATAGTCAATGGAAGCATTCTACTCTACTTAATTGTGATACATGATTTTAGATCAGATCCTCCTCTTAAACGTATTATAAGAAGTTCCAAGTCTTGTAATTGATTTTTTTTAAATTCATCTGTATGTGCACTTATTATTATCTAATCTATCCTTTTAATATAAATATAGGTACATTATTCCTGCCAATTATTGGTACCTTTCCATCTTCTATTAGCAATAAGAAATTAGCTCAAGTAGCTGCAATATGATAATTATATGCAATTAATCTGGAGACTGATTGATATTTAATAAAGGAATTTCTTTAATTTTCTTTTAAAGAATCTCCTTTAAAGAGCAAAATATACTTAATATTATATAAAATGTATCTGGAAATTTAGCAATTCTTTCTCTGCTTAAAGCACATTATTGGGAAAGAATAATTTTAAATAAAAAACCATGGGCGCAAACTCGCCCATGACTGTGGCGATCATCCTTTACTGTAGAACATCACCTCCTTTTTCCTATTATTACCATTATATAATTAAAAGGTACAAGCATTAATCTTGTCTTTTGTATATTAATATATAGATTTTTACAAATAGGTAATTTAACCTATAGTATAAATACATTTGGGTTTTTGCTTCTTAGGTTTTTCGGTCTATCTTAATAAGTATTAAAATATATGATTTTTCTATACATATCCCATGAAATTAATTATTTCCAGGTAATCTTGTAGCTGAGTTGTCCTAGAATTTAAGACTTATATTTCTATTTTGTTGAAAATTCTGCTGCCGATGTTTATTTAAACTTATATATCCGAAGAATGCTTGTGGAAAAATAACTTTAATTTTAAAGGAGTACGTAGATGATATAGTGAATGCAAGCATTCTACCCTACTTAATTGTTATACATGATTTTAGATCAGATACTCCTCTTAAACGTATTATAAGAAGTTCAAAGTCATTGAAATTGATTTTTTTTAAATTCATCTGTATGTGTACTTATTATTATCATCCAATCTATCCTTTTAATATAAATATAGGTACATTATTCCTGCCAATTATTGGTGTTTTTCCATCTTCTATTAGCAATAAGAAATTAGCTCAAGTAGTTGGAATATGATAATTATATGCAATTAACCTAGAGACTGATTGATATTTAATAAAGGGATTTCTTTAATTTTCTTTTAAAGAATCTCCTTTAAAGAGCAAAATGTACTTAATATTATATAAAATGTATCTGAAAATTTTGGTAAGTCTTTCTCTCCTTATTCGAGATTATAAAGGAAGGAGATTTCTAATTAAAAAATCATGAGCCCCAACCTTGCCCATGACTGTGGCAATCATCCTTTACTGTAGAACATCACCTCCTTTTTCCCATTATTACAATTATATAATTAAAAGCTACAACTATTAAACTTGTCTTTTGTATATTAATGTATAGATTTTTACAAATAGGTAATTTAACCTATAGTATAAATACATTTGTATTTTTGCTTTCTAGTTTTTCCGTCTATCTTAATAAGTATTAAAATATATGATTTTTCTATAAAAATCCCATGAAATTGTTTATTTCCAGGTAATCTTGTAGCTGAGTTATCCTAGTTTTTAAGGCTTATATTTCTATTTTGTTGAAAATTCTGCTGCCGATGTTAATTTAAATTTATATATCCGAAGAATGCTTGTGGAAAAATAACTTTAATTTTAAAGGAGTATGTAGATAATATAGTCAATGAAAGCATTCTACCCTACTTAATTGTTATACATGATTTTAGATGAGATCCTCCTCTTAAACTTATTATTAAGAAGTTCCAAGTCATTGTAATTGATTTTTTTTAAATTCATCTGTATGTGCACTTATTATTATCCAATCCTATCCTTTTAATATAAATATAGGTACATTATTCCTGCCAATTATTGGTGCCTTTCCATCTTCTATTAGCAATAAGAAATTAGCTCAAGTAGCTGCAATATGATAATTATATGCAATTAATCTGGAGACTGATTGATATTTAATAAAGGAATTTCTTTAATTTTCTTTTAAAGAATCTCCTTTAAAGAGCAAAATATACTTAATATTATATAAAATGTATCTGGAAATTTTGGTAATTCTTTCTCTGCTTATACCAGATTATAAAGGAAGGAGAATTCTAATTAAACAATCATGAGCCCCAACCTTGCCCATAACTGTGGCAATCATCCTTTACTGTAGAACATCACCTCCTTTTTCCCATTATTACAATTATATAATTAAAAGCTACAACCATTAAACTTGTCTTTTGTATATTAATGTATAGATTTTTACAAATAGGTAATTTAACCTATAATATAAATACATTTGTATTTTTGCTTCTTACGTTTTTCGGTCTATCTTAATAAGTATTAAAATATATGATTTTTCTATACATATCCCATGAAATTGTTTATTTCCAGGTAATCTTGTAGCTGAGTTATCCTAGAATTTAAGACATATATTTCTATTTTGTTGAAAATTCTGCTGCCGATGTTAATTTAAACTTACATATCCGAAGAATGCTTTTGGAAAAATAACTTTAATTTTAAAGGAGTATGTAGATGATATAGTCAATGAAAGAATTCTACGCTACTTAATGATTATACATGATTTAGGATCAGATCCTCCTCTTAAACATATTATAAGAAATTCCAAGTCATTGCAATTGATTTTTTTTAAATTCATCTGTATGTGCACTTATTATTATCATATCTATCTCTTAATATAATTATGGGTATATTATTACTGCCAATTATATGTGCCTTTCCATCTTCTATTAGCAGTACCTAATTACTCCAGTAGCTGCAATATGATAATTATATGCAATTAACCTAGAGACTGATTGATATTTAATAAAGGGATTTCTTTAATTTTCTTTTAAAGAATCTCCTTTAAAGAGCAAAATATACCTAATATTATATAAAATGTATCTGGAAATTTAGCAATTCTTTCTCTGCTTAAAGCAGATTATTGGGAAAGAATAATTTTAAATAAAAAACTATGGGCCCAATCTCGCCCATGACTGTGGCGATCATCCTTTACTGTAGGACATCACCTCCTTTTTCCTCTTATTACAATTATATAATCAGAAGCAAACACCATTAAACTTGTCTTTTGTATATTAATGTATAGATTTTTACAAATACATAATTTAACCTATAGTATAAATACATTTGGATTTTTGCTTCCTAGGTTTTCGGTCTATCTTAATAAGTATTAAATTATATGATTTTTCTATAAATATCCCATGAAATTAATTATTTCCAGGTAATCTTGTAGCTGAGTGATCCTAGTTTTTAAGACTTATATTTCTATTTTGTTGAAAAATCTACTGCCGATGTTAATTTAAACTTATATATCAGAAGAATGCTTCTGGAAAAATAACTTTAATTTTAAAGGAGTATGTAGATGATATAGTCAATGCAAGTATTCTACCCTACTTAATTGTTATACATGATTTTAGATGAGATCCTCCTCTTAAACTTATTAGAAGAAATTCCAAGTCATTGCAATTTATTTTTTTTTTAAATTCATCTGTATGTGCACTTATTATTATCCAATCCATCTCTCATTATAATTATGGGTATATTATTACTTTCAATTATATGTGCCTTTCCATCTTCTAAAAGCAATACCTAATTACTCCAGTAGCTGCAATATGATAATTATATGCAATTAATCTAGAGACTGATTGATATTTAATAAAGGGATTTCTTTAATTTTCTTTTAAAGAATCTCCTTTAAAGAGCAAAATATACTTAATATTATATAAAATGTATCTGGAAATTTTGGTAATTCTTTCTCTGCTTACACCAGATTATAAAGGAAGGAGAATTGTAATTAAAATATCATGAGCCCGAACCTCGCCTATGACTGTGGCGATCATCCTTTACTGTAGAACATCACCTCCTTTTTCCCATTATTACAATTATATAATCAAAAGCTATAACCATTAAACTTGGCCTTTGTATATTAATGTATAGATTTTTACAAATAGGTAATTTAACCTATAGTATAAATACATTTGTATTTTTGCTTTCTAGTTTTTCGGTCTATCTTAATAAGTATTAAAATATATGATTATTCTATACATATTCCATGAAATTAATTATTTCCAGGTAATCTTGTAGCTGAGTTGTCCTAGAATTTAAGACTTATATTTCTATTTTGTTGAAAATTCAGCTGCCGATGTTAATTTAAACTTATATATATGAAGAATCCTTGTGGAAAAATAACTTTAATTTTAAAGGAGTATGTAGATGATATAGTCAATGCAAGCATTCTACCCTACTTAATTGTTATACATGATTTTAGATCAGATCCTCCTCTTAAACGAATTATAAGCAGTTCCAAGTCATTGTAATTGATTTTTTTTAAATTCATCTGTATGTGCACTTATTATTATCTAATCTATCCTTTTAATATAAATATAGGTACATTATTCCTCCCAATTATTGGTGCCTTTCCATCTTCTATTAGCAATAAGAAATTATTTCAAGTAGCTGCAATATGTTAATTATATGCAATTAACCTAGAGACTGATTGATATTTAATAAAGGGATTTCTTTAATTTTCTTTTAAAGAATCTCCTTTAAAGAGCAAAATATACTTAATATTATATAAAATGTATCTGGAAATTTAGCAATTCTTTCTCTGCTTAAAGCAGATTATTGGGATAGAATAATTTTAAATAAAAAACCATGGGCCCAATCTCGCCCATGACTGTGGCGATCATCCTTTACTGTAGGACATCACCTCCTTTTTCCTATTATTACAATTATATAATCAAAAGCTAACACCATTAAACTTGTCTTTTGTATATTAATGTATAGATTTTTACAAATAGGTAATTTAACCTATAGTATAAATACATTTGGATTTTTGCTTCTTAGGTTTTTCGGTCTATCTTAATAAGTATTAAAATATATGATTTTTCTATACATATCCCATGAAATTAATTATTTCCAGGTAATCTTGTAGCTGAGTTGTCCTAGAATTTAAGACTTATATTTCTATTTTGTTGAAAATTCTGCTGCCGATGTTTATTTAAACATATATATCCGAGGAATGCTTGTGGAAAAATAATTTTAATTTTAAAGGAGTACGTAGATGATATAGTGAATGCAAGCATTCTACCCTACTTAATTGTTATACATGATTTTAGATCAGATCCTCCTCTTAAACGTATTATAAGAAGTTCCAAGTCGTTGTAATTGATTTTTTTTAAATTCATCTGTATGTTGATTATTATTATCCAATCTATCCTTTTAATATACATATAGGTACATTATTCCTGCCAATTATTGTGCCTATCCATCTTCTATTAGCAATAAGAAATTACCTCAAGTAGCTGCAATATAATAATTATATGCAATTAACCTAGAGACTGATTGATATTTCATAAAGGGATCTTTAATTTTCTTTTAAGAATCTCCTTTAAAGAGCAAAATATACTTAATATTATATAAAATGTATCTGGAAATTTTGGTAAGTCTTTCTCTGCTTATACCAGATTATAAAGGAAGGAGAATTCTAATTAAAAAATCATGAGCCCCAACCTCGCCCATGACTGTGGCGATCATCCTTTACTATGGAACATCACCTCCTTTTTCCCATTATTATAATTATATAATTAAAAGCTACAACCATTAAACTTGTCTTTTGTATATTAATGTATAGATTTTTACAAATAGGTAATTTAACCTATAGTATAAATACATTTGGATTTTTGCTTCTTAGGTTTTTCGGTCTATCTTAAAAAGTATTAAAATATATGATTTTTCTATAAATATCCCATGAAATAATTATTTCCATGTAATCTTGGACCTGAGTTGTCATAGTTTCTAAGACTTATATTTCTATTTTGTTGAAAATTCTGCTGCCGATGTTAATTTAAATTTATATATCCGAAGAATGCTTGTGGAAAAATAACTTTAATTTTAAAAGAGTATGTAGATAATATAGTCAATGCAAGCATTCTACCCTACTTAATTGTTATACATGATTTTAGATCAGATCCTCCTCTTAAACTTATTATTAAGAAGTTCCAAGTCATTGTAATTGATTTTTTTTAAATTCATCTGTATGTGCACTTATTATTATCTAATCTATCCTTTTAATATAAATATAGGTACATTATTCCTCCCAATTATTGGTACCTTTCCATCTTCTATTAGCAATAAGAAATTAGCACAAGTAGCTGCAATATGTTAATTATATGCAATTAACCTAGAGACTGATTGATATTTAATAAAGGGATTTCTTTAATTTTCTTTTAAAGAATCTCCTTTAAAGAGCAAAATATACTTAATATTATATAAAATGTATCTGGAAATTTTGGTAAGTCTTTCTCTGCTTATACCAGATTATAAAGGAAGGAGAATTCTAATTAAAAAATCATGAGCCCCAACCTCGCCCATGACTGTGGCGATCATCCTTTACTGTAGAACATCACCTCCTTTTTCCCATTATTATAATTATATAATTAAAAGCTACAACCATTAAACTTGTCTTTTGTATATTAATGTATAGATTTTTACAAATAGGTAATTTAACCTATAGTATAAATACATTTGTATTTTTGCTTTCTAGTTTTTCGGTCATTCTTAATAAGTATTAAAATATATGATTTTTCTATAAATATCCCATGAAATTAATTATTTCCAGGTAATCTTGTAGCTAAGTTATCCTAGTTTTTAAGGCTTATATTTCTATTTTGTTGAAAACTCTGCTGCCAATGTTAATTTACACTTATATATCTGAAGAATGCTTGTGGAAAAATAACTTTAATTTTAAAAGAGTATGTAGATGATATAGTCAATGTAATTATTCTACCCTACTTAATGGTTATACATGATTTTAGATCAGATCCTCCTCTTAAACGTATTATAAGAAATTCCAAGTCATTGCAATTAATTTTTTTTAAATTCATCTGTATGGGCATTTATTATTGTCCAATCTATCTCTCAATTAAATTATGGGTATATTATTACTGTCAATTATATGTGCCTTTCCATCTGCTATTAGCAATACCTAATTACTCCAGTAGCTGCAATATGATAATTATATGCAATTAATCTAGAGACTGATTGATATTTAATAAAGGGATTTCTTTAATTTTCTTTTAAAGAATCTCCTTTAAAGAGCAAAATATACCTAATATTATATAAAATGTATCTGGAAATTTAGCAATTCTTTCTCTGCTTAAAGCAGATTATTGGGAAAGAATAATTTTAAAAAAAAAGCTATGGGCCCAATCTTGCCCATGACTGTGGCGATCATCCTTTACTGTAGGACATCACCTCCTTTTTCCTATTATTACAATTATATAATCAGAAGCAAACACCATTAAACTTGTCTTTTGTATATTAATGTATAGATTTTTACAAATACATAATTTAACCTATAGTATAAATACATTTGGATTTTTGCTTCCTAGGTTTTCGGTCTATCTTAATAAGTATTAAATTATATGATTTTTCTATAAATATCCCATGAAATTAATTATTTCCAGGTAATCTGGTAGCTGAGTGATCCTAGTTTTTAAGACTTATATTTCTATTTTGTTGAAAAATCTACTGCCGATGTTAATTTAAACTTATATATCAGAAGAATGCTTCTGGAAAAATAACTTTAATTTTAACGGAGTATGTAGATGATATAGTCAATGCAAGTATTCTACCCTACTTAATTGTTATACATGATTTTAGATGAGATCCTCCTCTTAAACTTATTAGAAGAAATTCCAAGTCATTGCAATTTATTTTTTTTTTAAATTCATCTGTATGTGCACTTATTATTATCCAATCCATCTCTCAATATAATTATGGGTATATTATTACTGTCAATTATATGTGCCTTTCCATCTTCTAAAAGGAATACCTAATTACTCCAGTAGCTGCAATATGATAATTATATGCATATAATCTAGAGACTGATTGATATTTAATAAAGGGATTTCTTTAATTTTCTTTTAAAGAATCACGTTTAAAGAGCAAAATATGCTTAATATTATATAAAATGTATCGGGAAATTTTGGTAATTCTTTCTCTGCTTATACCAGATTATAAAGGAAGGAGAATTCTAATTAAAATATCATGAGCCCGAACCTTGCCCATGACTGTGGCGATCATCCTTTACTGTAGAACATCACCTCCTTTTTCCCATTATTATAATTATATAATTAAAAGCTACAACCATTAAACTTGTCTTTAGTATATTAATGTATAGATTTTTACAAATAGGTAATTTAACCTATAGTATAAATACATTTGGATTTTTGCTTCTTAGGTTTTTCGGTCTATCTTAAAAAGTATTAAAATATATGATTTTTCTATAAATATCCCATGAAATTAATTATTTCCAGGTAATCTTGGAGCTGAGTTGTCCTAGTTTCTAAGACTTATATTTCTATTTTGTTGAAAATTCTGCTGACGATGTTAATTTAAACTTATATATCCGAAGAATGCTTGTGGAAAAATAACTTTAATTTTAAAGGAGTATGTAGATAATATAGTCAATGCAAGCATTCTACCCTACTTAATTGTTATACATGATTTTAGATCAGATCCTCCTCTTAAACTTATTAAGAAGTTCCAAGTCATTGTAATTGATTTTTTTTAAATTCATCTGTATGTGCACTTATTATTATCAAATCTATCTCTTAATATAATTATGGGTATATTATTACTGCCAATTATATGTGCCTTTCCATCTTCTATTAGCAGTACCTAATTACTCCAGTAGCTGCAATATGATAATTATATGCAATAAACCTAGAGACTGATTGATATTTAATAAAGGGATTGCTTTAATTTTCTTTTAAAGAATCTCCTTTAAAGAGCAAAATATACTTAATATTATATAAAATGTATCTGGAAATTTAGCAATTCTTTCTCTGCTTAAAGCAGATTATTGGGATAGAATAATTTTAAATAAAAAACCATGGGCCCAATCTCGCCCATGACTGTGGCGATCATCCTTTACTGTAGGACATCACCTCCTTTTTCCTATTATTACAATTATATAATCAAAAGCTAACACCATTAAACTTGTCTTTTGTATATTAATGTATAGATTTTTACAAATAGGTAATTTAACCTATAGTATAAATACATTTGGATTTTTGCTTCTTAGGTTTTTCGGTCTATCTTAATAAGTATTAAAATATATGATTTTTCTATACATATCCCATGAAATTAATTATTTCCAGGTAATCTTGTAGCTGAGTTGTCCTAGAATTTAAGACTTATATTTCTATTTTGTTGAAAATTCTGCTGCCGATGTTTATTTAAACATATATATCCGAGGAATGCTTGTGGAAAAATAATTTTAATTTTAAAGGAGTACGTAGATGATATAGTGAATGCAAGCATTCTACCCTACTTAATTGTTATACATGATTTTAGATCAGATCCTCCTCTTAAACGTATTATAAGAAGTTCCAAGTCGTTGTAATTGATTTTTTTTAAATTCATCTGTATGTTGATTATTATTATCCAATCTATCCTTTTAATATACATATAGGTACATTATTCCTGCCAATTATTGTGCCTATCCATCTTCTATTAGCAATAAGAAATTACCTCAAGTAGCTGCAATATAATAATTATATGCAATTAACCTAGAGACTGATTGATATTTCATAAAGGGATCTTTAATTTTCTTTTAAGAATCTCCTTTAAAGAGCAAAATATACTTAATATTATATAAAATGTATCTGGAAATTTTGGTAAGTCTTTCTCTGCTTATACCAGATTATAAAGGAAGGAGAATTCTAATTAAAAAATCATGAGCCCCAACCTCGCCCATGACTGTGGCGATCATCCTTTACTATGGAACATCACCTCCTTTTTCCCATTATTATAATTATATAATTAAAAGCTACAACCATTAAACTTGTCTTTTGTATATTAATGTATAGATTTTTACAAATAGGTAATTTAACCTATAGTATAAATACATTTGGATTTTTGCTTCTTAGGTTTTTCGGTCTATCTTAAAAAGTATTAAAATATATGATTTTTCTATAAATATCCCATGAAATAATTATTTCCATGTAATCTTGGACCTGAGTTGTCATAGTTTCTAAGACTTATATTTCTATTTTGTTGAAAATTCTGCTGCCGATGTTAATTTAAATTTATATATCCGAAGAATGCTTGTGGAAAAATAACTTTAATTTTAAAAGAGTATGTAGATAATATAGTCAATGCAAGCATTCTACCCTACTTAATTGTTATACATGATTTTAGATCAGATCCTCCTCTTAAACTTATTATTAAGAAGTTCCAAGTCATTGTAATTGATTTTTTTTAAATTCATCTGTATGTGCACTTATTATTATCCAATCTATCCTTTTAATATAAATATAGGTACATTATTCCTGCCAATTATTGGTGCCTTTCCATCTTCTATTAGCAATAAGAAATTAGCTCAAGTAGCTGCAATATGATAATTATATGCAATTAATCTGGAGACTGTTTGATATTTAATAAAGGGATTTCTTTAATTTTCTTTTTAAGAATCTCCTTTAAAGAGCAAAATATACTTAATATTATCTAAAATGTATCTGAAAATTTAGCAATTCTTTATCTGCTTAAGCAGATTATGGGGAAACAAGAATTTTAAATAAAAAATCCATGGGCCCCAACCTCGCCCATCACTGTGGCGATCATCCTTTACTGTAGAACATCACCTCCTTCTTCCTATTATTAAAATTATATAATTAAAAGCTACAACCATTAATCTTGTCTTTTGTATATTAATATATAGATTTTTACAAATAGGTAATTTAACCTATAGTATAAATACATTTGTATTTTTGCTTCTTAGGTTTTTCGGTCTATCTTAATAAGTATTAAAATATATGATTTTTATATATACATATCCCATGAAATTAATTATTTCCAGATAATCTTGTAGCTGAGTTGTCCTAGTTTTTAAGACTTATATTTCTATTTTGTTGAAAATTCTGCTGCCGATGTTAATTTAAACTTATATATCCGAAGAATGCTTTTGGAAACGTAACTTTAATTTTAAAGGAGTATGTAGATGATATAGTCAATGAAAGTATTCTACGCTACTTAATGATTATACATGATTTAGGATCAGATCCTCCTCTTAAATGTGTTATAAGAAATTCCAAGTCATTGCAATTGATTTTTTTTAAATTCATCTGTATGTGCACTTATTATTATCAAATCTATCTCTTAATATAATTATGGGTATATTATTACTGCCAATTATATGTGCCTTTCCATCTTCTATTAGCAGTACCTAATTACTCCAGTAGCTGAAATATGATAATTATATGCAATTAACCTATAGACTGATTGATATTTAATAAAGGGATTTCTTTAATTTTCTTTTAAAGAATCTCCTTTAAAGAGCAATATATACTTAATATTATATAAAAACTATCTGGAAATTTAGCAATTCTTTCTCTGCTTAAGCAGATTATAGGGAAACAAGAATTTTAAATAAAAAACCATGGGCCCGAACCTCGCTCATGACTGTGGCAATCATCCTTTACTGTAGAACATCACCTCCTTTTTTCTATTATTACCATTATATAATTAAAAGCTAAAACCAGTAATCTTGTCTTTTGTATATTAATGTATAGATTTTTACAAATACATAATTTAACCTATAGTATAAATACATTTGGATTTTTGCTTCCTAGGTTTTCGGTCTATCTTAATAAGTATTAAATTATATGATTTTTCTATAAATATCCCATGAAATTAATTATTTCCAGGTAATCTGGTAGCTGAGTGATCCTAGTTTTTAAGACTTATATTTCTATTTTGTTGAAAAATCTACTGCCGATGTTAATTTAAACTTATATATCAGAAGAATGCTTTTGGAAAAATAACTTTAATTTTAACGGAGTATGTAGATGATATAGTCAATGCAAGTATTCTACCCTACTTAATTGTTATACATGATTTTAGATGAGATCCTCCTCTTAAACTTATTAGAAGAAATTCCAAGTCATTGCAATTTATTTTTTTTTTAAATTCATCTGTATGTGCACTTATTATTATCCAATCCATCTCTCAATATAATTATGGGTATATTATTACTGTCAATTATACGTGCCTTTCCATCTTCTAAAAGGAATACCTAATTACTCCAGTAGCTGCAATATGATAATTATATGCATATAATCTAGAGACTGATTGATATTTAATGAAGGGATTTCTTTAATTTTCTTTTAAAGAATCACGTTTAAAGAGCAAAATATGCTTAATATTATATAAAATGTATCGGGAAATTTTGGTAATTCTTTCTCTGCTTATACCAGATTATAAAAGAAGGAGAATTCTAATTAAAATATCATGAGCCCGAACCTTGCCCATGACTGTGGCGATCATCCTTTACTGTAGAACATCACCTCCTTTTTCCCATTATTATAATTATATAATTAAAAGCTACAACCATTAAACTTGTCTTTAGTATATTAATGTATAGATTTTTACAAATAGGTAATTTAACCTATAGTATAAATACATTTGGATTTTTGCTTCTTAGGTTTTTCGGTCTATCTTAAAAAGTATTAAAATATATGATTTTTCTATAAATATCCCATGAAATTAATTATTTCCAGGTAATCTTGGAGCTGAGTTGTCCTAGTTTCTAAGACTTATATTTCTATTTTGTTGAAAATTCTGCTGACGATGTTAATTTAAACTTATATATCCGAAGAATGCTTGTGGAAAAATAACTTTAATTTTAAAGGAGTATGTAGATAATATAGTCAATGCAAGCATTCTACCCTACTTAATTGTTATACATGATTTTAGATCAGATCCTCCTCTTAAACTTATTAAGAAGTTCCAAGTCATTGTAATTGATTTTTTTTAAATTCATCTGTATGTGCACTTATTATTATCAAATCTATCTCTTAATATAATTATGGGTATATTATTACTGCCAATTATATGTGCCTTTCCATCTTCTATTAGCAGTACCTAATTACTCCAGTAGCTGCAATATGATAATTATATGCAATAAACCTAGAGACTGATTGATATTTAATAAAGGGATTGCTTTATTTTCTTTTAAAGAATCTCCTTTAAAGAGCAAAATATACTTAATATTATATAAAATGTATCTGGAAATTTAGCAATTCTTTCTCTGCTTAAAGCAGATTATTGGGATAGAATAATTTTAAATAAAAAACCATGGGCCCAATCTCGCCCATGACTGTGGCGATCATCCTTTACTGTAGGACATCACCTCCTTTTTCCTATTATTACAATTATATAATCAAAAGCTAACACCATTAAACTTGTCTTTTGTATATTAATGTATAGATTTTTACAAATAGGTAATTTAACCTATAGTATAAATACATTTGGATTTTTGCTTCTTAGGTTTTTCGGTCTATCTTAATAAGTATTAAAATATATGATTTTTCTATACATATCCCATGAAATTAATTATTTCCAGGTAATCTTGTAGCTGAGTTGTCCTAGAATTTAAGACTTGTATTTCTATTTTGTTGAAAATTCTGCTGCCGATGTTTATTTAAACATATATATCCGAGGAATGCTTGTGGAAAAATAATTTTAATTTTAAAGGAGTACGTAGATGATATAGTGAATGCAAGCATTCTACCCTACTTAATTGTTATACATGATTTTAGATCAGATCCTCCTCTTAAACGTATTATAAGAAGTTCCAAGTCGTTGTAATTGATTTTTTTTAAATTCATCTGTATGTTGATTATTATTATCCAATCTATCCTTTTAATATACATATAGGTACATTATTCCTGCCAATTATTGTGCCTATCCATCTTCTATTAGCAATAAGAAATTACCTCAAGTAGCTGCAATATAATAATTATATGCAATTAACCTAGAGACTGATTGATATTTCATAAAGGGATCTTTAATTTTCTTTTAAAGAATCTCCTTTAAAGAGCAAAATATACTTAATATTATATAAAATGTATCTGGAAATTTTGGTAAGTCTTTCTCTGCTTATACCAGATTATAAAGGAAGGAGAATTCTAATTAAAAAATCATGAGCCCCAACCTCGCCCATGACTGTGGCGATCATCCTTTACTATGGAACATCACCTCCTTTTTCCCATTATTATAATTATATAATTAAAAGCTACAACCATTAAACTTGTCTTTTGTATATTAATGTATAGATTTTTACAAATAGGTAATTTAACCTATAGTATAAATACATTTGGATTTTTGCTTCTTAGGTTTTTCGGTCTATCTTAAAAAGTATTAAAATATATGATTTTTCTATAAATATCCCATGAAATAATTATTTCCATGTAATCTTGGACCTGAGTTGTCATAGTTTCTAAGACTTATATTTCTATTTTGTTGAAAATTCTGCTGCCGATGTTAATTTAAATTTATATATCCGAAGAATGCTTGTGGAAAAATAACTTTAATTTTAAAAGAGTATGTAGATAATATAGTCAATGCAA
Organism: Metallyticus violacea; assembly: GCA_030762175.1. Lineage (NCBI taxonomy): Eukaryota > Metazoa > Arthropoda > Insecta > Mantodea > Metallyticidae > Metallyticus > Metallyticus violacea. Next base: position 377,551 of record CM060841.1, on the reverse strand, counting down.
GCATTCTACCCTACTTAATTGTTATACATGATTTTAGATCAGATCCTCCTCTTAAACTTATTATTAAGAAGTTCCAAGTCATTGTAATTGATTTTTTTTAAATTCATCTGTATGTGCACTTATTATTATCCAATCTATCCTTTTAATATAAATATAGGTACATTATTCCTGCCAATTATTGGTGCCTTTCCATCTTCTATTAGCAATAAGAAATTAGCTCAAGTAGCTGCAATATGATAATTATATGCAATTAATCTGGAGACTGATTGATATTTAATAAAGGGATTTCTTTAATTTTGTTTTAAAGAATCTCCTTTAAAGAGCAAAATATACTTAATATTATATAAAATGTATCTGAAAATTTAGCAATTCTTTATCTGCTTAAGCAGATTATGGGGAAACAAGAATTTTAAATAAAAAATCCATGGGCCCCAACCTCGCCCATCACTGTGGCGATCATCCTTTACTGTAGAACATCACCTCCTTCTTCCTATTATTAAAATTATATAATTAAAAGCTACAACCATTAATCTTGTCTTTTGTATATTAATATATAGATTTTTACAAATAGGTAATTTAACCTATAGTATAAATACATTTGTATTTTTGCTTCTTAGGTTTTTCGGTCTATCTTAATAAGTATTAAAATATATGATTTTTATATATACATATCCCATGAAATTAATTATTTCCAGATAATCTTGTAGCTGAGTTGTCCTAGTTTTTAAGACTTATATTTCTATTTTGTTGAAAATTCTGCTGCCGATGTTAATTTAAACTTATATATCCGAAGAATGCTTTTGGAAACGTAACTTTAATTTTAAAGGAGTATGTAGATGATATAGTCAATGAAAGTATTCTACGCTACTTAATGATTATACATGATTTAGGATCAGATCCTCCTCTTAAATGTGTTATAAGAAATTCCAAGTCATTGCAATTGATTTTTTTTAAATTCATCTGTATGTGCACTTATTATTATCAAATCTATCTCTTAATATAATTATGGGTATATTATTACTGCCAATTATATGTGCCTTTCCATCTTCTATTAGCAGTACCTAATTACTCCAGTAGCTGAAATATGATAATTATATGCAATTAACCTATAGACTGATTGATATTTAATAAAGGGATTTCTTTAATTTTCTTTTAAAGAATCTCCTTTAAAGAGCAATATATACTTAATATTATATAAAAACTATCTGGAAATTTAGCAATTCTTTCTCTGCTTAAGCAGATTATAGGGAAACAAGAATTTTAAATAAAAAACCATGGGCCCGAACCTCGCTCATGACTGTGGCAATCATCCTTTACTGTAGAACATCACCTCCTTTTTTCTATTATTACCATTATATAATTAAAAGCTAAAACCAGTAATCTTGTCTTTTGTATATTAATGTATAGATTTTTACAAATACATAATTTAACCTATAGTATAAATACATTTGGATTTTTGCTTCCTAGGTTTTCGGTCTATCTTAATAAGTATTAAATTATATGATTTTTCTATAAATATCCCATGAAATTAATTATTTCCAGGTAATCTGGTAGCTGAGTGATCCTAGTTTTTAAGACTTATATTTCTATTTTGTTGAAAAATCTACTGCCGATGTTAATTTAAACTTATATATCAGAAGAATGCTTTTGGAAAAATAACTTTAATTTTAACGGAGTATGTAGATGATATAGTCAATGCAAGTATTCTACCCTACTTAATTGTTATACATGATTTTAGATGAGATCCTCCTCTTAAACTTATTAGAAGAAATTCCAAGTCATTGCAATTTATTTTTTTTTTAAATTCATCTGTATGTGCACTTATTATTATCCAATCCATCTCTCAATATAATTATGGGTATATTATTACTGTCAATTATACGTGCCTTTCCATCTTCTAAAAGGAATACCTAATTACTCCAGTAGCTGCAATATGATAATTATATGCATATAATCTAGAGACTGATTGATATTTAATGAAGGGATTTCTTTAATTTTCTTTTAAAGAATCACGTTTAAAGAGCAAAATATGCTTAATATTATATAAAATGTATCGGGAAATTTTGGTAATTCTTTCTCTGCTTATACCAGATTATAAAAGAAGGAGAATTCTAATTAAAATATCATGAGCCCGAACCTTGCCCATGACTGTGGCGATCATCCTTTACTGTAGAACATCACCTCCTTTTTCCCATTATTATAATTATATAATTAAAAGATACAACCATTAAACTTGTCTTTAGTATATTAATGTATAGATTTTTACAAATAGGTAATTTAACCTATAGTATAAATACATTTGGATTTTTGCTTCTTAGGTTTTTCGGTCTATCTTAAAAAGTATTAAAATATATGATTTTTCTATAAATATCCCATGAAATTAATTATTTCCAGGTAATCTTGGAGCTGAGTTGTCCTAGTTTCTAAGACTTATATTTCTATTTTGTTGAAAATTCTGCTGACGATGTTAATTTAAACTTATATATCCGAAGAATGCTTGTGGAAAAATAACTTTAATTTTAAAGGAGTATGTAGATAATATAGTCAATGCAAGCATTCTACCCTACTTAATTGTTATACATGATTTTAGATCAGATCCTCCTCTTAAACTTATTAAGAAGTTCCAAGTCATTGTAATTGATTTTTTTTAAATTCATCTGTATGTGCACTTATTATTATCAAATCTATCTCTTAATATAATTATGGGTATATTATTACTGCCAATTATATGTGCCTTTCCATCTTCTATTAGCAGTACCTAATTACTCCAGTAGCTGCAATATGATAATTATATGCAATAAACCTAGAGACTGATTGATATTTAATAAAGGGATTGCTTTAATTTTCTTTTAAAGAATCTCCTTTAAAGAGCAAAATATACTTAATATTATATAAAATGTATCTGGAAATTTAGCAATTCTTTCTCTGCTTAAAGCAGATTATTGGGATAGAATAATTTTAAATAAAAAACCATGGGCCCAATCTCGCCCATGACTGTGGCGATCATCCTTTACTGTAGGACATCACCTCCTTTTTCCTATTATTACAATTATATAATCAAAAGCTAACACCATTAAACTTGTCTTTTGTATATTAATGTATAGATTTTTACAAATAGGTAATTTAACCTATAGTATAAATACATTTGGATTTTTGCTTCTTAGGTTTTTCGGTCTATCTTAATAAGTATTAAAATATATGATTTTTCTATACATATCCCATGAAATTAATTATTTCCAGGTAATCTTGTAGCTGAGTTGTCCTAGAATTTAAGACTTGTATTTCTATTTTGTTGAAAATTCTGCTGCCGATGTTTATTTAAACATATATATCCGAGGAATGCTTGTGGAAAAATAATTTTAATTTTAAAGGAGTACGTAGATGATATAGTGAATGCAAGCATTCTACCCTACTTAATTGTTATACATGATTTTAGATCAGATCCTCCTCTTAAACGTATTATAAGAAGTTCCAAGTCGTTGTAATTGATTTTTTTTAAATTCATCTGTATGTTGATTATTATTATCCAATCTATCCTTTTAATATACATATAGGTACATTATTCCTGCCAATTATTGTGCCTATCCATCTTCTATTAGCAATAAGAAATTACCTCAAGTAGCTGCAATATAATAATTATATGCAATTAACCTAGAGACTGATTGATATTTCATAAAGGGATCTTTAATTTTCTTTTAAAGAATCTCCTTTAAAGAGCAAAATATACTTAATATTATATAAAATGTATCTGGAAATTTTGGTAAGTCTTTCTCTGCTTATACCAGATTATAAAGGAAGGAGAATTCTAATTAAAAAATCATGAGCCCCAACCTCGCCCATGACTGTGGCGATCATCCTTTACTATGGAACATCACCTCCTTTTTCCCATTATTATAATTATATAATTAAAAGCTACAACCATTAAACTTGTCTTTTGTATATTAATGTATAGATTTTTACAAATAGGTAATTTAACCTATAGTATAAATACATTTGTATTTTTTCTTTCTAGTATTTCCGTCTATCCTAATAAGTATTAAAATATATGATTTTTCTATAAAAATCCCATGAAATTGTTTATTTCCAGGTAATCTTGTAGCTGAGTTATCCTAGAATTTAAGACATATATTTCTATTTTGTTGAAAATTCTGCTGCCGATGTTAATTTAAATTTATATATCCGAAGAATGCTTGTGGAAAAATAACTTTAATTTTAAAAGAGTATGTAGATAATATAGTCAATGCAAGCATTCTACCCTACTTAATTGTTATACATGATTTTAGATCAGATCCTCCTCTTAAACTTATTATTAAGAAGTTCCAAGTCATTGTAATTGATTTTTTTTAAATTCATCTGTATGTGCACTTATTATTATCCAATCTATCCTTTTAATATAAATATAGGTACATTATTCCTGCCAATTATTGGTGCCTTTCCATCTTCTATTAGCAATAAGAAATTAGCTCAAGTAGCTGCAATATGATAATTATATGCAATTAATCTGGAGACTGATTGATATTTAATAAAGGGATTTCTTTAATTTTGTTTTAAAGAATCTCCTTTAAAGAGCAAAATATACTTAATATTATATAAAATGTATCTGAAAATTTAGCAATTCTTTATCTGCTTAAGCAGATTATGGGGAAACAAGAATTTTAAATAAAAAATCCATGGGCCCCAACCTCGCCCATGACTGTGGCGATCATCCTTTACTGTAGAACATCACCTCCTTTTTCCTATTATTAAAATTATATAATTAAAAGCTACAACCATTAATCTTGTCTTTTGTATATTAATATATAGATTTTTACAAATAGGTAATTTAACCTATAGTATAAATACATTTGTATTTTTGCTTCTTAGGTTTTTCGGTCTATCTTAATAAGTATTAAAATATATGATTTTTATATATACATATCCCATGAAATTAATTATTTCCAGATAATCTTGTAGCTGAGTTGTCCTAGTTTTTAAGACTTATATTTCTATTTTGTTGAAAATTCTGCTGCCGATGTTAATTTAAACTTATATATCCGAAGAATGCTTTTGTAAACGTAACTTTAATTTTAAAGGAGTATGTAGATGATATAGTCAATGCAAGCATTCTACGCTACTTAATGATTATACATGATTTAGGATCAGATCCTCCTCTTAAATGTGTTATAAGAAATTCCAAGTCATTGCAATTGATTTTTTTTAAATTCATCTGTATGTGCACTTATTATTATCAAATCTATCTCTTAATATAATTATGGGTATATTATTACTGCCAATTATATGTGCCTTTCCATCTTCTATTAGCAGTACCTAATTACTCCAGTAGCTGAAATATGATAATTATATGCAATTAACCTATAGACTGATTGATATTTAATAAAGGTATTTCTTTAATTTTCTTTTAAAGAATCTCCTTTAAAGAGCAAAATATACTTAATATTATATAAAATGTATCTGGAAATTTTGGTAATTCTTTCTCTGCTTATACCAGATTATAAAGGAAGGAGAATTGTAATTAAAATATCATGAGCCCAAACCTCGCCTATGACTGTGGCGATCATCCTTTACTGTAGAACATCACCTCCTTTTTCCCATTATTACAATTATATAATCAAAAGCTACAACCATTAAACTTGGCCTTTGTATATTAATGTATAAATTTTTACAAATAGCTAATTTAACCTATAGTATAAATACATTTGTATTTTTGCTTTCTAGTTTTTCGGTCTATCTTAATAAGTATTAAAATATATGATTATTCTATACATATCCCATGAAATTAATTATTTCCAGGTAATCTTGTAGCAGAGTTGTCCTAGAATTTAAGACTTATATTTCTATTTTGTTGAAAATTCAGCTGCCGATGTTAATTTAAACTTAAATATATGAAGAATCTTGTGGAAAAATAACTTTAATTTTAAAGGAGTATGTAGATAATATAGTCAATGCAAGCATTCTACCCTACTTAATTGTTATACAGGATTTTAGATCAGATCCTCCTCTTAAACGTATTATAAGAAGTTCCAAGTCATTGTAATTGATTTTTTTTAAATTCATCTGTGTGTGCGATTATTATTATCAAATCTATCCTTATATTATAAATATAGGTACATTATTCCTGCCAATTATTGGTGCCTTTCCATCTTCTATTAGCAATATGAAATTAGCTCAAGTAGCTGCAATATAATAATTATATGCAATTAACCTAGAGACTGATTGATATTTAATAAAGGGATTTCTTTAATTTTCTTTTAAAGAATCTCCTTTAAAGAGCAAAATATACTTAATATTATATAAAATGTATCTGGAAATTTTGGTAATTCTTTCTCTGCTTATACCAGATTATAAAGGAAGGAGAATTCTAATTAAAATATCATGAGCCCGAACCTCGCCCATGACTGTGGCGATCATCCTTTACTGTAGAACATCACCTCCTTTTTCCCATTATTATAATTATATAATTAAAAGCTACAACCATTAAACTTGTCTTTTGTATGTTAATGTATAGATTTTTACAAATAGGTAATTTAACCTATAGTATAAATACATTTGGATTTTTGCTTCTTAGGTTTTTCGGTCTATCTTAACAAGTATTAATATATATGATTTTTCTATAAATATCCCATCAAATTAATTATTTCCAGGTAATCTTGGAGCTGAGTTGTCCTATTTTCTAAGACTTATATTTCCTTTTTGTTGCAAATTCTGCTGCCGATGTTAATTTAAGCTTATATATCAGAAGAATGCTTGTGGAAAAATATCTTTAATTTTAAAGGAGTATGTAGATGATATAGTCAATGCAAGCATTCTACACTACTTAATTGTTATACATGATTTTAGATCAGATCCTCCTCTTAAACGTATTATAAGAAGTTCCAAGTCATTGCAATTTATTTTTTTTTTAAATTCATCTGTATGTGCACTTATTATTATCCAATCCATCTCTCATTATAATTATGGGTATATTATTACTGTCAATTATATGTGCCTTTCCATCTTCTAAAAGCAATACCTAATTACTCCAGTAGCTGCAATATGATAATTATATGCAATTAATCTAGAGACTGATTGATATTTAATAAAGGGATTTCTTTAATTTTCTTTTAAAGAATCTCCTTTAAAGAGCAAAATATACTTAATATTATATAAAATGTATCTGGAAATTTTGGTAATTCTTTCTCTGCTTATACCAGATTATAAAGGAAGGAGAATTGTAATTAAAATATCATGAGCCCGAACCTCGCCTATGACTGTGGCGATCATCCTTTACTGTAGAACATCACCTCCTTTTTCCCATTATTACAATTATATAATCAAAAGCTATAACCATTAAACTTGGCCTTTGTATATTAATGTATAGATTTTTACAAATAGGTAATTTAACCTATAGTATAAATACATTTGTATTTTTGCTTTCTAGTTTTTCGGTCTATCTTAATAAGTATTAAAATATATGATTATTCTATACATATTCCATGAAATTAATTATTTCCAGGTAATCTTGTAGCTGAGTTGTCCTAGAATTTAAGACTTATATTTCTATTTTGTTGAAAATTCAGCTGCCGATGTTAATTTAAACTTATATATATGAAGAATCCTTGTGGAAAAATAACTTTAATTTTAAAGGAGTATGTAGATGATATAGTCAATGCAAGCATTCTACCCTACTTAATTGTTATACATGATTTTAGATCAGATCCTCCTCTTAAACGTATTATAAGAAGTTCCAAGTCATTGTAATTGATTTTTTTTAAATTCATCTGTATGTGCACTTATTATTATCTAATCTATCCTTTTAATATAAATATAGGTACATTATTCCTCCCAATTATTGGTGCCTTTCCATCTTCTATTAGCAATAAGAAATTAGCTCAAGTAGCTGCAATATGTTAATTATATGCAATTAACCTAGAGACTGATTGATATTTAATAAAGGGATTTCTTTAATTTTCTTTTAAAGAATCTCCTTTAAAGAGCAAAATATACTTAATATTATATAAAATGTATCTGGAAATTTTGGTAAGTCTTTCTCTGCTTATACCAGATTATAAAGGAAGGAGAATTCTAATTAAAAAATCATGAGCCCCAACCTCGCCCATGACTGTGGCGATCATCCTTTACTGTAGAACATCACCTCCTTTTTCCCATTATTATAATTATATAATTAAAAGCTACAACCATTAAACTTGTCTTTTGTATATTAATGTATAGATTTTTACAAATAGGTAATTTAACCTATAGTATAAATACATTTGTATTTTTGCTTTCTAGTTTTTCGGTCATTCTTAATAAGTATTAAAATATATGATTTTTCTATAAATATCCCATGAAATTAATTATTTCCAGGTAATCTTGTAGCTGAGTTATCCTAGTTTTTAAGGCTTATATTTCTATTTTGTTGAAAACTCTGCTGCCAATGTTAATTTACACTTATATATCTGAAGAATGCTTGTGGAAAAATAACTTTAATTTTAAAAGAGTATGTAGATGATATAGTCAATGAAATTATTCTACCCTACTTAATGGTTATACATGATTTTAGATCAGATCCTCCTCTTAAACGTATTATAAGAAATTCCAAGTCATTGCAATTAATTTTTTTTAAATTCATCTGTATGGGCATTTATTATTGTCCAATCTATCTCTCAATTAAATTATGGGTATATTATTACTGTCAATTATATGTGCCTTTCCATCTGCTATTAGCAATACCTAATTACTCCAGTAGCTGCAATATGATAATTATATGCAATTAATCTAGAGACTGATTGATATTTAATAAAGGGATTTCTTTAATTTTCTTTTAAAGAATCTCCTTTAAAGAGCAAAATATACTTAATATTATATAAAATGTATCTGGAAATTTAGCAATTCTTTCTCTGCTTAAAGCAGATTATTGGGAAAGAATAATTTTAAATAAAAAACTATGGGCCCAATCTCGCCCATGACTGTGGCGATCATCCTTTACTGTAGGACATCACCTCCTTTTTCCTATTATTACAATTATATAATCAGAAGCAAACACCATTAAACTTGTCTTTTGTATATTAATGTATAGATTTTTACAAATACATAATTTAACCTATAGTATAAATACATTTGGATTTTTGCTTCCTAGGTTTTCGGTCTATCTTAATAAGTATTAAATTATATGATTTTTCTATAAATATCCCATGAAATTAATTATTTCCAGGTAATCTGGTAGCTGAGTGATCCTAGTTTTTAAGACTTATATTTCTATTTTGTTGAAAAATCTACTTCCGATGTTAATTTAAACTTATATATCAGAAGAATGCTTCTGGAAAAATAACTTTAATTTTAACGGAGTATGTAGATGATATAGTCAATGCAAGTATTCTACCCTACTTAATTGTTATACATGATTTTAGATGAGATCCTCCTCTTAAACTTATTAGAAGAAATTCCAAGTCATTGCAATTTATTTTTTTTTTAAATTCATCTGTATGTGCACTTATTATTATCCAATCCATCTCTCAATATAATTATGGGTATATTATTACTGTCAATTATACGTGCCTTTCCATCTTCTAAAAGGAATACCTAATTACTCCAGTAGCTGCAATATGATAATTATATGCAATTAATGTAGAGACTGATTGATATTTAATAAAGGGATTTCTTTAATTTTCTTTTAAAGAATCTCCTTTAAAGAGCAAAATATACTTAATATTATATAAAATGTATCTGGAAATTTTGGTAAGTCTTTCTCTGCTTATACCAGATTATAAAGGAAGGAGAATTCTAATTAAAAAATCATGAGCCCCAACCTCGCCCATGACTGTGGCGATCATCCTTTACTGTGGAACATCACCTCCTTTTTCCCATTATTATAATTATATAATTAAAAGCTACAACCATTTAACTTGTCTATTATATATTAAAGTATAGATTTTTACAAATAGGTAATTTAACCTATAGTATAAATACATTTGTATTTTTGCTTTCTAGTTTTTCGGTCTATCTTAATAAGTATTAAAATATATGATTTTTCTATAAATATTACATGAAATTAATTATTTCCAGGTAATCTTGGAGCTGAGTTGTCCTAGTTTCTAAGACTTATATTTCTATTTTGTTGACAATTCGGCTGCCGATGTTAATTTAAACTTAATATATCAGAAGAATGGTGGTGGAAAAATAACTTTAATTTTAAAGGAGTATGTAGATGATATAGTCAATGCAGGGATTCTACCCTACTTAATGGTTATACATGATTTCAGATCATATCCTCCTCTTAAACGTATTATAACAAATTCCAAGTCATTGCAATTGATTTTTTTTGAATTCATCTGTATGTGCACTTATTATTATCTAATCTATCCTTTTAATATAAATATAGGTACATTATTCCTGCCAATTATTGGTGCCTTTCCATCTTCTATTAGCAATAAGAAATTAGCTCAAGTAGCTGCAATATGATAATTATATGCAATTAACCTAGAGACTGATTGATATTTAATAAAGGGATTTCTTTAATTTTCTTTTAAAGAATCTCCTTTAAAGAGCAAAATATACTTAATATTATATAAAATGTATCTGGAAATTTAGCAATTCTTCCTCTGCTTAAGCAGATTATGGGGAAACAAGAATTTTAAATAAAAAACCATGGGCCCCAACCTCGCCCATGACTGTGGCGATCATCCTTTACTGCAGAACATCACCTCCTTTTTCCTATTATTACCATTATATAATTAAAAGCTACAACCATTAATCTTGTCGTTTGTATATTAATATATAGATTTTTTACAAATAGGTAATTAATCCTATATTATAAATACATTTGGATTTTTGCTTCTTAGGTTTTTCGGTCTATCTTAATAAGTATTAAAATATATGATTTTTCTATACATATCCCATGAAATTAATTATTTCCAGGTAATCTTGTAGCTGAGTTTTCCTAGAATTTAAGACTTATATTTCTATTTTGTTGAAAATTCTGCTGCCGATGTTAATTTAAATTTATATATCCGAAGAATGCTTGTGGAAAAATAACTTTAATTTTAAAGGAGTATGTAGATGATATAGTGAATGCAAGCATTCTACCCTACTTAATGGTTATACATGATTTCAGATCAGATCCTCTTCTTAAACTTATTATAAGAAATTCCAAGTCATTGTAATTGATTTTTTTTAAATTCATCTGTATGTGCACTTATTATTATCCAATCTATCCTTTTAATATAAATATAGGTACATTATTCCTGAGAATTATTGGTGCCTTTCTATCTTCTATTAGCAATAAGAAATTAGCTCAAGTAGCTGCAATATAATAATTATATGCAATTAATCTAGAGACTGATTGATATTTAATAAAGGGATTTCTTTAATTTTCTTTTAAAGAATCTCCTTTACCAAGCAAAATATGCTTAATATTATATAAAATGTATCTGGAAATTTAGCAATTCTTTCTCTGCTTAAGCAGATTATGGGGAAACAAGAATTTTAAATAAAAAACCATGGGCCCCAACCTCGCCCATGACTGTGGCGATCATCCTTTACTGCAGAACATCACCTCCTTTTTCCTATTATTACCATTATATAATTAAAAGCTACAACCATTAATCTTGTCGTTTGTATATTAATATATAGATTTTTATAAATAGGTAATTTAACCTATAGTATAAATACATTTGGATTTTTGCTTCCTAGGTTTTCGGTCTATCTTAATAAGTATTAAATTATATGATTTTTCTATAAATATCCCATGAAATTAATTATTTCTCGGTAATCTTGTAGCTGAGTGATCCTAGTTTTTAAGACTTATATTTCTATTTTGTTGAAAATTCTGCTGCCGATATTAATTTAAACTTATATATCCGAAGAATGCTTGTGGAAAAATAACTTTAATTTTAAAGGAGTACGTAGATGATATAGTGAATGCAAGCATTCTACCCTACTTAATTGTTATACATGATTTTAAATCAGATCCTCCTCTTAAACGTATTATAATAAGTTCAAAGTCATTGAAATTGATTTTTTTTAAATTCATCTGTATGTGTACTTATTATTATCCAATCTATCCTTTTAATATAAATATAGGTACATTATTCCTGCCAATTATTGGTGCCTTTCCATCTTCTATTAGCAATAAGAAATTAGCTCAAGTAGCTGCAATATGATAATTATATGCAATTAACCTAGAGACTGATTGATATTTAATAAAGGGATTTCTTTAATTTTCTTTTAAAGAATCTCCTTTACAGAGTCAAATATACTTAATATTATATAAAATGTATCTAGAAATTTTGGTAAGTCTTTCACTGCTTATACCAGATTATAAAGGAAGGAGAATTCTAATTAAAAAATCATGAGCCCCAACCTCGCTCATGACTGTGGCGATCATCCTTTACTGTAGAACATCACCTCCTTTCTCCCATTATTACAATTATATAATTAAAAGCTACAACCATTAAACTTGTCTTTTGTATATTAATGTATAGATTTTTATTAATAGGTAATTTAACCTATAGTATAATTACATTTGTATTTTTGCTTTGTAGTTTTTCGGTCTATCTTAATAAGTATTAAAATATATGATTTTTCTATAAATATTATATAAAATTAATTATTTCCAGGTAATCTTGGAGCTGAGTTGTGCTAGTTTCTAAGACTTATATTTCTATTTTGTTGACAATTCTGCTGCCGATGTTAATTTAAACTTATATATCTGAAGAATGGTTGTGGAAAAATAACTTTAATTTTAAAGGAGTATGTAGATGATATAGTCAATGCAGGGATTCTACCGTACTTAATGGTTATACATGATTTCAGATCAGATCCTCCTCTTAAACGTATTATAACAAATTCCAAGTCATTGCAATTGATTTTTTTTGAATTCATCTGTATGTGCACTTATTATTATCTAATCTATCCTTTTAATATAAATATAGGTACATTATTCCTGCGAATTATTTGTGCCTTTCCATCTTCTATTAGCAATAAGAAATTAGCTCAAGTAGCTGCAATATGATAATTATATGCAATTAACCTAGAGACTGATTGATATTTAATAAAGGGATTTCTTTAATTTTGTTTTAAAGAATCTCCTTTAAAGAGCAAAATATACTTAATATTATATAAAATGTATCTGGAAATTTAGCAATTCTTTCTCTGCTTAAGCCGATTATGGGGAAACAAGAATTTTAAATAAAAAACCATGGGCCCCAACCTCGCCCATGACTGTGGCGATCATCCTTTACTGTAGAACATCACCTCCTTTTTCCCATTATTACAATTATATAATTAAAAGCTACAACCATTAAACTTGTCTTTTGTATATTAATATATAGATTTTTACAAATAGGTAATTTAACCTATAGTATAAATACTTTTGTATTTTTGCTTCTTAGGTTTTTTGGTCTATCTTAATAAGTATTAAAATATATGATTTTTCTATACATATCCCATGAAATTAATTATTTCCAGATAATCTTGTAGCTGAGTTGTCCTAGTTTTTAAGACTTATATCTCTATTTTGTTGAAAATTCTGCTGCCGATGTTAATTTAAACTTATATATCCGAAGAATGCTTTTGGAAAAATAATTTTAATTTTAAAGGAGTAAGTAGATGATATAGTTAATGAAAGTATTCTACGCTACTTAATGATTATACATGATTTAGGATCAGATCCTCCTCTTAAACGTATTATAAGAAATTCCAAGTCATTGCAATTGATTTTTTTTAAATTCATCTGTATGTGTACTTATTATTATCCAATCCATCTCTCAATATAATTATGGGTATATTATTACTGTCAATTATATGTGCCTTTCCATCTTCTATTAGCAATACCTAATTACTCCAGTAGCTGCAATATGATAATTATATGTAATTAACCTAGAGACTGATTGATATTTAATAAAGGGATTTCTTTAATTTTCTTTTAAAGAATCTCCTTTAAATAGCAAAATATACTTAATATTATATAAAATGTATCTGGAAATTTAGCAATTCTTTCTCTACTTAAAGCAGATTATTGGGATGGAATAATTTTAAATGAAAAACCATGGGCCCAATCTCGCCCATGACTGTGGCGATCATCCTTTACTGTAGGACATCACCTCCTTTTTCATATTATTACCATTATATAATTAAAAGCTACAACCATTAATCTTGTCTTTTGTATATTAATATAGATTTTTGCAAATAGGTAATTTAACCTATAGTATAAATACATTTGGGTTTTTGCTTCTTAGGTTTTTCGGTCTATCTTAATAAGTATTAAAATATATGATTTTTCTATACATATCCCATGAAATTAATTATTTCCAGGTAATCTTGTAGCTGAGTTGTCCTAGAATTTAAGACTTATATTTCTATTTTGTTGAAAATTCTGCTGCCGATGTTTATTTAAACTTATATATCCGAAGAATGCTTGTGGAAAAATAACTTTAATTTTAAAGGAGTATGTAGATGATATAGTGAATGCAAGCATTCTACCCTACTTAATGGTTATACATGATTTCAGATCAGATCCTCTTCTTAAACTTATTATAAGAAATTCCAAGTCATTGTAATTGATTTTTTTTAAATTCATCTGTATGTGCAATTATTATTATCCAAACTATGCTTTTAATATAAATATAGGTACATTATTCCTGCGAATTATTGGTGCCTTTCTATCTTCTATTAGCAATAAGAAATTAGCTCAAGTAGCTGCAATATAATAATTATATGCAATTAATCTAGAGACTGATTGATCTTTAATAAAGGGATTTCCTTAATTTTCTTTTAAAGAATCTCCTTTAGAGAGCAAAATATGCTTAATATTATATAAAATGTATCTGGAAATTTTGGTAATTCTTTCTCTGCTTATACCAGATTATAAAGGAAGGAGAATTCTAATTAAAATATCATGAGCCCGAACCTCACCCATGACTGTGGCGATCATCCTTTACTGTAGAACATCACCTCCTTTTTCCCATTATTATAATTATATAATTAAAAGCTACAACCATTAAACTTGTCTTTAGTATATTAATGTATAGATTTTTACAAATAGGTAATTTAACCTATAGTATTAATACATTTGGATTTTTGCTTCTTAGGTTTTTCGGTCTATCTTAAAAAGTATTAAAATATATGATTTTTCTATAAATATCCCATGAAATAATTATTTCCAT
This sequence comes from Metallyticus violacea, assembly GCA_030762175.1. NCBI lineage: Eukaryota > Metazoa > Arthropoda > Insecta > Mantodea > Metallyticidae > Metallyticus > Metallyticus violacea. Next base: position 362,411 of record CM060841.1, on the reverse strand, counting down.
GTAATCTTGGACCTGAGTTGTCATAGTTTCTAAGACTTATATTTCTATTTTGTTGACAATTCTGCTGCCGATGTTAATTTAAACTTATATATCAGAAGAATGGTTGTGGAAAAATAACTTTAATTTTAAAGGAGTATGTAGATGATATAGTCAATGCAAGCATTCTACCCTACTTAATTGTTATACATGATTTTAGATCAGATCCTCCTCTTAAATGTGTTATAAGAAATTCCAAGTCATTGCAATTGATTTTTTTTAAATTCATCTGTATGTGCACTTATTATTATCAAATCTATCTCTTAATATAATTATGGGTATATTATTACTGCCAATTATATGTGCCTTTCCATCTTCTATTAGCAGTACCTAATTACTCCAGTAGCTGAAATATGATAATTATATGCAATTAACCTAGAGACTGATTGATATTTAATAAAGGGATTTCTTTAATTTTCTTTTAAAGAATCTCCTTTAAAGAGCAAAATATACTTAATATTATATAAAATGTATCTGGAAATTTAGCAATTCTTTCTCTGCTTAAAGCACATTATTGGGAAAGAATAATTTTAAATAAAAAACCATGGGCGCAAACTCGCCCATGACTGTGGCGATCATCCTTTACTGTAGAACATCACCTCCTTTTTCCTATTATTACCATTATATAATTAAAAGCTACAAGCATTAATCTTGTCTTTTGTATATTAATATATAGATTTTTACAAATAGGTAATTTAACCTATAGTATAAATACATTTGGATTTTTGCTTCTTAGGTTTTTCGGTCTATCTTAATAAGTATTAAAATATATGATTTTTCTATACATATCCCATGAAATTAATTATTTCCAGGTAATCTTGTAGCTGAGTTGTCCTAGAATTTAAGACTTATATTTCTATTTTGTTGAAAATTCTGCTGCCGATATTTATTTAAACTTATATATCCGAAGAATGCTTGTGGAAAAATAACTTTAATTTTAAAGGAGTACGTAGATGATATAGTGAATGCAAGCATTCTACCCTACTTAATTGTTATACATGATTTTAGATCAGATACTCCTCTTAAACGTATTATAAGAAGTTCAAAGTCATTGAAATTGATTTTTTTTAAATTCATCTGTATGTGTACTTATTATTATCATCCAATCTATCCTTTTAATATAAATATAGGTACATTATTCCTGCCAATTATTGGTGTTTTTCCATCTTCTATTAGCAATAAGAAATTAGCTCAAGTAGCTGGAATATGATAATTATATGCAATTAACCTAGAGACTGATTGATATTTAATAAAGGGATTTCTTTAATTTTCTTTTAAAGAATCTCCTTTAAATAGCAAAATATACTTAATATTATATAAAATGTATTCGGAAATTTTGGTAAGTCTTTCTTTGCTTATACCAGATTATAAAGGAAGGAGAATTCTAATTAAAATATCATGAGCCCCAACCTCGCCCATGACTGTGGCGATCATCCTTTACTGTAGAACATCACCTCCTTTTTCCCATTATTACAATTATATAATTAAAAGCTACAACCATTAAACTTGTCTTTTGTATACTAATGTATAGATTTTTACAAATAGTTAATTTAACCTATAGTATAAATACATTTGTATTTTTGCTTTCTAGTTTTTCCGTCTATCTTAATAAGTATTAAAATATATGATTTTTCTATAAATATTACATGAAATTAATTATTTCTAGGTAATCTTGGAGCTGAGTTGTCCTAGTTTTTAAGGCTTATATTTCTATTTTGTTGAAAACTCTGCTGCCAATGTTAATTTAAACTTATATATCTGAAGAATGCTTGTGGAAAAATAACTTTAATTTTAAAAGAGTATGTAGATGATATAGTCCATGCAAGCATTCTACTCTACTTAATTGTGATATATGATTTTAGATCAGATCCTCCTCTTAAACGTATTATAAGAAGTTCCAAGTCATTGTAATTGATTTTTTTTAAATTCATCTGTATGTGCACTTATTATTATCTAATCTATCCTTTTAATATAAATATAGGTACATTATTCCTGCCAATTATTGGTGCCTTTCCATCTTCTATTAGCAATACCTAATTACTCCAGTAGCTGCAATATGATAATTATATGCAATTAATCTAGAGACTGATTGATATTTAATAAAGGGATTTCTTTAATTTTCTTTTAAAAAATCTCCTTTAAAGAGCAAAATATACTTAATATTATATAAAATGTATCTGGAAATTTAGCAATTCTTTCTCTGCTTAAGCAGATTATGGGGAAACAAGAATTTTAAATAAAAAACCATGTGCCCCAACCTCGCCCATGACTGTGGCGATCATCCTTTACTGTAGAACATCACCCCCTTTTTCCTATTATTACTATTATATAATTAAAAGCTACAACTATTAAACTTGTCTTTTGTATATTAATGTATAGATTTTTACAAATACATAATTTAACTTATCGTATAAATACATTTGGATTTTTGCTTCCTAGGTTTTCGGTCTATCTTAATAAGTATTAAATTATATGATTTTTCTATAAATATCCCATGAAATTAATTATTTCCAGGTAATCTTGTAGCTGAGTGATCCTAGTTTTTTACTCTTATATTTCTATTTTGTTGCAAATTCTGCTGCCGATGTTAATTTAAACTTATATATCAGAAGAATGCTTGTGGAAAAATAACTTTAATTTTAAAGGAGTATGTAGATGATATAGTCAATGCAAGCATTCTACTCTACTTAATTGTGATACATGATTTTAGATCAGATCCTCCTCTTAAACGTATTATAAGAAGTTCCAAGTCATTGTAATTGATTTTTTTTAAATTCATCTATATGTGCACTTATTATTATCTAATCTATCCTTTTAATATAAATATAGGTACATTATTCCTGCCAATTATTGGTGCCTTTCCATCTTCTATTAGCAATAAGAAATTAGCTCAAGTAGCTGCAATATGATAATTATATGCAATTAATCTGGAGACTGATTGATATTTAATAAAGGAATTTCTTTAATTTTCTTTTAAAGAATCTCCTTTAAAGAGCAAAATATACTTAATATTATATAAAATGTATCTGGAAATTTAGCAATTCTTTCTCTGCTTAAAGCAGATTATTGGGATAGAATAATTTTAAATAAAAAACCATGGGCCCAATCTCGCCCATGACTGTGGCGATCATCCTTTACTGTAGGACATCACCTCCTTTTTCCCATTATTAATAATTATATAATTAAAAGCTACAACCATTAAACTTGTCTTTTGTATATTAATGTATAGATTTTTACAAATAGGTAATTTAACCTATAGTATAAATACATTTGGATTTTTGCTTCTTAGGTTTTTCGGTCTATCTTAATAAGTATTAAAATATATTATTTTTCTATACATATCCCATGAAATTAATTATTTCCAGGTAATCTTGTAGCTGAGTTGTCCTAGAATTTAAGACTTATATTTCTATTTTGTTGATAATTCTGCTGCCGATGTTTATTTAAACATATATATGCGAGGAATGCTTGTGGAAAAATAATTTTAATTTTAAAGGAGTACGTAGATGATATAGTGAATGCAAGCATTCTACCCTACTTAATTGTTATACATGATTTTAGATCAGATCCTCCTCTTAAACGTATTATAAGAAGTTCCAAGTCGTTGTAATTGATTTTTTTTAAATTCATCTGTATGTTGATTATTATTATCCAATCTATCCTTTTAATATACATATAGGTACATTATTCCTGCCAATTATTGTGCCTATCCATCTTCTATTAGCAATAAGAAATTACCTCAAGTAGCTGCAATATAATAATTATATGCAATTAACCTAGAGACTGATTGATATTTCATAAAGGGATCTTTAATTTTCTTTTAAAGAATCTCCTTTAAAGAGCAAAATATACTTAATATTATATAAAATGTATCTGGAAATTTTGGTAAGTCTTTCTCTGCTTATACCAGATTATAAAGGAAGGAGAATTCTAATTAAAAAATCATGAGCCCCAACCTCGCCCATGACTGTGGCGATCATCCTTTACTATGGAACATCACCTCCTCTTTCCCATTATTATAATTATATAATTAAAAGCTACAACCATTAAACTTTTCTTTTGTATATTAATGTGTAGATTTTTACAAATATCTAATTTAACCTATAGTATAAATACATTTGTATTTTTGCTTTCTGGTTTTTCCGTCTATCTTAATAAATATTAAAATATATGATTTTTCTATAAAAATCCCATGAAATTAATTATTTCCAGGTAATCTTGTAGCTGAGTTATCCTAGAATTTAAGACTTATATTTCTATTTTGTTGAAAATTCTGCTGCCGATGTTAATTTAAACTTATATATCACAAGAATGCTTGTGGAAAAATAACTTTAATTTTAAAGGAGTATGTAGATGATATAGTCAATGCAAGCAAATCACCCTACTTAATTGTTATACATGATTTTAGATCAGATCCTCCTCTTAAACGTATTATAAGAAGTTCCAAGTCATTGTAATTGATTTTTTTTAAATTCATCTGTATGTGCACTTATTATTATCGAATCTATCCTTTTAATATAAATATAGGTACATTATTCCTGCCAATTATTGGTGCCTTTCCATCTTCTATTAGCAATAAGAAATTAGCTCAAGTAGCTGCAATATGATAATTATATGCAATTAATCTGGAGACTGATTGATATTTATTAAAGGGATTTCTTTAATTTTCTTTTAAAGGATCTCCTTTAAAGAGCAAAATATACTTAATATTATATAAAATGTATCTGGAAATTTAGCAATTCTTTCTCTGCTTAAGCAGATTATGGGGAAACAAGAATTTTAAATAAAAAACCATGGGCCCCAACCTCGCCCATGACTGTGGCGATCATCCTTTACTGTAGAACATCACCTCCTTTTTCCTATTATTACCATTATATAATTAAAAGCTATAACCATTAATCACATCTTTTGTATATTAATATATAGATTTTTACAAATAGGTAATTTAACCTATAGTATAAATACATTTGGATTTTTGCTTCTTAGGTTTTTCGGTCTATCTTAATAAGTATTAAATTATATGATTTTTCTATACATATCCCATGAAATTAATTATTTCCAGGTAATCTTGTAGCCGAGTTGTCCTAGAATTTAAGACTTATATTTCTATTTTGTTGAAAATTCTGCTGCCAATGTTAATTTAAATTTATATATCCGAAGAATGCTTGTGGAAAAATAACTTTAATTTTAAAGATGTAGATGATATAGTGAATGCAAGCATTCTACCCTACTTAATGGTTATACATGATTTCAGATCAGATCCTCCTCTTAAACTTATTATAAGAAGTTCCAAGTCATTGTAATTGATTTTTTTTAAATTCATCTGTATTTGTACTTATTATTATCCAATCTATCCTTTTAATATAAATATAGGTACAATATTCCTGCCAATTATTGGTGCCTTTGTATCTTCTATTAGCAATAAGAAATTAGTTCAAGTAGCTGCAATATAATAATTATATGCAATTAACTTAGAGACTGATTGATATTTAATAAAGGGATTTCTTTAATTTTCTTTTAAAGAATCTCCTTTAAAGAGCAAAATATACTTAATATTATATAAAATGTATCTGGAAATTTAGCAATTCTTTCTCTGCTTAAAGCAGATTATTGGGAAAGAATAATTTTAAATAAAAAACCATGGGCCCAATCTCGCCCATGACTGTGGCGATCATCCTTTACTGTAGGACATCACCTCCTTTTTCCTATTATTACAATTATATAATCAAAAGCTAACACCATTAAACACATCTTTTGTATATTAATGTATAGATTTTTACAAATATATAATTTAACCTATAGTATAAATAGATTTGGATTTTTGCTTCCTACGTTTTCGGTCTATCTTAATAAGTATTAAATTATATGATTTTTCTATAAATATCCCATTAAAATAATTATTTCCAGGTAATCTTGTAGCTGAGTGATCCTAGTTTTTAAGACTTATATTTCTATTTTGTTGAAAATTCTCCTGCTGATGTTAATTTAAACTTATATATCAGAAGAATGCTTGTGGAAAAATAACTTTAATTTTAAAGGAGTATGTAGATGATATAGTCAATGCAAGTATTCTACCCTACTTAATTGTTATACATGATTTTAAATGAGACCCTCCTCTTAAACTTATTACAAGAAATTCCAAGTCATTGCAATTTATTTTTTTTTTAAATTCATCTGTATGTGCACTTATTATTATCCAATCCATCTCTCAATATAATTATGGGTATATTATTACTGTCAATTATATGTGCCTTTCCATCTTCTATTAGCAATACCTAATTACTCCAGTAGCTGCAATATGATAATTATATGCAATTAACCTAGAGACTGATTGATATTTAATAAAGGGATTTCTTTAATTTTCTTTTAAAGAATCTCCTTTAAAGAGCAATATATACTTAATATTATATAAAAACTATCTGGAAATTTAGCAATTCTTTCTCTGCTTAAGCAGATTATAGGGAAACAAGAATTTTAAATAAAAAACCATGGGCCCGAACCTCGCCCATAACTGTGGCAATCATCCTTTACTGTAGAACATCACCTCCTTTTTCCCATTATTATAATTATATAATTAAAAGCTACAACCATTAAACTTGTCTTTTGTATATTAATGTATAGATTTTTAAAAATAGGTAATTTAACCTATAGTATAAATACATTTGGATTTTTGCTTCTTAGGTTTTTCAGTCAATCTTAATAAGTATTAAATTATATGATTTTTCTATAAATATTCCATGAAATTAATTATTTCCAGGTAATCTTGTAGCTGAGTGATCCCAGTTTTTAAGACTTATATTTCTATTTTGTTGAAAATTCTGCTGCCGATGTTAATTTAAATTTAAATATCCGAAGAATGCTTGTGGAAAAATAACTTTAATTTTAAAGGAGTATGTAGATGATATAGTCAATGCAAGTATTCTACCGTACTTAATGGTTATACATGATTTTAGACCAGATCCTCCTCTTAAACGTATTATAACAAAATTCCAAGTCATTGCAATTGATTTTTTTTAAATTCATCTGTATGTGTACTTATTATTATCCAATCTATCCTTTTAATATAAATATAGGTACATTTATCCTGCCATTATTGGTGCCTTTCCATCTTCTATTAGTATTAAGAAATTAGCTCAAGTAGCTGCAATATGTTAATTATATGCAATTAACCTAGAGACTGATTGATATTTAATAAAGGGATTTCTTTAATTTTCTTTTAAAGAATCTCCTTAAAAGAGCAAAATGTACTTAATATTATATAAAATGTATCTGGAAATTTTGGTAATTCTTTCTCTGCTTATACCAGATTATAAAGGAAGGAGAATTCTAATTAAAATATCATGAGCCCGAACCTCGCCCATGACTGTGATAATCATCCTTTACTGTAGCACATCACCTCCTTTTTCCCATTATTATAATTATATAATGAAAAGCTATAACCATTAAACTTGTCTTTTGTATATTAATGTATAGATTTTTACAAATAGGTAATTTAACCTATAGTATAAATACATTTGGATTTTTGCTTCTTAGGTTTTTCGGTCTATCTTAATAAGTATTAAATTATATGATTTTTCTATAAATATCCCATGAAATTAATTATTTCCAGGTAATGTTGGAGCTGAGTTGTCCTAGTTTCTAAGACTTATATTTCTATTTTGTTAACAATTCTGCTGCCGATGTTAATTTAAACTTATATATCCGAAGAATGGTTATGGAAAAATAACTTTAATTTTAAAGGAGTATGTAGATGATATAGTCAATGCAGGGATTCTACCCTACTTAATGGTTATACATGATTACAGATCAGATCCTCCTCTTAAACGTATTATAACAAAATTCCAAGTCATTGCAATTGATTTTTTTTTAATTCATCTGTATGTGCACTTATTATTATCTAATCTATCCTTTTAATATAAATATAGGTACATTATTCCTGCCAATTATTGGTGCCTTTCCATCTTCTATTAGCAATAAGAAATTAGCTCAAGTAGCTGCAATATGATAATTATATGTAATTAACCTAGAGATTGATTGATATTTCATAAAGGGATTTCTTTAATTTTCTTTTAAAGAATCTCCTTTAAAGAGCAAAATATACTTAATATTATATAAAATGTATCTCGAAATTTTGGTAATTCTTTCTCTGCTTATACCAGATTATAAAGGAAGGAGAATTCTAATTAAAAAATCATGAGCCCCAACCTCGCCCATGACTGTGGCGATCATCCTTTACTGTAGAACATCACCTCCTTTTTCCCATTATTACAATTATATAATTAAAAGCTATAACCATTAAACTTGTCTTTTATATATTAATGTATAGATTTTTACAAATAGGCAATTTAACCTATAGTATAAATACATTTGTATTTTTGCTTTCTAGTTTTTCGGTCTATCTTAATAAGTATTAAAATATGTGATTTTTCTATAAATATCCCATGAAATTAATTATTTCCAGGTAATCTTGTAGCTGAGTTGTCCTAGAATTTCAGACTTATATTTCTATTTTGTTGAAAATTCTGCTGCCGATGTTCATTTAAACTTATATATCAGAAGAATGCTTGTAGAAAAGTAACTTTAATTTTAAAGGAGTATGTAGATGATATAGTCAATGCAAGTATTCCACCCTACTTAATGGTTATACATGATTTTAGATCAGATCCTCCTCTTAAACGTATTATAAGTAATTCAAAATCATTGCAATTAATTTTTTTTAAATTCATCTGTATGGGCATTTATTATTGTCCAATCTATCTCTCAATATAATTATGGGTATATTATTACTGTCAATTATATGTGCCTTTCCATCTTCTATTAGCAATACCTAATTACTCCAGTAGCTGCAATATGATAATTATATGCAATTAATCTAGAGACTGATTGATATTTAATAAAGGGATTTCTTTAATTTTCTTTTAAAGAATCTCCTTTAAAGACCAAAATATACTTAATATTATATAAAATGTATCTGGAAATTTTGGTAAGTCTTTCTCTGCTTATACCAGATTATAAAGGAAGGAGAATTCTCATTAAAAAATCATGAGCCCCAACCTCGCCCATGACTGTGGCGATCATCCTTTACTGTAGAACATCACCTCCTTTTTCCCATTATTACAATTATATAATTAAAAGCTACAACCATTAAACTTGTCTTTTGTATATTAATATATAGATTTTTACAAATAGGTAATTTAACCTATAGTATAAATACATTTGTATTCTTGCTTCTTAGGTTTTTCGGTCTATCTTAATAAGTATTAAAATATATGATTTTTCTATACATATCCCATGAAATAAATTATTTCCAGGTAATCTTGTAGCTGAGTTGTCCTAGAATTTAAGACTTATATTTCTATTTTGTTGAAAATTCTGCTGACGATGTTAATTTAAATTTATATATCCGAAGAATGCTTGTGGAAAAATAACTTTAATTTTAAAGGAGTATGTAGATGATATAGTGAATGCAAGCATTCTACCCAACTTAATGGTTATACATGATTTCAGGTCAGATCCTCTTCTTAAACTTATTATAAGAAATTCCAAGTCATTGTAATTGATTTTTTTTAAATTCATCTGTATGTGCACTTATTATTATCCAATCTATCCTTTTAATATAAATATAGGTACATTATTCCTGCGAATTATTGGTGCCTTTCCATCTTCTATTAGCAATAAGAAATTAGCTCAAGTAGCTGCAATATGATAATTATATGCAATTAACCTAGAGACTGATTGATATTTAATAAAGGGATTTCTTTAATTTTCTTTTAAAGAATCTCCTTTAAAGAGCAAAATATACTTAATATTATATAAAATGTATTTGGAAATTTAGCAATTCTTTCTCTGCTTAAGCAGATTATGGGGAAACAAGAATTTTAAATAAAAAACCATGGGCCCCAACCTAGCCCATGACTGTGGCGATCATCCTTTACTGTAGAACATCACCTCCTTTTTCCTATTATTACCATTATGTAATTAAAAGCTACAACCATTAATCTTCTCTTTTGTATATTAATATATAGATTTTTACAAATAGGTAATTTAACCTATAGCATAAATACATTTGGATTTTTGCTTCTTAGGTTTTTCGGACTATCTTAATAAGTATTAAAATATATGATTTTTCTATACATATCCCATGAAATTAATTATTTCCAGGGAATCTTGTAGCTGAGTTGTCCTAGAATTTAAGACTTATATTTCTATTTTGTTGAAAATTCTGCTGCCGATGTTAATTTAAATTTATATATCCGAAGAATGCTTGTGGAAAAATAACTTTAATTTTAAAGGAGTATGTAGATGATATAGTCAATGCAAGTATTCTACCGTACTTAATGGTTATACATGATTTTAGATCAGATCCTCCTCTTAAACGTATTATAAGAAGTTCCAAGTCATTGAAATTGATTTTTTTTAAATTCATCTGTATGTGTACTTATTATTATCCAATCTATCCTTTTAATATAAATATAGGTACATTTATCCTGCCATTATTGGTGCCTTTCCATCTTCTATTAGTATTAAGAAATTAGCTCAAGTAGCTGCAATATGATAATTATATGCAATTAATCTGGAGACTGATTGATATTTAATAAAGGGATTTCTTTAATTTTCTTTTAAAGAAACTCCTTTAAAGAGCAAAATATACTTAATATTATATAAAATGTATCTCGAAATTTAGCAATTCTTTCTCTGCTTAAGCAGATTATGGGGAAACAAGAATTTTAAATAAAAAACCATGGGCCCCAACCTCGCCCATGACTTTGGCGATCATCCTTTACTGCAGAACATCACCTCCCCTTTCCTATTATTACCATTATATAAATAAAAGCTACAACCATTAATCTTCTCTTTTGTATATTAATATATAGATTTTTACAAATAGGTAATTTAACCTATAGTATATATACATTTGGATTTTTGCTTCTTAGGTTTTTCGGTCTATCTTAATAAGTATTAAAATATATGATTTTTCTATACATATCCCATGAAATCAATTATTTCCAGGTAATCTTGTAGCTGAGTTGTCCTAGAATTTAAGACTTATATTTCTATTTTGTTGAAAATTCTGCTGACGATGTTAATTTAAATTTATATATCCGAAGAATGCTTGTGGAAAAATAACTTTAATTTTAAAGGAGTATGTAGATGATATAGTGAATGCAAGCATTCTACCCAACTTAATGGTTATACATGATTTCAGGTCAGATCCTCTTCTTAAACTTATTATAAGAAATTCCAAGTCATTGTAATTGATTTTTTTTAAATTCATCTGTATGTGCACTTATTATTATCCAATCTATCCTTTTAATATAAATATAGGTACATTATTCCTGCAAATTATTGGTGCCTTTCCATCTTCTATTAGCAATAAGAAATTAGCTCAAGTAGCTTCAATATGATAATTATATGCAATTAACCTAGAGACTGATTGATATTTAATAAAGGGATTTCTTTAATTTTCTTTTAAAGAATCTCCTTTAAAGAGCAAAATATACTTAATATTATATAAAATGTATTTGGAAATTTAGCAATTCTTTCTCTGCTTAAGCAGATAATGGGGAAACAAGAATTTTAAATAAAAAACCATGGGCCCCAACCTCGCCCATGACTGTGGCGATCATCCTTTACTGTAGAACATCACCTCCTTTTTCCTATTATTACCATTATATAATTAAAAGCTACAACCATTAATCTTGTCTTTTGTATATTAATATATAGATTTTTACAAATAGGTAATCTAACCTATAGTATAAATACATTTGTATACTTGCTTCTTAGGTTTTTCGGTCTATCTTAATAAGTATTAAAATATATTATTTTTCTATACATATCCCATGAAATTAATTATTTCCAGATAATCTTGTAGCTGAGTTGTCCTAGTTTTTAAGACTTACATTTCTATTTTGTTGAAAATTCTGCTGCCGATGTTAATTTAAACTTATATCTCCAAAGAATGCTTTTGGAAACTTAACTTTTATTTTAAAGGAGTATGTAGATGATATAGTCAATGCAAGTATTCTACCCTACTTAATGGCTATACATGATTTTAGATCAGATCCTCCTCTTAAACGTATTATAAGAAGTTCCAAGTCATTGAAATTGATTTTTTTTAAATTCATCTGTATGTGTACTTATTATTATCCAATCTATCCTTTTAATATAAATATAGGTATATTATTCCTGCCAATTATTGGTGCCTTTCCATCTTCTATTAGCAATAAGAAATTACCTCAAGTAGCTGCAATATGATAATTATACGCAATTAACCTAGATACTGATTAATATTTCATAAAGGGATTTCTATAATTTTCTTTTAAAGAATCTCCTTTAAAGAGCAAAATATACTTAATATTATATAAAATGTATCTCCAAATTTTGGTAATTCTTTCTCTGCTTATACCAGATTATAAAGGAAGGACAATTCTAATTAAAAAATCATGAGCTCCAACCTCCCCCATGACTGTGGCGATCATCCTTTACTGTAGAACATCACCTCCTTTTTCCCATTATTACAATTATATAATTAAAAGCTACAACCATTAAACTTGTCTTTTATATATTAATGTATAGATTTTTACAAATAGGTAATTTAACCTATAGTATAAATACATTTGTATTTTTGCTTTCTAGTTCTTCGGTCTATCTTAATAAGTATTAAAATATGTGATTTTTCTATAAATATCCCATGAAATTAATTATTTCCAGGTAATCTTGTAGCTGAGTTGTCCTAGAATTTCAGACTTATATTTCTATTTTGTTGAAAATTCTGCTGCCGATGTTCATTTAAACTTATATATCTGAAGAATGCTTGTGGAAAAATAACTTTAATTTTAAAGGAGTATGTAGATGATATAGTGAATGCAAGCATTCTACCCTACTTAATTGTTATAGATGATTTTAGATCAAATCCTCCTCTTAAACGTATTATAACAAATTCCAAGTCATTGTAATTGATTTTTTTTAAATTCATCTGTATGTACACTTATTATTATCCAATCTATCCTTTTAATATAAATATAGGTACATTATTCCTGCCAATTATTGGTGCCTTTCCATCTTCTATTAGCAGTACCTAATTACTCCAGTAGTTGCAATATGATAATTATATGCAATTAACCTAGAGACTGATTGATATTTAATAAAGGGATTTCTTTAATTTTCTTTTAAAGAATCTCCTTAAAAGAGCAAAATGTACTTAATATTATATAAAATGTATCTGGAAATTTTGGTAATTCTTTCTCTGATTATACCAGATTATAAAGGAAGGAGAATTCTAATTAAAATATCATGAGCCCGAACCTCGCCCATGACTGTGATAATCATTCTTTACTGTAGCACATCACCTCCTTTTTCCCATTATTATAATTATATAATGAAAAGCTATAACCATTAAACTTGTCTTTTGTATATTAATGTATAGATTTTTACAAATAGGTAATTTAACCTATAGTATAAATATATTTGGATTTTTGCTTCTTAGGTTTTTCGGTCTATCTTAATAAGTATTAAATTATATGATTTTTCTATAAATATCCCATGAAATTAATTATTTCCAGGTAATGTTGGAGCTGAGTTTTCCTAGTTTCTAAGACTTATATTTCTATTTTGTTAACAATTCTGCTGCCGATGTTAATTTAAACTTATATATCCGAAGAATGGTTGTGGAAAAATAACTTTAATTTTAAAGGAGTATGTAGATGATATAGTCAATGCAGGGATTCTACCCTACTTAATGGTTATACATGATTTCAGATCAGATCCTCCTCTTAAACATATTATAACAAAATTCCAAGTCATTGCAATTGATTTTTTTTTAATTCATCTGCATGTGCACTTATTATTATCTAATCTATCCTTTTAATATAAATATAGGTACATTATTCCTGCCAATTATTGGTGCCTTTCCATCTTCTATTAGCAATAAGAAATTAGCTCAAGTAGCTGCAATATGATAATTATATGTAATTAACCTAGAGATTGATTGATATTTTATAAAGGGATTTCTTTAATTTTCTTTTAAAGAATCTCCTTTAAAGAGAAAAATATACTTAATATTATATAAAATGTATCTGGAAATTTAGCAATTCTTTCTCTGCTTAAGCAGATTATGGGGAAACAAGAATTTTAAATAAAAAACCATGGGCCCCAACCTCGCCCATGACTGTGGCGATCATCCTTTACTGTAGCACATCACCTCCTATTTCCCATTATTATAATTATATAATTAAAAGCTACAACCATTAAACTTGTCTTCTGTATATTAATGTATAGATTTTTACAAATAGGTAATTTAACCTATAGTATAAATACATTTGTATACTTGCTTCTTAGGTTTTTCGGTCTATCTTAATAAGTATTAAAATATATTATTTTTCTATACATATCCCATGAAATTAATTATTTCCAGATAATCTTGTAGCTGAGTTGTCCTAGTTTTTAAGACTTACATTTCTATTTTGTTGAAAATTCTGCTGCCGATGTTAATTTAAACTTATATCTCCAAAGAATGTTTTTGGAAACTTAACTTTTATTTTAAAGGAGTATGTAGATGATATAGTCAATGCAAGTATTCTACCCTACTTAATGGCTATACATGATTTTAGATCAGATCCTCCTCTTAAACGTATTATAAGAAGTTCCAAGTCATTGAAATTGATTTTTTTTAAATTCATCTGTATGTGTACTTATTATTATCCAATCTATCCTTTTAATATAAATATAGGTATATTATTCCTGCCAATTATTGGTGCCTTTCCATCTTCTATTAGCAATAAGAAATTACCTCAAGTAGCTGCAATATGATAATTATACGCAATTAACCTAGAGACTGATTAATATTTCATAAAGGGATTTCTATAATTTTCTTTTAAAGAATCTCCTTTAAAGAGCAAAATATACTTAATATTATATAAAATGTATCTCCAAATTTTGGTAATTCTTTCTCTGCTTATACCAGATTATAAAGGAAGGACAATTCTAATTAAAAAATCATGAGCTCCAACCTCCCCCATGACTGTGGCGATAATCCTTTACTGTAGAACATCACCTCCTTTTTCCCATTATTACAATTATATAATTAAAAGCTACAACCATTAAACTTGTCTTTTATATATTAATGTATAGATTTTTACAAATAGGTAATTTAACCTATAGTATAAATACATTTGTATTTTTGCTTTCTAGTTCTTCGGTCTATCTTAATAAGTATTAAAATATGTGATTTTTCTATAAATATCCCATGAAATTAATTATTTCCAGGTAATCTTGTAGCTGAGTTGTCCTAGAATTTCAGACTTATATTTCTATTTTGTTGAAAATTCTGCTGCCGATGTTCATTTAAACTTATATATCTGAAGAATGCTTGTGGAAAAATAACTTTAATTTTAAAGGAGTATGTAAATGATATAGTCAATGCAAGTATTCGACCCTACTTAATGGTTATACATGATTTTAGATCAGATCCTCCTCTTAAACGTATTATAAGTAATTCAAAATCATTGCAATTAATTTTTTTTAAATTCATCTGTATGGGCATTTATTATTGTCCAATATATCTCTCAATATAATTATGGGTATATTATTACTGTCAATTATATGTGCCTTTCCATCTTCTATTAGCAATACCTAATTACTCCAGTAGCTGCAATATGATAATTATATGCAATTAATCTAGAGACTGATTGATATTTAATAAAGGGATTTCTTTAATTTTCTTTTAAAGAATCTCCTTTAAAGAGCAAAATATACTTAATATTATATAAAATGTATCTGGAAATTTTGGTAAGTCTTTCTCTGCTTATACCAGATTATAAAGGAAGGAGAATTCTAATTAAAAAATCATGAGCCCCAACCTCGCCCATGACTGTGGCGATCATCCTTTACTGTAGAACATCACCTCCTTTTTCCCATTATTATAATTATATAATTAAAAGCTACAACCATTAAACTTGTCTTTTGTATATTAATATATAGATTTTTACAAATAGGTAATTTAACCTATAGTATAAATACATTTGTATTCTTGCTTCTTAGGTTTTTCGGTCTATCTTAATAAGTATTAAAATATATGATTTTTCTATACATATCCCATGAAATAAATTATTTCCAGGTAATCTTGTAGCTGAGTTGTCCTAGAATTTAAGACTTATATTTCTATTTTGTTGAAAATTCTGCTGACGATGTTAATTTAAATTTATATATCCGAAGAATGCTTGTGGAAAAATAACTTTAATTTTAAAGGAGTATGTAGATGATATAGTGAATGCAAGCATTCTACCCAACTTAATGGTTATACATGATTTCAGGTCAGATCCTCTTCTTAAACTTATTATAAGAAATTCCAAGTCATTGTAATTGATTTTTTTTAAATTCATCTGTATGTGCACTTATTATTATCCAATCTATCCTTTTAATATAAATATAGGTACATTATTCCTGCGAATTATTGGTGCCTTTCCATCTTCTATTAGCAATAAGAAATTAGCTCAAGTAGCTGCAATATGATAATTATATGCAATTAACCTAGAGACTGATTGATATTTAATAAAGGGATTTCTTTAATTTTCTTTTAAAGAATCTCCTTTAAAGAGCAAAATATACTTAATATTATATAAAATGTATTTGGAAATTTAGCAATTCTTTCTCTGCTTAAGCAGATTATGGGGAAACAAGAATTTTAAATAAAAAACCATGGGCCCCAACCTCGCCCATGACTGTGGCGATCATCCTTTACTGTAGAACATCACCTCCTTTTTCCTATTATTACCATTATGTAATTAAAAGCTACAACCATTAATCTTGTCTTTTGTATATTAATATATAGATTTTTACAAATAGGTAATTTAACCTATAGTATAAATACATTTGGATTTTTGCTTCTTAGGTTTTTCGGACTATCTTAATAAGTATTAAAATATATGATTTTTCTATACATATCCCATGAAATTAATTATTTCCAGGGAATCTTGTAGCTGAGTTGTCCTAGAATTTAAGACTTATATTTCTATTTTGTTGAAAATTCTGCTGCCGATGTTAATTTAAATTTATATATCCGAAGAATGCTTGTGGAATAATAACTTTAATTTTAAAGGAGTATGTAGATGATATAGTCAATGCAAGTATTCTACCGTACTTAATGGTTATACATGATTTTAGATCAGATCCTCCTCTTAAACTTATTATAAGAAGTTCCAAGTCATTGAAATTGATTTTTTTTAAATTCATCTGTATGTGTACTTATTATTATCCAATCTATCCTTTTAATATACATATAGGTACATTTATCCTGCCATTATTGGTGCCTTTCCATCTTCTATTAGCAATAAGAAATTAGCTCAAGTAGCTGCAATATGATAATTATATGCAATTAATCTGGAGACTGATTGATATTTAATAAAGGGATTTCTTTAATTTTCTTTTACAGAAACTCCTTTAAAGAGCAAAATATACTTAATATTATATAAAATGTATCTGGAAATTTAGCAATTCTTTCTCTGCTTAAGCAGATTATAAAGGAAGGACAATTCTAATTAAAAAATCATGAGCTCCAACCTCCCCCATGACTGTGGCGATCATCCTTTACTGTAGAACATCACCTCCTTTTTCCCATTATTACAATTATATAATTAAAAGCTACAACCATTAAACTTGTCTTTTATATATTAATGTATAGATTTTTACAAATAGGTAATTTAACCTATAGTATAAATACATTTGTATTTTTGCTTTCTAGTTCTTCGGTCTATCTTAATAAGTATTAAAATATGTGATTTTTCTATAAATATCCCATGAAATTAATTATTTCCAGGTAATCTTGTAGCTGAGTTGTCCTAGAATTTCAGACTTATATTTCTATTTTGTTGAAAATTCTGCTGCCGATGTTCATTTAAACTTATATATCCGAAGAATGCTTGTGGAAAAATAACTTTAATTTTAAAGGAGTATGTAGATGATATAGTGAATGCAAGCATTCTACCCTACTTAATTGTTATAGATGATTTTAGATCAAATCCTCCTCTTAAACGTATTATAACAAATTCCAAGTCATTGTAATTGATTTTTTTTAAATTCATCTGTATGTACACTTATTATTATCCAATCTATCCTTTTAATATAAATATAGGTACATTATTCCTGCCAATTATTGGTGCCTTTCCATCTTCTATTAGCAGTACCTAATTACTCCAGTAGCTGCAATATGATAATTATATGCAATTAACCTAGAGACTGATTGATATTTAATAAAGGGATTTCTTTAATTTTCTTTTAAAGAATCTCCTTAAAAGAGCAAAATGTACTTAATATTATATAAAATGTATCTGGAAATTTTGGTAATTCTTTCTCTGATTATACCAGATTATAAAGGAAGGAGAATTCTAATTAAAATATCATGAGCCCGAACCTCGCCCATGACTGTGATAATCATCCTTTACTGTAGCACATCAACTCCTTTTTCCCATTATTATAATTATATAATGAAAAGCTATAACCATTAAACTTGTCTTTTGTATATTAATGTATAGATTTTTACAAATAGGTAATTTAACCTATAGTATAAATATATTTGGATTTTTGCTTCTTAGGTTTTTCGGTCTATCTTAATAAGTATTAAATTATATGATTTTTCTATAAATATCCCATGAAATTAATTATTTCCAGGTAATGTTGGAGCTGAGTTTTCCTAGTTTCTAAGACTTATATTTCTATTTTGTTAACAATTCTGCTGCCGATGTTAATTTAAACTTATATATCCGAAGAATGGTTGTGGAAAAATAACTTTAATTTTAAAGGAGTATGTAGATGATATAGTCAATGCAGGGATTCTACCCTACTTAATGGTTATACATGATTTCAGATCAGATCCTCCTCTTAAACATATTATAACAAAATTCCAAGTCATTGCAATTGATTTTTTTTTAATTCATC
Organism: Metallyticus violacea; assembly: GCA_030762175.1. NCBI lineage: Eukaryota > Metazoa > Arthropoda > Insecta > Mantodea > Metallyticidae > Metallyticus > Metallyticus violacea. Next base: position 343,445 of record CM060841.1, on the reverse strand, counting down.
TGCATGTGCACTTATTATTATCTAATCTATCCTTTTAATATAAATATAGGTACATTATTCCTGCCAATTATTGGTGCCTTTCCATCTTCTATTAGCAATAAGAAATTAGCTCAAGTAGCTGCAATATGATAATTATATGTAATTAACCTAGAGATTGATTGATATTTTATAAAGGGATTTCTTTAATTTTCTTTTAAAGAATCTCCTTTAAAGAGAAAAATATACTTAATATTATATAAAATGTATCTGGAAATTTAGCAATTCTTTCTCTGCTTAAGCAGATTATGGGGAAACAAGAATTTTAAATAAAAAACCATGGGCCCCAACCTCGCCCATGACTGTGGCGATCATCCTTTACTGTAGCACATCACCTCCTATTTCCCATTATTATAATTATATAATTAAAAGCTACAACCATTAAACTTGTCTTCTGTATATTAATGTATAGATTTTTACAAATAGGTAATTTAACCTATAGTATAAATACATTTGTATACTTGCTTCTTAGGTTTTTCGGTCTATCTTAATAAGTATTAAAATATATTATTTTTCTATACATATCCCATGAAATTAATTATTTCCAGATAATCTTGTAGCTGAGTTGTCCTAGTTTTTAAGACTTACATTTCTATTTTGTTGAAAATTCTGCTGCCGATGTTAATTTAAACTTATATCTCCAAAGAATGTTTTTGGAAACTTAACTTTTATTTTAAAGGAGTATGTAGATGATATAGTCAATGCAAGTATTCTACCCTACTTAATGGCTATACATGATTTTAGATCAGATCCTCCTCTTAAACGTATTATAAGAAGTTCCAAGTCATTGAAATTGATTTTTTTTAAATTCATCTGTATGTGTACTTATTATTATCCAATCTATCCTTTTAATATAAATATAGGTATATTATTCCTGCCAATTATTGGTGCCTTTCCATCTTCTATTAGCAATAAGAAATTACCTCAAGTAGCTGCAATATGATAATTATACGCAATTAACCTAGAGACTGATTAATATTTCATAAAGGGATTTCTATAATTTTCTTTTAAAGAATCTCCTTTAAAGAGCAAAATATACTTAATATTATATAAAATGTATCTCCAAATTTTGGTAATTCTTTCTCTGCTTATACCAGATTATAAAGGAAGGACAATTCTAATTAAAAAATCATGAGCTCCAACCTCCCCCATGACTGTGGCGATTATCCTTTACTGTAGAACATCACCTCCTTTTTCCCATTATTACAATTATATAATTAAAAGCTACAACCATTAAACTTGTCTTTTATATATTAATGTATAGATTTTTACAAATAGGTAATTTAACCTATAGTATAAATACATTTGTATTTTTGCTTTCTAGTTCTTCGGTCTATCTTAATAAGTATTAAAATATGTGATTTTTCTATAAATATCCCATGAAATTAATTATTTCCAGGTAATCTTGTAGCTGAGTTGTCCTAGAATTTCAGACTTATATTTCTATTTTGTTGAAAATTCTGCTGCCGATGTTCATTTAAACTTATATATCTGAAGAATGCTTGTGGAAAAATAACTTTAATTTTAAAGGAGTATGTAAATGATATAGTCAATGCAAGTATTCGACCCTACTTAATGGTTATACATGATTTTAGATCAGATCCTCCTCTTAAACGTATTATAAGTAATTCAAAATCATTGCAATTAATTTTTTTTAAATTCATCTGTATGGGCATTTATTATTGTCCAATATATCTCTCAATATAATTATGGGTATATTATTACTGTCAATTATATGTGCCTTTCCATCTTCTATTAGCAATACCTAATTACTCCAGTAGCTGCAATATGATAATTATATGCAATTAATCTAGAGACTGATTGATATTTAATAAAGGGATTTCTTTAATTTTCTTTTAAAGAATCTCCTTTAAAGAGCAAAATATACTTAATATTATATAAAATGTATCTGGAAATTTTGGTAAGTCTTTCTCTGCTTATACCAGATTATAAAGGAAGGAGAATTCTAATTAAAAAATCATGAGCCCCAACCTCGCCCATGACTGTGGCGATCATCCTTTACTGTAGAACATCACCTCCTTTTTCCCATTATTATAATTATATAATTAAAAGCTACAACCATTAAACTTGTCTTTTGTATATTAATATATAGATTTTTACAAATAGGTAATTTAACCTATAGTATAAATACATTTGTATTCTTGCTTCTTAGGTTTTTCGGTCTATCTTAATAAGTATTAAAATATATGATTTTTCTATACATATCCCATGAAATAAATTATTTCCAGGTAATCTTGTAGCTGAGTTGTCCTAGAATTTAAGACTTATATTTCTATTTTGTTGAAAATTCTGCTGACGATGTTAATTTAAATTTATATATCCGAAGAATGCTTGTGGAAAAATAACTTTAATTTTAAAGGAGTATGTAGATGATATAGTGAATGCAAGCATTCTACCCAACTTAATGGTTATACATGATTTCAGGTCAGATCCTCTTCTTAAACTTATTATAAGAAATTCCAAGTCATTGTAATTGATTTTTTTTAAATTCATCTGTATGTGCACTTATTATTATCCAATCTATCCTTTTAATATAAATATAGGTACATTATTCCTGCGAATTATTGGTGCCTTTCCATCTTCTATTAGCAATAAGAAATTAGCTCAAGTAGCTGCAATATGATAATTATATGCAATTAACCTAGAGACTGATTGATATTTAATAAAGGGATTTCTTTAATTTTCTTTTAAAGAATCTCCTTTAAAGAGCAAAATATACTTAATATTATATAAAATGTATTTGGAAATTTAGCAATTCTTTCTCTGCTTAAGCAGATTATGGGGAAACAAGAATTTTAAATAAAAAACCATGGGCCCCAACCTCGCCCATGACTGTGGCGATCATCCTTTACTGTAGAACATCACCTCCTTTTTCCTATTATTACCATTATGTAATTAAAAGCTACAACCATTAATCTTGTCTTTTGTATATTAATATATAGATTTTTACAAATAGGTAATTTAACCTATAGTATAAATACATTTGGATTTTTGCTTCTTAGGTTTTTCGGACTATCTTAATAAGTATTAAAATATATGATTTTTCTATACATATCCCATGAAATTAATTATTTCCAGGGAATCTTGTAGCTGAGTTGTCCTAGAATTTAAGACTTATATTTCTATTTTGTTGAAAATTCTGCTGCCGATGTTAATTTAAATTTATATATCCGAAGAATGCTTGTGGAATAATAACTTTAATTTTAAAGGAGTATGTAGATGATATAGTCAATGCAAGTATTCTACCGTACTTAATGGTTATACATGATTTTAGATCAGATCCTCCTCTTAAACTTATTATAAGAAGTTCCAAGTCATTGAAATTGATTTTTTTTAAATTCATCTGTATGTGTACTTATTATTATCCAATCTATCCTTTTAATATACATATAGGTACATTTATCCTGCCATTATTGGTGCCTTTCCATCTTCTATTAGCAATAAGAAATTAGCTCAAGTAGCTGCAATATGATAATTATATGCAATTAATCTGGAGACTGATTGATATTTAATAAAGGGATTTCTTTAATTTTCTTTTACAGAAACTCCTTTAAAGAGCAAAATATACTTAATATTATATAAAATGTATCTGGAAATTTAGCAATTCTTTCTCTGCTTAAGCAGATTATGGGGAAACAAGAATTTTAAATAAAAAACCATGGGCCCCAACCTCGCCCATGACTTTGGCGATCATCCTTTACTGCAGAACATCACCTCCCCTTTCCTATTATTACCATTATATAATTAAAAGCTACAACCATTAATCTTCTCTTTTGTATATTAATATATAGATTTTTACAAATAGGTAATTTAACCTATAGTATATATACATTTGGATTTTTGCTTCTTAGGTTTTTCGGTCTATCTTAATAAGTATTAAAATATATGATTTTTCTATACATATCCCATGAAATAAATTATTTCCAGGTAATCTTGTAGCTGAGTTGTCCTAGAATTTAAGACTTATATTTCTATTTTGTTGAAAATTCTGCTGACGATGTTAATTTAAATTTATATATCCGAAGAATGCTTGTGGAAAAATAACTTTAATTTTAAAGGAGTATGTAGATGATATAGTGAATGCAAGCATTCTACCCATCTTAATGGTTATACATGATTTTAGATCAGATCCTCCTCTTAAACGTATTATAAGAAGTTCCAAGTCATTGAAATTGATTTTTTTTAAATTCATCTGTATGTGTACTTATTATTATCCAATCTATCCTTTTAATATAAATATAGGTACATTATTCCTGCCATAATTGGTGCCTTTCCCTCTTCTATTAGCAATAAGAAATTAGCTCAAGTAGCTGCAATATGATAATTATATGCAATTAATCTGGAGACTGATTGATATTTAATAAAGGGATTTCTTTAATTTTCTTTTAAAGAATCTCCTTTAAAGAGCAAAATATACTTAATATTATATAAAATGTATCTGGAAATTTAGCAATTCTTTCTCTGCTTAAGCAGATTATGGGGAAACAAGAATTATAAATAAAAAACCATGGGCCCCAACCTCGCCCATGACTTTGGCGATCATCCTTTACTGCAGAACATCACCTCCCCTTTCCTATTATTACCATTATATAATTAAAAGCTACAACCATTAATCTTCTCTTTTGTATATTAATATATAGATTTTTACAAATAGGTAATTTAACCTATAGCATATATACATTTGGATTTTTGCTTCTTAGGTTTTTCTGTCTATCTTAATAAGTATTAAAATATATGATTTTTCTATACATATCCCATGAAATTAATTATTTCCAGGTAATCTTGTAGCTGAGTTGTCCTAGAATTTAAGACTTATATTTCTATTTTGTTGAAAATTCTGCTGCCGATGTTAATTTAAATTTATATATCCGAAGAATGCTTGTGGAAAAATAACTTTAATTTTAAAGGAGTATGTAGATGATATAGTCAATGCAAGCATTCTACCCTACTTAATTTTTATACATGATTTTAGATCAGATCTTCCTCTTAAACTTATTATAAGAAGTTCCAAGTGATTGTAATTGATTTTGTTTAAATTCATGTGTATGTGCTCTTATTATTATCCAATCTATCCTTTTAATATAAATATAGGTACATTATTCCTGCCAATTATTGGTGCCTTTCCATCTTCTATTAGCAATAAGAAATTAGCTCAAGTAGCTGCAATATTATAATTATATGCAATTAACCTAGAGACTGATTGATATTTAATAAAGGGATTTCTTTAATTTTCTTTTAAAGAATCTGCTTTAAAGAGCAAAATATACTTAATATTACATAAAATGTATCTGGAAATTTTGTAATTCTTTCTCTGATTATACGAGATTATAAAGGATGGAGAATTCTAATTAAAATATCATGAGCCCGAACCTCGCCCATGACTGTGATGATCATCCTTTACTGTAGCACATCACCTCCTTTTTCCCATTATTATAATTATATAATGAAAAGCTATAACCATTAAACTTGTCTTTTGTATATTAATGTATAAATTTTTACAAATAGGTAATTTAACCTATAGAATAAATACATTTGGATTTTTGCTTCTTAGGTTTTTCGGTCTATCTTAATAAGTATTAAAATATATGATTTTTCTATAAATATCCCATGAAATTAATTATTTCCAGGTAATGTTGGAGCTGAGTTGTCCTAGTTTCTAAGACTTATATTTCTATTTTGTTAACAATTCTGCTGCCGATGTTAATTTAAACTTATATATTCGAAGAATGCTTGTGGAAAAATAACTTTAATTTTAAAGGAGTATGTAGATGATATAGTCAATGCAGGGATTCTACCCTACTTAATGGTTATACATGATTTCAGATCAGATCCTCCTCTTGAACGTATTATAATTAATTCCAAGTCATTGCAATTGATTTTTTTTTAATTCATCTGTATGTGCACTTATTATTATCTAATCTATCCTTTTAATATAAATATAGGTACATTATTCCTGCCAATTATTGGTGCCTTTCCATCTTCTATTAGCAATAACAAATTAGCTCAAGTAGCTGCAATATGATAATTATATGTAATTAACCTAGAGATTGATTGATATTTTATAAAGGGATTTCTTTAATTTTCTTTTAAAGAATCTCCTTTAAAGAGCAAAATATACTTAACATTATATAAAATGTATCTGGAAATTTAGCAATTCTTTCTCTGCTTAAGCAGATTATGGGGAAACAAGAATTTTAAATAAAAAACCATGGGCCCCAACCTCGCCCATGACTGTGGCGATCATCCTTTACTGTAGCACATCACCTCCTATTTCCCATTATAATAATTATATAATTAAAAGCTACAACCATTAAACTTGTCTTTTGTATATTAATGTATAGATTTTTACAAATAGGTAATTTAACCTATAGTATAAATACATTTGTATTTTTGCATTCAAGTTTTTCGGTCTATCTTAATAAGTATTAAAATATATTATTTTTCTAAAATATCCCATGAAATTAATTATTTCCAGGTAATCTTGTAGCTGAGTTGTCCTAGAATTTAAGACTTATATTTCTGTTTTGTTGAAAATTCAGCTGCCGATGTTAATTTAAACTTATATATCCCAAGAATACTTGTGGAAAAATAACTTTAATTTTAAAGGAGTATGTAGATAATATAGTCAATGCAAGCATTCTACCCTACTTAATTGTTATACAGTATTTTAGATCAGATCCTTCTCTTAAACGTATTATAAGAAGTTCCATGTCATTGTAATTGATTTTTTTTAAATTCATCTGTATGTGCGATTATTATTATCCAATCTATCCTTTTAATATAAACATAGGTACATTATTCCTGCCAATTATTGGTGCCTTTCCATCTTCTATTAGCAATAAGAAATTAGCTCAAGTAGCTGCAATATGATAATTATACGCAATTAACCTAGAGACTGATTAATATTTCATAAAGGGATTTCTATAATTTTCTTTTAAAGAATCTCCTTTAAAGAGCAAAATATACTTAATATTATATAAAATGTATCTCCAAATTTTGGTAATTCTTTCTCTGCTTATACCAGATTATAAAGGAAGGATAATTCTAATTAAAAAATCATGAGCCCCAACCTCCCCCATGACTGTGGCGATCATCCTTTACTGTAGAACATCACCTCCTTTTTCCCATTATTACAATTATATAATTAAAAGCTACAACCATTAAACTTGTCTTTTTATATATTAATGTATAGATTTTTACAAATAGGTAATTTAACCTATAGTATAAATACATTTGTATTTTTGCTTTCTAGTTCTTCGGTCTATCTTAATAAGTATTAAAATATGTGATTTTTCTATAAATATCCCATGAAATTAATTATTTCCAGGTAATCTTGTAGCTGAGTTGTCCTGAAATTTCAGACTTATATTTCTATTTTGTTGAAAATTCTGCTGCCGATGTTAATTTAAACTTATATATCTGAAGAATGCTTGTGGAAAAATAACTTTAATTTTAAAGGAGTATGTAAATGATATAGTCAATGCAAGTATTCCACCCTACTAAATGGTTATACATGATTTTAGATCAAATCCTCCTCTTAAACGTATTATAAGTAATTCAAAATCATTGCAATTAATTTTTTTTTAAATTCATCTGTATGGGCATTTATTATTATCCAATCTATCTCTCAATATAATTATGGGTATATTATTACTGTCAATTATATGTGCCTTTCCATCTTCTATTAGCAATACCTAATTACTCCAGTAGCTGCAATATGATAATTATATGCAATTAATCTAGAGACTGATTGATATTTAATAAAGGGATTTCTTTAATTTTCTTTTAAAGAATCTCCTTTAAAGAGCAAAATATACTTAATATTATATAAAATGTATCTGGAAATTTTGGTAAGTCTTTCTCTGCTTAAGCAGATTATGGGGAAACAAGAATTTTAAATAAAAAACCATGGGCCCCAACCTCGCCCATGACTGTGGCGATCATCCTTTACTGTAGAACATCACCTCCTTGTTCCTATTATTACCATTATGTAATTAAAAGCTACAACCAATAATCTTGTCTTTTGTATATTAATATATAGATTTTTACAAATAGGTAATTTAACCTATAGTATAAATATATTTGGATTTTTGCTTCTTAGGTTTTTTGGACTATCTTAATAAGTATTAAAATATATGATTTTTCTATACATATCCCATGAAATTAATTATTTCCAGGGAATCTTGTAGCTGAGTTCCTAGAATTTAAGACTTATATTTCTATTTTGTTGAAAATTCTGCTGCCGATGTTAATTTAAAGTTATATATCCGAAGAATGCTTGTGGAAAAATAACTTTAATTTTAAAGGAGTATGTAGATGATATAGTCAATGCAAGTATTCTACCGTACTTAATGGTTATACATGATTTTAGATCAGATCCTCCTCTTAAACGTATTATAAGAAGTTCCAAGTCATTGAAATTGTTTTTTTTTAAATTCATCTGTATGTGTACTTATTATTATCCAATCTATCCTTTTAATATAAATATAGGTACATTTATCCTGCCATTATTGGTGCCTTTCCATCTTCTATTAGCAATAAGAAATTAGCTCAAGTAGCTGCAATATGATAATTATATGCAATTAATCTGGAGACTGATTGATATTTAATAAAGGGATTTCTTTAATTTTCTTTTAAAGAATCTCCTTTAAAGAGCAAAATATACTTAATATTATATAAAATGTATCTGGAAATTTAGCAATTCTTTCTCTGCTTAAGCAGATTATGGGGAAACAAGAATTTTAAATAAAAAACCATGGGCCCCAACCTTGCCCATGACTTTGGCGATCATCCTTTACTGCAGAACATCACCTCCCCTTTCCTATTACTACCATTATATAATTAAAAGCTACAACCATTAATCTTCTCTTTTGTATATTAATATATAGATTTTTACAAATAGGTAATTTAACCTATAGTATATATTCATTTGGATTTTTGCTTCTTAGGTTTTTCGGTCTATCTTAATAAGTATTAAAATATATGATTTTTCTATACATATCCCATGAAATTAATTATTTCCAGGTAATCTTGTAGCTGAGTTGTCCTAGAATTTAAGACTTATATTTCTATTTTGTTGAAAATTCTGCTGCCGATGTTAATTTAAATTAATATATCCGAAGAATGCTTGTGGAAAAATAACTTTAATTTTAAAGGAGTATGTAGATGATATAGTGAATGCAAGCATTCTACCCTATTTAATGGTTATACATGATTTCAGATCAGATCCTCTTCTTGAACTTATTATAAGAAAACCAAGTCATTGTAATTGATTTTTTTTAAATTCATCTGTATGTGCACTTATTATTATCCAATCTATCCTTTTAATATAAATATAGGTACATTATTGCTGCGAATTATTGGTGCCTTTCTATCTTCTATTAGCAATAAGAAATTAGCTCAAGTAGCTGCAATATAATAATTATATGCAATTAATCTAGAGACTGATTGATATTTAATAAAGGGATTTCTTTAATTTTCTTTTAAAGAATCTCCTTTAAAGAGCAAAATATACTTAATATTATATAAAATGTATCTGGAAATTTAGCAATTCTTTCTCTGCTTAAGCAGATTATGGGGAAACAAGAATTTTAAATAAAAAACCATGGGCCCCAACCTCGCCCATGACTGTGGCGATCATCCTTTACTGTAGAACATCACCTCCTTTTTCCTATTATTACCATTATATAATTAAAAGCTACAACCATTAATCTTGTCTTTTATATATTAATATATAGATTTTTACAAATAGGTAATCTAACCTATAGTATAAATACATTTGTATACTTGCTTCTTAGGTTTTTCGGTCTATCTTAATAAGTATTAAAATATATTATTTTTCTATACATATCCCATGAAATTAATTATTTCCAGATAATCTTGTAGCTGAGTTGTCCTAGTTTTTAAGACTTACATTTCTATTTTGTTGAAAATTCTGCTGCCGATGTTAATTTAAACTTATATATCCAAAGAATGCTTTTGGAAACTTAACTTTAATTTTAAAGGAGTATGTAGATGATATAGTCAATGCAAGTATTCTACCCTACTTAATGGCTATACATGATTTTAGATCAGATCCTCCTCTTAAACGTATTATAAGAAGTTCCAAGTCATTGAAATTGATTTTTTTTAAATTCATCTATATGTGTACTTATTATTATCCAATCTATCCTTTTAATATAAATATAGGTATATTATTCCTGCCAATTATTGGTGCCTTTCCATCTTCTATTAGCAATAAGAAATTAGCTCAAGTAGCTGCAATATGATAATTATACGCAATTAACCTAGAGACTGATTAATATTTCATAAAGGGATTTCTATAATTTTCTTTTAAAGAATCTCCTTTAAAGAGCAAAATATACTTAATATTATATAAAATGTATCTCCAAATTTTGGTAATTCTTTCTCTGCTTATACCAGATTATAAAGGAAGGATAATTCTAATTAAAAAATCATGAGCCCCAACCTCCCCCATGACTGTGGCGATCATCCTTTACTGTAGAACATCACCTCCTTTTTCCCATTATTACAATTATATAATTAAAAGCTACAACCATTAAACTTGTCTTTTTATATATTAATGTATAGATTTTTACAAATAGGTAATTTAACCTATAGTATAAATACATTTGTATTTTTGCTTTCTAGTTCTTCGGTCTATCTTAATAAGTAATAAAATATGTGATTTTTCTATAAATATCCCATGAAATTAATTATTTCCAGGTAATCTTGTAGCTGAGTTGTCCTGAAATTTCAGACTTATATTTCTATTTTGTTGAAAATTCTGCTGCCGATGTTAATTTAAACTTATATATCTGAAGAATGCTTGTGGAAAAATAACTTTAATTTTAAAGGAGTATGTAAATGATATAGTCAATGCAAGTATTCCACCCTACTTAATGGTTATACATGATTTTAGATCAGATCCTCCTCTTAAACGTATTATAAGTAATTCAAAATCATTGCAATTAATTTTTTTTAAATTCATCTGTATGGGCATTTATTATTGTCCAATCTATCTCTCAATATAATTATGGGTATATTATTACTGTCAATTATATGTGCCTTTCCATCTTCTATTAGCAATACCTAATTACTCCAGTAGCTGCAATATGATAATTATATGCAATTATTCTAGAGACTGATTGATATTTAATAAAGGGATTTCTTTAATTTTCTTTTAAAGAATCTCCTTTAAAGAGCAAAATATACTTAATATTATATAAAATGTATCTGGAAATTTTGGTAAGTCTTTCTCTGCTTAAGCAGATTATGGGGAAACAAGAATTTTAAATAAAAAACCATGGGCCCCAACCTCGCCCATGACTGTGGCGATCATCCTTTACTGTAGAACATCACCTCCTTTTTCCCATTATTATAATTATATAATTAAAAGCTACAACCATTAAACTTGTCTTTTGTATATTAATGTATAGATTTTTACAAATAGGTAATTTAACCTATAGTATAAATACATTTGGATTTTTGCTTTGTAGTTTTTCGGTCTATCTTAATAAGTATTAAAATATATGATTTTTCTATACATATCCCATGAAATTAATTATTTCCAGGTAATCTTGTAGCTGAGTTGTCCTAGTTTCTAAGACTTATATTTCTATTTTGTTAACAATTCTGCTGCCGATGTTAATTTAAACTTATATATTCGAAGAATGCTTGTGGAAAAATAACTTTAATTTTAAAGGAGTATGTAGATGATATAGTGAATGCAAGCATTCTACCCTACTTAATTGTTATACATGATTTTAGATCAGATCCTCCTCTTAAACGTATTATAAGAAGTTCCAAGTCATTGAAATTGTTTTTTTTTAAATTCATCTGTATGTGTACTTATTATTATCCAATCTATCCTTTTAATATAAATATAGGTACATTATTGCTGCGAATTATTGGTGCCTTTCTATCTTCTATTAGCAATAAGAAATTAGCTCAAGTAGCTGCAATATAATAATTATATGCAATTAATCTAGAGACTGATTGATATTTAATAAAGGGATTTCTTTAATTTTCTTTTAAAGAATCTCCTTTAAAGAGCAAAATTTACTTAATATTATATAAAATGTATCTGGAAATTTAGCAATTCTTTCTCTGCTTAAGCAGATTATGGGGAAACAAGAATTTTAAATAAAAAACCATGGGCCCCAACCTCGCCCATGACTGTGGCGATCATCCTTTACTGTAGAACATCACCTCCTTTTTCCTATTATTACCATTATGTAATTAAAAGCTACAACCATTAATCTTGTCTTTTGTATATTAATATATAGATTTTTACAAATAGGTAATTTAACCTATAGTATAAATACATTTGGATTTTTGCTTCTTAGGTTTTTCGGTCTATCTTAATAAGTATTAAAATATATGATTTTTCTATACATATCCCATGAAATTAATTATTTCCAGGGAATCTTGTAGCTGAGTTGTCCTAAAATTTAAGACTTATATTTCTATTTTGTTGAAAATTCTGCTGCCGATGTTAATTTAAATTTATATATCCGAAGAATGCTTGTGGAAAAATAACTTTAATTTTAAAGGAGTATGTAGATGATATAGTGAATGCAAGCATTCTACCCTACTTAATGGTTATACATGATTTCAGATCAGATCCTCCACTTAAATTTATTATAAGAAGTTCCAAGTCATTGTAATTGATTTTTTTTAAATTCATCTGTATTTTTACTTATTATTATCCAATCTATCCTTTTAATATAAATATAGGTACATTATTCCTGCCAATTATTGGTGCCTTTGCATCTTCTATTAGCAATAAGAAATTAGTTCAAGTAGCTGGAATATGTTAATTATATGCAATTAACCTAGAGACTGATTGATATTTAATAAAGGGATTTCTTTAATTTTCTTTTAAAGAATCTCCTTTAAAGAGCAAAATATACTTAATATTATATAAAATGTATCTGGAAATTTTGGTAATTCTTTCTCTGCTTATACCAGATTATAAAGGAAGGAGAATTCTAATTAAAATATCATGAGCCCCAACCTCGCCCATGACTGTGGCGATCATCCTTTACCGTAGAACATCACCTCCTTTTTCCCATTATTATAATTATATAATACAAAGCTACAACCATTAAACTTGTCTTTTGTATATTAATGTATAGATTTTTACAAATAGGTAATTTAACCTATAGTATAAATACATTTGGATTTTTGCTTCTTAGGTTTTTCGGTCTATCTTAATAAGTATTAAATTATGTGATTTTTCTATAAATATCCCATGAAATTAATTATTTCCAGGTAATGTTGGAGCTGAGTGGTCCTAGTTTCTAAGACTTATATTTCTATTTTGTTAACAATTCTGCTGCCGATGTTAATTTAAACTTATATATCCGAAGAATGGTTGTGGAAAAATAACTTTAATTTTAAAGGAGTATGTAGATGATATAGTCAATGCAGGGATTCTACCCTACTTAATGGTTATACATGATTTCAGATCAGATCCTCCTCTTAAACGTATTATAACAAAATTCCAAGTCATTGCAATTGATTTTTTTTTAATTCATCTGTATGTGCACTTATTATTATCTAATCTATCCTTTTAATATAAATATAGGTACATTATTCCTGCCAATTATTGGTGCCTTTCCATCTTCTATTAGCAATAAGAAATTAGCTCAAGTAGCTGTTTATGATAATTATATGCAATTAACCTAGAGACTGATTGATACTTAATAAAGGGATTTCTTTAATTTTCTTTTAAAGAATCTCCTTTAAAGAGCAATATATACTTAATATTATATAAAATGTATCTGGAAATTTTGGTAAGTCTTTCTCTGCTTATACCAGATTATAAAGGAAGGAGAATTCTAATTAAAATATCATGAGCCCCAACCTCGCCCATGACTGTGGCGATCATCCTTTACTGTAGAACATCACCTCCTTTTTCCCATTATTATAATTTTATAATCAAAAGCTACAACCATTAAACTTGTCTTTTGTACATTAATGTATAGATTTTTACAAATAGGTAATTTAACCTATAGTATAAATACATTTGGATTTTTGCTTCTTAGGTTTTTCGGTCTATCTTAATAAGTATTAAAATATATGATTTTTCTATAAATATCCCATGAAATTCATTATTTCCAGGTAATCTTTCAGCTGAGTTGTCCTAGTTTCTAAGACTTATATTTTTATTTTGTTGACAATTCTGCTGCCGATGTTAATTTAAACTTATATATCCAAAGAATGCTTTTGGAAACTTAACTTTAATTTTAAAGGAGTATGTAGATGATATAGTCAATGCAAGTATTCTACCCTACTTAATGGCTATACATGATTTTAGATCAGATCCTCCTCTTAAACGTATTATAAGAAGTTCCAAGTCATTGAAATTGATTTTTTTTAAATTCATCTGTATGTGTACTTATTATTATCCAATCTATCCTTTTAATATAAATATAGGTAATTATTCCTGCCAATTATTGGTGCCTTTCCATCTTCTATTAGCAATAAGAAATTAGCTCAAGTAGCTGCAATATGATAATTATACGCAATTAACCTAGAGACTGATTAATATTTCATAAAGGGATTTCTATAATTTTCTTTTAAAGAATCTCCTTTAAAGAGCAAAATATACTTAATATTATATAAAATGTATCTCCAAATTTTGGTAATTCTTTCTCTGCTTATACCAGATTATAAAGGAAGGATAATTCTAATTAAAAAATCATGAGCCACAACCTCCCCCATGACTGTGGCGATCATCCTTTACTGTAGAACATCACCTCCTTTTTCCCATTATTACAATTATATAATTAAAAGCTACAACCATTAAACTTGTCTTTTATATATTAATGTATAGATTTTTACAAATAGGTAATTTAACCTATAGTATAAATACATTTGTATTTTTGCTTTCTAGTTCTTCGGTCTATCTTAATAAGTATTAAAATATATGATTTTTCTATAAATATCCCATGAAATTAATTATTTCCAGGTAATGTTGGAGCTGAGTTGTCCTAGTTTCTAAGACTTATATTTCTATTTTGTTAACAATTCTGCTGCCGATGTTAATTTAAACTTATATATTCGAAGAATGCTTGTGGAAAAATAACTTTAATTTTAAAGGAGTATGTAGATGATATAGTCAATGCAGGGATTCTACCCTACTTAATGGTTATACATGATTTCAGATCAGATCCTCCTCTTGAACGTATTATAATTAATTCCAAGTCATTGCAATTGATTTTTTTTTAATTCATCTGTATGTGCACTTATTATTATCTAATCTATCCTTTTAATATAAATATAGGTACATTATTCCTTCCAATTATTGGTGCCTTTCCATCTTCTATTAGCAATAACAAATTAGCTCAAGTAGCTGCAATATGATAATTATATGTAATTAACCTAGAGATTGATTGATATTTTATAAAGGGATTTCTTTAATTTTCTTTTAAAGAATCTCCTTTAAAGAGCAAAATATACTTAACATTATATAAAATGTATCTGGAATTTTGGCAATTCTTTCTCTGCTTAAGCAGATTATGGGGAAACAAGAATTTTAAATAAAAAACCATGGGCCCCAACCTCGCCCATGACTGTGGCGATCATCCTTTACTGTAGCACATCACCTCCTATTTCCCATTATTATAATTCTATAATTAAAAGCTACAACCATTAAACTTGTCTTTTGTATATTAATGTATAGATTTTTACAAATAGGTAATTTAACCTATATTATAAATACATTTGTATTTTTGCTTTCAAGTTTTTCGGACTATCTTAATAAGTATTAAAATATATTATTTTTCTATAAATATCACATGAAATTAATTATTTCCAGGTAATCTTGTAGCTGAGTTGTCCTAGAATTTAAGACTTATATTTCTGTTTTGTTGAAAATTCAGCTGCCGATGTTAATTTAAACTTATATATCCCAAGAATACTTGTGGAAAAATAACTTTAATTTTAAGGAGTATGTAGATAATATAGTCAATGCAAGCATTCTACCCTACTTAATTGTTATACAGTATTTTAGATCAGATCCTCCTCTTAAACGTATTATAAGAAGTTCCATGTCATTGTAATTGATTTTTTTTAAATTCATCTGTATGTGCGATTATTATAATCCAATCTATCCTTTTAATATAAACATAGGTACATTATTCCTGCCAATTATTGGTGCCTTTCCATCTTCTATTAGCAATAAGAAATTAGCTCAAGTAGCTGCAATATGATAATTATACGCAATTAACCTAGAGACTGATTAATATTTCATAAAGGGATTTCTATAATTTTCTTTTAAAGAATCTCCTTTAAAGAGCAAAATATACTTAATATTATATAAAATGTATCTCCAAATTTTGGTAATTCTTTCTCTGCTTATACCAGATTATAAAGGAAGGATAATTCTAATTAAAAAATCATGAGCCCCAACCTCCCCCATGACTGTGGCGATCATCCTTTACTGTAGAACATCACCTCCTTTTTCCCATTATTACAATTATATAATTAAAAGCTACAACCATTAAACTTGTCTTTTATATATTAATGTATAGATTTTTACAAATAGGTAATTTAACCTATAGTATAAATACATTTGTATTTTTGCTTTCTAGTTCTTCGGTCTATCTTAATAAGTATTAAAATATGTGATTTTTCTATAAATATCCCATGAAATTAATTATTTCCAGGTAATCTTGTAGCTGAGTTGTCCTGAAATTTCAGACTTATATTTCTATTTTGTTGAAAATTCTGCTGCCGATGTTAATTTAAACTTATATATGTGAAGAATGCTTGTGGAAAAATAACTTTAATTTTAAAGGAGTATGTAAATGATATAGTCAATGCAAGTATTCCACCCTACTTAATGGTTATACATGATTTTAGATCAGATCCTCCTCTTAAACGTATTATAAGTAATTCAAAATCATTGCAATTAATTTTTTTTAAATTCATCTGTATGGGCATTTATTATTGTCCAATCTATCTCTCAATATAATTATGGGTATATTATTACTGTCAATTATATGTGCCTTTCCATCTTCTATTAGCAATACCTAATTACTCCAGTAGCTGCAATATGATAATTATATGCAATTAATCTAGAGACTGATTGATATTTAATAAAGGGATTTCTTTAATTTTCTTTTAAAGAATCTCCTTTAAAGAGCAAAATATACTTAATATTATATAAAATGTATCTGGAAATTTTGGTAAGTCTTTCTCTGCTTATACCAGATTATAAAGGAAGGAGAATTCTAATTAAAAAATCATGAGCCCCAACCTCGCCCATGACTGTGGCGATCATCCTTTACTGTAGAACATCACCTCCTTTTTCCCATTATTACAATTATATAATTAAAAGCTACAACCATTAAACTTGTCTTTTGTATATTAATATATAGATTTTTACAAATAGGTAATTTAACCTATAGTATAAATACATTTGTATTCTTGCTTCTTAGGTTTTTCGGTCTATCTTAATAAGTATTAAAAATATGATTTTTCTATACATATCCCATGAAATAAATTATTTCCAGGTAATCTTGTAGCTGAATTGTCCTAGAATTTAAGACTTATATTTCTATTTTGTTGAAAATTCTGCTGACGATGTTAATTTAAATTTATATATCCGAAGAATGCTTGTGGAAAAATAACTTTAATTTTAAAGGTGTATGTAGATGATATAGTGAATGCAAGCATTCTACCCAACTTAATGGTTATACATGATTTCAGGTCAGATCCTCTTCTTAAACTTATTATAAGAAATTCCAAGTCATTGTAATTGATTTTTTTTAAATTCATCTGTATGTGCACTTATTATTATCCAATCTATCCTTTTAATATAAATATAGGTACATTATTCCTGCGAATTATTGGTGCCTTTCCATCTTCTATTAGCAATAAGAAATTAGCTCAAGTAGCTGCAATATGATAATTATATGCAATTAACCTAGAGACTGATTGATATTTAATAAAGGGATTTCTTTAATTTTCTTTTAAAGAATCTCCTTTAAAGAGCAAAATATACTTAATATTATATAAAATGTATTTGGAAATTTAGCAATTCTTTCTCTGATTATACCAGATTATAAAGGAAGGAGAATTCTAATTAAAATATCATGAGCCCCAACCTTGCCCATGACTGTGGCGATCATCCTTTACCGTAGAACATCACCTCCTTTTTCCCATTATTATAATTATATAATACAAAGCTACAACCATTAAACTTGTCTTTTGTATATTAATGTATAGATTTTTACAAATAGGTAATTTAACCTATAGTATAAATACATTTGGATTTTTGCTTCTTAGGTTTTTCGGTCTATCTTAATAAGTATTAAATTATGTGATTTTTCTATAAATATCCCATGAAATTAATTATTTCCAGGTAATGTTGGAGCTGAGTGGTCCTAGTTTCTAAGACTTATATTTCTATTTTGTTAACAATTCTGCTGCCGATGTTAATTTAAACTTATATATCCGAAGAATGGTTGTGGAAAAATAACTTTAATTTTAAAGGAGTATGTAGATGATATAGTCAATGCAGGGATTCTACCCTACTTAATGGTTATACATGATTTCAGATCAGATCCTCCTCTTAAACGTATTATAACAAAATTCCAAGTCATTGCAATTGATTTTTTTTTAATTCATCTGTATGTGCACTTATTATTATCTAATCTATCCTTTTAATATAAAAATAGGTACATTATTCCTGCCAATTATTGGTGCCTTTCCATCTTCTATTAGCAATAAGAAATTAGCTCAAGTAGCTGTTTATGATAATTATATGCAATTAACCTAGAGACTGATTGATACTTAATAAAGGGATTTCTTTAATTTTCTTTTAAAGAATCTCCTTTAAAGAGCAATATATACATAATATTATATAAAATGTATCTGGAAATTTTGGTAAGTCTTTCTCTGCTTATACCAGATTATAAAGGAAGGAGAATTCTAATTAAAATATCATGAGTCCCAACCTCGCCCATGACTGTGGCGATCATCCTTTACTGTAGAACATCACCTCCTTTTTCCCATTATTATAATTATATAATCAAAAGCTACAACCATTAAACTTGTCTTTTGTACATTAATGTATAGATTTTTACAAATAGGTAATTTAACCTATAGTATAAATACATTTGGGTTTTTGCTTCTTAGGTTTTTCGGTCTATCTTAATAAGTATTAAAATATATGATTTTTCTATA
This sequence comes from Metallyticus violacea, assembly GCA_030762175.1. Classification (NCBI taxonomy): domain Eukaryota; kingdom Metazoa; phylum Arthropoda; class Insecta; order Mantodea; family Metallyticidae; genus Metallyticus; species Metallyticus violacea. Next base: position 324,188 of record CM060841.1, on the reverse strand, counting down.
AATATCCCATGAAATTCATTATTTCCAGGTAATCTTGCAGCTGAGTTGTCCTATTTTCTAAGACTTATATTTCTATTTTGTTGACAATTCTGCTGCCGATGTTAATTTAAACTTATATATCCGAAGAATGGTTGTGGAAAAATAACTTTAATTTTAAAGGAGTATGTAGATGATATAGTCAATACAAGCATTCTACCCTACTTAATTGTTATATATGATTTTAGATCACATCCTCCTCTTAAACGTATTATAAGAAGTTCCAAGTCATTGTAATTGATTTTGTTTAAATTCATCTGTATGTGCACTTATTATTATCCAATCTATCCTTTTAATATAAATATAGGTACATTATTCCTGCCAATTATTGGTGCCTTTCCATCTTCTATTAGCAATAAGAAATTAGCTCAAGTAGCTGCAATATGATAATCATATGCAATTCACCTAGAGACTGATTGATATTTAATAAAGGGATTTCTTTAATTTTCTTTCAAAGAATCTCCTTTAAAGAGCAAAATATACTTAATATTATATAAAATGTATCTGGAAATTTTGGTAATTCTTTCTCTGATTATACCAGATTATAAAGGAAGGAGAATTCTAATTAAAATATCATGAGCCCCAACCTCGCCCATGACTGAGATAATCATCCTTTACTGTAGCACATCACCTCCTTTTTCCCATTATTATAATTATATAATGAAAAGCTATAACCATTAAACTTGTCTTTTGTATATTAATGTATAGATTTTTACAAATAGGTAATTTAACCTATAGTATAAATACATTTGGATTTTTGCTTCTTAGGTTTTTCGGTCTATCTTAATAAGTATTAAAATATATGATTTTTCTATAAATATCCCATGAAATTAATTATTTCCAGGTAATGTTGGAGCTGAGTTGTCCTAGTTTCTAAGACTTATATTTCTATTTTGTTAACAATTCTGCTGCCGATGTTAATTTAAACTTATATATCCGAAGAATGGTTGTGAAAAAATAACTTTAAATTTAAAGGAGTATGTAGATGATATAGTCAATGCAGGGATTCTACCCTACTTAATGGTTATACATGATTTCAGATCAGATCCTCCTCTTAAACGTATTATAACAAAATTCCAAGTCATTGCAATTGATTTTTTTTTAATTCATCTGTATGTGCACTTATTATTATCTAATCTATCCTTTTAATATAAATATAGGTACATTATTTCTGCCAATTATTGGTGCCTTTCCATATTCTATTAGCAATAAGAAATTAGCTCAAGTAGCTGCAATATGATAATTATATGTAATTAAACTAGAGACTGATTAATATTTAATAAAGGGATTTCTTTAATTTTCTTTTAAAGAATCTCCTTTAAAGAGCAATATATACTTAATATTATATAAAAACTATCTGGAAATTTAGCAATTATTTCTCTGCTTAAGCAGATTATAGGGAAACAAGAATTTTAAATAAAAAACCATGGGCCCGAACCTCGCCCATGACTGTGGCAATCATCCTTTACTGTAGAACATCACCTCCTTTTTCCCATTATTATAATTATATAATTAAAACCTACAACCATTAAACTTGTCTTTTGTATATTAATGTATAGATTTTTACAAATAGGTAATTTAACCTATAGTATAAATACATTTGTATTTTAGCTTTCTGGTTTTTCCTTCTATCTTAATAAGTATTAAAATATATGATTTTTCTATAAAAATCCCATGAAATTAATTATTTCCAGGTAATCTTGAAGCTGAGTTATCCTAGTTTTTAAGGCTTATATTTCTGTTTTGTTGAAAACCCTGCCGCCTATGTTAATTTAAACTTATATATCTGAAGAATGCTTGTGGAAAAATAACTTTCATTTTAAAAGAGTATGTAGATGATATAGTCAATGCAAGTATTCTACCCTACTTAATGGTTATACATGATTTTAGATCAGATCCTCCTCTTAAACGTATTATAACAAATTCCAAGTCATTGCAATTGATTTTTTTTAAATTCATCTGTATGTGTACTTATTATTATCCAATCTATCCTTTTAATATAAATATAGGTACATTATTCCTGCCAATTATTGGTGCCTTTCCATCTTCTGTTAGCAATAAGAAATTAGCTCAAGTAGGTGCAATATGATAATTATATGCAATTAACCTAGAGACTGATTGATATTTAATAAAGGGATTACTTTAATTTTCTTTTAAAGAATCTCCTTTAAAGAGCAAAATATACTTAATATTATATAAAATGTATCTGGAAATTTAGCAATTCTTTCTCTGCTTAAAGCAGATTATGGGGAAAGAATAATTGTAAATAAAAAACCATGGGCCCCAACCTCGCCCATGACTGTTGCGATCATGCTTTACTGTAGAACATCTTCTCCTTTTTCCTATTATTACCATTATATAATTAAAAGCTACAACCATTAATCTTGTCTTTTGAATATTAATATATAGATTTTTACAAATAGGTTATTTAACCTATAGTATAAATACATTTGGATTTTTGCTTCTTAGGTTTTTCGGTCTATCTTAATAAGTATTAAAATATATGTTTTTTCTACACATATCCCATGAAATTAATTATTTCCAGGTAATCTTGTAGCTGAGTTGTCCTAGAATTTAAGACTTATATTTCTATTTTGTTGAAAATTCTGCTGCCGATGTTAATTTAAACTTATATATCCGAAGAATGCTTGTGGAAAAATAACTTTAATTTTAAAGGAGTACGTAGATGATATAGTGAATGCAAGGATTCTACCCTACTTAATTGTTATACATGATTTTAGATCAGATCCTCCTCTTAAACGTATTATAAGAAGTTCCTAGTCATTGTAATTGATTTTTTTTAAATTCATCTGTATGTCGATTATTATTATCCAATCTATCCTTTTAATATAAATATAGGTACATTATTCCTGCCAATTATTGGTGCCTTTCCATCTTCTATTAGCAATAAGAAATTAGCTCAAGTAGCTGCAATATAATAATTATATGCAATTAACCTAGAGCCTGATTGATATTTCATAAAGGAATTTCTTTAATTTTCTTTTAAAGAATCTCCTTTAAAGAGCAAAATATACTTAATATTATATAAAATGTATCTGGAAATTTTGGTAAGTCTTTTTCTGCTTATACCAGATTATAAAGGAAGGAGAATTCTAATTAAAAAATCATGAGCCCCAACCTCGCCCATGACTGTGGCGATCATACTTTACTGTGGAACATCACCTCCTTTTTCCCATTATTACAATTATATAATTAAAAGCTACAACCATTAAACTTGTCTTTTATATATTAATGTATAGATTTTTACAAATAGGTAATTTAACCTATAGTATAAATACATTTGTATTTTTGCTTTCTAGTTTTTCGGTCTATCTTAATAAGTATTAAAATATATGATTTTTCTATAAATATCCCATGAAATTAATTATTTCCAGGTAATCTTGGAGATGAGTTGTCCTAGTTTCTAAGACTTATATTTCTATTTTGTTGACAATTCTGCTGCGGATGTTAATTTAAATTTAAATATCCGAAGAATGCTTTTGGAAACGTAACTTTAATTTTAAAGGAGTATGTAGATGATATAGTCAATGAAAGTATTCTACGCTACTTAATGATTATACATGATTTAGGATCAGATCCTCCTCTTAAACCTATTATAAGAAATTCCAAGTCATTCCAATTGATTTTTTTTAAATTCATCTGTATGTGCACTTATTATTATCAAATCTATCTCTTAATATAATTATGGGTATATTATTACTGCCAATTATATGTGCCTTTCCATCTTCTATTAGCAATACCTAATTACTCCAGTAGCTGCAATATGATAATTATATGCAATTAACCTAGAGACTGATTGATATTTAATAAAGGGATTTCTTTAATTTTCTTTTAAAGAATCTCCTTTAAAGACTAAAATATACTTAATATTATATAAAATGTATCTGGAAATTTTGGTAATTCTTTCTCTGCTTATACCAGATTATAAAGGAAGGAGAATTCTAATTAAAATATCATGAGCCCCAACCTCGCCCATGACTGTGGCGATCATCCTTTACCGTAGAACATCACCTCCTTTTTCCCATTATTATAATTATATAATACAAAGCTACAACCATTAAACTTGTCTTTTGTATATTAATGTATAGATTTTTACAAATATATAATTTAACCTATAGTATAAATACATTTGGATTTTTGCTTCTTAGGTTTTTCGGTCTATCTTAATAAGTATTAAAATATATGATTTTTCTATACATATCCCATGAAATTAATTATTTCCAGGTAATCTTGTAGCTGAGTTGTCCTAGAATTTAAGACTTATATTTCTATCTTGTTGAAAATTCTGCTGCCGATGTTAATTTAAATTTATATATCCGAAGAATGCTTGTGGAAAAATAACTTTAATTTTAAAGGAGTATGTAGATGATATAGTGAATGCAAGCATTCTACCCTACTTAATGGTTATACATGATTTCAGATCAGATCCTCCACTTAAACTTATTATAAGAAGTTCCAAGTCATTGTAATTGATTTTTTTTAAATTCATCTGTATTTGTACTTATCATTATCCAATCTATCCTTTTAATATAAATATAGGTACATTATTCCTGCCAATTATTGGTGCCTTTCCATCTTCTATTAGCAATAAGAAATGAGCTCAAGTAGCTGCAATATGATAATCATATGCAATTCACCTAGAGACTGATTGATATTTAATAAAGGGATTTCTTTAATTTTCTTTTAAAGAATCTCCTTTAAAGAGCAAAATATACTTAATATTATAGAAAATGTATCTGTAAATTTTGGTAATTCTTTCTCTGCTTTTACGAGATTATAAAGGAAGGAGAATTCTAATTAAAATATCATGAGCCCCAACCTCGCCCATGACTGTGGCGATCATCCTTTACTGTAGAACATCACCTCCTTTTTCCCATTATTATAATTATATAATTAAAAGCTACAACCATTAAAATTGTCTTTTGTATATTAATGTATAGATTTTTACAAATAGGTAATTTAACCTATAGTATAAATACATTTGGATTTTTGCTTTGTAGTTTTTCGGTCTATCTTAATAAGTATTAAAATATATGATTTTTCTATACATATCCCATGAAATTAATTATTTCCAGGTAATCTTGTAGCTGAGTTGTCCTAGAATTTAAGACTTATATTTCTAATTTGTGAAAATTATGCTGCCGATGTTAATTTAAACTTATATATCCGAAGAATGCTTGTGGAAAAATAACTTTAATTTTAAAGGAGTATGTAGATGATATAGTGAATGCAAGCATTCTACCCTACTTAATTGTTATAGATGATTTTAGATCAGATCCTCCTCTTAAACGTATTATAACAAATTCCAAGTCATTGTATTTGATTTTTTTTAAATTCATCTGTATGTACACTTATTATTATCCAATCTATCCTTTTAATATAAATATAGGTACATTATTCCTGCCAATTATTGGTGCCTTTCCATCTTCTATTAGCAGTACCTAATTACTCCAGTAGCTGCAATATGATAATTATATGCAATTAACCTAGAGACTGATTGATATTTAATAAAGGGATTTCTTTAATTTTCTTTTAAAGAATCTCCTTTAAAGAGCAAAATATACTTAATATTATATAAAATGTATCTGGAAATTTTGGTAATTCTTTCTCTGATTATACCAGATTATAAAGGAAGGAGAATTCTAATTAAAATATCATGAGCCCGAACCTTGCCCATGACTGAGATGATCATCCTTTACTGTAGCATATCACCTCCTTTTTCCCATTATTATAATTATATAATGAAAAGCTATAACCATTAAACTTGTCTTTTGTATATTAATGTATAGATTTTTACAAATAGGTAATTTAACCTATAGTATAAATACATTTGGATTTTTGCTTCTTAGGTTTTTCGGTCTATCTTAATAAGTATTAAATTATATGATTTTTCTATAAATATCCCATGAAATTAATTATTTCCAGGTAATGTTGGAGCTGAGTTGTCCTAGTTTCTAAGACTTATATTTCTATTTTGTTAACAATTCTGCTGCCGATGTTAATTTAAACTTATATATCCGAAGAATGGTTGTGGAAAAATAACTTTAATTTTAAAGGAGTATGTAGATGATATAGTCAATGCAGGGATTCTACCCTACTTAATGGTTATACATGATTTCAGATCAGATCCTCCTCTTAAACGTATTATAACAAAATTCCAAGTCATTGCAATTGATTTTTTTTTAATTCATCTGTATGTGCACTTATTATTATCTAATCTATCCTTTTAATATAAATATAGGTACATAATTCCTGCCAATTATTGGTGCCTTTCCATCTTCTATTAGCAATAAGAAATTAGCTCAAGTAGCTGCAATATGATAATTATATGTAATTAACCTAGAGATTGATTGATATTTTATAAAGGGATTTCTTTAATTTTCTTTTAAAGAATCTCCTTTAAAGAGCAAAATATACTTAATATTATATAAAATGTATCTGGAAATTTAGCAATTCTTTCTCTGCTTAAGCAGATTATGGGGAAACAAGAATTTTAAATAAAAAACCATGGGCCCCAACCTCGCCCATGACTGTGGCGATCATCCTTTACTGTAGCACATCACCTCCTATTTCCCATTATTATAATTATATAATTAAAAGCTACAACCATTAAACTTGTCTTTTGTATATTAATGTATAGATTTTTACAAATAGGTAATTTAACCTATAGTATAAATACATTTGTATTTTTGCTTCTTAGGTTTTTCGGTCAATCTTAATAAGTATTAAAATATATGATTTTTCTATACATATCCCATGAAATAAATTATTTCCAGGTAATCTTGTAGCTGAGTTGTCCTAGAATTTAAGACTTATATTTCTATTTTGTTGAAAATTCTGCTGACGATGTTAATTTAAATTTATATATCCGAAGAATGCTTGTGGAAAAATAACTTTAATTTTAAAGGAGTATGTAGATGATATAGTGAATGCAAGCATTCTACCCAACTTAATGGTTATACATGATTTCAGGTCAGATCCTCTTCTTAAACTTATTATAAGAAATTCCAAGTCATTGTAATTGATTTTTTTTAAATTATCTGTATGCACTTATTATTATCCAATCTATCCTTTTAATATAAATATAGGTACAATATTCCTGCGAATTATTGGTGCCTTTCCATCTTCTATTAGCAATAAGAAATTAGCTCAAGTAGCTGCAATATGATAATTATATGCAATTAACCTAGAGACTGATTGATATTTAATAAAGGGATTTCTTTAATTTTCTTTTAAAGAATCTCCTTTAAAGAGCAAAATATACTTAATATTATATAAAATGTATTTGGAAATTTAGCAATTCTTTCTCTGCTTAAGCAGATTATGGGGAAACAAGAATTTTAAATAAAAAACCATGGGCTCCAACCTCGCCCATGACCGTGGCGATCATCCTTTACTGTAGAACATCACCTCCTTTTTCCTATTATTACCATTATGTAATTAAAAGCTACAACCATTAATCTTGTCTTTTGTATATTAATATATAGATTTTTACAAATAGGTAATTTAACCTATAGTATAAATACATTTGGATTTTTGCTTCTTAGGTTTTTCGGACTATCTTAATAAGTATTAAAATATATGATTTTTCTATACATATCCCATGAAATTATTTCCAGGGAATCTTGTAGCTGAGTTGTCCTAGAATTTAAGACTTATATTTCTATTTTGTTGAAAATTCTGCTGCCGATGTTAATTTAAAGTTATATATCCGAAGAATGCTTGTGGAAAAATAACTTTAATTTTAAAGGAGTATGTAGATGATATAGTCAATGCAAGTATTCTTCCGTACTTAATGGTTATACATGATTTTAGATCAGATCCTCCTCTTAAACGTATTATAAGAAGTTCCAAGTCATTGAAATTGATTTTTTTTAAATTCATCTGTATGTGTACTTATTATTATCCAATCTATCCTTTTAATATAAATATAGGTACATTTATCCTGCCATTATTGGTGCCTTTCCATCTTCTATTAGCAATAAGAAATTAGCTCAAGTAGCTGCAATATGATAATTATATGCAATTAATCTGGAGACTGATTGATATTTAATAAAGGGATTTCTTTAATTTTCTTTTAAAGAATCTCCTTTAAAGAGCAAAATATACTTAATATTATATAAAATGTATCTGGAAATTTAGCAATTCTTTCTCTGCTTAAGCAGATTATGGGGAAACAAGAATTTTAAATAAAAAACCATGGGCCCCAACCTCGCCCATGACTGTGGCGATCATCCTTTACTGTAGAACATCACCTCTTTTTCCTATTATTACCATTATATAATTAAAAGCTACAACCATTAATCTTGTCTTTTGTATATTAATATATAGATTTTTATTAATAGGTAATCTAACCTATAGTATAAATACATTTGTATACTTGCTTCTTAGGTTTTTCGGTCTATCTTAATAAGTATTAAAATATATTATTTTTCTATACATATCCCATGAAATTAATTATTTCCAGATAATCTTGTAGCTGAGTTGTCCTAGTTTTTAAGACTTACATTTCTATTTTGTTGAAAATTCTGCTGCCGATGTTAATTTAAACTTATATATCCAAAGAATGCTTTTGGAAACTTAACTTTAATTTTAAAGGAGTATGTAGATGATATAGTCAATGCAAGTATTCTACCCTACTTAATGGCTATACATGATTTTAGATCAGATCCTCCTCTTAAACGTATTATAAGAAGTTCCAAGTCATTGAAATTGATTTTTTTTAAATTCATCTGTATGTGTACTTATTATTATCCAATCTATCCTTTTAATATAAATATAGGTATATTATTCCTGCCAATTATTGGTGCCTTTCCATCTTCTATTAGCAATAAGAAATTAGCTCAAGTAGCTGCAATATGATAATTATACGCAATTAACCTAGAGACTGATTAATATTTCATAAAGGGATTTCTATAATTTTCTTTTAAAGAATCTCCTTTAAAGAGCAAAATATACTTAATATTATATAAAATGTATCTCCAAATTTTGGTAATTCTTTCTCTGCTTATACCAGATTATAAAGGAAGGATAATTCTAATTAAAAAATCATGAGCTCCAACCTCCCCCATGACTGTGGCGATCATCCTTTACTGTAGAACATCACCTCCTTTTTCCCATTATTACAATTATATAATTAAAAGCTACAGTCATTAAACTTGTCTTTTATATATTAATGTATAGATTTTTACAAATAGGTAATTTAACCTATAGTATAAATACATTTGTATTTTTGCTTTCTAGTTCTTCGGTCTATCTTAATAAGTATTAAAATATGTGATTTTTCTATAAATATCCCATGAAATTAATTATTTCCAGGTTATCTTGTAGCTGAGTTGTCCTAGAATTTCAAACTTATATTTCTATTTTGTTGAAAATTCTGCTGCCGATGTTAATTTAAACTTATATATCTGAAGAATGCTTGTGGAAAAATAACTTTAATTTTAAAGGAGTATGTAAATGATATAGTCAATGCAAGTATTCCACCCTACTTAATGGTTATACATGATTTTAGATCAGATCCTCCTCTTAAACGTATTATAAGTAATTCAAAATCATTGCAATTAATTTTTTTTAAATTCATCTGTATGGGCATTTATTATTGTCCAATATATCTCTCAATATAATTATGGGTATATTATTACTGTCAATTATATGTGCCTTTCCATCTTCTATTAGCAATACCTAATTACTCCAGTAGCTGCAATATGATAATTATATGCAATTAATCTAGAGACTGATTGATATTTAATAAAGGGATTTCTTTAATTTTCTTTTAAAGAATCTCCTTTAAAGAGCAAAATATACTTAATATTATATAAAATGTATCTGGAAATTTTGGTAAGTCTTTCTCTGCTTATACCAGATTATAAAGGAAGGAGAATTCTAATTAAAAAATCATGAGCCCCAACCTCGCCCATGACTGTGGCGATCATCCTTTACTGTAGAACATCATCTCCTTTTTCCCATTATTACAATTATATAATTAAAAGCTACAACCATTAAATTGTCTTTTGTATATTAATATATAGATTTTTACAAATAGGTAATTTAACCTATAGTATAAATACATTTGTATTCTTGCTTCTTACGTTTTTCGGTCTATCTTAATAAGTATTAAAATATATGATTTTTCTATACATATCCCATGAAATAAATTATTTCCAGGTAATCTTGTAGCTGAGTTGTCCTAGAATTTAAGACTTATATTTCTATTTTGTTGAAAATTCTGCTGACGATGTTAATTTAAATTTATATATCCGAAGAATGCTTGTGGAAAAATAACTTTAATTTTAAAGGAGTATGTAGATGATATAGTGAATGCAAGCATTCTACCCAACTTAATGGTTATACATGATTTCAGGTCAGATCCTCTTCTTAAACTTATTATAAGAAATTCCAAGTCATTGTAATTGATTTTTTTTAAATTCATCTGTATGTGCACTTATTATTATCCAATCTATCCTTTTAATATAAATATAGGTACATTATTCCTGCGAATTATTGGTGCCTTTCCATCTTCTATTAGCAATAAGAAATTAGCTCAAGTAGCTGCAATATGATAATTATATGCAATTAACCTAGAGACTGATTGATATTTAATAAAGGGATTTCTTTAATTTTCTTTTAAAGAATCTCCTTTAAAGAGCAAAATATACTTAATATTATATAAAATGTATCTGGAAATTTTGGTAATTCTTTCTCTGATTATACCAGATTATAAAGGAAGGAGAATTCTAATTAAAATATCATGAGCCCGAACCTCGCCCATGACTGTGATAATCATCCTTTAGTGTAGCACATCACCTCCTTTTTCCCATTATTATAATTATATAATGAAAAGAAATAACCATTAAACTTGTCTTTTGTATATTAATGTATAGATTTTTACAAATAGGTAATTTAACCTATAGTATAAATACATTTGGATTTTTGCTTCTTAGGTTTTTCGGTCTATCTTAATAAGTATTAAATTATATGATTTTTCTATAAATATCCCATGAAATTAATTATTTCCAGGTAATGTTGGAGCTGAGTTGTCCTAGTTTCTAAGACTTATATTTCTATTTTGTTAACAATTCTGCTGCCGATGTTAATTTAAACTTATATATCCGAAGAATGGTTGTGGAAAAATAACTTTAATTTTAAAGGAGTATGTAGATGATATAGTCAATGCAGGGATTCTACCCTACTTAATGGTTATACATGATTTCAGATCAGATCCTCCTCTTAAACGTATTATAACAAAATTCCAAGTCATTGCAATTGATTTTTTTTTAATTCATCTGTATGTGCTATTATTATTATCTAATCTATCCTTTTAATATAAATATAGGTACATTATTCCTGCCAATTATTGGTGCCTTTCCATCTTCTATTAGCAATAAGAAATTAGCTCAAGGAGCTGCAATATGATAATTATATGTAATTAACCTAGAGACTGATTGATACTTAATAAAGGGATTTCTTTAATTTTCTTTTAAAGAATCTCCTTTAAAGAGCAAAATATACTTAATATTATATAAAATGTATCTCGAAATTTTGGTAATTCTTTCTCTGCTTATACCAGATTATAAAGGAAGGATAATTCTAATTAAAAAATCATGAGCCCCAACCTCGCCCATGACTGTGGCGATCATCCTTTTTCCCATTATTACAATTATATAATTAAAAGCTACAACCATTAAACTTGTCTTTTATATATTAATGTATAGATTTTTACAAATAGCTAATTTAACCTATAGTATAAATACATTTGTATTTTTGCTTTCTAGTTTTTCGGTCTATCTTAATAAGTATTAAAATATGTGATTTTTCTACAAATATCCCATGAAATTAATTATTTCCAGGTAATCTTGTAGCTGAGTTGTCCTAGAATTTCAGACTTATATTTCTCTTTTGTTGAAAATTCTGCTGCCGATGTTAATTTAAACTTATATATCAGAAGAATGCTTGTGGAAAAATAACTTTAATTTTAAAGGAGTATGTAGATGATATAGTCAATGCAAGTATTCCACCCTACTTAATGGTTATACATGATTTTAGATCAGATCCTCCTCTTAAACGTATTATAAGTAATTCAAAATCATTGCAATTAATTTTTTTTAAATTCATCTGTATGGGCATTTATTATTGTCCAATCTATCTCTCAATATAATTATGGGTATATTATTACTGTCAATTATATGTGCCTTTCCATCTTCTATTAGCAATACCTAATTACTCCAGTAGCTGCAATATGATAATTATATGCAATTAATCTAGAGACTGATTGATATTTAATAAAGGGATTTCTTTAATTTTCTTTTAAAGAATCTCCTTTAAAGAGCAAAATATACTTAATATTATATAAAATGTATCTGGAAATTTTGGTAAGTCTTTCTCTGCTTATACAAGATTATAAAGGAAGGAGAATTCTAATTAAAAAATCATGAGCCCCAACCTCGCCCATGACTGTAGCGATCATCCTTTACTGTAGAACATCACCTCCTTTTTCCCATTATTATAATTATATAATTAAAAGCTACAACCATTAAACTTGTCTTTTGTATATTAATGTATAGATTTTTACAAATAGGTAATTTAACCTATAGTATAAATACATTTGGATTTTTGCTTCTTAGGTTTTTCAGTCAATCTTAATAAGTATTAAATTATATGATTTTTCTATAAATATCCCATGAAATTAATTATTTCCAGGTAATCTTGGAGATGAGCATCCTAGTTTCTAAGACTTATATTTCTATTTTGTTGACAATTCTGCTGCCGATGTTAATTTAAACTTATATATCCGAAGAATGGTTGTGGAAAAATAACTTTAATTTTAAAGGAGTATGTAGATGATATAGTCAATACAAGCATTCTACCCTACTTAATTGTTATATATGATTTTAGATCACATCCTCCTCTTAAACGTATTATAAGAAGTTCCAAGTCATTGTAATTGATTTTGTTTAAATTCATCTGTATGTGCACTTATTATTATCCAATCTATCCTTTTAATATAAATATAGGTACATTATTCCTGCCAATTATTGGTGCCTTTCCATCTTCTATTAGCAATAAGAAATTAGCTCAAGTAGCTGCAATATGATAATCATATGCAATTCACCTAGAGACTGATTGATATTTAATAAAGGGATTTCTTTAATTTTCTTTTAAAGAATCTCTTTTAAAGAGCAAAATATACTTAATATTATATAAAATGTATCTGGAAATTTTGGTAATTCTTTCTCTGCTTTTACCAGATTATAAAGGAAGGAGAATTCTAATTAAAATATCATGAGCCCCAACCTCGCCCATGACTGTGGCGATCATCCTTTACTGTAGAACATCACCTCCTTTTTCCCATTATTATAATTATATAATTAAAAGCTACAACCATTAAAATTGTCTTTTGTATATTAATGTATAGATTTTTACAAATAGGTAATTTAACCTATAGTATAAATACATTTGGATTTTTGCTTTGTAGTTTTTCGGTCTATCTTAATAAGTATTAAAATATATGATTTTTCTATACATATCCCATGAAATTAATTATTTCCATGTAATCTTGTAGCTGAAATGTCCTAGAATTTAAGACTTATATTTCTAATTTGTTGAAAATTATGCTGCCGATGTTAATTTAAAGTTATATATCCGAAGAATGCTTGTGCAAAAATAACTTTAATTTTAAAGGAGTATGTAGATGATATAGTGAATGCAAGCATTCTACCCTACTTAATTGTTATAGATGATTTTAGATCAGATCCTCCTCTTAAACGTATTATAACAAATTCCAAGTCATTGTAATTGATTTTTTTTAAATTCATCTGTATGTACACTTATTATTATCCAATCTATCCTTATAATATAAATATAGGTACATTATTCCTGCCAATTATTGGTGCCTTTCCATCTTCTATTAGCAGTACCTAATTACTCCAGTAGCTGCAATATGATAATTATATGCAATTAACCTAGAGACTGATTGATATTTAATAAAGGGATTTCTTTAATTTTCTTTTAAAGAATCTCTTTTAAAGAGCAAAATATACTTAATATTATATAAAATGTATCTGGAAATTTTGGTAATTCTTTCTCTGATTATACCAGATTATAAAGGAAGGAGAATTGTAATTAAAATATCATGAGCCCGAACCTCGCCCATGACTGTGGCGATCATCCTTTACTGTAGAACATCACCTCCTTTTTCCCATTATTACAATTATATAATTAAAAGCTACAACCATTAAACTTGTCTTTTATATATTAATGTATAGATTTTTACAAATAGGTAATTTAACCTATAGTATAAATACATTTGTATTTTGCTTTCTAGTTCTTCGGTCTATCTTAATAAGTATTAAAATATGTGATTTTTCTATAAATATCCCATGAAATTAATTATTTCCAGGTAACCTTGTAGCTGAGTTGTCCTGAAATTTCAGACTTATATTTCTATTTTGTTGAAAATTCTGCTGCCGATGTTAATTTAAACTTATATATCCGAAGAATGGTTGTGAAAAAATAACTTTAAATTTAAAGGAGTATGTAGATGATATAGTCAATGCAGGGATTCTACCCTACTTAATGGTTATACATGATTTCAGATCAGATCCTCCTCTTAAACGTATTATAACAAAATTCCAAGTCATTGCAATTGATTTTTTTTTAATTCATCTGTATGTGCACTTATTATTATCTAATCTATCCTTTTAATATAAATATAGGTACATTATTTCTGCCAATTATTGGTGCCTTTCCATATTCTATTAGCAATAAGAAATTAGCTCAAGTAGCTGCAATATGATAATTATATGTAATTAAACTAGAGACTGATTAATATTTAATAAAGGGATTTCTTTAATTTTCTTTTAAAGAATCTCCTTTAAAGAGCAATATATACTTAATATTATATAAAAACTATCTGGAAATTTAGCAATTATTTCTCTGCTTAAGCAGATTATAGGGAAACAAGAATTTTAAATAAAAAACCATGGGCCCGAACCTCGCCCATGACTGTGGCAATCATCCTTTACTGTAGAACATCACCTCCTTTTTCCCATTATTATAATTATATAATTAAAACCTACAACCATTAAACTTGTCTTTTGTATATTAATGTATAGATTTTTACAAATAGGTAATTTAACCTATAGTATAAATACATTTGTATTTTAGCTTTCTGGTTTTTCTTTCTATCTTAATAAGTATTAAAATATATGATTTTTCTATAAAAATCCCATGAAATTAATTATTTCCAGGTAATCTTGAAGCTGAGTTATCCTAGTTTTTAAGGCTTATATTTCTGTTTTGTTGAAAACCCTGCCGCCTATGTTAATTTAAACTTATATATCTGAAGAATGCTTGTGGAAAAATAACTTTAATTTTAAAAGAGTATGTAGACGATATAGTCAATGCAAGTATTCTACCCTACTTAATGGTTATACATGATTTTAGATCAGATCCTCCTCTTAAACGTATTATAACAAATTCCAAGTCATTGCAATTGATTTTTTTTAAATTCATCTGTATGTGTACTTATTATTATCCAATATATCCTTTTAATATAAATATAGGTACATTATTCCTGCCAATTATTGGTGCCTTTCCATCTTCTGTTAGCAATAAGAAATTAGCTCAAGTAGGTGCAATATGATAATTATATGCAATTAACCTAGAGACTGATTGATATTTAATAAAGGGATTACTTTAATTTTCTTTTAAAGAATCTCCTTTAAAGAGCAAAATATACTTAATATTATATAAAATGTATCTGGAAATTTAGCAATTCTTTCTCTGCTTAAAGCAGATTATGGGGAAAGAATAATTGTAAATAAAAAACCATGGGCCCCAACCTCGCCCATGACTGTTGCGATCATGCTTTACTGTAGAACATCTTCTCCTTTTTCCTATTATTACCATTATATAATTAAAAGCTACAACCATTAATCTTGTCTTTTGAATATTAATATATAGATTTTTACAAATAGGTAATTTAACCTATAGTATAAATACATTTGGATTTTTGCTTCTTAGGTTTTTCGGTCTATCTTAATAAGTATTAAAATATATGTTTTTTCTACACATATCCCATGAAATTAATAATTTCCAGGTAACCTTGTAGCTGAGTTGTCCTGAAATTTCAGACTTATATTTCTATTTTGTTGAAAATTCTGCTGCCGATGTTAATTTAAACTTATATATCTGAAGAATGCTTGTGGAAAAATAACTTTAATTTTAAAGGAGTATGTAAATGATATAGTCAATGCAAGTATTCCACCCTACTTAATGGTTATACATGATTTTAGATCAGATCCTCCTCTTAAACGTATTATAAGTAATTCAAAATCATTGCAATTAATTTTTTTTAAATTCATCTGTATGGGCATTTATTATTGTCCAATCTATCTCTCAATATAATTATGGGTATATTATTACTGTCAATTATATGTGCCTTTCCATCTTCTATTAGCAATACCTAATTACTCCAGTAGCTGCAATATGATAATTATATGCAATTAATCTAGAGACTGATTGATATTTAATAAAGGGATTTCTTTAATTTTCTTTTAAAGAATCTCCTTTAAAGAGCAAAATATACTTAATATTATATAAAATGTATCTGGAAATTTTGGTAAGTCTTTCTCTGCTTATACCAGATTATAAAGGAAGGAGAATTCTAATTAAAAAATCATGAGCCCCAACCTCGCCCATGACTGTGGCGATCATCCCTTACTGTAGAACATCACCTCCTTTTTCCCATTATTACAATTATATAATTAAAAGCTACAACCATTAAACTTGTCTTTTGTATATTAATATATAGATTTTTACAAATAGGTAATTTAACCTATAGTATAAATACATTTGTATTCTTGCTTCTTAGGTTTTTCGGTCTATCTTAATAAGTATTAAAATATATGATTTTTCTATACATATCCCATGAAATAAATTATTTCCAGGTAATCTTGTAGCTGAGTTGTCCTAGAATTTAAGACTTATATTTCTATTTTGTTAAAAATTCTGCTGACGATGTTAATTTAAATTTATATATCCGAAGAATGCTTGTGGAAAAATAACTTTAATTTTAAAGGAGTATGTAGATGATATAGAGAATGCAAGCATTCTACCCAACTTAATGGTTATACATGATTTCAGGTCAGATCCTCTTCTTAAACTTATTATAAGAAATTCCAAGTCATTGTAATTGATTTTTTTTAAATTCATCTTTATGTGCGATTATTATTATCCAATCTATCCTTTTAATATAAACATAGGTACATTATTCCTGCCAATTATTGGTGCCTTTCCATCTTCTATTAGCAATAAGAAATTAGCTCAAGTAGCTGCAATATTATAATTATATGCAATTAACCTAGAGACTGATTGATATTTAATAAAGGGATTTCTTTAATTTTCTTTTAAAGAATCTCCTTTAAATAAGGAAAATATACTTAATATTATATAAAATGTATCTGCAAATTTTGGTAATTCTTTCTCTGCTTATACCAGATTATAAAGGAAGGAGAATTGTAATTAAAATATCATGAGACCGAAACTGGCCCATGACTGTAGCGATCATCCTTTACTGTAGAACATCACCTCCTTTTTCCCATTATTATAATTATATAATTAAAAGCTACAACCATTAAACTTGTCTTTTGTATATTAATGTATAGATTTTTACAAATAGGTAACTTAACCTATAGTGTAAATACATTTGGATTTTTGCTTCTTAGGTTTTTTGGTCAATCTTAAAAAGTATTAAATTATATGATTTTTCTATAAATATCCCATGAAATTAATTATTTCCAGGTAATCTTATAGCTGAGTGATCCCAGTTTTTAAGACTTATATTTCTATTTTGTTGAAAATTCTGCTGCCGATGTTAATTTAAACTTATATATCAGAAGAATGCTTGTGGAAAAATATCTTTAATTTTAAAGGAGTATGTAGATGATATAGTCAATGCAAGCATTCTACCCTACTTAATTGTTATACATGATTTTAGATCAGATCCTCCTCTTAAATGTATTATAAGAAGTTCCAAGTCATTGTAATTGATTTTTTTTAAATTCATCTGTATGTGCACTTATTATCATCTAATCTATCCTTTTAATATAAATATAGGTACATTATTCCTGCCAATTATTGGTGCCTTTCCATCTTCTATTAGCAATAAGAAATTAGCTCAAGTAGCTGCAATATGATAATTATATGCAATTAACCTAGAGACTGATTGATATTTAATAAAGGGATTTCTTTAATTTTCTTTTAAAGAATCTCCTTTAAAGAGCAAAATATACTTAATATTATATAAAATGTATTTGGAAATTAAGCAATTCTTTCTCTGCTTAAGCAGATTATGGGGAAACAAGAATTTTAAATAAAAAACCATGAGCCCCAACCTCGCCCATGACTGTGGCGATCATCCTTTACTGTAGAACATCACCTCCTTTTTCCTATTATTACGATTATATAATTAAAAGCTACAACCATTAATCTTGTCTTTTGTATATTAATATATAGATTTTTACAAATAGGTAACTTAACCTATAGTATAAATACATTTGGGTTTTTGCTTCTTAGGTTTTTCGGACTATCTTAATAAGTATTAAAATATATGATTTGTCTATAAATATACCATGAAATTAAGTATTTCCAGGGAATCTTGTAGCTCAGTTGTCCTAGAATTTAAGACTTATATTTCTATTTTGTTGAAAATTCTGCTGCCGATGTTAATTTAAAGTTATATATCCGAAGAATGCTTGTGGAAAAATAACTTTAATTTTAAAGGAGTATGTAGATGATATAGTCAATGCAAGTATTCTACCGTACTTAATGGTTATACATGATTTTAGATCAGATCCTCCTCTTAAACGTATTATAAGAAGTTCCAAGTCATTGAAATTGATTTTTTTTAAATTCATCTGTATGTGTACTTATTATTATCCAATCTATCCTTTTAATATAAATATAGGTACATTTATCCTGCCATTATTGGTGCCTTTCCATCTTCTATTAGCAATAAGAAATTAGCTCAAGTAGCTGCAATATGATAATTATACGCAATTAACCTAGAGACTGATTAATATTTCATAAAGGGATTTCTATAATTTTCTTTTAAAGAATCTCCTTTAAAGAGCAAAATATACTTAATATTATATAAAATGTATCTCCAAATTTTGGTAATTCTTTCTCTGCTTATACCAGATTATAAAGGAAGGATAATTCTAATTAAAAAATCATGAGCCACAACCTCCCCCATGACTGTGGCGATCATCCTTTACTGTAGAACATCACCTCCTTTTTCCCATTATTACAATTATATAATTAAAAGCTACAACCATTAAACTTGTCTTTTATATATTAATGTATAGATTTTTACAAATAGGTAATTTAACCTATAGTATAAATACATTTGTATTTTGCTTTCTAGTTCTTCGGTCTATCTTAATAAGTATTAAAATATGTGATTTTTCTATAAATATCCCATGAAATTAATTATTTCCAGGTAATCTTGTAGCTGAGTTGTCCTGAAATTTCAGACTTATATTTCTATTTTGTTGAAAATTCTGCTGCCGATGTTAATTTAAACTTATATATCTGAAGAATGCTTGTGGAAAAATAACTTTAATTTTAAAGGAGTATGTAAATGATATAGTCAATGCAAGTATTCCACCCTACTTAATGGTTATACATGATTTTAGATCAGATCCTCCTCTTAAACGTATTATAAGTAATTCAAAATAATTGCAATTAATTTTTTTTAAATTCATCTGTATGGGCATTTATTATTGTCCAATCTATCTCTCAATATAATTATGGGTATATTATTACTGTCAATTATATGTGCCTTTCCATCTTCTATTAGCAATACCTAATTACTCCAGTAGCTGCAATATGATAATTATATGCAATTAATCTAGAGACTGATTGATATTTAATAAAGGGATTTCTTTAATTTTCTTTTAAAGAATCTCCTTTAAAGAGCAAAATATACTTAATATTATATAAAATGTATCTGGAAATTTTGGTAAGTCTTTCTCTGCTTATACCAGATTATAAAGGAAGGAGAATTCTAATTAAAAAATCATGAGCCCCAACCTCGCCCATGACTGTGGCGATCATCCTTTACTGTAGAACATCACCTCCTTTTTCCCATTATTACAATTATATAATTAAAAGCTACAACCATTAAACTTGTCTTTTGTATATATAAATATATAGATTTTTACAAATAGGTAATTTAACCTATAGTATAAATACATATGTATTCTTGCTTCTTAGGTTTTTCGGTCTATCTTAATAAGTATTAAAATATATGATTTTTCTATACATATCCCATGAAATTAATTATTTCCAGGTAATGTTGGAGCTGAGTTGTCCTAGTTTCTAAGACTTATATTTCTATTTTGTTAACAATTCTGCTGCCGATGTTAATTTAAACTTATATATCCGAAGAATGGTTGTGGAAAAATAACTTTAATTTTAAAGGAGTATGTAGATGATATAGTCAATGCAGGGATTCTACCCTACTTAATGGTTATACATGATTTCAGATCAGATCCTCCTCTTAAACGTATTATAACAAAATTCCAAATCATTGCAATTGATTTTTTTTTAATTCATCTGTATGTGCACTTATTATTATCTAATCTATCCTTTTAATATAAATATAGGTACATTATTCCTGCCAATTATTGGTGCCTTTCCATCTTCTATTAGCAATAAGAAATTAGCTCAAGTAGCTGTTTATGATAATTATATGCAATTAACCTAGAGACTGATTGATATTTAATAAAGGGATTTCTTTAATTTTCTTTTAAAGAATCTCCTTTAAAGAGCAATATATACTTAATATTATATAAAATGTATCTGGAAATTTTGGTAAGTCTTTCTCTGCTTATACCAGATTATAAAGGAAGGAGAATTCTAATTAAAATATCATGAGCCCCAACCTCGCCCATGACTGTGGCGATCATCCTTTACTGTAGAACATCACCTCCTTTTTCCCATTATTATAATTATATAATCAAAAGCTACAACCATTAAACTTGTCTTTTGTACATTAATGTATAGATTTTTACAAATAGGTAATTTAACCTATAGTATAAATACATTTGGATTTTTGCTTCTTAGGTTTTTCGGTCTATCTTAATAAGTATTAAAATATATGATTTTTCTATAAATATCCCATGAAATTAATTATTTCCAGGGAATCTTGTAGCTCAGTTGTCCTAGTTTCTAAGACTTATATTTCTATTTTGTTGACAATTCTGCTGCCGATGTTAATTTAAACTTATATATCCGAAGAATGGTTGTGGAAAAATAACTTTAATTTTAAAGGAGTATGTAGATGATATAGTCAATACAAGCATTCTACCCTACTTAATTGTTACATATGATTTTAGATCACATCCTCCTCTTAAACGTATTATAAGAAGTTACAAGTCATTGTAATTGATTTTGTTTAAATTCATCTGTATGTGCACTTATTATTATCCAATCTATCCTTTTAATATAAATATACGTACATTATTCCTGCCAATTATTGGTGCCTTTCCATCTTCTATTAGCAATAAGAAATTAGCTCAAGTAGCTGCAATATGATAATCATATGCAATTCACCTAGAGACTGATTGATATTTAATAAAGCGATTTCTTTGATTTTCTTTTAAAGAATCTCCTTTAAAGAGGAAAAAATACTTAATATTATAGAAAATGTATCTGTAAATTTTGGTAATTCTTTCTCTGCTTTTACCAGATTATAAAGGAAGGAGAATTCTAATTAAAATATCATGAGCCCCAACCTCGCCCATGACTGTGGCGATCATCCTTTACTGTAGAACATCACCTCCTTTTTCCCATTATTATAATTATATAATTAAAAGCTACAACCATTAAAATTGTCTTTTGTATATTAATGTATAGATTTTTACAAATAGGTAATTTAACCTATAGTATAAATACATTTGGATTTTTGCTTTGTAGTTTTTCGGTCTATCTTAATAAGTATTAAAATATATGATTTTTCTATACATATCCCATGAAATTAATTATTTCCAGGTAATCTTGTAGCTGAGTTGTCCTAGAATTTAAGACTTATATTTCTAATTTGTTGAAAATTATGCTGCCGATGTTAATTTAAACTTATATATCCGAAGAATGCTTGTGGAAAAATAACTTTAATTTTAAAGGAGTATGTAGATGATATAGTGAATGCAAGCATTCTACCCTACTTCATTGTTATAGATGATTTTAGATCAGATCCTCCTCTTAAACGTATTATAACAAATTCCAAGTCATTGTAATTGATTTTTTTTAAATTCATCTCTATGTACACTTATTATTATCCAATCTATCCTTTTAATATAAATATAGGTACATTATTCCTGCCAATTATTGGTGCATTTCCATCTTCTATTAGCAGTACCTAATTACTCCAGTAGCTGCAATATGATAATTATATGCAATTAACCTAGAGACTGATTGATATTTAATAAAGGGATTTCTTTAATTTTCTTTTAAAGAATCTACTTTAAAGAGCAAAATATACTTAATATTATATAAAATGTATCTGGAAATTTTGGTAATTCTTTCTCTGATTATACCAGATTATAAAGGAAGGAGAATTCTAATTAAAATATCATGAGCCCGAACCTCGCCCATGACTGTGATAATCATCCTTTACTGTAGCACATCACCTCCTTTTTCCCATTATTATAATTATATAATGAAAAGAAATAACCATTAAACTTGTCTTTTGTATATTAATGTATAGATTTTTACAAATAGGTAATTTAACCTATAGTATAAATACATTTGGATTTTTGCTTCTTAGGTTTTTCGGTCTATCTTAATAAGTATTAAATTATATGATTTTTCTATAAATATCCCATGAAATTAATTATTTCCAGGTAATGTTGGAGCTGAGTTGTCCTAGTTTCTAAGACTTATATTTCTATTTTGTTAACAATTCTGCTGCCGATGTTAATTTAAACTTATATATCCGAAGAATGGTTGTGGAAAAATAACTTTAATTTTAAAGGAGTATGTAGATGATATAGTCAATGCAGGGATTCTACCCTACTTAATGGTTATACATGATTTCAGATCAGATCCTCCTCTTAAACGTATTATAACAAAATTCCAAGTCATTGCAATTGATTTTTTTTTAATTCATCTGTATGTGCACTTATTATTATCTAATCTATCCTTTTAATTTAAATATAGGTACATTATTTCTGCCAATTATTGGTGCCTATCCATATTCTATTAGCAATAAGAAATTAGCTCAAGTAGCTGCAATATGATAATTATATGTAATTAACATAAAGACTGATTGATATTTAATAAAGGGATTTCTTTAATTTTCTTTTAAAGAATCTCCTTTAAAGAGCAATATATACTTAATATTATATAAAACTATTTGGAAATTTAGCAATTCTTTCTCTGCTTAAGCAGATTATAGGGAAACAAGAATTTTAAATAAAAATCCATGGGCCCGAACCTCGCCCATGACTGTGGCAATCATCCTTTACTGTAGAACATCACCTCCTTTTTCCCATCATTATAATTATATAATTAAAAGCTACAACCATTAAACTTGTCTTTTGTATATTAATGTATAGATTTTTACAAATAGGTAATTTAACCTATAGTATAAATACATTTGTATTTTAGCTTTCTGGTTTTTCCGTCTATCTTAATAAGTATTAAAATATATGATTTTTCTATAAAAATCCCATGAAATTAATTATTTCCAGGTAATCTTGAAGCTGAGTTATCCTAGTTTTTAAGGCTTATATTTCTATTTTGTTGAAAACCCTGCCGCCTATGTTAATTTAAACTTATATATCTGAAGAATGCTTGTGGAAAAATAACTTTAATTTTAAAAGAGTATGTAGATGATATAGTCTATGCAAGTATTCTACCCTACTTAATGGTTATACATGATTTTAGATCAGATCCTCCTCTTAAACGTATTTAACAAATTCCAAGTCATTGCAATTGATTTTTTTTAAATTCATCTGTATGTGTACTTATTATTATCCAATCTATCCTTTTAATATAAATATAGGTACATTATTCCTGCCAATTATTGGTGCCTTTCCATCTTCTGTTAGCAATAAGAAATTAGCTCAAGTAGCTGCAATATGATAATTTTATGCAATTAACCTAGAGACTGATTGATATTTAATAAAGGGATTTCTTTAATTTTCTTTTAAAGAATCTCCTTTAAAGAGCAAAATATACTTAATATTATATAAAATGTATCTGGAAATTTAGCAATTCTTTCTCTGCTTAAAGCAGATTATTGGGAAAGAATAATTTTAAATAAAAAACCATGGGCCCCAACAGCGCCCATGACAGTGGCGATCATGCTTTACTGTAGAACATCTTCTCCTTTTTCCTATTATTACCATTATATAATTAAAAGCTACAACCATTAATCTTGTCTTTTGTATATTAATATATAGATTTTTACAAATAGGTAATTTAACCTATAGTATAAATACATTTGGATTTTTGCTTCTTAGGTTTTTCGGTCTATCTTAATAAGTATTAAAATATATGTTTTTTCTACACATATCCCATGAAATTAATTATTTCCAGGTAATCTTGTAGCTGAGTTGTCCTAGAATTTAAGACTTATATTTCTATTTTGTTGAAAATTCAGCTGCCGATGTTAATTTAAACTTATATATCCGAAGAATGCTTGTGGAAAAATAACTTTAATTTTAAAGGAGTACGTAGATGATATAGTGAATGCAAGGATTCTACCCTACTTAATTGTTATACATGATTTTAGATCAGATCCTCCTCTTAAACGTATTATAAGAAGTTCCTAGTCATTGTAATTGATTTTTTTTAAATTCATCTGTATGTCGATTATTATTATCCAATCTATCCTTTTAATATAAATATAGGTACATTATTCCTGCCAATTATTGGTGCCTTTCTATCTTCTATTAGCAATAAGAAATTTACTCAAGTAGCTGCAATATCATAATTATATGCAATTAACCTAGAGACTGATTGATATTTCATAAAGGAATTTCTTTAATTTTCTTTTAAAGAATCTCCTTTAAAGAGCAAAATATACTTAATATTATATAAAACGTATCTGGAAATTTTGGTAAGTCTTTCTCTGCTTATACCAGATTATAAAGGAAGGAGAATTCTAATTAAAAAATCATGAGCCCCAACCTCGCCCATGACTGTGGCGATCATACTTTACTGTGGAACATCACCTCCTTTTTCCCATTATTACAATTATATAATTAAAAGCTACAACCATTAAACTTGTCT
Organism: Metallyticus violacea; assembly: GCA_030762175.1. Lineage (NCBI taxonomy): Eukaryota > Metazoa > Arthropoda > Insecta > Mantodea > Metallyticidae > Metallyticus > Metallyticus violacea. The sequence goes on along the minus strand of CM060841.1, from coordinate 298,829 downwards.
TTTATATATTAATGTATAGATTTTTACAAATAGGTAATTTAACCTATAGTATAAATACATTTGTATTTTTGCTTTCTAGTTTTTCGGTCTATCTTAATAAGTATTAAAATATATGATTTTTCTATAAATATCCCATGAAATTAATTATTTCCAGGTAATCTTGGAGATGAGTTGTCCTAGTTTCTAAGACTTATATTTCTATTTTGTTGACAATTCTGCTGCGGATGTTAATTTAAACTTATATATTCGAAGAATGCTTTTGGAAACGTAACTTTAATTTTAAAGGAGTATTTAGATGATATAGTCCATGAAAGTATTCTACGCTACTTAATAATTATACATGATTTAGGATCAGATCCTCCTCTTAAACCTATTATAAGAAATTCCAAGTCATTCCAATTGATTTTTTTTAAATTCATCTGTATGTGCACTTATTATTATCAAATGTATCTCTTAATATAATTATGGGTATATTATTACTGCCAATTATATGTGCCTTTCCATCTTCTATTAGCAATACCTAATTACTCCAGTAGCTGCAATATGATAATTATATGCAATTAACCTAGAGACTGATTGATATTTAATAAAGGGATTTCTTTAATTTTCTTTAAAGAATCTCCTTTAAAGAGCAAAATATACTTAATATTATATAAAATGTATCTGGAAATTTTGGTAATTCTTTCTCTGCTTATACCAGATTATAAAGGAAGGAGAATTCTAATTAAAATATCATGAGCCTCAACCTCGCCCATGACTGTGGCGATCATCCTTTACCGTAGAACATCACCTCCTTTTTCCCATTATTATAATTATATAATACAAAGCTACAACCATTAAACTTGTCTTTTGTATATTAATGTATAGATTTTTACAAATATATAATTTAACCTACAGTATAAATACATTTGGATTTTTGCTTCTTAGGTTTTTCGGTCTATCTTAATAAGTATTAAAATATATGATTTTTCTATACATATCCCATGAAATTAATTATTTCCAGGTAATCTTGTAGCTGAGTTGTCCTAGAATTTAAGACTTATATTTCTATTTTGTTGAAAATTCTGCTGCCGATGTTAATTTAAATTAATATATCCGAAGAATGCTTGTGGAAAAATAACTTTAATTTTAAAGGAGTATGTACATGATATAGTGAATGCAAGCATTCTACCCTATTTAATGGTTATACATGATTTCAGATCAGATCCTCTTCTTGAACTTATTATAAGAAAACCAAGTCATTATAATTGATTTTTTTTAAATTCATCTGTATGTGCACTTATTATTATCCAATCTATCCTTTTAATATAAATATAGGTACATTATTCCTGCGAATTATTGGTGCCTTTCTATCTTCTATTAGCAATAAGAAATTAGCTCAAGTAGCTGCAATATAATAATTATATGCAATTAATCTAGAGACTGATTGATATTTAATAAAGGGATTTCTTTAATTTTCTTTTAAAGAATCTCCTTTAAAGAGCAAAATATACTTAATATTATATAAAATGTATCTGGAAATTTTGGTAATTCTTTCTCTGCTTATACCAGATTATAAAAGAAGGAGAATTCTAATTAAAATATCATGAGCCCCAACCTCGCCCATGACTGTAGCGATCATCCTTTACCGTAGAACATCACCTCCTTTTTCCCATTATTATAATTATATAATACAAAGCTACAAACATTAAACTTGTCTTTTGTATATTAATGTATAGAATTTTACAAATAGGTAATTTAACCTATAGTATAAATACATTTGTATTTTTGCTTTCTAGTTTTTCAGTGTATCTTAATAATTATTAATATATGTGATTTTTCTATAATTATCCCATGAAAGGAATTATTTCCAGGTAATCTTGTAGCTGAGTTGTCCTAGAATTTAAGACTTATATTTCTATTTTGTTGAAAATTCTGCTGCCGATGTTAATTTAAATTTATATATCCGAAGAATGCTTGTGGAAAAATAACTTTAATTTTAAAGGAGTATGTAGATGATATAGTCAATGCAAGCATTCTACCCTACTTAATTTTTATACTGATTTTAGATCAGATCCTCCTCTTAAACTTATTATAAGAAGTTCCAAGTCATTGTAATTGATTTTGTTTAAATTCATCTGTATGTGCTCTTATTATTATCCAATCTATCCTTATAATATAAATATAGGTACATTATTCCTGCCAATTATTGGTGCCTTTCCATCTTCTATTAGCAATAAGAAATTAGCTCAAGTAGCTGCAATATTATAATTATATGCAATTAACCTAGAGACTGATTGATATTTAATAAAGGGATTTCATTAATTTTCTTTTAAAGAATCTCCTTTAAAGAGCAAAATATACTTAATATTATATAAAATGTATCTGGAAATTTTGTAATTCTTTCTCTGATTATACGAGATTATAAAGGATGGAGAATTCTAATTAAAATATCATGAGCCCGAACCTCGCCCATGACTGTGATGATCATCCTTTACTGTAGCACATCACCTCGTTTTTCCCATTATTCAAATTATATAATGAAAAGCTATAACCATTAAACTTGTCTTTTGTATATTAATGTATAGATTTTTACAAATAGGTAATTTAACCTATAGAATAAATACATTTGGATTTTTGCTTCTTAGGTTTTTCGGTCTATCTTAATAAGTATTAAAATATATGATTTTTCTATAAATATCCCATGAAATTAATTATTTCCAGGTAATGTTGGAGCTGAGTTGTCCTAGTTTCTAAGACTTATATTTCTATTTTGTTAACAATTCTGCTGCCGATGTTAATTTAAACTTATATATTCGAAGAATGCTTGTGGAAAAATAACTTTAACTTTAAAGGAGTATGTAGATGATATAGTCAATGCAGGGATTCTACCCTACTTAATAGTTATACATGATTTCAGATCAGATCCTCCTCTTGAACGTATTATAATTAATTCCAAGTCATTGCAATTGATTTTTTTTTAATTCATCTGTATGTGCACTTATTATTATCTAATCTATCCTTTTAATATAAATATAGGTACATTATTCCTGCCAATTATTGGTGCCTTTCCATCTTCTATTAGCAATAAGAAATTAGCTCAAGTAGCTGCAATATGATAATTATATGTAATTAACCTAGAGATTGATTGATATTTTATAAAGGGATTTCTTTAATTTTCTTTTAAAGAATCTCCTTTAAAGAGCAAAATAGACTTAACATTATATAAAATGTATCTGGAAATTTAGCAATTCTTTCTCTGCTTAAGCAGATTATGGGGAAACAAGAATTTTAAATAAAAAACCATGGGCCCCAACCTCGCCCATGACTGTGGTGATCATCCTTTACTGTAGAACATCACCTCCTATTTCCCATTATTATAATTATATAATTAAAAGCTACAACCATTAAACTTGTCTTTTGTATATTAATGTATAGATTTTTACAAATAGGTAATTTAACCTATAGTATAAATACATTTGTATTCTTGCTTCTTAGGTTTTTCGGTCTATCTTAATAAGTAATAAAATATATTATTTTTCTATAAATATCCCATGAAATTAATTATTTCCAGGTAATCTTGTAGCTGAGTTGTCCTAGAATTTAAGACTTATATTTCTGTTTTGTTGAAAATTCAGCAGCCGATGTTAATTTAAACTTATATATCCCAAGAATACTTGTGGAAAAATAACTTTAATTTTAAAGGAGTATGTAGATAATATAGTCAATGCAAGCATTCTACCCTACTTAATTGTTATACAGTATTTTAGATCAGATCCTCCTCTTAAACGTATTATAAGAAGTTCCATGTCATTGTAATTGATTTTTTTAAATTCATCTGTATGTGCGATTATTATTATCCAATCTATCCTTTTAATATAAACATAGGTACATTATTCCTGCCAATTATTGGTGCCTTTCCATCTTGTATTAGCAATAAGAAATTAGCTCAAGTAGCTGCAATATGATAATTATAAGCAATTAACCTAGAGACTGATTGATATTTAATAAAGGGATTTCTTTAATTTTCTTTTAAAGAATCTCCTTTAAAGAGCAAAATATACTCAATATTATATAAAATGTATCTGGAAATTTTGGTAATTCTTTCTCTGCTTATACCAGATTATAAAGGAAGGAGAATTCTAATTAAAATATCATGAGCCCCAACCTCGCCCATGACTGTGGCGATCATCCTTTACCGTAGAACATCACCTCCTTTTTCCCATTATTATAATTATATAATACAAAGCTACAACCATTAAACTTGTCTTTTGTATATTAATGTATAGATTTTTACAAATAGGTAATTTAACCTATAGTATAAATACATTTGGATTTTTGCTTCTTAGGTTTTTCGGTCTATCTTAATAAGTATTAAATTATGTGATTTTTCTATAAATATCCCATGAAATTAATTATTTCCAGGTAATGTTGGAGCTCAGTATCCTAGTTTCTAAGACTTATATTTCTATTTTGTTAACAATTCTGCTGCCGATGTTAATTTAAACTTATATATCCGAAGAATGGTTGTGGAAAAATAACTTTAATTTTAAAGGAGTATGTAGATGATATAGTCAATGCAGGGATTCTACCCTACTTAATGGTTATACATGATTTCAGATCAGATCCTCCTCTTAAACGTATTATAACAAAATTCCAAGTCATTGCAATTGATTTTTTTTTAATTCATCTGTATGTGCACTTATTATTATCTAATCTATCCTTTTAATATAAATATAGGTACATTATTCCTGCCAATTATTGGTGCCTTTCCATCTTCTATTAGCAATAAGAAATTAGCTCAAGTAGCTGTTTATGATAATTATATGCAATTAACCTAGAGACTGATTGATATTTAATAAAGGGATTTCTTTAATTTTCTTTTATAGAATCTCCTTTAAAGAGCAAAATATACTTAATATTATATAAAATGTATTTGGAAATTTAGCAATTCTTTCTCTGCTTAAGCAGATTATGGGGAAACAAGAATTTTAAATAAAAAACCATGGGCCCCAACCTCGCCCATGACTGTGGCGATCATCCTTTACTGTAGAACATCACCTCCTTTTTCCTATTATTACCATTATGTAATTAAAAGCTACAACCATTAATCTTGTCTTTTGTATATTAATATATAGATTTTTACAAATAGGTAATTTAACCTATAGTATAAATACATTTGGATTTTTGCTTCTTAGGTTTTTTGGTCAATCTTAATAAGTATTAAATTATATGATTTTTCTATAAATATCCCATGAAATTAATTATTTCCAGGTAATCTTGGAGCTGAGTATCCTAGTTTCTAAGACTTATATTTCTATTTTGTTGACAATTCTGCTGCCGATGTTAATTTAAACTTATATATCCGAAGAATGGTTGTGGAAAAATAACTTTAATTTTAAAGGAGTATGTAGATGATATAGTCAATACAAGCATTCTACCCTACTTAATTGTTATATATGATTTTAGATCACATCCTCCTCTTAAACGTATTATAAGAAGTTCCAAGTCATTGTAATTGATTTTGTTTAAATTCATCTGTATGTGCACTTATTATTATCCAATCTATCCTTTTAATATAAATATAGGTACATTATTCCTGCCAATTATTGGTGCCTTTCCATCTTCTATTAGCAATAAGAAATTAGCTCAAGTAGCTGCAATATGATAATCATATGCAATTCACCTAGAGACTGATTGATATTTAATAAAGGGATTTCTTTAATTTTCTTTTAAAGAATCTCCTTTAAAGAGCAAAATATACTTAATATTATAGAAAATGTATCTGTAAATTTTGGTAATTCTTTCTCTGCTTTTACCAGATTATAAAGGAAGGAGAATTCTAATTAAAATATCATGAGCCCCAACCTCGCCCATGACTGTGGCGATCATCCTTTACTGTAGAACATCACCTCCTTTTTGCCATTATTATAATTATATAATTAAAAGCTACAACCATTAAAATTGTCTTTTGTATATTAATGTATAGATTTTTACAAATAGGTAATTAAACCTATAGTATAAATACATTTGGATTTTTGCTTTGTAGTTTTTCGGTCTATCTTAATAAGTATTAAAATATATGATTTTTCTATACATATCCCATGAAATTAATTATTTCCAGGTAATCTTGTAGCTGAGTTGTCCTAGAATTTAAGACTTATATTTCTAATTTGTTGAAAATTATGCTGCCGATGTTAATTTAAACTTATATATCCGAAGAATGCTTGTGGAAAAATAACTTTAATTTTAAAGGAGTATGTAGATGATATAGTGAATGCAAGCATTCTACCCTACTTAATTGTTATAGATGATTTTAGATCAGATCCTCCTCTTAAACGTATTATAACAAATTCCAAGTCATTGTAATTGATTTTTTTTAAATTCATCTGTATGTACACTTATTATTATCCAATCTATCCTTTTAATATAAATATAGGTACATTATTCCTGCCAATTATTGGTGCCTTTCCATCTTCTATTAGCAATAAGAAATTAGCTCAAGTAGCTGTTTATGAAAATTATATGCAATTAACCTAGAGACTGATTGATATTTAATAAAGGGATTTCTTTAATTTTCTTTAAAAGAATCTCCTTTAAAGAGCAATATATACTTAATGTTATATAAAATGTATCTGGAAATTTTGGTAAGTCTTTCTCTGCTTATACCAGATTATAAAGGAAGGAGAATTCTAATTAAAATATCATGAGCCCCAACCTCGCCCATGACTGTGGCGATCATCCTTTACTGTAGAACATCACCTCCTTTTTCCCATTATTATAATTATATAATCAAAAGCTACAACCATTAAACTTGTCTTTTGTACATTAATGTATAGATTTTTACAAATAGGTAATTTAACCTATAGTATAAATACATTTGGATTTTTGCTTCTTAGGTTTTTCGGTCTATCTTAATAAGTATTAAAATATATGATTTTTCTATAAATATCCCATGAAATTAATTATTTCCAGGTAATCTTGTAGCTGAGTTGTCCTAGAATTTAAGACTTATATTTCTATTTTGTTGAAAATTCTGCTGCCGATGTTAATTTAAACTTATATATCCGAAGAATGCTTGTGGAAAAATAACTTTAATTTTAAAGGAGTATGTAGATGATATAGTCAATGCAAGCATTCTACCCTACTTAATTGTTATATATGATTTTAGATCACATCCTCCTCTTAAACGTATTATAAGAAGTTCCAAGTCATTGTAATTGATTTTGTTTAAATTCATCTGTATGTGCACTTATTATTATCCAATCTATCCTTTTAATATAAATATAGGTACATTATTCCTGCCAATTATTGGTGCCTTTCCATCTTCTATTAGCAATAAGAAATTAGCTCAAGTAGCTGCAATATGATAATCATATGCAATTCACCTAGAGACTGATTGATATTTAATAAAGGGATTTCTTTAATTTTCTTTTAAAGAATCTCCTTTAAAGAGCAAAATATACTTAATATTATAAAAAATTTATCTGTAAATTTTGGTAATTCTTTCTCTGCTTTTACTAGATTATAAAGGAAGGAGAATTCTAATTAAAATATCATGAGCCCCAACCTCGCCCATGACTGTGGCGATCATCCTTTACTGTAGAACATCACCTCCTTTTTCCCATTATTATAATTATATAATTAAAAGCTACAACCATTAAAATTGTCTTTTGTATATTAATGTATAGATTTTTACAAATAGGTAATTTAACCTTTGGTATAAATACATTTGGATTTTTGCTTTGTAGTTTTTCGGTCTATCTTAATAAGTATTAAAATATATGATTTTTCTATACATATCCCATGAAATTAATTATTTCCAGGTAATCTTGTAGCTGAGTTGTCCTAGAATTTAAGACTTATATTTCTAATTTGTTGAAAATTATGCTGCCGATGTTAATTTAAACTTATATATCCGAAGAATGCTTGTGGAAAAATAACTTTAATTTTAAAGGAGTATGTAGATGATATAGTGAATGCAAGCATTCTACCCTACTTAATTGTTATAGATGATTTTAGATCAGATCCTCCTCTTAAACGTATTATAACAAATTCCAAGTCATTGTAATTGATTTTTTTTAAATTCATTTGTATGTACACTTATTATTATCCAATCTATCCTTTTAATATAAATATAGGTACATTATTCCTGCCAATTATTGGTGTCTTTCCATCTTCTATTAGCAGTACCTAATTACTCCAGTAGCTGCAATATGATAATTATATGCAATTAACCTAGAGACTGATTGATATTTAATAAAGGGATTTCTTTAATTTTCTTTTAAAGAATCTCCTTTAAAGAGCAAAATATACTTAATATTATATAAAATGTATCTGGAAATTTTGGTAATTCTTTCTCTGATTATACCAGATTATAAAGGAAGGAGAATTCTAATTAAAATATCATGAGCCCGAACCTCGCCCGTGACTGTGATAATCATCCTTATTGTAGCACATCACCTCCTTTTTCCCATTATTATAATTATATAATGAAAAGCTATAACCATTAAGTTTGTCTTTTGTATATTAATGTATAGATTTTTACAAATAGGTAATTTAACCTATAGTATAAATACATTTGGATTTTTGCTTCTTAGGTTTTTCGGTCTATCTTAATAAGTATTAAAATATATTATTTTTCTATAAATATCCCATGAAATTAATTATTTCCAGGTAATCTTGTAGCTGAGTTGTCCTAGAATTTAAGACTTATATTTCTGTTTTGTTGAAATTTCAGCTGCCGATGTTAATTTAATCTTATATATCCGAAGAATACTTGTGGAAAAATAACTTTAATTTTAAAGGAGTATGTAGATGATATAGTCAATGCAAGCATTCTACCCTACTTAATTGTTATACAGGATTTTAGATCAGATCCTCCTCTTAAACGTATTATAAGAAGTTCCATGTCATTGTAATTGATTTTTTTTAAATTCATCTGTATGTGCGATTATTATTATCCAATCTATTTATTTATTATAAACATAGGTACATTATTCCTGCCAATTATTGGTGCCTTTCCATCTTCTATTAGTAATAAGAAATTAGCTCAAGTAGCTGCAATATTATAATTATATGCAATTAACCTAGAGACTGATTGATATTTCATAAAGGGATTTCTTTAATTTTCTTTTAAAGAATCTCCTTTAAATAGCAAAATATACTTAATATTATATAAAATGTATCTCCAAATTTTGGTAATTCTTTCTCTGATTATACCAGATTATAAAGGAAGGATAATTCTAATTAAAAAATCATGAGCTCCAACCTCCCCCATGACTGTGGCGATCATCCTTTACTGTAGAACATCACCTCCTTTTTCCCATTATTACAATTATATAATTAAAAGCTACAACCATTAAACTTGTTTTTTATATATTAATGTATAGATTTTTACAAATAGGTAATTTAACCTATAGTATAAATGCATTTGTATTTTTGCTTTCTAGTTCTTCGGTCTATCTTAATAAGTATTAAAATATGTGATTTTTCTATAAATATCCCATGAAATTAATTATTTCCAGGTAATCTTGTAGCTGAGTTGTCCTAGAATTTCAGAATTATATTTCTATTTTGTTGAAAATTCTGCTGACGATGTTAATTTAAATTTATATATCCGAAGAATGCTTGTGGAAAAATAACTTTAATTTTAAAGGAGTATGTAGATGATATAGTGAATGCAAGTATTCTACCCATCTTAATGGTTATACATGATTTCAGGTCAGATCCTCTTCATAAACTTATTATAAGAAATTCCAAGTCATTGTAATTGATTTTTTTTAAATTCATCTGTATGTGCACTTATTATTATCCAATCTATCCTTTTAATATAAATATAGGTACATTATTCCTGCGAATTATTGGTGCCTTTCCATCTTCTATTAGCAATAAGAAATTAGCTCAAGTAGCTGCAATATGATAATTATATGCAATTAACCTAGAGACTGATTGATATTTAATAAAGGGATTTCTTTAATTTTCTTTTATAGAATCTCCTTTAAAGAGCAAAATATACTTAATATTATATAAAATGTATTTGGAAATTTAGCAATTCTTTCTCTGCTTAAGCAGATTATGGGGAAACAAGAATTTTAAATAAAAAACCATGGGCCCCAACCTCGCCCATGACTGTGGCGATCATCCTTTACTGTAGAATATCACCTCCTTTTTCCTATTATTACCATTATGTAATTAAAAGCTACAACCATTAATCTTGTCTCTAGTATATTAATATATAGATTTTTACAAATAGGTAATTTAACCTATAGTATAAATACATTTGGATTTTTGCTTCTTAGGTTTTTCGGACTATCTTAATAAGTATTAAAATATATGATTTTTCTATACATATCCCATGAAATTAATTATTTCCAGGGAATCTTGTAGCTGAGTTGTCCTAGAATTTAAGACTTATATTTCTATTTTGTTGAAAATTCTGCTGCCGATGTTAATTTAAATTTATATATCCGAAGAATGCTTGTGGAATAATAACTTTAATTTTAAAGGAGTATGTAGATGATATAGTCAATGCAAGTATTCTACCGTACTTAATGGTTATACATGATTTTAGATCAGATCCTCCTCTTAAACGTATTATAAGAAGTTCCAAGTCATTGAAATTGATTTTTCTTAAATTCATCTGTATGTGTACTTATTATTATCCAATCTATCCTTTTAATATAAATATAGGTACATTATTCCTGCCATTATTGGTGCCTTTCCATCTTCTATTAGCAATAAGAAATTAGCTCAAGTAGCTGCAATATGATAATTATATGCAATTAATCTGGAGACTGATTGATATTTAATAAAGGGATTTCTTTAATTTTCTTTTAAAGAATCTCCTTTAAAGAGCAAAATATACTTAATATTATATAAAATGTATCTGGAAATTTAGCAATTCTTTCTCTGCTTAAGCAGATTATGGGGAAACAAGAATTTTAAATAAAAAACCATGGGCCCCAACCTCGCCCATGACTTTGGCGATCATCCTTTACTGCAGAACATCACCTCCCCTTTCCTATTATTACCATTATATAATTAAAAGCTACAACCATTAATCTTCTCTTTTGTATATTAATATATAAATTTTTACAAATAGGTAATTTAACCTATAGTATATATACATTTGGATTTTTGCTTCTTAGGTTTTTCGGTCTATCTTAATAAGTATTAAAATATATGATTTTTCTATACATATCCCATGAAATTAATTATTTCCAGGTAATCTTGTAGCTGAGTTGTCCTAGAATTTAAGACTTATATTTCTATTTTGTTGAAAATTCTGCTGCCGATGTTAATTTAAATTAATATATCCGAAGAATGCTTGTGGAAAAATAACTTTAATTTTAAAGGAGTATGTAGATGATATAGTGAATGCAAGCATTCTACCCTATTTAATGGTTATACATGATTTCAGATCAGATCCTCTTCTTGAACTTATTATAAGAAAACCAAGTCATTGTAATTGATTTTTTTTAAATTCATCTGTATGTGCACTTATTATTATCCAATCTATCCTTTTAATATAAATATAGGTACATTATTGCTGCGAATTATTGGTGCCTTTCTATCTTCTATTAGCAATAAGAAATTAGCTCAAGTAGCTGCAATATAATAATTATATGCAATTAATCTAGAGACTGATTGATATTTAATAAAGGGATTTCTTTAATTTTCTTTTAAAGAATCTCCTTTAAAGAGCAAAATATACTTAATATTATATAAAATGTATCTGGAAATTTAGCAATTCTTTCTCTGCTTAAGCAGATTATGGGGAAACAAGAATTTTAAATAAAAAACCATGGGCCCCAACCTCGCCCATGACTGTGGCGATCATCCTTTACTGTAGAACATCACCTCCTTTTTCCTATTATTACCATTATATAATTAAAAGCTACAACCATTAATCTTGTCTTTTGTATATTAATATATAGATTTTTACAAATAGGTAATCTAACCTATAGTATAAATACATTTGTATACTTGCTTCTTAGGTTTTTCGGTCTATCTTAATAAGTATTAATATATATTATTTTTCTATACATATCCCATGAAATTAATTATTTCCAGATAATCTTGTAGCTGAGTTGTCCTAGATTTTAAGACTTACATTTCTATTTTGTTGAAAATTCTGCTGCCGATGTTAATTTAAACTTATATATCCAAAGAATGCTTTTGGAAACTTAACTTTAATTTTAAAGGAGTATGTAGATGATATAGTCAATGCAGGGATTCTACTCTACTTAATTGTTATACAGGATTTTAGATCAGATCCTCCTCTTAAACGTATTATAAGAAGTGCCAAGTCATTGTAATTGATTTTTTTTAAATTCATCTGTATGTGCTATTATTATTATCCAATCTATCCTTTTAATATAAATATAGGTACATTATTCCTGCCAATTATTGGTGCCTTTCCATCTTCAATTAGCAATAAGAAATTAGCTCAAGTAGCTGCAATATGATAATTATATGCAATTAACCTAGAGACTGATTGATATTTCATAAAGGGATTTATATAATTTTCTTTTAAAGAATCTCCTTTAAAGAGCAAAATATACTTATTATTATATAAAATGTATCTCGAAATTTTGGTAATTCTTTCTCTGCTTATACCAGATTATAAAGGAAGGATAATTCTAATTAAAAAATCATGAGCCCCAACCTCCTCCATGACTGTGGCGATCATCCTTTACTGTAGAACATCACCTCCTTTTTCCCATTATTACAATTATATAATTAAAACCTACAACCATTAAACTTGTCTTTTATATATTAATGTATAGATTTTTACAAATAGGTAATTTAACCTATAGTATAAATACATTTGTATTTTGGCTTTCTAGTTCTTCGGTCTATCTTAATAAGTATTAAAATATGTGATTTTTCTATAAATATCCCATGAAATTAATTATTTCCAGGTAATCTTGTAGCTGAGTTGTCCTAGAATTTCAGACTTATATTTCTATTTTGTTGAAAATTCTGCTGCAGATGTTAATTTAAACTTATATATCTGAAGAATGCTTGTGGAAAAATAACTTTAATTTTAAAGGAGTATGTAAATGATATAGTCAATGCAAGTATTCTACCCTACTTAATGGTTATACATGATTTTAGATCAGATCCTCCTCTTAAACGTATTATAAGTAATTCAAAATCATTGCAATTAATTTTTTTTAAATTCATCTGTATGGGCATTTATTATTGCCCAATCTATCTCTCAATATAATTATGGGTATATTATTACTGTCAATTATATGTGCCTTTCCATCTTCTATTAGCAATACCTAATTACTCCAGTAGCTGCAATATGATAATTATATGCAATTAATCTAGAGACTGATTGATATTTAATTAAGGGATTTCTTTAATTTTCTTTAAAAGAATCTCCTTTAAAGAGCAAAATATACTTAATATTATATAAAATGTATCTCCAAATTTTGGTAATTCTTTCTCTGATTATACCAGATTATAAAGGAAGGATAATTCTAATTAAAAAATCATGAGCTCCAACCTCCCCCATGACTGTGGCGATCATCCTTTACTGTATAACATCACCTCCTTTTTCCCATTATTACAATTATATATTTAAAAGCTACAACCATTAAACTTGTCTTTTGTATATTAATGTATAGATTTTTACAAATAGGTAATTTAACCTATAGTATAAATACATTTGTATTTTTGCTTTCAAGTTTTTCGGTCTATCTTAATAAGTATTAAAATATATTATTTTTCTATAAATATCCCATGAAATTAATTATTTCCAGGTAATGTTGGAGCTGAGTTGTCCTAGAATTTAAGACTTATATTTCTGTTTTGTTGAAAATTCAGCTGCCGATGTTAATTTAAACTTCTATATCCGAAGAATACTTGTGGAAAAATAACTTTAATTTTAAAGGAGTATGTAGATGATATAGTCAATGCAGGGATTCTACCCTACTTAATTGTTATACAGGATTTTAGATCAGATCCTCTTCTTAAACGTATTATAAGAAGTTCCATGTCATTGTAATTGATTTTTTTTAAATTCATCTATATGTGCGATTATTATTATCCAATCTATCCTTTTAATATAAACATAGGTACATTATTCCTGCCAATTATTGGTGCCTTTCCATCTTCTATTAGCAATAAGAAATTAGCTCAAGTAGCTGCAATATTATAATTATATGCAATTAACCTAGAGACTGATTGATATTTAATAAAGGGATTTCTTTAATTTTCTTTTAAAGAATCTCCTTTAAATAAGGAAAATATACTTAATATTATATAAAATGTATCTGGAAATTTTGGTAATTCTTTCTCTGCTCATACCAGATTATAAAGGAAGGAGAATTGTAATTAAAATATCATGAGCCCAAACCTGGCCCATGACTGCAGCGATCATCCTTTACTGTAGAACATCACCTCCTTTTTCCCATTATTATAATTATATAATTAAAAGCTACAACCATTAAACTTGTCTTTTGTATATTAATGTATAGATTTTTACAAATAGGTAATTTAACCTATAGTATAAATACATTTGGATTTTTGCTTCTTAGGTTTTTCGGTCAATCTTAATAAGTATTAAATTATATGATTTTTCTATAAATATCCCATGAAATTAATTATTTCCAGGTAATCTTGGAGCTGAGTATCCTAGTTTCTAAGACTTATATTTCTATTTTGTTGACAATTCTGCTGCCGATGTTAATTTAAACTTATATATCCGAAGAATGGTTGTGGAAAAATAACTTTAATTTTAAAGGAGTATGTAGATGATATAGTCAATACAAGCATTCTACCCTACTTAATTGTTATATATGATTTTAGATCACATCCTCCTCTTAAACGTATTATAAGAAGTTCCAAGTCATTGTAATTGATTTTGTTTAAATTCATCTGTATGTGTACTTATTATTATCCAATCTATCCTTTTAATATAAATATAGGTACATTATTCCTGCCAATTATTGGTGCCTTTCCATCTTCTATTAGCAATAAGAAATTAGCTCAAGTAGCTGCAATATGATAATCATATGCAATTCACCTAGAGACTGATTGATATTTAATAAAGGGATTTCTTTAATTTTCTTTTAAAGAATCTCCTTTAAAGAGCAAAATATACTTAATATTATAGAAAATGTATCTGTAAATTTTGGTAATTCTTTCTCTGCTTTTACCAGATTATAAAGGAAGGAGAATTCTAATTAAAATATCATGAGCCCCAACCTCGCCCATGACTGTGGCGATCATCCTTTACTGTAGAACATCACCTCCTTTTTGCCATTATTATAATTATATAATTAAAAGCTACAGCCATTAAAATTGTCTTTTGTATATTAATGTATAGATTTTTACAAATAGGTAATTTAACCTATAGTATAAATACATTTGGATTTTTGCTTTGTAGTTTTTCGGTCTATCTTAATAAGTATTAAAATATATGATTTTTCTATACATATCCCATGAAATTAATTATTTCCAGGTAATCTTGTAGCTGAGATGTCCTAGAATTTAAGACTTATATTTCTAATTTGTTGAAAATTATGCTGCCGATGTTAATTTAAACTTATATATCCGAAGAATGCTTGTGGAAAAATAACTTTAATTTTAAAGGAGTATGTAGATGATATAGTGAATGCAAGCATTCTACCCTACTTAATTGTTATAGATGATTTTAGATCAGATCCTCCTCTTAAACGTATTATAACAAATTCCAAGTCATTGTAATTGATTTTTTTTAAATTCATCTGTATGTACACTTATTATTATCCAATCTATCCTTTTAATATAAATATAGGTACATTATTCCTGCCAATTATTGGTGCCTTTCCATCTTCTATTAGCAGTACCTAATTACTCCAGTAGCTGCAATATGATAATTATATGCAATTAACCTAGAGACTGATTGATATTTAATAAAGGGATTTCTTTAATTTTCTTTTAAAGAATCTCCTTTAAAGAGCAAAATATACTTAATACTATATAAAATGTATCTGGAAATTTTGGTAATTCTTTCTCTGATTATACCAGATTATAAAGGAAGGAGAATTCTAATTAAAATATCATGAGCCCGAACCTCGCCCATGACTGTGATAATCATCCTTTACTGTAGCACATCACCTCCTTTTTCCCATTATTATAATTATATAATGAAAAGCTATAACCATTAAACTTGTCTTTTGTATATTAATGTATAGATTTTTACAAATAGGTAATTTAACCTATAGTATAAATACATTTGGATTTTTGCTTCTTAGGTTTTTCGGTCTATCTTAATAAGTATTAAATTATATGATTTTTCTATAAATATCCCATGAAATTAATTATTTCCAGGTAATGTTGGAGCTGAGTTGTCCTAGTTTCTAAGACTTATATTTCTATTTTGTTAACAATTCTGCTGCCAATGTTAATTTAAACTTATATATCCGAAGAATGGTTGTGGAAAAATAACTTTAATTTTAAAGGAGTATGTAGATGATATAGTCAATGCAGGGATTCTACCCTACTTAATGGTTATACATGATTTCAGATCAGATCCTCCTCTTAAACGTATTATAACAAAATTCCAAGTCATTGCAATTGATTTTTTTTTAATTCATCTGTATGTGCACTTATTATTATCTAATCTATCCTTTTAATATAAATATAGGTACATTATTCCTGCCAATTATTGGTGCCTTTCCATCTTCTATTAGCAATAAGAAATTAGCTCAAGTAGCTGCAATATGATAATTATATGTAATTAACCTAGAGATTGATTGATATTTTATAAAGGGATTTCTTTAATTTTCTTTTAAAAAATCTCCTTTAAAGAGCAAAATATACTTAATATTATATAAAATGTATCTGGAAATTTAGCAATTCTTTCTCTGCTTAAGCAGATTATGGGGAAACAAGAATTTTAAATAAAAAACCATGGGCCCCAATCTCGCCCATGACTGTGGCGATCATCCTTTACTGTAGCACATCACCTCCTATTTCCCATTATTATAATTATATAATTAAAAGCTACAACCATTAAACTTTTCTTTTGTATATTAATGTATAGATTTTTACAAATAGGTAATTTAACCTATAGTAAAAATACATTTGTATTTTTGCTTTCAAGTTTTTCGGTCTATCTTAATAAGTATTAAAATATATTATTTTTCTATAAATATCCCATGAAATTAATTATTTCCAGGTAATCTTGTAGCTGAGTTGTCATAGAATTTAAGACTTATATTTCTGTTTTGTTGAAATTTCAGCTGCCGATGTAAATTTAATCTTATATATCCGAAGAATACTTATGGAAAAATAACTTTAATTTTAAAGGAGTATGTAGATGATATAGTCAATGCAAGTATTCTACCCTACTTAATTGTTAACCAGGATATTAGATCAGATCCTCCTCTTAAACGTATTATAAGAAGTTCCATGTCATTGTAATTGATTTTTTTTAAATTCATCTGTATGTGCGATTATTATTATCCAATCTATCCATTTAATATAAACATAGGTACATTATTCCTGCCAATTATTGGTGCCTTTCCATCTTCTATTAGCAATAAGAAATTAGCTCAATTAGCTGCAATATTATAATTATATGCAATTAACCTAGAGACTGATTGATATTTCATAAAGGGATTTCTTTAATTTTCTTTTAAAGAATCTCCTTTAAAGAGCAAAATATACTTAATATTATATAAAATGTATCTGGAAATTTAGCAATTCTTTCTCTGCTTAAGCAGATTATGGGGAAACAAGAATTTTAAATAAAAAACCATGGGCCCCAACCTCGCCCATAACTGTGGCGATCATCCTTTACTGTAGAACATCACCTCCTTTTTCCTATTATTACCATTATATAATTAAAAGCTACAACCATTAATCTTGTCTTTTGTATATTAATATATAGATTTTTACAAATAGGTAATCTAACCTATAGTATAAATACATTTGTATACTTGCTTCTTAGGTTTTTCGGTCTATCTTAATAAGTATTAAAATATATTATTTTTCTATACATATCCCATGAAATTAATTATTTCCAGATAATCTTGTAGCTGAGTTGTCCTAGTTTTTAAGACTTACATTTCTATTTTGTTGAAAATTCTGCTGCCGATGTTAATTTAAACTTATATATTCAAAGAATGCTTTCGGAAACTTAACTTTAATTTTAAAGGAGTATGTAGATGATATAGTCAATGCAAGTATTCTACCCTACTTAATGGCTATACATGATTTTAGATCAGATCCTCCTCTTAAACGTATTATAAGAAGTTCCAAGTCATTGAAATTGATTTTTTTTAAATTCATCTGTATGTGTACTTATTATTATCCAATCTATCCTTTTAATATAAATATAGGTAAATTATTCCTGCCAATTATTGGTGCCTTTCCATCTTCTATGAGCAATAAGAAATTAGCTCAAGTAGCTGCAATATGATAATTATACGCAATTAACCTAGAGACTGATTAATATTTCATAAAGGGATTTCTATAATTTTCTTTTAAAGAATCTCCTTTAAAGAGCAAAATATACTTAATATTATATAAAATGTATCTCCAAATTTTGGTAATTCTTTCTCTGCTTATACCTGATTATAAAGGAAGGATAATTCTAATTAAAAAATCATGAGCTCCAACCTCCCCCATGACTGTGGCGATCATCCTTTACTGTAGAACATCACCTCCTTTTTCCCATTATTACAATTATATAATTAAAAGCTACAACCATTAAACTTGTTTTTTATATATTAATGTATAGATTTTTACAAATAGGTAATTTAACCTATAGTATAAATACATTTGTATTTTTGCTTTCTAGTTCTTCGGTCTATGTTAATAAGTATTAAAATATGTGATTTTTCTATAAGTATCCCATGAAATTAATTATTTCCAGGTAATCTTGTAGCTGAGTTGTCCTAGAATTTCAGACTTATATTTCTATTTTGTTGAAAATTCTGCTGCCGATGTTAATTTAAACTTATATATCTGAAGAATGCTTGTGGAAAAATAACTTTAATTTTAAAGGAGTATGTAAATGATATAGTCAATGCAAGTATTCTACCCTACTTAATGGTTATACATGATTTTAGATCAGATCCTCCTCTTAAACGTATTATAAGTAATTCAAAATCATTGCAATTAATTTTTTTTAAATTCATCTGTATGGGCATTTATTATTGTCCAATATATCTCTCAATATAATTATGGGTATATTATTACTGTCAATTATATGTGCCTTTCCATCTTCTATTAGCAATACCTAATTACTCCAGTAGCTGCAATATGATAATTATATGCAATTAATCTAGAGACTGATTGATATTTAATAAAGGGATTTCTTTAATTTTCTTTTAAAGAATCTCCTTTAAAGACCAAAATATACTTAATATTATATAAAATGTATCTGGAAATTTTGGTAAGTCTTTCTCTGCTTAAGCAGATTATGGGGAAACAAGAATTTTAAATAAAAAACCATGGGCCCCAACCTCGCCCATGACTGTGGCGATCATCCTTTACTGTAGAACATCACCTCCTTGTTCCTATTATTACCATTATGTAATTAAAAGCTACAACCATTAATCTTGTCTTTTGTATATTAATATATAGATTTTTACAAATACGTAATTTAACCTATAGTATAAATACATTTGGATTTTTGCTTCTTAGGTTTTTCGGTCTATCTTAATAAGTATTAAAATATATGATTTTTCTATACATATCCCATGAAATTAATTATTTCCAGGTAATCTTGTAGCTGAGTTGTCCTAGAATTTAAGATTTATATTTCTATTTTGTTGAAAATTCTGCTGCCGATGTTAATTTAAATTAATATATCCGAAGAATGCTTGTGGAAAAATAACTTTAATTTTAAAGGAGTATGTAGATGATATAGTGAATGCAAGCATTCTACCCTATTTAATGGTTATACATGATTTCAGATCAGATCCTCTTCTTGAACTTATTATAAGAAAACCAAGTCATTGTAATTGATTTTTTTTAAATTCATCTGTATGTGCACTTATTATTATCCAATCTATCCTTTTAATATAAATATAGGTACATTATTGCTGCGAATTGTTGGTGCCTTTCTATCTTCTATTAGCAATAAGAAATTAGCTCAAGTAGCTGCAATATAATAATTATATGCAATTAATCTAGAGACTGATTGATATTTAATAAAGGGATTTCTTTAATTTTCTTTAAAAGAATCTCCTTTAAAGAGCAAAATATACTTAATATTATATAAAATGTATCTGGAAATTTTGGTAAGTCTTTCTCTGCTTATACCAGATTATAAAGGAAGGAGAATTCTAATTAAAAAATCATGAGCCCCAATCTTGCGCATGACTGTGGCGATCATCCTTTACTGTATAACATCACCTCCTTTTTCCCATTATTACAATTATATATTTAAAAGCTACAACCATTAAACTTGTCTTTTGTATATTAATGTATAGATTTTTACAAATAGGTAATTTAACCTATAGTATAAATACATTTGTATTTTTGCTTTCAAGTTTTTCGGTCTATCTTAATAAGTATTAAAATATATTATTTTTCTATAAATATCCCATGAAATTAATTATTTCCAGGTAATCTTGTAGCTGAGTTGTCCTAGAATTTAAGACTTATATTTCTGTTTTGTTGAAAATTCAGCTGCCGATGTTAATTTAAACTTATATATCCGAAGAATACTTGTGGAAAAATAACTTTAATTTTAAAGGAGTATGTAGATGATATAGTCAATGCAGGGATTCTACTCTACTTAATTGTTATACAGGATTTTAGATCAGATCCTCTTCTTAAACGTATTATAAGAAGTTCCATGTCATTGTAATTGATTTTTTTTAAATTCATCTGTATGTGCGATTATTATTATCCAATCTATCCATTTAATATAAACATAGGTACATTATTCCTGCCAATTATTGGTGCCTTTCCATCTTCTATTAGCAATAAGAAATTAGCTCAAGTAGCTGCAATATTATAATTATATGGAATTAACCTAGAGACTGATTGATATTTAATAAAGGGATTTCTTTAATTTTCTTTTAAAGAATCTCCTTTAAATAAGGAAAATATACTTAATATTATATAAAATGTATCTGGAAATTTTGGTAATTCTTTCTCTGCTTATACCAGATTATAAAGGAAGGAGAATTGTAATTAAAATATCATGAGCCCGAACCTGGCCCATGACTGTAGCAATCATCCTTTACTGTAGAACATCACCTCCTTTTTCCCATTATTACAATTATATATTTAAAAGCTACAACCATTAAACTTGTCTTTTGTATATTAATGTATAGATTTTTACAAATAGGTAATCTAACCTATAGTATAAATACATTTGTATACTTGCTTCTTAGGTTTTTCGGTCTATCTTAATAAGTATTAAAATATATTATTTTTCTATACATATCCCATGAAATTAATTATTTCCAGATAATCTTGTAGCTGAGTTGTCCTAGTTTTTAAGACTTACATTTCTATTTTGTTGAAAATTCTGCTGCCGATGTTAATTTAAACTTATATATCCAAAGAATGCTTTTGGAAACTTAACTTTAATTTTAAAGGAGTATGTAGATGATATAGTCAATGCAGGGATTCTACTCTACTTAATTGTTATACAGGATTTTAGATCAGATCCTCCTCTTAAACGTATTATAAGAAGTGCCAAGTCATTGTAATTGATTTTTTTTAAATTCATCTGTATGTGCTATTATTATTATCCAATCTATCCTTTTAATATAAATATAGGTACATTATTCCTGCCAATTATTGGTGCCTTTCCATCTTCAATTAGCAATAAGAAATTAGCTCAAGTAGCTGCAATATGATAATTATATGCAATTAACCTAGAGACTGATTGATATTTCATAAAGGGATTTATATAATTTTCTTTTAAAGAATCTCCTTTAAAGAGCAAAATATACTTATTATTATATAAAATGTATCTCGAAATTTTGGTAATTCTTTCTCTGCTTATACCAGATTATAAAGGAAGGATAATTCTAATTAAAAAATCATGAGCCCCAACCTCCTCCATGACTGTGGCGATCATCCTTTACTGTAGAACATCACCTCCTTTTTCCCATTATTACAATTATATAATTAAAAGCTACAACCATTAAACTTGTCTTTTATATATTAATGTATAGATTTTTACAAATAGGTAATTTAACCTATAGTATAAATACATTTGTATTTTGGCTTTCTAGTTCTTCGGTCTATCTTAATAAGTATTAAAATATATTATTTTTCTATACATATCCCATGAAATTAATTATTTCCAGATAATCTTGTAGCTGAGTTGTCCTAGTTTTTAAGACTTACATTTCTATTTTGTTGAAAATTCTGCTGCCGATGTTAATTTAAACTTATATATTCAAAGAATGCTTTTGGAAACTTAACTTTAATTTTAAAGGAGTATGTAGATGATATAGTCAATGCAAGTATTCTACCCTACTTAATGGCTATACATGATTTTAGATCAGATCCTCCTCTTAAACGTATTATAAGAAGTTCCAAGTCATTGAAATTGATTTTTTTTAAATTCATCTGTATGTGTACTTATTATTATCCAATCTATCCTTTTAATATAAATATAGGTATATTATTCCTGCCAATTATTGGTGCCTTTCCATCTTCTATTAGCAATAAGAAATTAGCTCAAATAGCTGCAATATGATAATTATACGCAATTAACCTAGCGACTGATTAATATTTCATAAAGGGATTTCTATAATTTTCTTTTAAAGAATCTCCTTTAAAGAGCAAAATATACTTAATATTATATAAAATGTATCTCCAAATTTTGGTAATTCTTTCTCTGCTTATACCAGATTATAAAGGAAGGATAATTCTAATTAAAAAATCATGAGCTCCAACCTCCCCCATGACTGTGGCGATCATCCTTTACTGTAGAACATCACCTCCTTTTTCCCATTATTACAATTATATAATTAAAAGCTACAACCATTAAACTTGTCTTTTATATATTAATGTATAGATTTTTACAAATAGGTAATTTAACCTATAGTATAAATACATTTGTATTTTTGCTTTCTAGTTCTTCGGTCTATCTTAATAAGTATTAAAATATGTGATTTTTCTATAAATATCCCATGAAATTAATTATTTCCAGGTAATCTTGTAGCTGAGTTGTCCTAGAATTTCAGACTTATATTTCTATTTTGTTGAAAATTCTGCTGCCGATGTTAATTTAAACTTATATATCTGAAGAATGCTTGTGGAAAAATAACTTTAATTTTAAAGGAGTATGTAAATGATATAGTCAATGCAAGTATTCTACCCTACTTAATGGTTATACATGATTTTAGATCAGATCCTCCTCTTAAACGTATTATAAGTAATTCAAAATCATTGCAATTAATTTTTTTTAAATTCATCTGTATGGGCATTTATTATTGTCCAATATATCTATCAATATAATTATGGGTATATTATTACTGTCAATTATATGTGCCTTTCCATCTTCTATTAGCAATACCTAATTACTCCAGTAGCTGCAATATGATAATTATATGCAATTAATCTAGAGACTGATTGATATTTAATAAAGGGATTTCTTTAATTTTCTTTTAAAGAATCTCCTTTAAAGAGCAAAATATACTTAATATTATATAAAATGTATCTGGAAATTTAGCAATTCTTTCTCTGCTTAAGCAGATTATGGGGAAACAAGAATTTTAAATAAAAAACCATGGGCCCCAACCTCGCCCATGACTTTGGCGATCATCCTTTACTGCAGAACATCACCTCCCCTTTCCTATTATTACCATTATATAATTAAAAGCTACAACCATTAATCTTCTCTTTTGTATATTAATATATAGATTTTTACAAATAGGTAATTTAACCTATAGTATATATACATTTGGATTTTTGCTTCTTAGGTTTTTCGGTCTATCTTAATAAGTATTAAAATATATGATTTTTCTATACATATCCCATGAAATTAATTATTTCCAGGTAATCTTGTAGCTGAGTTGTCCTAGAATTTAAGACTTATATTTCTATTTTGTTGAAAATTCTGCTGCCGATGTTAATTTAAATTAATATATCCGAAGAATGCTTGTGGAAAAATAACTTTAATTTTAAAGGAGTATGTAGATGATATAGTGAATGCAAGCATTCTACCCTATTTAATGGTTATACATGATTTCAGATCAGATCCTCTTCTTGAACTTATTATAAGAAAACCAAGTCATTGTAATTGATTTTTTTTAAATTCATCTGTATGTGCACTTATTATTATCCAATCTATCCTTTTAATATAAATATAGGTACATTATTGCTGCGAATTATTGGTGCCTTTCTATCTTCTATTAGCAATAAGAAATTAGCTCAAGTAGCTGCAATATAATAATTATATGCAATTAATCTAGAGACTGATTGATATTTAATAAAGGGATTTCTTTAATTTTCTTTTAAAGAATCTCCTTTAAAGAGCAAAATATAATTAATATTATATAAAATGTATCTGGAAATTTAGCAATTCTTTCTCTGCTTAAGCAGATTATGGGGAAACAAGAATTTTAAATAAAAAACCATGGGCCCCAACCTCGCCCATGACTGTGGCGATCATCCTTTACTGTAGAACATCACCTCCTTTTTCCTATTATTACCATTATATAATTAAAAGCTACAACCATTAATCTTGTCTTTTGTATATTAATATATAGATTTTTACAAATAGGTAATCTAACCTATAGTATAAATACATTTGTATACTTGCTTCTTAGGTTTTTCGGTCTATCTTAATAAGTATTAAAATATATTATTTTTCTATACATATCCCATGAAATTAATTATTTCCAGATAATCTTGTAGCTGAGTTGTCCTAGTTTTTAAGACTTACATTTCTATTTTGTTGAAAATTCTGCTGCCGATGTTAATTTAAACTTATATATCCAAAGAATGCTTTTGGAAACTTAACTTTAATTTTAAAGGAGTATGTAGATGATATAGTCAATGCAGGGATTCTACTCTACTTAATTGTTATACAGGATTTTAGATCAGATCCTCCTCTTAAACGTATTATAAGAAGTGCCAAGTCATTGTAATTGATTTTTTTTAAATTCATCTGTATGTGCTATTATTATTATCCAATCTATCCTTTTAATATAAATATAGGTACATTATTCCTGCCAATTATTGGTGCCTTTCCATCTTCAATTAGCAATAAGAAATTAGCTCAAGTAGCTGCAATATGATAATTATATGCAATTAACCTAGAGACTGATTGATATTTCATAAAGGGATTTATATAATTTTCTTTTAAAGAATCTCCTTTAAAGAGCAAAATATACTTATTATTATATAAAATGTATCTCGAAATTTTGGTAATTCTTTCTCTGCTTATACCAGATTATAAAGGAAGGATAATTCTAATTAAAAAATCATGAGCCCCAACCTCCTCCATGACTGTGGCGATCATCCTTTACTGTAGAACATCACCTCCTTTTTCCCATTATTACAATTATATAATTAAAAGCTACAACCATTAAACTTGTCTTTTATATATTAATGTATAGATTTTTACAAATAGGTAATTTAACCTATAGTATAAATACATTTGTATTTTGGCTTTCTAGTTCTTCGGTCTATCTTAATAAGTATTAAAATATATTATTTTTCTATACATATCCCATGAAATTAATTATTTCCAGATAATCTTGTAGCTGAGTTGTCCTAGTTTTTAAGACTTACATTTCTATTTTGTTGAAAATTCTGCTGCCGATGTTAATTTAAACTTATATATCTGAAGAATGCTTGTGGAAAAATAACTTTAATTTTAAAGGAGTATGTAAATGATATAGTCAATGCAAGTATTCTACCCTACTTAATGGTTATACATGATTTTAGATCAGATCCTCCTCTTAAACGTATTATAAGTAATTCAAAATCATTGCAATTAATTTTTTTTAAATTCATCTGTATGGGCATTTATTATTGCCCAATCTATCTCTCAATATAATTATGGGTATATTATTACTGTCAATTATATGTGCCTTTCCATCTTCTATTAGCAATACCTAATTACTCCAGTAGCTGCAATATGATAATTATATGCAATTAATCTAGAGACTGATTGATATTTAATTAAGGGATTTCTTTAATTTTCTTTAAAAGAATCTCCTTTAAAGAGCAAAATATACTTAATATTATATAAAATGTATCTCCAAATTTTGGTAATTCTTTCTCTGATTATACCAGATTATAAAGGAAGGATAATTCTAATTAAAAAATCATGAGCTCCAACCTCCCCCATGACTGTGGCGATCATCCTTTACTGTATTACATCACCTCCTTTTTCCCATTATTACAATTATATATTTAAAAGCTACAACCATTAAACTTGTCTTTTGTATATTAATGTATAGATTTTTACAAATAGGTAATTTAACCTATAGTATAAATACATTTGTATTTTTGCTTTCAAGTTTTTCGGTCTATCTTAATAAGTATTAAAATATATTATTTTTCTATAAATATCCCATGAAATTAATTATTTCCAGGTAATGTTGGAGCTGAGTTGTCCTAGAATTTAAGACTTATATTTCTGTTTTGTTGAAAATTCAGCTGCCGATGTTAATTTAAACTTCTATATCCGAAGAATACTTGTGGAAAAATAACTTTAATTTTAAAGGAGTATGTAGATGATATAGTCAATGCAGGGATTCTACCCTACTTAATTGTTATACAGGATTTTAGATCAGATCCTCTTCTTAAACGTATTATAAGAAGTTCCATGTCATTGTAATTGATTTTTTTTAAATTCATCTATATGTGCGATTATTATTATCCAATCTATCCTTTTAATATAAACATAGGTACATTATTCCTGCCAATTATTGGTGCCTTTCCATCTTCTATTAGCAATAAGAAATTAGCTCAAGTAGCTGCAATATTATAATTATATGCAATTAACCTAGAGACTGATTGATATTTAATAAAGGGATTTCTTTAATTTTCTTTTAAAGAATCTCCTTTAAATAAGGAAAATATACTTAATATTATATAAAATGTATCTGGAAATTTTGGTAATTCTTTCTCTGCTCATACCAGATTATAAAGGAAGGAGAATTGTAATTAAAATATCATGAGCCCAAACCTGGCCCATGACTGCAGCGATCATCCTTTACTGTAGAACATCACCTCCTTTTTCCCATTATTATAATTATATAATTAAAAGCTACAACCATTAAACTTGTCTTTTGTATATTAATGTATAGATTTTTACAAATAGGTAATTTAACCTATAGTATAAATACATTTGGATTTTTGCTTCTTAGGTTTTTCGGTCAATCTTAATAAGTATTAAATTATATGATTTTTCTATAAATATCCCATGAAATTAATTATTTCCAGATAATCTTGTAGCTGAGTTGTCCTAGTTTTTAAGACTTACATTTCTATTTTGTTGAAAATTCTGCTGCCGATGTTAATTTAAACTTATATATTCAAAGAATGCTTTTGGAAACTTAACTTTAATTTTAAAGGAGTATGTAGATGATATAGTCAATGCAAGTATTCTACCCTACTTAATGGCTATACATGATTTTAGATCAGATCCTCCTCTTAAACGTATTATAAGAAGTTCCAAGTCATTGAAATTGATTTTTTTTAAATTCATCTGTATGTGTACTTATTATTATCCAATCTATCCTTTTAATATAAATATAGGTATATTATTCCTGCCAATTATTGGTGCCTTTCCATCTTCTATTAGCAATAAGAAATTAGCTCAAATAGCTGCAATATGATAATTATACGCAATTAACCTAGAGACTGATTAATATTTCATAAAGGGATTTCTATAATTTTCTTTTAAAGAATCTCCTTTAAAGAGCAAAATATACTTAATATTATATAAAATGTATCTCCAAATTTTGGTAATTCTTTCTCTGCTTATACCAGATTATAAAGGAAGGATAATTCTAATTAAAAAATCATGAGCTCCAACCTCCCCCATGACTGTGGCGATCATCCTTTACTGTAGAACATCACCTCCTTTTTCCCATTATTACAATTATATAATTAAAAGCTACAACCATTAAACTTGTTTTTTATATATTAATGTATAGATTTTTACAAATAGGTAATTTAACCTATAGTATAAATACATTTGTATTTTTGCTTTCTAGTTCTTCGGTCTATCTTAATAAGTATTAAAATATGTGATTTTTCTATAAGTATCCCATGAAATTAATTATTTCCAGGTAATCTTGTAGCTGAGTTGTCCTAGAATTTCAGACTTATATTTCTATTTTGTTGAAAATTCTGCTGCCGATGTTAATTTAAACTTATATATCTGAAGAATGCTTGTGGAAAAATAACTTTAATTTTAAAGGAGTATGTAAATGATATAGTCAATGCAAGTATTCTACCCTACTTAATGGTTATACATGATTTTAGATCAGATCCTCCTCTTAAACGTATTATAAGTAATTCAATATCATTGCAATTAATTTTTTTTAAATTCATCTGTATGGGCATTTATTATTGTCCAATATATCTCTCAATATAATTATGGGTATATTATTACTGTCAATTATATGTGCCTTTCCATCTTCTATTAGCAATACCTAATTACTCCAGTAGCTGCAATATGATAATTATATGCAATTAATCTAGAGACTGATTGATATTTAATAAAGGGATTTCTTTAATTTTCTTTTAAAGAATCTCCTTTAAAGACCAAAATATACTTAATATTATATAAAATGTATCTGGAAATTTTGGTAAGTCTTTCTCTGCTTAAGCAGATTATGGGGAAACAAGAATTTTAAATAAAAAACCATGGGCCCCAACCTCGCCCATGACTGTGGCGATCATCCTTTACTGTAGAACATCACCTCCTTGTTCCTATTATTACCATTATGTAATTAAAAGCTACAACCATTAATCTTGTCTTTTGTATATTAATATATAGATTTTTACAAATACGTAATTTAACCTATAGTATAAATACATTTGGATTTTTGCTTCTTAGGTTTTTCGGTCTATCTTAATAAGTATTAAAATATATGATTTTTCTATACATATCCCATGAAATTAATTATTTCCAGGTAATCTTGTAGCTGAGTTGTCCTAGAATTTAAGACTTATATTTCTATTTTGTTGAAAATTCTGCTGCCGATGTTAATTTAAATTAATATATCCGAAGAATGCTTGTGGAAAAATAACTTTAATTTTAAAGGAGTATGTAGATGATATAGTGAATGCAAGCATTCTACCCTATTTAATGGTTATACATGATTTCAGATCAGATCCTCTTCTTGAACTTATTATAAGAAAACCAAGTCATTGTAATTGATTTTTTTTAAATTCATCTGTATGTGCACTTATTATTATCCAATCTATCCTTTTAATATAAATATAGGTACATTATTGCTGCGAATTATTGGTGCCTTTCTATCTTCTATTAGCAATAAGAAATTAGCTCAAGTAGCTGCAATATAATAATTATATGCAATTAATCTAGAGACTGATTGATATTTAATAAAGGGATTTCTTTAATTTTCTTTTAAAGAATCTCCTTTAAAGAGTAAAATATACTTAATATTATATAAAATGTATCTGGAAATTTAGCAATTCTTTCTCTGCTTAAGCAGATTATGGGGAAACAAGAATTTTAAATAAAAAACCATGGGCCCCAACCTCGCCCATAACTGTGGCGATCATCCTTTACTGTAGAACATCACCTCCTTTTTCCCATTATTACAATTATATATTTAAAAGCTACAACCATTAAACTTGTCTTTTGTATATTAATGTATAGATTTTTACAAATAGGTAATTTAACCTATAGTATAAATACATTTGTATTTTTGCTTTCAAGTTTTTCGGTCTATCTTAATAAGTATTAAAATATATTATTTTTCTATAAATATCCCATGAAATTAATTATTTCCAGGTAATCTTGTAGCTGAGTTGTCCTAGAATTTAAGACTTATATTTCTGTTTTGTTGAAAATTCAGCTGCCGATGTTAATTTAAACTTATATATCCGAAGAATACTTGTGGGAAAATAACTTTAATTTTAAAGGAGTATGTAGATGATATAGTCAATGCAGGGATTCTACCCTACTTAATTGTTATACAGGATTTTAGATCAGATCCTGTTCTTAAACGTATTATAAGAAGTTCCATGTCATTGTAATTGATTTTTTTTAAATTCATCTGTATGTGCGATTATTATTATCCAATCTATCCTTTTAATATAAACATAGGTACATTATTCCTGCCAATTATTGGTGCCTTTCCATCTTCTATTAGCAATAAGAAATTAGCTCAAGTAGCTGCAATATTATAATTATATGCAATTAACCTAGAGACTGATTGATATTTAATAAAGGGATTTCTTTAATTTTCTTTTAAAGAATCTCCTTTAAATAAGGAAAATATACTTAATATTATATAAAATGTATCTGGAAATTTTGGTAATTCTTTCTCTGCTTATACCAGATTATAAAGGAAGGAGAATTGTAATTAAAATATCATGAGCCCGAACCTGGCCCATGACTGTAGCGATCATCCTTTACTGTAGAACATCACCTCCTTTTTCCCATTATTATAATTATATAATTAAAAGCTACAACCATTAAACTTGTCTTTTGTATATTAATGTATAGATTTTTACAAATAGGTAATTTAACCTATAGTATAAATACATTTGGATTTTTGCTTCTTAGGTTTTTCGGTCAATCTTAATAAGTATTAAATTATATGATTTTTCTATAAATATCCCATGAAATTAATTATTTCCAGATAATCTTGTAGCTGAGTTGTCCTAGTTTTTAAGACTTACATTTCTATTTTGTTGAAAATTCTGCTGCCGATGTTAATTTAAACTTATATATTCAAAGAATGCTTTTGGAAACTTAACTTTAATTTTAAAGGAGTATGTAGATGATATAGTCAATGCAAGTATTCTACCCTACTTAATGGCTATACATGATTTTAGATCAGATCCTCCTCTTAAACGTATTATAAGAAGTTCCAAGTCATTGAAATTGATTTTTTTTAAATTCATCTGTATGTGTACTTATTATTATCCAATCTATCCTTTTAATATAAATATAGGTATATTATTCCTGCCAATTATTGGTGCCTTTCCATCTTCTATTAGCAATAAGAAATTAGCTCAAATAGCTGCAATATGATAATTATACGCAATTAACCTAGAGACTGATTAATATTTCATAAAGGGATTTCTATAATTTTCTTTTAAAGAATCTCCTTTAAAGAGCAAAATATACTTAATATTATATAAAATGTATCTCCAAATTTTGGTAATTCTTTCTCTGCTTATACCAGATTATAAAGGAAGGATAATTCTAATTAAAAAATCATGAGCTCCAACCTCCCCCATGACTGTGGCGATCATCCTTTACTGTAGAACATCACCTCCTTTTTCCCATTATTACAATTATATAATTAAAAGCTACAACCATTAAACTTGTCTTTTATATATTAATGTATAGATTTTTACAAATAGGTAATTTAACCTATAGTATAAATACATTTGTATTTTTGCTTTCTAGTTCTTCGGTCTATCTTAATAAGTATTAAAATATGTGATTTTTCTATAAATATCCCATGAAATTAATTATTTCCAGGTAATCTTGTAGCTGAGTTGTCCTAGAATTTCAGACTTATATTTCTATTTTGTTGAAAATTCTGCTGCCGATGTTAATTAAACTTATATATCTGAAGAATGCTTGTGGAAAAATAACTTTAATTTTAAAGGAGTATGTAAATGATATAGTCAATGCAAGTATTCTACCCTACTTAATGGTTATACATGATTTTAGATCAGATCCTCCTCTTAAACGTATTATAAGTAATTCAAAATCATTGCAATTAATTTTTTTTAAATTCATCTGTATGGGCATTTATTATTGTCCAATATATCTATCAATATAATTATGGGTATATTATTACTGTCAATTATATGTGCCTTTCCATCTTCTATTAGCAATACCTAATTACTCCAGTAGCTGCAATATGATAATTATATGCAATTAATCTAGAGACTGATTGATATTTAATAAAGGGATTTCTTTAATTTTCTTTTAAAGAATCTCCTTTAAAGAGCAAAATATACTTAATATTATATAAAATGTATCTGGAAATTTAGCAATTCTTTCTCTGCTTAAGCAGATTATGGGGAAACAAGAATTTTAAATAAAAAACCATGGGCCCCAACCTCGCCCATGACTTTGGCGATCATCCTTTACTGCAGAACATCACCTCCCCTTTCCTATTATTACCATTATATAATTAAAAGCTACAACCATTAAACTTGTCTTTTGTATATTAATATATAGATTTTTACAAATAGGTAATTTAACCTATAGTATATATACATTTGGATTTTTGCTTCTTAGGTTTTTCGGTCTATCTTAATAAGTATTAAAATATATGATTTTTCTATACATATCCCATGAAATTAATTATTTCCAGGTAATCTTGTAGCTGAGTTGTCCTAGAATTTAAGACTTATATTTCTATTTTGTTGAAAATTCTGCTGCCGATGTTAATTTAAATTTATATATCCGAAGAATGCTTGTGGAAAAATAACTTTAATTTTAAAGGAGTATGTAGATGATATAGTGAATGCAAGCATTCTACCCTATTTAATGGTTATACATGATTTCAGATCAGATCCTCTTCTTGAACTTATTATAAGAAAACCAAGTCATTGTAATTGATTTTTTTTAAATTCATCTGTATGTGCACTTATTATTATCCAATCTATCCTTTTAATATAAATATAGGTACATTATTGCTGCGAATTATTGGTGCCTTTCTATCTTCTATTAGCAATAAGAAATTAGCTCAAGTAGCTGCAATATAATAATTATATGCAATTAATCTAGAGACTGATTGATATTTAATAAAGGGATTTCTTTAATTTTCTTTTAAAGAATCTCCTTTAAAGAGCAAAATATACTTAATATTATATAAAATGTATCTGGAAATTTAGCAATTCTTTCTCTGCTTAAGCAGATTATGGGGAAACAAGAATTTTAAATAAAAAACCATGGGCCCCAACCTCGCCCATGACTGTGGCGATCATCCTTTACTGTAGAACATCACCTCCTTTTTCCTATTATTACCATTATATAATTAAAAGCTACAACCATTAATCTTGTCTTTTGTATATTAATATATAGATTTTTACAAATAGGTAATCTAACCTATAGTATAAATACATTTGTATACTTGCTTCTTAGGTTTTTCGGTCTATCTTAATAAGTATTAAAATATATTATTTTTCTATACATATCCCATGAAATTAATTATTTCCAGATAATCTTGTAGCTGAGTTGTCCTAGTTTTTAAGACTTACATTTCTATTTTGTTGAAAATTCTGTTGCCGATGTTAATTTAAACTTATATATCCAAAGAATGCTTTTGGAAACTTAACTTTAATTTTAAAGGAGTATGTAGATGATATAGTCAATGCAGGGATTCTACTCTACTTAATTGTTATACAGGATTTTAGATCAGATCCTGCTCTTAAACGTATTATAAGAAGTGCCAAGTCATTGTAATTGATTTTTTTTAAATTCATCTGTATGTGCTATTATTATTATTATCCAATCTATCCTTTTAATATAAATATAGGTACATTATTCCTGCCAATTATTGGTGCCTTTCCATCTTCAATTAGCAATAAGAAATTAGCTCAAGTAGCTGCAATATGATAATTATACGCAATTAACCTAGAGACTGATTGATATTTCATAAAGGGATTTCTATAATTTTCTTTTAAAGAATCTCCTTTAAAGAGCAAAATATACTTAATATTATATAAAATGTATCACCAAATTTTGGTAATTCTTTCTCTGCTTATACCTGATTATAAAGGAAGGATAATTCTAATTAAAAAATCATGAGCTCCAACCTCCCCCATGACTGTGGCGATCATCCTTTACTGTAGAACATCACCTCCTTTTTCCCATTATTACAATTATATAATTAAAAGCTACAACCATTAAACTTGTTTTTTATATATTAATGTATAGATTTTTACAAATAGGTAATTTAACCTATAGTATAAATACATTTGTATTTTTGCTTTCTAGTTCTTCGGTCTATCTTAATAAGTATTAAAATATGTGATTTTTCTATAAATATCCCATGAAATTAATTATTTCCAGGTAATCTTGTAGCTGAGTTGTCCTAGAATTTCAGACTTATATTTCTATTTTGTTGAAAATTCTGCTGCCGATGTTAATTTAAACTTATATATCTGAAGAATGCTTGTGGAAAAATAACTTTAATTTTAAAGGAGTATGTAAATGATATAGTCAATGCAAGTATTCTACCCTACTTAATGGTTATACATGATTTTAGATCAGATCCTCCTCTTAAACGTATTATAAGTAATTCAAAATCATTGCAATTAATTTTTTTTAAATTCATCTGTATGGGCATTTATTATTGTCCAATATATCTCTCAATATAATTATGGGTATATTATTACTGTCAATTATATGTGCCTTTCCATCTTCTATTAGCAATACCTAATTACTCCAGTAGCTGCAATATGATAATTATATGCAATTAATCTAGAGACTGATTGATATTTAATAAAGGGATTTCTTTAATTTTCTTTTAAAGAATCTCCTTTAAAGAGCAAAATATACTTAATATTATATAAAATGTATCTGGAAATTTTGGTAAGTCTTTCTCTGCTTATACCAGATTATAAAGGATGGAGAATTCTAATTAAAAAATCATGAGCCCCAATCTTGCGCATGACTGTGGCGATCATCCTTTACTGTATAACATCACCTCCTTTTTCCCATTATTACAATTATATATTTAAAAGCTACAACCATTAAACTTGTCTTTTGTATATTAATGTATAGATTTTTACAAATAGGTAATTTAACCTATAGTATAAATACATTTGTATTTTTGCTTTCAAGTTTTTCGGTCTATCTTAATAAGTATTAAAATATATTATTTTTCTATAAATATCCCATGAAATTAATTATTTCCAGGTAATCTTGTAGCTGAGTTGTCCTAGAATTTAAGACTTATATTTCTGTTTTGTTGAAAATTCAGCTGCCGATGTTAATTTAAACTTATATATCCGAAGAATACTTGTGGAAAAATAACTTTAATTTTAAAGGAGTATGTAGATGATATAGTCAATGCAGGGATTCTACCCTACTTAATTGTTATACAGGATTTTAGATCAGATCCTCTTCTTAAACGTATTATAAGAAGTTCCATGTCATTGTAATTGATTTTTTTTAAATTCATCTGTATGTGCGATTATTATTATCCAATCTATCCTTTTAATATAAACATAGGTACATTATTCCTGCCAATTATTGGTGCCTTTCCATCTTCTATTAGCAATAAGAAATTAGCTCAAGTAGCTGCAATATTATAATTATATGCAATTAACCTAGAGACTGATTGATATTTAATAAAGGGATTTCTTTAATTTTCTTTTAAAGAATCTCCTTTAAATAAGGAAAATATACTTAATATTATATAAAATGTATCTGGAAATTTTGGTAATTCTTTCTCTGCTTATACCAGATTATAAAGGAAGGAGAATTGTAATTAAAATATCATGAGCCCGAACCTGGCCCATGACTGTAGCGATCATCCTTTACTGTAGAACATCATCTCCTTTTTCCCATTATTATAATTATATAATTAAAAGCTACAACCATTAAACTTGTCTTTTGTATATTAATGTATAGATTTTTACAAATAGGTAATTTAACCTATAGTATAAATACATTTGGATTTTTGCTTCTTAGGTTTTTCGGTCAATCTTAATAAGTATTAAATTATATGATTTTTCTATAAATATCCCATGAAATTAATTATTTCCAGGTAATCTTATAGCTGAGTGATCCTAGTTTTTAAGACTTATATTTCTATTTTGTTGAAAATTCTGCTGCCGATGTTAATTTAAACTTATATATCAGAAGAATGCTTGTGGAAAAATATCTTTAATTTTAAAGGAGTATGTAGATGATATAGTGAATGCAAGCATTCTACCCTACTTAATGGTTATACATGATTTCAGATCAGATCCTCTTCTTAAACTTATTATAAGAAATTCCAAGTCATTGTAATTGATTTTTTTTAAATTCATCTGTATGTGCACTTATTATTATCCAATCTATCCTTTTAATATAAATATAGGTACATTATTCCTGCCAATTATTGGTGCCTTTCCATCTTCTATTAGCAATAAGAAATTAGCTCAAGTAGCTGCAATATGATAATTATATGCAATTAATCTGGAGACTGATTGATATTTAATAAAGGGATTTCTTTAATTTTCTTTTAAAGAATCTCCTTTAAAGAGCAAAATATACTTAATATTATATAAAATGTATCTGGAAATTTAGCAATTCTTTCTCTGCTTAAGCAGATTATGGGGAAACAAGAATTTTAAATAAAAAACCATGGGCCCCAACCTCGCCCATGACTTTGGCGATCATCCTTTACTGCAGAACATCACCTCCCCTTTCCTATTATTACCATTATATAATTAAAAGCTACAACCATTAATCTTCTCTTTTGTATATTAATATATAGATTTTTACAAATAGGTAATTTAACCTATAGTATATATACATTTGGATTTTTTCTTCTTAGGTTTTTCGGTCTATCTTAATAAGTATTAAAATATATGATTTTTCTATACATATCCCATGAAATTAATTATTTCCAGGTAATCTTGTAGCTGAGTTGTCCTAGAATTTAAGACTTATATTTCTATTTTGTTGAAAATTCTGCTGCCGATGTTAATTTAAATTAATATATCCGAAGAATGCTTGTGGAAAAATAACTTTAATTTTAAAGGAGTATGTAGATGATATAGTGAATGCAAGCATTCTACCCTATTTAATGGTTATACATGATTTCAGATCAGATCCTCTTCTTGAACTTATTATAAGAAAACCAAGTCATTGTAATTGATTTTTTTTAAATTCATCTGTATGTGCACTTATTATTATCCAATCTATCCTTTTAATATAAATATAGGTACATTATTCCTGCAAATTATTGGTGCCTTTCTATCTTCTATTAGCAATAAGAAATTAGCTCAAGTAGCTGCAATATAATAATTATATGCAATTAATCTAGAGACTGATTGATATTTAATAAAGGGAAATCTTTAATTTTCTTTTAAAGAATCTCCTTTAAAGAGCAAAATATACTTAATATTATATAAAATGTATCTGGAAATTTTGGTAATTCTTTCTCTGCTTGTACCAGATTATAAAAGAAGGAGAATTCTAATTAAAATATCATGAGCCCCAACCTCGCCCATGACTGTGGCGATCATCCTTTACCGTAGAACATCACCTCCTTATATAATACAAAGCTACAACCATTAAACTTGTCTTTTGTATATTAATGTATAGATTTTTACAAATAGGTAATTTAACCTATAGTATAAATACATTTGTATTTTTGCTTTCTAGTTTTTCAGTCTATCTTAATAATTATTAATATATGTGATTTTTCTATAAATATCCCATGAAAGGAATTATTTCCAGGTAATCTTGTAGCTGAGTTGTCCTAGAATTTAAGACTTATATTTCTATTTTGTTGAAAATTCTGCTGCCGATGTTAATTTAAATTTATATATCCGAAGAATGCTTGTGGAAAAATAACTTTAATTTTAAAGGAGTATGTAGATGATATAGTCAATGCAAGCATTCTACCCTACTTAATTTTTATACATGATTTTAGATCAGATCCTCCTCTTAAACTTATTATAAGAAGTTCCAAGTCATTGTAATTGATTTTGTTTAAATTCATCTGTATGTGCTCTTATTATTATCCAATCTATCCTTTTAATATAAATATAGGTACATTATTCCTGCCAATTATTGGTGCCTTTCCATCTTCTATTAGCAATAAGAAATTAGCTCAAGTAGCTGCAATATTATAATTATATGCAATTAACCTAGAGACTGATTGATATTTAATAAAGGGATTTCTTTAATTTTCTTTTAAAGAATCTCCTTTAAAGAGCAAAATATACTTAATATTATATAAAATGTATCTGGAAATTTTGTAATTCTTTCTCTGATTATACGAGATTATAAAGGATGGAGAATTCTAATTAAAATATCATGAGCCCGAACCTCGCCCATGACTGTGATGATCATCCTTTACTGTAGCACATCACCTCCTTTTTCCCATTATTCAAATTATATAATGAAAAGCTATAACCATTAAACTTGTCTTTTGTATATTAATGTGTAGATTTTTACAAATAGGTAATTTAACCTATAGAATAAATACATTTGGATTTTTGCTTCTTAGGCTTTTCGGTCTATCTTAATAAGTATTAAAATATATGATTTTTCTATAAATATCCCATGAAATTAATTATTTCCAGGTAATCTTGTAGCTGAGTTGTCCTAGAATTTAAGACTTATATTTCTATTTTGTTGAAAATTCTGCTGCCGATGTTAATTTAAATTTATATATCCGAAGAATGCTTGTGGAAAAATAACTTTAATTTTAAAGGAGTATGTAGATGATATAGTCAATGCAAGTATTCTACCGTACTTAATGGTTATACATGATTTTAGATCAGATCCTCCTCTTAAACGTATTATAAGAAGTTCCAAGTCATTGAAATTGATTTTTTTTAAATTCATCTGTATATGTACTTATTATTATCCAATCTATCCTTTTAATATAAATATAGGTACATTTATCCTGCCATTATTGGTGCCTTTCCATCTTCTATTAGCAATAAGAAATTAGCTCAAGTAGCTCCAATATGATAATTATATGCAATTAATCTGGAGACTGATTGATATTTAATAAAGGGATTTCTTTAATTTTCTTTTAAAGAATCTCCTTTAAAGAGCAAAATATACTTAATATTATATAAAATGTATCTGGAAATTTAGCAATTCTTTCTCTGCTTAAGCAGATTATGGGGAAACAAGAATTTTAAATAAAAAACCATGGGCCCCAACCTCGCCCATGACTTTGGCGATCATCCTTTACTGCAGAACATCACCTCCCCTTTCCTATTATTACCATTATATAATTAAAAGCTACAACCATTAATCTTCTCTTTTGTATATTAATATATAGATTTTTACAAATAGGTAATTTAACCTATAGTATATATACATTTGGATTTTTGCTTCTTAGGTTTTTCGGTCTATCTTAATAAGTATTAAAATATATGATTTTTCTATACATATCCCATGAAATTAATTATTTCCAGGTAATCTTGTAGCTGAGTTGTCCTAGAATTTAAGACTTATATTTCTATTTTGTTGAAAATTCTGCTGCCGATGTTAATTTAAATTTATATATCCGAAGAATGCTTGTGGAAAAATAACTTTAATTTTAAAGGAGTATGTAGATGATATAGTGAATGCAAGCATTCTACCCTATTTAATGGTTATACATGATTTCAGATCAGATCCTCTTCTTGAACTTATTATAAGAAAACCAAGTCATTGTAATTGATTTTTTTTAAATTCATCTGTATGTGCACTTATTATTATCCAATCTATCCTTTTAATATAAATATAGGTACATTATTGCTGCGAATTACTGGTGCCTTTCTATCTTCTATTAGCAATAAGAAATTAGCTCAAGTAGCTGCAATATAATAATTATATGCAATTAATCTAGAGACTGATTGATATTTAATAAAGGGATTTCTTTAATTTTCTTTTAAAGAATCTCCTTTAAAGAGCAAAATATACTTAATATTATATAAAATGTATCTGGAAATTTAGCAATTCTTTCTCTGCTTAAGCAGATTATGGGGAAACAAGAATTTTAAATAAAAAACCATGGGCCCCAACCTCGCCCATGACTGTGGCGATCATCCTTTACTGTAGAACATCACCTCCTTTTTCCTATTATTACCATTATATAATTAAAAGCTACAACCATTAATCTTGTCTTTTGTATATTAATATATAGATTTTTACAAATAGGTAATCTAACCTATAGTATAAATACATTTGTATACTTGCTTCTTAGGTTTTTCGGTCTATCTTAATAAGTATTAAAATATATTATTTTTCTATACATATCCCATGAAATTAATTATTTCCAGATAATCTTGTAGCTGAGTTGTCCTAGTTTTTAAGACTTACATTTCTATTTTGTTGAAAATTCTGCTGCCGATGTTAATTTAAACTTATATATCCAAAGAATGCTTTTGGAAACTTAACTTTAATTTTAAAGGAGTATGTAGATGATATAGTCAATGCAGGGATTCTACTCTACTTAATTGTTATACAGGATTTTAGATCAGATCCTCCTCTTAAACGTATTATAAGAAGTGCCAAGTCATTGTAATTGATTTTTTTTAAATTCATCTGTATGTGCTATTATTATTATTATCCAATCTATCCTTTTAATATAAATATAGGTACATTATTCCTGCCAATTATTGGTGCCTTTCCATCTTCAATTAGCAATAAGAAATTAGCTCAAGTAGCTGCAATATGATAATTATACGCAATTAACCTAGAGACTGATTGATATTTCATAAAGGGATTTCTATAATTTTCTTTTAAAGAATCTCCTTTAAAGAGCAAAATATACTTAATATTATATAAAATGTATCTGGAAATTTTGGTAATTCTTTCTCTGCTTATACCAGATTATAAAGGAAGGATAATTCTAATTAAAAAATCATCAGCCCCAACCTCCTCCATGACTGTGGCAATCATCCTTTACTGTAGAACATCACCTCCTTTTTCCCATTATTACAATTATATAATTAAAAGCTACAACCATTAAACTTGTCTTTTATATATTAATGTATAGATTTTTACAAATAGGTAATTTAACCTATAGTATAAATACATTTGTATTTTTGCTTTCTAGTTCTTCGGTCTATCTTAATAAGTATTAAAATATGTGATTTTTCTATAAATATCCCATGAAATTAATTATTTCCAGGTAATCTTGTAGCTGAGTTGTCCTAGAATTTCAGACTTATATTTCTATTTCGTTGAAAATTCTGCTGCCGATGTTAATTTAAACTTATAATTCTGAAGAATGCTTGTGGAAAAATAACTTTAATTTTAAAGGAGTATGTAAATGATATAGTCAATGCAAGTATTCTACCCTACTTAATGGTTATACATGATTTTAGATCAGATCCTCCTCTTAAACGTATTATAAGTAATTCAAAATCATTGCAATTAATTTTTTTTAAATTCATCTGTATGGGCATTTATTATTGTCCAATCTATCTCTCAATATAATTATGGGTATATTATTACTGTCAATTATATGTGCCTTTCCATCTTCTATTAGCAATACCTAATTACTCCAGTAGCTGCAATATGATAATTATATGCAATTAATCTAGAGACTGATTGATATTTAATAAAGGGATTTCTTTAATTTTCTTTAAAAGAATCTCCTTTAAAGAGCAAAATATACTTAATATTATATAAAATGTATCTGGAAATTTTGGTAAGTCTTTCTCTGCTTATACCAGATTATAAAGGAAGGAGAATTCTAATTAAAAAATCATGAGCCCCAATCTTGCGCATGACTGTGGCGATCATCCTTTACTGTATAACATCACCTCCTTTTTCCCATTATTACAATTATATATTTAAAAGCTACAACCATTAAACTTGTCTTTTGTATATTAATGTATAGATTTTTACAAATAGGTAATTTAACCTATAGTATAAATACATTTGTATTTTTGCTTTCAAGTTTTTCGGTCTATCTTAATAAGTATTAAAATATATTATTTTTCTATAAATATCCCATGAAATTAATTATTTCCAGGTAATCTTGTAGCTGAGTTGTCCTAGAATTTAAGACTTATATTTCTGTTTTGTTGAAAATTCAGCTGCCGATGTTAATTTAAACTTATATATCCGAAGAATACTTGTGGAAAAATAACTTTAATTTTAAAGGAGTATGTAAATGATATAGTCAATGCAAGTATTCTACCGTACTTAATGGTTATACATGATTTTAGATCAGATCCTCCTCTTAAACGTATTATAAGAAGTTCCATGTCATTGTAATTGATTTTTTTTAAATTCATCTGTATGTGCGATTATTATTATCCAATCTATCCTTTTAATATAAACATAGGTACATTATTCCTGCCAATTATTGGTGCCTTTCCATCTTCTATTAGCAATAAGAAATTAGCTCAAGTAGCTGCAATATTATAATTATATGCAATTAACCTAGAGACTGATTGATATTTAATAAAGGGATTTCTTTAATTTTCTTTTAAAGAATCTCCTTTAAATAAGGAAAATATACTTAATATTATATAAAATGTATCTGGAAATTTTGGTAATTCTTTCTCTTATTATACCAGATTATAAAGGAAGGAGAATTGTAATTAAAATATCATGAGCCCGAACCTGGCCCATGACTGTAGCGATCATCCTTTACTGTAGAACATCACCTCCTTTTTCCCATTATTATAATTATATAATTAAAAGCTACAACCATTAAACTTGTCTTTTGTATATTAATGTATAGATTTTTACAAATAGGTAATTTAACCTATAGTATAAATACATTTGGATTTTTGCTTCTTAGGTTTTTCGGTCAATCTTAATAAGTATTAAATTATATGATTTTTCTATAAATATCCCATGAAGTTAATTATTTCCAGGTAATCTTATAGCTGAGTGATCCCAGTTTTTAAGACTTATATTTCTATTTTGTTGAAAATTCTGCTGCCGATGTTAATTTAAACTTATATATCAGAAGAATGCTTGTGGAAAAATATCTTTAATTTTAAAGGAGTATGTAGATGATATAGTCAATGCAGGCATTCTACCCTACTTAATTGTTATACATGATTTTAGATCAGATCCTCCTCTTAAATGTATTATAAGAAGTTCCAAGTCATTGTAATTCATTTTCTTTAAATTCATCTGTATGTGCACTTATTATTATCATCTAATCTATCCTTTTAATATAAATATAGGTACATTATTCCTGCCAATTATTGGTGCCTTTCCATCTTCTATTAGCAATAAGAAATTAGCTCAAGTAGCTGCAATATGTTAATTATATGCAATTAACCTAGAGACTGATTGATATTTAATAAAGGGATTTCTTTAATTTTCTTTTAAAGAATATCCTTTAAAGAGCAAAATATACTTAATATTATATAAAATGTATCTGGAAATTTTGGTAATTCTTTCTCTGCTTATACCAGATTATAAAGGAAGGAGAATTCTAATTAAAATATCATGAGCCCCAACCCCGCCCATGACTGTGGCGATCATCCTTTACTGTAGAACATCACCTCCCTTTTCCCATTATTATAATTATATAATTAAAAGCTACAACCATTAAACTTGTCTTTTGTATATTAATGTATAGATTTTTACAAATAGGTAATTTAACCTATAGTATAAATACATTTGTATTTTTGCTTTCTAGTTTTTCCGTCTATCTTAATAAGTATTAAAATATATGATTTTTCTATAAAAATCCCATGAAATTGTTTATTTCCAGGTAATCTTGTAGCTGAGTTATCCTAGTTTTTAGGGCTTATATTTCCATTTTGTTCAAAACTCTGCCACCTATGTTAACTTAAACTTATATATCTGAAGAATGCTTGTGGAAAAATAACTTTAATTTTAAAGGAGTATGTAAATGATATAGTCAATGCAAGTATTCTACCCTACTTAATGGTTATACATGATTTTAGATCAGATCCTCCTCTTAAACGTATTATAAGTAATTCAAAGTCATTGCAATTAATTTTTTTTAAATTCATCTGTATGGGCATTTATTATTGTCCAATCTATCTCTCAATATAATTATGGGTATATTATTACTGTCAATTATATGTGCCTTTCCATCTTCTATTAGCAATACCTAATTACTCCAGTAGCTGCAATATGATAATTATATGCAATTAATCTAGAGACTGATTGATATTTAATAAAGGGATTTCTTTAATTTTCTTTTAAAGAATCTCCTTTAAAGAGAAAAATATACTTAATATTATATAAAATGTATCTGGAAATTTTGGTAATTCTTTCTCAACTTATACCAGATTATAAAGGAAGGAGAATTCTAATTAAAAAATCATGAACCCCAACCTCGCCCATGACTGTGGCGATCATCCTTTACTGTAGAACATCACCTCCTTTTTCCTATTATTACCATTATATAATTAAAAGCTACAACCATTAAACTTGTATTTTGTATATTAATATATAGATTTTTACAAATAGGTAATTTAACCTACAGTATAAATACATTTGGATTTTTGCTTCTTAGGTTTTTCGGTCTATCTTAATAAGTATTAAAATATATTTTTTTTTCTATGCATATCCCATGAAATTAATTATTTCCAGATAATCTTGTAGATGA
This sequence comes from Metallyticus violacea, assembly GCA_030762175.1. NCBI lineage: Eukaryota > Metazoa > Arthropoda > Insecta > Mantodea > Metallyticidae > Metallyticus > Metallyticus violacea. Next base: position 254,454 of record CM060841.1, on the reverse strand, counting down.
GTTGTCCTAGTTTTTAAGACTTATATTTCTATTTTGTTGAAAATTCTGCTGCCGATGTTAATTTAAACTTATATATCCGAAGAATGGTTGTGGAAAAAAAACTTTAATTTTAAAGGAGTATGTAGATGATGTATTCAATGCAGGTATTCTACCCTACTTAATGATTATACATGATTTCAGATCAGATCCTCCTCTTAAATGTATTATAACAAATTCCAAGTCATTGCAATTGATTTTTTTTGAATTCAACTGTATGTGCACTTATTATTATCCAATCTATCCTTTTAATATAAATATAGGTACATTATTCCTGCCAATTATTGGTGCCTTTCCATCTTCTATTAGCAATAAGAAATTAGCTCAAGTAGCCGCAATATGATAATTATATGCAATTAACCTAGAGACTGATTGATATTTAATAAAGGTATTTCTTTAATTTTCTTTTAAAGAATATCCTTTAAAGAGCAAAATATACTTAATATTATATAAAATGTATCTGGAAATTTTCGTAATTCTTTCTCTGCTTATACCAGATTAGAAAGGAAGGAGAATTCTAATTAAAAAATCATGGGCCCCAACCTCGCCCATGACTGTGGCGATCATCCTTTACTGTAGAACATCTCCCCCATTTTCCTATTATTACAATTATATAATTAAAAGCTACAAACATTAAACTTGTCTTTTGTATATTAATGTATAGATTTTTACAAATATATAATTTAACCTATAGTATAAATACATTTGGATTTTGCTTCCTAGGTTTTCGTTCTATCTTAATAAGTATTAAATTATATGATTTTTCTATAAATATCCCATGAAATTAATTATTTCCAGGTAATCTTGTAGCTGAGTGATCCTAGTTTTCAACGCTTATATTTCTATTTTGTTGAAAACTCTGCAGCCGATGTTAATTTAAACTTATATATCAGAAGAATGCTTGTGGAAAAATAACTTTAATTTTAAAGGAGTATGTAGATGATATAGTCAATGCAAGCATTCTATCCTACTTAATTGTTATACATGATTTTAGATCAGATCCTCCTCTTAAACGTATTATAAGAAGTTCCAAATCATTGTAATTGATTTTTTTAAAATTCATCTGTATGTGCACTTATTATTATCCAATCTATCCTTTTAATATAAATATATGTACATTATTCCTGCCAATTATTGGTGCCTTTCCATGTTCTATTAGCAATAAGAAATTAACTCAAGTAGCTGCAATAAAATAATTATATTCAATTAACCTAGAGACTGATTGATATTTAATAAAGGGATTTCTTTAATATTCTATTAAAGAATCTCCTTTAAAGAGCAAAATATACTTAATATTATATAAAATGTATTTGGAAATTTTGGTAAGTCTTTCTCTGCTTATACCAGATTATAAAGTAAGGAAAATTCTAATTAAAAAACCATGAGCCCCAACCTCGCCCATGACTGTGGCGATCATCCCTTACTGTAGAACATCACCTCCTTTTTCCCATTATTACAATTACATAATTAAAAGCTACAGCCATTAAACTTGTCTTTTGTATGTTAATGTATAGATTTTTACAAATAGGTAATTTAACCTATAATATAAATACATTTGTATTTTTGCTTTCTAGTTTTTCGGTCTATCTTAATAAGTATTAAAATATGTGATTTTTCTATAAATATCGCATGAAGTTAATTATTTCCGGGTAATCTTGTAGCTCAGTTGTCCTGGATTTTAAGACTTATATTTCTATTTTGTTGAAAATTCTGCTGCCGATGTTAATTTAAATTTATATATCCGAAGATTGCTTGTGGAAAAATAACTTTAATTTTAAAGGAGTATGTAGATGATATAGTCAATGCAAGCATTCTACCCTACTTAATTGTTATACATGATTTTAGATCAGATCCTCCTCTTAAACGTATTACAAGAAGTTCCAAGTCATTGTAATTGATTTTTTTTAAATTCATCTGTATGTGCACTTATTATTATCCAATCTATCCTTTTAATATAAATATAGGTACATTATTCCTGCCAATTATTGGTGCCTTTCCATATTCTATTAGCAATAAGAAATTAGCTCAAGTAGCTGCAATATAATTATTATATGCAATTAATCTAGAGACTGATTGATATTTAATAAAGGGATTTCTTTAATTTTCTTTTAAAGAATCTCCTTTAAAGACCAATATATACTTAATATTATATAAAAACTATCTGGAAATTTAGCAATTCTTTCTCTGCTTAATCAGATTATAGGGAAACAAGAATTTTAAATAAAAAACCATGGGCCCCAACCTCACCCATGACTGTGGCAATCATCCTTTACTGTAGAACATCACCTCCTTTTTTCTATTATTACCATTATATAATTAAAAGCTAAAACCAGTAATCTTGTCTTTTGTATATTAATATATAGATTTTTACAAATAGGTGATTTAACCTATAGTATAAATATATTTGGATTTTTGCTTCTTAAGTTTTTCGGTCGATCTTAATAAGTATTAAAATATATAATTTTTCTATACATATCCCATGAAATTAATTATTTCCAGGTATTCTTGTAGCTGAGTTGTCCTAGAATTTAAGACTTATATTTCTATTTTGTTGAAAATTCTGCTGCCGATGTTAATTTAAACTTATATATCTGAAGGATGCTTGTGGAAAAATAACTTTAATTTTAAAAGAGTATGTAGATGATATAGTCAAGGCAAGTATTCTACCCTACTTAATGGTTATACATGATTTTAGATCAGATCCTCCTCTTAAACGTATTATAAGAAATTCCAAGTATTGCTATTAATTTTTTTTAAATTCATCTGTATGGGCATTTATTATTGTCCAATCTATCTCTCAATTAAATTATGGGTATATTATTACTGTCAATTATATGTGCCTTTCCATCTTCTATTAGCAATACCTAATTACTCCAGTAGCTGCAATATGATAATTATATGCAATTAATCTAGAGAGTGATTGAAATTTAATAAAGGGATTTCTTTAATTTTCTTTTAAAGAATCTCCTTTAAAGAGCAAAATATACTTAATATTATATAAAATGTATCTGGAAATTTAGCAATTCATTCTCTGCTTAAGCAGATTATGGGGAAACAAGAATTTTAAATAAAAAACCATGGGCCCCAACCTCGCCCATGACTGTGGCGATCATCCTTTACTGTAGAACATCACCTCCTTTTTCCCATTATTATAATTATATAATTAAAATCTACAACCATTAAACTTGTCTTTTGTATATTAATGTATAGATTTTTACAAATAGGTAATTTAACCTATAGTATAAATACATTTGTATTTTAGCTTTCTGGTTTTTCCGTCTATCTTAATAAGTAATAAAATATATGATTCTTCTATAAAAATCCCATGAAATTAATTATTTCCAGGTAATCTTGAAGCTGAGTTATCCTAGTTTTTAAGGCTTATATTTCTATTTTGTTGAAAACTCTGCCGCCTATGTTAATTTAAACTTATATATCTGAAGAATGCTTGTGGAAAAATAACTTTAATTTTAAAAGAGTATGTAGATGATATAGTCAATGCAAGTATTCTACCCTATTTAATGGTTATACATGATTTTAGATCAGATCCTCCTCTTAAACGTATTATAACAAATTCCAAGTCATTGCAATTGATTTTTTTTAATTTCATCTGTATGTGTACTTATTATTATCCAATCTATCCTTTTAATATAAATATAGGTACATTATTCCTGCCAATTATTGGTGCCTTTCCATCTTCTGTTAGCAATAAAAAATTAGCTCAAGTAGCTGCAATATGATAATTATATGCAATTAATCTAGAGAGTAATTGAAATTTAATAAAGGGATTTCTTTAATTTTCTTTTTAAGAATCTCCTTTAAAGAGCAAAATATACTTAATATTATATAAAATGTATCTGGAAATTTAGCAATTCATTCTCTGCTTAAGCAGATTATGGGGAAACAAGAATTTTAAATAAAAAACCATGGGCCCCAACCTCGCCCATGACTGTGGCGATCATCCTTTACTGTAGAACATCACCTCCTTTTTCCTATTATTACCATTATATAATTAAAAGCTACAACCATTAATCTTGTGTTTGGTATATTAATATATAGATTTTTACAAATAGGTAATTTAACCTATAGTATAAATACATTTGGATTTTTGCTTCTTAGGTTTTTCGGTCTATCTTAATAAATATTAAAATATATGATTTTTCTATACATATCCCATGAAGTTAATTATTTCCAGGTAATCTTGTAGCTGAGTTGTCCTAGAATTTAAGACTTATATTTCTATTTTGTTGAAAATTCTGCTGCCGATGTTAATTTAAACTTATATATCCAAAGAATGCTTGTGGAAAAATAACTTTAATTTTAAAGGAGTATGTAGATGATATAGTCAATGCAAGCATTCTACCCTACTTAATTGTTATACATGATTTTAGATCAGATCCTCCTCTTAAACGTATTATAAGAAGTTCCAAATCATTGTAATTGATTTTTTTTGAATTCATCTGTATGTGCACTTATTATTATCCAATCTATCTCTCAATATAAATATGGGTTTATTATTACTGCCATTTGTTTGTGCCTTTCCATCTTCTATTATCAATAACTAATTACTCCAGTAGCTGCAATATGATAGTTACATGTAACTAACCTAGAGATTGATTGATATTTAATAAAGTGATTTCTTTAATTTTCTTTTAAGGAATCTCCTTTAATGAGCAAAATATACTTAATATTATGCAAAATGTATCCGGAAATTTTGTAATTCTTTCTCTGTTTATACCAGATTATAAAGAGAGGAGAATTCTAATTAAAAAATCATGGGCCCCAACCTCGCCTATGACTGTGGCGTTCATCCTTTATTGTAGAACATCGTCTCCATTTTCCTATTACAAAAATTATATAATTAAAAGCTACAACCATTAGACTTGTCATTTGTATATTCATCAATAGTTTTTTACAAATAGGTAATTTAACATATAGTATAAATACATTTGGATTTTTGCTTCTTAGGTTTTTCGGTCTATCTTAATAAGTATTAAAATATATAATTTTTCTATACATATCCAATGAAATTAATTATTTCCAGGTATTCTTGTAGCTGAGTTGTCCTAGAATTTAAGACTTATATTTCTATTTTGTTGAAAATTCTGCTGCCGATGTTAATTTAAACTTATATATCCGAAGAATGGTTGTGGAAAAATAACTTTAATTTTAAAGGAGTATGTAGATGATATAGTCAATGCAAGCATTCTACCCTACTTAATTGTTATACATGATTTTAGATCAGATCCTCCTCTTAAACGTATTATAAGAAGTTCCAAATCATTGTAATTGATTTTTTTTAAATTCATCTGTATGTGCACTTATTATTATCCAATCTATCCTTTTAATATAAATATAGGTACATTATTCCTGCCAATTATTGGTGCCTTTCCATCTTCTATTAGCAATAAGAAATTAGCTCAAGTAGCTTCAATATCATAATTATATGCAATTAACCTAGAGACTGAATGATGTTTAATAAAGGGATTTCTTTAATTTTCTTTTAAAGAATCTCCTTTAAAGAGGAAAATATACTTAATATTATATAAAATGTATCTGGAAATTTTGGTAAGTCTTTCTCTGCTTAAAGCAGATTATAGGGAAAGTAGTCTTTTAAATAGAAAACCATTGCCCCAACCTTGGCCATGACTGCGGCGATCATCCTTTACTGTAGAACATCACCTCCTTTTTCCTATATTACAATTATATAATTAAAAGCTACAACCATTAAACTTGTCTTTTGTATATTAATGTATAGATTTTTACAAATAGGTAATTTAACCTATAGTATAAATACATTTGCATTTATCCTTCCTAGTTTTTCGGTCTATCATAATAAGTATTAAAATAATGATTTTCTATAAATATCCTATGAAATTAATTATTTCCATGTAATCTTGTAGCTGAGTTGTCCTAGTTTTTAAGACTTATTAACCTTTTTTGTTGAAAATTCTGCTGCTGATTTTAATTTATACATATATATCCGAAGAATGCTTTTGGGAAATTAACTTTAATTTTAAAGGAGTATGTAGATGATATAGGCAATGCAAGTGTTCTATCCTACTTAATGGTTATTCATGATTTTAGAACAGATCCTACTCTTAAACGTATTTTAAGAAATTCCAAGTCATTGCAATTAATTTTTTTTAAATTCATCTGTATGTGTACTTATTATTATCCAATCTATCTCCCATTATAAATATGGGTATATTATTACTGGCAATTATATGTGCCTTTCCATCTTCCATTAGAAATACCTAATTACTCCAATAGCTGCAATATGATAATTATATGCAATTAACCTAGAGACTGATTTATATTTAATAAAGGGATTTCTTTAATTTTCTTTCAAAGAATCTCCTTTAAATAGCAAAGTATACTTAATATTATATAAAATGTATCTGGAAATTATGCAATTCTTTCTCTCCTTAAAGCAGATTATAGGGAAAGAAGAATTTTAAATACAAAACCATGGGCCCTAACCTCGCCCATGACTGTGGCGATCATACTTTACTGTAAAATATCACCTCCTTTTTCCTATTATTACAATTATATAATTAAAAGCTACAACCATTAAACTTGTCTTTATTATATTCATGTATAGATTTTTAGAAATAGGTAATTTAATCTACAGTATAAATACATTTGCATTTATCCCTCATAGTTTTTCGGTCTATCATAATAAGTATTAAAATAAATGATTTTCTATAAATATCCTATGAAATTAATTATTTCCATATAATCTTGTAGCTGAGTTGTCCTAGTTTTTAAGACTTATATTTCTTTTTTGTTGAAAATTCTGCTGCTGATGTTAATTTGCACATATATATCCGAAGAATGCTTTTGGAAAATTAACTTTAATTTTAAAGGAGTATGTAGATGATATAGGCAATGCAAGTGTTCTATCCTACTTAATGGTTATTCATGATTTTAGAACAGATGCTACTCTTAAACGTATTTTAAGAAATTCCAAGTCATTGCAATTAATTTTTTTTAAATTCATCTGTATGTGTACTTATTATTATCCAATCTATCTCCCATTATAAATATGGGTATATTATTACTGCCAATTATATGTGCCTTTCCATCTTCCATTAGAAATACCTAATTACTCCAATAGCTGCAATATGATAATTATATGCAATTAACCTAGAGACTGATTGATATTTAATAAAGGGATTTCTTTAATTTTCTTTTAAAGAATCTCCTTTAAAGAGCAAAATATAGTTAATATTATATAAAATGTATCTGGAAATTTTCGTAATTCTTTCTCTGCTTATACCAGATTGTATAGGAAGGAGAATTCTAATTAAATAATCATTGGCCCCAACCTTGCCCATGACTGTGTCGATCATCCTTTACTGTAGATAATCACCTCCTTTTTCCTATTATCACAATTATATAATTAAAAGCTACAACCATTAAACTAAACTTGTCATTTGTATATTCATGTATAGATTTTTAGAAATAGGTAATTTAATCTACAGTATAAATACATTTGCATTTATCCTTCCTAGCTTTTCGGTCTATCATATTAAGTATTAAAATAAATGATTTTCTATAAATATTTTATGAAATTAATTATTTCCAGGTAATCTTGTAGCTGAGTTGTCCTAGTTTTTAAGACTTATATTTTTTTTTTGTTGAAAATTCTGCTGCTGTTGTTAATTTACACATATATATCCTAAGAATGCTTGTGGAAAATTAACTTTAATTTTAAAGGAATATGTAGATGATATAGGCAATGCAAGTTTTCTATCCTACTTAATGGTTATTCATGATTTTAGAACAGATCCTACTCTTAGACGTATTTTAAGAAATTCCAAGTCATTGCAATTAATTTTTTTCCAATTCATGTGTATGTGTACTTATTATTATCCAATCTATCTCCCAATATAAATATGGGTATATTATTACTGCCAATTACATGTGCCTTTTCTTCTACTACTAGCAATACCTAATTACTCCAGTAGCTGCAATATGATAATTATAAGCAATTAACCTAGAGACTGATTGATATTTAATAAAGGAATTTCTTTAATTTTCTTTTAAAGAATCTCCTTTAAAGAGCAAAATATACTTAATGTTATATAAAATATATCCAGAAATTTTGCATTTCTTTGGCTGCATATATCAGATTATGGGGAAAGGAGAATTCTAATTAAAAAATCATGGGTCCCAACCTCGCCCAGACTGGGGCGATTATGCTTTACTGTAGAACATCACCTCCTTTTTCCTATTATTACAATTATATAATTGAAAGGTATAACCATTATACTTGTCTTTTGTATATTAATGTATAGATGTTTACAAATAGGTTATTTAACCTATAGTATAAATACATTTGGATTTTTGCTTCCTATTTTTTCGGTCTAACTTAATCAGTATTAAAATATATGATTTTTCTATAATTTTCCCATGAAATTAATTATTTCCAGATAATCTTGTAGCTGAGTTGTCCTAGTTTTTAAGAATTATATATCTATTTTGTTGAAAATTCTGCTGCCGATGTTAATTTAAACTTATATATCCGAAGAATGCTTGTGGAAAATTAACTTTAAATTTAAAGGAGTATGTAGATGATATAGGCAATGAAAGTATTCTACCCTTCTTAATGGTTATACATGATTTTAGATCAGATCCTCCTCTTAAACGTATTATAAGAAATTCCAAGTCATTGCAATTAATTTTTTTTAAATTCATCTGTATGTGCACTTATTATTATCCAATCTATTTCTCAATATAAATATGGGTTTATTATTACTGCCATTTATTTGTGCCTTTCCATCTTCTATTATCAATAACTAATTACTCCAGTAGCTGCAATATGATAGTTATATGTAACTAACCTAGAGATTGATTGATATTTAATAAAGTGATTTCTTTAATTTTCTTTTAAGGAATCTCCTTTAATGAGCAAAATATACTTAATATTATGTAAAATGTATCCGGAAATTTTGTAATTCTTTCTCTGTTTATACCAGATTATAAAGAGAGGAGAATTCTAATTAAAAAATCATGGGCCCCAACCTCGCCTATGACTGTGGCGTTCATCCTTTATTGTAGAACATCGTCTCCATTTTCCTATTACAAAAATTATATAATTAAAAGCTACAACCATTAGACTTGTCATTTGTATATTCATCAATAGATTTTTACAAATAGGTAATTTAACCTATAGTATAAATACATTTGGATTTTTGCTTCCTAGTATTTCAGTCTATCATAATAAGTATTAAAATATATGTATTTCTATAAATATGCTATGAAATTATTTATTTCCATGTAATCATGTGCCTTAGTTGTCGTAGTTTTTATGACTTAAAATTTTTTTTGGTGAAAATTCTGCTGCCGATGTTAATTTACACTTATATATTCTAAGAATGCTTGTGGAAAAATAACTTTAATATTTAAAGGAGTATGTTGATGATATGGTAAATGGGAGTATTCTACTCTACTTAATGGTCATTCATGATTTTAGAACAGATCTTTCTCTTATACGTATTTTAAGTAATCCCAAGACATTGCAATTAATTTTTTTGAAATGCATTAGTATGTTCACCTATTATTAGCCTATCTGTCCTTAAATATAAATATGGGTATATAATTCCTTCCAATTATTGGTGGCTTTCCATCTTCTATTAGGAATAACTAATTAGCTCATGTAGCTGCAATACATGAATTATATGTAATTAACCTAGAGACCGATTATTATTTAATAAAGGGATTTCTTTAATTTTCTTTTAAAGAAACTCCTTTAAAGACCAAAATATACTTAATATTATATAAAATGCATCTGGAAATTTTGCAATTCTTTCTGTGCTTAAAGTAGATTATAGGGAAAAAGAATTTTACATAAAAAACCATGGGCCCCAACCTCGCCCATGACTGTGGCGATATTCCTTTACTGTAAAACATCACCTCCTTTTTCCTATTATTAAGGTAATGTAATTAAAGGCTAAAACCATTAAACTTGTCATTTGTATATTCATGTATAGAATTTATAAATAGTTAATTTAACCTATGGTATAAATACATTTGTATTTTGCTTCCTAGTTTTTCGTTCTATCATAATAAGTATTAAAATACATGATTTTTCTAATAATGCCATGAAATTAATTATTTGCAGGTAATCTTGCTGCTGAGTTGTCCTAGTTTTTAGGATTTATATTTCTATTTTGTTGAAAATTCTGCTGCCGATGTTAATTTAAACTTATATATCCGAAGAATGGTTGTGGAAAAATAACTTTAATTTTAAAGGAATTTGTAGATGATATAGTTAATGCAAGTATTCTACCCTACTTAATGGTTATACATGATTTTAGATCAGATCCTCCTCTTAAACGTATTATAAGAAATTCCAAGTCATTGCAATTAATTTTTTTTAAATTCATCTGTATGTGCACTTATTATTATCCAATCTATCTCTCAATATAAATATGGGTATATTATTACTGCCAATTATATGTGCCTTTCCATCTTCTATTAGCAATACCTAATTACTCCAGAAGCTGCAATATGATAATTATATGCAATTAACCTAGAGACTGATTAATATTTAATAAAGGGATTTCTTTAATTTTCTTTTAAAGAATCTCCTTTAAAGAGCATAATATTCTTAATATTATGAAAATGTATCTGGAAATTTAATAATTATTTCTCTGCTTATATTAGATTATAAAGAAAGGAGAATTCTAATTCATAAATCATGGGCCCCAACCTAGCCCATGACACTGGCAATCATCCTTTACTGTAAAACATCAGCTGCTTTTTCCTCTGATTAAAATTATATAATTAAAAGCTACAACCATTAGACTTGTCATTTGTATGTTCATGCATAGATTTTTAGAAATAGTTCATTTAACCTATAGTATAAATACATTTGCATTTTTGCTTTATAGTTTTTCAGGTTATCATAATAAGTATTAAAATATTATTTTTCTATAAATATCCTATGAAATTAATTATTTCCATGTAATCTTGTAGCTGGGTAGTTCTAGTTTTTCAGACATATAATTCTTTTTTGTTGAAAATTCTGCTACCTGTGTTATATTATACTTATATATCGGAAGAGTGCTTGTGGAAAAATAACTTTAATATTTAAAGGAGTATGTAGATGAATTGGTAAATGAAAGTATTCTACCGTACTTAATAGTTATTCATGATGTTAGAACAGATCTTCCTCTTATACGTATTATAAGTACTTCCAAGACATTGCAATTAATTTTTTTAAAATTCATCGATGTGTGGTGTTATTAATTATTACCCAATGTATCCTTTAATGTAAATATGTGTATATTATTTCTCCCAATTAAAAATGCCTTTCCATCTTCCATTAAGAATAACTAATTAGCTCATGTGACTGCAATACAATAATTATATGTAATTAACCTTGAGACTGAGTAATATTTAATAAATGGATTTCTTTAATTTTCTTATAAAGAATCTCCTTTAAAGAACAAAATATACTTAATATTATATAAGATGTATCTAGAAATTTTGCAATTCTTTCTCTGCTTATACCAGATTATAGGGAAAGGAGAATTTTAATTCAAAATTCATGGGCCCCAACCTCGCCCATGACTGTGGCGATCATCCTTTACTGTAGAACATCACCTCCGTTTTCCTATTATTAAAATTATATAATTAAAAGCTACAACCATTAAACTTCTTATTTGTATATTCATGTATAGATTTTTACAAATAGGTAATTTAACCTATAATAAAAATACATTTGTATTTTTGCTTCCTAGTTTTTCAGTCTATCATAAGTATTAAAATATATGATTTTTCTGTAAATATCGTATGAAATTATTTCCAGCAAATCTTGTAGCTGAATTGTCCTAGTTTTTAACACGTATAATTTTTTTTTGTTGAAAATTCTGCTGCCGATGTTAATTTAGACTTATATATCCAAAGAATGCTTGTGGAAAAATTACTTTAATATTTAAAGGAGTATGTAGATGATATGGTAAATGGAAGTATTCTACCCTACTTAATGGTTATGATTATTTTAGAGCAGATTTTGCTCTTATATTATCAGTAATTCCTAGTCCTTGGAATTAATTTTTTAAAATTCATCGGTATGTGCACTTATTATTAGCCAATCTACCCTTTAATACAAATATGGATACATTATTCCTGCCAATTATTTGTGCCTTTCCATCTTCCATTAGCAATAACTAATTAGCTCATGTAACTGCATTACAATAATTATTTGTAATTAACCTAGAGACTGAGTAATATTTAATAAAGGGATTTCTTTAATTTTCTTTTAAAGAATTTCCTTTAAAGAGCAATATATATTTAATATTTTATCAAATGCATCTGGAAATTTTGCAATTCTTTATCCTGCTTATACCAGATTATAGGGAATGGAGAATTCTCATTCATAAATCATGGGCCCCAACCTTGCCCATGAATGTGGCGATCATTCTTTATTGTAGAACATCACCTCATTTTATCCGATTATTAAAAATAAATAATTTAAAGCTATAACCATTAAACATCTCATTTGTATATTTAAATAATGTTTCTTAAAAGTTAGGCATTTTAACCTGTAATATAAATACATTTGTATTTTTGCTTTCTATCTTTTCTGTCTATCATAAGAAGTACTAAAATACCTGATTTTTCTGTAAATATTCTATGAAACTGATATTTACATGTAATCTAGTAGATGAGTAATCCTAATTTATAAGAATTTTTTTTTTGTTAATATTAAGCATTCTTATTTCTAGTATGAATAAATTTATATTTTGTCTTCTTAATTTTTCTGTCTATCATAATAGGTGTTAAGATATCTGATTTTTATCTAAATATACTACAAAATTGATTATTTACATGTAAGATAGTAGCTGAGTAATCCTAATTTATAAGATTTTGTTTTTTTGTTAATATTAGGGCATTCTTACTTCTACTCTAAACATATTTCTAATTTTGCTACCTAATTTTTCTGTCTATCATAATAATTCTTAAAATAGCTGCCTTTTCTATAAATATCCTATGAAATGGAATATTTACATGTACTCTAGTAGCTGAGTAACTGTAATGTATGAGGTTTCCTTTTTCTTTTCTTTTGTTTTCTTTCTATCTTTTATATATATATAAAAATGCATTCTAACTGCTGGTATAAATACATTTGTATTTTGCTTCCTAATTTTTCAGTCTATCATAATATGTGTTAAAATATTTGACTTTTCTATGAATATCCTATGAAATTCATTATTTCATAATCTTGTAGCTGAGTAATTCTAGTTTTTAAGACTTATAATTAGTTTTTGTTGAAAATTCTGCTGCCTATGTTAATTTACACTTATATATCCAAAGAATGTTTCTGGAAAAATAACTTTAAATACTTAAAGGATTATGTACATGATAGAGTAAATGGAAGTATTCTACCGTACTTAATGATTAGTCATGATTTTAGAGCATGTCCTCCTCTTATTCATATTATAAGTAATTCAAAGCCATTGCCATGAATTTTTTCGAAATTCATCGGTATGAGCTGTTATTAAATATTAGCCAATGTATCCTTTAATATGAAGATGTGTATATTATATCTCCCAATTATTTGTGCCTTTCCATCTTATATTAGCAATAACTAATTTGCTCATGTAACTGCATTACAATAATTAAGTAACTTAGAGACTGAGTAATATATAAAAAAGGGATTTCTTTAATTTTCTTTTAAAGAATCTCCTTTAAAAAACTAAATCTACTTAATATTATATTAAATGTATCTGGAAATTTTGCAATTGTTTATCCTGCTTATACCAGATGATAAGGAAAAGAGACCTCTTGTTGGAAAATCGTGGGGCCCACCCTCTCCCTTGACTATAGAGATTAACCATTACTGTAGCACATCTCCTCCTTTTTTCCAATTATTAAAAATAAATAATTAAAATCTACTACCTTTAACCTTGTCAATATAGCCATGTGTACTCCTTAAATATTATGCATTCTAACTTCTAGTACAAATACATTTGAATTTTTATCCTAACTTTTCTGCCTATTATAAGAAGTATTAAAATATCTGCTTTTTCTCTAAATATCCTGTTTACATATAATCTAGTAGCTGAGGAATGCTAATTAAAAAGGGGTTTTTTTTTTAGGCATTCTTCTAGTATAAATACATTTGTATTTTTGCTTCCTAATTTTTCAGTCTATCATAATAAGTGCTAAAATATCTGATTTTTCTATAAGTATCCTATGAAATTCATCATTTACATGTAATCTAGTAGGTGAGTAATCCTAATTTTTTAGAGGTATATATATAATTTTTTTTGTTGAATATTCTTCTGCCTATGATCATTTGTACTTATATATCCAAAGAATGCATCTGGAGAAATAACTTTATAATTTAAAGCATTATGTAGATGATGGACTAAGTGGAAATATTGCCCCCTACTTAATGGTTATTCATGATTTTAGTAGATACCCTCCTTTTATACATATTTTAAATAACTGAAAGCCATTGCTGTGATTTTTTTCCAAATTCAGTGAAATGTACTTTTATTAAATATTAGCCAATCTATCCTTTAATATAAATATGTGTATATTATTCCCTGGAATTATTTGTGCCATTCCATCATCTATTAGCAATAACTAATTTGCTCATGTAAATGCATTACAATAAGTTAATGTAAGTAACCTAGAGACTGGGTAATATGTAAAAAAGAGATTTCTTTAATTTTCTTTTAAAGAATCTCCTTTAAAAAGTAAAATATAGTTAATATTAAATTAAATGTATCTGCAAATTTTGTAAATCTTTATCCTGCTTATATCAGATGATAGTGAAAGGAGAACTCTTGTTGAAAAATTGTGGGCCCCACATCCTGTCATGACTGTGGAGATCAACCATTACTGTGGAACATCAGATCCTTTTTTCCAATTATTAAAAATAAATAATTAAAAGCCTGTACCATTTAACTTGTCAGATGTACAGCCATGTACTGTTTCTTATATCTTAGGCATTCTAAGTTCTAGTATAAATATATATTTATTTTTGCTTTCTAAGTTTTTTGTCTATCCAATAAGTGTTAAAAAGTGTGATTTTTCTATATATATCCTATGAAATTCATTATTTAATGTAATCTGGTAGCTGAGTATTCCTAATTTATAAGAACTATATATATATTGAAGATTCTTCTGCCTATGTTAATTTACACTTATAAACGCAAAGAATGTATCCTTAAAAATATATTTTAAATTTTAAAGGACTATGTAGGTGATAGAGTAAATGGAAATATTCTCCCCTACTTAGTGGATATTCATGATTTTATAAGATATCCTGCTTTTATACATATTATAAAAATTCAAATGCATTGCCATGAATTTTTACAAATTCATCGGCATGTGCTTTTGTTAAATATTGGTCAATCTATCCTTTATATTATTCCCTCCAATTATTTGTGCCCTTCCATCTTCCTTTAGCAATAACTAATTTGCTCATGTAACTGTATAACATTAACTATATGTAAGTAACCTAGAGACTTATTAATATGTGAAAAAGGGATTTCTTTAATTTTCTTTTAAAGAGTCTTGTTTAAATAGCAAAATATACTTAATATTATATTAAATGTGTCTGTAGTTATTCTATCCTTTATCTTTATACTCTTAGTGAGAAAAGCAATTTATGCTTCAATAAAGCTATGCTATACCCACTAATATATGAACACACTCACATTTGCGATGCTTATACAGTCAGCTTCTGCTTCCTGAGAAACAAAAGAAAAACACCAATGTATTTTAAAATTAAATGAATATACTCTTGTATCGTATGAAAAAACATACTCAAGTGAAAGGTAAATTTTATTTGAGTTGATATAATGAGCTTGGATTTTAAATTACATATTATTTTTTATCCAGATCATCTTAAAGAAACTATTTTATATTATATCCATTCTTGAAACAAGTGCCTTATTTTTCAGAAATTAAGTTTTGAACAAAATACAATTTTGTGGAAATAAATTTTAATTACTTTACCAATTAACATTTTAGAATGTTATAAAAAATATTTACTAATATGAGGGTCATCCAAATAGTAAATTTCCTTTTTATTTCAGAAATAGAAAGCTGCAGGAATTAAAGTGTATTTTATTAAGGAGCATGGCAGTACTCGGGGGGGGGGGGTAAAACAATTACTCCCGTTTTTACTACTTAGGCACCACAGGCAGTGGACACTGATGTTACTTGAGATGAAATGATAAATTGGGAAAGACTTTTTTTTTGGGAAAGGAAGTGTTACAGGCCTTTGTTTAGGGTACCTCCCTGCATTTGCCATTTATGACGACTGAGGAAAATCTCACATTCTTGGTGGGATTCTAACCCCAGACCTCCCGCTCACGAGTCCGTGCCTTAACATCGGCCACCCGTGGTGCCAAAAAATTAACAAAAAAAAAAGTAAACAAATAAAAATTATGTAAAAGCGAAACTGCTTTCAGTTCAGTTTTTATTCATTGTGAGTTAACCTCTGTCTATGGGAAGACGTATGTAGTTCATTGTAGGTCTGAAAATGTGCATTGTGAAAAAAAAGGATTTGTTGATTTGATTTATTTAAGGAAGCTCTTTAACATTTCAGGTCATCACCGTCCCATTCATTTCAGGACGTGAAATGGCCGATAAATTTTGCTCAGAGATCTCCTCTTTCAGGCTTGAGTTTCTTTTTCGTGTTGTAAATCTACGACACGGGACCAACAGCTTTACTTCTCTTCCGAAGTAAGCCATTAACTGTCAACAATGTCATTTTTGCAGTATGTACGCAATACTATTGAAAAAGATCGTCTTTTCACTATTGCTGAAGTTCGTAGATTTCTACTTCCTGAGATTGGAACTGAGCAATGAAAAACTGAGCGAGATGGGTACCCCACTGTCCTATGGTGTTCATAAACAACAGATAAGTTCAACCCGAAATAAATTTAGAAATGTACCAAAGAGAGGAAGATTAACACGCTGAATGCGATGAACTTTGGGTGAATCATTCAACCCTGGAGACAAAACGACAGTGAAAGTGCCCCCCCCCCAAAAAAAAAAAAAATCACACGTCCTACAGAAAAGATTATGGCGACGGTATTTTGGGACTGTCGGGTGGTTTTACGAGGGGCATTCAAAAAGTTTGCTACTAAATTATCCATTATTGGACAATGCTGTCTACAAAAATGTAATTAACAGAACTGGTTACAATGAACCTTAAGGTATCAAGCTAGTGAAAAGTCATGTATATTTCTAAAGAAAGCTTTAGATTCTACACACGCTATAAGACAAAGCGAGGGAAAAATTTCACCAGAACTTGATAGCTGTTCATGTGATCAAGTTTGTTCATTTGATACGATTGCAAAATGGATTCCATCATTTGAAGGAGGGGAGAGACTTTGCAATACAGCCCTCGCTCTGGCCGGCCTCGGAAAGCTGTGAACGAGAGAACATTTCAAAGAATGAGGAACTTAGTGGAGGAAAATCTGCACATTACAGGTGAAATGCTAATTGTGGAAATGGGTATCCGTGTTGGCAGCATTGACAGCATACTCCATGAACATTTAAAACTGCGAAAAACAGAAGAGCTGAGATGACGGCGTCCAAAGACAGAAACTTCAAGACTGTTGCCTTTGCAAGTCAATGCGTTCATAGAACAGCCTCAAATTTGAAGAAACTGGATGTCGCCAAAATCCTGTTATTTGACCATCCACCCTATAGCCCTGACCTTGAAACCATGCTACTTCTGGTTGCTTCCTCGAGTGAAATCTAGCATTACTGGAAAATCTTCTAAAAGAGGGCAGGACTTTACCCAAACTATAAATTCAGCTCTCACAATATCGCAGTCCGAATGCCATAGTGCTTTGACAAGCGATTGTACATCTGCAACTCTTGTGTTTGTGTGAGAGAGAGAGAGAGAGAGAGAGAGAGAGAGAGAGAGAGAGAGAGAGAATAATCGTATTTAATAATTTTTCAAAACGGGAAAATTTAATTTTTGAATGGCCATTGTATACAAATATTTCGCTGAATAAGGTTTCTTTGTGTTTAATTGTGAGTATTGTTTAAGGGCGCAAAACTACTAAGGTCATTAGCGCCCAGTGTTTGACCATAAAATTTACATTTAATTAGATGTAGGAAATGTTCCCCGTTTACAACATAACAGTGCCTAAAACGCGGCATAAGCTGGATTTGTATATTATCAGATACTAATAGTGATATTTGTCAACACTAATGTTCAGTACATTTTCCTTCACCTTCATCAGAATTTTATTTTGCCATGTCCTGTTGAACTTGTTTTGTGTCTATTTTAATGTTAATAAAATATGCTTTGAGAAAATAGGAACTAAATAAATAGATCAGCAACACTTTTTGCCATAACACACGCGTATGTAAAGCAAATTGCTCCATGGCGCTATGTGTTTTAGATATGAAAGAATAAAATTTGCGTGTGTGAGTGTCTGCTCATGAATTTCATTTAATTTTAATTAAGAAAACGTATTTATTACATTGGCATAATAATGAACTAAGCAACAACGCTAAACTCAGATTATTAATGCAATGAAAGAAACATGTAGATGGTCTGATAGTGGAAAATATTTTCACGATGTTTGTGCGTAATATGCATCATCTGCACGAATGTGTCATAAGCCTCGAGTTGGCAACACACAATCGTTTTGTCATGTCAGCGTTTACTCCTCAGGGAAAGCACTGCAAACTGCTCTGCAAGCAATGTTGACAGGAAGTGGTGGTGTTGCAGTGTGAAAGATGGTGTGTCAATATAATGTCGCTGCAGAATAACTCTGACTTCAGTGATAAAATTTGGATAAATATAAAATTAGTTCATTACTGTCTTCAACAGTGCATTACTACGAAGACGCAAGGAATGCTGTTAACTATAGGCGGATTGCACGAATGAAGTAAGTTAATAATATGGAATTGATCTAAAATGGGCGAGCACAATTCGTGGTTATATGGTTTAATAATTCAATTATATAACTTTTTCGTTTAATTTGTATATCATAAAGACAGGACAGCTGAAATGAAATAAGAGATTGTGTACTGATAAGAAGCGGAATATTAGGTATACCATGTAATTATCGCAATCATTATCATCAACAAGGCAATTGGTGCGATATGAACTACTATTAAAGCGATAAATATAGAAAAACAGTCAATCCTTATGTATAAGAATTGCGTTTTTAATAAGTTTTTGTACACTTAAACATATTTTATGAGAAACATATTTTAAACATATTTTATGAGAAATAAAAATAAAATGAAAAATTTAAAAATAAAGACAAATTATATTTGACACCAAAGAAATAATTAGATAAGCATTGCAATCGTTTTTTGAACATATCCACTGTTACCCCTTGTTACCAAGATCAAACATGGCGTATGTGCATAATCCATTGAAATTACGGACGGAGATTTTCAAATTAGTTACTACTACATTATGATTGATAAGATAAACAATAATGGCAAAGCGCACAAATATATTGTTTATTTTAAAAGTTGTGTAGATAAACCATGTTGTACACTGCAGTAATACAAAATAAACGCCCAATATGAATACAAGTAAAAGTATTTTTCCAAACACTGACATATTTGAAATAATCTTTGCACATCATTATTGTTAAACCTGCGCATGCGCATTGAAAACCAACCTGACGTCACGGCTATGGATCTTCTGCTTCTAACAATATCCATCATTACTCAATTGCAATAATGTCCATAAAGAGGCGTGTTTCACCAATGTATTTACTTATATACATTATTTTAACTTGCTCTTCACGTATTATCATTTGTGAAATGAAAATAAAGCGTTTTAAAAATACAAGAGTGTACAGACGCAAGCAGTTTTAAGCGTGCCACCCCTACACATCCAAACGCCACAGAAACTTTCAAAGGAATGAGCGAAAAGGCGGGCCCGCGGCGGACAATTCAAGAGTCATAAAAGCTATTAAAAGTATGTTTTAGTGTGCAAAATAAAACTTAAAATGTATTGAGTGTCTGAAAAACTGTTTAAACTCGTTAAAAAGCATTTTAATTTTCAATTAACGTCAAAATGTAATTTTAATGCAGTTTTTTAGATGCTAATTGAATCATATGACGTAACCAACAGCTAAGTAGTATTTTTTTTTTATCTTATGAAATAAAATGCATAAATTAAAATCAAAAGTATCATTTCCAACAATCAAATCCCTATATGAATAAAATTATTCAATTAAAGTAGTTAAATACAATTAATGAGCTCTTCCTTCTTTAAATTGACTTAATGCAGACATTTTACCTACCAATTTGTTAAAAATAACGTTGATATTTCCGCCATATTGACAATTTGTGAATATATGATTAAAATGAATTTTCAGTGTATGCTTGAAAACTAAAACCATTTGAATATGAAAACAATGTTCAGATATCTCAAGCCTAATTTTACTAGTAAATTGCTCATTTGTCCATCTTATTACAATATATACCCATTTAGCTTCCTTTGTACAAACTGTAAATTATAATGTGAAAATATTAATTTCATGCCATATATTTACATTACTTTCAATTGTGCTTATTGCATTGAAAATAATTATATTAGGTCCTTGAAAAGATAATGCTAAAAACTGCCCAAGTGAATTAACTCCTGCAATGTTAATATAATTGATCATTTTCACAATTACCTTTACAAATTATCAATTTAATTAACTTCTTATTTTGTTGCTTATATTTAATTAAATTTGGATAATATTAATTAGATATCCACAATTTGAAATATTTAATTTCATTATAAAAATGGAGCAATTACCATAGCTAAAAGGCATGGTATTTTGATCCCTGCCACTTGAAATCTCAAATTTTGTTTTCCCATTCTTTAAATAAACATTTTAAATATTCATCAGCTAAAATTGTATTCGATATGTTGTAAAATAAGCACCTAAGCTTATTAGTGTTAAAAATTGAGAATGAGTAATTTTTAGCAAGCCATTTTTAATATTTTGCCAAGAAATTCATATTATAATTAATTTATCTGTTTTATTTACCTATTTATTTATTTTTTCATCAAACTGGTCAAGAGCTAACTAAAAATGCTCCTTACAGCTCTAAAGTGTAATTATAACACAATTATAGCATTATTTACCATGTGGCCATTTAAGGTTAAAATTGAAGATAATGTAAAATCTATTGAATTTGAAGTATTAGATATTCTCTCATGCATTTTAAATTCTGGAAACTCAAAATGTTTCCTTTTTAGCTCTGAATTAAGCAACAGGGCTTAATTGTATCAAAATGTTGGGATGAGTAATTGTTAAGGAGCCATTTTAAATACTGAGCTAAGAAAATAAATTTATAACTAATTATGTCTTTTATTTATTTAGGTTTTCATAAAACTGTTAAAAGCTGAATAAATAATGCTCCTTACATCATTAAAGTATTAATTATCACACAATAATAGGGTTATTTTTAAAAGGTTGCCTTTTAACCTTAAAATAGAAGTAATTAATTAATTTACTGAATTGGAAGTCATAAATAGTCCCGCAGAGATTTTCTGGCAGCTTAAAACTTGATTTTATTTCTAACTCTAAATTATGCACCATTTGTATTAAAAATTTAGTAATTATTAGAGAGCCATTTTTAATGCTAGGCCAAAATATTAATTTTATGACCAAATTATCTGTTTAATGTTCATTAGTTTATTAGTTCAAAGGCGACAAATTTAACCCAAGAACACAAAACATGCAGTAATAAACAGCTTAATTCACTGACTCATTAACCTACCCATGAAAAATTAAGAATACTCTATAGAAGAGAAGCAAATAGAAAGAACAACGATTAAAAATGAATTTAGCACAGAACTAGTTCACAAGTAAGATAAAAGTTCAAGAAGTAAAAACTTAAGCCACAGCTTCAGCAGGTAAAGATATGATAATTTTTAAAAAATTCACATATTATCCATGGGCTAAGCACAAATTTCAGAATATTCTAAAAAGATATTTGGTTGGCAGCAATAAAAATATTTTATGTTAAACATTTTCTGAATAGCAATATTAATGAAAGTATTCCACTGGAGAAAAAAAAAGCAGTTATTTACAAAATTGTGAAGAATCACAAATATGCATTTCTGAAGAACAAAGAGAAATATTGGTACACACTTAAAAATAGGTATACACTTAAAAGTGCACATCAGGAACATGAAATACAAAGAAATAGGAAAATCAGTGGGGCATCTCATTTTTGAACAGAGAACCATTACATAGTGAAAGCAGCATAGGACCGATTGAGCTAGCAATGTGGGAGAAAAATCTACATTTGTAAATACAGACTATAAACATGGACACTTCTGGGGATGAAAACATAAACTTAAAGTTCATTACAACCCCTAACAGATTAGAATATGCATCCCCAAATGAATACTGTGAATTTTCTAGCAGTTGACAGCTCTCTCTAAGGATTGTACTGTGGTAAGGATTTAATTGAATGCCAAATTTGTAATGGTAAATCGATTAATGAGTTTATTCTTAAGTGAATGTGTGTTAATATGCCTATAAATAACATTTTCATTGCTAAACTTAGGTATTCATTTTTTTACACTAAACTTCAATTACTTACATAAAAGTAAGATGCATTTAGGGAGAATCTCTCCCATCTTCAGTTGCTCAACGAAACGCCGTTACTTGAATTTGTTTTTTAAAAAAAATGAATACCTAAGTTTCGGATATATTACCCTCCATTGTCAACAGCTTCGTAAGTACAATATTTTCATTGCTATTTTTAAAAATGTGCATGTTCTTTACTTTGAATAGTTAACATTTGCTTCCTTTAGGAATACATTTTATAAACTAAAAATTATATTAAGCTAATTGAAAACAGTTAGCAATACCCAGTCTATATCCTGATTAAAATAAGATAGGGATTAGCTGTTGAATCTTTGTGGTAGAGTGTAAGTGCATAGCTATGACAACAGCCAATCACAGAGCCTATTCAACTGTGATGTCACTGCAGTTTTCCCAGCACAAAATGCCAGAAATGAATCGTAACATTTGTTTTGAACAGCTAAGATGCACGTTAATACTTACCAGACTTAGTGGGGTTGATTAATAGACATTGGTCAAGTGCTGGTACCATGTGCTAAGGGCTGAAGTCATGGAGACAGTCGAGCCAAAAATATTCAGGAATAAGTCTTATAAATGTCATTTCAAGTTTGACCTTCAATCTATCACCAGCTTATAAGCAGGTACCGTCATTGTCATTGTTAGCTTTTGTTCTATTGTTGTAACTGTTACTACAATATTTGCATCACTCTCTTGAATAATAACATTTTCTGTAACACTGGCCTTTCTTAATAACATTCCTAAAACAGCTTAGGGCAAAAGGACTCTAAAAGAGGTATTGTACAATTGTGGATTATTTAAAGGCAATAATCTGTTTTAATGACTTTTAGGTACCTCCATGAAAATTAGCATAATGATTGTGGTCCATTGGGTCTGAAGTAGAACTGCAATGTGTGCTTACTCCATTTGAACTTCTTATTGAAAACAATGTTAAAAATTCCTATATAATTGAAACTTTCTGATCTTATTTGGATAATTTGAAAGCAGAATTTTATTATTCAATAAGCAATACTTATTCCTGAATTCCAATTTTTGCTATGTTAACAGGTATTTCCAGGAATTTTTAGCGGGGGCTAGATAGCAAACTGAGTAAAGCAATTGGTATACAGTTATCCAAAAACAGTTGCAGGAAAGCATTTCAAGTATGTTTTATCCATTTATACTATATCTGCAGCCTTCAACCTCTCCTCAAGTGTGAATTTCTCATTTCTTTTGTATGCATGTGTTTGCCATTCAAACCCTCTCACCTATTGACATTTGTAAGGACAAAAAATTTGTGATAAACTTAACTGTACTGAAGTCAATTTTACCAAAGGACTCTTGTCATTTGTTCAAGTATAGTATGTTGTTCAAAATGTGGAAGCTTGATGTATGTTGTAACTTAACATTACAAAAAAAAAGTGAATATTCTAAAAGAAGTGGAAAAAGGTGGGAATGAAATGTGATATTGCTAAAGACTATGGAATACTATCAAATACATTTATGGCCTACATTAAAATATTTTCATTTATGCTTAATACTTGTTTTTGTCTTGCACTAGTAGGACCACAAACAAAATACAGGAGTTTTTAAGCTGAGTGCTACTGGAACTCAATTATTTTTGTGAAATTGTATAAAATATAGTGAACTTTTGTAACAGTGGTGTCAAATATTAACATTTTAAAAAAATTGAGTCGAAATTGTAACATACACACCGCTAAATTCAATAAAAAGGAAGACTAGTTTCGGGAGCCATCGCTCCTATCATCAGTTTCTGGTCGACTGCTGGTCTCGTTTGTGGTAGGTCGATTCATCTCTGGTGGAGGTTTAATGAACTTTTGTATTAGTACATCACTTGGCGGGATTTCAAAATTAAAAACTTTCTGTTTATGAATAAAGATGGCTCCCGAAACTAGTCTTCCATTTCATTGAATTTAGTGGTGAGTATGTTACAATTTCAACTCAATTTTTTTAAAATGTTAATTTCTGTGAAAATTTATTTTATTGATTTTATTTCCATTAAAATAAGTTTGTTTTTTTGCTAATTTGAATGTGCAATTTTTTCATATCTTCTAGGATTTAATGCTGTCATATATAATTGAAGAAAATTATTTTTTTTGTGGTAGTTTTACATGAGAATGTTTCATTCTCTATCTCTCTTCTACTTCTGAGGGTTGCCTTCATGATTTTCTTCAATGCACCTTTTTGGCCACAGCTTCAGGACTCTATCCACAATTTTCCCTTCTTATTAATTTTTAAGAAACAAAGGACACCATTCTAACCAAAATAAAACATAACATTTCTTAAATTTAAAATTAATTTTGTGTCCAAAATAATTCAGTGAAGCAATTAATTTATTCTTAATTGGCTACTTAGTCAATTTAATTCTCTTTTGCTCCACTTACCATTGAATTATACAAAATGTGTTTCACAGGCTTTCGCCCACATCATCAGCCAGATTTGTTATTGATTGAAAGACTTGGTGTAGCTCTTGTGGACATTTTATGAACTTTTGGATTAATTTGTTTTCTTTTGAGATCTCGAAGTTCATAACTTTATCTTCATATTATAAATGCATTATAAATAAAAAATATAAAGGTAAAGTTATGAACTTCAAAATTCCAACAGAAGACAAATTAATCCAAAAGTTCATAAAATGTCCATGAGAACTACACCAAGTCCATTCAACCATAATGAATCCAGCAGTTGACTCATAGCTGATGGTGTGGGCAAAGGCCTTTGAAACACGTTCTGTATAATTCTATGGTATGTGGAGCATAAGAGTATTAAATTGATTCACTAACTAATTAAAAATAGCATTTTTTATTTTAAAATTGGACTTATTGTCGAAGTTAAAAGATTGTGAGTTCAGCTGGGCACACTTTTCAGCACAACATAGTTTCTATAATGATTGTACATACGTAGTGGAACATTCTGTTATTTTTTGTAAACTCAGTTTTCAGATGTGATGGGGAGAACCAAGGGTGTAAACAAGCAGTTTGCTTACTGTATGGGCTAGCCAACAAGTATTTCATTCATTTAAGAACTTTCAAATAATAAGACATTTTTCAAAAATTCTGTTGGAACTCACACAGTGAAGCTTGTTAAGTGTAAATTATAATTAATCTGTCATCTAATCTTATGCTTTGCTTACTTTTAAATATGGTGGGACCGGTTTCAAAAGACATCCTCACCATCTTCAACCAACTTGACAACTGGTACGAGAAACTAACATCTATGAGGACCTGTGGCTCCATCCTGGTGGTGTTTTTTTCTTTATAAACTGGAATTTATAATGTCAAAATTCATAATTCATAATTTCCAATTGCTCCATCATCCTACAAATTTAGACATTATAGGAGAATGTAGTACCATTTCCAGTTTATAAAGAAAAAAACACCACCAGGACAGAGCCACAGGTCCTCATAGATGTTAGTTTCTCGTACCAATCATCAAGTTGGTTGAAGTTGGAGAAGATGTTTCTTCAAAACCTGTCCCACCATATTTAAAAGTAAGTGAAGCATAAGAGTGTGTTAGACAACAGATTAATTATAATTTACAAGTATTTCATTGTTTCAGGTTGTTAGAACAGCATTGCATATAGAAAATCTTGCACTATAATGCAAGCTGCTATAAATCACAGTTCTGTTTGCATTATTTATATTGTAATAGTGCATTTAAAAATTTTGGAACATATAATGGTTCAAGAAACTCAGGAAAGATGACAGAGGGGCCAACCTAGGCTGTGGCCATTGAGAGAGAAAAAAAAATATATTTGGAAAAGGTATCCCTCTGCATAGCCATACATGGTGAAAATGTGTGCTCTGTCAAATCTTATTTTCAAGTGGTGTTTTTCCTCTGGAAGATTCTCTTCTGTGAGATTAAAATACATGCAAGAAAAGTACATAAAATACCTATGTTAAATTATTTTCAAAATGTTCTGACATATAGCATGTGATTTTTTAAATAATGTATTTACTAGTGTTACATCATAGACTGTCAACTTGTTTTAATAAATAGCCATAAACATTGATATACATATTTTTGCTTTCAGTGATATTAATCTCTTCCATCATTTTCAGGGTACTGCGGAATGTTGCGTAATGGTGAAAGGTGGTATATATATGAAGTCTGTTTAAGAAAATATTCAAAACTTTTCATTTTTTACAATTTGGGCTTACCAGTATCATACTGAACTTTTGTCTTCCTCATATTATGCACCCCATTTATGTTTTTTCCAACAGAATTTGAGATTCTGAAAGCATTCCTTATACATGTTTTTTGGAGATTGCCGGAAGTTCTGTCTGCAAATTTTGTTTTACTTCCTCAACTAAGTTGAACCTTCATTTTTTCATAATGTATTTCAGTTTTGGGGGGCGGGGGGAAATGTGCAGGTGTTAAGTCCGAATACTATGGAAGGTTGGAAAGAAGAGTCACCTGTTTTTTTGCATAAAGGTTGTGAACTAGCAATGATGAATGCACCTGGTGTGTACCGTGTTGCATAATCCATGAATTCTCTCCACAGTGCAGGCCTCTTTGTTCTCGTATTTTCTCTGAGACATAAGGATATCTTGGTAATACAAGCAATTCACAATTTGACCTTCTAGCGGAAATTTGTGATGAAAGCACCCTGCATGTCAAAGAAAACTCTTAACAACACTTTGATGTTTGACCTGACCCGAGGAGCTTTTTGGATCTTGAAGATTTTGCAACCCATTGTGATAATTGAACTTTCATTTCAAATTCATAGGCATAGACTTGTACTTCATCACAGTGATTATTTCATTAATAAAAGGTGCATCTGTATTAACAGTATTGAAGAGTTTCAGAACCCAACACAGTTGACTTTATCTTGTGTCAACAGTTGCTGAAGTACAAACTTTTGCTGTAACAGTATGCATACCAAGCTTTTCTGTCAGAATTTCACCACATGATCCCACAGAAAAGTCACATTTTGGCAGTTTCTCAAAGAGTCAGTTATTGATTATTATGGATCTCATTAATTCTAGCTATATGAACGTCATCAGTTGATGTTGATGGCATCTGGAATGTGATCAACTATGGACTCCCAAACACTTTAAATTGTAAATACCACTCTTAGCAATGAATATAATGTAAACAATTACCTCATTACCTTCTTTGTAAACAATTATCTCATTACCTTCTTGAGTTCCTGTAAAGGTTTTATGAAATTTCACACAAAATTTTAGGTTAATTTGCCATCTGAATTGATTACAGAACCTTCACAACACTGTATCAAAGAAAGCAGCATAAAACTTGACTGAAATAGGATAACATTTTGAAGCAAATGGGAGATGTCTCATCAAGGTCCACATCAAATCAGTGTTATCAACTATTTTTTGCTACAGCACTTATTTGGTGCAGAATTTTGAAAGTTTGGATATTTTTTGATAGATCTTATCTGTTTGTTTTGCATGTAAGACATTTTATTAGCGAATGAGTTCAGAAGGTGAAAGCATAGCTTAAAAAAAAACATAATTAACTCAAGTTACAGACTACTATAAACGTCTATAAGCAAGCTCTATCCCCAATCTGTAGAGGGACCAGATACCAAATATCCCAAACACAGAACCTTCATCTATATTGCACAATGAATTGTCATAACAAACTGAAGATCGGGAAGACCCCAAGTGAAGATGGAATACAAAACGAATTAATAAAGCTGGTAGAAGGCCAGTTAACACCCATAATCATCAAAATCTTCAATGCAATTCTAGAAACAGAGGACATACCTAATCAATGAAAAACTAGCACAATTGTACTTCTGCACAAAAAAGGTACCAGAGATGACATAAGCAGCTACACATCTATAAGCCTGATGCCAAATATAAACAAAATGTTAACTATAAGAATAACGAAGGCCCTGGATGAAAGTTGTTCTACCAGAACAAACAGGTTCCCATACAAGATTCAGCACAATAGAACATCTACAAACTGTAAACCAGCTGATAGAGGAAGCAGAGGAATTCCATCTGACATTATATCTTGCCATTATTGACGATAGCAAGGCTTCTGAGTTAGTTGATAATACAAGCATACTACATACCCTGGCTGCATAAGGAATAGAGACAAAGTACATTCATATCCTGCACAAAATCTCAGTCAAATGTTTCACAAAGGTAAAAATAAAAGGACAACCATTCCAACTAGAAAGAGGGGTTTTCCAAGGCTATCCAGTCTCTCCCAAAACTCTTTACTGTTTAATGGAGCATATAATCAAGAAAATGAACTGGTGCAATAATTTCAAAATAAACATAAATGGCAGTCTACTAACAAATCTAAGATTTGCTAATCATGTGGTCCTATTGCCAAAACACTGAGAGCACTACAAACTGTGCTGGAACGATTATGCAAGCATAGCAGAAATGCAGAGCTCTCACTAAGCAACTGAAGACACAGTTAATATCAAATAAAATCTTGATACAAATAGATGGAACAATCCTCACATATGTGAACAAATATACATATCTAAGACAACAGATTTCCTTTCAAGATAAAATGGATAAAGAAATGCAAAGAAGAATATCAATAACCTGGAGAGCATTTTGGGCCCATAAGTTTATACTGTTAGACCAAACACTAAGATAATCAGATTCCAATGCTTGAAAGCTGTATATACCCTATATTACTGTATGGTTGTCAGTCATGGTCACTAAAAGAAAAACAAAAGAACGAAATTCAAATATGCTAAAGAAAAATACAATGCCATATCCTGGCAATAACATTGAAGGACAAAATACCTACATTAATAATAAACCACTTATCTCAAACAATAGACATTGCAGAACTAGCCACAAGAGTCAAAGGCAATGGGTCAGCCATGTCTTAAGAATGCAGGACATGTCTTGTGGACACCTATAAGATCTCTACATGGGATCCCCAGATAAGAAAAAGGACACAAGCAGACCCAGAAGATGGACAGACCTCTTCAAGGAACTTGCAGGTCCAGATTAGTCGAGGGTAGCAAGAGGAAGAGAAAAATGGAATTCTCTAGAGAAGCAACTTGTGCAGTGAGAAATAGTGTAGCCAAAGAACAAATTGGACAGAGTATCTTAAATAGCACACAAACATCAAGCATGAAATAACTCGTCACATAGAAAAAAATGAGCTCCCTCTATTTCCTAGGAGCCTTTGCCCTTTAAGGGATTTATCTTTTACGTTGAAAAGTAAAAATAGCATCAAGTCATAAAATCATATCAAGAAAATATTCAAATATATGTATATGTTAAAATTGATATATTGTCCGTCTTACACCAATTTTACAAGTGATATAAATTTTACATTTCAAACCAGAAATCTTTGGAACCTATCTATGCTTAACTGAAGAAGGAAGGACAAAATAAAAGATAGTCCTTAATCTTGGATGGAAATGAAAGTTAAAATTGTGGTTATAAAATAATAACACACTTTAAGTATTTTATTATTTTAATCTATTAAGTGTTTGAATATGTCAATGTGAAACATTGTTAATCAAAGATAATGTCTACTAATAAAAATAAAACATAAAATTATTAATACACTTTCTGATCAGATTGAATTTCCTAGGAACACATCTTTATTTGAATTTTTTCTTAACTCTTGACAACAGCATCTACAAAGTAGTAAATGTATGTTTCTGTTTGCATATAATATTAGAGCATAACAAGCCTATTTACAGGCTGTTTAACCATGCACAGATAATTGAATTGACAGGTGGTAGTATTTGCTTTTTTTATGCATTAATGTGACTTACATATGTATTATCCTATTTTAACTCTTTTTTAATAATAAATAATGACAATATTAAAGAAATAAACAAACTTCAGATACAGTATTAAAGCTTTTATGTACACACTTATAAGTAAGTGGGATTTGTTAAGGAAATGCATTACATTAATCTTTATTTCTTCTAGGTTAAAACTCATTAGAAATGGCTGCACACTATGCATTTCAGATATAGCACAGAGTTTGTTTCTCTTATGAATTTACATATCACCCTTTTATTTTACATTTTCCAATTTTTGCTCAGAGCTCTGTGAACTGTTTACATTTGCTCCTATTAGTGCCTTTTCCACTATCCTGACATGCAACCATGTAGGAATGCTAACTGAAGGTACAAACACAGAAACAACTATAACAGGCTGCATGTCAATGAACAAATTAAAACTATTAACAGTTATACTTAAGTTAAGCACATAGAACCTTATTTTGATTTAAAGTAAAACACTAAAAATCATGTCGTCACATTAAAACTCTCTTTAAGTTTCACAAACATATTACAACGGCATTCGAGTCATCGGGAACAAGAAGTGTGTTTGTGAAACTTAAAGAGAGTTTTAATGTGACGACATGATTTTTAGTGTTTTACTTTAAATCAAAATAAGATTAACAAAAGTTTCACTGTGTGGATTCCCAAAATTCCGTAAACATAGAACCTTCCTTCCCTCCTTATTTAACTTGGTAACCTTGCACTCATGCTGTTGGTAGCACTTGGTTAAAAACAATGATAATTCCTTACTTGGCTATCAGCAAAAGTAAAGTTACAATAGACAGATGTTACAATACTAAGAAATTAGAACCTAAAAACATTTATATTATGAACTTAATTTTTTATTTAACAGATAGACAATAAACTCTAATTCTCCAACTAGGATCATCGTTAATCTTTTTTATATAATATGGGATGTATCCTGTGTATGAGGATGAAAAATTGTGTCCTATTTGAAAGTCGTACAGGATATCAAAAAATCTGATATTTAATCCCTTGGTTAATTTTTGCATTTTGAAATCATGGAGAACTTGTAAAACATTCTTCTAAACTTCTCCTAAGCATGGAAATCTGAATCAAGTGCTAATGCCAGTAGACTATGAATATTAGTGGAGATGGTGTGGCATGGGTGAGCTGGTAAGCATACTCTGGTCAGCCTCTCTATGCAGTCTCGTGTTAATTTGCCTGTGTGATGTCTTTCATCTGATTATAAGGAATTTGAGGTATTTGAATATACAACATTTTCAACCATTAGAATTAAAAATGGTTAACATTTTTCACTATTCATCTTCCTATAGATTTTCCCATAATGAGACTATTAATATCCTATTTTTAAGCTATCCAGGCTCTTATTCATTTATAGATGCAATGTTTTCAATATTATATAACAGTTGGAGCAATGAACAATGCAAACATTATTTCAATTACTAAGTAATGCTACAGCTGCAAGTATGATGGCCATTATGATTATGTATTGAGTGTACTGACTCAAAGTACACAAAGTACAAAATATATATAAAGTACAAAATGAATCTGTTGTATTAACTTGACTGGTTGTCATTTTTATGGTTAGAGAACAACACCTATGCCTTTGAGATAAGTAATTGATATATTCCTTATTCAAATTCTGAAAATCTGGCATGTCTATGCAGAGTACACTTTATAGTCTAGATAAATTCTGTGATCTATATAATATATATCATTGATGGTGATTTGCTTTTGTATTTATTTTTTACTTTGCAACAGTGCCAATAGTTGTTAATTTTATGACATTTGTACATTAAATTAAATTAAATTAAATTTAGATCCCAATTTTAACTTCAAGGTAGTGAAATTGAGGAATAAACTGTATAATGCAGCAAAGTAATGATACAGCTCGACATCCCTGTTTAAATTGGAAAGATGTGACATGTTTGGGTCAATTCATGTGAAATTGGACATCAAGACGCCTTACAATTAATATTGCCTTGAAAAAATGTATATGAAAAGAAGGTAAAAAACAGAATATGAAGAATATTTTTCTTTATGCCTGATTGTTTTCTTGTTTTAATGCAATAAATTAAATTAATTTATATAGGCTGTCTTTTCAGATGCAGCAGGTACATCCTGGCTGTGCCAATCTATTAACCTATATGTACATGACTATTAATTTCATGGTTTTCCCTTTTTAAATCAAATTTAAACTATTTCTGAGTGCTGAAATGAATTGATTGGTAAAAGTGTGCTGCTTTGGCATCATTCTTATATCCGTATCTTCTGGTACAGCTTAATCTTGTGAAAACAAATTTGGTTGCACTTGCAACCTGTTTCATAGTGGTTAACATGGCAACAGTAGATGCTTGCTTTATACTATGAGATAGTAAATACAGCCAAAGCTGAGAATTGGACAGTGGGCAACATCTAGATAAAGGAGAAATGTGTGTTGTTGATTGGCTGCCCCGATTCCATTGCAACTCGGAAGGATACACAAGCATTGCTAGCTTGCTTGCAAATATAATTTTTTGAGACTTTGTTTAGCTACAACAGTTTTTTTTTTAATTTTTATGTTTACTGGTAGTTATTTAGCTACTTGTTTTAGAGTCTGTAGCTACAAAAATATAATTTTTAGATTTTTTACATATTACTTTGCATTTTAAGGAAATATCAGGGTTGCTTTTTGCAGATGATTTAGTAATCACATCTATATCTAATGGAGGATTGAGAGGAGCAATTGAAATAGTGAATACTTTCTGTAAACGGTGGGGATTTTGGTTTTCAAAAGAGGTTATTACTTGAAAAATCATGAAAAATGGCAATTAAATGGGGGAGAAATAAAGATGATAAGGAAAATTAATTATCTGGGGATAAGTTTAAGCCCTAATAGAAGTTGGAATCAGCAGAAAAAAATAGCAAAAGAAAAAGCAGTTATGAGTGTTATAAGAGCATGTTTAAGAAAAATACCTGATATAAGAGTGAATTGGCTGGAAAGAACATGCATAACAAACAGTAGAAGCCAAAATGTATGGATCAGAAATTTGGGGTGCAGAGGATGCATGAAAAGATATTGATAAAAAAATTGAATTTTTTGTAAATTGATTTTAGGTTTACCAACATCACCCCAACTGGTATAGAACAGCTAAAATTAGGTAGATATTCCACTAAGAAAAAAAATAATCATAAGAATTATGAAATATTTATTCAGAATTACCACATTAGAAGAGAACGATATTATTAAAGAATGTTTTAATATACAGGGGAAATGTTAGTGGAAAGAATCAGGGTATTTTAAAGTGCAGGAAATTCTGCAACAGATAGGTTTTGAAAAAGTATGATTAAATAGGGAATATCAAAACAGGATTTTGGAAAGAAATAAATCTAAGATGGGAAGATATTGAACATCAAGAAATAATTAGTAATTAAAATGTAAATTGGAACTTGCACAGTAAAGCTAATCATATTAATTGATATCATTCTATGATTCAGTTGAACTACACACTCTTAAAGCTTCACTTACTTTTCACAAATGTATGGAACCAGTTTCGAGAACTTTAGCCTGCCTGAAGATGGGAACTAAATGTTTTGGAAACCGGTTCCATATATTTATGAAAAGTATGTGAAGCATCAAGAGTGTGTAGTTCAACTGAATCATGCAATGATATCAATTAAATAATTAGTAGTTTAGGTGAAAAGAGTTCATTGAGATTTTATAGGGGAATAAAAATAATATGGGGTAGGGAAAAGACATATAGAACAATGTGATAAGCCAGGTAGGGAAAGGTTATGAATTTAAAAGGGTTAGGATATGATAAAGGAATAGGAAATTGTTTAATGTGTGGAGAAACAATACAGATTTTCATTGTTTATTATATTGTAATCAAAGTTATGGAAAGAAAAGGTTTGGAATAAAAAATGGGAAAATTTTAACTGTAAAAGGAGAGAAATATATAAAAATGATAGGGAACTATTTAGGTAAAGTTAGAGAAAAATGGATAAGAATGACAAAGAGGATGATGGAAGGAAATGCAGAAAGAAGTGCAAACTTAGAAGTATAATAATTTATGGATTTACAGGTATTTAGGGAAGGTGAGGAAGAAATGATAAAGAATGGTCAGTTAGTTAATGATTGGTAAATTTAATAGAGGAGGAAATGGGAGTATTA
Source organism: Metallyticus violacea (assembly GCA_030762175.1). Lineage (NCBI taxonomy): Eukaryota > Metazoa > Arthropoda > Insecta > Mantodea > Metallyticidae > Metallyticus > Metallyticus violacea. The sequence goes on along the minus strand of CM060841.1, from coordinate 219,956 downwards.
GCATTAGAAATAGGATAATAGTTGGATGAAGTGTTTAGGATTATAATATTGTAATAGAGTCATAATGATATGTATTAATTTTATATTGTCAGTTAATATTATGGAATTAAGACATAGATCTTTTGTAATATTTAAAATTGTATGTTGGTTTAAAGAGAAATAAATTCAAATTCAATTCAATACTTTGCATTTAGTTCTAGCTATATGGTGCCATATTATACTTACATAAAATTATATATAAAAATTAAATCTTGTGTATGTTAATAAAATTTTTTATAAGTTAATTTTCCAATGTATCTGCTGTAGTACCTCTGATGATGTACTTTGTGTTGAAATATAGTAGTTTGTACTTTTACCAACCTTCTGTTGTGAAATAAAAAGCCTAAAACAGTGATAGATACAGTTGTGCATAATGTTTCAGAATAGATCATCTTTTTTTTCCCCTTTTCCTTTTCCTTTCCCCCACCCTTCTTTCTTTCCCTCCCTCTCTCCCAGAAGGTGCGAGGACTGCAGGAGGTTTGTAGGAGTGAAACTGCTACAGTCAAATCACAATTTATGTTTGTGTAAGGAGATATTCAAAAGAGGTGTGGAATGACTGTTCCTGAATAGAGTATCTAAACAATAACAACACTGATTAACTTTAATACAGCAGGTAAGTGCTAAATGAGTAAGGCATTATAACCCATGATTGTGTTTGTTATTTTGGTGCTTGTATATTTTTATAAGGGTTTGCAGCTATTCATCGCAATCATGGCACCAATATGTTGTTACATGCTTAGTATAGCTATACAATTAATATAACTTATGTTTTGACTCTATTGGTTCTCTACATGTAATTTGTATCCCCTAGTGGCAGCTCTGGGAAACAAAAAACAAATGAATAAGGCTACCTATTCTCGGGCGTTACCTTATTGTATATTTTTATATTCAAACTGTGTGGTAGATACTCAATATTATTTTCAAATTAAAGTCATTATGTGGAGATATTTTATGTCACAAGTTACCACTGCATTATGGGTCTTAAACTTCCTATTAATATTTTTGATAAGGATAAAATATCTTTAAAAGGGTTTTGCCTCTTGTGAACTTCACTTTATAGTTTACGTAGACAAATTTTAATCTACATAATATTGTTATAGTGATTAAACTTTTGTATTTAGTTTTTACTTTTTGACAATGTGTGTGGTTTATGAACTTTATGACATATATGTGCATTAAATTAAATTTATTTGTTCCTCATTTTAATTGAAAGGTAGTAAAATTGAGGAATAAACTGCAGATTATAACATTGTAATGGTATAGTTGGATACCCCTGTTTCAATCTGGAAAATGTGCCCTTTATAGATAAATTGATATATTATTGGACATCAAGGAACCTTGCAAATTAAATATACCTTGGAAAAAATTATATGCAAACAGGGGGAAAAAATATAATGTGAAGACCATTGTTCTTTATGTCTGATTGTTTTCTTGTTTTAATGTAATAAATTAAATTAATTTATATTTGACTAATGTTTTAAAACAATAAACACAAAAATTATTAGCTGATTGCCCTTTCTCTATGACCAAAAATGTTTAACTATTTTTTTGATGTTCCATCAAGTATTTGTTTTATATTTGGAGCACATGAGTCTTGTTAGTTACATCTACATACAGTCATGCAAGGCCAAGCAAGAAGTCAAATATACCACTTTAATTTGAGAGTGCTGGGCTATGTGATAACTCTATCATCTTGTGAGACAAATTTAAGTACATTATTTCTAGAAAAGAAAGTATTCTTTTTTCTATGCTCATTAACCTTGGAGCACGTTCCTGAAAACTATATTTATTTATTTCAATAATATGCAATTTTGCCATATTTTTATTTTTCATTGCCTTGGTATGGAAATTGTTTAAACATTCATAAGACAGATTTTCATCTAATCTTGTAAATTTAATGCTCATGTTTAACAAAATCATATTTGGCAAGATATTAGGTTTAAAGTTACCTATTGTACAGATTTCTTTTTGAAGAGTTAAGAGCTATGTTTTTGTAAAAAAACATTTTAATAAAATATTGTAAGTATAGGTGAATTTTTATATGAAAACTATTAGACTATGAATGTCATATTTTACATATACATTCATCTTTATATGTTGTAAAAATATATTAAAATTTAAAAATGTAAGGTCATTTGTTTTAATTTTCTGACTCATTTCACATATCTCTTGTATGTACCATGCAAGGTTAACAGTCGCACATCTCCCATTCCTTTTGCTATATAGGAATGACAGACACAGTGTATGTTAGGAGAATAATTGTTTATGACAGAACTTTTAAATGTTCATTTTATCATAAAGGTAAAAAACATTTTTGGGATTTTATAAATTAATATACATTCATTGATTTAAATTTTGACATAACCTACACAGTGATTAAAAAAATGGAAATATTATTTTATGCATAAATTTAGGTGATATTATTGCCATTAGATGGCAGTTATTGAAAATGGTAGCAAGAGCAGAAGAGAAGACTTGAGAAGCTGCAAATAAATGCTTATGATATTAGGGAAAATTACAACAAAATTGAGGGAAATCTCTACAATGGCTTGCACATAAAGAGGAGTTTTTGCACCTAGATTTGGGAAGCTACAAAATTTTAAAATTACATACATATAAAATAACTGTTGTCATGTTATAATATAAATCACTTAAATTAAAATACAAGGAAAAAAATTTCAGTGATCATAAGGGTTATTCTAAAAGTTTTGAAAATGGACAACAAGGAGTTGTGATAAAAGCCAGTGCAGGTTTTCCTAGAGTTAGATTGAAGTTTAGATAGCAACATGTGCAAGTATGAGCATGCTCCAACAATGTGTGGTGTCGGGAATTACTGTATGTGTAGACAGGTGTTGCTGCGCCAGATGGGTCTCAAGTGACAGCATTTCCATGCTATTATTTACTATAACTTTAAAGTCAATTTAGGGGAGAGAGAATGCCCTGAAAAATTGCATTGTGCATTTGGGGAATTTTGCCCTTAGCAATTGACTATTTATCAATGGTTTACAGATTTTAGGAGAGTAATGGATACTTCAAAAACGAAGACTGCACAAGATGGTTTACTACAGCAATAATTTGATGAAAGCAGAGCATATTTTTTGAAAGATATTGCTGTACATATTATTTTAAGAGTCCTGAACATTGGATTCGGAGCAGTGAAAACAATCCTTGAAGAAAAACTTTACATCAATTAGCTCTGCAGTCATTTGATCCCTCACCACCTCACAGCTGAGCAAAAGAAAGAACACATGGATTAGTGCCTGAAAATGTTGCAAAAATGTGATGGAGAAAGATCAAAAAACAAATTTAACATAAAAGTTGACGAAAGCCGGATATACCAGCCTGATCCAGACACTAAGTTACAGTCATTGAACTATGTTTTCCCAGGAGAGGATCTTCCAACAAAATCAAGGCAAGAGAGAAGTGTTGGCAAGAAGATGATCTGTTCTTTCTTTTCAGCTAGTGGCCATATTGTGACAGTTTTACTTCAGGAGCAAAAAACTGTCACAGCCAGATGGTACAGCATAAAATGCCTGGCCAAGTGTTTTCATTATGCTGAAAATGAAGCATCCTAAGACTGGTCTGCATGGAATCCTTTGACCTGACAATACCTCTACCACTACAGTCCAGATCTGGCCTCATGCAATTTTGATCTATTCCCCAAAATAAAAGGAAAAATTATTAGTCAACGATTTGAATCACCTGAAGCCACAGTGGCTGCATATAAAAATAATATTTGTACCCTATCCAAAGAAGCTTGGCATTCAGCATTTGCAAAATGACTTGAATGGATGAGACATTATATAGAATGTAATGGAGATTATTTTAAAAAGATGCAGTGATAAAAAGATCATAATTTTTAAAATTTTATTGCTTTCATTCTTAAAACTTTCAGAATGACCCTTAACTGCTCATTATGAAGTGACTCCATTTTACTCAGCCACTCTTTGCTGTCATCCTGTACAAAGAAGCATATTTGTACACACTACCAATTTTTCCCATCAATTGCATGAAATCTGCTCTTCTTATGAAAAATTGTTTCACAACCTTATTTTCGCTGGATGATGAGCAAAAAAAATCATTCTTAATCTTTATTAACTAGTCCTCATAAATTATAATGATTCTAAGATCCTAAATTGTTTTGGATGATAGTTGCACCCTGAGGGCAGATATCATGATGAAGATTAATTTTTGCAGCTGGGAACTTGATTGGTGATTATAGAGATTTAAGAGAATTTCTGCAGCATTTTTAGTGTTTCTATAGACAACCTTTTTGTTTCATTTTCATTGGAATGAACCCACAGAATGAGTCAAGGTCATGATTTTGGATTTTCACTTGTAATGATTATTGAAATACGTACATAAAACAATGCAAGAGTGATAATATATACACAGACACGTGTTTTTAATGCTCTTTTGACATTCCTATGTGTGTTAAGCTTACATAACAATCATTAAGCTCTTTTTTGTTTAAGACTAGAATAAATGGAAATTCACTTACTTTCTTTCTCAGTGAAAATGTGTACAAAAGAAAAGCACTTACAAAATAACTTCTCATTGTAGTTGCTACCTTCAGTGAAAATATTTCATCCCCCTAGACATATTGCTCATGTTACTATAACTGTGTTCCATCAAAGTTTTCAATTGCAAAAAAACAGCTCATCCTAAATTATGCTAACATACTGTGAAAAGATTGCCAAATCCCTTTGTGTGTCTTTTATTTTTGTGTGCTATATTCACTTTGTAACTGATGAATTTCTACACATCCTGGACCAGTTGTTAAAGTCTGAAAATGCAAAAAAAAATTCAATTAATAATTACAAAATTTTATAAATTAAATTAAAAAAAATAATAATGTATCCTTGATCATAAAATAATACAGTCCATGCATGAAAACTAGGGCAAATGGCATAAATAATTAAGGGAAAGTGAAAAATTATTTGCACTATTAGAGATTCAAGAAGTACATAATTTTTTTACAGTCTCCTTCCTTTTTGAAACACTTGGTCCAGTGGTCCATATTTCCTCCAAAAGAAAGTTTATAGTTGCTTATGCAGTCATTTATTTATGCACCTTTCTCTCACTTCTTCATCCTTAGAAAATTGATGACATCATAAAGCAACTTAGAGGGTCCAAAGGATTTTATTTTATTATTATTATTTTTTTTTCCATTTATTTATTTTGCAATGCTTACATTCTGATGACTTGATTCTATATATATATATATATATATATCAATACATAGTATTTCAGATTAAATGTTATTTATGTTTCCGGAATATTTGATAAATTCCATTTCACCTAACCATCATTTGACATATTGCAAAGTTACACACTGGAAACCACCATGGATGGCTGAGGTCGTTAAGGCACGAACTCATCAAGGGGATGTCTGGGGTTCAATTCCAATCAGGACCGTCCTCCCTAACTGAGGTTTTTTCCAGGTTTTCCTCAGTCCTTGTAAATGGCATATGCTGGGGGAGGTACCCTAAACTTAGGCCCGGAAGGCTTCCTCCTTTATATATTTAAAAAAAAGAATAAATTCCCAATCTCATGTATCACCAGTGTTCATTGCCTGTGATGCCTCAGTAGTTAAAACTGACATTTAAAAAAAAAAAAAAAAAAAACACTGCCATTTACTTAGCAATCATTTGATATAGTGCAATTTGTTACAGTACTATCTTTGTAGAGTTTATTTTTGAAGCACAGATAAAAATAATTATGCAAGTCGACTTCTGATATTTTTATATTGAAAATGCATTAAAATACATGCCGCATAAGCAAAATCGCATCAACAATAGTCCACAGAGTAATAAATCTCCTCGAAAAAGCCTTATAATTAAAATTGAAGTATTGTACATTTTGCCTACTGCTATACAAACAGAAAAATTCACCTTAGTTTTAAAATATGTTAACAGACATTTGACATACTGTGATTTGTAACATTTAGAGCATGTGATCTTAATTTCACATTGTAAATAATTGTGCAAATATAAATTATAAACATTAATATAATTATTAAAAAATTGTGCATGCCAACAAATGCATACTGTTATACTGTTATATGAAAAAACACCTTTTTTTTTTGGCACCGTTTTAGGTAAAATGCATAATAATAAGTAAATTTATTTATACAATATAGAAATGTTAGAAATCACCGTATGTCAAATGTCTATTATGTCATGTTTTAAAACAAAGGAAAATTTTGCTGTATGTAGTATTGCAGTGAATAAATGTACAAAACTTCAATTTTATTTATATCGGATAGAACTGTTACAAATTGCAGTTTGTCAAATGACAGATGAATTGTAATGTGTGACTTTGCAGTATATCAATTGATGGTTAGGTGAACTGCAGTCTGTGAGTTTCCTGGCATAGTTATTTATTCCTCTTTTATATTTATCAATACAATTTAAATTCTACAAATTTTTATACTACAACACTAATACTATAAATAAACAAACCACCACTACAGTTATCTTTAACTATAACTTATAATTGAACAACAATTGCTACTGATCAGTAAGAATAAATTATTATATTTCACTTATACTTCAAAATACTTCTTAAATATCTTTACTTTTACAATTACCATAATTACCTGAATCTAATGTGCCATAAAATGTAATGCACAGCCCAAATTTGAAACTTAAAATCATAAAAATGTTTTAGAATATTGTTGTATGGCATCTTAGAGATAAGCCCGTCTGCTTCTAAAATGATCAGTACATAGAATTTATAAGTTGACTATTGTTAACATCTTGCAGCACTTAGGACAAAATCTACCACTCTTGTTGTTGCCAGGAGGCATAGGTCAAAGAAGTAAAAGTTATTTCTTATGGTACTACTAGTCACAGGTTGCATGTTCTTCCTCCTTTCATGCACAAATTCCAAAACTTTTTCTTCAATGTCAGTATGTCTTTATTGGCAAGTACCAGTGAATTTCTTCCTACTAGCTTTAGTTGCAAATAATGCCAGTTTCTGTGGCTGCTACAAGTGAACTTTAATCTCAGCTACATTCAGTTCTCTTTCTGCCTTTCTGTTACTATTTTTTCCAGCATAAAGAATTTACTTTGCGCTTGAAAGTAATATCATAAGATGTTCTCTAGAAATACTAATTGGAACTTGTACAGTGAAGCTAATCATCTCAACAGTCAATGGGTAGCTGAAGATGTGAACAAGGGTTCGTGAAACAAGTGCTACATATAAACAAGTAAATGGAGTCAATAAGAGTGTGCAGTTGAACTCATTCATGATCTTAATTATATGTTCTTCTCTGCTTGCTCTCTATTTTGTGACTGTATACTATTCAAATGCTCTGTATAATAATAGGCCAACAATAAATGTAATAAAGTCGAGAATTACAACAATTCATTGTGATGTAGTAAATAATAAATATAAAGAAGTTACCGGCAAACTATGGCTCAGATTTACACTTGAATCTAATATTGAAACTAATGCACACCACAATTTTGAATACTGCATTTGAACAAAAGGATGAACATTAGATTTACGTAATATGGTAATTATAGTTATAATTCATTAATTTTATTTATTATTATAATTATTTTACAATCCAAAATCTTCATTTTTGCTGGCATCCGGTATCTGGACTGCTCCCCAAAGGGATGATGATCAAAATAGGTGAGATCTGTGATGTAGGCAGTGTGTTTCAGCACCTCAAAACCCAAATGGTTAATGATTTCAACAATCTGGCCAGTCATGTGTGTTGTTGCATTGTCATGCAATAATAGCACATTCTTTCATAATTGGCCTTGGTGTTGGGTGCAAAATGCTGACTTCAGATTGTGGTAAGCAAATCACTGTAACATGCACTATTGATGGCACACAGCTAGTCAGTTCATTTAGTGTTCCAATACATGTCCTTTTGAGTCCAAAAAAAATATTTAGCTTCACCTTTTTTGAATTTCTTCTTTGTTGACAATCCCGGATGTTTCTACAGCATATTCTGGTGTTTAGATTCTGGCTCCTTGAAACGGACTCATGTTTCATTCCTGTGATTATTCTGCTCTAAAGTTCTGTGCCTTCATTGCCTTTGCAGTCAAGTAAGCATTGCAGATCTTGCACTAATGCTCCATAATATGCTTGATCTCTTAGATCTTTTCGTACAGTCCTTATGGAAGCCAAGCTTGTTGTGAATGATTTGAGAGGCAGAATCTGACTAATCTGCAGAGAACAGGCTCCATCTTTGTGTGTTACAACTATCTGTCAGTTCTTTGACTCACTCATACACACTTCATGTAATACAGCACTGCCCTGTATTGTGTTGAAAGCCTCTGATAAATTTCGGCCCCTGATGCACTTCAAACCAAAGAAATTGAGTCACTGCACACTGCTACAGGAGCAACCCTGTTTCATTGTCACAGCACCAAGGAAAATGATGCAATTAAGGTTAAACTTTGATCGTGTGACCATGCTATACCAACTTTAGGCATGCATGTGCAGGAAGCAGTGTAATGAACCTAAAGATATGTTATGTTAAAAGTGCAATTTTTTACTTTTGCTCATATTTACAATATGAGTGCTAAAGATCATATTTTATTTTATGAGTAGGAAGGATATCTGTAAAACAAGGCTAAAGGCAATATTGAGAAAAGTCTCATAAGAAAAATAAAATTACTTTCAACATGTGTATCATAAAATTGATATTATTGTATGATTTAGTTGAACTACACACTCTTAATGCTTCACTTACTTATCATAAAGTATGGAACCAGTTTTGAGAACAATTTGGTTCTCATCATCAGCTAAAATTCAATTGTCAGATAATTCGTTGAGCTGTGGGAATGTGTATTCTGTTCTTATGGCAGTGTAATAAACTTGTAGTTTATGTTTTCATCCTCGGCAGTATTGAAGTTCATTAGATTGCCTTCATATTTGTAGATGTAGATTTTCTCCCAGGTTGCTAGTTCCATAGGTCCTTGTACTGATTTGAATAATTTTGCTTTATTCACCATGTTGTGATTTTGTGTCCAAAAATGATTTGCTTGTTCTTTATGTTCCTGAAATGCTCCTTAAACCATGTGCCAATATTTCTCTTTGTTTTTCCAATGTAGATTTTTTCACATTCTGCACAATTTTTTTTGTAAATACCTGCTTTTTTCTCTTGTGGAATACTGTCATTAACATTGTCTGCCAATAAATTTTTAACATTAAATCTATAAATCATACAATAGTATCAATTATATGATTGGCTTCACAGTGCAAATTCCAATTTACTTAATGTTTATCATACTTATTTTGTAAAAGTACTTCAATATTTTATGTATAAATTATATTTGGAATAATTTTGTTTTATTTATTAGTCTTGTGCTTTTTTAACAAAATAGTGACTTTTAAATGCCCCAAGTGGCAATTGCATCAAGTGTAATAGATACATGTCTTGAACTTTCATACCAAAATTTGTATATCGTATATCTAATGCATGTATTTAAACCTTTCTTTTTATTAGACCATATTTTGGGTTGTAAATTATAAATTTATTTTATTGTAATTATATTAAAAAATAATTCTAAATGTTCACTTACCATTAGTAGTGGATTTTTGGGATCTCATGTCAGATGAAAGTTGCATAGCTGTGATGGTTCTGAATGGCACTGTATATTGAGGATATATATTCACTCTTCAGCAAGTCCATACTTGCATCCTGAAGAAGAGAGCAGAAGCCATGCATAAATATCATAAAGTAACCAGAAATATTTTATAGCAAATATTTTAAATACAGAGTATGGTTTATGTTATTTCTTCTATAGTTTATAGGCTAAAACAATTTCATATTCAGTGTCCTATATCCTGCTACAGGGGAGCTTCTGACCCCAAGACTCATGATATATAGCTAGCTACAGGCCAGAAATTTGAACCCCCTTCTTTCAGAAAGTTATCTAAGTGAGTTGAATTTGATGTGGATGAGGCCCAAAACTCATGGAATATTGAGTTTAGTTTAGTTTAATTTTCAGAGTATTCCAAAAATTCATGCTATGAGGGGCACTCAAAAAGTTTTGCAACAGCCTAGCACTTGTTGGACAATAATGTCTACAAAAATATAACTAATGCATCTGGCAACAGTGGACCTTAAGCTATCAAAATATGCATAGTCACTGTCATACAGTCTGTTGAGTCTATGTCAATAGCTGGTGAAAAGTCATAAATATTTCTAAAGAAAACTTTATATTCTACATTTTCACACACTATAAGTTAGGTGAAAGAGCAAAAAAATATCTACAAAGACCTGTTAGCTGTTCATGGTGATCAAGTGTATTCATTTGATACCATTGCAAGATGGATTTAATCATTTGAAGAAGGGCAAGAGACTTTGAAGGACAGCTCTTGCTCTGGCCAGCCTTTGGAAGCTGTGAATGAGAGAACATTTCAAAGAGTGAGTAACTTGGTGGAGAAAAATCAACATATTATATTGAACTTCTAAGTATGGAAGTGGGTATCAGTATTGGCAGTATATCTCCATGAACATTTATAAAGCTGCAAAAAATTATACAACATGAGTTCCACATTCCCTAATCAATGAAGAGGAGAAAGGAATGCACAAGGAAACTGCTGAGCATATTTTCACCAAATGGTCCTAAACGTTTGACAGATATATACACTGGTGATGTAAGTTTGTTTTATTACTATGCCACCCCAAATAAAACTCAGAGCTGCATGTAGGTAAATGAGAATGACCAAAAAACAGTTGTTCTTTAACAAGATTTTCATTCTTGGAAGCTAATGTTCACCTTTTTCTTCAACTATGAAGGACTTCATATGAAGTGGTTGACTGTATGCCAGATGAAATGACAATGAGTGGAGAATACAATGGCACTTATATTTTGGTTCCTTTATTTGAAGAACTGAGGCAATGGCATCCAAAGACAGGAACTTCAAGGCTCTTGCTTTTGCATGACAATGCATCTCCTCACAGAACAGGTACAGATTTGAGGAAACTGTAAGTTGCCAAAGTCCAATTATTTGAATATCTACCCTGCATCCCTGACATTGCACCATGACTTCTGGTTGTTTCCTTGAGTGAAGTCTTACATTGCTGGAAAGCCTTTAAAATGAGTACAGGTCTTTGTTCAAGCTATAAATTCAGCTCTTTTGTTGATATTTCAGTCCGAGTACTGTAGTGTTTTTGACAAGTGGTTGCACCATCTACAATTCTATGTGAAGAGAAATGGAGAGTTCTTTGATGGATTGTGAGGATAAGTTTTCAAATTCAGTCTTTGGACTTTAAGGTGACACTTGCAAACATTTTTGAATGCCCCTCATACAGTTATTAAGACTTATAAAAATAGGATTTATTAGTTACAACAGATTAATATCAAGTTTATATTTAAGTTATACATCAATATGATGTATTGTCATTTACATAATCATCTATAGAATGATAAGCATTTTCACACAGATATTTTTTAAGAGCAGTTCTGAAGGATTTACCAAAGTTAGCTAAGACCTTTTGCATTAGAGGGAAGAGTGCTGTGTATTAAAGTGCACTCATAATAAACTTCTTTTTGGTAACAGGATACTGCTAAATCTTGTCTATGTTGATTTAAGAATTAATTGGTTTAGTGCACATTTTGCTTTATTTTTTTATTATATAAAATGTCAATAGGTACAGTATACTCGTATATTCATATGGAACAGTCAGTATTTCTAATTGACTAGCAGGGCAGATTTTAGAAACAAACTTAATAGCTATTTGATAGAAAAATGTTTATATAGAATAGATCAAATGTAAATTGTTGATTTGATTTATTTATGGACGCTCTTTAACAACTCAGGTCATCAGCATCCCATTCAATTCAGGGCATGAAACGGCCGACAAGTTTTGCTCAGGGGCCTCTTCTTTCAGACTTGAGGTTCTTTATCATGCCGTAAATGTATGACATGGGACCCATGGCTTTAATTCCCTTCTAAAGGAAGCCGTGCTTAGGATTTTTACGTCGGAAAAAATCCATCCTGGTCGGGTTTGAACCTGTGATCTTGAGTTTAAAAGGCAAGTATGGTTACTACTATACCACCAGGACCGGCTATCAAATGTAAATACTTCATAAAAGTTGTAAAATATAAGAATTTAGAAACAGTCAAGTTTATGAAATATACAAACAAGCCATAGTTAGTGACTTTAGTGTCGCCTAATCTGGACTTATTTGTATACTTAAATACAAATGTGTTTGTCAAATTGCTTATGAATCTTTATGCCAATAATTGAAACTTGTATATTATACTTTATTTTATAACTACATTGTTGCATATACACATGTACCTCTGCCTGTACCAAGCACTTTTCGCCCACTGATGATGCCAATTATAGCATTGGCAGATACTCTGGATTTTAAATTAGTTTAAATTAATGATCATGGCAAAATAGCCCGGTAATGATAAATTTTAAGAATATTTTTAAAAAAGTTTATACATACTGCTCAAAAATATAGAGGAACACATGTTTAAATCAAAGCCCCAAAATAAATATTCATACAATGTAATTTTTGACAGATGTTTTGAAGTATTGTTTAAAACTAAAATAAAGATCCTCAAAGATTTGTTACTTTTTCTGTGAATGAATTAATGAAGTTTCAAAAACTGTTGAAACCAAAGCGAGTGCTCTTTAACTTATTTTTTTGAAAACAGGTTTACACGGCAATCTGTGGTAGGAAATTGTTATTTTGTGTTCCCTGAGACAAATACAGAGCAATGAGACATTTGAATGCAACATCAGTTGCACAAGCAGTTCAGTGGATTGAAGGTGGCCATGCTATTTGCTTTGTCTCCAGGATACTTCATGTCAACCCTTCTGCCACTCAAAGAATTTGGAGGCAATATATAGTGACAGGTGGATACAAGAGGCAGCCTGGACAAGGGCATAAGAAGAAGGAACAATGGTACAGGATAGATATCTTGTCCTGTCAATCTAAAGCCAGAGATCTACAAAATGATGTGCATACAACTGGAGTGGTGGTTTCTGATCAGACTGTAAGAAACGACTGATAAATGCAGGATTTAGATCTAGAATCCCCTTTCAAGCTCCTCATTTGACATGTAAGCACAAGGAAGCCTGGCTGAGATTTGCTCAGAATCATTTCAATTGACTGCTCTGCCAATGGAAGGCTGTTTTCTTCACAGACGAGTCAAGATTTCATTTAATGGGTTGAGTTCTTCTTCTTTGAGTAATGTTTAACACCCGTTTTTACTACTACTATTGGGAAAGGATATTTTATAAGGAAGGAAGCGTTCCAGGCCTAAGTTTAGGGTACCTCCCCGGCATTTGCCTGTAATGAGGACTGAGGAAAACCTGGAAAAATCCCCAGTCAGGGAGGACGGTCGTGGTGGGATTCGAACCCCAGACCTCCCGCTCACGAGTTCGCGTCTTAACGACCTCGGCCACCCGTGGCGGTTGTGATGGTCATACACATGCATGGAGACGTCCTAGTGAACATCTTGCTCCAGCCACCATTATTGAACATGACAGATTTGGAAGTGGTTTGATTATGGTTTGGGCTGGCATTACTATTGAGTGTTGAACAGAGTTTGTAGTTGTCCCACAGAACATGAATACTGATTAAGTAAAATTGTACTCGCTAAGCTGTAGACAATGGAGTGGTAATATATCCTACATTAATGTGTTCAAGTTGTTAACACTAACTCCACTTACTTTTTAAAACTTAGGACTAGTTTCGGGACAGGTCCCTCCCATCATTGGCTGCTGATGACTGAATGCCATTGTTCGAAACTGGGGGTGGATACCCGCTCGTTCCGGTGGTGGTATCTGGTGGTTGGAGTAGAAACTGCTGAGTTCATCCAGCAGCGGAAAATCGAAATTCATTAAGTTATTCCTATTTTTTAAAATGAAAATCCTCTCCCATGTGGATAGTTCTATTGGGTTGTGAAGTTGTTTCAGTAATTTAATTTCTGGTTTCATCTCATGATTTTTGTTCCAGAAATGAACTGCTATTGCTGATTTGTCTATCTGTTTCAATCTAATGTTCCTAAAGTGTTCTTTTCTTCAAATTTCTAAATTTCTTTTCATTTTCCCAATGTAGCTCTGCTCACAATCTGCACATTTAATCTCATATATTCCTGATTTTTGCTCTGTAGGAATAGTATCTTTCATTGTGCAATGTACAAATTTTTTTATATTATATTTGTTCTTTGGGGCTAATATTATTCTCTGCTCACAATCTGCACATTTAATCTCATATATTCCTGATTTTTGCTCTGTAGGAATAGTATCTTTCATTGTGCAATGTACTAATTTTTTTATATTATATTTGTTCTTTGGGGCTAATATTATTCCAAAGAACAAATATAATATAAAAAATTTTGCATAATGAAAGATACTATTCCTACAGAGCAAAAATCAGGAATATATGAGATTAAATGTGCAGATTGTGAGCAGAGCTACATTGGGATAATGAAAAGTAATTTAGAAATTTGAAGAAAAGAAAACTTTAGGAACATTAGATTGAAACAGATAGACAAATCAGCAATAGCAGTTCATTTCTGGAACAAAAATCATGAGATAAAACCAGAAATTAAATTACTGAAACAACTTCACAATCCAATAGAACTATCCACGTGGGAGAGGATTTTCATTTTAAAAAATAGGAATAACTTAATGAATTTCGATTTTCCGCTTTCCGCTGCTAGATGAACTCAGCAAGTTTCTACTAGAACCACCAGATCCACCACAGGAACAAGTGGCTATCCATACCCCATTTCGAACAATGGCATTCAGTCAACAGCAGCAGATGATGGGAGGGACCTCTCCCAAAACTAGTCCTAAGTTTTAAAAAGTAAGTGGAGTTAGTGTTAACAACTTGAACACATTAATGTAGGATATGAATACTGATATTTATATTAATGGCATTATCCTTCCCTTTGCATACGGTATGGTCCCTAATTTTCTTCTAATGCATGATAATGCTAAATCTCATACAGAAAGGAATACCAAAGATGTCCTACAAGAATGCCAAATTTGGGTCATGAACTGGCCTGCATGCAGTCCTGACTTCAATCCAATTTAGCATGTTTGTATAAAGCTTGAAAAACTTGTTCACAAGTGTCTTGCTGTGCAACAGAACCTGGGAGGGCTAGCAAAGAAGAATAAGAGAGAAATCCACAAATCTTTATTAGGAGACTGGTGCAAAGCATCCCACTAGGTGTTGTGAAAACATAGCAGCTCATAGAGGACACACTAGGTACTGAGTGTTGAAATCCATGGAAACACTGATTACTAAAAAGTGTGATCTTATATTTCCAGTCTGTTTTGTGTATCAATCAATAATTTGTTCATATTTCTAATCCTGTGAAATAAAAGTTTTTTTGAATGCCAATTTTAATTTTACACAATTTTTCAATCTATAATTACAAACTGTCAAAAATTTAATTGTGTGAATATTTCTTTGGGACTTTGATTTAAACATACGTTCCTCCAATTTTTTTGAGCAGTGTATTTCAGTTATATCAAAATAACAATATGTGACAGAGAAACTGATTATCTTGAGTATGAAAATACTTTCTCAGCCTGCATCAATATTAATAAGTGAGATAAAATTAATTATACAGTCTTGAAAAATTTGTCATGTCCTCAGATTATAATAAATATACTGCAAAAAATATATTGAGATAATTTTCTCTCCAGACTGGCTCTTACTTTGATGAAAGATCAAATACAAAGAAGATTGATGGTCCAGATGGAGACCATTGGAGACCTGTGACTGGAGGTCCTTGAACAATTGGATCTGTTCCAACCAGAGTGGCAAGAGGCTTATGTGAAGCTTGACAATGTAGTCTTATAGTTCCTTCTTCACACCCAATCTATAGAAGCAATTTGTTGTATATCTTATTAAATAATTCATATGGCAAAAAAATGAGGCAAGTAATAAAAGAATGCATTCATTTCAGTACCAAAGTAAATGCTGTAATTTTATATTGTCTACAAAGTATTTTCTCATAAATATTTTATGTATTTGTCTTTAGAGTACTACGTAACAAATACCTTTTTTTTTTTTTTTTTTTTTTTTAATATTTATAGATATTACTATTTTGTACAAAATTTTAATACAAGTGTAAATGTATGTGTGTTCCAGCCTTATTTTGCAAATATTCTACTCACCAAATAAAATGCCACTTTTTTTAACACTTATACAAGGGCTATTTTTTATCAACCTTCAATGGAACATGCAATGAAAACAGAGTAGATAGCAAATGGCTTTATTGGATAAAGTTATATATATATATATATATATATATATATATATATATATATATAATATAAATGAAACATAAAAATAAAGAAACACTATTAACAATGTAACAAATTAACACTAATAATAAAAGTAGATAAAGATAAAACACAGAGAAAGAGTCACACTTGAAATTGCTATATTTCGAACTCGCAGTAGTTCGAAATATAGCAATTTCAAGTGTGACTCTTTCTCTGTGTTTTATCTTTATCTACTTTTATTATTAGTGTTAATTTATATATATACACACACACTCTTTGCAAAATAATGTTGTTGCCTGTCTGTTGAGCCAGGTCAAAAAGGTTTCCTGAAGGAATTAAAGTGCTGTCCTCCCAACCACTTCTTCATTGCTGGGAAAAGGTGGACATCACTTGGCACCAGAACTGGGCTGTAGGTTGGGTGATGAAACACTCTTGTAATGTCCTTGTAACATGGCAGAGATGTTAAAGCTGAAGCCTTTCGCTGCTTCTTTAGCTTATCATTCAGCATCTTGGATACCTATTGGGCACAAAACTGGTTCTGGTCAATGGATGTTTTTAGAGTGTAAAAAATTCTAAGTATGCTTTTTTTTTTTATTTATTTATTTATTTTTTTTTTTAAAGAAAAGTAAAGCCATTAGTATCATGTCATAGATTTATGGCTTATAAAAGAACCTCAAACCTAAAAGAAGGCCTATTTTATGGTATCCAAGGTGGTCTACAAGAATGGTGTACAGGGTTGACTTCGAAATTTCTGGAATGTCTTTGGATGGTTCAGAAATTGTGAGGCCTCTCATGAACCACTTGATCCATTCATTCACCAGTTCATCTCCTGCCACAGACATCTAACCCTAACCATCTTCATTATAAAAACCCATTTGGCCATTTCTAAATTTCCTGCAACACTCTTGCACCCTACCATCACTTATAATGTTTTGACTGTACATTCGAGTTGGTCCTGGTGATGTAATGGTAACTATACTTGCTTTCTATACCCAAGATCATGGGTTCAAACCCGGCCATGATCAATAGATTTTTGGGGGCGTAAAAATCTTAAGTTTGGCTTCCTTCAGAAGAGAAGTAAAGCCATGGGTTCCATGTCATAGATTTAAGGCATGAAAAAGAACCTCAAGAGTGAAAGAAGAGGCCTCTGAGCAAAATTTGTGGGCTGTTTCACACCCTGAATTAAATGGGATGCTGATGACCTGAGATGTTAAAGAGTGTCCGTAAATAAAACAAATCAACAATCAACTGTATATTTGACTCATTATGAGATGAATTTCTGCTGCATTATGACCCTATGCCTATACAGCTCGCACTGAACAGAAAAGTTGATTATAGTGGACATACATATACTTTCATAGACAAGCCTGCAACTGATGAATTGGCCTTGGTAGTGGTGGTAGTATTTGGGGGAAACCAATGATGGTGCATTACATCAGAGGTTTAAAAAAAAAAGCTCTTATATTATAAATTACTATTTTTTTTAGTGTATAATAAATCCTTTAGGGGAAAAAAACAAAATTTGATTTATAATTCTGGCTAAAGACTGGGAAAAAAATACTCACTAAGAAAAATGGTTTCCCAAAAGGAATTGGCTCTATGCACCAAACAAAAATATATCCCTCTGTAATTAAATATATGAATCAACTGATTCTTCCCCCCCCCCCCCCAAGCATTATGAACTGAAAATACCATTACTATAATTCTGCTACCTTTATAAGGAAATCACTGAAATTTCACTAACTTTGTTCCACTTTTCTTTCAAATGCTGTTGCCTTCATCATCAGTATGGAAACAAGGGAAGCAGTATTTTAATATATTTCACTGTAAAAATTCCCACTATTTAAAACTACCATTACTATAGTTTGACTTGAAAGTAGCTTACTCCAATTAGGAAGATAAAGCAGTGGCCTGGGTTTGCCTCTACTTTTTAAGTCTTGAATAACTTGTCCAGTGTTTGTTCCAGTATACATATGACTCAATCATGGTTATCCAACTGAAGGTCAAAACATTCCAGGTTTGTTCTTAAATATTGATCTCTGAAATTGGAAGTAGCACATTTTCACACAATAGTATCATACCTTACACCAGCTAATTTATAAATTAATAGCAGTTTTAGATAAAAATATTTGATTAAAATTAGCTATATTATTAAGATCATTATATGATTGAGTCAAACGACACACTCTTATTGTTTATAATATGTAGTGCTAGTTTCATGAACCCTTTGTTCACATCATCAGCCAACATATTATTAAAAGTGTATTAAAATCATATAAAAAAGTTGCAATGCCAAATTACAAGAAAGCCGGTATTTATCAACCTTGAGAATTGCAATAAAATATATATAAGAAAAACAAAGAGAAAACATTGAAATCCATATAAAAGAACATTTCATAAGTATTAAATGCATTAAATTGAAAAATTGGCAGTTGTAGCACATTTTTGAGCCAAAAATCATTACTTTAAAAAGGAGCTTTAATTAATAAAAATGACCAAAAATGCAGCAGAGTTGTCAACTTGAGAAAAGATTATTATAAAAATCAAATATTCTGCTATGAACTTCCAGTTTCCCCATTGTATTGTTTAAGTAAATTCATTAATGTCACCATAAGATGACAATGGTCGTGAGGTGAGTGCTTTTGAAACAAGTTTTGGATTTTAAACAAGTAAGTGAGATATAATAATGTTAACTATGTCAACTACTATGATCAAATTGCATATTGCATCACTTAATAACTTCTTTTAATTCTTCATTAGTTAAATTTTTGTTTTCAAAGGCAGGAAACAAGTAAATACTGAATATTGAAGGTAATGTAATGCATGGAAACATACAAAATAAACTAGAGGGGAAAAAGAGTTAGGGAACAAACCAAGTAAGAGTACTACAGAAAGGCATGAAAATACAATAAATAACAAAGTAATAATGTAAGATTTAAACATTTTGTGTGTAAACCCTTTGACAAAAAAATGAGTTATCCCCAGATTCTATGAGAACTTTGGGGACATTTGTAAACACTATATCCATAGGGTGCATTCATCAGTTGGCACACTATAATGAGCTCTTTCCTTGTGAACATAATGGTTGGAATCATAAACATCTGGAAAGAAAATATTCAGGTAGAGTAACAGTGGCTGAGCAATTTAGGAAGCATTGCTTTTCTGCATAAACTCCTGAGTTGAAATTCCACACATTTTTTTTTTATTTTTATTATTGGCTTTATAAGTGTATAAGAACATTATGTTGCCTTAATATCACATTATATTCTAATGTAACATTTGAGTTTTATGGCATTACCTATGCACACACAAAAATGTAATCACAAACTAACATATTTTTTACAAATAACTAATAAATATATTAATAGAAATATTTACCTTCTAAAGAGAGAAATAACACACATCAATATCGTATGTATGAACTCTTATCATGTATAACAGCCCCTCAATCTTTGGTGAATAGATGATATCAGATTTCTACAGTAGTGTGGACGAGAGGCACAAAGGACAAAAGATGGCTTATGGGTACAAATTCAAGAAGCTCTTAGATATATAATGTTAAAGCTTGTTGTGTATGGGAAACAATATTAAAAAACTAATTTGTCATAATATGTTACAAAGTTTTATTAAAAAAAATGTTTAATGCCAGGAAGCAAACCTGCACTCTTAACTATTGCATCACTGCACACTCTGCCACACTGCCATGAGTAGCCAAGGTTATTAAGGCACAGATTTGTGAGTGGGAGGTCCGGGGCTCTAATCCTGCTAGGACCGTCCTCCCTGACAGGTTTTTTCAATCTTCATAAATGGCAAATGCCGGGGAGGTACGTTTCTTTCCCAATATATAATTTCATTTCATGCATCATCAGTATCCACTGCCTGTGGTGCCTCAGTAGTAGAAATGGGCGTTACCACCATAAAAAATTAATTAATTAAAATAACAACAAGACTCTGCCACAAAATTAATGGAACATGCATACTCTAGTCACCATCTTAGGTACATACCATAAACACAACTGCTGCAGTAGCTACACAGCTTTGCTGGATATCTTGTGAACTGCATGCTGTATCGAGCAGGACTTAGAAGAATTTTGAATTCTGGAAATAACTAATTTTTTTTTATAATAGTGTGTACGTGCTTTATGCTATCTCTGTCTTTCTTACAGGGACATGAGTTGGTAATACACATATCTGGAGTCCTTAACATTGTTTTAAAATAAAACACCCTAATGCCAGTAGAACCCCCTACCAAGGAGTTCAAGCCCCTCAGGAGGACTGCTTGCATGCCAGACGATGGAGCAGAAATCTTTCCAAAGCCATCGTCTAACTGTAAATAGATCAGCCCCCCTAGCCTCTGCCTAGCACTTTTGACCCTGTAACAGATTCAATAGAATGAAATGAATGGAAGAGTGGAAATTTCATGGAAAGGAAAGATTCATCCCAACATTTGCCTAAGTGACCATGGTGAAACCTTAAAAAAAAGACGTAAAAAAACCCAAGATCAGAGTGGCCAGCCCCAAGTAATTTGCACCTGGGTCCTACTAGATGCATGTCCCAAGCTAACCCTTGGTGATTATGTTCCCTACACATCCTGCTGACAGTCAGATCCTCTGTTTATAGAATTTGGCTATCATTGGCAGACTGTGGTTGGTTCTACAATGCACCTTTGCTAAAAATTCAAATTTTTTAAGCCAGTACTGATTATCTTCTGCTTGCCACTTAACTTAAGCACACTATAGAATCCCGCTGGTGCTTTCCACATAACCATTTTTGCTAAGTCATCTCCATGCAACAATTAAACAGCTGAAAATCATCCTAGCTTAACTGAGCAACACATTGCAGTATGTGATAAAATTAAAATCATACAACAAATTCACATGATGGCAGAAAATGCAAAGAACCATCAAATACATCAATTCATAACTTCTTTAACATTTATTCCACAAATGCAAACATGTCTTTGCTCTATCATTATACAGTTACATTAAAAAATACTGGAAAATATACTTACAATGGAAGCGAATCTTGTCTGGAAAAAGACAAGTTAGAAACAAGACGAATATGTCCCCATGGTGCTAGCCCAATATCTTGACCTTCCAAATTAATGATAGTGCAAATGAGATCAGGGTCCTTGGTGTCTTAAAGCTATCAGACATACTTTCTCAAGAAAAGAAAAGAGGGGGGAAAGAAAAAGAAAAAAAAATTACTCAAATAGGTTGACATGACCAGGAATCGAACCTAGGACCTCTGGATTAGTAGTTGCAAATGTTACCACTAGACCTGGAGGCAGTCTAGCATGCCTTTATTTATTGTCTTTTAAGTTTTGCACAGGCTTATATGTGTACAAGTATTGTCCTTGTTACTATTTATGTTGTAATTATGGTATTGTCACTGAAATTTAGTTTAATTATTTTTCAACATTTTGCAAAAAATGTGTTTAATTTACTTTTCATCAAACTTATTTTAATGATGCTTATATGGACATAGTGACCACTTTCATTTGATCCCCAGCTGGTAACCGTTGTGTTATAGTCAACACTTGCTGCTTCCCCTCAACGTCCTTAAAATTATATACAACCATAAATGGCACAGGCATAGATTTTAATTATTTTAATAGTATTTAACGTCCGTTTTTACTACTGAGGCACCAAAGGAGGTGAACACTGATGATACATGAAGTGATATATTGGGAAAGGATTTTTTTTTAAGGAAAGAAGCTTTCCAGGCCTAAGTTTAGGATACCTCCCCGGCACTTCCATTTATGCCTGAGGAAAATCTGGCCAAAAAAAACTGTCGGGTAGGACGCTCCTGGTGGGGAATTGAACCTCAGACATCCCGCTCACGATTCGGCGCCTTAACGACCTCGGCCACCTGTGGCGATGAGATAGATGACGGCTATATCTAGTAAGCTTTGCAAAGCATTTTATTTGGTTTAACTTCTACTGTTATTTCGCTCTTTGTAAACAATCATAGACGTTCTGTTAAAACCAAGTATCCCTTGCCGGTTGCCCAACATGCCCCGTCTCACGTAAGGATTTCGATGATACATTTAATTTAACACTTAATTGAAGCGTTACCCACTCAGTTCTGAATGCTTACACAGAGATAGAGAAACGACAGCTATATTTTTGCATTAAGCGTGTTTATATCTTGTGTATTAATATATTTTATTCTCTCTCTCACTCGCTCACTCTTGTTGCTTATTTTTTATATTTCCATGCATAACCTTACACTTGGTATTTAATATTTATTTTTACCACCTTCACTTGTCCTCTTGCCTTAGAAGAAATCAAAATAAAATGACTATCTGTGACTACCAAGTGTTTTATATCTTATCTGCTTCTCTAGTTGTTGCCATTTTAGTTACTTTGTTAATAGTGTTACTTTATTTTTCATTTATATTTTATGTTAACTCCTTTTTTTTAAACGAAACTCTGCATATAACCGTTAATTAACAAACGATTCGTCCAATTCGTTAACCAGTAAAATTAGATCAGTTGGGGTGAAAGTAACCTATAGGGATTTTTTAATGAAATTAAAAAAATCGCCTTAGCGACCGCAATTTTTGCTTTTTCTCTACGAAACAGGACAATTTTGTTCACAAACAAACTCGGCATATATTATTTAAATAAAATAAAAATAATTTTCCAAAAATCAGTAAAGGCAGATTATTAGGAGTGGGAACTCGCCTGAGAAAACGAGTGAGGGTTAAAGCGAAATTTAAAAATCTCTCTAGTGGCCGCATTTTATAAAAATTTTAAGGAAACTCGGTATGTACTGTTGAAATAAAATTATAATCTATTCCGAAAATATATGAAGTCGGACTTTTAGAAGGGGCTTACCTGAAACCAAAAATTTAAAATTCTAGTGGCATTAATATTTGTTTTTTCGAAACGAATTTCTGTATTTAGCATTTAAATAAAATAAACATTTTTTTTTTCAAAATAGGGGAAATCGGGCTATTAGGAGGGGGGCTACCTGAGACCCAAAATATAAAAATCGTTCTAGCAGCACCCATAATTGTTTTTAACAACAAAGCTCAGCATGTACCATTTAAATCAAATAAGAAAAATAGTTCTAAAATTTCAATGAAATCAGATTATTAATTTTTGGGACTTACCTAAAATTTTTTGGGGGGTTAAAGCAAAATATAAAGAGACCACATTTTAAAGTTTGTATCAAAAGGAAACTAGATGTCATTGAAATTAAATGAGGAATATATGGTTTTTGAAAATCAGTGAAATCGGACTATTGGGAGGGGTTTACCTGAAACCAAAAATTTAAAAATCGTTCTATTGGCATTAATATTTGTATTTACGCAACGAATCTTCGTATGTAGCTTTAAAATAAAATAAGAAAAATAGTTTCTGAAAATAGCTGGAAACGGCCCATTAGTAGGAGGGTTTACCCGAATCCAAAAATATAAAATTTGCTTAGCAGCACCAATAATTGTTTTTTTTTTAACAAAAATCTGTATATGCCATTCAAGTCAAATAAGAAAAATAGTTTCAGAAAATCTAGGTTATTAACGGGGGGGGGGGGGGGTTACACGAAATTTAAAAATTGTGTTTTATTTTATTTTTTAAAAGAAACTCCATACGGTTTTAAAATAAAATATGAAAAATAGTTTCTGAAAATCAGTGCATTCGAGGTATTAGCAGAGGGGATGTTACTCAAAATTCAAAAATAACTCAGGGCATTAATATGTGTTTTTTCGCAATGAAATTCCATATATAATATTTTAATAAAATAAGAAAATTAGTTGTTGAAAATAGGGCAAATCGGCCCATTAGGAGTGGGGGTTTACAGGAAATAAAAATTAAAAATCGCATTAGCGGCACCAATGTTTACTTATTCATAACAATTTTTGGTTTATATCGTTTAAATAAAACAAGAAAAATAGTTTCCGAGCATTTAACCATTAGCAGTAAGTGTATACTTGAAACACGAAATTAAAAAGCGCTCTTGAGTTTAATTTTCTCTCTATTGTTTTAAAATAAAAGGATATATTAATTCAGCATATAAACTGTATTTATAATAATGCACATTTTTTATATTTAACAAAAGCATTGTCGTGAAGATAGTAAATGTGAAATACTAATCTAATATGCGTGTGAAATTTATATTTGTGTGCAAGAGCCCTCTGTAATAACCTTCAGAAAACGTTTTTGTTGCATGTTTTTACTACTGTAACATTTAAATTAAATTCCAAAGTCAATGGAAACCGGTGTAACTTTCGATTATTTTTATTTATTTATTTTTTAAAAATATAATTGTTTCTGAATATTTGACACATGTAAATATCATCTTAAATACATAATGTAACTCGAAACTTTCTGTTATTTCTCTCTATTTTAGTGAATGTAAATCTGATACCAAGGGCTCATAAGGGTTCATGAAATGGCTACATTTAAATTTACTCGCGCAGTCTGGCTTTGTCTATTAATAGTCATACATTTCATTTAATTAATGATGTACCATTAATTTTAGTGGTTTAATTTCAATAATAATAATAATAATAATAATAATAATAATAATAATAATAATGGCTATTTCATTTATGTGACATAATTTTTAAATCAATGAATGAAACTAAATAAACGTCTGAATTTTGACCAATCACAGCCGGATATCCCAGTAAAATTATCATTTTATACGAGTGTTAATATTTTGTGCACGAGTTTTATATGTATATTACTTTTAATCTTATTGTATTCATTAAATAGTCCTAAACCGGTATTTTGGCATTACTAACAATCAGCATTACTCTGTCGCAAGATGGTTTGAAAAGGTTAAGTGCAAATAAATAATTATTACAGTTTTGTAAGCCAAGTTTAGAGGAATTATATTTAAATTCTTATTTATATGGATAGACAAAAATGTGTTTTCCCCATAAAAGGGAGGAAAGCTCACTGGCATATTATAAGGAATACCAGAAAAGGTATATTATAATTTGCAAGAAAAATGAAAGAGAAAGAATAGACTCGTTTCGATTAGGTGTTTGGAAATTGAGGGGAATGAGGGGAAATGTTATTCCGGCAATGTGTCCCATCTGTGGGAGAAGGAAAATGAAATTCATATTAATTTCCAATGTAAAGCCACAATTATTTGAAGAAGTTTAATTAGTACAAAACGGTCAACGAGGAATGAAGGAATTGTATTGAGAAAGGTCTTGAAAGATCGTGAGTAGTCACTCAAATTAGTGGAGATTTTATGGAAGGTAAAAATGAAATGGAAATGGTCATTCGAAAGGTATGTAATTTAGATTAATTTTAGATGATGGAGAATACCTGTATGATTATGAAAAAATGTCTTTGGTCTAGGAACGGTTAGGAATGGAATTATATTAATTTATTGCATATATGAGCTTGGGATATTGGAAATTGCTCTATATGGTGAATAAATGTCGCATTATAGTTGGTATTACAGAAATAAAAGGAATTAGTAGTTTGTAGAGACTGTAGTTAGCTGATAAAATAATGGTGCAGGTAGAGCAAGTGAAACATTTATTTTAATGCTCTGCGTTGGATTGGAGCCTGGTCTTCTGGAATTCTAGGTAGGTTGATGCTGACGCAAACAAGGTGGATATTTTGTATTTTGTTTAATTATTTAGAATTTAGGTAAGATGTTAGTATAAAATGTATTATTATATCAACAATTGTGAGGAGTTACACCTAAAATGATTTGCGTCAGATAGGCGAGGCCCCGTTGTAGTTTGATTTACATTTTTCTAAGCAATTTAATACAATTTTAACTTATTAGTGAAATAGTGCTATAAATATTGCTCGAAGGTCCCAGCTTTCCAAATAAATTTCACTGCGTTCGTGAATTTGTAGGCAATCTCAGACCCTTTCGTGATGTTACTTGTATCTATCCCTTCTTAAAGCACTTCCGGTGCTGGAGAGTTGGCCAGTGATGCCACGTGACCACTAGCGGAAGTGACATAAGAAGATAAACGTTTTGGTGGGAGTGGGAGGTGGGACATCTGTTGTAGATGAATTAGTTGTTAATTCTTTGGGGAAATATGCATATATTTAAATACAACTATAAGTCTTACAGTATTCAGTATATGTTGCAAAAAAAACTTGAAAAATAAGTATTTTTAAATACAAAACTGTATTTTAATTACAAACTATTTATTAAACGCAAAAGTGTATGATTGTGTTGGGGAAATATGCATATGTTTAAATACAACTATGAGTCTTACAGTATTTGTTGAAAAAAAAGACTTGAAAAATAAGTATTTTAAATGCAAAACTGTATTATTAAACACAAAAGTGCATGATTGTGTTGGGGAAATAAGCATATATTTAATTACAACTATGAGTCTTACAGTATTTGATGCAAAAAAAAAAAAAAAACCCTGAAAAATAAGTATTTTTAAATGCAAAACTATATTGTTTTAATTACAATCTGTATTTATTAAACGCAAAAGTGTATGCAGCATTACTGGAATGTTCAATATAAATACAATTTGTTTGTTAAAAATGCGAAGTGTACTGTTTAATTGCAAGTTTAAAGCAATCAACACACACAATTGCAAAAAAATGCGAAGTGTATTGTTTAATTGCAAGTTTAAAGCATTCAACACACACACACACAATTGCAGCGCGTAATAAAATCGCACCTCGGGCCGCAGTTCGAGAACAGGGCATTATATTTAGTTCGTTTCTCAACTGGGCTAAGTTTGTTGGGGGGGAAACGTATATTTACAAATTAAATTTTAACCTTCCATAAAAGAAAAGAAAAAAAAAAAAAAAACAAGTGAGACGATCGTTAACGTAGTGAAATACGCGTGGACGAGAGGCATAGACTATTCTCCCCCGACGACCTCCTTCTCACTAATGACTCTTTATATTTGCAAATATAGCAGCTATTTTGCTGTAAGAGATGAGGGAGAAAGTAGCCGATCACCGCTGGTCACGCGACCGAAGCCGGCCGCAGTCCCCGTCATTTACTTGCTTTGTTATTGTGAGATACTTTCACCATCTCCGCATACCACTTTCGTCAGCCAGCCACACAGAGACTTATGTTTGGATTTTTAGGTCAGGCTTTAAACCGTTAACTTTTACGCTACGCAAACTTAAAATGCAATTTGTTTGCTAAAATGACAATCAGTTTGTTAAAAATGCAAGTTTAATGGGAAATATGCAATAAAAATATATTTAAAACGCAAACTGTATTGTTTTAATTACAGCTATGAGTCATAAATTGCGAGTGTATCAACTTGAAATGCAATTTGTTTGGTAAAAAGACAACCTGTTTGTTAAAAATGCAAGTTTGATGTAATTAAAGCAATCAACCCACACACACACAACTGAATAAAAATCCTCCTTATGTTTCGGCCCCCGCAGTCCGGAAACACCCATCATTTACTTGCATGGCACACTGAGGATTTTAGGTCAGCTTTTGTTATTGTGAGGCACTTTCACCTCTCCGCATACCGCTTTCGTCAGCCAGCCACACAGGAACTTGTGTTTAGAATTTACGTCAGGCTTTAAACCGTTAATCTTTACGCTACGCCGCCAGCCTGTTTACTCGGACAAGGGCATTATATTAAGTTCGTTTCTCAACTGGGCTACGTTTGTTGGGGAAACGTATATTTACAAATTAAAATTTTAATCTTTCCACAAAGAAGTGATATCACGCCAAAAGACGAACACGATGAAATACACTTGTTTTGGCGCTGACCGTCATAAAGCCCCCTTCCTGCTCGGAAGCCTAAATTTGTACTGACCGCTCGCTTATGACATTCAGGTCAGTAATAGGGTAGTGAAAGGTGGGATATGAAATTAACCAACCCGTATTATCGTGGCGCTCATGCGACCGAAGCAAAGATGGTCGAGTATCTTTCAATGCGAATAACGAACGTTTAATATAACAATTCTCACAAAAGTCATTCATTCACTTTTCTCAAGTACAACAATGTATTTACATACCTTTTTCTTGATAGTTATTTAATATAAATGAGCTGCAACATGTTTATTTTATTAACTGGTAGCTATTAATATTAAATTGATTTAAATTACATTGTAAAATTCATTAATAGATAACAATTATGTTATTTTTCCCCCGTTCATTGGTGGTTATTAATATTAAATTTGTTTTAGAGAACATTACATGCATTTCATTAATAGAAAATGCACTTGACGATTGTAAATTTTGTTTATTCACTAATAAATTGATAAACAACGGTGCGAAATATTTAATTTTCCCTTCACTTCGCTCTAGGAAATGCATGTTGATAACTGTTCACAGATAACAATCTCGCATATGCATACCTTACGATAGAGATGGCATTTTTAATTTAGCTGCTACATGTTTATTTTATTAACTTGTTGCTCATAATAGTAAAATGATTTAGATTACATTACAATATATAATTCATTAATAGAAAATATCTGTTCATAGATAACAATTATCATGAACAATGTCGCCTTATGATAGAGATTACATTTTTATTTTTATATATAATGCAAAGAAAAAAGTGTTGGTGCTTTTTACTATTTAAAGATCGAAAAGACACGGCCTGCGTTAAACGAAGTTTAATATGATGTTAATATATATTTTCTAACTGGTACGAAATATTCATTGTCCAGTCTTAACCTACAGTTTCAATTGAAACAACTCAACCGGAAAGAAATTCCTCTGCAATAGTCGTATTTACATACACATTATTTTCAGAAAACGGACGTTGATTACTGTTATATACTTACTATCAATAGTGTGAAAACAATGCTGTAATCATTAAAAAAAAAAACGAAGGAAAGGAAGCTTGATAAAATACATACGTACTATAAAACGTGAAATAATATATTGTGAGCATTATATGTGTATGTAAGAGCTGTAGAAAACGTTTCGCTTTACTAAGCAAAATATATTATTCCCTCTATTTGTAGAAGAAAGACACAGACAAGGCTACTGTAATAATAGTCGACATTTTGCCTAAGAAAACTTTCACAACACATGTCTTCATTGGCCTTAATGATTTTATATCAAATCATTTTTCCATGAATAGACATATGTAACATTTGTCACGTTTTTATGCTGCTAATTTCTCCCGGTAGTTTTTTTTTTTTTTTTTTTTTTTTTCCCAGAACGCGCGCGCCAGTTGCTCCGAGAGAGGCAAGCAGGTAAGTCGCATTCATTATTGCGTGTGCGCGTGTGGCTAGTAAAAACATTATGCTACAGAGGTTATGTTCTTGCTTTCAGTGACATGGACGAGGGACCTCTATCGGATATTTACTTCTTGAACAGCAAGCAGTCCAAGTTTGCGGCCGTTTGGTTTTCACCTAAACCTGCACACAAGATCGTGGTGACAGTGGGTGGACGACGCGGCGCTGTGGTCCTGGGTTCGACAGAGTGGCAGAAACTTGCTGAGACGATGTCATCAATATAGAGTTTGGCTTCTCATCTAAAAGAGTGGTAGTTGAGCAATTGACTATCCGTCGTTTTTAAACGTTTATTTGGAGCACTAAATATTGTCATCAAAATGGATGGAAGCTGCATATCACTGAGCATGGAGGAATGGAACACGCTAGTAAGCCTACAGCGTATTATTACCGACATCATCTATCACAAGAAGGACGGGATAGAAGTGCAAAATCAAATAGCTGCCTATCGCAACTATTTACATCACGCAGGGGAGAAAACGAATTTCATCGAGTATACAAGACACGTTTGTTGTGCCACATTTAGAGTGTTCCTGGAGATGGAGCATTTTATAAAAGCACAATTCATCACAGAAACATGTCACAACAGGTCTGATGACGTCATACAAGCATACGTGTCTTAAAAACGAAGTCAAACAAACATGTTGGTCATAACAACTTTCACCTCCGCCCAACGAAAAACTAGGTCAAAGCCCATCAGTACCAAGAGTTCGGCAGAGCAGTCAACATGATCATCGACGCGTTACGCCAACTAGCTGCCGTAGCGACCAACACGGAGTATATCTCAGTGTCTAAGCTACAACCAAACGTGCCTTACGTCGTGAAAGCAGTCCGGAGCATCTCAACAAAGAACGGGCCCAGGACGCTTGTACACCTCGAGAACAGGCAAGAGATGTTTCTGCCAACCAGATTCAATAATCTTTGTGCAGAACTCATCGACCAGCTCAACTCATTTGACTTTTATATCGTCTACAAGGGCGAGGAGGTTCTCAGAAACGGATACCGCAAGCACATCGTGAACTTTTCACCATCAAACATGGCGTGCTAAATAGACCCGGTGGGAATAGGCAACAATCTCCTGTCAAACTCCTTTTTAACAATCGAAATCAAGTCGCAACGAGCGGCGAGTATCCTCCTTACATCAAACTGCTCTCCACAGATATTTCATTCTTTGCCGAGGACAAAACTGTCACCGTCAAACTAGTCACCAACAACGCCGACGTCGTGGAAGTCCAATGCTTGCCTTCAAAAGCACAACAATACGGCATAGACGCACGCTGCACCGTATACCTCGGAACCACCCCGAAATTAGACTACAAGGTCACGTTGGTAGGCTGCTTCCACACGGCATCCATCAACGGATTCGTCGTGCCCATGTCCATTCCGGGGCCCAAGAACACCTCAACAATAACTTTTCTCACATGCTACTCACATGCTTCACGACGCCACACGAGGAGGACGACGACGACGAAGACAGTGATAGTGATATGTCTTTTACCAAAAAAAACGTATACTACATATTTTAAAATAATTTTTTGCCACCAAAACAGTGACTGGCATCTCCATTTTTTTTTTGAAGTGGTGAACCACCTTTTTGGACAGACAGATATTTTTGCCTGCCATTTTGTTATTAATAAATATGTATCAACCGTTTTGTTATTAAACATCACCAATTTCTCAATTAATAATTGTAATTATATGTATTTTTATAAAAAAAAAACAACTCTGTCCCTTCTTAGGTCACTTCCAGTAATGGTCACGTGGTATCACTGGCCAACTCTCCAGCACCGAAAGTGCTCTAAGAAGGGATAGATACTACTCTTGGGATAATTCTAAAAATATGTTTTCTCTTTTGTAAATGATAATTCTAAAAACGTGTTTTATAGGTTGCAAGAATTCTAATTTTATTCTCCTAATATCACAAAGCATAACCATAAGTTATTTGATTTCATTAATTATTAAAACGAAATTTGGCTTTTATATTCAAGTTATTTAATTCGGTGAGGAATTCACTTAGTTCGGGTAGCTCCTGCGCGACGAACTTTTGTTAATTATAAAACATATGCACCAAATACAGTTTATATGCTGAATTACTTTGTTTTTTATTTCAAAACAATGTAGAGAAAATTAAACGGAAGAGCGCTGTTTAAATTTCGATTTTCAGCTATGCTCCTACTCCTAATGTCCTGAGTTCACAAATTTTTCATAAACTATTTTTGTTATTTTATTTAAATTGTATACACAGAATTTTGTTGTAAAAAAAAAGCAAATAATGATGCTACTAGAACGATTGTTAATATTGGGCTTCAGGTAAAATCCCATTCCTAATAATCTGATTTCAATGGTTTTTAGAAACTATTTTTCTTGTTTTATTTCAATGGTATATACCAGGTATTCTTTAAAAAATAATTAAATAAATAAAATTACGACCGCTAGAGCGAGTTTTAAATGTTGGGTTTCACGTAAGACCCGATTCCTACCCTGGTTTTTAGAAACTATTTTTCTTATTTTATTTCAATGGCATATACCAGGTTTTCTTTAAAAATAAATAAATAAAACATGACAACTTGAGCGAGTTTTAAACTCACTTTAACTCTCATTCCTAATCGCTCGATTGCTGATTTTAGGAAACTATTTTTATTAGTTTATTGTAATGAAATATAACGAGTTTGGTTGAGGGAAAAAAAAATGCGGCTTTTGGAGCAATTTTTAATATATTTTTTTAAAATTTTGCTTTAGGTCAACCCTCGCTCCCAATAATGCATTTTTGCTGGTTAACGAACTCACGAATCGTTTGTTAATTGATGGTTAAATGCTGAGTTTCGTTGAGAAAATAAAAAAAATTGCAACCGCTAGGGTCATTTCGGTGCCTAGTGGGTAGGATCGGTGGGGATTTGAAGATATTTTTAAAAAATAATTTCATGGATACAACTGCAATAGCTACATTGTTTTAGAATTCGCTAAAATGGCTTGTTATTAAAATTCTGTACAGTATTATTGCTATTGATGAGGATTAAAACATCATATAATTTATTTTGTGGGATATAATTTGCTTACTGATGGCACCTATTTAGCATTTTATTATATCTTTTTATTTTATTTGCTGTAGTCTAACGTAATTGTTGTGTGAGTCGGTCCTGGTGGTGTAGTGGTTACCATACTTGCCTCCTACGCCCAAAACGCGGGTTCGAACCCGGCCAGGATCGATGGATTTTTTCGGGCGTAAAAATCCTAAGTATGGCTTCCTTCGGAAGGGAAGTAAAGCCGTGGGTCCCGTGTCGTACATTTACGGCACGAAAAAGAACCTCAAGCCTGAAAGAGAGGCCTCTGAGCAAAAATTAGTCGGCCGTTTCACGCCCTGAGTTGAATGGGACGCTGATGACCTGAGATGTTAAAGAGCGTCCATAAATAAACCAATAAAAAAAAAAGTAATTGTTGTATTTTGTTGTATTTGCGTTTGTTAAGTAAATGTGTACCTATGTTGTGTCATGGAATATCAATCTGTGTTTTTGACGAAATCTATTGCAATATGTTGTTAAATTATGAACAGCTGTTTATTATACTTATTTATTATTATTATTGTTGTTGGCCGGTAGTACAGCTTGAAGTGCTTGTCGTGAAGTATTTCGTGTGTGACGACCTGGTATATTCTGCGGGGTTTGTTTTAGGATTCCTTTCAGCGTTTTGATCACCACAAAATAAAATATGGACGTGACGTAGTTTTCTTACTTAGCATGAATACTGGCTGCAGGAAGCAAAAAGCCATTTTGAATATCGTAGTCTGACCAGGCGTCTACTCTTCATCATTCCTGGTAACTGATAGTTAAAGGATGTTGTTCAGTGCAGGGTGAGAGACAACATAAAAATGAAATGTTTTATTTTAGTTAACACATATCTTTTAAAATTTAACTACTTAAACGTTAGTTTGCAGTTGACATACTGCCGAAAAGAAAACATCTAACTCAACACTACCAACTCGAATAAATAAAAACCGCATATTAAATTCACTTTTTTTCTTGGCAGAAATGGAATGACTTTGATTGATTCGTGTGCTAACTTCCAAAGTGATCTATCCCATGTCATTTTCTGTAACAATTGCATTGAATTTTAAAATAAATTAACTAGTTTTCTGTAATTCTTTTAAAATGATATTCAAAACAGTTCATTTTAATTAAAAATGTTATGCGGAATACAATCGCATGTTTCTACAACCACAATTTATTGATATATGATACATTTATTAAATCTGTAATTGGACCTACAGCAGGTGGCATTAGAGTGAAATTGCAATATTTACAGCTTTACAACTATAGATGCCGACTTCTGGAATATATCGCGGGGGGCTGTGTATCCATGGCAGCGACTTCAACAAAAACACAAAGTTTGTAAATTGTTCACCCCAATGCAACTAAAAGTTAAATCAATAATAATTAATGCATTATAATCAGACAAGTTTATGATATGAAGTAAACTGAAATAATATATAATTGTTTCTTCTAAAGTTTTGTATTTAAAAAATCTAAAAACTAGAAAGATCCAAATCAAAAACATTTCAAAAAATAAAACGCTCAAGAATGAAACATTTTATCACATCTTTCACGGCAGGTGGTTTCTTCCAAAGAAATAATTGGTTATACCATCGAGATTCAAAGAGCAGACTGTAGGTATTTCGGCAACAATCTATAATAGCTAAGCATTAAGATCTTCAACTTTCTGTACATGCTGACACCGGAATAGTTTAAATAAGCCTACAAATTTCGTTATGTCCGGAACAATTTCGGGTGCACAGAAACTTTAAACTGAGGAATAGGAAAATCTCGTTCACTATTAATTCTAAAAGGCCCAGCATCATGTTGCGATGCAATCTCAGACAATCTCCACTTAAATTAAGAGCTGCCAAAAATATGTCGATAATCTACATTTTTTGGGGTGCACCTTTTCCTGGTAGCTATAATTCTTAACACTTGAAGAAATTGGAGACTTTGTGAGCTCCTTGGGATGGTAATGTCAGCACTTAAAACTGTGAGACGAAAGGAATTACTGTTGCCAATATTGTTCAACATCCTGTCTGCGTTTTCCTGTCAGGATTTTAAATTGAACTTGCCCAAACTAAAAGTTATATATATTTATAGTAAACATTTCCCATTGAAGCTATACGCTCAATGCGAAAGCATTGCTCGGCCGGCCGGAGGGGGGAGGGGGCTGTATCCTCGGGCTCCTAGGAGTCTGCGCCTCTGATCGTCGTTGACTCATTCTTTTCTGCAGGAGTTGGCGTGACGGTTTTGTTGCGACATCTGCTACTGCAGAAATCCTATAGGCTGAGAGAACATTGTCGACACTATACAAAACCGTGAGAATAAGGTAATGAAGTTAAGAACCAAGCAGAACGTCAGAGAAAATAAATGTCATTTTCTCTATGACTCATTAACTTAAATATTTTCCCCTATAATATGTAGCTCACATATGAAGAGTTCACCGCAAAAAGAGGGCATAGTGGGTATTTCCAAGCTTTCAGCAAATTAACTTTAATTTTGTGTATCTTAGAAGTTAAAATAATTTTATATTTCTATACAACGGAACACATCCCAAATTACTTCTACTAAAATGTCCGTCACGCAGGAATTGCCTAAATTAAGCGAATTCCTCACCTATTAAAGTAACTTTGAAAATATAATAAAATCAAATTATGGGATAATTAATTAATGAAATTAAATAAGTTATGTGCGAGCTATTAAGTGAAAAGGCAAAATTCTTGTATTCTATAAATATCACAAAAGAAAAGCTACAACATTTAGAATAATAACTATTATTAAAATTAAACCACAAATATTAATTGTGTAATATTAATTAAATGAAATATGTGAGATAGGCGAGTCGGTCGTGGTAGTCTAGTGGTAACCATGCGCCTCGTAAACCCAAGATCGCGGGTTTAATCCCGACAAGGATCGTTGCATTGTTTCAGGCGTAAAAATCCTAAATATGGCAACCTTCGGAAGGGAAGTAAAGCCATGGGTTCCGCTTCGTAGATTTATGGTACAAAATAAAACCTCAAGCCTGAAAGAAGAGGCCTCTGAACAAACAAGTGCCCGTTTCATGCCCTGAATTGAATTGGACGCTGATAACCTGAGATGTTAAAGAGCGTCCGTAAATAAAACAAATCATATCAAAACGCTGATAGGCAGAGCTGTAATGTGTGGGCATTGTAAAAATTCTTAAATGTAACCATATATATGAAATGAAATATTCATATTATCTTTATATCCATTAAAGTAGATGAAAATAACAAGGTTTCGAGTTACGTTGCGCATTTAAGATGTTCATATATTACAATAAAACAAAAACGTCATACATAATGAACAGTAACAATCGAAAGTTCGATCGATTTTCTGAAACTTGCCGTTAAGCGCAGCGCTGAAATAATTTGCTGCTAGTTGCTGCAAGCCCGAGCGACAGCGGAGAGAGCCGTAACTCCTCATTCCCGAACGAGAGGAATAAATGAATGGTATTGACGGAACGCATGGACTTAAAGCAACTACTAGCCTCCTTTTGGTAAATATAAATTGATAGGGGCGGGTAAATCATTATAACCAGGGCATTGTAGGCGGGTAAAACATTGTAACGGTGTCAAATCTCTTATAGGAATTCGTAATTAATTCATTTATACACACACTAACCTAACCAGTCGGCTAACCGGGTAAATCCTTGAAACCGGTGGATCTAGTGTTTTAGCAAGTAAATCATTGTAATTGTGGCAACATCCTTTAACTCCGGCAGAATGGAGAAAAAGAGAGAAAAAAGAGCATGTGAACCATGCTCTTGCATGGTCTGAGCTATCAAGTCGTTGCCCTGAAAGAATTATTATTTACCTATTTCTGTGGCACTACCTTCGTCGCTCGACTTCTCTCGGCAATTTCAGCTGAAAACAGCACTTGATTTCGGTGCTCCGTGAAATACTAAATTTTTCACTGGCTTTGAAATTTAATTTAAATATTATCAGGGGCCATTCACATAGAAAACATCGACGTCGACGCGAGGATGTGAAAGTTATCGTCACAGCAACCGTGTAGAAACTGAGACAAAGAATTTTTGTACCGATTAAATAAATGACTTTCGTTGTTCTATTATAACCTTAACAAAAAGTAACATAAAATAAAACCGACCATTTCAGTTATTTCAAACAACATTAGCATGTATTTGAGGTATTTTGTATTCAAAGCGTCGAAAATATCGACGCACACGATGGTGGGTTCATCCACTAATATGAAAAGATTCAACAAGATGATTTCCATAACTTGTTAAAAGATATGCGTCTCAACGATACAAAGCAATTTGTGCAATGTATGCGAATGACTCCTCAATTTGACACATTATTAAACGTGGTTACCTTGTTCTTGAAAATGAGATGTAGCCGTCCGCATTTACCACAGGCTGCACGTCTTTCTGTTGCTCTAAGGTATGATATTTTTTGCAGCGGAAATTGTATAATGGATGGTTATTAAATGTAAAAAATGGAGGGAATATTTATGGAAGGATTATAATTAATGATGGATCCTCGGGGTTAATTTTCTTCTTCTCCTCTCAGATGATTTTTCGTTGACTTACAGTTTGCGCCGGCTAGATCTTGTTTCTATGCATGACTATTTATGACCCTGAGACCATAGGTAAAAGAGCTTACCAGGAACTTCACGGGAGAATGATTAAATTTGTTATATTGTGAATGAAACGCGTTTTATTGAAGTCTGTTACACTAAAATGCGCCACGTTAGTCCTTGTAGAATTTCTTGTGCTCTCTGTGCCAGTTCTGCACTAACTATGAACTTCCTAATTACTTTACCAGCACTATTTAACGCGCTACGGATCTTTGATACTCAATACTAGTCTTCAGCGAGTATTAATGTTCACTATTGACACTAATACCTTCGACACTGCCTGCTGTTAATTCTCTAAAATTGTTATAACTGACGCAACGCTACCCTAAATGAATGGGAAAGATCGCTGACTGAGAACTCCTCTTGAAAACGGAGCTGAGCTCAGAGCTGATGCAATAACTAAACCGAACTGAAAAACCGATGAACTGATACTGACTACTGAACTCTCCCTGAGAACTTCCTTTGGGCCGCAAAGTTATAAGGTTAAATAAACGTGGCAGTCTATTGGTCTCCCGAAGCTGTCATTATTCTTTAAAAACGTGATTTAAGAAAAATCTAGAACATCATTCCTCAACTTCGCGTTTTTATTGGATTATATTTCCCCACCGGTCCGTATTATTTTCATGATTAGTTAATAATGTCTACATAATTCTCAACATGTCACACACAAATACAATTAGGTTCTCCCCTTCAAGAGGATATAGACTTTTCTCTTCGCCTCCATAGGTGGCACATATTTTATTTATTACCCAATGTGATGAAAGCAAAACTCTCTGACAATATACAAAAGAAACATCTACCCTGCTTTATAACTTTTCCAGAAAATATCGTTTCGCCGTTTACATGGGCATTCTACACAAATAGGTTTACGATGGGCAATAGATTTCTCTGTTCCCGTTTTCAGGTCGAGAACAGAAATTAGGGAGTATTTCCACCCTGGTAAGAAAATAATATCATACACAACACTTCAATACATCTACAACAAATAAAAATGACACTACAATCATAATCAAAATTGAAAAATTATATAAAATTAATTAACATGTTAATTATAATTTATATGGGGGTGGCAATTAATAAATTCAATTTCATATTATTATTATTATTATTATTATTATTATTATTATTATTATTTTATATGTTCCGATATGTGAACATATAATAATATAATATGAGGATTTAATGCTTAAAATATATTAATACACAAAAGCAATATACTATCGAAAGTTTCATTGATTTTTATTAGCTTTGAAATTTAATTGAAATGTTATTGTATTAAAAGTTTATAGCGCAAACTATTTTTTAATGTTATTATCAGAACTTTCTTGCATACAAATATAATTCTTAAACACATATTAGATTAATATTTTACATTTGCTATCTTTACGAGGAGTTTTCTTACTCCTAATGGTCCTCCCTGATTAAGGTTTTTTCGGTTTTCCTCAGTCCTCATAAATGGCAAATGCCTGAGAAACACCCTAAACTTAGGCCTGGAACGAATCCTTCCTTAAAAATAAATCCTTTCTCAATTGTTTTTATTTGATTTAAATTGATATGCCGAGTTTTGTTGTGAAAAAACAAATATTAGTGCTGCTAGAGATATTTTTAAATTTTGGGTTTCAAGTAAACCCACTCCTAATTGCCGGGTTTCCCTGAATTTTATAAACCATTTTTGTTATTGTAATTATGTGGTATATATGGAGTTTCGTTGCAAATATATATATATATATATATATATATATATATATATATTAATGCCACTAGAGCGATTTTTAATTTTGGGGTTTCAGATAATCTCTCTACTAATAATCCGATTTCATTGATATTCTGAAACTATTTTTCTTGTGTTATTTAAACGACATATACTAGTTTCCTTTCACAAATTTTAAAATTGCGGCCTCTAGAGTGATTTTTAAATTTCCCTGTAACCCCACCCGTTTTTCATACATACTCCTACTCATAATGGCCTAATTCCCCTGGTTTTCGGAAACTACTTTTATCAATTTATTTTAAAGAATTTTACTGAGTTTCGTGAGAATAAAGCCAAATTTGCTTACACTAGAGTCATTTTTAATTTTTTAAAAAACATTTTTCGCTTTTGGTGGACCTCCACTCCCAGTGGCCCAATTTTGCTGATTTACAAAATTGACAATTCGTTTGTAATTTATGGTTATATGTCGAGTTTCGTTGATAAAAAGCAAAAATAACTGCGACCGCCAAAGCGTTAACTCCTTTTTTTTCCTCTCCCCCTTTTTCTCCTCTCTTTCGGTGTCTAGAAGGTAAGATCGATGGAGATTTGAAGAAATTATTCAAAAATCGTTCCATGGGTGTCACCACAATAGCTTACTTCCTTCGGGATTTGCAAAAAAAAAAAAAAAAAAAAAAAAAAAAAAAGAGTAATAAAATGATAATAAAAATTAAGATAAGGGGCTTAGGTCCGCGGGCTCAAAATTCGAAGATAATGTGAAAGTTATGCCTTGGATGATAGAGACAGGCCGAGTTAAATCGATGCATGCCTTAGATTTATTTTGCAAAATGTTCCTTTATGCCTGCACCCTTAGTGGAGAAATCTTGGATTCTACGCCAATGATAATATAGAAAAACACTTGTGACTATGCAAGTTAATCATATAGAAACTCCTTGTTGTCTGTTTAGCCTAATTGGCAAAGTGTTGGACCCCAAAGTAGATAATATGTGGTTACAGCCACGTACCTTACTTGTAATTTTGTATTTTAATTTTCTTACATTTCCCGTAACTTCATTATTGTTTTTAGGCCTACTGAGGACATACTTAGTGTTAACTGCTTTACCACATTAGATACAATAGTTTGTGACAAGGAAATGTATTGATACTGAATAATACTACTATTCAATATTCTACTTATTTTTCAATTCCAAAATACGAAAATCAACAAAGAAAGAGAAAAACCATCCAAACAGAAATCACTGAACACTAAATCGTAGCATCTACTAGAATAGCCAAATTGACAACTAGAAATTTCAACACTATCCCAATAAAAGTGTTAAAAAGAACTGCGTGGTAGTGATGGTCACCAAGGAAGAAGCAGGTTAGAGGGAAGAAAAGCTTTGCGAACGTGAACTAGTTTTCCATTTCACTACTTCGTACCCACCCTTACATTTTCGATAGCGAGTCGTTTACAAGTTCTACGCTCAGTAAAACATGATGATTATTCATTTGCAGAGTTTGAGAGAGAGATGCCTTTAATGTAAGGTAAAGCTAGAGGAGTGCAACCATAGCCGCGCAGCTGTACGAGAAAGATATCCAAATAGACGACATCCTCGTCGTGTCACCTTTCAGTCTATCCTTCGGCCTCTGTGAATACTTGATCCCTGTTAGTTCATAGACCGGATGCTGGTAGAAATCGAAACCTATGCACTCGGGATTGGAACAAGAAGTTCTCGACCGACTGAAGGCTCATCCTTCATTGCAATGGATACAAACAGTAATAGTTTGGGGAGTCCTGCAGGAGGAACTTCCCACTAATTTCACGGCCTGAAGAAACGGTCCTTGGGACCAGCGAACTACATTCCCCGAGCACAGTTGTGCAACTGGGCGTTAGATCATCATAGTGAAAATCCACGCTTGTTTTCCTCAGTGCTGTTCACCGACCTAGCCACTTTCACCAGAAATGAGCATGTGCTGAACCGCAGGAAGAGCCAGCCATACATGGGATTACGAAAATCCACATGCATTTGACGAAACACGAAGTCAGCACAGGTTCAGTGGGCTGGCACATGTGTAGTTTAATTGGATCGCACCTTCTTCCTTTGCGGCTAAATGGGCGAGTTTTTCATTAACTTACTGTCTGTATTACTGGAAAACGTCCCTCCAGAAATACACAAAATGTTTCAGCATGTGGGGACATTTTGATAGGAATGTTTGACAGCATTGGGACATTTACCCTGACCATGTGTCCCACATTATGCGCCGATGCAATCTCTAAAGGGATGTAGGCGGTCGTCATTTTCAACAATTCCCATAATTGTTTTCAAATGACGCCTAAACTTTGCAAACAAGATAAAAATGTTCGCTGAACTATCATTGTTCTTGAACACTTTTTCCTCAATATAATTAGTTTTTAATGTTTTTAGAAGTGTAAAAGTCGAAGTGCGTTTCTATGATTATTTATTTATATTTTAAAATTCTGCTCAACTTAAAAGCAAAACTTGTCGTCTTATTGTATCCATCATCATACCTAGTTTTTCCATCTTTTACCTTTTCAGAACCGAATAAATTGTTTTCATTAATGTAAATTTCCATTTCAAATCCAATAAAATTAAAAAATAATTTTACTAACACATGGTGCCATATTTCATTAAATTAATTAACTAGAACTGTAGAAGTAATCATAACCAACAGAAACGAATATCCGGCCTTTCGCAAGGATGCAAACTACAAGAAATAGAAATGCAATGCACTCGGCAAGATTTGAACCCTTTTCGTTATTTTTATGATTATTTTTAGCTCAGTGAGCCTAGGCACTGAGCTTTGGAGCAACAACGATCTTGCGCACATTGGTCCTAAAACAAAATAGAAACTAAATCACTGGCGTGCTACCCCATATAATATTTTACTCAATTGCAGGGAAAGTTGAGCTCACAAACCATAATATCCTTCTCTCAAAATAATTGTTTATTAAATTTATGTGGTCGAATTCTGAAACATTTTGTATATATGATGTGTCTCACGTACCTCTGCGACCTGTCGGTCCTGGTGGTGTAGTGGTTACCATACTTGCCTCCTATACCCAAGATCGCGGGTTCGAACCCGGCCAGGACCGATGGATTTTTTCGGGCGTAAAAATCCTAAGTATGGCTTCCTTCGGAAGGGAAGGGAAGTAAAGCCTGGGTCCTGTGTCGTACATTTACGGCACGAAAAAGAACCTCAAGCCTGAAAGGGAGGCCTCTGAGCAAAATTTGTCGGCCCTTTCACGCCCTGAGTTGAATGGGACGCTGATGACCTGAGATGTTAAAGAGCGTCCATAAATAAATCAATCAAAAAAAAAAAAAAACCTCTGCGACATTAAATATTTTCGAAATGAAACATGATTTGAAAAATCTCATTGCGCAGGAATGTACCCATGTCAGGAGCTCAAAACTGGTAGAATACGCACCATCCAGAAAATTTAAAAAATATCACTTTGAACTCAAAGTTGTAATTTTTTTTTTAAATGGAACATGTATGTTTTTCTAGCGAACTGAAAACTAGTGACCTAATTAGTGACAACAGAATTGGTTTTTCTTTCCTAAACAAAATTACTAGTGGCCTATAGCTCAGTGAAACTTTATGTT
Source organism: Metallyticus violacea (assembly GCA_030762175.1). Taxonomy (NCBI): domain Eukaryota; kingdom Metazoa; phylum Arthropoda; class Insecta; order Mantodea; family Metallyticidae; genus Metallyticus; species Metallyticus violacea. Next base: position 177,543 of record CM060841.1, on the reverse strand, counting down.
TGTAAATTATATTCAACACAGAAAACGCACTCAATAATCAACAATGCCATATCTGGAGAAACTATGTTACTTCAACAGATGTTCAATGTGACCGTTGTTTGCATGAATACACTTGTGTAGACGGTGAACAAGCGAGTGTTGCACAGATTGTAGATTTTGCCGCATACGCCGTAGTAGTACGCTGTTACACATTTTTCTAGTTATGTTAGGAGTTCCTGATATTTTCTGATCTTTCACTATACCCCAGAAAAGTGTCTAAGGGCATCAAGTTGGGGGACCGAGCTGGCCATCTCGCCGATTTGGAAACTTTGCATCCACTACTTCTCTGGGATCACATGCGAAGTAAACTACTATTCCTAATAATCTGATTTCACTGATTTTCTGAAAATTGTTTCCTTATTTGATTTCTTATTATATTTGATTTAAAAACTTAATGCCGATTTTCGTTGCGAAAATAATAATAATAATAATAATAATAATAATAATAATAATAATGCCACTAGAGCGAGTTTTAAACTTTTGGTTTCAGCTAACCCCCCCCCCCTCCTCCTAATAGTCCGATCCACGTTTTTCATCCCGGTCACTGTTAAGCGGGATTGGACCGTCAAAAATTTAGCCTTTTTTGCTGGAATTATAAATTGATTATCCAATTTAATTGAAATAGGCATCACTGTATCTGTTTCTCTGCACATGTTAAAAAACTAGTATTATGTGAATACTGTACAAAATAAATTAAGGTTTAAGGTTTTAGCGTTGTATAGCGAATCTGTAGCCGGCGGGTAAGACCACGAATGCCCATCATAAATTTTTTCTTTTTGCGGAGCAAGTGTAAATTGGCTATCTTATTTTAATTGAGATAGATTTCTTTAATTTAGTATGTTTGTGCAGACGGTATTGGTAAGAAGTTGGCAATATTTTACTAAAATAATTTTATGCGCGCAATTTAACTATAAGAACTCTGTTGCTAGTCGGTAGGTAAGAACCCAATGGCCGGTCATAATTTTAGCCTATTTGCGGCAGAAATATGCATGAAATACCTAATTTTCTGCTGAAAATCGCACCACTGCACAGTTTTTCTGTGCCACTAGCATTAGTAGTATTTTGGCAATATTTTAACATAATAAAATATAGTTCAAGGCAAACACGTCATACGTTTTGTTTTTAGGAGTGAAAATATTAATTGTTCACCCACTTTTTGATGAAAAGAGCATATATGTTCACTTTCTGTCGAAATAGCACTTTGTGAACATTTTACATGAATAAAGTATCTTGTCATATTTTTACTAATAACTGAGCAATTCTGTCTCCGCCAATTAACAGCGCGAACTCCGGTAACATTTTTGCCTTTTCGCTTTGAAAATATTAGTTGATAACACGGTTTTATACTGAAATAAGCATATGTGGACTTACACAGGTCAAAACTAGCATTGAAAAATTTTACACTAATAAGAGTTTGTTTTGATTTTACATATAATACACCGCTTTACTTGTCGGCAATTTATAGCACAATGACCGGTCATAATTATATACATACAGAGGGTGCCTAAAATGCATACGCACTTCAATGAAAGAAAAAACTGTGTTAACATAACAAAACTGAATTCACACAAACAGAAAATGATGAGCACTAATCATCTCATACTTTTACGTTTCAACCGTTCAATATGCCCACTATCGCTGTCGGTACACTTCTGAGTACGTTGAACTACTTATTGAGCAACGTTTGCAAAGGTTTATTTAGCGATTGCAGCACATGCGGTTTTAATTTCTTCCCGAAGTGCTGCCAGTGTAGCTGATTTTCTACGGTATACAACATCCTTAAGAGTTCCCCATAGGTAGAAGTCCAACGGAGTTTGATTCGGAGAATGCGGTGGAAACCCCATCGGACCTGTTCGTCCTATTCAGTGGCTTTAATCCAGTGCGCGGGGTTTGTTGTTGTGCGAGGTCTACCAGATTCCCCTTGTGAACATCGCATATGGTACCATGATTCTCAAATTTGTCTCGAAAGCGTGCATTTGTTACTCGCATTGGCAGTTCTGTTCTGCACACACGTCTCCATTGCCTTTGAACTTAGACAACATTCTCGTTTTCCAATACCACTTCAAAATTGTTTTCCGCTGCTATACGATAACCTTGGTTCCATTTGGTCGTAGCAACCCAAGCATAACGTAATGCGAGTCACATCTGTTTACAGAACATCACACGATAATCTTAACTTTATTTGTTCATTGTTGATTTATGATAATATTGGCTGCATGTGTTCATTGTTGCTTTACCTGTCACGTAGCAACGCTATCACATTGTATGAAAGTCACATCTGTTTACAGAACATCATACTACACATTACTGCTATTTTTCCGGTCCAACTTTGAAATATATTAAATACATATTTACTGTGAAAGTGTGTATACATTTTTCGGCACCCTCGAGGTATATATTAGATGCAAAAATGAATTGGATAATCTAATTTTAACTAAAAGAAACATTACTGTTAATTTTTTACACCTGTGAAAAAATTAGTATATTGTAAATATATTACATAAAAATATGTGGTGCAGCCTTATTACCGGATATACAAATATTCTGTTGACGGCAGGTAAGACCCTGAATTCCAGTCATAAATTTATCTTTTTTGCGGTGGAATTATAATTTATCAGGAAATTTTAACTGAAACAGTCACTGATAAATGTTTCTCCAAGAAGATGGCATTACTAGCAAACTGGCAAGTTTTACAAGAATAATATGTTCGTAACTTTACCATAATGAACCCTATTACAAGCCTTCAGATAAGACTCCGATGACCCGGCATTAATTTAGTATCATTCCTCTGTATATATATATATATATATATATATATATATATACATACATATATATATACATGTAATTTTTGCTTTAAAATAGCATCACTTACCAATTTCTCTGCACAGGTGATTTTACTATTTCTTTGGGAATATTTTACAGCAATAAAAAACATTTCGTCAATTTGCCGATAATGCACCATTTGACATGCCGACAGGTGCTGAAACCAGCCATACGTTAGTTTTTTGCGGTGCAAATATAAACTGATCACCCTCATTTTGTTGAAATAAGTTGTACGCTTCAGTTTCTGTGCACATGTGGTAATACCATACTTTGAGAACATTTTACACCAGTAAAATATTTTTCCTGTATTTATTAATAGCTGAGTTACTGTAAAGGCAACATCCTTTAACTCCGGCAAGAGAGAGAGAGAGAGAGAGAGAGAGAGAGAGGGAGGGAGAACATATTGACCATTATTCTTGTGCTCTTGTCTGAGCTATCAAGTTGTTATCCTGAAAGCCTCTTATCTACCTATATCTGTGGCATTATCTTCGTCGCTTGAGTTCGCTCGGGACTTTCAGCTGAAAGCAGCATTTGATTTAAGTGCTCCGAGAAACGATACATTTTCCACTGGTTTGAAATTTAATTTAAATGTTATTAGGGGCCATTCACATAGAAAATATCCTCATCGACGTGCGTACGTGAAAGTTATCGTCACAGTAGCCGTAGAGAAACGTGACTTTACCATAGACCATGAGTTTGTATCGATAAAACAAATGACTCGTTGTGGTGTTATAACCTAAACAAAAAGGAACTGAAGCCGTCGATTTGACATTCTTTTAAACAACATTAGCATCTATTTGAGATATTTTGTATTTAATGTAGTAGATGGTGGGTTCACCCAATAATATGCGAAGAGTTCAACGAGGTGATTTCCATAACCTCTTAAAAGAAATGTGTCACAACGATCCAAAGCAATTTGTGCAATATATGGGAATGACTCCTGCTCAATTTGACACATTATTAAACATGGTTACCTTGTTCTTGAAAATGAGATGTAATCGTCCGCATTTACCATAGGGTGCACGTCTTTCTGTTACTCTAAGGTAAAATATTATTATTTCCAGTGGAAGTTATATAATGGGTGGTTATTAAATATAAAAAATGAGGAAAGATGAGGAAGGATTATAATTAAAGATGGATTCTCATGGTTAATTTTCTTCTCTCCGATGATTTTCTGCTGAATAACAATTTGCGCCGTCTTGCTCTTGTTTCTTTGTTTGACTATTTATGGTCCTGAGACTATAGGCAAAACACCTTACCAGGAACTTAACAGGAGAATGATTAAATCTGTAATTTTTTTAAATGGAACATGTATGTTTTCTCAAGTGAACTGAAAATAGAGGTCCCATTATTGATTACATAATTAGTTTTACTTACCTAAACCAAGTTACCAGTAGTCTATAGCTTAAGGAACCTTATGTTTGTAAATTATATCCAGCACAGAAAAGGCACTTTAAAATAATCGGTAACGGCATACATGATGAAACTACATCACTTCAGCAGATGTTCATTGTGACCACCGTTTGCATGAATACACTTGTGAAGACGGTGAACAAGCGAGCGTTGCACAGATTGTAGATATTGCCGCACTCTATATTGGGAGTTCCTGATATTTGCTGATCTTTCACAACTCCCCAGAGAAATTGCCTAAGGGCATCAAGTTAGGTGTTCGAGCTGGCCATCTCACCGATTTGGAAACTTTCATCCATTACTTCTCCGGGAACATATGCGAAGTAATTAGGCTCTGGTGCAGTGGTAACCATACTTGCCTTCTAAACCCAAGATCGCGGGTTCGATTACGGCTAGGATCGATGAATTTTTTCGGACGTAAAAATCGGAAGTAATAGCTTCCTTCGGAAAGCAAGTAAAGCCGCGGGTCTGTGTCGTACATTTATGGCAAGATAAAGACCCTTTAACCTGAAAAAAGAGGCCCCTGAGCAAAATTTGTGAGCCGTTTCACTCCCTGAATTGAATGGAAGCCGATGACCTGAGATGCTAAAGAGCGTCCGTAAATAAACCAAATCATGCAAAGTAAACCACGTCTTCTAATAATCAGATTTCACTGATTTTCCTGAAAGTCGTTTTCTTGTTTGATATCTGATTATAATTGATATAAGTAGTATATGTCGAGTTTCGTTGCGAAAAAACAAATATTAATGCCACTAGAAAAGATTTCGTTTCACTTCCCCGCGCCCCACCTCCTAATAGTCCGATATCACTGATTTTCAGAATATTTCCTTAATTTATTTCAATGGCATATGCCGAGTTTACTTTAAAAAAATGCTGCCGCTAGAGCGATTTTGAAATTTCACTTTAACGTCCACTCGTTTTTCAGATATACCCTCATACTCCTATTGGCCTGATTGCCATGATTTTCGAAAACTACTTTTGTAACTTCATTTTAAACAAATTAGTGAGTTTCGTTGAAAAAACAATAAATTGGGTCACCTCTTCACACACACACACACACACACACACACACACACACACACACACACACACACACATTCTATTAGTGAATTCCGAAGAATGAAAATTAATAATCTATTAATTTTTTTAGGGAGTTCCGAAGGAATATGCAGCTATGGAAATAATTTTTAAATTACCTGCATCGATCGTACCTACTAGGGACCAAGTATAAAAATTAAATATGCCCGTTCTCACTCTAAATGGTTGCAATTGTTTTTTCTCAACGATGCTCTGCATATAACCATTAATTATTTACAAACGATTCATCAAATTCGTTTACCAGCAAAATTGGACATATGGAAGGGGGAATACCTAAATTGGAAAAAAAAAAAAAATCGCTCTAACTTCCGCGTTCCCCTCCCCCTTCCTTCAACAAAACTCGGTGGATTTCCTTACAATAAATTGATTAATTAAAGTTTTTTCGAAAATAATGGCAACAGGGCCATTAGAATTGCAAATATACCTGATAAACCAGTTTGGAATTGAACCAAGGTTTGAAAGAAAAAATGTTATATTTTTTTTCAAATATTCATCGATTGTATTTTCTAGATGCCAAAAATAGCATTAACGTTCACAAATTTTACTAGCTGAGGAATTCGCTTTGCTTACACGGCTCCTAAGTGACGAAATTTTAATGTCATTTTCCATTTAAAACCCAATTGTTTAATTATATTTCGAAGGCTTGTAGATTTACCTGAAAAGGTATACCTTCTCTTAACTTCTGTAACGTGCTTTTTATTGTAAGAAGTCTTTTCTTCGGCATAGAAGTTGTATACAGTGTATTGAGTTGCAGAACCATCCTCTCTGACTGAGGTTTTTTGCAGGTTTTCCTCTGTCTCCATAAATGGCACATGCCGGGGAGGTACCCTAAACTTGGTCTGGAACGTTTCATTCCCTAAAAAATTCTTCTCATTTTATTATTTATCTAATGTATTATCAATGTGAAGATATAGTGGCAACTAAAATGTATCAGACTTGAGGGTAGAGAAAATAAACAAAATTGGGGAATTCATGGTGAAAGGGATAAGTGGAGGAGAAATACAAGAGTAGAATATATCCCGTTTCCGGTGAATAAATTAATTGAACCGATTAAATTGATTATGCTAATGATATCAAAAGTGGGGGATGGGCGTTGTGGTGGGGAGTGATGGGTAGTGGGATGATGGGTGGGGAGGGGGTGGGGGTTGATACCAAAATCTCAATTTAAATGGTTGATCAAGCATTCAATTTAAATCACCGAAAAGGGGTGTATGACATCAATTAACATATACATTAAATGTACCGCGGGGGTGTTCACAAATACGCAAAATGATATCGTAATTAAGACAGACCCCTTCCGCTACTGGGTTTCCAGTTCCCCACTGACACGCTCGCACCTGCCCACCGCACCTGCGTGTTTAACAATAGCTTTTGTTCGAATCCCTGCGAGAGTTCTGCCGGTCGCTGGGACCTTGCTCTTAAAATGCATTATTTTCTTTTCATGGCGATTTTCTGTACTGGACCAGAAAAGTCAAAAACTATATGTGGTAGTTTCTTCTAAACGAATATTGTTACTATAGAAAGAAATATTCTTTCTTATAGAGACACCTGTATATCACTGAAGAAGCAATGTTTTCTTGCTTATAAATTCATTTGTATATATCTTTTTACAAACTTCCGGACATCGCTTGTCCTTTCACGTATGGCTTTAAAAGAATTCTGGTCCAGAAAATTCATTGTTACTAGAGAGAGAGAAGAAAGGTTCTTTCTTATAGACACCTGTACATAGTTCTTTTAGCGAAAACGCCGTCCCCTGCATTTCTAAAAGCGAGCAGCTATTTCTAAACGAGTATTGCCACTGCAGAAGCGAGGTTTCTTTCTTATAAATTCATTTGTATATTTCTTTTAACAAACCTCCGGACATCGCTTGTCCTTTCACATATGGCTTTAAAAGAATTCTGGTCCAGAAAAGTTAATAGAGAAGAAATGTTCTTGCTTATAGAGACAATTGTATATATTCCTTTTAGCGAAAACCCCGTCACCAGCATTTCTAAAAGTGAGCAGTTATTTCCGATCGAGTATTGTCACTAAAAGAAGCAAGGTTTCTCTCTTATAAATTCGTTTGTATATTTCTTTTAACAAACCTCCGCACATCGCTTGTCCTTTCACGTATGCTTTTAAAAGAATTCTGAGTAACAACACCTGCCTTAAAATGTATTATTTTCTTTTCATAACGATTTTCGGTGCTGGAACAGAAAAGTCATTGTTACTAAAGAAGAAAAAGGAAAGGTTCTGCTTTTCTGAACTATGCTTAGTAGTACTACCCCTTTGTAACTAAAAACATAAAAGGTGTTCTTTTTTTTTTTCGTTTTTCTTTCTTATGTGGCGAAAAAACGTTACCTGTATTTTCTGTCTTTCTTAGCAAAATGAATGCCTTCCCCTTACCAAAGCCTTTTTGTACGGTGATTGATTGAAGGGTTACGCATGCGCAGTAGAAACCCCCGTGTACGGTTATTGGTTGAAGGATTACGCATGCGCAGTAGAAAATCCGTTCTCATTGGCTGGGGCGTGATCTTAGGAGTGGAGTGCTATGTATAAAAGTTCTGTCGCGCCGAAAAGTAGTTATATCTCGTGGTAATCATGTCTACCATCAACAAGCTTAGCAAGGTCGCCAACAAAGACTGCAGAGGCAAATCTTCTATTGTGAACGGTGATGACCGTGTTCACCCTTCTACCAGCACTGGTGACTGCGATCCACCTTCTACCGACAACGAGACTTCTAGAAATAATGGTGGTGACCAGCCTTCTACTGGAAACACTGGTGAGGGCCGTGATCATCCTTCTACCAGCATTTCTCTCAAGAGAGCACGCTGTGGGGACAAGCTCACTCTCAAGAGAGCACGCAGTGGTGGTGAGCGGAGTCTAGTTGACGGCTTCACGTCAATTTTATACGGGGTCGTCACCAAAGGTGATAAGTCTTCTATTAGTAAAGCCCATGATCATCCTTCTACCAGCATTGCTCTCAAGAGAGTACGCTATGGGATCAAGCTCACTCTCAAGAGAGCACGCAGTGGTGGTGAGCGGAGTCTAGTTTACGGCTTCACGTCAATTTTAGACGGGGTCGTCAACAAAGGTGATAAGTCTTCTATTAGTAAAGCCCATGATCATCCTTCTACCAGCATTGCTCTGAAGAGAGTACGCTATGGGAGCAAGCTCACTCTCAAGAGAGCACGCAGTGGTGGTGAGCGGAGTCTAGTTTACGGCTTCAAGTCAATTTTAGACGGGGTCATCAACAAAGGTGATCAGCCTTCTACTGGAAATTCCGGTGAGGGCCGTGACCATTCTTCTGCAAGCACTGGAGACTGTGTTCACCCTTCTACCAGCACTGGTGATTGCGATCGGCCTTCTAGCGTAAATGAGACTGCTATAAATAATGATGGTGATCAGCCTTCTACTGGAAACTCCGGTGAGGGCCGTGATCATTCTTCTGCAAGCACTGGAGACTGTGTTCACCCTTCTACCAGCACTGGTGACTGCGATCGGCCTTCTACTGACAACGAGACTTCTAAAAATAATGGTGGTGGTGAACAGCCTTCTACTGGAAACTCCTCGCCGGGTGGGGGCGCAGCTTCTACAGGCAATGGTAATGGTAGTGATCATCCTTCTACCAGTACTGATGACTGCGATCAGTCCTCTACCGGAAATGGTGAAACTTCTATTGGTGAACCATCTCCTGCTGGTCATCCTGCTGCTAGCATTGAGCCACAGGTAAGTGCAACCTTGCAACCAACTTTCGAAATTATAAACCTTAGCCAAAAGGCAGCTAAAAATTTTTATTCTGGGTATGCTGAAACTGAAATTATGGTGAGTTCGATGCCTAAAGATACAGATCTTAACCAATGGGTTTCCAAGGTGTTTCATGATTATCTTTTGTTGATGACAATCTACTAAAAAATCAGCCATGGTTCAAACCATTCATGATACCAAAAATCCTGCTAGGCCATTTAACATGAGTGTTCGTGGGTTTGATCAGGTGAATCCCGAAGCCATATTGAAATCAACGGAGAAAATAATACAAAGTAACAAAGAATTTTTGTTGGGAGGGGCGATCAAAATTTCGTGTATTTGGACAAATGAAATATCAGGTTCATGCTACAAACGCTGCGACGACTGTAGTAAAAATAGAGGAATTATAGAAATTAAAAACAAAGATAATCTTTGTCTACCTAGAGCCATCGCAGTGTGCAAATCCAAAATTGACGGGGATGTTCATTATGGTTCTATTAAGCGTTATGACCATCTGCAAAAACAAAAGGCTGTAGAGTTGTGTGAGAAAATAGGCAAAACCGATGCCCCGTTTACACTTGACGACAAGAAACTCTTTGAGATGGTACTAAAGCAGTATTCCATCACTGTTTTTGACGGCCATAATGGTAAAAATGTATCTACAAGTCGGAAATTAACACCGATAAACATATCGATGTAATCTTCCACGACAGACATTTTAACGCAATTGTAAAGCTACATGGGGCATTCAAGTGTAAGTGGTATTGCCAACATTGTAATTTTCCCTCACTTAATAAAAAATAAACTCACCGGTGTGACCTAAACTGTGTCAAGTGTTGACAGAGGTGTCCAACTTCATTTGATAGGCATGTGAAATGCGACTCGTGTCATCGCGATTTCAATGGGCAGACCTGTTTTAATAATCATTTGATTAAGGGGAAATATTACCCTAAAACCATGTCAGTGTGTGACGTAGAAAAACCATGCCCGTTGTGTAACAAACTTGTGAATATGAGAATTAGGAAAACTCCTCACCAGTGCGGTGAAATTTATTGTGGTACTTGTAAGATCCATGTGAATGCTAACCACGAGTGCTACATTCAGCCGTACAATTCACGAAATTTGCGGAAGAATTTCGTGTTCATGTTCATTAATTTCGAGTGCACTCAGAACACTCTTTATTCCGCAGGCGTGTTTGAACATATTCCTAATGTATGTATAATGTATATAACCTGCGGCCTGTGTGTAGATAAGTCTCATAACATGTCGTATTGTACACAGTGTAGTGTTAAAGAATGGGTATTTGACAAGAGCCTGTGAAAGAATTGTTTGACATCACACAGCCCGGGTTCGAATCCCGAGACATTGTCGTCATAGCACACAACTTGAGGTCGTATGATGGGCAGTTTCTGTTAAAGCACATGGTGGGCAGCCTAAATTGGGACCCCGAGCTCCTTATGAATGGAAGCAAAATTTACAGAATGAAGTATAAGAGAGTGACTTTTCTAGACTCTTTGAATTTCATTCCTATGCCACTGTCTCGCTTTTCAAAGACATTTCAACTCCCTGAATGTAAGGGTTATTTTGCTTACCTGTTCAACACCAAGGTAAACGAAAAGTATGTTGGTCCTGTACCTGAGCAAAAATATTACTGCCCAGAAGGCATGAGTGTTAATGTCCGCAAGACTTTCGAGCAGTGGCACAATGAAAAGGTGTCCTCAAACTATGTCTTTGACATGAAAAAAGAAATGGCGGCTAACTGTAAACTGACGTTTATCTCTTGAGTCAGGGTGTTTCCAAATTTAGGAAGCAATTTATTGACGAGAACGGTATTGACCCGTTTAGAGAATGCGTCACCATAGCTCAGGCATGCATGAATGTTTACAGGAAACGGTTCATGCCAAGAAATAAAATTCCACTTATTCCCGGAGGAGGATACCGCTTAGCTGATAAGCAATCGCGGGTAGCGTGTATCTGGCTGTCTTGGTTGGAACAGCAGCAATCAATCATCATACAGCATGCTTATCGGTGCCGGGAAATTAAAGTTGTAGGGCATAAAGTGGACGGGTGCAGAGACAAATGTGACTATTTGTTTCACGGATGCTTCTACCACGGTTGCACACGTTGTTACCCGAATAGGAATTCTAGGTTATACAACACGGGTAACCAGACCATCGGTTCCAGATAATGAGGACACCATGAAGGTCGCGAAGATGATGAGAGATGCTGGCTACAACGTGACCGAGATGTGAGAGTGTGAGTTCAATGGCTTGATCAAGGCCGATGGGGTTTTGGCAGAATTTGTCAAAAGTTTTCCCTACCCCCGAGCCTCTCAACCCACGAGATGCCTTCTTTGGTGGACGTGCAAATGGTACGAAAACCTACTGCGAGGCCTTTGGAGATATGAAAATGTTTTACTACGATGTGTGCAGTTTGTACCCGTTCATAAATAAGACCAAGGCTTACCCCGTTGGACACCCAAAGATAAATCTGAATAATTTACCAAATTTGCAAGATGTTAAGGGTGGTATTGTAAAGTGTAAAATTCTTCCCCCGGAAAGACTGTACCACCCCGTCCTGCCATCGCGCATTAACGGTAAACTTATGTTTTCGCTATGTCGCACATGTGCAGAGATGGAGAATCATACAGTGCTTGCATACACAGGACGAAAGATGTATGACAGGTACCTGGGTAGTGGACGAGATTAAAGTCGTATTAGAGGAAGGTTATAGGGTGATTCATGTGTATGAAATATGGGAGTATGACATGATACGCTATAACCCCTCCACTGGAGAAAAAGGGCTTTTTCAGGATTATGTGAATCAGTTTTTGAAAATTAAAACCGAAGCCTCCGGTTGGCCCAAAGACTGCGACACTCCTGCCATGATAAATGAGTATATTGCACGATTTTTGGAAAAACGAGGCGTAGCACTGAACAAAGACGCTATTGAAACCAATCCTGGCAGGCGCGAGTTGACTAAACTGATTTTAAACTCCTTTTGGGGAAAATATGGCCTTGTCCACGTGTGAGCTTGTGAAAGATTATTCGAGGCTCATAGACCTACTTAACGACCCAGGTGTAGAGGTACAGTCTTACCTGGTCGCTACAGAGGAGATGATGTACGTGGTATGGAAACATTGCGATCAGAACCCTAAATTGAATTGCACCACTAACACAGTCATAGCTGCATATACAACTGCCCATGCAAGAATCGAGCTCTATTCCTATCTTAGGAGATTGGGTGAGCGCGTGTGTTATTTTGACACAGATTCTGTTATAGCCAAGTACAGACCGGGGGAATGGATGTCTCCCACGGGTCCATTTTTAGGACGTATGACAGATGAAATAGAAAAGTACGGCGATGGCGCGTATATTTGCAGATTTGCATCTACAGGCCCAAAAAGTTACACCATAGAGGTTAAATGTGGGGATAAGAGGCACTCTGTCTGTAAAATTAAAGGCATCAACCTCAACTCGGGGAATTTGGAAAATGTAAACTCTGACGTTATCAGGAACACCGTACTGAGGAATAATTCAATGTCGGTAGTATTTGAAGGCACACAGATTTCTAGGAAATTTCTAGGAACTGTAGTAACTCAGTCTTCAGTGAAAACCTATAGGATGGTGGTCAACAAAAGTCCACAGAGTGAAAACTTTGATTCCTACCTGTACGGGTATAAAAGAAGGCGTGTCTAAATGAGAGCACATCAGTCACCCACAATGTCTACTAATCAACACTTTAAATTTAATTTCCCATGCACCACGCTAATTGCAGGTCCTTCACGGTGCGGTAAATCTACATTTGTGAAAAATTTAATTAGTAATGCAGGCCGGATGTTTGACAATCCCACGAGAAAAGTCTTGTGTTGTCATTCGTCAGAATATTCTCCTAAACCAAGCCCGTTCTTCGCAACCCATGCAGGTATACCAGATTTGGAGACCGTTAACGAGGGAGATTTAGTTATTTTAGATGATTTAATGTACGAAGCCGACGGGGAAAACATGTCAATTTTTTTCACTAGAGATTCACATCACAAAAGCTTTGGGATTATTTACACATTACAAAACGTGTTTCCACAAGGAAAGAAATTTCGAACTATATCTCTAAATGCACACTACATTGTCGTATTTAAAAACATAAGAAATAAAATGCAAATTGATAGGCTTTATCAACAGATTGAGCCAAAGAACTCTAGGTTTCTTTTAGAGGCGTTTGAAAAGGCCACTGAAAATCCACACGGCTATCTGGTGTTGGATTGCACTCCAGTACACGCCAAATCAATATAGGTATCGAACCGGTGTCCTACCAGGAGAAACGCCTGCTTATTTTATACCCATTTGTTGACCACTTTTCTGAAGGTTTTATTTGAGTGAATCCCAGAGAGTTTAAAAAACGGGCAACGATCACACTTCAGTCATTTTACCCCAGACATAGGCAGGATAAGCATTGCCAGACTGAGTAGCCCACTGATTGCAAGGCAACACGCAAATTTGACAGTATTGGCCAAGGCTAAACCCATTTTGCGACAAAAACTATTGAAAAGTGTTAACCCTGAGCTAATAAAAGCCATTTCCGAGTGTGTACTCAACGTGTGCAGAGATCATGTCAGTTTACCAATAAATTGCTTGAAGCGCTTAAAGAAGCATAAAGCTAGCTGGAGAAAATTAATTAACAAACGACTTCCCTTAAAGGAAAAGAAAAAGATTCTTGTACAGAGAGGTTTTTTACCTACTTTTCTACTCCCGATATTGGCTTCACTCGGTAGTGCACTCGTGTCAAATTTGAGTTAAATGAAGTACGGTAAGCAAATTATACTAACTTCACAGCCAAAAGCTGCCGAAAAGCTTCACCTCGTGGACAAATCACTTAACCAACTCATCAGAGAAATGAATAAATTACAGCGTACACATTTGGCACCCCCTGATAAATGGCAGTTGATATAATATAATTTGGGGAACTATCTCGATCTTATGTCACAAGTGAGGAAACCATAACTGGAATCCAATGACATCGAGGTAAATGAGGAAGAGAAGCCAGCAAAGACGAAAGTATATAAAAGCCGATTACCAGTAAAAAAAAAAAAGTCTTATAACCTTCGCAGACAAGTGTGGGAGCAAATATGAACGCGCTGAAGAAAATCTATTTCAATCCTGAACACTATGCTGGTTTTGGAACTGCAGACAAACTTCGCAAGGTCGCCGGTATACCAAAATCTAAGATCGAGTCCTTTCTTCAAACACAGGATAGTTATACATTTCATAGGCCGATAAGAAAACGATTCCCCACCAGAAATTATCACGTGACCAACATGGACGACCTTTGGGAAGCTGATCTAAAGGTTATGAGCAACGTAAAGGAACACAATAAACCATACGTTTACATCTTGACGGTGATTGATGTTTTCTCGAAATATGCTTGGGCTATACCATTAAAATCAAAAGTAGGGGCCGAAATTACAGAAGCATTTAAAACTAAATTCTCTCATCGCACTCCCAAGATATTGCAAACAGAGAAAGGAACGGAGTTCACCAACAAAAGCTTTAAAACATTTTTAACCAAACATGGTGTAAAGTATTACACTACAAAAAATAATGTCAAAGCCAGTATTGTAGAGCGTTTCAATAGAACCTTAAAGACAATAATGTGGAAATATTTCACACATAAAAATACTTATAGATACGTGGACGTTCTTTCTGCGCTTTTAAAGTCCTACAATAGTCCTTTCATAGGTCCATAAAGATAGCTCCAAAGGATGTCAATGAAGACAACATTTTGCAGGTTTAATAAAATCTTTATGGTCGGAATGCAGGCAAACCACGTAAAGTTATATTTAATGTGGGAGACCATGTGCGTATATCTAAGGAGAAAATGAAGTTTTGCCAAGGGGTACTAGCAAAACTGAACGGATGAAATTTTACAGATTGACAATGTGGTATACGGTTCCCCCGTTGTGTATAAATTGAAGGACTTGGGTGGGGAGGCCATAGACGGCATCTTTTACTCCGAGGAGTTACAAAAGGATCTTCCAGAATCATTCAAAATAGACCAAATACTCGACACTAAAGGTCGCGGTCGAAATAAACAGTTTTTGGTTAAGTGGAGAGGTTATCCAGTCAAGTTTAACTAGTGGGTTCTGGCTTCAACTATCAACTCGATATGATTGGAACAAAACCGTTTTCCCTCACGCTTATGAGTAATGCCTCTATGGGGCATTTCACTGGCAATACAACTTCCAGATTTTCAAACATCTTACCCGAGAGAATAGTGCTGCAAGGAGAACGGGAAGTCGCACTGCAAAAGGTTAGGTACCCTGTGAAATTCTATAACGTAACAAATCACGATAATCAAATCATTGGAACAATGTATAATATGGTAGCGCCAGTGACACATTCAAAATTTAACTTACAATTGCCACATGGCATCGTACACAATTCTAAGGATTTGGTTCACCCTGTCAACTCTGTTATACGCGAAAATTTGCAAGTCGAAGACTTTTTCATTTATAACGAGAACAAAAATACTGCCAGCATTAACATCAAAGTCGCACAGACCAGTCATATTCCTACCAGCGAATATGTAGGATATGTAGAAAATGCTGAGTCCTCTAGGAAAAGTGTATCGAAAACAGAAATTAAACCCCTGAAATCACGAACCAAACGTTAAAAAACAAAGCTAGAACTATTACTCCTACTAGAACTCCTCCAAGACCTATTAATCCTAAACCACCAAATCCCTGTAAACCAGGCACTCCTCCTACACCAGAAACGCAGGAAAAACTGACAATCCTCCTAAACCTGCGCCAAAGAACCTCATACATGTATTGGTTTTGTCACCATCTTTGACAAAGATGATGGGTTTCGAACCATACACCAACGTGGTTGAACAGGAAATTGGTAAACACCCAGTGGACCCGTACATGGGTTTCCCTTACGAAATGTTCATTTACTGTAATCTGATAGTACCACAAGTGGTGGGCAACACGTTTGTGCAAGTCATTGAAAGCGTCTCTGTAAAGTATGAAAAACGTGACAACACCTGCATGACTATTGAAAAGTCCTTCGTTCCACTTAACTGGGTACCTTTGAAGGACTTTAAAATCGTGAATATAGATTTAAGGAACGGTAACTGTGATTTCTTGCCATTTGTAGACGGGCATTGCTCTACTATAGTTCTAACGTTTCGTCCGAAACAGACATAATGGAACTGGATACTGTCACCAGATATTACTTAAACCAGGCTGGAGGAGCATTATACAATAGAGATTTTCACTTGTACAGAGGCAAGCGTTATCAAAAGGGTAGCGGCTTGTTCTCTGCTCTCGGTGGTCTTTTCAGAACCGTGCTACCGTTTTTAAGAGCGGCGTGAAAGCTATCGGTAAAGAGGCATTGAAAATGGGGGCCAATGTGCTTGCAGATGTTGCAAGTTCGGGGATACCGCCAAAATAATCGTTAAAGACTAGGCTGTAGGAGGCAGGAACTAACTTGCAAAGGAAAGCTGATGTAAAGATAGACTCTATGATGCACACTGGGCTATTAAAGCGCCCGAATGGTGAAATATATAATCAGTTTAAGACTAAACCCCGAAGACGTAAGGTGCTAGACGTATTTTCATAATGGCTGACGAATCGTTGGTGCACATAAATTCAGAACTAGACATCTTTAAAGACTTGCCCGTTCAAATGAACGTGGAGTACCGTTACATTTCTCTAAACCCTCAAAATACACATGAAAAACGCCCCCATCACATTTCATTACTCTGGCAATGCAGACGATCACCTCGACATGATTTGTGTAGTACTTGAGCTGTTCGTGCGAATAGTGGATGACGGTGGAAACGACTTGAAAGAAGACAAGCAGGTTACCTTTGTAAACAATTCTTTAATTTCCTTGTTTCAGCATTTGGAAGTATCATTCAACAATGTCACAGTTTCCATGCTTCAGCCAGGCTACCTCTATAGAACTTACATTGAAACGTTGCTCAATTATTCGGAAGATGTCATGAACAGCAGACTACAGTCCTCGTTCTGGAAAAAGGACAAGGGAAGAATGATGGACGCGTATGTCGCAAATGATGGAATTAAGTGGCATAACGACTATACCAAAGGAAGCAAAGTTGTACAGCTAATGGGTAATTTTTCCAATGCACTCTTTAATCAGGAAAATCTGCTCTTGAACAATGTGAGCGTTACCATCAAATTCTCACCCTCTTCACCAAACTTTCATCTCTTTTCGGATACAAAGGACTTTATTGCCTACACAGAGATTCAGTCTGCTAGACTGATTTTAAAGCTGTGAGCCCTTCGCCGACCATCAAGCATGCACATCAGGCGGTGTTAGCAAAGAGTAATGCAAAGTACCATCTCAAAGATGTAGGATTTCACGCTCTTAACATTCCAAAGGGGGTTAGTAACATGACTTTCAATGACGTTTTCATAGGACAAATACACCGAAGAGTGGTTGTGGCAATGGTTGCCGACCAGGCATACAACGGTAACATTAACAAAAACCCATACAATTTACAGCACTTAGGAATGAATTCTTTTCAACTGTATGTGAACGGCCAGCCTTTACCCTCACAACCCCTACAGCCCGATTTTGATGCCGGTTACTTTCTCCAATGTTTTCAAACTCTTCAAGATGGCCTCGGGATACACTTTAAGGACGAAGGGCATTCAATTTCCAGACTTCAATATTCCCACGGATATACCATTATGGTATTTGATCTAATAGCCGATATGAGCGCTAACGAGTCTTACATTTCAGGGCAACGACACGGCACTGTGTCTATAAGTATCAGTTTTAAAGATCGAACTCCAGAACCTATCGATCTGTTGGTGATGGCAGAAGTGCATCGCACTATAGAAATTGATGCTAACAGGACCATTTTGGTATCATGAATACGCTGCAAATACACCGGCTTCTGTGTAAATGTACCCCACACTTTTTAGGCGTGTACGCTTGCGACCTATTGTCTCATCGATAAATTTGCATAATAGGCAGCTTCCCATAATAGCAGTTGTCATTAACACTGATCCAAGCACGAAAAATTGGGTCTGCATCTTTGTTGCAAAGAACCACCGGGGTGAATATTTCGATAGCTATGGTATATAACCTCTTTAGGGGGAAATTCTAAAATTTTTTAATCGATGTTGTGGTACAAGATGGCCTCACAACACTAGAAGGTTGCAAGGCGATGTCAGCACCACTTGTGGCCATTACGTCGTTGCTTACCTATCTCACCGCTCCAAGGCCTGCGCAAGGAGAAATTCTTTTCAAAATTCAGCATAAGTGATTTTAATCACAATGATGACGTCATTAAAAGGACCTACAGTCTTGGTAGATGCTCACAAACTACACATCAGAGATGCATATCGTTAAAGGTTAGTATTGATACAAATTGTATATGAATATGCATATATCACTCTGATACATTCATGTTGGTAATTCCTGTATTTTTTAGAAGGCGCATGTGGTGCTACACGATCCACTCTACCAGTTGCTCCGAGAGAGGTGAACAGGTAAGTCGCATTCATTATGTGTGGTTAATTGGCGAATGAAAATAGTGTGCTACATAAGAGGCGTTCTTGTTTTTACAGTGATATGGAGAGGCTTGGACCGCTATCGGATGTTTTCTTCTTGAACAGCAAGCAGTCCAAGTTTGCAGCCGTTGGGTGTCTCCACACAAGATCGTGGTGACCGTTGGTGGACGACGCAGCGCGGTGGTCTGGGTTCAACAGAGTGGCAGAAGCTTGCAGAGGCGATACCGACTATACAGAGCTTGACTCTTCATCTAAGAGAGTAGCAGTTAACCAACCGACTATCCATACTTTTTAAACGTTTATTTGGCGCACAGAATATTATTATTTAAATGGACGGTCGCTGTATATCGCTGAGTATGCAGGAATGGAGGACACTAAAAAGCCTATAGCGTATGGTCACCGACATCATATATCACAAGAAGAAAGAAGATTTAGAAGTACAAAATCAAATAGCAGCCTATCGCAAGTATTTGCTTCACGCCCACGTTTCCGGGAAAAAAAATGAACTACACCGAATACACAAGATACATTCGTTGCGCAACCTTTAGAGTGTTCCTAGAGATGGAGCATTTTCAAAAACCGATATTCATCAGAGTTGGACCAGGAACCCATGGACAAGTCCAAACAAGTTCAAGGTGAGGTCGCATCTGTACCGTGATGACGTCACGAAAACACCTGCATGAACAAGTCCAAACACGGGAACCTCCCGAACAAGTCCAGGCATGACGTAGAGATGGAGCATCTGATATTCATCAGAGAGTTGGACCAGGTAGCCATGGACAAGTTCAAGGCGAGGTTGCACTTGCTCCGTGATGACGTCACGAAAACACTTGCACCCCTGTCCAAACACGAACACCTTACAACGTCACGAACAAGTCCAGGCAAGTTGTGACAAGTCTCCCGCAAACCATGGACCTAGTGATAAAGTTTCTGAAAAATGGTCGTCGTCTCACAATGATGGAGCCAAATGAACGCCATCTACTAGCCGTGGAGTGAAACGCAATCTTTATGCATCATTCGCCAGTAGATGTGAACGCTGTATGGCGGGGCTTACACCTGAAGCTAAAGGAATTTACGCCCCTTACAGCCGCTGCAACCAGCACTACACCTCCCCACCACCATTACCCACATTGGCGGTCCTCCCCATCTCACCAAACAATGCCCAATGTGTGTCAGTAGCAAAATTTACAGAGAAGTCAACATGATCAACGACGCGTTACGCCAACTAGCTACAGTAGCGAGCAACTCGGAGTATGTATCAGTGTCCACGTTACAGCCAACGTACCATACGTCGTGGTAGAGGTCCGGAACATATCCACAAAGCACGGACCCGGGACGCTTGTTCGCCTCGAAAACGGGAAAGAAGTGTTTCTACCTACAAAATTTAACAATCTTTCTGCAGAACTCATCAACCAGCTCAACTCGTTCGACTTTTACATCGTGTACCAGGGTGAAGAGGTACTCAGAAACGGCTACCGGAGACACGTATTGAAGTTTACACCGAAATAAACAACATGCCCTGTCAAACAGATCTGGTGTGGGTAGGCAACAATGTATTTGTCAAACTAGTTTTTGACAACCAAAATCACGTCACAACAAGCGGTGAGTACCCAGCAAACATCAACCTCATCTCAACAGAAATCTCCTTCTTTGGCGAAGACAAAACTGTCACCGTCAAATTAGCAACCAACAACTCCGACGTCGTGGAAGTCAGGTGCCTCCCATCTAAAGCACTCCACTACGGCATAGACGCACGCTGCACCATCTACCTCGGAACCATCGACAAGACAAGGTCACATCGGCAGGATGCTTCACAACCGCATCCATCAGCGATTTCGTCGTCCCCATCGCCATTCCGTCGGCCCAGGAACACCTCAACATTAACTTTTCCCACATGTCACTTACCTGCGTCACCACACCACGCGAGGAGGAGGAAAGCAACAGTGACGAAGACAGTGAACTGTCGTTTGTCAAAAAGACATATACCACATATTTTAAAATAATTTTTTATAAATCCAGCGCCATTTTTGTAAAGCCGACTGCGCCATAAACCCACCAGTGATGTGTGAACTGCACAGCCATTTTTTTGTAACCGCCACACTCTCACAATGTTTGTAAACCCGCCTGTGCCACCCACGAGTGATGTGTGGACTGCACCCCCATTTTTGTAAAACCGCCTGTGTGCCGGCACCAGTGATGTGTGAACTGCACCGCCATTTTTGTAAAGGGTAAAACATCCATTTTGTAAAGGGGTAAAAACCTCCATTTTTATTGTTAATTTTTATTTTATATAATAAAAATATTCAGTACCTTCATTTGGCATTTTAATTGTATTTAAACCAATTCTTTTCATTTCTGTAAAACCGCCTGTGTGCCGCCACCAGTGATGTGTGAACTGCACCTCCATTTTTGTAAAGGGGTAAAACTTCCATTTTTATTGTTATTTTTTATTTTGTATAATAAAAATATTCAGTACCATCATTTTGCATTTTTAATTGTATTTAAACCAATTCTTTCCATTTTTGTAAAACCGCCACCAGTGATGTGTGAACTGCACCGCCATTTTTGTAAAGGGTAAAACCTCCATTTTGTAAAGGGGTAAAACCTCCATTTTTATTGTTAATTTTTATTTTGTATAATAAAAATATTCAGTACCATCATTTTGCATTTTTAATTGTATTTAAACCAATTCTTTTTGTATCACATATATGTTAATTTTCTGTATAATAAAAAGAATACCCATTTTCCGGTGATTTAAATTGAAAAAGCTTTGATATCAAATTGTACCTCATCACTTCCACCCCCGCCCAACCACGCCCTCCTCACCCCACTTTTGATATCATTAGCAACCAATTTAATCACCGGAAAAGGAATATATACTACTTACAAGGAAGGAGCTTGAGGGCATACACAATAGTGAAAGTGGTAATTTGAATTAAGGGTTCTCTACCATACATATAACCTGGTGTTTAAGGTAAGGGAGAACCTTAGTTTTCATAGTGCTAAATTGTTAGATATTTTGTTTGTGTGTGTAAATTTAATTGCTGAAATAAATTCATTCACTCTTCATCATTGGCCACCGTTTGTAATGCCTCAGCAGTAAAAACGGGTGTTACGCACTATTAAAAACAATAATTCCGTAAAAAAATCGGGCCTTCATATACTCGTTAACATTAGCAACAATCTCGCGACTTTGATTATGCATAGTTTCACCTTTTAATTTTGACATTATAGGGCGCAGTTTGTACTTGTTAACTCGAAAGCATAAATTCCTACCATATAAAATGTTGTACTATTTGTACTTTGAAAACAGACCAAGGGAAGCTTAGTGTTTTATTTGCATCAAGTTATCGCAAGCTAAACAATTCGTTGTTGTTTCATTTAGGTAGGCTGGGTCACAACTGTTGCCAACGTAGCTATTTTATGGCTAAATTTAGCATTTTACCAAAGCATTTAGTCATACAAAATTGCGAAATGCTTATAGCCAAAAATTTAACTGATTTAACCAGCTAGATGCGCCTTTTCCCATGATTTTAATTGTTATAGCATGCAACAGGCAGCATATTGCCCTATCTGTTATGGTATGTAAGAAGAACAAGTACAGTGAATCCCCACATGATGTGTAGCTGTATTGCATCCCTATCTTGAATATTGTCATTTTATGAAAATGTACGTGAGTAAGATAAATAATAGCCACGTAACATTAATTTATTATGATGCTATCAGCAATATTTTCGTTTGTTCTGCGTAATCCTAGATATGTATACTAGACCGGACGCTTGCGATAAGAAAGGAATCATTAACAATTGATTCAGCATTCACTCGAAAGATCCCTCGAGCCTACTTTTTTTCAGAGTAGCTCTTGGTATGTACACTGTTTGCATTCAAAAAGTTTATTTTTGTTAGTGATATTAATTATAACTTTTTGTAAATTAAATCTGATTTCATTTTATTTATTTATTTATTTTTTTAATAACGTAAGTAGGCTGAATGTTATTTTTCAACAATGTTGATAATTACTACTCCTTCAATCAGTAGCACAATAGGGTTATTGCAGTGTATGCATTTTACATATCCACGCGCCCAGATCAGGTCAAGCTCAGACTCTCCTCAGTTCCTCATTCTCATTGTTTCAGTCAAGAAATAGTCTTAAACAAGACAGAACGTGTTTTGTAGTGTAGCGAGTGAAGTTTTACTCTAGTACGGGATATTCCGTTTCGGAAACAAAATACACGAATAAGTGTTTATTATTATTATTATTATTATTATTATTATTATTATTATTATTATTATTATTATTATTATTATGGCGCCTCAGTACCAACAGCAGTTTCGAAAACAGTCTTATTGCACAATGAATTTCAAGTCTGGATTTTGGAAGTGCCCTCGGTTCTTGCGAAAGCCTGGTGTATATTTTGGAAGTGCGACATTAAGGTAAGAAATTTGACTTAACTCGGCATGGCGGTAGTAAGAAACACGCCAGTGCTGTAGAGTCTCCACATCATCTCGCTCATTGGATTCTTTCGTGGTGAAGGTTACAAATAAGACGGCTGCTAGTGAGGGAGCTCTTACTTCAATAATGTCCAATGATCATTTATCTGAATTGTGCACAAATGATTTTGCTGAAAGTAGTGCAGCAGCTAACATGAGACTGCATAGAACAAAGTGCGGAAATATAATTTAAAGTTAGCCCTACATTTTGAAAATAATTTACTGAAAGATCTTAATGACGGTTTGTTACAGTCTCTTAATTGACGAATCTACAGATGGTGTAAGAAAACTTTTGCGAATGGCTATAAATTACTTCAGTGAACAACGCGGAGAAATAATCTCTACTTAATTCACAACAGTAAAGCTTACGGCGTTTAATGCCGATGGAATTTTCTGCAGTTATGAACAGTGATGCAAACAAAGGACTCGATTTTAAGAAACTTATTGGATTAGGGACTGCTAATGCATCTTGTGGTCGGTGTAAATAGTAGAGTGTGCAAGAAACTAAGACAATATTCCTTCTTTGGTGCTTATATTTTGCTTATATTATACTTCCTAGGAATTTAGAGTTTCATATTAAAGAAACTTATACTTGATTTAGTCACTCTTCACTTAGGCGGCAAGAATATACGTCTTCTATGTCAGATTATCGCTGATGGCCACGATCGTCTTAAAATTGTCAGAGCTTGTGATACTCGCTGTCTATCAACTAAAACGACTGTCTGCAGGGTCATGGATCAATGGTTAAAGTTGAAAACTTTCTTTGTAATGACTCATTTAAAGGAAAAATGTCACTGCAGAGCTACTGTAAAACACAAGTCGATGACACCATGCTTATTTGCTATTTTTTAAATCAGTTCTTTGTTAAGTTCAGGCCGTAAATAAACAATTTGAATCGAATACAGCAGACCCCACCAAACTGTTAAATGATTTAACTAATCTTACTCATTCAATTGCTATGAAACTGATTTTACCAACCGCAACCCGTTGCTTAAATCCTCTCAAAGGCAACGTTGATGACTGTTTACGCATACGCCTATCTCGGCTATGAATTTGAAAACTAGCTGAAAATGCTGAAATTGTCTTCAGAGCAGCATCAACAGTTCCGAGATGGTTGTTTGATGTTTCTTGTCAAATTATTCAAAGATCTGCAACAGAATGTCCAAATTATATAAATGGTTGCATTTATATCAGTAGAAAATGCCTTAAGAACGATAAAGGATCCCTTGATTCCACTTGCAGCTTTTATTGTTAGCAAATGAAATTTCAAAAATTCAAATACAATGCGTGAACCTGACAACTAAAAATGGTCGGAAATTAATAACACAGTCTCGTTTTGGAATGAAATAATAAAATATAATAAGGACGCAAGCGGTTAAACTCTTTTGCTGAATTATCTAAATTAGCTATTATGCTTCTTTCACTTCCTTGGCCCAATGCTGAAGTTGAGTGATTATTTAGCCAAATTTTCAAGGAAGTGAAAACAACGAAAAGAAATAAAATGGACCTAGAAATATTTGATTCAATCTTAACAATTCGTGCGGGTCTACGAAGGAACAAACAGTGTTGTAAGGACTGCCAACTTCCCAAAAATGATGCTACAGAAAATCGGTACAAAGGCAGCTTACGCTGCTGATGCGGAATCCCTATTTGAATCATCTACTTGTACTACTACAGTAGGCTGCGAAATCGACTTTCTAGTAGAGCCCCGAACTACATTATTTTTGACACGGGGACTTGTTGAGTTTTTACATATTTTACCCAATGAATTTTAGCAAATTTCACTAAACATCGCATATTTTTATGCACATTGTTCATGTATTAGACAAATATACATTTTTAATCTGTTTGGTAGATGTTTAGTTAAATGTTTAAATAATTATATAAACACTATTTTACATAGTTAAATATTACGGAACGATTATCATATAACTGAATAATTTGGTGGACTTGAACTTTTACAAATAAAAAATCAGTGATTGAGGCTTGTTGTATATCTAGCCTTTTTTTGTTATATTTTATGTCATTTTTAAAATCCCATCTAGTATTATTTGTGAGGAGTTGGTAACACTGTGCCACACACTCCGCTGACTGAACGTCTAAATTCACATCGTTCGTGTCGCTCGACCTGTCTGTGTGTGTGTGCGTGCGTGCGTGCGTGCGTGCGTCCGTCAACCTTACCCCGCTGAGTAGTCAGAAGGAAGTACGTTGTATGCAGAAGTGGTTGAATTGCGCGAAAGGAAAGTGTCCGTTAATGGTATGTGTTGGAATGGATAATGTAAAAGTAGTTAATATTAATTTATTTTAGCTCGCATTATATTCGTACTAATGTATAAATAAGAAATATATTTTCAATTTGAATAAACATTTTATCTTTCAAAAGCTTAAATTATACATTGAAATATAAATAGCGATTTCTGTAATTTGAATCCGGCCTGCCTACAATTTCTCTCAACAAGCAACTTAATGGTGGCCGTTAAAATTTTAAATTATATATCCATAAAAATGTTGCTCTTTATTTTAGCAAAGTTTATTTGCTGCCTTCATATTCTTTGAAAGAATATAAATTTATCTTCTATATTTGTCATACTTAGGATTATTTCTAAGTTAGAAACAGATATCTAAATTTTACTAAAAATTCAATTTTTCTACATTTTAAAAATAATTCTAATAAAAGTACAGTTGTAGGCTCCACTGGGTTTTATACTTGAAATGAATTTCATGTTTTCTTCATTTCACTGGAAAGAAGGTTCCATTTTATGAATAGACATGTGCGTGATTATATTCAGTACTGACTACTCTTTACAGCCAACTGCTACTAATTATACACTAACACTAACAAAGTTGAAATGTTCATAAACAGTAGCCTGTTAACACTTTTAGAATCTTTTATAAAATATTTATTCAATAGCATTCAGTGACAATGATCATGAATCTTCAAATGCATTTAATTCATATTTCTTAACTGCAGCTGAGGATGGGGCAGTTAGACCGATGTTGAATGCAGCAATAATTTACATACTGAAGGAATCATATTCAAAAATGTCATATACATTTAAAATATAGCTATCACCATCAATAGAAATTGCCCTTTAAGGGCAAAGGCTCTCTTGGATGGGATACGTTGAGCACAAAAGTTAAGTAGGAATTATGTGAGTTCCTCAGCAACATATGATATCATTCATTCTTAATTAACGGAGATATTTCCAGAAGGAAAGGTGCTAGCTATAATTAAGCATTTATTTAAAAAGGTGATAAACATGAAATCTACAACTATAGAACTATTTCACTCTAAACTGCATTATCTGCATAAAAGTTAATGTAAAATGTATAATCGCATTGTGAATTACTGTCACTCGATACTCTACCAATATCCCAGTTTGACTTCAGGAAGGGGTTGTCAACTAGCAGTTACCTTTTAACTACACTGCTGAAATTTTAGAATTTCCTTTAGAAATATTTTGGGCATGTGATAGTATAAATAATAAATTGGTGTTACAGATGTTAAATTTGTATGGTGTTGACAAGCCAACTTTAACTTGGTTTAATGCACTAATACACGTTTAACCAATAACCTCCCCTAAAAAGTATTAATAATTGTGAGTAGTTACTAGTATTATTAAACTTGCAGTACCACAGAGCTCAATACCGGGACATGACATGTTTTACTTTTTATCAAAGATTTACCTTGCAACATAAGTAAAGAATCTAAGGCAGTGTTTTTTGCTGATGATACGAATATGTTTGTTTCGGCATATTCACATGCTCAAATTTACAATTCAGCAGCAAAGTCATTTGAAGAGCTAAATAATTGATTTGAAACTAATTACTTTCACTAAATTTTGAGAATCCATTTTAAAACTAAAAATATACTAATATTAGAGCTTACTATGAAGTGATGGTTTATTTGCTTTATTTACGGACGCTGTATAACATCTCAAGTTATCCGCGTCCCATTCCATTCATGACGTGAAAGGGGCGACAAATTTAGCTGGGAGGCATCTTCTTTCAGGCTTGAGGTTTTATTTTTTACTTCCCTTCTGAAGTCAGCCATACGTAGGATTTTTAAGTCCGAAAAAATCCAGCGGTTCTAGCCTGGTTTGAACCCGCGATCTTGGGTGTAGAAGGACCCCAGGACCGACAGAACTTCTTATGAGCAACTTTAATTAATATATTAGGAAAGTTCCTCATAACAAGTTCTTAGGACTAGAATGAGGAGCCAAATTAGATAAGCTTATAGAAACCACAATTTCAAAGCTCAGCTTGCTTTGAGAAGCTTGGTTAATCTTGTAAATCAAAATACATTAAGCTTAATGTATAATGTGCATTTATGAAATAGTTTTCTGGGGTAATCTGTTCTCATAGTAAGAGCTGCGCCCTGCAAACAAAACATTAAGGATTTTCTGTGGTGTTTGTATTCAACAAACATGCAGATAATTATTTAAAAAGCTGAATATTCTCACTGTAAGTGGAGGACATATCTCTCATGAGTTTTGTGGCTTACTACTGAGATTGACTGAACTGATAAGTACATATTTCTAGATGTGCTGTTGACTTGAATAGACCAATAAATTCATTAATATTTTTCAAGAAGGGCAGCTATTGGCAAATATGTAATGGCTTTGCTTTTTCATTGAAATTATTTAAATGTAATTCACAGAAATATAAACTTTACTAAAAGAACAATATTGAATAAAATTTTATTCACTAATGTCTTCCATAATAGACACTATTATTTTAATTTTGGTATAGCTTAATTAATGCATTTATTATGTTATTCCACGAAATTAGCGTGGTGTCTATTTAACAAAACTGCAAACATTTAAAGAAAAATAATAATAAAAAAAAAAAAAAGTAATATTCATGCCTTAAATTATGATCTTTCATTGCATTGCAAATTTATATATAAAAGCATGTATATAGCTGGAAGGAAAATGCTGGGGAGTAATGGGAAAATGGATTTTGCATTCTAAAGCATTAAATTGAAATGTTTCCATATAATGTGTAAATGCACAGATAAACAGGAAGGAAAAGAGAGAAAGGGAGCATTTTGAGGTAAGAGTTTAAGGAACATTTTGCACTCTAAATAAATTAAAACCTTCTGATGTATGGGAAAATAGCATATAAATGCACATGTATAAATACAGAGAGGCAGCACTAGATATGGTGCTAAAAGATGTAGAGAAGGGTATGAGAGAAATATTTTGTGATGTAAACCATTAAATTAATACATTTTGGCACCTTATTAAAATTTCTAAAAATTGTAAATCTATAAAAAAAGTTTTCATATGGACTAATACAGTGAAGCTCATGGAATTGAATCTGTCATCCACGGCCGAAGATGGAGATAACATATCTTTGAAACCGGTTCCGTATATTTTTAAGGTTAGTGAAGCATAAAGAGTATTAAGACGACAGATTCAATTCATTTTGGTACCCATTGAAAAATACAAATAGAGAGCATAAATGTGATTTTGAGAGTGACAGAAAGGGAAAAAATAGGCAAGGAAAGGAAAGATTCATTTTGTACCATAAAGCATTAATTTAATATGAATCCATATATGTAAAATCATATACACATGTACAAATGCTTGTTTGCCTTTTCCCTCAAACTTCTCTTCCTCTATTCAAATATTCTTTTGTATGTAAATTTGGAATATATGACAATTTTCTAATTTAATGCTTTAGAAATTAAATGTTTTATTTTTTTCCCTTCACTTCTCCCTATCATTTTTATTGATATGATTTTAAATGTGAATTTGTAATATAATGAAAGGCTTGGATTTAATGCATTAGGATACAACATTTTTTCATCTTTTTTCTTCCGCATTCTCTCTCTAGTTAGTATAATTTTATGTAAATTACTCATATATGGAAAAGCTTTAACTGTAGTGCTTTAGTGTACTAAATGGTTCTTTCCCTGGTTTCACACTTTCTCTCATCTCTTCATATTGACATACTTTTTTGTATTAATGTTCAATATATGGGAATGTTTTAATTTAATGATTTACACTGCTAAATACTTCTTTTCTTGTACTTTGCACATTTTCTTTATGCTGTAATATGATATGCTCTCATGTGTAATTCTCGAAAATAAGATATTTTAATTTAATGTATTAGGTTATATAAAATTAGTTCTTTACCTTTTACCCTAACATTCTCCTTTCTCTGTATTGGAAATAATTCTTTGTGCAAATTTGGAACATGTGGAAAAGTTGAAATTAATTGCTTTAGAGTACAAAAAGTATCTGTCTCTTTTTCATACATCTTCTAGCTCTCTCTCCCTCTCCATCTCCCTCCCCCCATATTGTATATTTGAACAAATGTATTTATTTTGGATGCAAAATACCTCTTACCCTTCTCACCTCTCTCCTCATTTTTATTTTCCTTCTTGTTCTAAATCTCTGCTAATAGTTATTTCAATTTCCAATATATTAGAAAATTTTAATTTAACTGAAGGATAGAAACTTTATTCCCTTTTTCATCCAAATTCTTTCTCTTTGTATTTATAGATGTAAATTTATAAATTATATGCCCTAAAGCATTAAAATGAATTTATGTAGATTATATAACTTTCATAAAAAAATATAGTAGAAAAGTTGAGGGTAAAAGAGAAAGCAACATTTTGTATCCTAAAGCATTAAATTAAAAACCTGCTATATTTGAAAAAGAACATATAAAAGATAAGTATAAATATAGAGTGAGAGACAAGGTGAAGGGGAAGGAAGGCAAGAAATGTTTTGCATCTTAAAGAATTAAAAATACCTTTCCATACATTGTAGATTGAAATATAAATGCAAGTCATAAATAGAGACAATAGAAGATCCAGGATATGGAAAATAGTTTTGTAACATAAAACAATAAAATGCAGTTTCAAATGCTGCTAATTGACATTAAAATAATATGTGTAAATAGATAGATCTAGAAAATACATATGTATAATTATAAAAAAAAAGAGAGAATGTTGGAAGAGTAAGGAAAGAAGTATTTTGTACCGTATAGTTTTTTTCATATATTGAAAAATCCATAAATAAGTGCATGTACAAATATAGATAGAGAAAAAGAAGGGGACAGGAGACTAAAGCAAATGCACCATTTAAAACATTTCAATACCTATATTGAAAATTTACACTTAAAAGTATATCGGTGTAAAAGTGAAAGAGTGAAAGTGGGGTAAGAAATTGAAAAAGCTTTTGTACCCTACAGCATTTAATTAGAACATTCCAGTATATTTTAAATGTAAAACCAAATCAATAAAAAAAGATTTAGAGGGGTAAAGGAAGTAAACATTTTACATTAAACAGCATTTTTGTTTATTTTTTAATTTATTTTTGTTTTATAAATTGCATAATTTCATACAAAAGAATACATATCAAATAGAGTGAGAGAAGGTTTGGGGAGATTGGATAGAAGCAATTTGTACTCTGGTGTTAAGTTAACTGTGTTCTATGTAATTGAAATTTACATATAAAAGTATATCAATAAATCCTGGGGGGAGTTGGTGGCTGAACTGAAAGATAAATTTTCTATTTTAAAACATTTAAACAAATTTTCCATATATTGCAAATATGCATATGATTATCAATAAGCAGGGTGATAGAGTGAGAAGATGTAGGAAGAAGAGAGAGATACATTTGGTACCTTAAAGACTTAAATAATTTTTTCCATATATCTATAAAAAGTGAGAGTATGGGTTTTGAAAATATAAGGAAATATTTGATACCATGAAGTATTAAATTAAACATTTTCATATATTTCATATAAAAATATATCTATAAATAGATGGGAAAAACTAGACGTAGAATGGAAATAAATTTTTTATTGTTAAGCATTAAGTTAAATGGTTTTCATTTTTTGTAAATGTAGATGTAAAGTAAACAGAGAGAGAATAGACAATTTGGAGGAAGAAAAAAATGTGTACTATAGAGCATTAAATGAAAACGTTGCACTTACAGAAACAAAACGTATATGTATATCATTAGAGAGATTGAAGAAAAATTGAGGGAGGAGGGCAGAAAACATTGAGCACCCTAGGGCTTTAAATTAAAATTGTTTCAAATAAAAGCATATGTATGAATAATGAGAGAGAAGAAAGAAGCATTTTTACACCCTAAAGCATTAAATAAAAGCCTTCTGCATATTGTAAATGTATCTATTAATATATATATATATATATATATATATATATATATATATATATATATATATATATATATTCGTAAGTACACTTATTTGAGTATCTATTAATGTTTTTGAACTTTGAGGAGCATTTTGTACCCTAAAGCAATAAATATAAACATTTGCACATACTGTGCATAAAAATAAATAGGTGAGAATAAAGAGAGAAAATGCGAGATTTTGGAAGGAGGAGTTAAACATTTTTCATCCAATTTATTTAATTAATAACTTTGTATTTATTGCAATTAACATATAAAAGCATATGTATAGACAGGAGAAAATTGGAGGGTGTTGGAGGGAATATTTTATTCCCTAAAGTTTTAAATTAATAGCATAATTATAATTACAGAGAGGAGAGATAGAGGAATAGCTGGAAGACTATGGAAAGGAATGTTTTGTACCTAAATTAGCACATTTCATATATTGAAAACTTACATTAAAAGGCATATGTATGAATAGAAGTGTGGGGAGAATGAAAGAAATTTTCTGCCCTAAAATATTAAATTAAATTATATTTTACATTGCAAAAATAAAAGCATATCTATAAATGGAGTTTGGGAGAATGTGGGAAAAGAAGGAAGCACAGTGTACCTTAAACAATAAAATATAACCTTTCCAAATATTGCAAATTACAAATAAAAAAGTATATATATATATATGTTTTTTTTATTTGTAGAAAGAGAAAGAGAATTGTTGTAGAAAAAGGTAAGAAAGCATTTTTTACTCCAAAACATTAAATAAAACTTTTCCTTACATTCAAATTACTTATAAAAAGCATATCTATAATGACAGCAATGTACAAATAAAATTAAAAAAAAATTCTTGCGCTAAGAGCTCATTTGCACCATCATGAATTTATTTCATTCAAGACTACACATTTACAGCTGTAGTATTTCTGTCCAATGTATAGATATTGCAAAAGTCCAAGTGACAATAAGTAAAAGATAAAAATAATAAAAGTATTTAACTAAAACCTTTTCATGTATTGAAAATTTACAAATAAATATCATTAAATAGAAATTGAGAAAGAGAAGTAAGCGGAAGTAGGGAATGAAACTTAGGTGTTTTAATACATTTTAATTTATTTCAAATTTACATATATAAGCATAAATAGAAGGGGAGGAATGGGGGAAAGTAGTATTTTGTACCCTAAAGCATTCAACTAAAAGCTTTCCATACATTAAGTAAATGTATAAAATATAGTGAACTTTTGTAACAGTGGTGTAAATTATTAACATTTAAGAGAAATTGAGTCGAAATAGTAACATACACACCACTAAAATTGAATTAAATGGAAGACTAGTTTCGGGAGCCATCGCTCCTATCATCAGTTCCTGGTTGAGTCGACCAGGAACTGATGATAGGAGCGATGGCTCCCGAAACTAGTCTTCCATTTAATTCAATTTTAGTGGTGTGTATGTTACTATTTCGACTCAATTTCTCTTAAATGTTAAGTAAATGTATGTTTAAAAGCATTCCAAAAATAGAAAGGGGGAAGGGGTAGAGAGAGAGAGTAAATGAAGAAAGGAAAATACTTTTGTACCCTTGATCATTACATTAAAACTTTATTATTATATTGCATATTTACATTAAAATGTATATGTATGGAGAGTGTGAATCTTATTTTCCATTAATTGCAAATTGAGATAAAAAGTCATATCTAAAGAGAATGTGAAGAGAGAAATGAAAGAGATATATTTTTTACCGTAAACATTAAAATAAAATTTTCCAAATAGTTAAAAATGATGTATATATATATATAAAAATAAAAGATCATGTGTAAAAGCAGAATGAAGAAATGTCGAAAAATGAATGGAAAGAAAAATTTTGTATCCTAATGCATTAAATTAAATTTTTTGCCATTAATAGGAAATTTACATAAAAGTGCATATGTACAAAGTGAGGTAGAGAGAGAGAGAGAGAGAGAGAGAATGTGGAGGGAGAAGATAAAAGAAATATTTTATAGTCTAAAACACTGAAATAAAATGTTTCATAAATTTGAACATATGTGTGTAAAAAAGAGAGAATAGAGAATGAGGAATGAGAAGCAAAATAAACATTGTACCCTAAGACAGTAGTAACTTAACATTATATTGCAAATTTAAATATAAGGGTATATCTATAAGTATACAGAGAAAAAGATGAGGGCATGGGAGAGAATTTCAGAAGAGAAGGGAAGAAAGCATTAAATTACAACCTTTCCATATATTGGAAATGTACAAGTAGAAGCATGCTAATTAATAAATAAGGAGAGAGAAGGAATGTGTAGTTATAGCACATTTTGCACTACAAATTATTAAATTAAAACTTTTCCACATATTGTAATATAACATATAATAGCATATGTATAAATATATAAATATATAATTAGGGAAAGAATGTATGGGAGAACGAAATGAAAAATTTTGTGCCCTAAAGCATTAAATTACAATCTTTTCCATTTATTGTAAATTTACAAATAAAGAATGATTATAGAGAGGGAGGGAGAGAGAGACGGTGAAGATGGGTAAAGTAGAGAAAGAAGTGTGTGCGCGCACACACACACTCATATATATCAATTACAGTATAAAAATATTAACCAAAAGAATGAAAGTGAGAGAGAATGAGGAGGCAGAGGGGAAAAGGGAAAGAAATAATTTACCCTAAGACTTTTAAATTAAAATCTTTCTTCATATTTTAAAAATGTATGTACAAATGCATATATATATATATATATATGTAGGTAGGTAGGTATGTAGGTAGGTAGACATACTGACAGGTTGGTGGGTGAAAGGGGAAAGTATTTCGTATAAATAAACAGATCTGGGAAAAGGGAAGGAAAAAACCAATTTCTACCCTAGAGCATTGAATTACAATTTTCATGGATTGCAAATTTACATATAAATCCATATCAATAAGTATATAGGTAAAATTGGATGAAAAAATGGAAATTTTGTATTCCAATGCATGAGATAAATGTTCCATTCATTGGAAAATTGCATGTATAATCATATCAAAATGTAGAGGAAGAGAAAGTGGAGGAAGAAGAACAATTTTGTTCACCAAAGCATTAATTAAGATCTTTCCTTGTACTTCAAACTGACATTTAAATTGAACAAAAATTTTATGGTGACCAGGCAATTAAAATGTATCGTAAAACATTAAATTGAAAACTTTCCTTACATTGCAAGTATACATATAATAATATATGTCAATAAATAGAATGAAAGAATTTGGACTAGGACACTAACAAGCTATTTATAGCTTAAAGCATTAGATTGAAAAGTTTGCCATATATTACAAATCTACATATAAAAGCATATCAATAAATACAAAATGTTTAAGAAAGAAATAGAAATATTTTGTACCTTCAAAGGATTAATTGAAGAGCTATCTATATATTACAAAAGTTTATATAAAATCATATGTATAAAAGGAGAGAAGTTTACAAGATGCATTATCTTGCGTGCATTTCAGAGTAATTTCAACACTATTCCAACATGGGTACTGCCTTCAACAGTATCCAGTAAAACTGTTCAGAAAGAAGCTCACACCATGTACGCAAGTAATTTATTAGGCTGTGATAGAACAAGGCCTTCATCTTGTGAAACTGTGACTTCAGAGCACACATAAACTCTTTAGCCTTAGAAGTAAGAAACACGCATTCCAAATGTGTGTACCCAGGGAACTTACTTGGCCAAGCTATTGCTATTTTCCAGATTTCTGTTCAATTGCATTAAAAATGGTGGACTTGGTTCATACACTATAAAATCGCGAACAGTCCGCTAATTCTGTAGCATATGACAATCCTATGTTGATCACCTTTATTCGAATGAGCTTTTGGAGCTCAGCAAATTTTTGGAATGATACTTTTTATTATCTGAATCTATAGCACTTATATCTAGATAACCGATATCGGCTATTCATCATTGTACGTATTGACGCGGTCTTCCTGTTTCATTTTGAGACATTTACGTTGCATGTCAATATTGTCATCCTGTAGCTCCAAAACTAATTACCCAATGACTTCCACCACATTATGAAACTGGCAACGTGTTTTAACTTCACAACAAAATAACTTAATCAGAATAACATACGTCATGTTAATTAAAAAATAAGTCTGTACGAAAATAATACCGAGTACGTTTTTAAACCCCAAGATAAAATCTAAGCTTAAAGTACACATGGTCCATCATCTCAAGTTTGTCTAGACCTACTGTATCACAGTGCAACGTTCAACGTAATAGCTTTTATGTCTTCGCATTGGTTCATCGTTTCCCCATGTACGGACACACATGCTATAAATGTAGTTTGTGGATTATTTGAAATTTGTGTGGTGCATGTTACAAGAAAATATAATACTTAAAAGATTTGTGAGGAATACGAGTAAACTCGGTTTATGAAGATTGTTAATCTATCAGTTATAAATTTTACAGGCAAAATCAAATTGCTAAATTTGTAGTTGTTAATTCACAAATACAGAAGTTATTCTTGAACCTTTAAAATGAATGTAGACAAGTTGATATGGAGCAAAGCTGCAGTTGAAAAATAATTAACTTATAATGTGAAGTCAAGTGTTAATTTATGTTAATACAACTTTATATGTAAGAAGCAATACATTCAAAGATATATCCTACAGATACATTATATCAAAATACGTATGCAAGAAATGTAGTTTTAAGAAAAATGTAAAATATGTTCAAACTTTATACTCTAGCATTTCTATTCGAAATACTTTGAATGGCGAGAAATATATTATAATCCGACTTTTTTATATCGCACCAGCTTAATGACATGTACATATTGTTTTCAGAATGCTAATATGAATTTTAAAGAGAATTCTTTATATTAAAGGAAAATATAATGGGTTGCGTATTTCTAGCTTCCTTGGAAATATTTCAAAAAAAAAAAAAAAAAAACACATCGAAGTTAATATTTTTAAGAAGACATCTGCAGTAAACAGCGGTAAACCAACCGTAGACGGAGACAGTGGTGTTACCAGAGTGTGGGAGGGTGATTAGTGGCGTAGTCACACATATAAATACCACATATACTCTATGACGACACTGCGATATGGCGAGGAAGCACCGCCATTAAATAAGTGCTGCCATTATTATCGTAAACTTTACTAAAAGACCTTTAGTCTACATGTTGGAATATTCAGAAACACTAAGAATTAAAACTTCTTTTCAACCAAATGACGTTATGCCCGGTATCAAGGAAAAATACCTCAAGAAAAATGAAATAATGTGTAGCATAGTCATTGTTATAATAAAACTATTGTAAACGTAAATAAGTAAAGATAAATATGGTATGATATGCATAACCTATTCTGTTAATATACAGGGTAGGGCAAAAATATGTTATGAATCTATTTACTCTGTGAAATGAAGTGAATAAACGTTTTTTTTTCAAAATGTAGAGTTTGAAAGCAAACTTTCAAAGTTTTAAATGCTCCTGCCGGTTTTGCATGTTCGCTATTTTGTTCAATAAGAGACAGTTGAAGAAAATGACGAGCTGAGAACAGAAGACATATATTTTCGTGATGCTCATAAGAGCTAGTGTTGTGAGTTGTCATTACCGGACAAAATGTCGGACAGACCCATCCAGCTGTAGGTTACCACAAAAATGTTATTAACAACTTCCAGACGTTCTTAAGCGAAAATCGAATGGACACACGGCGATAGTGGAAGAAGTGGAGCATGTCAGTGCTAGTTGTGCAAGCAATTTCAGAAATCCACCTGCCAAGCAAGCCGAGAAACAGAAAACTTTTTGACGGGTACTGGGGAAGCATTATTGATGCGTTACTGCCTACAACTTCTGCATGATCTGAAGAATGACGTATGTTAGATCTGCGCAGGCTAATGATAGAAGATGGTTTCTGTTAAATGTTGGTTTTTGGTGAGGAAAATAACATTCCACATGTCAGGACTTGTAAACAGACACAAAATGAAGATTTGTGGAACTGAAAATTCCTACGCATTCAGTAACATGAATGTGATTCCCTCCAAATCTGCGCTTTTGCTCGTGAAAAGGTTTGATATCTTGTTCTTTGCGGAAGTCAATGCAGATAAGTTAACTACCTTGAAGTGCTGCAACTGGAGGAAGAGAATGGTAACTTCATATTTCAACAGGATTGTGACCTTCCACGGAAAATGGCCGTTGAACTAGAGAAATGGGTAAAAGAACTGCTACATTGTATGTTACACTTACAAATGTCATCCCATGTAATTTTATCTTTGTGGTGTCATCGTGGATTGTACCTTTGTACCACCCACTTGAAGAGATGCTGATACAAACTAACACAGAAATTAGTGTTGAAGTGCTACAGCGGAACTTGATTACCGGCTTAATGTGTATCATGTTACACATGGGGCAAACATTGCACATTTGCAACGTGTTTTAAAGAATTTTCATAGCAGCTGATTTTTGTTACTTGTTACATTAAATTTGAGTAAAAGAATATAATTTTGACCTGTCCTGTACAATTTAACAATCGAGTTAATGTTACGTTCATATGCGTAAAACTTTAAAAGTTATGGGAAGGGGAATAAATAAAACACTAAGAAACATTTATCAGTAATATGGGGAGAGGGTAAATGCAACACTAAGGCACATTGCTTGAATAATATGGGGAGGGGGTAAATTCAACATTAGGAAACCTTTTGTTCAATAATATGGGTAAGGGGTAAATGTAAAACCAAGAAACTTTTCTTAAATTATATGGGGAAGGGGAATAAATGCAACAGTAAAAACATTTCAATTAATTTTAGACTATAATATATTTTTAGTTTAGATTAGTTGATTTATATTTTGTTCCTTTGATAATAGGCAATTTGGGAACAAAATTACGTTAACTAAATCAAATGAAGGTGTGTCAAATCTAACGGCCCCACAAGTATTATTTGGCACCCGTCCCATCCTTGAAAGACATTTGTAATTTACCGCGAAAAGCACCGTATATTGTCCAGGCGAGCATCACTGCCTCCTATATGAATACAAACGCATCACTTGAAAATTGACAATGCTACATTTGTGCATCTTAAATCTAGTTCTGAATCGCGCAAATTGTATGTTCTATTGACGTATTATATACATCTACATCTTTCGTAGGCCAAGAAACCCCATTAATAGAAGCGTCTGCAACCGTATGGGTCCCGCAAGAGGTACTTTGAGACGGGAAATTACCCCCAGCCCAAATAAGTCTGACACACTTTATCTAATTTAAGAAAACAGATTATGCAAATGGTGCTTTATATTTTATACATAAACTAATTCTCATTCAATTTATTAATAATCATGTCCTGAAATTGTACCAAAAACATTACAACTTTTTTATCGAAAAACCTGAACTAGTTTTAACTACAACTATGATAATCATATATGCTACACGAAATATTGCATTAGGTTAATTCCACATAAATGATAATAGAGTAAATGTTAGAATGATAGGACTTTTTATGCAGCACTTGTGTGTTGTATATTACAGGAACTCTTCGAAAGTGTCTGTGGTTTTTTGTGTCCAGTACTAACATGACATGTAACAGAGAATTGTTACTAATGTAGTACCTCAGGTTGGCCATGATTTAGTACACGTTATCAAAGATACGATCCAGTTAGCACTTCAGGTTATACCGCGAGAATTTCTTACAAATTTTGCACAATTTAAACATTCAGACAGCTACTAGCCGGTTTTATAAGATGGTGGCAAGGAATCAACTGTATCAGGGCCTTTTGATGAATTGGGTTTGGCTTTCAACATAAGACTCGCACTTATTGAAGCAGTAATAAGTCACTGCTTGGACAGCCAGGCAAGCGCTGTTTCGCGTCTGTGAATTTACCATTTAAGTGAGCAGGTAAGACATGAGCATAACACACTCGGAGGTATGGAATATTGGGAGGTCCAAGAATTGTGCTCACCTTCCATTACTAAACTTGACTCTCTCTGACGGTTGTTTTGTAAAGCACGCGCGTTAACGCCATTATCATCGCCATCTTCTCTCACCTCCAAGCTGTTACTAAACAACCAAGCTTTGATTTTGTCTTATCTATGCACTGGTACGTTATGAAAGCACATGTAATAAATGGGAGTGCTCTGACATGAAACATTTATATGCATCTATATTGTAAGTGTGTGCTTTCACATCGTACAGTTGTGCAACAACACTCATCTGACACTAGTCCAAGTTCTACGCTGAAAATGCCAACCATTTATGTACAGACCACACGGTTAACACTAGCAGCTATCAATATCCAATTATCCCAACCGTTTTTGCACAGGAGAACAAACCTTTTAAATGTTAACAATGGACTGTCTGGGAGAGTATCTTGATGAGATCATGTTTTAGTCTCATTTTTGGGTGCTAGTAGAGAATACATTAAAGTAATTAGCTCATAGAGCTAGTGAACTCTGAACCTGTGAAGGTTACTAAAATAATAATACACCATAAAAGGAATTTGCAAAACAAGCTGCATTACTATGGCCATGTGGCAAGCATTGGAGCTCCCATTCTTAACTGGAATGGCTGTAAATAACACTGCCAGTGACATTTGAGTACGCGTAATAAGGTCCTGACCTGAACTGGGCATATAAAGTCAGTACGATTTAATGCTGCTTGTCAGCAAATAATAACATGTTGAACAGAAATATTCAAATGTCAGCGCAGCATTCTAAAAGTTCATAGCGTATTATTTGATTAATGCTTTTGTAAATATTTAATGTTATAGGAAATAATACGAGAGTGAATCGGAAGATAAACACAATTTTTAAACTAGGCGGCTACCATTTCTATAGGAAGTATATGTTCGTATTGATCAATGGGTATTTTCACTACAGACGATCAAGCCTCGGCCGTTGATGGAGTTGCCAGCCACGAGGACGGTGTTACTCGATTGCATGCCATTGTGATCTTTCTTTGGGCTTAGAGAATACTGTGGAAACCCATCCAAATGTTAGCCTATTAAATCATTATCGTTGAAGTACTGTTAACCCATGATAAGCCTATAAATAGATAAAAGTTTGTGAATTAGTAGAACAATTGTAGCAAAGATCTAGTAAAGTTAATATTCAACATCGTTCCTAAATGCCCAAATTGACATCGATGCCTTGACCAGAAAAGACCAGAGGGTGACACCCGAATTAGCCGTAGGATGTGATAACAGATATGGATGTGCACTTGCCATATTGCAAGACGAGTTGCAGTACTATAGAATTTGTTCACAATGTTCCCATACGATTTGCGCAAACAACAATAGGTGGAGGAACACTGCAAAGAAAATGAAGGCGTTTCAGAGAGAATTGATGTCCATCGCAAACAAGACAGCAAGAAACTAAGCATTGAGTCGAAACATCTGCAGCAAAAAAGTTAAAAGGGGAGCATGCTGACAAATTCGGGTATATTTGTTTTAACGATATAAAACCTCGTTTGATGACTTCAGGAACATGGGCAAAAAATGTACAATAAAA
Source organism: Metallyticus violacea (assembly GCA_030762175.1). Classification (NCBI taxonomy): domain Eukaryota; kingdom Metazoa; phylum Arthropoda; class Insecta; order Mantodea; family Metallyticidae; genus Metallyticus; species Metallyticus violacea. The sequence goes on along the minus strand of CM060841.1, from coordinate 136,789 downwards.
CTTGTGGTTAGGTACAAGAAAAATTTATACCTTAAATATACAGCAAAAAAGAGGAATACTTTCTAGAAGTGTATTGCTGGAACATGATAATGCATGTCCGCATACCATGAGGGTAAAGCATTCCGTGTCGGAACGTCTTCCACAACCACCCTTATAGCCCAAATATGGCGTTGCACTTTTGTTTGGTTCAATGGCGGAGTACTGAAAGACTGTAGACTCACCTCTGATGAAATATAGAAAGTGCCGGGAAGAAAAGTAAAATAGTGTCTGCGTTTACGTCATCATAACACATTTCTAAATTCATCACTGTTTTCTGTACGCATGCCTTTTTTTTTTTTTTTTTTTTTTTTAAATTTGCTGAGATGGCGTACACCATAAGGAACAAAAAACAGTAATCAAATTTATTTGATCCAAAAGTCTGTCAGGAGGTTGAATTCATCGGAGGCTTTCAACACAATACGGAGGCTGTGCTATAAAGTTTAGAAGTTTAAAAGTAATCGCACTAGGGTGAATCACAAAGAGGGAACAGGATGTCCGTCAACCTGCACCACATTCGGGAAAACTCAACCAAATCGAGAGAAGGTACTTGTGAACCGGCAAGTAGTCATCTATGAGGTATCTGTTCTGTGGATATTAGTCATCGTTCTGCCGACCAAATCATTACGAGTTGTACTTCCGTTAACCCTGTGAGTGGGGGCCAAGAAAACTTTGTCTTGAAAGCACTACGCCTAAGAAGCAGCATGGTTCGAAGGAAACCACCAGAGTAGAAACAGTGAAAAGACCACCACCGCTCCAACAACCAAACCGCCTCGGAGCACTAATTCGGCCTCTCCGCCGCCACTTGTTAATATCTGAAGCCTTATTTCGCCGGGCGAACATAACAACCGCAGTCATCGCAGCCAATCACTTATGCCTTCATAATACAGCACACCAATTCAGAAAACAAGCCTACACAGAAATCACAGGAGTTACACGGTTCCTTAGTGAGCATTACGTTCTCCATAAAGCTCGGCACCAACATGTCTCGGCAGTCAGGACGACCAGAACTGATCATTACATGAGTACTCCCCGTTGATCCGTCTATCTTTTTAGAGGAAGACTGTAATGGCGCACTTCGGAAGGGAATGCGTGTCGCAGGACCTAGCAGCATGAAACGCATGCTGCCCTGCCGCTTATGCTACAGATCGCAAAATGTCCAATAACATTATCACACAATTCGACCCACTGGAATGCAAACAGAAGCATCAACAAATATAAATGGTGATTAAGGAATATACTGCTCTCCTAATCAGTCACCACTACCACTCTTAATTCCCAAGAGGGCAAGCTGAACCTAGGTCAAGCATGTCTCCGGCTAACCTAACCAATGGACATGCATTGCACGCCAGTCTTACTCATCACCCTTGAATACAAATATGGAGTACCTCACTCACCACCTTACAACCTAGCTTATTAGCTCCCAACTGATCCCATCTTTCTTTCCCACTTCATCTCCCCCCTTCTTTCTTGTTATATCCTTTATCCTTTGTTTAAAAAAAATGAAAAGAATAAAAACACAGGCACTAATGCACCAATGTGTTGAACGGCCAACGCATACTCTTACTATTGCAAAAATGAAGACACAGAATTCTAAGCAGAAAGTCACAGGTAATAAAACGTGAGTTCATCACTCTGAGTCGGAATCCAAACATAGAGAATGTAGTGGAAACATGCGGAAACGCCAAAGAAGTAATTCAGCATTTATTTTTCGCAGTACTTGTGATTCTAGCCGTTTTTTGGGACTCTAAAGATCTATGGCATGGAAAAGTTATGAATGGTGAACAGTACAAAAATGATTTTCTGGACAACAATCTGAAACCAGCATTTCGAACCAAGCGCCTAAGATATATTGTTGCAGCTTCATGTGAAGCCAGCCACACTGTTAAAACTATCAACCATTTGGGTTTCAAGGTTCTGGAATATCGTACCTACAGCCTAGATCTCGCCCTTTCTGACTATCATTTGGATCTCTCATAATCTCTGGTGTTCTCTGACAGAATGCAGAACCAAGAGGAACAATGCTTCAAGCACACATTGTTCTGATTGGTTGCACTTGGAATGATATATTTGTTTGCATACATTTACAGTTTTCTTGCCTTCACTTTCTGATACAATCTCGTAATTGATAAGACTAGCATGAGAAAGATAAAGACAGAAAATAAAAATATTATACCTTACTAGCATCATTCCGAACTGTTCTTCATTTGTAACTCTTCATAATAAGGTATTAGGCAGTATAATATTTGCGATATATAATACAAATTTGTATAATTTTTTTTTCTTAGAAGATTCGAATTCGCCTGTAATAATTATATACGATGATAATTTACATTACACATGCTGTGCAAATTCTTTTAAATAGATAACTAAAGAGTTATCATAAGCAATTTAATGCACTTTAATAGAATATAATTGCAACTTTGTTTAACCAAATCAACCAACTTTGGTGTATTCCAGGAGACTTGTTAGAAAGCTATCAGCAAAGGATTAAACTAGTTATATTTACGCTGCTGTGTTGCAGTATCATAAACTAAAAGTTTGAGTTGATAAGATTGAGAAATCTCTCCATTATGCTTAATCGAATTAAACGGTAGTAGATAATAACACGCTTTTATCATAAAAACAAATGCACTTCGCAGTTTTATGAATCATCACGCATTATACATATCAGAAATAAAATGTAAACCAAAATTAATAAGAAACGAGGAAATCTTCAGAATTAGTAAGAAGTAAATCAGTAGTCTTGCTAAACTCGTGCACCATCATAAGCAGTTATTCATTAACCAAATTTAAAAAGAATGTTAAAGAACTCCGTACCTGAATAAAGTGGACCCTGGACAATATTTCCTGCCATTTCATGTTCAAGGAAGGTCTTATCATACACATAGCACTTAAGATGATTACCCATTCCTCTGACATATGTAGGTGCTAAGTGTAACTAAATTTGAAAGGTTCATACTGTCCAAGTTTATGCCGATTTCCAAAGAAATACAAAAATGGCAAACATGCTGCCAGTCTATTGAGAATTGTTAGCAAACTCAGTTATTTTTTCTCCTTTGGGCTTCATTTTTTTTTAATACACTTACTAGAAGAAATCCATGGCCAGTCTGCCAATAGAGAATATCTCCATTTTCAGAAGTGTACTGCAATTGATCGTGCAATAACATCTCCGAATTAAAACTGTATGGCTTTATAGGTTTGTTTTGGTATACTACTTAACTCTATACATATTACTTTTCTGTTTCTTATCATTTAAAATGTTTCATAACTTTTGGGCACTATAAAAGTCGAACTTATTTTCCTGAGTTTTTCTTCAATATAACTCGACTGTTATTATAACGTTATTAACAGTATTTCACATTGTTCTGGGATTTTAATGCTGTTACCTGCAGTCTGACGTTTTTGGCATAATGCTGACACTTTTCTTCTTACCTAAGACATAGCAAGCATATGCATGCTATGGTTTTGTGAAAGAACGAGAATTTACAAGGATATGTTATACAAACTTCAAAGCTCTAAACGTGTCTACATAAAAGTTTAAATGAATGCTAATACATAAAAACTTCAGTACATTAAATTAACTTCTCCTGGAGACTCAAAATTGTATTTTTTAAATTAATTTTAGTTTATTTTACCTTTTTGTCTGAAATCTGTAGGTGCCAAGTTTAAATTAGAATTGTTCATACAGTCTGTTAGGGTTTAGGCCTAAACCTCGTAAGTTGATGACCTTCCACAAATATGGTGGGTATGGTACCAAAATTGTAGACCGAGAATTGTTAGCACATACATTTTCTGTTCTTTGTATTCGTTAGAAAAAAATTCATAGCCAATCTGCCTATGGAAATCTCCATTTCCCTTTTTAGAAGTGTGCTGCAATAGGACTTCCTAATTAAAACTGAGTGCCTTTATAGGGCTCCTTGCCATTTACTTAAAGTAATAATGTTTCACATCTTTATGGCACCAAGAAAGTTCTGAATGTTATTTTCTGAGCTTTTCTTTAGATTTGAGAAGATATGGCAAAGGTCTTCCAGGACATTTCTCATCAGTATCGCTATTATTATAACAGTAGTTCAAGCTGTTTACGGGAATTTTAATGACCAACAGCCTGATATTTGACATAAGGTCTCGCTCTTCTTCGTACCTAAAACATAACCTATGCATACTATGTTTTTGTGAAAGAACAAGTATTTAAAATGTGCAATAAAAGCTTCAAAGCTATAAATGTGTACTGTGTACAATTTTAAATGAATGCTAATACCTAACAAACTGCAGTGCATTACATGAATTGAAGACTGAAACTATTGCTGTTTGATAAATGCATTTTTGTTTATGTTAATAATTAAATGGATAGCCTGGTAAGAAAATAAAAAGCTGTCGGAAGAAAATAGAAGAAGTCTGTAGCAGCTGTAAAAATTGTACCAGTCGTAATAATTCATTTTAAGTTAATATTCTTTATTAATAGTTCGTTAAACAGAGGCATTTCCCTTATAATATGCATGAATTTGAATCACTTATCTCCTTGATGATTACAATTAATACTTTTATACAAGGAAATACTCAAAAACAACAAAAAATCGATAGCACGCTAATAACTCTTGCATTGATGGCCTTTACTAGAAAGTTTAAAGTATTGTAGCAGTTTATTTTGAATTATTTAACAATCTATGGGACTTCAAAACACACCTAGCAAAAGACTCCGCATCACCGGCTCAGCTAATTGCAGTATACTCCCGTTTGCGTGAAATACAGAATTCCAACTTAGCTTTTGGGATGTCAAAATTATAGGCACGCCTCTGCATGAAAACCTTCAATATTACACTCGTTAGTACACGGCGTCTGCTAACTTCGTCATTTCTGGCAATTGACGGTTAAAGGATGTTATTGTTTAGTGCAGAGAGAGAGAGAGAGAGAGAGAGAGAGAGAGAGATAATGTACCAATGAAAGATTTTATTTTAGTGTACATATGTCTTATAATAAAAATAATCTATTTAACTCTCAGTTTGCAGCTGATATGCTGCCGAAAATAAAATATTTAGCCAGTAGTACCAGCTCGAATAAATAAACCGAAGAGCAAAATTAGCTTTTTTCTTGGCAAGAAATGGAAATATATGGACTTTACTAATTCGTGTGCACTAATTTCCAAAGTGCCCTAGCTCCATCAATTAGCAATTACGTTACTTTTTTTTTAAATAAATTAACCGCTTTCTGTATTTTTAACATGACATTCTAAACAGTTCATTTTATTTACAAATGTTACGCGGAATACAATCCCATTGTTTCTACAGCTACAATTTTTGCTGTCATATGCATATATTATACATTTATTTAATCAGCAGTTGGGCTTAACAGCGAGTGGCATTGGAGTGAAATCGCAATATTTACAGCGTTACAACCATAGATGCAGACTGCCAGACTGCTGTAATATATTGCTCGGGGGGGTCCTTCCTGTGTGAGATTTGTGAATATCCAAGGCAGCGACATCAACAAAAGCACAAAAATATGTAAATTTTCACTCCGATGCAACTAAAAGTTAAATCCATATTAATTAATGCATTATTAAGCACACAAGTTCATGACTTGAAGTATACTGAAATAATATATAAATATTTCTTCAAAAACTCTTAGATTTTGTATTTAAAAATCTATCAATTGGAAGCATCCAAATCAAAAGCATTTTAAGAAATAAAAAGCAAAAAAATTACGCATTTTAACATATCTATCGCCAAGGTGGGTTCATCCATTAAAGTAGTCGGTTATAGCATCGAGACTCAAAGGTTATGTTTCGGCGAGAGTTTAAAATGGATGTGAATTGAGATCTTCAGCCTTCTGTACAAGTTTACACCGGAATCGTTGAAATAATTCTACAAATTTATCTATAACTCGGGAACAATTTAGGGCGCACAGAAACTTTACAACTGAGGAAAAGCTATCTACGGAATTCTCGTTCACAATATATTCCAAAAGATCATCCTAGCACTAGTGAATTATGAGTTCGAAACCATAGCCATTAAGTTCATGCGTTCCGTCAATACATACATAGTCGTTACCAACTATTTTAATAGTTCGCCCTGTGTGTTGTGATGCAATCTCGGCCTGTCAGAATCATGTGTCCGTAAAAATGGGCGATATAATATCAATACTTTCATTTGTGATGAATTGTTAAATTTTAACCAACATATGTAAAGCAACGCTTTCAATTCTACAAAGAGAACGTTGACCTGAAGCATGAATTAAAAATAAAAAAAAGCATTGGTCGGCACTTATCTTAGGGATGTCAAAAATATTTCCAAAATATAAACTTGTAGGGTACAACTTTGTTTGTAAGCTATAATTCTTATACATGCAGAAATATGAGATTTTATGAGCTGCTTGTTGTGCCGACGTGAACACGTCAAACTGAGAGATGAAAGGAATTATTGTCGCCATTATATTCAACGTCGCTTTGTCTGCCTTTTCCTTTCAAGCTTTTAATTTGAACTTGCCCAAACTTAAATTAAATATACATATATAAATTAACACTAATAATAAAAGTAGATAAAGATAAAACACAGAGAAAGAGTCACACTTGAAATTGCTATATTTCGAACTACTGCGAGTTCTTCAATGGCAAGAACTAGACAAGTGAAGGTGATAAAAGTAAATATTGAGTATCGAAGGTAACGTTATGCATAGAAACAGATGAAACTAGATATCAGAGTGTGGGAAGAAAAAAACTAATATGTAAGATTTAAACCAGGTGGTATACGCGCTTTATGTAAAAATATAGCTGCCATTTCTCTATCTCTGAGTAAACTTTCACAGCATTGTGTAGGTAAAGCATCAATAAGAGTTAGACTAAAAGCATCATCAAAATCCTTACAGTGAGATAAGGCATGTTGGGCAACCGGCAAGGGAGACTTGGTTTTAACAGAACGTCTATGATTGTTCATGCGTAGCGAAACAACAGTAGAAGTTAAACCAATATAAAATGCTTTACAAAGGTTACAAGATAACATATATACGACATTCTTGGAAGAACAGGTAGCAAATGAAGAAATGTTGAATTCCTTGGATAATTATCTAATAATCCTTCCAGCTGATAAAGGGTCCTCAGTAGTACTACAGGACATTTCGTCTTACAATGCTGAAGCTTACCGACAGCTTGAGAATGTCACTTATTATGAACTATTGTCTTCCGACCCAACTGTCAAGTTTAATGAAGAAATAGCTTCTTTTATTACTTCTTCTGGTACAGCAGAAGGACTTAGTTCCCAAGATATCACTCTTCTTACTCCTCATGTCCCTTGTACTCCCACCATATATTTTCTCCCTAAAATTCACAAAGAGAACTGTCCAGGCCGCCCAATAGTAGCCAGCTTCGATTCCCCTACTGAACGTATTTCCGCTCTAGTAGATTGTTTGTTACAGCCTTTTGTTACTTCTAGGCCATCCTATATTAAAGATTCCTTCCATTTTTTGAGTTTGCTTAAGAAAGTTGACCTTACGGCACACTCTGATATACTTCTTGCCACTATTGATGTGACGTCACTCTACACTAACATCCCCCATCATGAAGGATTAGCTGCCGTTAAACATTTCTTGAACTCTCGAGCACCTCCTCATATCCCATCCACAGATTTCATTTGCCATCTTGCTTATCTGGTCCTCACTCGCAATGCGTTTAGTTTTGATAATAAACATTATCTACAAATTAAAGGTACTGCGATGGGCACCAGAATGGCACCTTCTTATGCCAATCTTTTTATGGCTCGCTTAGAGGAGGAATTTCTTAAGTCAGAACCTTTGGAACCATTATTATGGCTTAGATATATTGATTATATATTTGTGCTTTGGACTCATGGCTCAGAATCTCTCGAGCAGTTCCTTACTAATCTTAACTCCAAGTTTTCAGTTAAGTTCACTTCTTCTGTCTCTCCCAATGCTGCTACTTTCCTAGATATTGATATTTCTTTATGCAATGGCTCTTTCCTTACGTCTGTGCACATTAAGCCTACCAATTTAAAACAATATCTTCATTTTGATAGTTGTCATCCATTGCATATCAAAAGATCTATTCCTTTTTCTCTTTCAATCCGTAGTCATCGTCTTTATAACAACTTTTCATCTCTTGACAAGTATATTAAAAACCTTACTCAAAAGTTCCAAAACCAAAATTACCCTTCCACTCTTTTAAAATCCCATCACACAAAACTTTCCAATGCAAACCTAAAACCTCTAACAAGAACTTCATCAACCTTGTTACCACTTACGTGCCTGGAATTGAAAGCATCAGACCTATTTTGAAAGAATGTCACGATACTTTGTTAATGTATCCATCTTTAAATGATTTTTCTAAAATTGTACCCCGCCTTACTTTCAGAACACCCCCTAACCTTAAAAGTATATTTCGCCGTAACCTATCCTCTCCGAATTTACCACGTCCCTTTGCTGGCTCGTATCCTTGCCAACGTCCTAAATGCAAAACCTGTGCACTAATTATGCCGTGCAAATCATTCCATAGCCCTAATTTATCCAAGGAATTCAACATTTCTTCATTTTCTACCTGTTCTTCCAAGAATGTCGTATATATGTTATCTTGTAACCTTTGTAAAGCATTTTATATTGGTTTAACTTCTACTGTTGTTTCGCTACGCATGAACAATCATAGACGTTCTGTTAAAACCAAGTCTCCCTTGCCGGTTGCCCAACATGCCTTATCTCACTGTAAGGATTTTGATGATGCTTTTAGTCTAACTCTTATTGATGCTTTACCTACACAATGCTGTGAAAGTTTACTCAGAGATAGAGAAATGGCAGCTATATTTTTACATAAAGCGCGTATATCCCTTGGTTTAAATCTTACATATTAGTTTTTTTCTTCCCACACTCTCATATCTAGTTTCATCTGTTTCCATGCATAACGTTACCTTCGATACTCAATATTTACTTTTATCACCTTCACTTGTCTAGCTTCTTGCCATTGAAGAACTCGCAGTAGTTCGAAATATAGCAATTTCAAGTGTGACTCTTTCTCTGTGTTTTATCTTTATCTACTTTTATTATTAGTGTTAATTTGTTATATTGTTAATAGTGTTTCTTTATTTTTATGTTTCATATATATATATATATATATAGATAATAAATATTAGCGCCCGATGCTAAAACGTTGAGGAGGAGGAGGGCTCTGTCTTCTAGGAGTCTGCGCCTATGATTACAGCAAAGCTTTCAAATAATGATGGGCAATCCGAATGAATTATATCGAATTATTAGATAGTCGCTAACTACCGTTTCATTCGGTTGTTTTCGTAAACATTAAACGTTTCATTCGTTTTACCAACCGGTTTCCACCAATATTATTTGCTACCGCATAGAACCGATACTGTGCTCCAATTGGTTACTATAGAATGTTATTGAAACGGTTTTTTTTATACGTGGCTATGGTAGCGCTACAAGTTTGTGGAAATATAACTTAATTTGTAACCAGCTGCGTACGTACTACAGCGTGCAAAAGCGTAGGCAGGAGTATGTAACAGTACATAGGAGCAGCGCGATTTTCAATTATATAAATTAAATTAGGTTTATGAAAAGTATTCCTCCAAACAGCTAGATTATAATTGATATTTCCGGTTTACTCCTTCTTTTAGGAGCAGAGAATTAAATTAGGTGTCCTTGCAAATTTATAGCTTGAAAACTACAGTCAGTGTGTTTTAAGTGTATTTTCAAATATTTAACGATATTCAGCAAACTTCTGCTATAGTAGGAATTACGCAGGCTCGTTACATAACAGCATTTCTTTTCTTGTTGTATTATTTGCCGATTTATTAATTTGCAAAGAGCAAAGTTGAAACGAGATGAAAGAATTGTCTTATATTACTGAAATAAACTTACAATTTAACAGGTTTAGGCCTAAGGCCTATCTGGAGTCATGGTGAACTATATGAACCAACGAAAAATGAAAACATAGGTAGAAAAAAATTAAGTAATAGCAATTATAAATATTAAAAGTAAAAAATGAAATCGTATCCTACATAATTTAAAAATATCTCGACAAAAAATGCGGCTTCAGATAACTCTTAAGGACAGAAAACTCGGCAAATACATATATTTATGTGAAATTGATTTATAATTTGTTAATAAAAGTGCTTAAAGTCATCTTGTTGGGAAGCATGCTGCTGAATGCGTATTTATTTTTATCCATTTTGAGTATATCTATATTTATGTTACAGTAAATTTAAAACATAAGATAATGTTTGTATAAATGAAAAAAGCAGCATTTATTTCTATGATATTTGCAAATGATAAGAAACATACAGATTGATGCAAATATTTAACTGGTTGTTGTTTTCCCAAATAACTACTAAACTTAACCTAAGCAAATTTTTGCACTTAACCGCAACATTCCTTGAACATCATTTTAAAAAGGCATGTAGCCATATATCGAATCATAGTAGGGGAAATTCAGTTAATTTATGCAACTGTAAATATTACATAGTTGTTTTCCCAAATAACTACTAAACTTAACCTAAGCAAATTTTTGCACTTAACCGCAACATTCCTTGAACATCATTTTAAAAAGGCATGTAGCCATATATCGAATCATAGTAGGGGAAATTCAGTTAATTTATGCAACTGTAAATATTACATAATTATATATATATATATATATCAATGAACACTTATTTACATAAACTCTTAATTTACTTTATCATAGTATATTTAAAGGATAAATGGGATGTTGATGGCCGGAGATGTTAAAGACGTCCGTAAATAAAACAAATCAATCAACCTGCAAAAATAGCAACTTTAAAGTCAGTTCCTACAAAAAAAAAAAAAAAAAAAAAAAAAAAAAGCACCCACTTCTACAAAATATTGGGAATGGGCAGGCCAACCTTTATTTCATATATGGAAATCTAAGAATCAATGTCACTCTAAAGCTGGGGTGCGGATACAAAGGAAACATTTGGAAGTCAATAAGTGAAACGGACATTAAACCACTCGTCAAAATAATTGCAATAATGAATATTTCGAGATAATTAGACATAAAAATCAACTGAGTAAGCTTCGAAGCTACATTTGTTCACTTTTGCCATGTAGTGCCCCGAAGATGTTTCCAGTATTTAATGTTAATGTCAATTGAGTTTGTGTTTTCTGCAATGTCTTTCCATTTTTGTACTTTGCTCTCATGAGCAAGATCTGTCGAGAACTTCTGAAACTGTACTAGTATTCCATTTGTGAGATGCAAAATAGCTAGCGTATCTTTGTCACATTTGTGTTTGGATCGATTTTATGACGACGTATGAGTGAAATAGTTACATACATTGCATTCGGTCAAATTTAATTTACAATATAGCATAATATCAACGCAGAGTAGGTAAATAGCAAAGAGTAATGAATATAAATAATACACAGATATAAGCATCTCAATGTTACTCGAGCGCCAATTTTTGTTAAGTATTCCCTGGCGATGCGCGAACTAAAGGTCATCGTGGGCGAGTCGATAACGCAGCCAGGGAAGGTCGGCAATGCAGGCTTTACTACATTTATTTGTATATTCATTCCTCCTGTAATACTTGTAGTTTCCTTTCTTTCTCGGAGAAAATAAGTCATTGTTAAGCTTTTACTGAACTGCAGACAATCAGCTACAGAACCGCCGACAGCCTGAAAAGTCAAATACAATACAAATCTTGCTAGCATGTTCTGAGCTGCTATTACAGATCGGGTTTTTGGTCTCTCTTTCTTTCTTGAGGTTGTCGGCAGGTTTGTAGCTAGATGTCAAAGTTGAATTAAAGCTTAACAATGACTTAGTTTCGCCCGAAACATAAATGAAACTACAAGTAAAACAAATTATATTAATAGTGAGATAATCCTGTCAGAACCCACACACACATGATTTCTTATGCTGTCCATCCCATTATATGTTGCATCAACAAGTTCATTTTTAAAATCTGACAGTAACTCGTTTTATTAACTCAATTCTAAGGAGATTTAAGAAAGATATATGGAGTAAAATGTAATGTAACTTTTGTATATAACCTAAAAATATAAACTGCCTTTGTAATATATTGAAGAGTGTAAAGTAAATAAATCTCTGTGACATTGTACTACTATGCACAACAAATAATACATGTAATTTTATTTAAAGCGCACGGAAGTACCAATATAAAGTGTTATATTGAAGATAATAGCGTACAAAAATAGCATTCCGTCCTCCAGGTAGCATTTGCATTGTTAAAACCTAATATCTGTAGTTTTACAAGAGATGCATTTTAAAGGCACCTATGCAATAAATTATATCTAAAGTTCACAAACAAATTCAGGAATTATTTCACACATACTATGCACTGTAACACTTTGACATGATGTGATTTTTTTTATTTGTTTACTTAAGGACGCTCTTTAACATCTTCAGGTCATCACCGTCCCATTCTACTTAGGGCGTGAAACGGCCGACAAATTTTGCTCAGAGGCCTCTTCTTTCAGGCTTGAGGTTCTTTTTCGTGCCGTAAATGTACAACATGGGACCCACGGCTTTACTTAACCTTGCCATACTTAACGATTTTTACGCCCGAAAAAATCCATCGATCCTGGCCGGTTTCGAACCCGCGACCTTGGGTTTAGAAGGCAAGTATGGTTTCCACTACACCACCAGGACCGACACTTGCAATTAAGTTAACTTATACTTACTATACAGCCAAAAGTCTTAGATCTACTTGTAAGATTAATTTGACAGCAGCATACTTAATGTTTGTACTGTCAGGGCACTTTTAAAACATTCTTTTATTTTTTAAGATTTACACAGTGATTTCTTATTACGTATACAAGATGTAATTTATGACTAACCAATAGCCATCACCATTGCATGGTTAATGCTTTGGTCCTAGTGAGCTGCAAGAGTAACCTCACAGAATTCCGTGCTGCCTGGCGAAGTTGCATGAAAGTAATGATGAGCTTACATCATTTTCAATCATTCTATTCATTGTCTTGACCGTATAGTACTTGACAAGGGATAAATGCAATAAAAATGAAGTTCTACTTCATTTAGATTCAGAATATTGTCGATTACAAATAAGGAAAAGGAAATATAAAGCAAATTGCAAAAATACTCTGTAATAACAGTAACATTAATAATGGCATTAAACCTTAACTAAACAATAAATTATGTAAATCATATTGTTAGCTGTGTAATTTGATTCTGAAAATGCAATTACTCTTCAGATTCTCATTAGTATATCAAATGTAAGCCTTAATTATCTGTTAATAACTCTGCTGCTTATAAGATAGAATCTTTAAGCTTATTCACAGGGTAAAACACTTAAATTACATGTCACATGTTTAGCTAAGAAAGTTTTTTCAATCGTTTACTATAAAACAGTATACTTCTGTTTTATATATTAACAAGTTTTACTGGTAAGTTATGTTCAGACTGCTGAATGACAATTAATGCATAATTGAGCCATATCAGGCTGGCAAACAGAAGCAGAAATCTTCCTGATATACATGGGAGTTTCTAACGATTAGGATAAATCTTCAGCAGCTAAGCAAAAATTTCACTTCTTCACTCTTCTGATTCAATTGACCATAGTCTAATGCAATAAATAACTTTGCAACAAAGGACATAACACAGATGTTAGGTTGTATTACTTGTGCAAAATGGGGCAGAGCCAGCAGCTTAACATTTCAAAATAAACTGCAAAAGCAGAAGGTGCGCGTTCTAATCATGCCTTGGCCAGATTCTCTAAAAGTCCAATGGCATTCAGCTTAATGGCCTCAATTGCACCATTCATTCCATTAAATTCCATATATTACACTACAGGAATTGGCAGTGAATGTTTAAATTTTTACCTAAAGGTGAGTGGGTATTTCAGGAGCATGTACGAGGGTAGGTCCATATGTTTCCGAACTCGCCGATAAGCGTTATCGCCTTTACAAAAGCCTTATTTAGTGTAATACCTTATCAGTTATTAAATACTTTCAGATGTAACTTCCGCTCTGCTGTGTTCAGTTGTTTAGATATAATTGCATAAAAAGGCTATGTGTAGAAAACTGTGACACGTTCATAAGGTAGTATAGAGAGCTGTTATTTCTTCACAAAAGGAGGACTTAACTACAAACGAAATTATACAGACGTTGAACGGTGTATATGGGGAAGCATAATCTTCATATTCTACCGTAAAAAAATGAACCAAACTTTTTCGAGTGGGTCCAGAAAGTATTGAAACGAGGAGCGTGCAGGTCGGCCTTTGGAGGTACTCCTAGAAAACATCGCTCTTGTGGAAGGAGAATTATGAAAGACGGGCGGCTCAAAGTTATAGAAATAGCGGCAAGGTTGAACCTCTTTAAAACATCAGTCCTTAGAAGTATTTATGAACATTTGGACATGAATAAGGTTAGTGCAAGATGGATGCGTAGACTTCTATCTTCAGTCGAAAAGCAGCAAAGAGTCATCAGTTGTCAGACATTTTTGGAGCTCTGCCGTGGTAACGAGAGAGAGGTTCTGTTACAAGAGATGAAACTGTGATCTCTTGTCCAAAAGAGAATCAATGAAGTGGCGTAAACCTGGCGAAGCACCGCCTCTAAAGACCACGGTCACCCAGTCAACCAAGATGATCATGGCCACAATCGTTTGGAACTGTGAAGGAATACTCTTCACTGACTTAAAGGAGAGGAAAACCACAGTAAATAGGGAGTATATGCTGGCCTACTGCACAGTCTACGTGCTTCCATCAAAGAGAAAAGGCGAGGAGAACTGGTGGTGGTGTGCGCGCTGTTCACGACAACGCGCATGTGCACACAGCTCTTGTTGTAAAGGAAGCTGTGAACAAATGTGGCTTCAAGGAGACCAACCTTCCACCCTACAGCCCCTATCTAGCTCCCAGTGACTATTTTCTCTTCTCAAAACTCAAGAAAAACGTTTGAGGAAGGAAATTTAAGTGTCATGAAGAAGTGATGGATGATGTTTATGCTCATTTTGGAGACGAGATTTCTGACTATTTGGAGGTGTGGGGATTGAAATGTTAATTCAAAGATGTGAGAAGTGTATTTGCAATAAAGGGTAACTATATTGAAAAGTGAAATGTAGTTTTTGTCTTCATCATACGTAGAAAATGTTAGGTCATAAACTTATGGACCTAACCTCGTATATATTGATAGTTTTATATTTTCTAATATATTATACATAAAACCATTGCATCCAATGCTATAAGCTGTTCAACAAGACATTATTGAAAAACTTCTGACATATACCTCCCCTTATTGTGTTAATAAGAACAAAAGTTAAAATAATTTTAAGTTAATGTTATATGTTGGGTTCTATATTACAAACCATTGCAAAAGTACTTGTTAAAATGATGTTTACGTCTGTATGCTAATATAAATATTATCTCTAGCATGTTGAAAAATCATTTTTTTTTCAATCTGGTAATACAGAATAGTATCTTACTAAAGAAATACAATATATATATATATATATATATATATATATATATATATATATACATATACATATAAATAAGCTGGTTTTGTAGTAGTAATATTGTATTAGACTTACAGCTACTTTTGTGAGCACTCTAAGAGCTATTGTTATTGTGTTGTTCATACATTATTTAGCATATGTTAAAGTATAACATATTACTGTTGAAATTGTAACAAACTGTGGAAATTGGATGAATCTTAATATTTATGGGGGGTGCTACAAAATTTTTGAGATATGCAACATTAAACAATCAATAAGAAGTAACCAAATTATTGAATTTTCACATACACTAGAGCAAGTTCTATAATGCAGCATCTCTGCCTTTTTAAGTAGTATGCCACTCTTTCTTTGGCATAGCATTCATATTTTCTTAATCAGTAGCAACAGCTTCTTCCAGTTGGAAAATCAGTGTGTACGCAGGAGAATCTCCATATTTTATTACTGAAAGAAATTGCATGATATCAAGTTGAGACTGCAGGTATGATGAAATTATTAATTTACTGAAAAGAGGAGCAGCATAATCTTGAGGTTATCCAGTGATTGGTCACCTTTCTTCAATTTTTGAAAACATCTAAGATAAATGTAATGGTTACCTTCTTTGTTTTGTGCTTTGGTACCCTAGAAAGAAAATAAGCATCGTATGAGTTATGTTTTGCATGTTCATTAAATTGATAATGTCATTTGGAAATGTTTTTACTTTATTAGAGCAAGATTTGTTTATAAAATATTTGTCATTGTGTAAAATGAATGGACAGATTGCAGATTTCATTTCTACATGTATCATATGTGCTACACATTCATTAATAAAGTTTTTTCAGAATTTTAAATTGTCAAGACCATTTAAACCTCAAAATCTACTTAAAAATTAATAAGTTTAGTGCTTTTATGCATGATTAAAGAATTTAATACCTTAAAGCATTGATCTTTTACATTTACTTGTAAAAAACATGTTAATAAAATTATATTCATGGCGATAATATAGAGCAATGGTTAATAGTTGTTAAGTATAGTCAGAAACCATTACAGTATAGCAACATCAAAGGTAAAGGACAATAATAAGGAAATTACCAATTTATATTATAAAATCATTTACAGTGTATAATAGATTAGCCATCAATATATGATGTAGTATTGTCTTTTTAAATATTAAATAAGAGAATAATCTGAATCTTTGTGGAAGATCATAAACAGGTTGAAAGAAAAAGCTACAAATATTCTGAATTTGAGAGTACTTGAATGTATTAGTGTATAATTTAATTATTATGTGTCGAGTAATTATGAATGAGTATACTGTAAACTGTTTATATTATCCTTGATTTATAATAAATAAGCGCATACATCGATGGCAAAGTCAATATACCTAAATCAATAAAAAGTGGACTACGAATGAACTCTGCAAATCTGTAAAAATCTTAATTGCGAAGGGAGATTACCCAGTAAGAAAATATTATAGTTATTATGCAAATAAATATGAGCAAAGTTAACCTTAATTAATATGTCCTTAGTGACACTGTAACTTAAAATTCTTAACATAAAAAATAATTTTTTAGAAATATAATTGAGTCAACCAACAAAGTGAATCTCAATATAAATACCTAAAAATTTCATGTAAGCTTTGGTGCCCATATTAAATTAAAGCTTAATATTCATGATGTTATGATTGCTTATACTTAATTTATTTGTATTGCACCAATCATTAACAATAGAGCACTTCACATATAATTTGGTTTTTACTACACTTTCAACTTTAGCATTTAAGATTATAGCTAAATCATCTGCATACAAATACAAATTCAGGTTTGACTTAGAAAGTGATAGATATCATTAACATAAATAATAAAACATACAGGCTCTAATATGGAACCCTGAATTTGGATAATCTTCCTTTTAAAGAGGTTGCCTGGTAACTATTAATGGTGGGAAACAGTGTCAAAAGCCTAGAAAATATCGAAGAACCTACTTAGAATGATCTTACCATTGTTGATAATTTCATGGCATTACTTAAAAAAGGACATACTGCATTTATGGTACTCAGATCATTTCTAAAACCAAATTATCTTTTGTTGAACAAAGAATTAGTTTCAAACTAAGTAACAATCTGTTTACACAAAGTATTTCAAAATGCTTAACAGCTATAGAAATATGCTATCAGCCTATAATTATCATAAGCCATTATCATAACAAGTGAAAAGAAAAAGAAAATTTCTACCCTTGAGCCTTAACATTAAGTTAAAACATTTCTGTGTATTATATAAATTTACATTAACATACATTATAAAATATTGAGAGAGGGAGAGAGCATGGTGATAGATGTGAAAGAAGCATTCTATATTCTGAAGCATAAAATTAAACCTTTTCCATAGTAAAACATATTTGTAAAGGTACAGAAAAGGAGAGGGTGAAAAAGAAAGAGATTGTTTGTACCCTGAAGTATTAAATTAAATCTTCTGCATATATTGCAACTTTATATATATTAAAATATATGTATGAATACAGAGTAGAGAATGTGAAGGTAGAAGAAAAAGGTATATTTTGTGTTTTAAAGCTTTAAAATAAAATATTTTTATATATTCCATATTTATATATAAATGCATAAAATAGAGCATCAGGGAATGTTAGTAATAGGGAATTTCATTTGGAGAGGGGGCCAGGGAAGGGAACCACCTTACCCCTCAGTAGTGAACATCCAAGAAAAATCCACATCACCTTCCCATGCTATTAGTATTAAAATATGCAGGGAGTGATGGAAGAAATGTGTTCATGTACTATTATTGTACCCCAAAATTTAGTGATGAATGATGAACAGTTTGCATGTAGCATGCAAGCAATAGGCATGCAGGTATAAGAGGCACTTGACTTTTCGCCCAGAATGTCCTCTCGGAAAATTTGAGATTAGTATAGATGCCCATGCTAGAAGAATGTTGAGTGAAGGTTCGGAGTGAGTAAGCAAGTGCCCATTGTTATTGGTTGCTTTTAGTCATCTCATGCTGTAAGTTTGCAGGTACAATCAACAAATTAATTGCTTTAGTCTTAAGTAGTAAATCTGTTTAGAGAGAGGAAAGGAGAGAAAACGAATATAGCATGGCATTTCTTTATTAACAGTGATTGATGAAAATTTCATAAATATAGTGCTTAAACATGAATAACACTAAGATTTGCTTAAAATAGTTCATCAGTGTATAATACCATCCTGGATGCTATAATTTCAGAAAAATATTGGCACAATACAAGATTATTTCCTTGAAAAATCTAAGCACAGCAGTTTCATTTAATTTCAAACCAGCTCCAACTATGGAAAGCTAACTGTAATTAGTATTACATGTAATCTGCTAGATGTCAGCACTAATTAGGCATAAGCAAAGTGTACCAGTTTGATATGCATACTCATTTTTGTACATCCTTGGCTGCCGCATTATGTGCTGCAGAAATGCACAGCATGCATGTTCTACTAAGTTGTCAGAAGTCTAAATATAATTTTTATTAATTTCTAGTAAATTCTACTCAAGTAGAGATATTCTTCTTATTTCCACTACTCTGTGATAATGCAAAGAAAGAACTCTTTCTACGATAAAGATGAAAAAACACTATAATTATTGCCTCTTTCTTTGAAATTTCCTTGAACTTTTGATTATGATCCGAGTTAAAAGAGATTGATGATTTAAGAAAAGTGAACATATAATATTTAAGATAGTACTTTATGTTGCTTTGCAGTCTTTCTATTAAAATCACCAGCCATGGATATTTTGTTGTTCTTACTAATTGCAAATATTTAAAATAAAAATGTATCTTTAATTGCAATTTCTTCAGCGTTAGTAGCTTATGTTCATACATGTTATTCCCATCATTAGTTGCCCAATTTATAGTTTCTTGAATCTCTTTTGATCAGAAATGAAACTCTCTTTTAGCTTTTGTATATGAACTTTTCAAGCATATTGTACAATGTTTTGCATGTTCTTAATTACAGCAATCTATGAAGCAATATCTTGGTAGGATAATTCTAAATGCAAAATTTTATTAAGTGTATCAGAAATGTTTAAAAATTAAATGTCCTAATAAATGGACACATAAAGGCAATACAAAGGCTGGTAATTTTCTTAAAGTTGTTAAATATTTTTAATAGCTGGTAAATGCGAAAAACTCTTTTAACAACTTCAAAAATAAGATTTGCCCTGTGTTAAGGAAAAGTCAATTATATGATGAAATTACACATTTCTGTATATAAAGTTCACTCTATGAAATATAGATTTGTTCTCTGTTATACATATAAGCCGATTTCATTGTACTGCAATCAGTATTATTTGTTTGCAGTTCTTTTGAATTCGCAGGAAGCTGGAATTTCAATTAGAAAAAGCAATTCACTCTCATACCTTGTTGATTCTCTCTTCATATTCAATACATTTATGTTTAAGTTTTGTTTTGTTGTTTTTATCTATGGTATTTTTTTACAATTTATATATTTTTTTTTCTTAAGAACAAAATCTCTCAGCAATTACTAGGATTGACCTATTAGAAAGTAGTGACAACTTTCAAATTTATTAATTTTGAGTTGAAATATAATTTAATCATGCAGTATTAACATTGAAATAGATGTCAAAGCCTGAGTTTCTCCACATAGATGAAATATTAATAGTTAATTATATTTTACATTAATGATATTTGGTTTTCAGTTTTACTGATGCAGCACAAATTCATTTGCCGGAAGGTGATAATGACGAATGTTGTTAACATTTTGTTTGTAATATCACTGACACTAAACAGCATATTTAGCATCGTCTGATATCCCCAACTCCTGCGGTAAAGATACTGTTTTTGTAGTGGATATATAATTTTATCACTCATTATTTAGGAATCAGTGAACCAATTTGTCCACATACTATACATACAAGTAGTATGAGAATATTTTAACATTAAATAATATTTAGTTTGTAGCCTCACTGATACTGCACTGCTTGCATTACTTAGTGAATTTTCCCTTCTTGCGGTGGAAGTATGATTGAATAATCTTATTTTTGCATTGAAATAAGCCAAAGACCTACTTTTTTTTTTCACACAGATGCTAATACTAGTAGCTTAGTAATCTTTACAATAATAGTTGTTTCGTAATTTTTCACTACTGAGATTATGGTCCTCGTAATTGGACCACCGTATTTTTACATTGAAATAGGTAATGAAATGACCCAGTTTCGCCTCATAGATATACATTTATGCATATATTCTACATTAATATTTAATTCGTATTTTCACCGAAACCCACAGCTTAAGCCAGCAGATGACAGTTCAAATGCCGTAGTAAAATTTCGTTCATGCAGTACAAATATAATTTAATCACAATTTTTGCATTTAAATATCCAATAAAAACCATCTTGATTTACATAAATGGCAATGATATTAATTAATTGTTTAATATAAGCAATTTTGTTCCTAATTTTAGCTATAATGCATATATTCAATTGCCTACCAGTGACAGCCTGAATGCTCGTGATACAACTTCTTGGGATTGCAATGTAATTGGATCATCGTGCTTATACATTGAAATAGGTGCAAATACTCTTGTTTTTCCACATACTTTCATTACTAAACCTTCAGTACATTTTTATATTAATAATATTAAGTTCGTATTATCACCGATGCTGTACTGCTTCAGCTGCTGGCAAGTGATATTCTGGATGCCGGCAGTCATATTTTCGTTATAGCAGTGAAATTGGATCACGCTAAATTGAACAAGGCTAAATTTGCCCAATTTCTTCAAATAGTATGACAATACTGTCATTTAGTAATTTTTTACGTCGGGTTCAGTCAGTCAGTAAATAAAAAGAATAAGTATTTAAGCCTAATAATGAGACACCGTAGTACATGATCATAGAGTAGGGATAGATAGTAATTATTACAGAATAGATGAAAAGTAATAATATGACGATTGTGATAGAAATATTAGGTATGAGATCACTGACAAGGGAGAAGCGCCCTCATGGTTATAAAGTTCCCCAGACTAACGTGACATTCACCGTTAGTAAAACTGCCGTTGAATTTCTCAGCTGATCTAATAACTTTGCTGTCGGACACTAGGTCCCATTAGACGCGAGAAGTGAATACTGACATCGCCAGTTTTGGGTTCAAACTCTCTATCCACGAAACATATTGTAACCGTATATTTCTGTGATGACAAATAAGCATTCACACGAGGACAGATTTAATAATATCATTACCATTAATATCCACTTCATATTTTTAAATTGAACAAGGCTAAATTTACTGAATTTCTTCAAATAGATGACAATATTAGTATTTAGTCATTTTTTACACCGGGTTCAGTCACTCGCTAAATAAGTCATTTTTTACCCGCAGGTTCAGTCAGTCACTAAATAAAAAGAATATATTTAATGACACACCGGAGTGCATGATCAGTAAGTAGTGATAAACAGTAATTATACGAGAATAGATGAAAAGTAATAATACGATGATAGTGATAGACTGAAATATTAGATATTAGATCTCGTACAACATGGTTATAGGAGAGGCGCCCTCATGGTTATAAAATTGCGGAAACTAACGTGACATTCACTGTTAGTAAAACTGCCGTTGAATGTCACGGCTGATCTAATAACTTTGCTGTCTGACACCAGGTCCCATTAGACGCGGTAAGTGAATATTGACATCACTAGTTTTGGGCTCAATCTCTCTCTTTCTCCATCCATCTTCGGAAGATACTGTAATCGTGTATTTTTGTAACGACGACGACCATAAATAAACATCGTCAAAAAATATGAGGCCGGAGTAATCTCTTACCAGTGCCATCTCCAACATTTCTTTCATCCCAGGCGAGCTATTTCCTCAAAATATTCATTTACAAGGGAACCAGGACTTCGAGATCGCAGTTCTTGAAGTGAGGAAGGAGCAGAAGGACAGATGCTTTCTCACCATTATTATCTACTCCATATTTTTAAATTGAACAATGCTAAATTTACCCAGTTTCTTTATATAGATGACTATACTAGTATTTGGTAATTTTTTACATTAATACTAGAAGCGGGTTACCCAGCTTCGACTCCCGTAGGTAAACTAAAGGGGAATTGTGGTCATTCAGAAGGCGGGCGTAAAAATCCTAAGTATGGCTTCCTTCGGAAGGGAAGTAAAGCCGTGGGTCCCGTGTCGTACATTTACGGCACGAAAAAGAACCTCAAGCCTGAAAGAGAGGCCTCTGAGCAAAATTTGTCGGCCGTTTCACGCCCTGAGTTGAATGGGACGCTGATGACCTGAGCTGTTAAAGAGCGTCCATAAATAAATCAATCAAAAAAAAAAAAAAAAAAAAAAAAAAAAAAAAGAATCCAGCTTCCAGAATGTTCTGAAATCCAGCTATCTGGCTAAGAAGAATATAGAATTTAAGGTAGTTTCTAGAATGTTATTTTGAATACAAGCATCATGACGCTTTAAGAATGCTATATGACCAAATTTCTGGGGTATTCGGGGAGTTGGAAACGTTTCGTAGAGTCGCAAATAGTCTTAAAGCGATAGCATGGGGCATTTTTACACAGTTGCTAATATTTCATCGATTCAAATATTTCAGGGAGTTGCTAGTAATTCAACGAGTCTCAATCTGTGTTCTGTTTTAGTTAAATATTTGTTCTCTCGTCACTCAGACGAGTAAATTATTAAGTTTGAAGTCATCACGGTGAATTTAGCGAGAAAGTGTCGCAAAAAAAAAAAAAAAACCAGCAACGCCAAGGATTTAGTTATTTATAAAATTTGTACCGCGTGTGACAATTGTAAAAGAAACTGTGTCCAGTGAGAAACAGTGCTAGAGGAATTCTATTTAATTCTTTCCCAGTGGCTCAGATGAGTCTTAAGAATGCTTTTAAAATAAACACCTTAACATCTTTTTTGTGATAGAGAAATATAATTAGTTTATCGTGATTATTCTTTGAAATAGGAACTAGATTCTGTTTCTCTACATATAAAGTAATACTAATCGTTCAGTAAAATTTGTATATTAAGATGTGGTCCTAGTTTTACAAAAAATCCTCTGCTTCAGTAGCCGGCAAGTGACAATTTAGTTTTTTTTTTTTTAAAAAAACCATTAACATTTTGTTACTTTTAAATAACCACCAAACATCATTTTGATTAACATAATGAAGTAGTATTGCTTGGATAATTGTTTAAATTACTATGAACAGGTAATTTCACTTATTGTGCACATTTCCAACTGCTTGCCAGTGAGAACCGGAATTCCATTAGTTTAACTTCGTTTTTAGCGTTTGAAATATGTCGTCATTTTGTACATTAATATAGGCGTCAATGCTACTAGTTTAGTCATTTTATACATTTCTATTTATTAGTAGTATCATCGACATCGCCAGTAGTACATTTTCGTTCTTGTACAGGAACTGTAATTGGATATTAGTATATTTAAGTTGAACTAGGAGGAATTTCTTTATAGATGACAATGTTAATATTTTAGTAATTATTTTTTACAGTAATAGTATTTGGTTTGTATTTCAAACGATTCTCCACTGCTTTGATATCCGGCAGGTGACAAGCCCGTATACCAGTAGTGAAATTTCAGTCGTTTCTGAAGGAATGCAATTAGATGATCCAATTTTTGCCTATAAATAGAAGCCAAAAATTATATTTATTCACATAAATGACATTTCTAGTAGTTTATTATATGAATTAATATAGTTTAATTTTAATTTAATCCATTTAGATCGTAATTTAACCGATATTGCAAGCTTCAGTAATCGCTAATGAAATCCAGAATTTATTGACATACCAGTTTTTAATTGTTCAAATGTATACATTTTGTTTCGTAATATTAGCGATGCTGCCCATATTCAACTGCCTGCCAGTGACAACCCGAAAGCCGTTATTGAAAGTTCTTTTTTATCGGTTGAAGAATAAATGGGTTTCCGTTTTTATACACCGAAATGGGCACAAGATTGCTTCACCTATACCTCAATCCTAGGTGTACAGTAAATTTTACATAAATATTTGCATAGTTTCACCTATGTTTCACTGCTAAGTTCCGGCAAGTGACATTCCCAATGTCGGTATTGAAGTTCTTGCTATGTAGGTAATAATACTTATAGTTTGGTAATTGTTTTACATTATAATATTGGGTTTGTAATTTCACCGAACTCATTGCCATAATAGCAGGTGACTGTCTGTATGCTGGTAGTGAAATTTCAGTTCTTGCTGTGGAAATGTAAAATCACCCATTTTTACGTTTAAATAGGAGCAAAATCATGTTGATTCACATAAATTACAAGACTAAGCTCTCTCCACCTCCCTCCTCCTTTTTAAGGTATACTACTCATATTTAGGTGCTTTCCACTAATAGCCCGAATGTCAGTAGGGAAATTCCTCTTCTTACAGTGAAAATGTAATTGGGTTACAGTGTTTATACATTGAAATATGCAAAAAGACTATTATTATTATTATTATTATTATTATTATTAATCACATAGATGTCAGTATTAGACTTTATTTAATTTGGACAACAATGTTTGGTTTGTAGTATCACCGATACAGCACGGCTTCAGCTACCGGCCAGTGACATTCAGGATGGTGATAGTTTAATGTTGTTATTGCGGTGGAAATTTAACTAATTCGCTCAATTTTTTATTCGAAAAGGCAAAAAGAACCCAATTTCTCTGCAAGAATAACAATGTTGCTCATCTCCAATTGTCGGCAGAAGAAATCGTGAATGCTGGGAGTGAAAATATTTCTCGCGGTTTAAATGTAATACGTGCTTCGTTTTTATGCATTTTGTTCTGGCCAGCTTTTTTGTAAATGGTTATGCTAGTACGGTCTGTATTTTTATACAATAATGTTTGGTTTTTATATTTTTTCATTTTGTCTACGTCAATTATTTTAGGGTGATGGCACAAATTTGGTAGCGGAATTTACTTTGACGGACCAGACGTTCAATTAAATCACCCCATTTTTATAACTATACAGGTGCCAAGGATTTAATACTATCACAATAATATTGGTTTATTCACTTTTTACATTTATATATTTTTGTGCATAATTTCACGTGCACTGCACTTATTCCAATTTCCGGCCAGTGACAATCCTAATGCTCGAAGTTAAATTTCTTTCCTCCTTTCCGTTTATTCAATTAAGTATAATTTGGTCCCTTTTTTATAGATTGAAATATGCGTTTATGCTGTTGTTTTTTGAAACATATGTCAAAACTAGTAATTTAGTAATAGTTCATTAATAATAGTTGGTTCATAGTTTCAGTAGACGCCAGGAAACAGCATGAATGCCTGTGGTGAAATTATGTGGGATTGTTTCAAACTAAAAATAAGCCCCCAATTCTAATTTCTATAAATAGAACGAGTAGTTAAATACTTTTTACATTAATATTTTCTTCATATTTTCACCATTTCTGCATTGCTGCATTTGCCGTCAGTTGACAACCCGAATGCCGTAGTGAAAATAGCCTTAAAAATATAATTTATACTGAAATAGTCACCAAATAGACTTCTCCTCGTAGATTAAAATACATGTGGTTTAGCAAATTTTTACAGTAATAACATATTTGTAACAGGCCGCTAATGAACGGCTTTAGTTGCCGGCAATTACAGCGGTAGTGAAATTTCAGTTTTTGTTGAAATTTAAATTTATTGAGATGCTAAGAACAAATACAAACTACCAGGGGGCCTCCACCTATCTGGCCCGAGCCATTTTAGGATATGCCTCCCCACAATTACAAAAAATATAAATACCATAATTAGTTTTATTCTATCACCTTTATCCAAATCCTAATATAATGAACAATACAATATTTCCACCCCATGAATGCATCAGTCCCGAGTCCCCGATTCGTTAGCAGCAACCTACTGGAATTCCAGGGGACCAGGCTCCAACCCAATCCAAGGTCCTAAAATTTTTTTTTCATTGCTCTACCCTATACCATTATAGCTAGCGACAGCCTATACAAACTAATAATGACTTTATTTCTCAATTGCATATTTTTAAAATGCTGCATTTCGAATTTAATAAAATTATAACCCACTCCCAACCATAATCACCTTTATCTACATCCTAATATGATTAATGAAATGCAACCCTTTAAATTATTGGATTTACTTCCCTTCTTAGTACCTAATTCCATTTATTTTTAGCTTTACTCAGGAATTCTCCTACATTCCTGCTATCTTTACTAAAGATTTTCATTAAGGCTATTTTTCTATCTAATTTAAACCATTTCTCGTTCATAAACTTTTTCCTCCAGAATCCCGTCCCTTTGCATTCACCACTATATGTTCCATATTTTCCTTTGCCCCACATATTGGGCTCTGATTCTGAGGAAACACTTTCCTTATTCCTTTTAGTTTTTGTATTTCTTATATATTGTATTTTGTATTTCTTGTATATCTTCCAATCTCTTTCTTACTGCTTTCCAAAAAAAAATTTTCATTACTCTCCCTCCTCCTCCAAATGTCCCCCATTCCATTGTTCTCCCTCCTCCTCCAAATGTTCCCCATTCCATTGTTCTCCCTCCTTCTCCAAATGTCCCTGATTCCATTGTTCTCCAGAATTATCCTAAGACAATTACTCTATCCATTGTTCCTTAGGCTCTTTTCTTGAAATTCTAAGCATTTCCTTAACAAATTTCTTTCATGTAAGTTTAAAATTCTGAACCAATATTTGAGAGCTCTTTCCATAATCACACCTTACCTTGCCACTCTTCCCATTTCAATTTGTGCAACTTCCATTGCTGTTTTACTCGGTACACTTAAAATTTCTCTACAAAACATCCTATGCACAATATCCATAATTTCCCATCCCCCTTCCCGTCCCATATTTCATTACCATAAATCATTTTTGCCTTGACCACCATACTATAAATTTTTTCCAGCCACTTAACATTTATATCTGGTATTTTATATTTGCAACCTTTAACTGCTGTCATTGCTCCTTTCCCTTCTGCCAAGCTTTTCCATCAATTTTAACTCCTAGATTAATGCAATCCCTAACTACCTTATATCCTTTATCTCCTTTCCTCCACTTCTCATAGTTACTCAATTATGCTCGTTTCTTGAATACTATTATTTGAGTCATCTCCCAATTTACCTTCAAGTCCCAATCATTACAGTATTTGTACATTTGCTGCAAGGATTGCTTTAAGCCAAATGTTGAAATGGATCCAACAACTAAATCATCTGCAAATAATAACCCCGGAATTGTGACATTATTAACAACTGGCAAAGAATTGTTACACTTTTTTATCTCTGTTAAAATGTCATCAATAAACAAATTAACAATTAATGGGCTTAACATACACCCTTGCCTTAACCCCTTCTCTTGAATTATTTCTCTTGTTACCATTCCTTCCCCAGCTTTCACACAGAAGGTATTTCTTTTGTATGCTTTAAGAATATTCACAATATGACAACTTACTCCTTTACTAAGTAATTTATCCCATAACAATTTTAACTCTATGCAATCACATGCCTTCTCTAATTCAACAAATGCCATGTACAGTTTTCCTCTGTTATCTTTCAAATATTTATCCACTAATGTTTTGGTAATGAACACATTATCTGTCGTGCGTTTTCGCCTGCAAAATCCCATTTGGAATTCTGAAATAATTTTATACTCTTCAACCCAATTTTGTAACTGATTTGTCAAAATTCCTGTAAAATCTTTAACAACATTTGATAATAATGCAATACCTCTGTAATTTTTTGGCATATCTACACTTTCCTTGCCTTTGTATATTGGGTAAATGATTGCTTTCCTCCAACTGTCTGGTACACTTTCCTTTGTCATAATTAAGTTAAACAGTCTTGCGAATATCTTAACTCTGTTTACATCACAACACCATTCTTTTATAAATTCTGATGGGATACCATCTATTCCTGTTGCTTTATTCTTTCTCATTAATTTCACTTGTTTAACTACTTCATCCCTCACCTCACTATCCAACATTTCTATATAACCCATTCCTACTTCTAACCTTGCATTGTTTTTAAACCACTATGCTCTCCAAAAAGAGTTATAAAATATCTTATCCATTCTCCTGGATTTATGTTGGATTTAGTTACAAACATGTTACTTTTAACATTTTCCACATCCTACCAATATTTCCTTCACTTAATTATCCAGATTAAATACTTCTCAATTTCCTTTTCCACTCATGTTTCTTGCCCTCTATCAAGTTATAAAATATTTTCCCATCTAAATATTCTTTCTTTGACTCCTCATTCCCTGTCTCTCTCCATTTTATCAGCATTTCCTTCAGCACTTTTTTTGTTACTTTGCATTCATCATCATACCACTCTTCACCCATCCTGTTTTTCATCCCGTCTCCAGCTCTTTGCATTAATGTATTTATGCTATTTGTTGCCTTCTCTACTTCATTATTTTTACATATAGCTTATTCTATGTTGGTATACTTTGATTCCAGAGTCTGTTTAAATTTATTTCTGTGATCCTCCTTTCATTTAAAAGTAGTATATTGGCTAGTCCCATTTATCCGTTCCTCTGAACTATCTGTTACATACTCTGATTGAATTTTTATATCCACTACCAATAGAAAATGACCACTACTAAAATTAAAATTAAGTATCTTAAAATTGCTCACAACAAACCCCAAGTTGACTGGCCATAATACATAGTCAATAACACACTGGCCATTTTTATTAACAAAAGTAAAATTCCCCTAATACATCTTCACCATATTTACCATTCAGAATATCTAGTGCATTCACTTCACAAAATTCCAAAAAATGTTCACTACCTCTATCACTGTACTTATCTTTGTTATGCCTTACTATATCTTTTTTAATCATTATTTCATTGTCCCATACCATATCAGTCCCAAAGTCCACATCCCCCTCACCTATTCTGATGTTGAAATCCCCCACTATTTTAATCTCTCCATTCATATACTTCTCTCTTAAATTCTGTATATCACTTTCCAGTTGCGTAAGCAGATCAGGGTTATGGTACTGTGAGGATCCTGGTGGATTATACACTACTCCTAGGCATGTGATATTTTCATATATCAACTTACCAAGCAGTGCAACCCACAACGCATTTTTGACCTTGTCCATGTTTCTCTTCTTACTTTTCTCAACGATTTCCTAACAAAAAAGCCCAAGCCTCCCAAGGTCTCCCCTTCTTTGCCACCACTTCTTTTATTCCAAACTATGTAAAATCACCCATCTCTACATTCACTTCCATTAGCCATGTTTCTACTACTGCCTTTCCTAGTAATTGTTTCAACTCCCGTATATACGTTTTATTTTTTAAACCTTAACAGTTCCAAAATCCCAACCTCCTTACTACCCCCTTACCCTATTGCAATTGCTTTCTGTTTCTAAATTTCTCTTAACATTTTCTTGCTCCGTAGCCCGATTCCCTCTCTTATAGTTGCAACCTTTTCTTTGTCTAGCATGAGTATTTGGATTTGGATTTGGATTTATTTATTTACAAAATACCTGGAGCCAGTACATTGGGGCCGAGCTTTACAGGTGGAATTTACTTTTTGTTTATAATTGTCAATTACGAATATACATTTATGGCGGGTTTATCAACATCCATACGGGACCCTACCTCTGGTTCACAAGAACAGTGTTGTAATGTCCTTATAAAGTTTTTCAGAAAACTATTAGTTCCCGTATTTTGATGTGTGAGATTTTTTTTTTTGGAGGGGGTGTTTTTGATCAGGAAATGTACATAAAAACACACATTTACATTTCCACTGCCATTCAATTGCCTTCTAAAACTGCCGAATGCGTTTGTTTCCTGTGCATTGGCTCTCCCCTCCCGATGCAAGCGATGGAGGGGTTACAATGGCGGCGGATCCTCTGGGTGGGGTACACCTGGCCCGCCTCTCGATTGCTAGCTCTACAGTAGGCGTGCCCGTCTCCTGCATTTTTTTTTTTTTTTTTAAAGGAGGGGCCTCTCATTGCATTCCGTAGCGAGAGGTTTTGTACTGTTTGGAGTTGGTTTAGGGCCGACTTGGACGCGTGGGCCCTGGCCACACAGGCGTATAACATCACAGACAATGTGAACGATTTATATAAAATTAACTTGCTCTTAATATTAAGGGACTTACTGCGAAGGATGGGCGGGCATAAATTTAACCGATGTTTCCCTTTGTTGACTATATTTTTCAGGTGTATACTGCCATTTGGAGTGGATAGATATGATGCTGTCCTCATCGGTCCCGCCCTCACTGCTCTCCGACCACGCCTTCCTTCTCCCCGTCAGTCCACATGCTAGCTGTATTTTCTCCCTCCTCCTCCATTCCGCTTTTCTGGTTTCTGCCGCTCTAACGTCATTCCTTCGTGACGTACTTCATCATCCACACTCGTCTGACGCAATCTTGGCTACACCTCCTTCGTCTCGTACACTTCTTCACCTCGGACGGTGCATCCTCTAGTGCTGATGGAGCTGCTTTCTGCCCGACCTTTGGACTTCCCGTCAATGTCGTTTCCGGCCTCACGGTAATCGATGCATCCCGCTGATTCATTTCCTTTTGACGCGGTCTTATGTCACTTATATCATTTTCCTGCACAGCCACATCTGCCTATCAATTCACAAACGTAAATTG
The DNA here is from genome assembly GCA_030762175.1 of Metallyticus violacea. Taxonomy (NCBI): domain Eukaryota; kingdom Metazoa; phylum Arthropoda; class Insecta; order Mantodea; family Metallyticidae; genus Metallyticus; species Metallyticus violacea. The sequence continues at coordinate 105,728 of CM060841.1, read as the reverse complement.
CGAATGAAAGCCTATTTTCCCTCTGATCTTGTTATTTTCATTTGTTGAATTAATTTCTTCTTAAAAGTTCGTTGTTCCACCGATAAATCCTTGTTGATAAAAATATCAGATCCTCTTAATTGCTTGGCTTTCCTTAGGACTTCAGATGCGAACTGCACGTATGTAAATCTCACACCTGTGATTCTTTTTCCTCTTGGTCTCCCAACTCTGAAAGCATCACCAATCTCCCTTCCCTGTAATACCATCCCTAATTTTCCTTCCAAACTCTCTTAACTTCTTGTATTGGCCACACTCCACTCCATTCGTTTCCTCGATTCCCGCAATAAATAAATTAAACCTTCGATATCTCTCTTCCATACCCTCTACTCTTCTTCTGACATTTCGCACTTCATGTCTTATATGGTCTATAATTTCCATTACTTCTTTTTATACTACATTCAATTTGTTTCCTAATCTTTGGTCCATATCCTTTACTCTAGATAAAATCTCTTCCATGATAGCTTGGTTCCGATTACTCACTCCCATTGTTACTTAATCCGTTTTTCCTTTAACTCCAGGAGCTAGCTTTCATGCACAACCTCTCTCTACCACTGCTGGCTTAGCACTCCCAGTTTTTGTTGTGGAATGGAATTTTTACATTGAATTTGGTACCAATAACAAATTTTCTGCATGTAGATGCCAATACTAATACTACAGTAATTTTACATAAATGGTGATAGTTTAATACTTTCGCCATTATTACCTCCACTGGTGGCGGGGGTCGTTAAGGCTCGTACTCATGAGTAGGAGCGGGGTTCTATTCCCACAGTCCTCCCTTAGGTTTTTTTAGTCCTCATAAATGGCCGTGCAGGTACTCTAAAATTTGGGCCTGAAACGCTTCCTTCCTTTAAAAAAATAATCCTTTCCCAGTTTATCATTGCACTGCACTAATTGTCGATATGTAAAAGCCTCAAAAGCCGGTCACTAGTTTAATGTTCCTTCATATAAGTTTGATATATAATGTATTATTAACTTACTACATAATATTCTATTCACATATATATGTTTGGCCGATAATTTTCAACAGGCATTTTATTATCCCTTTATTGATATAAACAAATAGCAGTTTGGAATTATACCCTTAATTAATGATTAATTTATCAAATGTACCAAAGGATAATGCGGGAAATGTTTACATTTCTAGCAGCTTAATTTTTTAACTATATTTGTTCTTCAACCCAAAATCTAGGATTTAATGAATTCATAATTCATAATTACCACATATTTTTATGTATTGAAAAAATAAGATTGAGATATAAATATTTTAAAAAAATAATGAGAAATTATTAACTTGCGCTGAATTTGGTTTGATCTTACAGATAGCTTCCATATAAACCATTTTGCTTGCAAGAGGTTTTGCTTCTCTGTGGATGGACATATCGGCAGCGCCTGTATTCTGACTTCACTCCTTATATAAAATCTTACTTTATAGCAAATGCTGGAAATATCGTCCTCCCTCAGCTAAGCAAACGTTGTACCGGCTAAATACATTCCGCTTGACACGATTTAGGTTGTAATATTTCATTTCATATGTTTTCCTTAATTCCCCTCCCCCCTTTCTCAATTACTCTGTGATTTTTAGTTGTGAGATAGCTTGAAGAACAGACTGTTAGGTCTGGGGAGCGAGTTTCATACCCAGCATTAATCACTCTCTATCTTCAACCACTATCCCAATTTTACCCATTATCTCCTCTACTGTATGAGGAGTGGTGGAATCTTATTGAAACCACTAATATGATTCCTCTTCTTTTCTTGTACGACAAAAGGGCACATGATATGCCTTTCAAAAATACTATAAAGATTATGCTAATACTATTAACTTAAAATACTTGTGAAATAATTGCTCATACAAAAATGTCAGTCATATGAAATTGCAGTAAAAAGACAGAATGAACATTAACACAGTTCACGTTGTGAAAATACAGCCTTATACTTATGCTCCTATCAATTCAAGTATTTTTTTTTTTTTTTTTTTTTTTTATAGTGGTTTGCCCGTTTTAACTGCTGAGACACCACAGGCGGTGGACACTGATGATGCATGAGATGAAATGATAAATTGAAAATGAATTTTATTTTAAGGAAGGAAGGAAGCAAGCAAGCAAGCAAGCAAGCAAGCAAGCAAGCGTTTCAGGCCTAAGTTTAGGGTATCTTCCCGGCATTTGCCATTTATAAGGACAGAGGAAAACCTGGGAAAAGGGGCCATTTCAGTATCTCTCTAATTTACTGCCAGCTTGTAAGAAATAGGACCGATTATGCATCTTGCTGCAATTTTCCTACCATAAAGATGACTTTCTTTTCTACAATTTGGACTTTCAAAACACCAATAGTGAATAGTGGGTGTTCACACGAACATTTTGTGGAACAACACCTCGTCTGAAAGTATACCAACAAGTGGGTGGATTAATCCTTAAGTCACTAATGAAATAAACCACTCACAATAAATTACACGTTCTCTGGACACACTTGTAAAGTTTGAGTTTTTAACAATTTTCTTTCTTTATATGCAGAAGGCACAGAAACCGAAACGTGTGCTAATTTCTGTAGTGATTTTGTTTGCGAACGTTCAATACTTCACTAATTTCTTCAAATTTGTATTCTATTAAAACTGTATGTTTCTTATTTTGCACTGAACTTTCTTCACAAGGTCGTGAGGAAGTACACAAATTCCAAGTGAACTTTCGAATAAATTCCTCATGAATGCGATGAGCTGATTTCGTATTTATCATAGCGTTTACACACATAACGATATATCTCTAAAGTCAACTGTCTTGCCATCTTAGGAATGAATCTAGACTATTGAGTGCTCGGAAGTTCAAGGACAGTCAGTAGACGGCCGTGAGCGGGGAAGGCCGAAACACTAAACCCGGTGCTAGCTGCGAGGACATATTCTGGGAGCACCGGTATGATAGATGATATTTTCTTGAATTACAGTTACCGTCTTTTAATCATTTATTAATAACCAAGCCTTTTGGGAAATAGGTAATATTGGCCCTATTGCCTATGATATAGTGGTGGTATATGTGGTATAGAGATCTTGATACTTTTTCATATTTGTATTGTTTATTTTAGCTGTCGAGTTTTCAACATTTAAGTAGTTCTATTTTTCAAAGAGGTTTCTTTTGAGATTTTAATTTGGCATTAATATTTTTTTTTAAATTTATTACTATTTGATTGTGAACAGTAAACAGTGAAAGATATATAATATTTAAATAACTACATTTATTTAATTATGTCCATATTTTTCTGGTGCCATGTATTAGTCAATAGTAGAATTGGGTTTTGTTGTTTTCATTCCTATCTTAACTGATATAAATGAACCAAAGAACTTCGATACTTTCCACATATTCTGTAATCAGTTATTAGTGCTATATTTTCTTTTACTTTAACATATTACTTTAAACTGGATTTTGCATACAAAATTTGCAGAACTGTCAATATAGTAACTTAATGTTCATTATGTACAATTATTATTTAGATATCTAATGTTTGGCATACACTTTCGATACTGAGATCATGAAATTGTCTCTTCATGTGTAACTTAAAGATAGTTTTTCCCGCGATGTCCCAAACTTGTGTTTCTTACTATGTAAATTAAACTATTTGACTTGTCAAAATCCTTTTAAAACAGCGATCGGAGATGGTAATAAAATCATTCCACAATATGAGAAACATATCCATAATTTTTTAAATTTATTTTTACCTACAAATGTAATGTATTTATAATTTAATCACAATACTTCATATTTACTCCAGTCTTAATGCAGTCTGGTATCATGTTTCACTAAATGTGAAAATGCATGGTTTTTTATTTCCTTGCTTTGTACATTCTTTAATATATCTAATGTCTCTGTGTTTTGAGATATTTACTTCCTGATCGAATATTCCATTTCATATTTACTCCAGTCTTAATGCAGTCTGCTATCATGTTTCACTAAATGTGAAAATGCATGGTTTTTTATTTCCTTGCTTTGTACATTCTTTAATATATCTAATGTCTCTGTGTTTTGAGATATTTACTTCCTGATGGAATATTCCATTTCATCTAAAGCCTGTTTTTCTAACATTTCTTCAATGATTGTTGTTCTCTATGCCTGCTAACCTTTATAACGCTGTTGGTTCCTCCATTGATTATTGCCTACTAGGACGAAGTCATTTTCGCTACGTTGTTATCGGATTTTGTTTTTATCCCTAATATTATATGGCACTCCAAACTTTGGCTCCAACTATTGGCATATCGGCGAAACTGTATTCTGGTTCATCATAATACACTCTTGACCTGTCGTTTGTTTAAAAAAATATCTCTTGCTACAGTTTTCTTAGACCACAATATTTAATATGACATTAAACCAGAATTGCCAGATGCCTTCTGAGTTTTGTCGTAACCTTTACACCAATAAGTCGCCAAAAGTAGTCACATATCACATAAAAGGAAATGAAAAATAAACAATATCATGGAGAAATACACAATAAATTGGTTAGAAACTTAATTTCAGCTGTAAATAAGCGTGTTAATCCTAATACTAAAAAAATCGTAATTGAACATTAATGTAAAGAAAACTGAAAATTATATTTAGCGTACCACTCTTCTCCCATTCTTTGTTCGATGTTAATTTCTTATTATATTCAGTAGTTTCTCTACAAGAGATAACTTCACTACAGCAATCTAACAAATGTAAATGTTAATAAGTCTTCCAAATTGCTAAATTCCTCCGATTATTAACTGCGTAAATGTATTGTTAACTTTATTAACTTAAAGCTTACTGAGTCTAAAAACCAGTTATTTATTCAAATTTTTATTTTTACTTATCGATTCCACGCATTAAACTTAATGTTGTTACAGTGACCACATGAGTTCGGGAAAAAGCCAAGTTTGCAGATGCCTAATGCCTTTCAGAAGGACATTTTAAAGCAATTTGATATAAATTATTAATATTGCAACTACGAAATATCACAAGACTACGGTATACTGTTGGAAACTCCGTGGTTGTTTTCATATGTTCAGTATTCCATGTTATGTGGTCCAATATATTTATATGTAACTTTGTGACAGTTGTGATGCTATTTTTTTCAAAGGAGTGGGGGGAATCATCAAGTAACTTTATATGCACCAGAAAATAGCCAAACGAAAATTTCTTCGCGCACTATACATAGAAAAGGTGCCACAAAGGCGACAGATAGGCACGTTTGGCAACATTGCATTAAATAATTATTCATTGTTAAGATTTAAGGTTGTGACATCTTCTCTCTTGCTATCATACATGCTTGATATTTTATATTTATAATACTGTAGTTTTTATCTGTTGGACTGTATTTCTTTCAAGATTTTGTTTTTCGTTTCGGTTGGAACAGTTACTAACTGTATTTACATTTAAATACTTTGTTAGGAGCTATTTATTAAATGAAGCGATACAGTTTGGCAGATGATGCAATTTCAGGCCTGCACGAGGGATGTTGAAAAGTTTTGTTATGTCTTATTACATTGTGCCGTTAATCTAGGGTTGTTACAATGAAAACAAAAATGAAACTCCAATACACTTTATGTAACACAACAGATTAATTAAATTAAAACAGATTAAATGTTGGAAGCATTTTAAAATAACAATAATAATAAAAATAAAACATGCACGTTTACTTACCTTCATAATTTGTATGATCTTTCCCAAAGTAGTCCCCGTTGGCTCCAATACACCTGTCCCGGCGTTTCTGCCTGTCTTCAAAGACATACTGGAAACCATTTTGACAGATTTTTTTTTACAATCGTCTCTGCAGTCTTCATCACTGCATATGATATTGAAAAATGACTTCCATAAAAGGGTTTCCTCAATTTAAGGAAACGATCCTACTGGATCGTTGTTGTGCATTATCGTGATGCAGCATCCAACTTGTTGCACGGAAATGTGGCCTTTTTGCGTGATATGGCTTTGCAGAGTTTTCAGTACATCTGTAGCATAGCCCAGTTACAGTACATGCTAGTAAATCTTTTCTTGAATATGGGAAAATGTGATGACTATAACTTTCCCAGAAGAAGCAGTTCCTTTCCTTCTTCTCTCTCTCTATTTGTGTGTTTGCATTTATACAGTATTCCACACATAGCTTTGCTGTTACCTCTCGGAATCGAAATTTAAGTAGTCAAATTTCATCAGCCCTGTGGAAGAAACTACGCGTCTTCTTACAATATCTTTAACTGCATGCGAACGTCATTTTGTTCGGGAATCAGCAAATCAGCAGCATTGAAACCCACCATGTTAAACATGTCTCATGTTTTTTTATAAAGTTTTCAACATGTGGGTGGCACCCAGTATAAAATTTTAAATTCTGAAAGTGTTCCTAATGTTTGTCGAAGAACCTCCCTCACAATGACAGCAGAGGTGTTGATGTTTTCTTCCATTAGAGAAAAATAACGTCGCGTCCACCTTAGAAATTGATTGTTTCTATTCTTTAAATCATCTTTGAACTTTGCTACAAGGAAGAACAAACTCTCTGATGGTCTTTTGTAACATTGCATAGGCCTCAGATTAACATTTATTTTAGAGCAGCATATTATTCGTCTCGTGCAAATCCATTTTGCTGTAGGTGGAAGTGAACTTGTACGCTTCTCAAGTGCGAGTACTGGAAGTGACAACAGTGATACTAATTCCACGTGCACATTACTCATTAAGCTAACAAAATATTAGAGCTATAAATTAGCGAAAGAATTTCTGCCTGTAAAAATGGATTATTCTGTATTGAACGGACCTTGTATTTGAACAAAGCATATTACAAATATTATTTATTCACTTAATATGAACAGAGGCCACTTCAGGAATCCAGTTTAATTTTGCATAAATAAATTGCATAAACAAGAACTAGAATACATTTTTACTTATAGTCGTAAAACACTTCCATTTTTTACCAATTCTGAATGCTGCTCCACAGACACAAACATTGAAGAAAGAAAATCGTTCCAAAGCATATATTATTTTTTGTTCGACAAGAAACTTTTCAATTTGACCATCTGGTTAAAGAAAGAATCCTATATAGTTTGCAAGATGTATTTTTTTTTCATCCATTTGAGAGCAATTTCAACATTATCCCATACAGGTACTGTCTTCAGCATTATCCAATGAAAATGTTGAGAAAGAAGTTCACACCATGTACACAAATAATCTTTTAGGCTCTGGTAGATCAATGCGACCACCTTTTGAAACTTTTGACCGGAACACACATAATCTCTTTAACCTTAGAAGTAAGAAACACACATTCAAAACGTGTGTACCCAGGAAACTTATATTGGCCAAGCTATTGCAATTTTCCAGATTTCTGTTCAACTGCATTAAAAATGGTGACCTTCGTTCTCAAATTCTGTGGCATATGGCAATCCTATATTAATCTCTTTTATCTGAATGAGCTTTTGGGGTTTTGCAAATATTTGAAATGATACTTTTTATTCCCTAACTCTATATATAGCACTTATATTTAGATAACAATCGAGATCGGCTGTTCATTATTGTACATATTGACGCTGTCTTCACCATCGTTTTGAGACTTTCACGTTACATGACAATATTATTATTATGTATCTCCAAAGTTCATTTCCCTATGATTTCCATCACCTTATGAAACGGACAACGTTTTTTAACTTCACCACAAAACAACTTGAATCTGGACAACATAATTGTCATTTTAATTAAAAAAAAGCCTGTCCAAAAATGATATTGAAAGACCTATTAAACCCCAAGAGAAAATCTAAGCTTCAAGTACATATGGTTCATCTCAAGTTTGTCTAGATTGCTTTAGCACAGTGCAACATTCAACGTAATAGCTTTTCTACTTCAGATTAGTTGATATATTTCCCATATACGCACACACATATAAATGTATTTTTTGGATTATTTTAAAATTGTGTGGTCCATTGTCACAAGCAAATATATTGTTTGAAATATTTGTGAGGAATAACGGTAAACTCGGTTTATGAAGAATGGTTTTTAATCTTTCAGTTATAAATTACACAGGCAAAATCAAATGGCCATGTTTGTGATTGTAAATTCACAACTACGGAATCTTTCTTGAACCTTTAAAATGAATCTGGACAAGTTAATGATGTGGAGCAAAGCTGCAGTAAACAACTTGTTGGAAAATGATTAACTTAGACTGTGAAGTCAAGTGTTAATTTCTGTTAATACAACTTTGTAGGCAAGAAGCAATACATTCAAAGATATATCTCACAGATGCATTATATCAAAACAGGTATGCAAGTAATGTAGTTTTAAGGGAAATGTAAAACTATGTTTAAATTTTATACTATTGCATTTCACTTTGAATGCGAGAAAAATATAACCAGATTTTTTTTATACGCTAGCAGTTTTATGGCATGTATCTATTGTTTTCAGTGTGCTAATATGCATTTTAAATAGAATACTTGGTATTATTGGAAAATATAATGGGGTGCTTATTCTACGCTTCCTTGGAAAGAACTAAAAAACAAATTGAAGTAATATTTTTTTTAAGAGGACATCTGTAATGAACAGCGGAAAACCTACCTTAGACGGAGGCAGCAGTGTTATCAGAGTGTGGGAGGGTGATTAGTGGCGTAGTCACACTTATAAATACCACATATACTCTGTGACGACACTGCGATATGGCGAGGAAGCACCGCCATTAAATAAGTGCTGCCATTATTATGGTAAAAATTATTAAAAGACCTCTAGTCTACATGTTAAGAGTATTCAGAAACACTAAGAATTAAAACGTCTCTTCAACCAAATGAGGTAATACTCACTATCAAGGAAAAACACTTAATAAAAATGAATGTGTAGCATAGACATTGTTATAATAAACCTATTGTAAACATAAAGAATTAAACATAAATATGCTATGATATGCATAACCTGTTCTATTAATATACAGGATAGGTCAAAATTATGTTCTCGATTTCTATTCTTTGTGAGTGAAGTAATTCTTTTTTTCAAAATGTAAAATTTGAAAGCAAACTTTAAAAATTTTAAATGCCCCTTCCGGTTTGGCATGTTCCCTGTTGTGTCCAATAAGAGATAGTCAAGAAAATGGAGGGGAGAACAGAAAACATATTTTTGTGATGCTCGTATGAACAAGTGTTGTGAGTTGTCATTACCGGACAAATGTGGAAAAGATCCACCCAGTGGTAAGTTACCACAAAAATGCTATTAACAATTTCAAGATTTCGCAAGCGAAAATCGAATGGACACCCAGTGATAGTGGAATAAGTGGAGCATGTTAGTACTTGTTATGCAAGGAATTTCAGAAATCCACTCAAGCAAGCTGAGAAACAAAAAAACAAACAAAAAAACAAACAAACAAACCAAAACAAAAAAAAAAAAAAAAAAAAAGCAAACAATTGTGACGGGTACTGGAGAAACATTATTGATGCCTTACAGCCTAAAACTGCTGCATGATCTGAAGAATGACCTATGTTAAACTCTTTCGTTTAAATCTGCGTGGGCTAATGAAGAAGAATATTTCTGTGAAAAGTTAGTTTTTGGAGGCGACGCGACAATCGACGCATGAGGACGTGTAAACAGACTAAGTGAAGATTTTTGGAACTGAAGATTCCTACGCATTCAGAAACGTGAACGTGATTCCCTCCAAATCTGCGTGTTTTGTATCTTTGCAAGTGAAAAATGATATCTTGTTCTTTGCGGAAGCCACTGAAAAAAAGTAAAGTATCTTGATGTGCTGCAACTGGAGGAAGAGAATGGTAACTTCGTATTTCAACAGGATTGTGACCTTCGACGGAAAATGCCCGTTGAACTAGAGAAATGGATCAAGAACTGCTACATTGCATGTTACACTTACAAATGTCATTCCGTGTAATTTTATCTCTCTGGTTTCATTGTGGATCGTGTCTTTGTACCACCCACTTGAAGAGATGCTGATTGACCTACAAGCTTAACGCATGAATTGGTGTTGAAGTTCTACGGAAAGTTTTGGTGGAACTGGATTACCGGCTTGATGTGCATCATTTTACACATGGGGCAAACATTGCACATTTGCAACGTGTTTTAAAGAATTTTCATAAGGGCTAATCATTGTTACTTGTGTTACATTAATAATCAGTAAAAGGAGAATATAGTTTTGACCTGTCCTATACAATTTAGCAATTTAGTTAATGTGCCGTTTATATGCGCAAAATTTTATACGTTATGGCGGGTGGGAGGTAAATGAAATACTAAGAAACATTTCTTCAATAATATGGGGAAGGGATAAATGCAGCTCTAAAAACTATTGTACAATAATATGGGAAGGGGAGGGTAAATGCAAAACAAGAAACATTTCTTCAATTATATGGGTAGGGGGGGGGGGGTAAATTGCACACTAAGAAACGCTTCTTTAATAATGTTTAGACCATAATGTAGTTTAGTTTAGGTTAGTTGATTTATATTTTGTTCACTTGATCACAGGGAACAATATATGCAACAATAAATACGCAAACAATAAAATCCAATTAAGGGGTGTCAAACTCGAGGCCCTATGGTTTTAGATGGGAAATTACCCCAGCCCAAATGGGTTTGACACAATTGATCTAATGTGAGAGAACAGATTATGCAAGTCATGCTTTATAGTGGGTAAATTAGCTAATTCTAGTTCAACATTTACTTATAAATCGTAATTTGAATTTGAAAATAATTTTTATGCACATAGAATAAGCTATGGGTAGTGGGTAGTAATAAACCTATTCTTCGGAAAACCTGAACGGGTTTAAGCTGCTGCTATGATAATCTTATATGATACACTAAATACTGCATTATATTGATTCCACGTAAATGATAATAGAAGAAATTTTAGAATGGCAGTCGGGAGAATTTTTACAGCATCTTAAGTGTTGTGTATTACGTGAATTCTTCGAAAGGGTCTGGCTTTGTGTGTCCAATATTAACATGGCATGTAGAGAGAACTTGCTAATGTACCTTTTAGTGCACGTTATCAAAGATAAGGTCCAGTTAGCACTTAAGGTTGTGAGAATTTCATACAAATTTAGCACCATTTCAAGTTTCAGAGCGCTACTAGCCGGTTTTATTAGATGGTGGCAAGGAATCCACTGTACTAGTGGCTTTTGATGAATTGGGTTTGGCTTTCAGCATAGACTCGTACTTAACTGAAACAATGTCACTGCTTGGACAGCTGGGCGAGCGCTGTTTCGCGTCTGTGAATTTTACCGTTTAAGTGAGCAGGTAAGACATGAGCAAAACACACTCAGATGTATGGAATATTGGGAGGTTCAAGAATGTGCTCACCTTACATAACTAAACTTAACTCTCTCTGACGGTTGTTTTGTAAAGTACGCGCGTTAACGTCATTATCATTGCCATCTTCTCCCACCTCTCCAAGCTGTTACTAAACAACCAAGCGTTTTGCTATTGTCTTTCCTGTGAACTGGTACTTTATGAAAGCACATATAATGAACCGGGTTACTCTGACATGAAACATTTATATGTATCTATATTGTAAGTGTGTGCTTTCACATCGCACGGTTGTGCAACAACACTCATCTGACACTAGTCCAAGTTCTACGCTGAAAATGCCAACCATTAAATAGAGAATGCTACCACACAGTTAACACTAGCAACTACCAGTATCCAATTATCCCAACCGTTTTCGTACAGAAGAGCAAACCTCTTAAGTGTTAACAATGGACAGTCTGGGAGAATATCTTGATGAGATCATGTTTTAGACTCATCTTATGGGTGCTAGTAGAGAATACATTAAAATAATTAGCTCATAGAGCTAATGATCTCTGAACCTGTGAAAGTTACTAAAATAATAATACACCATAAAAGAAACTTGCAATACAACATGCGTTAATATGGCCATGTGGCAAGCAAAGAGATGCCATTCTTAACTGAAGGTGCTGCAAATAACATTGTCTGTGGCATTTGAGTACGTGTGCTAAGGTCCTGGACTGAACTGGGCATATAAAGTCAGTATTATTTAATGCAGCTTGTAGCAAATATAACATACCTAGCGGAAATGTTTAAATGTCACGAAGCTTTCTAAATTTTCATAGATTATTATTTGTTGAGTGATTTTGTAAATATTTTATGTTATAGGAAGTAATATGAGAGTGAATCAGAAGGTAAAGACATTTTTTAAACTAGGCGGTTGCCAATTCGGAAGAAAGTATATGTTCGTGTTGATTAATGGATTTTTTCACTACAGAGAATCAGCGCTCGGCCGTTGATGGAGCTGCTAGCCGCGAGGACGGTGTTACTCGATTGCATGATCGAAGATCACGTGCCATTGTGCGCTTTCTTTGGGCTTAGAGATAGAGAGTACTTTGAAAACTCATGCTGTTAGATCATTATTATCGTTCACGTACTGTTAACCAACGATAAGCATGTGAATAAATAGAAATTTGTGTGTTAGAAGAACAATTGTAACAAAGATCTAATAAAGTTACTATCTACATAGCGCTAAAAGCCCAATTTGACGGCGATGCCTTGGCCAGAAAAAACTAGAGAATAGCATCCGAATTAAGCTGTAGAATGTGATAACGGATATGGATCTGCATTTGCCATAATGCAAGCCGAGTTGCAGTACTATCAAATTTGTTCATCGTGTTCCCAAACGATTTGCACAAGCAACAATGCATGGACGAACAGTACCAAGAACATGTGGGCGTTTCGGAGAAAATTTATGTCCACCATTACAAACAAGACAGAAAGAAACTAAGCATTTAGTAGGAACTTCTGCAGCTAATAAGTTAAAACGGGAGCATGCTGACAAACTGTGGTAGATTTTTTTAAAACATGAAATCTGATTTGATGAGTTCAGGAACATGGGCAAACAATGTACAATAAAACTTACTGTGGTTAGGTACAAGAAAAATTTAAACCTTAAATGTGCAGCAAAAGAAGAGGAATACTGTCTAAAAGTGTGTTGCTGAAACATGACAATGCATGTCCGCATACTATGGCAGTGTAACATTCTGGGTTGGAACTTCTTCCACAACCACCCCTTATAGCTCACATCTGGCATTGTACTTTTATGTTGGTTCATTTACAGAGTACTGCAAGATTGTAGGCTCGCCTCTGATGCTGATGAAATAAAGTGCTAGGAGAAAAAGTAAAACAGTATCTGCACTTACCTCATCATAACACATCTCTAAATTTATCACACTGCTTTCTGTGAATGCATGCTTGGAGTTGGTACTATAGTGTTCACATTATCGAAGTATGACTTTCGTCAGGTCATTTTTTTCCTGCCGTTGTGACAGCATACATACTCGGCCACTCCGCCACCACTTGCTAATTGCTCAAGCCGTATTTCCTCGGGCTAACCTAACAAGCACAGCCAAACCACATACGCAGTTCAGCACACCAGTTCAGAAAACAAGTCTACACAGAAGTCATCGGATTCCCACGGTTCTTTACGGAGCATTACGTTCTCCATAATGCTCAGCACCAAGAGTCTCGGCAGTCAAAACGACAGGAATCTAATCATCGTATGGGACTCCCAGTTGATCAGTCTCATCTTTTTAGTGGGGGACTGTAATGACGCACTTTGGAAGGGAATGCGTGTCGCAGGATGACACACATGATACAGCCTAGAAGCAAGCAACGCATGCTGCCCTGCCGCACATGGTACAGAACGCAAAAGGTACAACAAAACTTATGTCACACAATTCGGCTCCCTGGAATGCAAACAACAGATGCACCAACTAAACTACAGATATAAATGGTGATTAAAAAATATACTCCTCTCCTAATCTGTCACCACTACCACTCTTAATTCCCAAGGGGCAAGCTGAACCAAGATCAAGATTGTCTCCCAGTTAACCTTCCCTCATCTACTGGACATGCACTGCACGCCTGTGTTACCTATCACTCTTGAATGCGAGGATGCAAATATGGGCTACATCAACCTAGCTTTCTAGCTCCCAGCTGAAACCATCTTTCGTTCTTTCTTTCCCACCTCACCTTCCTCCCTTTCTTTTTATAGCCTTATATCTTTTATCCTTTGTTTAAAAAAAAAAAGCACAGGCACTAATGTTTTGAGAACTTCCAACACATACACTGCAAGGCACAGAATTCTAAGAAGAAAGTCACAGGTGATAAAACGGCAGTTCATCACTGTGAGTCAGAATCCAAACATAGACTATGTAGTGAAAACATCCGGAAACGCCAAGGAAGAAGTAATTCAAGATTTATTTTTAGCAGTAAATGTGATGCTAACAGTTTTTTGGGACTCAAAAGATCTACTACAAGGAAAAGTTATGAACGATGAACTGTACGAGAAGTGATTTGCTGGACAATAATCGAAAACCAGCAATTCAAACCAGATGCTAAAGAAATAATTATTGTGGCAACTTCACATGAAGCCATCCATACGGTTAAAACATCAACCATTAGGGTTTCAAGGTTCTGGAACTTCCTAGATACAGCCCAGAACTCAACCTTTCTATCATCAGCTGGATCTCTAGTAATCTTAAGTGTTCTCTACCAGAATACAGAATCTAGTGGAATAATGCTTTAAGTGCACACTGTCCTTATTGGTTGCACTTGGAATGATACATCATGTTCTTGCCTTCACTTTCTGATACAACCTCGTAATTGATAAGACTACCATGAGAAAGATCAAATCAGAAAATGTCTCAAAATTTTATACTTTACTAGCATCAGTGCGAACTGTTGCTGAGTTGTAACTCTTCATTATAAGGTATTAAGCAGTATGATATTTGAAATAGATAATATAATTTTTTTCTTAGAATTTCTTAATTGGCCTGTAATAGTAAGATAAGATGATAATTTACATTATACATGCTGTCCAAATCCTTTTAAATAAATAACTGAGAGTTGTCAGAGCAATTTAATGTACTCTTATAGAACACTTAATTCAAAATAGAAATCAAAATTCTTGCAACTTGTTTAACCAAACAAACCAACCTCAGTGTATTGCAGGAGACTTGTTAGAAAACGTCAGATTGTACAGAACACTATCAACAAAGTATTAAACTTATGTTATATTTAGGTTATTGTGATGAAGTATAATAAACTAAAAGTTTGAGTTGATAAAAGTCAGAAATCTTTCCATTAATGCTCCATTGAATTAAAGGGAAACAGATATTAACACTTTTTTACAGTAAATACAAGTAGGCTTATGCAGTGTTATGAATCATCACGTATATATATCAGAAATAAAATGTAAACTTAAATTAATGAGAAAGAAGGAAATCTTCAGAATTTGAAGGAATAAATCTGAAGTTGTCTTGCTAAGCTCATGCACCATCATAAGCAGTTATCCATTTACCGAATTTAAAAAAGAATGTAAAAGAACTCCATACCTGAAAAAAGTGGACCATAGAAAATATTTCATGCCATTTTGTGTTCAAGGAATACCTTATACATATGACACTTGAGATGATGACCTATTCCTCTCACATCTGTAGGTGCCAAGTTTAAATTAGAATTGTTCACACAGTCTGTTAGGGCTTAGGTGTAATCCTTATAAGTTGATAACCTCACACAAATGTGGTGGGTATGGTAGCAAACTATTAGACCACGAATTAGTTATTTTCTGTTCTTTGTGCTTTGCTAGAAAAAAACCCATAGTCATTCTGCCCATAGAGATTTCCATTTCCCTTTTCAGCAGTGTGCTGCAATAGGACTTCCTAATTAAAACTGAGTGCCTTTATAGGATTCCGTATATAATTTTATTTTTCTTGCCATTTATTTAAAGTAATAATGTTTCACAGCTTTATGGCACCAAGAAAGTTCAGAATGTTACTTTCTGAGCTTTTATTTAGTTTTGAGAAGGTATGGCAAAGGTCTTCCAGACATTTCTCATCAGTATCACTGTATATTATTATAACAGTATTTCAGCCAGTTTACGGAGATTTTAATGACCAACAACCTGGTATTTGACATAATGCTCTCACTTTTCTTCTTACCTAAAGCATAACATATGCATACTATGTTTTTCTGAAAGAACAAGCATTTGAAATTTGCAATAACAAGCTTCAAAGTTGTAAATGTGTACTGTGTACAATTTTAAATGAGTGCTAATACCTAACAAATTTCAGTGCATTACATTAACTTAAGATTCAAAATTGTTGCTGCTCGATAAATGCATTTTTGTTTATTTTGATACTTATAAATTATGACAGGAAATGTAATATTCTCTTTATATTTCTTGGTTCAGTTTCTCCCTCTCTCTTTCTCTCTCTAAAACATATGTATAGCGGTGATGCGCTGTGTGTGCATTTCGAAGGCAGGAACATATATGATCATTTATTATTGCAAATCAGTAGAGATAAGTTTTGGTTTTTCCATATCTTATTATAGTGGCAGCTAAATTTGTAATTGTTGTGATATTTTTCTTCTTACTTTGTCAGGAAAGGCTTCTTGCACGTACCTCCTTTATTGTGTTTGAAGGACTCTCCAAATGGGGAAAAAAAAAAAAAATGGATAATGTCCGTTATGCTTGTGCATTTGGCTCGAGAGAATGATAAATGCTTGCATTTAATGAGAAGGAAAATGTGTCACAAGAATGAATTAAAATTATGATTTGTTTAAAATATTTAACGAAAACAATATTCTAAGCACATTAAAAGAAAAAAAAATTGAATGCGTACATTATGTACCGACTTGAAATGAAAAAAGTTGGGGAGGGGGGGAAACAAAGTTCTTGTACTGTCGTTCTCTTCACCTTACTCAGTTATGTTTTTGGCCATAGCCAATTTACCATTTTTGAGCCCTTTGACTGGTATAAAGTGTCCTGTAGGTTATTGTGAAATACTCAGTAAGGTTCCAATAACCAAGATTTAAAATGAAGTTTTGTTGGTGAGATGGTTCAATTTCTGACATCAGGGACATTAGACTTGTATTTATAAATTTCTCTTTGCATTTCAATTGTAATTTTTCTCCATTTATCAGTTGGATTGTGAGTGAATATGGATACTTTCATGGATTCCAAAGCTTGAGGCTTTTTCAAACGTCACTGTAATATTGTAAGCTGTATTTATGATAATTTACTTTCAACAAGCTTGTGTCTGTCCTTGAATTAATGCAAATTTTCTTCATTCTGTTTTCATTGAGCCCATGTGATCTTAGAATGAATTAATAATGTAGCTATTGCTAAGAACAGATGAGATGAATTATTTTCGTATTTTAACCTCACTTGCCCTATTAAAATCCAATTTTATATTTTGGGAACAAAGAAAGAATTCAGCGTTCATTGTAAAAATATTTCTAAAGAAGAAATGAAACAGCAGTGTATATTAAGGCAACGACTTCGTCGATAAAAAGGTATAGAAAACTGCTTAGGAATTTATAAATGATTTCAATATAAAACAAAACCAAAATGTAAATATTCAGCTGAACATAACCACATTAATAATGTTTCTTTCGTATTTTTTGCGATACTTCAATAGCCCACCTGCATCTCTGACTTGCAATCTATCAAAAACGTTCTTGCAAAGAAGTTTCTCCTTTTATACTAATATCAAAAATGCCACCACTTGAACCTAAGAGCTCACAGGGTCCACAGAAGGGAGTTCACGGCTCGCTGAGCCTTCAAAATATTGAAATATTATTGGTGAGCTCTGAACCTCTCACACGCACCCATTTTTAACTTTGAGCTATCAACCTCCCATACGCGCTCACTTTAAACTTTCAAACTCTTTGGTCTATGATTGGTGAATTCATCGTCATGCGATGTGAAAGTGAAAGGGGTCAGTTCTCGCCAGCACCTGAGTTAACCGTTTCCTTAGGAATGTTTACTGTTTCTAATAGATCAGTGTCTTCTCTAAAATACAAAAGGATTATAACCTGTCCTTGTCAGGTGCACAATTCTATTATCATCTCGCGACTCTCGACGAGACTCCATTAGCAACCGCACCAAGTTATTTACTATTCTGCAAACACTTGCTATTTACAAGGAATTTATTACATATTCATAATTTAACTTATAGAAAATAATTATATAATTGATATCAAACCTGTAGTCTTCTATTCTCCGTTATGAAATCACATACCACGTCTACTAGATATTAATACAAAGAGTACGCTTCATGCTATTTACAATATACGAACATTGGGTAATATTAATTAGCTATAATTTACTCGATACGCAAATTTGTTTCTTTGCTAGGTATGGGGCGGGAGATGCGTCTCAAATTTCGCCTATATTGCACAAATTTAAGTGTCGTGTAGCTACTGGAATGCCGGTAATAATACCTTTTTGCAGAGCGAATGTAATTGAATTGCCATTTTTTAATATCGAGTATGGGACAGTTTCTTCCCATAGATGACAAATATTAGTAGTTTCTATAATTTTACATCATTAATACTTTGTCAGTTCTTTCACCGATAATGCTGGCTTAGGTACCGGTAAATAATAGTCAAAATTCCTTTAAGAACATTTCGTTCTTGGAAAGGAAATTTATTTAGTACGGCTAATTTTTACAGAGAATTAACGTCAGTGACAGTCTCTTGACAAAAATGACAACATTTTAGTCATTTGTCTCATTAATAATCTCATTAAAAAAAACTATCTTGCTCAGTAGCCGGCGGATAAAACATGAATATCGGTAGGGAAATTTCGTTCTTGTGATGGAAATATAATTATGTAATCCTATTTTTAGATTAAAATAGGCGTAAAATTGCAGTTATGTCTTCGTGAATGACAATGTTAGTATTTGAGTAATGTTTTACAAATTTTCATAGTTTAATCGATATTGATACTACTTTAGTTAAGGGCATGTGCCTGATACTTTGCCCTTAGTAAATAATCTGTTCTTGTGCTATTAATTCAATTGGATCGCGGTTTTTTATATTGAATCAAGTGCCAATGATACAGTTTCTCCTCATGGATGACAATACTACTCCTATACTAAATTTTAACTCTTTGGTTCGTACTTTCATCGATACTGCATTTATTTAGTTGTTGGTAGGTAACGTTTAGAAGACCGGATGGAGAAAATAAATTATTGAGTTATTTATGTCATTGGTTCACCTTCCATTATGTTCAAATTGGCGCTACTGACGCATTTTCTGCACATAGATGACTATTTGTAATTTTTAGGGTAATAATTTTTTGTTTCTAAGTTGATCAGCAATTTTTACAGTAATAATATTTTGTTTCTAAGTTCATCGATGTTGCACTTCTATTTAGTTAGACAGGTAGCTCCAATCCCGATAGAGAAAATTGCATTAAGAAATAAATGTAATTGGGTCTCTCTTTTTTCCTAATCAAAATAGATCCTAAATATACATACAGTTCTTTAAATAATTTAAATAGTTTTTTGTTTTAATTTTGTTTAATTTTATTTTTTAATTAATTTTTAATGTTTATTTTATCGATATTCCATATCCTCAGTACTGTTTTTTTTGTGACTAATGTTTTCCGTTTTTACTACTGAGGCACCACAGGCAGTGGACATTGATGATACATGAAATGAAATGATGTATTGTGAAAGGATTATTTTTTTTTTAAGGAGGGAAGAGCTGCAGGCCTAAGGTTAGGTACCTCCCCGGCATTTGCCAGTTATGAAGACTGAGGAAAACCTGGGGGAAAAAAAACCCAGTCAGGGAGGGTACTGGCGGGTTTCGAACCCCACACTTCCCCCCTCATGAGTCCGTGCCTTAACGACCTCGGCCACCCGTGGCGGTGTACTGGGAATTGATCACCAGATTGCTGCCAGAGAAATTAGGAACGGGAATAATTGTGGTTCCAATGCAGAGGAATTAAAAGGGGTGATTGAATGTTATTTTAATCAGACAATTAGATGTCTTCTTGTTTTGCCTCTGCTCTAGGAGTCACGAGTTCAATGCTTGCTAACTCTGTGGTTCCAACACAGAGGATAGGAATCTCAGGGGAAAATTTTGACTGTTTTTAATGACTTGAAGTCATTGGGGAAGAAGGAAATTGTTCACTGTAATAATGAAGTTCGGCACTGGTTGAACATTTAATTTATTTGACTACTGGGAAGGTTCTGGAACATGCTGTGCTTCGGCGGATTATAGCTCGCTCTATTCACTCGCATATTTATTCACTTTACTACTATTGTGATTTTTATTACTATTACGTTGCGCTGCCTGGCTGACTCTCACTGATTGAACGAGTTACTTTGACTCTTCGCCTCGGTTTCACTATTCTACTACAACACTGGATAAGGCAGATACAGACTGATTGCCACTTTTGCCACTATGCTTACTGCTGTTACTGTTAGGACTGCTTCCTGTCACCATTGCTTCAGAACTTAACTTCTCGTAGTTAATATTAAATCTCTTAATGCCAACTCGCTCCTCCCTCGCGAAAATTTAATTCCTTTAAATGAAATGAATTTGGTTCCTTCTAGAATATTATTGGATCACAATAGCGCATGGTCTAATACCAGTTTGCTTTAATTCTTCGGATTTTAAACATGTTGATTGGTTGAAGATTCTGGGTTTTCACCAGGAAATATTTCTTATTCTCTTCCCACGCTAGCAAAGTCGCGGACATCTACCTTTCACTAGATTCTCGAGATATAGCACGTTTTAGCCATTTTTGCGGCCTGCCTTTGAACCAGCTAAATATGTGGGTTTCTGTGAAAACGCGTGTTTCTTTCTGCCGTATTTCCTTTTGATGGCAAGTACCGTTTCCAGTTGAACCCTAGTCATTTACAACGTTATGACCTCTGGTGCCGAACCGGGCCGGCTAGACTGTCCGTGAGGGTTTGACAAAAGGGTAAGAAATTTTAACAAAAGATCTTTTTCTCAGGTACAGCTGATGTCCCCAACAAAGAACAGCATTCCCTTTCCCTTTTACAAGCACATAACAAAGGCATGGTATTATTGAAAGATAACTTGAATATCGCTTACTAATCAAAAAGACATCTACATACACACACTAATACATATAATATTGGGGTCCTCCATTTAATTATACAATTTCTAGAGAAGCACTTTGGGTTAAACTGAGAAAGAAAGGGGTGGTGTCAGAATTTTATAAAGATAATACAGAATATTTATAATGAAAATGAATTTCATGTTAAATATGAGAGCGGTAGAGTTACAGAAAAAATATCAAACAATGTAGGTCTAAGACAAGGATGTAAATTAAGTCCAGTTCTCTTCAATCTGTTTATTGATGATGTTTTAGAAGAAATTAGCAAAGGTAATGTACATTTGCCAACTATAAATAATATAGAGATGCCGGGTCTGCTCTTTGCAGATGATTTAGTAACAGGTTCTCTATTAAGTATAGGCTTAAAACGATCATTAGAAATTATAGGCACTTTTTGTAGAGAATGGGGGCTCGAGATAAATAAAAACAAATCTAAGATTATGGTGATGAAAAAAGGTTTCAAATAAAAAAAAAACGGGAAAAATGGTGGTAGGAGGGCACAGAGATTGAAGTTGTAAAGAAAATTGATTATTTAGGTGTTAGATTGTCTAGTAATGGGAAATGGAGTGATCAAAAAAGGAAAGCAGTAGCAGAAGGAAAAGTAGCCATGAGTGTAATTAGATCTTGTGTTAACAAAACACCAAATATGCAATTAAAATGGTTAGAGAGAATATATGGTTCAACCGTGGAGAACAGAATGATGTATGGAATAGATATCTGGGGGCCAGATGAAGGATGGAAAGGGATAAATATGATAAATAGATTATTTTGTAGAATTGTTCTGGGCTTACCTAGATCTTCAACTAACGAGGTTGCTCTAATGGAACTAGGAAGATTGAGCTATAAAAGCAAAGTCATGGAAAGAGTATTGAAATATTGGTATAGAATAGGGAGACTAGAGGACGAGAATATAATTAATCAGTGCCTGGTAGCACAAAGTAAAATCAAAGGGAGAGAAACTTGGCTATCTAAAATCCAAAATATTGTACAAGAAGTAAGCATGGGACTAGTATGGTACCAGGGAGAAAGGTTGGGTAAAGGATTTTGGAAAGAGATAACAATAAGAATCGAGGATGTAGAAAAACAGGAAAAACAGGAAATATGGGCAAATGGGCAAATCTCAATCTCACCAAGAAATCTCTGAAATTATATAGTACACTAAAAATGTGTGGGGAAGAGAAAGGTATGTTGAAATTTGTGATAAGGTAGGAAGGGAAGGGTTGGCATGGTTTAGAACAGGAGTAAAATATTTAAGTGGATTAAAAAATGGACACACTAAGGGGAAATGTCCTATGTGTACAGAACCAGATAGTTCTTGGCATTGCATACTAGAATGTAAGCAAACTAAGTTTTGGAGGGAAGAGTTCTTATTAAGAAAATGGGAAAACCTACCAGATGAAATAAGAGGTAGAAGAATTTTAAATTTAAAGTCAGATGAAAACATTAAGGAACTAGGAAAATATATAGGCAAGATAAGACAAAAATGGTTATGGGTATAAAATACATGAAATGAGCTTGAGAGTAAAACTGTTGGATAGTGAAAGGAGGATGGAATGAGTAAGGGAAGGTATGGGGCTAGTCTTCTGTTAGTTTACTTTTAATGTTGTGTTTTGTTGTGGTTGGATCGAAGCCCGGTCCCCTGGATATTCCAGTAGGTAGCTGCTGATGAACCGGGGACTGGGGGGCTGAGCCATTCAATTTAAAATAAATTTTGAATGGAGCCAGTGCCTTCGGAAATTGCAGAAGGCACTGTTTTTAATTGTTATATTTAAAGGTAAAGGTAGTATATCACGAAATATAGTAAATATTGTAATTGTGAGGGGTACATCTAAAATAGATGGAGGTCCCTTATAGTTTGCATTTGCATGATTGAGTGATTGTAAAACAGTACTGTTGTTGTAAAGGAGTAAATTTGTTGTATTATTAAATGGAAATAAATTCAATGCAAAAGGTTAGTTAAACAGGATCCTTATACACCAATAACCAGGTGTTAGTGTGTATAAGGACCAAAGGAATAAGCAACCCTTAAGGATATAGATATGGCCAAATGAGTTTAAGCAATAAAAGAAGAAGAAGGAAGGTTTAGTATAGCAAAAAATATAATTTAATATCGCACTGAATGTATGAGTTACTTTTAATGTTGTGTTTTGTTTTGGTTGGATTGAAGCCCGGTCCTCTGGATATTCCAGAAGGTAGCTGCTGATGAACCGGGGACTGGTGGGCTGAGCCAATCAATTAGTAATAAATTTTGAATGGAGTCAGTGCCTTCTGGAATTGCTGAAGGCACTGTTTCTAATTGTTATGTTTAAAGGTAAAGGTAGTATATCAGGAAATATAGTAAATATTGTAATTGTGAGGGGTTTCATAGAAAATAGATGGAGGTCCCTTATAGTTTGTATTTGCATGATTGAGTGATTGTAAAAGAGTACTGTTGTTGTAAAGGAGTAAACTTGTATTATTAATTGGAAATAAATTCAAATTCAAATGTATTTATAATATTAATACCCTTGGGTGGGAAGTAAATTTGTAAGTAATATTATTTTGTTTGAAATTTCACGAATGCTGCATTACTTTTTAATTTGACAGGTAGTTGTAATTCCGATAGAGAAGAGAGAAGAGACAGAGAGAGAGAGAGAGAGAGAGAGAGCTAAAATACATTCTTGGGGTATAAAGGTATTTGTACTAATTTATCTTTAAATTAAAACGCCCTCCACCGACATAGATTCTCCCGAGAGATAAGAGACTTGTTGCAATTTTACAGTAAAAATACTCTGTAGGATTTTGTACTACATTAGTTGTAGGCAAGTGCAGGCATGAATGCGGTACAGAAATTTCCGTTCTTACTGTATAAATGCAATTGAGTTACTCTATTTTTGTGTGAGATAGCCGCCACATATACAGTTCTCCAAAATAATGAAAATGCTCTTACGGTAGAAGTTTATTAAAATAATATATGATTTGTATTGTAGTGAAATTTCGTTCTAGCTGTACATATACAATACCTATACCACTATATTTTTACAACGAAATGACCCCTTAATACTCAATTTCTTCACAATTTTGGCAATACTAGTAGTCATTCACAACAATAATATTTGTTTATAAATTTTTCTGATGTTTGATTTGTGCGCATGAGGCTTCCCAAATATATTTTTAAATTGATATGGACTCCAATAATATCATTTTCTTCTCAAAGATAACAACACTAGTTGGTCAGTAATTTTATACTAAAATATTGGTTGTGTTTTCTATGATATTGCCCTAACATTAGTTGTAAGCCATAATCCCGGTACAGAAAAATCACTAACATTAGTTGTAGGCCATAATCCCGGTACAGAAAGTCACATCTCATATAATTGGAGCACTGTTTTATATTACACAGTTTTCCGTATATGTGATACACTAGAGCTTTTAATTAATATTTTATTCTTATTTTCGGCTTTACTGCATTGCTTCAGTTGCTGACTGTTGATAGGTTTACTTCCAGTATTTAAATTTCGTTCTTGGGGTAGAAATGTAATTATATAATCCTATTTTTACACTTAAATAGATGACAATACTATGTTGTGTATAATGTAATATTAATATCATTTTGTTAGTAATTATGACGATAATGCACTGGTTAAGTTGTGGCATGTGGCTTCCCGAACGTCCGTGGTTAAATTTCCATTGTTATAGTAGACATGTAATTGACATTTTGTTTAAATTTATATATTGCTACAATTTCTTCAATCAGAAGGTAATTTATTGATTTTGTACATTAATAATATTTCGTTTGTATTTATGCCGCTACAGCGTTGCCTCAGTACTCTGCAGATGAACGCCCTAATGCCTGTACGGAAAATTATTCTTACCGTGGTAATGTAAATGAATAGTGTTGCGCGGAAATTGTCTGCAGTTGATTATAAAATTTTAATCGAAATAACCATGACTGATTCGGTTTCCCTTCGCAAATGGTATTACTAGGAATAAGCAATATTATACAAAAATACCATTTTCGTAATTAAATGGACAATAACCGTTTTACTAGCCGGCAGGTAAGAAACAAATAGCATTTCTCAAATTTAGCTTCTTTGTAATGGAAATATAAACGCAATACATAATTTTTGCCCAAAAGTAGCTTCGCTGGTCAGTTTCTCTGAACATAATGACAGTACTACTACTTTGAAAATTTTTTACAACAGTAAAATGAAGTGCGATAATGCATGATTTTATACGCCGACAGGTAAAAAACCGAAACGGTCATACGTTTGAGTTTTTGCGGTGGAAAAGTAAGTTATTTGGTGAAATAACCATGTACGGTTCATTTTTTCTGCACAAGTGGTAATACCACTACTTTCAGCTTTTTCATCAACATTTTTCGTATTTTTTTTGGATAAGAACGAACTTTTTTCGCCGGCAAACACCAGCATGAACAATGGCAATATATTTATCATTTTGGCGGTGAATATATTGCATATTTACGCGGCGTCGTACTGACATAGTCGTCCGTGGTTTAGTTTCTCTGCACAGGTGGCAATACTAGTAGTATTTTTTAATATCACATGGAAGATTAATGGTTTTATTTGGTTCATAAGCACAAATTCTGCATCTTGTGAAACATTGAGTGAATAAGCAGGTAGTAGAAAAAAGAAATATGTTATTTCAAAAAGTAATAGATGTATCAACATGGAAATTTGACCATGTTTATTAAAACTCATATAGCAGCCTTTGACAAAAATACAAAATAATGATCATCAAAGTTAAAAGACTTTAAATTTCCCTCGTGGGTAGCCCATAATGCTCCATATAAGCAAATGATAAAAATTCTTTGCTGCATTTACATTCATCAGCGAAACTTTCCAAAATGTTACAGAATATCACTAATATAATGCTTGTGTAAAGACTTAGGTTGAAGGAAGATGCAAAGATGAATCAGAAAAAAAAAAAAAATATTTTGAGGAGTGATATGTATGTTAGATTACATTAATTGCCTTTACTTTCTGATGCATCTTCCTGATAGATAAAAATAGTATAAGTAAATACCATAAAAAGGGCACTGTAAGGATACAATGCTTTTTTTGCAACATTGAAAGTTTAACTTTTGTTATACCTTTAGGCTACAGCTTAGTGAATGTCATAAATGGGATTGGGCACTGCTGAATTCAACTGTGACTACAAGTATTGAGAGCCATGTTATACAGTGTGGTGCAAAATGTATAGTAAAATTACTCGAAATTGTGTAGAAATAGTCAGTGAGAAAAATAGGGGGGGAGGAGATAGGAACCAGGTCATTCTCCCCAAGAGGGGGAAGAGAAAGATTTGTGGTTTACATTTTGCTGCATACTATATATATTTTGCAAAACTTTATAAGAAGTAAACTGATGATAATCAGAAACAATAAAGAATAAATATGGATAATAGAAATAGAAATCCATATATTTTAGCTGAACAAATTAACTTATATGCACTGGCAAAGAACTGAACAGAAAAGAATAGGAGAAAGATAAAACATATTAATATTAATGTGTGTGAGGAATAAAATGTTTAAAAAATAAGTTACTTTGAAGATGAAGCAATAGCTACTTAAACCCTTAGCATATAATCCTCTCAAAGTATTTTCCCATGTAGACAAGGGAATTATATTCCTTCCATTAAAGCTGCAGTTGATGGAAATGAAATAGATTTGCCAGTACTGAAAAATGAACGGAAGTGGGTTCGAGGCTATTCATGCAGCTATATAACACCATATCAAATGTAAAGAAATCTGAAACAAAAGACCAAAAATAATAAGATAAGGAAATTGCCAGAATAGGTGAAAAATAAATGTGTGTCAGTAACGCCAAGTTCTTCATTTGTCGCAAAGTGTAGTCCATGCAACAAGTTATCATATTTATAGCCAAAGAAATGCAGATATGGTTGCTAGCTCTCTTATAGAGAAAGATAATAAGTAATGATTAAGGGCCAATTGTCAGATACTGGTATGTTTTGTGCCATTACGGTCTTCAATATATAACACCATATCAAATGTAAAGAAATCTGAAACAAAAGACCAAAAATAATAAGATAAGGAAATTGCCAGAATAGGTGAAAAATAAATGTGTGTCAGTAATGCCAAGTTCTTCATTTGTCGCAAAGTGTAGTCCATGCAACAAGTTATCATATTTATAGCCAAAGAAATGCAGATATGGTTGCTAGCTCTCTTATAGAGAAAGATAATAAATAATGATTAAGGGCCAATTGTCAGATACTGGTATGTTTTGTGCCATTACGGTCTTCAATATTTAACACATTTTAGTGTGCCTACTGTTCATCTGTGTTTGCAGCACCCAATACTGTCCAGGTAACTCATTCAAGGTCCTTCATCTTGCCAGAATATAGTTGCTGATATGTTTTAAATGTTTAAGGGCATTGTTCATTATCTTAAAAACTTAGCATCTAATTGGTAAAAAGTGTGAACATGCCAAAATTATTCTACTCCAGAAATAAGACCCTCAACCTCGATATTTACTGTATTAGTTTAAGAATTATAAGTAACGAAACAATTATTCTGCTAGAAAGCCAATTTTTCACTGTGATTCCATAAAACCCCATTTACAAAGATGCTTAAGATTTCCATGCTGCTAATTCATAAGGTGTAAGTTGTTCCTCAAAAGTATTCCTAATTTGTGCACTGATAAATATGCCCTCTTTTAATTTAGCATCACTTGTCAATGAAACAGCTTTTATCTAGAGAAGTCAGAAATTTTTTCATGAGCCCAAGTTTAATGTGCAGCGGGGAAAATAGTACTTTTTCCAGTTGTACTAGCATTTCACATCTAACATTATCCTCCCCAGGAATGGAATGTATTCCGGAAAGTCGGTCCTTCACCACAGAATATGTGCTATTATCCTACTGTCCAACAAAAATAAGAAACAGAATTTTGTATATCCTCCTTGTAATTAAACCAATAAAGTTATTACTTTTAAATCCCACAAATTACCCAGCAATGTTCATTGTATTCAATAAAGTACATGTTTTCATAAGTTCATACCAACTGAATGAGCCACTGGAATGGAAGGTATTATGTTTCCATTTTGCAATAATGCTGCAAACCAGTGAATAACCAGTCTCCATTCTTGATTGTATTCAATATCTAATTTGGTCATCAACTCATTTACAATTCTACAATCACTGATAGCTTTCTCCACTGCAAAATAACTACTTTGTTCTTTATTTCGTTTTCAAATACCGAAATGTTAGTGTCTTAGCTAATTAAGTTCCATTGTTGTAATGTGGAATGTAATAGCTTGGGCTGTTGCTTGGAATTACTAAACCCCTCAGTTGCTAAGCACTATTAGATGTGGTGTATTATATTTTCCAGAAATGAGGGTGGAATCAATAGAAGTGGAAGAATGAGCACAAATTGGACTGTTTGAAGATTGCAATGATTCAAGAATGATGGATTCCCTAATAGTTAAAGGAATAAGGATGAGAAGATGGGGAGAATGTGGCACAACTCTTATTTCTGAAAGAACATCAATATATACAAATTTATCTTTAGTTTTCTTTGAAAATCCCTCGCTTGGTAATGAAGAAATAACAAATCTTTTAAATCACTTAGGTTCTTGCCAAGGCATTGGAACAGCAAATTACATGTGGGTGTTTTTCCCCTTCATCCATTCTGTCAACTTCATGTAACAGTTATGATGTACATGTGACGTCCAATTTTTGTCCTGTTGGCCCACTTAACAGCCACAGAAAAGTAACAGCTATTTTTACATAGTATGTAATTGACCGGCATTGTGATCTCAAGGTTAAGTTAACTACAAATTTAACAGAAACTACTTGGAGAAATTTTGCACAAAATATGTTTACGTTCCATTTGTCACAACTGCAGAATAACTAGCAGAACACCAGACACTTCTTCAAACTGAACTGATACACAAGATGACCAGAATGTTTGTTTCTCTCATATAACTATAGTTTACTTTTACATTATCTGTTTTTGCTGAAATAAATTGTGATTCCATTCTGCAGCTGTTGAGGTAATGAAACAATAAATCGCCCATTTTCTTATTTACGAATATATAAGCTGCTTCACATTGTATTGTATCTTAAGAGATTGGGAATAGTATATAATTATGTGATAGACACTTGGTTCAATGTGGACTGGCCTTCTCTCCTTTTTTTTATACTATTTGCTGACAATGGAAGGTAAGTGTGTGAAAAAAATATTACATGTTCAAAGCTTTTCAAATGCCTTATTCTCGATCAGCGCATACAAAATAGGTGAGATAGGTCACTTTTATTTATTTAATGAAAATTTTGACCAGTGTTATTGATCCAATAGCACCAATCAACCATACATCCACAGATGCAGAAAAGTTACTTAGGCATCCATCTTACCTAATAGCTTTATGTTCATGAATGAACTATGAATGATGCTACTTATCCTATGAATCTAATTACGTAATGAACCAACTATATAATATATCCAGGGAACTTGATAACTGATCTATGGTAATTACACATTTTTGTACCTAAAATAATTATCTAGCTGACAAATCTACCCATTAATTAGACATGACATATTTAGCCAGATATGTGAGATGTGATCTACCCAGCAACTTTACTAACTGCACCCAGATCAGGTATCAGACGTACAAGAAGTAAGACAAATTAAAAGTGAAGCATACGGAGAATGACGGTAACATAACAAATGAGCTCCTTTTGTTAACGGTAATAAATGAGCTCCTTTTGTTAACGGTCGTTTGAATAGTGTGCAAAGTAGAATGATGTCATAAGAGGTAACGGAAGTGATAGTACAGTTTCAATAAATCCCGGGTCAAATTATCAAAGTGGTATCAGCGGAAATCAACAGTTAATAAAAGTGTTAAAAAGGCCTTCGGGTGCAAATTATATAGTAATAGTGTGGAAAAAATATTGTGAAATAGAATGAATCAAGAGGGAACCCAGAAAGGGAGGAAAAAGTATACAAACATGTACCAATGCAGCAATCTGACTTGCCGAACCAAATCACCCATCCAGTAGGCTTGGGTACCCCGCCATTTAATCTATCAATTTTTCTTGAATATATAGCAAAGTTAAAAAGACGGTCCTGTAACCTTCCAGTTTCACGAACGCAGATATGTAACCTACGCGGGTGTGATAACCTCTGAGTAGTTAACTCATATTTAACTAATTGATATGTTACTCAGCTGTCACAGTTACGCAGATAAAGAGTGAATGAGTGTAAAATGGTAAAGAAAGTGTTAACAAGTAAAGTACGCGGGTGTGATACCCTCTGAGTAGTTAACTCATATTTAACTAATTGATGTTACTCAGCTGTCACAGTTACGCAGATAAAGAATGACTGAGTGTAAAATAATAAAGAAAGTGTTAACAAGCTGCACAACAGCAGTTAGCATTTGCACAAAATTAATGGAAGTCTAAGAGATTTACAAGTGAAAAATGCAGATGTAAGCTTAGAGGACATCTCAATTACAATTAAGTATAAATTGTTAACGAGTAAGTGTATCAAGGGGCTGGTATACTAGGTAACGTAATATTAGCACTCACAAGGTGAGGCACAATTAAATAATAATCATAATGGAAGAGAATAAATGTATAGATATAGGATAGACAAAGATTAAAAAATGTGGTTCATGTTTTTGCTAGTTATACAGCGACTTGTTTTCGATAGTTAATACCCGAATGCCGATCACAAATTTTGCTATTCTGTGTAATTATATATTGATCATCATATTAACTGAAATGGTATCACTTATTCAGTTCCTCTGCACACATGACTTCAATAGGAATATGGCAATTATTTACAGGAATAATATAATGCTCTTAAAGTTCACGTTAACGAAACATTTTACTAGCCGGCAAAGGCCCGTCATAAATTTAACCTCTGCGGTGTGTGTGTGTGTGACACATACACACGTGATTTTTCCTGATGGTAGCATCATTGGCCATTTCCTTTGCACAGGTAATAATACTAGTTCTTTGGGAATATTTTACAAGAATAAAATGTTCGTTATTTTACAGATAATGTACCGTTTTACGTGCCGGCAGGTAACAATTCGAAACCGATCACGCACATCGCTTTTTGCGCAGGAAATATAAATTATTAACCCACATTTGGTTAAATTAGCATTTACAGTTACGTTACTCTGCACAGGTGGTAATACCACCACTATGTAATTTCCGGGCGTAAAAATCGTAAGTATGGCTTGCTTTGGAAGGGAAGTAAAGCCGTGGGTCCCGTGTCGTACATTTACGGCACGAAAAAGAACCTCAAGCCTGAAGGAGAGGCCTCTGAGCAAAATTTGTCGGCCGTTTCACGCCCTGAGTTGAATGGGACGCTGATGACCTGAGCTGTTAAAGAGCGTCCATAAATAAATAAATCTCTCAAACCACTATGTAAACATTTTACATCTTTAAGACGTTTATTCGTATTTTTAACTGTAACATAGCAATTCTGTCACCGGCAAATAACATGCCGAACGCCAGTGTTATATTTAGCATTTTGGCGATGGAAATATTACGTGATAACCATTTTTATACAGAAATCGGCGTAAGTTATTTAACCATGAACCATTATTTAAGTTATTTACAGATGACAATACAAGCAGCTTAGCAATATTTTATACTATTAAGATTTTGTACTTGAAATTGCCGATAATGCACCGTTTTATTTGTCGGAAGGTGACAGGCTGATGACCGGTCATAAGTTCAGGCGTTTTACTATAAAATTATAAAGAGATTATGCATTTTTAACTCAAGTAGGCACTACTGTTTCAGTATCTGTACACACATGAAAAAGCTACTGCTTTCTGAATATTTTATATTAAAAATGTTCATGTTTGTACTAGTAATACACGGATTATGAGTCCGGCTTATAAGATCTCGAGTACCGGTAATAAATAAAGTCTGTTAGCAGTCGAAATATAATTTGATCATAAAATTTTAACTAATTGTTTCTCTACGCAGATGTATTATTAAGATTTTCGATATATTCTAGAAGAATATTATCGTAATTCTACCCAAAATAAACGGTTTTACCAAATAGTTGCCTGAAAATCGCAACACTGGCCGGTTTCCCTGCACAGTGAGAATAGTAGTACTTTGACAATATTTTAATATCATAAAACGTAGTTCGTCATTTTATTGATAATGCACCGTTTCACGTGCAAGCAGTTGGCAACCCGAAACCAGTCAATGTTTTGTATTTTGTGGTTGAAATATAAATTGATAATCCTCTTTTTTTGGTAAAATAAGCAAGGATGTTTGAGTTGCTCTGCATAGATGGTAATACCACTTATTTGCGAACATTTTATATCAATATTTTTTTTTCTACCCATAAAGGAGAAAGTTTGGCCCGGAAATCATCAGCTCGAACGCCGATTATATATTTTGTATTTGGGCGGTGAAAATATTAGTTAATTAACCAGTTTTATACTGTAATAGGCGTCAGTGATTAGTTTCTCTACACAGGTGACTACTAGCAAATCTTATATGATCTTGATTTTACCAGTAATGCATGCACCATTTAACTTGCCGACAGGTTACAGTCCGGTGACCGGTTATGAAGTTAGTCTTTTTACTGTGAAATTCATTCTCCATTCTCCAATTTTAACTGAAATAGGCATCTCTCTTTGTTTCTTTGCACATATGAAAACAGTAATGCTTAGTGAATATTTTACATAAAAATGTTCAAAATTATACTCAAGTACAGATTATCTGTTTCCGGCAGTGAAGACTCAGAATGCAGGTCAAAAATTTAGTCTTTTTGCGGTAGACCTATAAATTGATCTCCCCTTAAACTGCAATGCGCAAGACTGGTTCACTTGATGCAGTTCAAATTACAAGGAAAATTGCAATATTTTACAAGAATATCATATTTGTAATTTTATCGATAATGGATCGTTTTACAGGCCTGCAGACAACAGCCATGGTCCGTAATAAATCTAACCTCTTTGCGGTGCAAATAAACATATAATAATAATAATAATAATAATAATAATAATAATAATAAATGTAAATTTTACCTGGAAATCTCATCACTGGTCATTTTCTCCGCCCAAGTCTTTGGTCATTGTCTTTGGTCACACATAGAACCACGAATATTCCTCAAAATGCTTTAATAGCAGCCATGAGATGTAAATATCTCACATATATTGTGAGTGGTAAATGATTAATTTTGTTGTGAAAAAGCAAATATTGCTGCCGCTAGAGCGATTTTTAAATGTTGGTTTTCAGATAAACTCCCGTTCATAATAATCTAATTTCACTGACTTTAAGAAACTATTTTTGTAGTTTTTCAATGACATATACGGAGTTTCCTTTAAAAACATAATAACCATTATAAATTGCGACCGCTATAGCTATTTTGATGTTTCGCTTTAACCACCCCCTCCTTATGGTCTGATTGCCCTGATTTTCAGATATTAATTTTATTAATTCATCTAAATGAAATAAACCGAGTATTGCTGAGATAAAACAAAAATTGTGGCCACTTGAGCGACAATTTTTTAAAATGTTTGCGCTCCAATGGGTCATTTTAGCAGATTTACGAACGCGACGTAATTTGTTAATTTATGGTTATAACTTATATGATGATTTGCGTTGAGAAGAAATAAAAATTGTAACCACTAGAGTCCTAACTATGCATTTCATTGCCATTTTCGGATCGATGGAGGTTTGAAGAATCACTTTTAAAAAATCGTTTATGGGTAAAACTGAATTCCTTCGGAATACGCTAAAATGTACTTGTTGGTAAAATTCAGTACAGTAATAATGAATTGAATGAGGATATATACTGTATATAACTTATTTTTTGGGATATGATTTTCTTACAGTTGGTACCTATTTTTATTTTTCATTTCAGTTGTTATTTTTTAATTTTTTATTATGCATACTGCAGTTATTTTATTGCATTTGCTTTTGTTAAATAAATTTATTCTTATGTTATGTCATAGAACATTGATCTGCGACTTTTGAGGAAATCTATTGCAACACATTAAATAATAATAATAATAATAATAACAACAACAACAGTTATTGCTGCCCAAAGTACAGCTTGTTACGAGGTATGAATGTTTGACGACCTGGTATTTCCTGTGGGGGTTCCATTTAGAAGGTTTTTCAGGCTTTGATCACCACACAAATAATGGACATGACGTAGTTTTCTTTTTTTCTACCAAAACTGCCTACAGGAAGGAAGAAGTCATTTTGAAAACCAGTACGCATAGCCAGATTTTTTTACGGTGTCTGCTGCTTCATCATTCCTGGGAACTTACAGTTATAAGATGTTGTTTAGTGCAGAGAGAGAGGATAACGTACGAATTAAGTTTTATTTTAATGTACGTCTGGCTTTTAAAAATAATCTGCTTAAACATTAGTTTGCAGCTAACATTCTACCGAAAAGTAAACATCTATCCCAATACTACCAACTCGAATAAACACCGAAGAAAAATTTTATTATTATTATTATTATTATTATTATTATTATTTTCCTTGGCAAGAAATGAAAGTACATGCCTTTGACTAATTTGGGTGCGCTAACCTCCAAAGTGCCCTATTCCTATCGTTTTCTTTGGCAACTACATTGAATTTTTTTTTAAAATAAATTATACTGATTTTCTGCAATTGTATTTAACATGTCATTCAAAATACTTAATTTTAATTGAAAAAGCAATGTGTAATACAATCGCATTGTTTCTAGAATTGCAATTTATTGCTGTCACATGCATATATTACAAATTTATTAAATTTATGCAATTGGACTTAGAGCAAGGTGGCATTGGAGAGAAATTATAATATTTAAGGCTTTCATCCATAGCAGCCGACTTGTGGGGGGAGGCACATTACTCTGAGAGATTTGTGAAGACCCATAGCAGCGACGTCAACAAAAATACAAAGGTTGTAAATTATCACTCCGATGCAACTAAAAGTTAAATTATATCAATTAATACATTATTAAGCAGACAATTAAATGATACAAAGTAAACTGAAATAATATATATTTCTTAACTCTTATATTAGATTTTGTATTTAAAAAATTTAATAACTTGAACCATCCAAGTCTTAAAACATTTTAAGAAATAAAAATCTCAAAATGTACATATTTAAGTCTACAAATTTCGTTAACTCCCGGACAATTTCACACAACTTACTTTTCAGAAACGGTACAATTGAGGAAAATTTGTCCTTGGAGTTCTCGCTCACCTTCGATTCCAAAAGGACCATCATATTGTGATGCAATTTCAGCCTGTCAGAATGAATTTGGTCTTGAAGAGAGAGAGAGATCTTAATCACTTCCACTTGTGATGAATTGCTCAGTTTTATCTAACAGATGTGAAGCAACATTTACAATTCTACAGAGAGAACGTTGAACCGAAACACCAGTTACTTAAAATATCATTGGAAGGTGCTTATCTTTAAGGGTTGAAAAAATATGTCCTAAACTTAATTTTTTAGAGTGCAACTTTACGAGGTACCTATACATGAAAACTTTGTGAGTTGCCATTTGAGCACATAAAACTGTGAGATGAAAGTAAAGAAATTACTGTTGGCAGTATTATTCCATGTCACTGTTGTCGTTTTTCTTTCAAAATTTAATTTGAACATGCCCAAATTAAAGTTTAAATATATATTTGTAGTAAATATCAGCACCCAATGCGAAAACTTTGTGAAAGGGAGGTGAGGGACAGGATACTCTGGCTGGGCTCCTAGGAGTCGATGCCTATGGTTACAACCAACAAATGTTTTCATATATCATCGTCACTGACTCATTCTTCCCTAGCAGGAGTTTGCGTGAGGGTTTTGTTGTGGCATTTGCTGCGTCAGCATTCCAGTAGACTGATAGAGAACACTCTTTGTTGACACTGTAGAAAACCGTGTGAATAAGGTAATGAAGTTAAGAGCCAAGT
This sequence comes from Metallyticus violacea, assembly GCA_030762175.1. Taxonomy (NCBI): domain Eukaryota; kingdom Metazoa; phylum Arthropoda; class Insecta; order Mantodea; family Metallyticidae; genus Metallyticus; species Metallyticus violacea. The sequence goes on along the minus strand of CM060841.1, from coordinate 69,947 downwards.
AGAACGTCAGAGAAAAGTAAATGTGTAACTGTCATTTCCTTTATGAAGCCTCTCGTTAAAGATTTGCTCCTACAAAATGTAACTCAAATATGAGTTAAGTGCAAAAAGAGGGCGTAGTGGGTATTTCCTAGCGTTCAGCAAATGAACTTTAACTATGTTTATCTTAAGAGTTGAAATACTTTTATGTTTCTATACAACTGAACACATACGGAATTACTTGTTACTAAATTAAACACTTGTTAAGTATTTTGTTGATGTGACTATCGAAATTCGTTTCTGGAAAATTCAACCGCACCTTTACTTCATAATACGCGTAACTACCTGTCATATATTAATATCCATGTCAATGCCTAAAATAAAAAACTGTGTACTAATTAATTAACCCTTTCCATATTCTCAATTTACCGAGAATTCAAGATCACCTTTTCAAGAATGTTGTCTTTTTTTTTTTTTTTTTTTTTTTTTTTTTATCTTGTTAAATGTTTAAAGTCGAATTACTGGGGGCAATCGCAAGTTACGTTAGTGCTTTACCTAAATCCAAGTCATGAGTTGTTTTGAATGGCTTAACTTTACTATCCATCTCGCCACATTCATTGCAGTTTTTTATCAAAGACATTTCGTTACTGCGACTGGAGTGTTGTAAGCAGAGGTGAATTAATTACTTGGGCATGTCCTAAACTCGCTTTCAGGTTTTTCCAGCCATAACATAAAAATTATTCAAGTCGTACGGTGCAAGGTCAGGGCTGTAAGGTGAATGGTCCAGCACCTGGTCTTTCTCCTCAACTTGGCCATTGCACTGTATTGTCCTCCAAAAATAGTAGCCTTGAAGTCAGTTCCTGCAAAAAGTACCAAACACACGTGCCATAAAAAGGCACTGACTTCTATAAAATATTGGGGAGGGGTAAGCCCAACATTTATCTCAGATAGGGAAAAGTAAGAATAAGGGTCACTCAAAAGTATTTGTTTTCTTATAAAAATTGGGTAATTCTTAAGCAACTAAGATTCGATGATAATGAAGTAATTTACTACCGTCTATCAAGAACTAGACGCTATTAATTATGACGTGTCTCCCTCGACCCCTCTTATCTATAGGCAGAACATAAAACACCCTGGCATTACTATCTGGGCTTGCACAATCATTAGTATAGTGACAGATTATCACGTGTGTCTCTTGGTACAGAGCAGACTATTTGAACTGGATAAGTGATTTTGGAACGTCTTGTGAACACCAGAAATCTTGAATGAAAATGCTCTGTTATTTGACAGCTCCACAAGATGTCTCTTATTTACGACGAGGGCGCTACAGCTGCAACTTTACTCGGTGTTCAAACCTATTTCGCCTAACAGAAACATGCTTTTTATTAAAATGTGCTTTAGAGTTGGCAAATAGAAAGAATACCGATTAATTTTAATTTATGGAATCTCTTTGAAAGTCATTTGTTGTTCAGAGACAAAGAAATGTGCGTTGATATTACGGTGTTTGTTGGAATGCCTGGGAATCACTGACGCATGTCTTCATGTGTGTTTCATGATCATTACAAAGTGGGCAAAGGAAAAAAATGTACCATTATACATTTAAAACAGAAGTTCGCACTGGTGGGATGCAACACCAGGGGAGACAACAAAGAATTGTTTAAAATGCGTCTTTTTTAAAACTATAGTCAAGAACATTAGGTCTGTACAATGTAAACGCTCTTTTTGTACACTATAGCCTTCATTGTAACATTTATAAGGGTATAATGGTATATGTATTGTTATTTGTTGTACATAGTAGTACATTGTCTTTGAGGGTTTATTTACTTACATTTTAGGTTATGTGCAGGCCGTGTACAAAAAATTTTATTTTACTTAATATATTCTTCCTAATTTCCTACTTGCTTAGAATTGGGTTATGAAGAGGAGTTACTGTCAGATTTTAAAAATGAAATTTCTGATGCAACTTCATATAATAGATGGGCAGCATAAGAAATAATGTCTGTGAGTACTTGACAGGACTATCTCACTATTTATATAATTTGTCTTACTTGTAGTTCCCTTTCTCTCTCTATGTCTTTGTTGAGCTTTCACCCAAGTTAGACTATCAGCTATCGCCGAGAGCTTGAAGAGTGAAATGCAAGAACGCCGAAATCCGATCTATAACAGCAACTCGGAACATGCTAGCCAGATTTTTACGTCTTGTGTCTGACTCTTCAGGCTGTCAGCGGTTCTGCCGCTGGTATCTGAAGTTCGGTGAAAGCTTAATAATTATTTATTTTCTCCTAGAAAGAAAGGAAACTACAAATAAATTCGCGCATCGCCGGAGGATACGTACAAAAAATTGGCGCTCGATGCGGTCACCGGTTAATATTGAGTTGTATATCTGTAGTAATCTGTGGTACGGAGCATCCCTTATTCAACATTCCTTGTTAATCATTATTTGGTACTACCAGCATCTTATTCAAGTCCTCTCTTTGGAACTTTCTTACAGAATATCTCTTAATTATTCTGTATTCATCATTCTACACTTCTGTAAATAAATATCTTTGCTTGAAAGAACTAGGCGCTATGCTATATTTTAATACTGAAGTGACCAACCAATCCTCGCAAATGTCGGCTTACTATCTCTTCGTCCTTGGCTGCAGCTGGGCCTTTGTCGGCTCAAATGTTTATAGGTATCTTCGCCAGCATTGGGGCACGACAAATTTAAACGGAATTAAACCTCTTGTGAAAACAAGTACAATAATCAATATTGTGCTAATTCAAAGTATTATTCGCAAAACGAAAATTATATTACTGTTTACCCCCAAAATGCTCTCATATCTATGAATAGAGTACAAGCACTAAACAAAGTATATACTCCATGGTTCCTGCTGATGTAGAAGGTTTCTTCAAACATATGGAAATAATAATATTCTCATTGATTTGTATCTATTGACCGTGCTAATTGTTTCGTTGCTTCGCATGGTGAAATGAAAATGTACATGGTTACTAAATGCAAGAAACTATTTATAAATGATGATTGTGTATATCCACATAATATATTGAAATCATTTATCATTAAAAAAATCTGTGCTGGGTAGATGAGTTAGCTGATTTTTATATTTTGGATAAAATTAGATGAAAATGTAACCCTTGCTTATGTTAAACTCTGACGCGTTACGTACCAGTTGTTAGTTAACCTGACGCAAAGTTCTGATGAATGCTGTACTAGCAATTTTGTGGTTCAATTGCAAGCCTTAGAAATAGTGCTGAAAATGAAAAGTCGCCACATCGATGCTCTTAAGTGTGCGTAGCTTCAGTTCTCAGCCGGACTCATGAGCGGGAGGTCTGGGGTTCGAATCCCGCCAGGATCGTCCTCCCTGACAGATTTTTTATTCAGGTTTTCCTCAGTCATCATAACTGGCAAATGCCGGGGAGGTATCCTAAACTCAGGCCTGGAACGTTTCCTTCCTTAAAAAAAAAAAAACCCTTTCCCAATTTATAATTTCATTTCATGTATCACCAGTGTTCACCGCCTGTGATGCCACAGTAGAAAAACGGGCGTTAAACACAATTTAAAAAAAAAAAGTCCTCAGTCGGGAGTCCAAACCTAGGTGAATTTCCAGTTAGCAGAGCAAATGTTAATTGTTCAGATTGAGAGAGCGGTGCAACACTGATGTTCATCCTGCGTTCTTGGGGCCAAACCTGAGCTTGTAGGTCTTTACAGGTGCGTACATGTTACTTAATATTTTGTTACAAATAGCATAATTATTGAAAAGTTGCTTTCTTTCGTCCCATTTAATTTAGAAGTAATTTTTTTTTTTTATGTGACGTGAAAAAAATTTGCATGTTTGTGGTGAATGATTGATGTGATAGCTCTTTCAGGAAATTGCTACCAATTGCAAATTGTCGCATCTCGTAATAATTATGATTACGAACATGTGTTTGCTACCAAACTGTATCATACAAATGATCAGTGGAGACGAAATAACGGGAAATTAACATGATGAGCTTCCGAACCGTTATGTCCATGGAACAGATATTTTTATAAAGAAAATGACACATTTAATATTTTACAGAAATTTACACAACTTGACTTTTTCCCTATGAAATTGAGATAACTGTACAAAAGTACTTATCTAATGAGTTGATTACTTTTTTTTTTAATAATGAATCCTGAAAGAACGCAACAATTGCGGTTGTACCTATGAGAAGATTTTTTGAAAAATTTCGATTTTTGCCTTTTCTCAACGCAATCGTGTATTTCATTAAAATAAATCTATAAAAATAGTTTCTGAAAATCTTGGCAATCCGGCCTTTAGGAGTGGGTACGAGGGTAGGTACATAAATTTCCGCCCTAACCAGTTTTTAGATATAATAAAGACAAAAACCATATTTAACTTTTCAATATAGTTGTCCTTATTGGCATATACTTCTCACATCTTTGAATTAACATTTCATCCCCCCCCCCCAAATACAAGTCTGGTCTGCAAAATGGGCATAAACAAAATCCATCACTTCTTCGTTACACTTACATTTCCTTTCTCGAAGATCGTTCTTGAGTTTTGAGAAGAGGAAATAGTCACTGGGAGGTTGATCTGGGCTGTAGGGGGGATGGTCGATATCCTCGACATTTTTTCACAGTTTCCTTTGCAACAAGAGCTGTGTGCCCAGGCGCGTTATCGTGAAGAAGGGGCACATGACCACTCAATTTTCCTCGCTTTTTCTCTTTGATGGAAGCACGTAGTCCGTGCAGTAGGCCAGCATAGTACTCCCCATTTACTGTGGTGTTCCTCTTCTTGAAGTCAATGAAGAGCACTCCCTCACAGTCCCAAAAGATTGTAACCATGATATTCCTGGTTGACTGAGTGACCTTGGTCTTTAGAGTCAGTGTTTCGTTAGGTTTACGCCACTCTATTGTTCTCTTTTGGACAAGGGATCATTGTAGAGGACCATAGTTTCATCTCCTGTAACAATGATTTGCAGAAATTTTCTTTCGTTACCACGGCAGAGCTCCAAAATGCCTGACAACTGATGTCTCGTTGCTGCTTTTGGACTGAGGATGGAAGTCTGGGGACTCATCTTGCACTAAACTTATTCATGTTTAAATGTTCATGAATAATTCAAAAGACTGTTGTTTTAGAAAGGCCCAACTTTGCTGCTATTTCTGTAACTTTGAGCCGCCGGTCTTCCATAATTTCTCCTTCCACAAGAGCGATGTTTTCAGAAGTGAGCTCCTCCAAAGCCCACCTGCACGTCCTTCGTCTTCAATGCTTTCTCGACCCATTTTAAAAATTTTGGCCCATTCTCTTACGGTAGAATATGAAGGGGATGCATCCCCATATACATCGTGCAATCGCTGTTTAATTTCATTTAGTAGGAAATTGCTGAGTTCATCCATAGGAAGAAACTCGAAGTTCATTAGGTTTTCTCTATTTTTTGATGTGAAATTTTTTTCCCAAGTGGATAACTCCAATGGGTTGTGAAGATGTTTCAGCAGTTTAATTTCCGGTTTTAATTCGTGATTTTTGCTTCAATAGTGAGCTGCTACTGCTGATTTATCCACCTATTTAAATTGAATATTCCTAAAATGTTCTTTCCATCGAATTTCCAAATTTCTCTTTTGTTTTGCCTATCTAGCTCTGCACATTTTATTTCGTAAATTCCTGATTTCCGTTCTGTTGGCATGGAGTCTTTGGTTGTCAACCCAATAAATTCTTGGTGTTGTATCTGTTCTTTGGAGCTAACATTATCCCATGTTCTATGAAAATTTTCTGGAACTTGTGGTAAATTGGATAGTAGGTGAAACTTTTGAATCTGTATTCTTCTTTTGTGTTTTTCAGTGTGGAAATTTCCCTCATCTCTTTTTGCCTTTTAGATTTATTGATAATTTTTATCACTGTGTCTTTGTTGAAACCATTGATTATAGCTGTGTTTATTATTTCCTTGTATTTTATTTTGTACTCTGCTTCTGTGAGTGGAATATTCATCAATCTGTGTGTCAAACTGTGAAACATTGCATAGATATGTGGAATGAGGTTATAACTCTCATTTTTATGTAGTTTTCTCTCTGTGTTTCTTTTCTATAAATTCCAAAATTCAAACAATCTCCATTTCTTATAATTTTTAAATCTAGAAATGGTAGCCACCCATTACTTTCTTCTTCTATGGTAAATTATATAGATTCATGTGTAAAATTAAGAAGTTTCAGGGCATCTATTGAGTGTTTCTTTGGTATTATTGCAAAAATGTCATCCACATACCTATACCATTAAAGATAAGCTATGGGTGATCATACATTTTTCTGTTAATTTTTGGTATTGAAATCTCAGAGCGTGTAAAGTGCCTTGCATTCAGTGAGAAAATGCTCCTACTTGTAACAATATAGCAACGACGACAACAACTACTTTATTGCTCTTAGACTTGTGAAAACAAATATTAAACATGGTCAACAGCTAATTATATAAAGTTAATTCATCAGACCATTAAAGTATTTTAAATACACAGTCAGCAATATAATACCCTGCCTTATGAGTTGTTAGATACCTTTACAATAAATAATTTTCCCAAAAAGTCACTACTGATGAAGTCCAAAAATCGCAAGTTTCAGTACCCGAGAGCCACATAAAAAATGTTTAGGCTTTACTAATAATATAGGGATCATGCTGCCAGCTTGTAAGATCCCGAACGCCGGTTCAAAATTTAACGTTTTAGTGATGGAATAATAAATTGATCATCAAATATTAACTGACATAGGTATCAATTTCTCTGTGCAGATAGCGATACTAGTACTTTGGCAATATTTTAATGGAATAAAATGTTTGCCATTTTACAGATAATGCACCGTTTTACCTGACGGCAGATAGAAACCCAAAACCAGATCCAATTTTCGCTTTTTGTGATGGAAATATAAATCACGCACTTTTTGCTTAAATAAGCAAACGTTTCTGTTTCTCTGCACAGTTTAATACCACTACTATATGACATATTTTCATAAATGAAATATTTTCCCTACTTTAACCACAACGGAGAAATTCTGTCGCCGACAATTACCAGCCCGAACGCCGGTAATATATTTATTATTTTTGCTGTGGAAAATGTATTTGATTACTTGGTTTTATCTAAATTATGTGTCCGGGATTTAGTTTCTCTGCACAGGTAGCAATAGTAGAAGTTTAGCAATATTTTACAGTAATAAAGATAATAGTTCCTAATTTTATCGATAGTGCACCTTTTCTTTTTCTGTTTATTCTTCTCTCTGTGTGTGTGTGCCCGCGCGCGCCTATTTTATTTTATTATTGCTGGGAGGAGAGAATCCGATGGCCGGTCATAAATTTAGTCCTTTTGCGGTGGAATTATAAATTGGTCATACAATTCTAATCCAAACTGGCATGACTGTATCAGTTTCTTTGCATATGTGGAAAAAACTAGCACTAAGTGAATGTTTTACATAAAAATGTGATTGATTTATACCTACAAACAAGGATTCGGTGCCAAAACTAAGAATACTTGTTATAAATTGCACATTTTTTTCGGTGGAATTATAAAATAATGAAAATTAACTGAAACATCACTGATTCCGTTTCTCTGCGTAGATAGCATTACTAGGAATTTGGCAATATTTTACAACGTTTTATAATAATACGTTCATACGATAATGAACCATTTTACTAACAGCAGGCAAGAGCCCGATTGTATGTAATGAATTTAGGCTATTTGTCTTGTATATATAAAAGTAATACTTAATTTTTGCCTGAAAATGACACCATTGCCAGTTTCTATGCACAAAATGACCATACTAGTACTTTGACATTATTTTAATGCAGCAAAATGTTCATTTTACCGATAATGCACCGTTTTCATGCCAGCAGGTGGCAACACAAAACCCATCATACGTTTCCTTTTCTTCTTCTTCTTCTTCTTCTTCTTCTTCTTCTTCTTCCCCCCTGTGGAGATATAATTCTTTCTCCCACTTTTTGGCGAATTAATCATGTACGGGTCAATTTTTTCAAAACAGGTGGTAATTCCATTTTTTGGTGAACATTTTTTATCAATAAAATATTTTTTGTGTTTTTATCTACAACGAAGGAATTCTGTCGCCGGCAATATTAATGGCGGTAATATATTTATAATTTTGGAGATAGAAACATTTGTTGGTAGCATGATTTTATACTGAAATAGGCCTCCACATTTGTTGGTAGCATGATTTTATACTGAAATAGGCCTCCGTGATTTTCTCTGCACAAACGGCAATGAGACTTTAGCAATATTTTACGCCAAGTTGGTTTTGTTCTTGAATTTACAGATATTTTGCAGCGTTTTACTTCGGCAGGTGAAAACTTTTATGGCCTATAATAAATTTAAACGCTTTTTGATGGAATTATAAACTGATCATCAAATTTGAATTTAAATAGTCATCAGTGTTTCAGTTTCTTTGCAAATATGAAAAAAACTAACTTTGTAAATATTTTAACGTAATTTTGTTTAAAGTTTTTATACAATGTAGCGTATGGGGCTGGCTGACATGACCGAACTTCCGGTCAAAATTTGTCATTTTAGCGGTGATATTATAAATTGATATTAAATTTTAACTGAAATAGGATTTACTGATTCAGTTTCTTTACGAAGTAACATTATTAGGATTGTGGCCCTCTTTGTCAAGAATCATATCATGTTCTTAATTTTACCGAACCGTTTTACTAGGCGGCAGGTAAGTGCTCGATAGCCCTCATAAATTTAGCCTCTTTGCGGTGCAAATATAAATGTAATACATAATTTTTTAATAAAAATCCCATCACTAGCCAGTTTCTCTGCAAAGTGGCAATATTAGAACTTTGCCAAGATTTTAATAATAAGATGTTCTTCGCAATTTTACCGATTATGCTCTATATTACACGCCGGTAGGTAACAAGCCGGAACCGTTCATACTTTTGTTTGTTTGTTTTTTTACCAGTTTTCTCCCGTTTTCCCCTCTTCTTTCTTTTTTCGGTGGCAATAAGAACGTTATACTCATTATCTCTACACAGGTTGTAATACTACTAGTTTGTGCATATTTTTCATTAATAAAATATTTTTGTATTTTTATCTATAACTGAGAAATTCTGTTCCTGGAAATATGTTTAGCTCTTTGGCAATGGAAATATTACTTGATTACCCGGTTTCATACTGTTATAGTCGTTCGTGATTTAGTTTTGTTTATATAGGTGTCAATACTGCTAGTTTAGCAATATTTTACACAAACATTATTTTGGTTTTGTTACCATAAAGCACCGCTTTACTTAGCGGCAGCAGAAAGCCCGATGACCTATCCTAAATTATGAATTATAAATTGTTCATCAAAGTTTTACTAAAATAGACATCATATGTCAGTTTCCTTGCCCACATGAACTAATTTTGTGAATATTTTGCATAAAACAATATGTTTTAAGTTTCTACCGATCATTCAGAGACCCAGAATGTCAGTAAGAAATTTTCGTTTTTGCGGTGAATTTATGAATTAATCATCAATTTTTACACAAATAGGCATCACTAATTCAGAGTCTTTTCGCAGATGGCATTACTAGGAATTTGGCAGTATTTTAGAAGATGATGTTCGTGGTTTAACCGAAAATTAACCGTTTTATTAGCCGCCATGTGAACCCGATGCCTATCATTAATTTAGCATCTCTGAGTTTGGATATTTAAATGTAATTCCTAATTTTTATCTAATACTATGAGTACTTGGCAATATTTTATAATAATTAATTCCTCGTTTTACCGATTATGCTCCATATTAGACCGTCAGGTAACAACTCGAAACCGGTCATACGTGCTGTTTTTTTGCAATTGAAATATTAATTGATCACCCAACATCTGGTGAAATATCATGCACGGCTCGGTTTCTCTGCAGGGGTGGAAATGCCACTACTTTTTGAACACTTTGCACCAATAAAATATTTTTTCTATGTGTATCTATAACGTGGAAATTCTTTTTCCAACAGTTTCCAGTCCGAACTGCGGTGACGTATTTAGCATTTTGATGTTGGAAATATTAGTTGATTACGTGTTATTTTGAAATAGGCGCCCTTGGTTTAGTTTCTCTGCACAGGTAGCAATGGTAGCAGTTTTGCAAGAGTTACCTAATAACACTGGGCAACAAAAAAATAATTTTTGAATGTTTCGAGCACTTGATGAGGCAATTCCTACTAATTTTGGGTTGAGAAAAACAAATATGACAATGAAAATTTTTTATTAGCTCTAGTTTCTATGATATACACAAGGTGGAAGTATTACATATTAACGGATTGAGAGAAAAGGATACATTTTAATTACATACATGCTAACAACAATGAAAGTGCATTTGATTTTTGTAACTGGTAATTATATGCTAAGAGTTCTAAATTGCTGGAAAAATACTTCGCAGATAGTCGTGTCTGAAGAGAATCATGTGGTGGCCTATTGACTTCGTCGTCTTTTAGCTTGCCTCTTGTGATGGAGTTCCGCAGAATCCCTATACAAAGATCAACAGTAATCCGCAAGCATTACTTCATTAGCCCTGATATCTTTGTTCCATAACAGAAATGTCCTGATGGAATCTCTCCCCATGTTCATCACTAACAGCTCCACAACTAGGAGGGAAAAAGTCTAGGTGGGAGTGGAGAAAATGGATCTTAAGGGACATGTTGCATCCAAGGTTACGGTATTTTTGCAGGAGCAAATGCTTGTAGTTGTCATCTCTTTTGTTGCCTAAAACTCCATGAACAACACCCTTGAAGGCTTCCCAAGCTTCCTTTTGTTTCCCCTCCAAAACTTGGTCAAATGCAGGATCCTTTACAAGTTCTCTTATTTGTGGTCCGACAAAAATGCCTTCCTTAACTTTTGCATCACTTAATTTCGAAAATTTCTCTCTGATGTACTTAAAGGCCCGTCCTTCTCGGTTCATAGCTTTGACAAAGTTTTTCATCAAACCCAGCATGATATGCAGGGGTGGAAGAAGAACGTCTTTTAGGTCCACAAGAGGCTTAGCAGTCTTTACAAGAGGCATCATATTGCGTTTCTCTGAGGAAAATGTTATTTCACCACAAATATAACAAAAGTTATTCACCATATTTACACATTTTTGTGGCATTTTTACAAATTTTACACTAAAAAAGCACTCGCGAACCAGAAATTTTGCATTAATTTGAGTAGAAACTACATGTAATTCACAGTCACAGCAACAGTATCTATGTTTATGACTTACAAACAGCTGAAGAGCATTTGTGTTTTGTTATTTGACAGGTGTGCCAATTCCCCCAAAAAATTCCCCCAAATTTAAAATCTTCACTCTAAAAAATGAAATATCACTTTATCTTCAAAACAAGAGTTAATCTATCATTTTTATGGTGATTTTTGAATTCAGCAGATGGAAATACATGTAAGTTCACTACTTTTAAGCCCGAAATATTTTCATTGTTGCCCAGTGTAATTGTTTGCTCTTGATTTTACCGACAATGCAGCGCATTACTAGCCGGCGGCTACACTCCAATTGCCGGTTATAAATTTAGCCTTTTTGTGATGGAATGGTAAATTGATCATACATTTTTAACTGAAAAAGGCATTATTGATTTAGTTCCTCTGCAAAGATTATTAGGATTTTGGCAATTTAAAAGAATAATAAGTTGTTAATTTTACGTGCAACGAACCGTTTTATTAGCTGGCAGGTAAGAGTCCGATTGCCCTTCAAAATTTAGGTTCTTTGCGGTGGAAAAATACAAGTAATACCTATTTTTTTGCTAGAAAATTCCATTATTGGGAAGTTTCTCTGCACAAGTGACAGCAATAGTATTTTTGTAATATTTTACTATAATATGAGGCTCCTCATTTTACCGATAATACACCATTTTACATGGCGTTAGACAACAACCCAAAACCGATCTGACGTTTCGATTTTTGCGATGGAATTTAAAAGAATCACATTTTGGTGAAATAAGTATGCACGGTTCAGTTCCTCTGGTAATAACATCTATTTTGTGAATATTTTACAGGTCGCAATACTAGCAGTCACCAGTATTTTACAATAAAAATATGTCGTTCTTGATTTTGCCGATAATAATGCGCCGTTTTACTTCCTGGCAGCTGACAGCCTGATTGTCGGTCATAAATTTAGCCGTTTTGCGGTGAACAAAGGCTAACATTGATCACACAATTTTAACTGAAACAGGCATCACTGATTCACTTTTTCTGCAAATACAGCATTATTAGGAAGTTGGCAATATTTATAAGAATAATATCATGTTCGTAGTTTTACCGATTTTCAACCATTTTACTAGCCGGCAGGTAAAAGCCGGACAGTCCTTCAAGAATTTAACCTCTTTGCGGTGGAAATGAAGATGTAATACCTACTTTTTGACTGAAATCCACATTACTGGTCAGTTTCCTTCCACAAGTTAAAATACTAGTACTTTGGAAATATTTTAATATAAGAAAATGTTATTTATTTTTTCGATAATGCACCGTTAAATATGTCGATAGATAGCAACCAAAAACCGATCATATATTTATTTTTTTCCCCGTGGAAATACAATTTAATCGCCCACTTTTTGGTGAAATTAACATTTACGGCTCAATTTCTCTGCATGTTTGTTCACTTTGATAACATTTTTCATCATTAAAATATCTTTCGTATTTTTATCGATAACGGAGAAATTCTGTTGCCGGCAATTACCAGCACGATTACGAGTAATATATTTAGCATTGTGAGTGAAAATATTAGTTATTTTCGTGGTTTTATACTGAAGTAGTCGTCTTATCTCTCTGCACAGGCTGAAATAACATCAGTTTATCTATATTTAATACTAATAAGATTTTGTTCTTGATTTTCCGGTAATGCAGCAGTTCACTTGCCTGCAGGTTACATCGTAAATTAAACGTGGAAATGTAAATGAATCTTCCAATTTTAACTGAAATAGGCATAACTGACTGAATATTTCTTCCCCAGAGGGCAATACTAGGAATGTGTAACGAGAATAATATAATGTTTGTCATTTTTCCGATAATTAACCATTTTATAAGCTGGCAGGTAAGAGCCCGTTCGTCTGTCATAGCTCCTTTGTGGTGGAAATATAAATGTAATACCAAATTTTTACGTAAAAGTACCCTTCAGGCCAGTTTATCTGTACAGGCGACAATAATAGTAATTTGGCAATATTTTTTCAATAATGAAATATTATTTGTCATTTTACCGATTATGCTTCATATTACATATCATAACTTAACAGCTCGAAAATTCATTTTTTGCAATAGTAATATTAATTAATCACCTACTTCTTGGTGAAATGATAATGCACAATTAAGATTCTCTGCACAGATGATAATAGTACTAGGTACTTGGGGAACATTTTACATCAATAAAAATGTTGTCGTATTTTTTTTATCGAAAACGCAGCAATCTCTCGCCGCTAAATAAACGGCCCAAGCGCCCATAATACATGTAGCACTTCGCGACGGAAATATTACCTGGTTACCTGGTTTATACCGAAATGGGAGTAAGTTTTTTCTCTGCATAGATGGCAATACTAGCAGTTTAGCAAATGATAATTATTTTTTATTTTACTGATAATCCATGTTTTACAATTCGGCCGCTGTTAGAAGGGATGAACCGTCAAAAATTTAGCTTTATTGCGCGGGAATTACAAATATCATCCAATTTAATAAAAATAGACGTCACTCTTGTCAGTTTCTGTGCGCCTATTAAAATACTAGTACTTTCTTAATACTTTACAAAGTAAACTAAGGTTTAAGTTTTTGCCTTTGTAAAGCTAATTTGTAGCCGAATGCCAGTCATAAATGTATTGTATGTATGCAGCCAATTATAAATTGGCGTTTTAATTGAGATAGGTATCACTAATTTGGTTTCTTTGCGCAGACTGCATTGCTAGAAAGTTCGGATAATTTTACTAGAATGCCATGTTCATAATTTAACTGTAAGAACTCTTTTACTAGTCGGTAGGTAAGAGCCCAATGACCGGTCATAAATTTGGCCTATTTAGGAATGAAATATACATGAAATACGTAATTTTGGCCTGAAAATCGCATCATTGGACAGTTTTTCTGTCCATCTAACATTACTAGTATTTTGGTAATATTTTAATATAATAAAATATAGTTCCTCATTTGCCCGAAAAAATACGGTTTAAATGCCGGCATGTAGGAACTCGAAACCGGTTATACGTTTTGTTTTTAGCAGTGGAAGTAATTGTTACTCGTTTTTTGAAGAAAAGAGCATGCATGTTTTAGTTTCTGTGGAACTAGCACTATGTGATTATTTTAAATCAGTAAACCCCTCTCTCTCTCTCTCTCTCTCTCTCTCTCTCTCTCTCTCTCTCTTAAATAAGGGAACAGTTCTATCACAGGCAATTTACACCGCGAACTCCGAACTCCGGTAACATATTTACCATTTTCGCTTTGGAAATGCTAGTTAATAACCCGGTTTTATACTGAAATAGGCACAATTGATTTTGTTTCTCTGCAGAATGTTAAAACAAGCAGTTTAGCAAGTTTTTACCCTAATAAGAGTTTTATTTTATATATAATGCACCGTTTTACTTATCGGCAGTTTATAGCCCGATGACCCCACCCCCCTTTTTGGTGCAATAATGAGTTATCTTATTTTAACTAACATTGCAAAAAGCTAAAATTTTGACCGGCTGTCAGACTGTAACATGGCAAGTAAAATGGTGTATTATGGATAAAACCAAGAACAAAATCTTATTAGTGTAAAATATTGCTAAATAGTACAATACATACCAAATGTGCAGAGAAACAAAATCAATCACGCTATGTCAGTACAAAACCGGGTAATCGCACATTTCCCTTACCAGTGCTTTTGCATTGGAATATTAAATTGATTATCCTGTGCGAACGAGTAATGGCAATTTCAGTTAATTTCTTCACAAAAGAAGGGCTTAACTCCAAAGGAAATGAAAGAAGGTTTGGACGGTGTATATGGGGAAGCATCCCCTTCATATTCTACCATTATGGAAGACCAGCGGCGGTTCAAAATTACAGAAATAGCAACAAGGTTGGACTTTTCTAAAATAACAGTCCTTCGAAATATTCATGAACGTTTAAACATGCATAAGTGCAAGATGGGTGCCTAGACTTCTTTCTTCAGTCCAAAAGCAGCAAGAGTCATCTGTTATCAGGTATTTTTGGAGCTCTGCCGTGGCTTCAGAGAGAAGTTCTGCAAACTATTGTTAAAGGGGATGAAACTGGTTCTCTACTATGATCCCTTGTCCAAAAGAGAATCAAGTGAGTGGCATAAACCTGGCTAAGCGCCGCCTCTAAAGGTCAAGGTCTCTCAGTCAATCAAGAAGTCCAGGGCCACAATCTTTTGTGACTGTAAAGGAATACTCTTTATTGACTTCAAGGGGAGGAAAACTACAGTAAATGGGAGAACCATGCAGGCCTACTGCACAGACTGTGCTTCCATCAAAGAGCAAGGGCGAGGAAAGATGAGTTGTGGTGTGCGCCTTCGTGACAACACGCATGTGCACCCAGCTCTTATTGCAAAGGAAGCTGTGAAGAGATGTGGCTTCCAGGAGAGAGACCAGTGGCCTACCTCCATGCACTCTGATCTGCCGTTTGTTTTAAAATAAATTCTCTTTCTCTCTTGCTACAATTTTCTTTGGACACATTGAAAATGACATTAAATCATGATTGCCAGGTGATTTCTGAGCTTTGTCACCACTTTACACCAATAAGTCGCCAAAAGTAGTCAAATATCACATAAAAGGAAGTGAAAAATAAACAACATCGTGGAGTAATGCGCAATGAATTTCTTAGAAACTTGATTTCAATTGTAAATAAGCATGTTAATCCTAACACTATAAAATTCGTATTTGAACATTAATGTAAAGAAAACTTATAAGTACGTTTACCGTACCATTCTTTTCCCATTCTTTATTCGATGGTAATTTCTCATTATATTCGGTATTTTCTCCACTAGAGTTAACTTTACTACAGCAACCTAACAAATGTAAATCTTAATAAACCTGTCAAATAGCTGAATTCCTGCAATCATTAAGTGTATAAATAAATTGGTAAATATATTAACTTAAAGTTTACAGAGTTTATAAACCATTTATTTATTTTAAAATTTACTAACAGATTCCATTCAAATTTTTTTTATCTTAATATTGTTCCGGTGACTATGAGAGTCCTTGAATCAGCAAAGTTTGCAAATGCCTTATGTCTGTATACGGATACTTTAAAGCAAATTAATGTAAAATATTAATATTGCATTCTATTGAAATTCACAAGACTACGATAAACTTGGTTGTTTTCATATGTTCAGTATTCCAAATTAAATGGTCCAATATTCTCATATGTAGCTTTGTGACAGTTGTAATATTTTTTCAAAGGAGCAGGGAGGAAAACATCAAATAACTTTATATGCACCTGAAAATAACCAAATAGAAAACGTGTTGACGTACTACACATAGAAAAGCTGCCAAAAAGGCGACAGGTAGCCACGTTTGGCAACATTGCATTAAATCATTACTCATTGTTAATCGTTAAAGTCTTGTATCTTCCTTTTTGCCATCATATAGAGCTGATATTTAATATGTATAATATTGTAATTTGTATCTGTTGGGCTGTATTTCTTTCAAGATTTAGTTTTTCTTATTTTGCTTATTCATTTGTACCCTTCTTGCTGTATTTACTTTTAAATTCTTTGTTAGGGGACGTTTATTAATTAAAGCGATGCATTTTAGACCTGCACGTGGAATGTTTCACATTATTGCTATAGGTGTTAAAGTTTTTAGTATTACAATGTTCTGTTAATGTAGGGTGGCCATAATGAAAACAAAAAATTAAACTCCAGTACACAACTGGTAACGATAGGTCAATTCAGTTGGAAAAAACAAAATAATATATACAAACTTACGTGTACTACTCTTCATAATTATTATGAAGTTTCTCAAAGTAGTACCCGTTGGCTCCAATATACCTGTCTCAGCGTTTCTGTCGGTCTTCAAAGACGTGCCGGTAACCATTTATGACAGGTTTTTCAGAATCGTCTTCACAGCTTGCATCACTGCTCATGCTGTTGAAAAATAACTTCCATAAACGTGTTTCTTCAATTTATGGAAAAGATCACATTGGGCTAATTCTGGATTAAAGGCAGAGTGTGGAACACACGTCATATTGATATGCGATGTATGGCCGTGCATTATTGTAATGCAGCATTCAGCTCGTTGCAACGAAATGTGGGCTTTTTTCGTCTGATATGGCCTGCCAAGTTTTCAGCAAATCTCTTTAGTATGGCTCAGTTACGACATCTCATAAATCTTACCTTGAATATTTCAAAATGAAGTGACCATATCTTTCCCAGTAGAAGCAGTTCTTTTACCCGTTCTCTGTTCTCCCCTCCCCCTCTATTTGTGATTATGGACATTTCCACACACAGCTTTGCTGTTAGCTCTCAGAGTCTAAATTTAAGTAGTCAAATTTCATCACCTGTGGTTACCTGTGGAATAAACTCTGCAGTTTCTTGTAATATCTTAAACTGCATGCGAACGTCATTTTGTTTGGGAATCAGCATCTTTTAAGCACATCTCATGTACTACTTTTCATTTTTGCAATGGGACATCCAGATATAATTCCGTACAATTAATTAAGATAAACATATAATCCTGTTTAGTTAATAAATTTACATAATTAATACCTCAAGATACAATTATGTAAAAGAATGTAGATTGTTCGAGAATCGGAAATCTTGGCTGGAAAGATGAAAACTTTCATGTACCAAAAGCGACTTTCTGGTGCCATAAGCAAGGGGACATTTCTTTTCATCAAAGTAAAAATGTTCTAGAAAAAGACTGGTGATGGGCTTTCACCTTGGGCACCTCTCTTAAAAGAAAGAGAAATTGTCGAACCCTCAAAACGTTTCTATCTAATCTACAATGAATCAAGATTAGCCAAAAAGTTCTCAAATTTCAAAATGTCTTTTCGAGAAACTTCTAACGGCAAGAGATTAACCCAATGGGAAGGAACACATCTGCTATGTTTAGAACTTTTTTTCCCCGTAGAAATTTAGTAAAAACATTTTTGGAAAGTTTTTTCTTTCAGTTCGACTTAAGAGACGAGAGAAGGCAGTTCGCTTCAAGAGACTAGAATATAAGTTCGCTTTGGGAAGTGAGATAGGGCTGTTCAATTTAGATAAAGAGAAATATAACTCGTGAAATGGAACGGTAAAAATCTATTAGTTTGGATGATATTGATAATGTAATTTTGAGTATGTGAAGAGAACGATTATAGAATTTGTAAGTACAGGGTCAGCAAATCTTTAAAACTCTCCATACCCTTGCTAATGGTAAGAAAGTGTCGTCTAAGGAAAAGGAGCAATGAAGTGAACAATGAAGTGTAAACAGTTGAACAATGGTGAAATTTTAATCCGCAACTTTTACAGTTGTTTCCTCTGTACCCTGGCTAGGACCGATGGATTTATTGGGGCGTAAATGGCTTCCTTCGGAAGAAAGCAGTGGATATGTCAATGCAATACCTAATTTTCTGTTGAAAGTAGCACACTGGCCATTTTTTTTTACAGCTGACAATACTAATACTTTGGAAATATTTTACATTAATATATTCTTATCATTTTATCGATAATGCACAGCTTTACATGCCGACAGGGGACATAGATCCTACCATGTACTTAGCTTTGTTGTGGTGGAGTTATAAATTGATCACTCGTTTGTAACAGAAATAACAATAACTGTTTCAAAACCTAATACATGGCGAAAATTTTAAATACAAAAAAATTACTTTGAGGTTTTGCGAAAATACAGCAACTCCCTTTCCGTCAGGTAAGAAACCTAACGCCGATCATATATTTCGTATTTTGGCACTGAAACTTTTAATTGATCGTGTACTTTTTATTGAAATAGGCGTCGCGATTTAGTTTCTATGCACAGATACCAATACAAGTGATTTGGCAACATTTTCATTAATATTAAGTTCGTAATTGAATCTTTAATGCACTTTTTTACATGCCTGTGAGTTATAGCTCAATGACTTGTCATGATTTTTTTAGTAAATATATAAATTTATTCCTATTTTATACTGAAATATTTTCTCTGCACAAATGAGAGTACTAGTTTCTTTTGAATTTACGTCAGTAAAAATTGGTGGTACTTTACCGATAATGCAGCGATACTGTCGTCAGAAAATAACGGCCAAAGACTGGTCATATATTTTATAACTGAAGGTGCAAAAGAATTCATAATTTCTATGCACAAATGACATTTCAAGAATTTGGGCAATAATGTATAATATTCACATTATTTTATTGATTTTATCGATAATGCAACCTTTACCGTGCCGGAAGATAGTGGCTCGAAACCGGCCATGTACTTGGCCTATTTGCGGACAGTCAGTATATAAATTGAAATCCCAACCTTAAATGAATTAAGCTATTGTGGTTCACGTTCTCTGCATAGGTAAGAATTTCGTACTTTGTAAATATTTCACTTAAAAAAATGGTTCGACTTTTTACTGATAATATTCTGTTGCTGGCGGGTAAGACCACGTCTACCATCATACTTTTAGTGTTTAGTAGTATTATGCAAATTATAGTTGAGCACCGCATTTTTTAATCGGAATGTGCGATTGAGTTACTGTGTGCAGTTGGCATTGCTAGGATTTAGACAACATTTCATAAGAATAACAATACATTTCTTATATCATTCACAATACACCGTATTACATATCGGCCCTTTGCCGGTCATATATTTAGCATTTTGCTGTCAAATTATAAAATGATTACCCACTTTTAACTGAAATAGCAATCACTGTCGGTTTTCCTGCACAGTGAGAAAATTGGTATTTAGTGAATATTTTAACAAAACAATGAGATTGGAATTTTTACCGATAATACAGCAATTCAATTGCTCCAAATGCCGGTCGTGTGTGTATAATATGTATATATTGCGGCGCCGAAAAATATAAATATAAATTCATTTGCTGTTTATATATATAAACCTGCCCCATTGCTCGTCATAAATTCATGTGGTAAAGTTTAATTTGATTGAATATATTTTACTGAAATCGGCAACACCGGCTTTCTGTACAGTGAGAATACTAATTCTTTATTCTTTTGGAATGTTTGGAATGATAATTGGTTCCTATATTACCGATAATGAAACGATTATGTTGCCGTTGAGGTGGTATTTATTTACTTGAAACACCCCCCAATAATTTGTACATAAGTGTCGCAATAATCAATTCTGATTAATTTAGATTTAATCATGTTGTATTAATTTACTTATTCCATATACATTTGAACCCCTCAGGGGTCCACTTTTGGGTACCGGGCATAGCGATCCCGAGGCACCCAAGCTGCTCCGCATGTCCACGCTCAGCGTGTTTGACTCCTTTTTATATCCTCTCTATTTTCATTTTTATTCGTCCTACTTCCCTGTTCTTTGTCTGATGGGTGCCCCCGTGTTTGAAACGGTAAAAAGTGACTGGGTAACGGCGTAACTCCCAGCACTGGGTTATCATACTAGGACAGGAGCGTATCCCCCGGTAAAGACCAAGCCCGGGGAGGGGCCATTGCAAGAGCTGTGAACCTGTAGACAATTGGGTACCTCTGTCTGGACCCGGGGAGGTTTGACTCTGAGATAAGCCAGGAAGGTCACCTGAGCCGGGGTGGCGCCCAGGAAGCAGCGTGCCATCGGAGACGGTTGGAATGGTAGAGGATAAATACGCTATGGTTAATAATAACCCTCGCATTCAAATGAAACGTAAAAGAGTGGACATAAGAGAAGCAACAGAGCAGTCTAATCCTCGTTACTTAGGTTCCACGCGTTTAAAAAAAAGGACTGTTCGATTCGACCTGGTGGCGTTTAAATTTAATTTTATCTTATTCCAGATTTAACAATGACCATCCTTTCTTGGGATGTGCTTGGGCTCCGTAGTCGAAGAGCTGACCTTGAGCTACTTTTGCGATCGACTAACTCGCCGCTAGTGTGTCTCCAGGAGACCAAACTTAAACCACAGTTTTCGCGGTTACTCTTCGAAGAGATTCCATCTTCCTCCCAAAGTTCGCACTCCTGCGCATGACGGAGTTTTAGTTCGAGATGACCTATATAGTTCTTCCGTGCGCTTACAGACTCCTTTACAGGTTGCAGCAGCCACAATTTACCTTTCTGGCCTAATTTTTACAATCTGCACTACTTACTTACCTCCATCTGCTACTGTCGCAGAGGTTGATCTGGATAATCTCCTATCACAGCTACCATCCCCTGTCCTGCATATGGGGGATTTTAGTGCGCACCATTCCCTATGGGGTTCTACCACGGAGTGTGCAAGAGGTAGCATGTTAACAGATTTTCTAGGCCGCCACAATCTTATTCTGCTCAACACTGGTCAACGTACCTTTCTTTCTGACAGTACACATAGCTTTTCACACTTGGACTTATCTTTCTGCTCTGCCTCACTTGCTGTACATTTTACCGGGAACGTCATCTCCGATTTATACTACAGTGACCACTTTCCGTGTAGTCTGGAATAAGCTTCGTCGCACTGTAGGCACCTTGGGTCTTTCTCCATACCCGGTCTAAGAGTGCAACACTGTACTTAACACTCCTGTTGATATCGCCAATACTTTAGGGCGAATGTTTGCTGGTGTTTCAAGCTCCGCTAATCATCCTCTTGCGTTAAATTAGTGGCTACAGTTACAAGTATGATAAACAATGCGTTTGAGGAAAGTTCACTGCTAGTGTAAGCAGAAAGGTTTGTTCATAAATTCGAGCAAAAAAGTTTTCAATCCAGAAGAAATCTGAATGTTCTAGGAACTCTTAAGCTTGGTAGTTCAACCCTGGAATACTCTCGAGTCAGTCAAATATCTAGGTCTTGAACTGGGAAAGAAACTGACCTGGAACAATCATATTAATAATATTCTCCTCAGGGCCAGATGACCAGAGGCGCTATCTGATCCACCTGTGGCATTAAATCACACATTAGCCAATGGCTTTATGGTGCTTTAATTAGGTGCCAAATATCTTAAGGTGCCATTGTTTGGTGTCGGACAACTTTAAAAAGCACTATAGCAGGTAAGTTTACCAGGCGACCGAGATTAGCATGTGTTTGTGTTATAGGGCCCTTCAGAAGCACACCAACCGTCGCTCTGGAGACTATTAGACTTCCCTTCCGTGGACATTTATTTACAAGCAGAAGCTAGGCTCACGGCTCATCGCTTGGTCACAAAGGAAATTCAGGTAGCTTTGCTGAAACTGGGCACCTTACAACCTAAATTTCCTGGATATTTCAGAACTGAGGATGTCAGACCTAATGAATACTCAATAATTTCCTTCCATTAAGGATTACTCCCGCATGTAGAGATAACTGGATGGAAAGAACTACGCCAAAAGAAGAAGATAATCAACTTTTATGGTACACTGATGGATCCCGCAAAGGGCCCAGATAGCCAAAGTTCACTAAAAGCACTTACCTCTGACCAAGTGCAATGTAAACTGTTATGGGAATGTGAAAATGCCTGGTTTTCCCTGGTATCCTGCAACAGGCTCGAACTGCGGTGAGTACAGGAGAATGAGGGTATTAATGGGAATGAAATGGCAGATCAGCTGGTAAAAAGGGGCCCTGACATCCTTTTCTAGCCCTGAGTCCGTGGTCGGAGTCAGTACTGATACAACTTAGACCGCAGTCAAAACATGGATTGGGGTTGAGAATCAATTAAGGTAGCAATTTTATCCTTGGCAGAGCCAAATTAGGAAATTCATCCTATTCTCTAACAAGAATTTCTCCAATTCGATAGGTGGAGAATGTGGAAAGAAATTGCGCTAATCACTGAACATGGTCACCTCAGAAAACATCTACGAAAATTGGGTTCCTATAAAGATGAACTTGCATGTTGTGCAAGCAGGACAAGGAATCTGCCTCGAGGGTCCTGTTTGAGTGTCCAATCCTGGAAAGAGACTCGTTCTCTCTCTAACCAGAAAAGATCTGGGAAAAGAAGGCAACAATGGAACCAAAATACTGTAACTGTAACTGGTAGTGCTGATCTCGCCTTGCAACATTCATGTGCTGTGAGTCCATCGCATGCCACAGCATTGATTGAGAAAATTCAGAATATGAGGCGAAAGACCAATTCCGTGGCTATCGAAATATTCTCGCCACCCGTTCTTTGCAACCAAGATGCACACTGAATTTTTGCCTGGTTTCGTGTTACTATCGGTGTTGACAACTGCTATGGGAAGCTGTCTATTATGTAAGAAACCTAGAGTTTTTACGCTCAATCTGTTGACAGAACCATTGAACAGAATCCGTGTTTCCGACAGAAGACATGCCGATGTCAACGGGTTTCGTGATGCTATAAAGGGGTAGCATACTGACGAAAATTGGGAAAAAAGTTGTTCGGAGAGTACAGCCCACTGCCGTTACTAAACATAGTTTTGTTGCCGGCGCTGTTGGAACGCCTGTGGCGCTGGCTGAAGATATGTTGCTACCGGGAAGTAGTCGTGTAGCTACTGATGGAAGACATGCTGATGCTGCTTAATCGATATGTTGAAGGAGCAGTGTATATATATGCACAAAAATGCCAAGAGATGCACTCGCTGCGTTCACTTTTATACTGGAACCCCTTCCACTTTTCAGTGACGTCACGGAGTTTAGTTTTCCATACCGCGAGCACATTTTAGCTCCGCCCATTTGGTTTTCAACCAATGAGGTAGGATTTTTCTACCGCGCATGCGCAATACCTTCCACCACTCTTGGTTTTTAGCAAATGAGATTGGTTTTCCTCATCTCGCCCGAGGCAGTGAAAGTGGGGTAGAACTTAACATGAAATTCCAGTATCAAGATAAAAACATAGAAATGTTATTAAAGGGGCGGAAACCTTTCAAGGCAAGAATTCGTAAAATATAGGAATGCTTTTAACAGGCAACAACCTCTTTTTTTGTAAGACTCTGGGGTGAGAAAACATTGAAATCCATTATCAACCTAATGGAAAAATCCATTAAAATGTAAAATAATGCGTGATTCTGAGGTGAAAAGCTTTTAGTCTCTTTTTTCTCGTCCCCCCCCCCATTGAACGCGACGCGAAAGTATTCTTTAATTGTATCATAACATCTTTTTTAAGTGAGAAGTATTTTTATAACCACACAATTTGGCTCGCATCCACCATTCAATAAAATAACTGCTCCGATTACCTGAAGGAAACAAACTCTACACCAAATGATGTTAGGGTTAAAAGCATTTAAAAATGCGAATTCCAAATCATCGAAGTTTAATTAGACAGGAATTCTTAAAAGTTACTTTACAAAGAAACCTCTTGCCCACCCAACTCCTTGACAGGCAGAATTTTTCCAAGTCAATAAATAATGTCCCTTCTCCAGATGGCTGTTGCTGACTGCTGATTGTAACCCACTAGTGGGCGCTAGCCGCAGATGCAGGTTCGTTACCGGAAAAGGGACACATACTAGTAGACTGTTCATGTTGGAAATATTACTTACATAACCGTTTACAATTTAAGACTTTTGTATACTTTATTGATATACCACCATATATGTTCCGACAGTCTGATAGTCCGTAATAAATTAAGATTTTTTAATTATAAATTTATCATTCATTTTCATCTGACATAGGTTTTAGTGTTTGTTTGTAAGCATATATGAAAAAAATAGAACTATGTGAATATTGTCACAGACGCTATTTTCGGGCGGTAAATATTGGTAAATTGATGTCATGTACTTTGAAATCTAAATTTCTCAGAAAGGACATAGTTTTTGGTTTATCCATATTTTTACTATTTTGTATTAGCATGAGATACTTAGTAAATTATTGTACAACAGGAAAAGTTTGGTGTGTCACTTCCACACCAAACATTAGTTTCCTTTGAGGAATCTGCTTAAGTCACGTAGGACTCAGGATGTCATGTGTCAATCAGGATGTTTGAGAACTGTCATGTGTTGCTCTGTGATTGGCTGCTTTAATTCAAACCTAGGGCGGTGGCACACCATATTTGGTAATGCCTCTGTTCCTCCCTGGGGTATGGGATTCTATTTAAGAGCCTGCAGGTTCCTACAGAGTAGTAGAGAGAGACAGGGAGAAAGAGAGAGCCTAGAGGCTAGGCTGAGGACTCACGAGACCGACCGAGAAGTTTTAGCATGCCGAGACACATCCTCCAAGGTAAGCCCTGACTGGGGGCACAAGCAGCAGAATGGTTAGCAGGACGCTGTCTTGATATTGTAACATGTACTTGAAAGGTCATACACATTAGTTTGTAATTAGTATCATTCAGAGTGATTATAATAAAAGATAACTAACTTTAGCTCTACCATCTTTTTGTAGCTTAGCTCCCCCTGTCATCTCCTAAAATTCTGGGGTGTGACAATATTAACATTAAAAATATGAGGTTCAAATTTTGAGGGATAATAAAAGTATTTTGTATCAGCAGATAACCCAAATGTTGGTCATGAATTTGGCCATTTTTAGGGTGGAATAATAAACTGATCATCAACGTTAAGAGTAAGTGTGTATGAGGTTGGCATGTGGAGGCTCATGGAGGAGGAAGAGGCTGTTAACTAGAGGAGCAGCATGGTGGATGATGATGGAAGCTGATGTAAAAATCTGTGCAAGACTGCTAATAGAGGAGGATGGAAAAATTTTGAGGTTAACAGCACGTGAGTAATCCTAGTTTATACTAAATTACATGGAAATAATGAATTTCATAAAATATTTAGAGGTAAATGAGATATTTTAGCACTTATTATGATATAGACAAAAATTAGGAAGCCAAGAAAAAATATGTTTATAGTAAAAGATAGAATGCCTAATATTAACAAAAAATATCGTAGATGGTAGTGGTAGTGCACAAATATGTTATATAAGAAGGTGTATTGCATTGTTAGCTGCTTAGTTCCCTGTGTTTGTATAATCCCATTTAATGCTGTTAATTTACAAAATAAAAATAACACATCATTATTATATGAATGTGCATAATATTTTTCAGCAACAGAGGTAAAACAATTTGTATTGCAGGTTGCAAATAATTCAAGTGACTAAGGGTTTATAACATTGAAAGGTTAATAAGTCATGGAGAAAGTTGGCCCAGACCTTGCTGTTCAGATAAGCCTTCACTACTTATTTAAGGGTGTAATTAAAGGAATATTGATACAATACCTTCAGAGGGGAAAAAAGAAAGAAAGAAAGAAAAAAAATCTGCTTATGTTATTTTTTCAGATCAGCTTACGTAAATCTTAATTAACTTTTAAAGCATGAACTTGAATGAGGATAAAATGTTACTTCACCAGTTGGGAATAATAGCAGTGAAGAACACCATTCTTTTACATTCTATTTAGATGACTCCTCAGATGATAATTCTTCAGAGGCTATGGAATTGTAACATGTGACAATGAATCAACTGCCATAGAACATAAAAGGTATGAAAAATGTATGATGTCAAAAGTGTTAGTGAAAATTTATTTTAATTACAGTGTATCATTCATATAAAAATATGAATAAGGATATGGTGGCAGAGAACTGCATCGCTGAATAAGCCATCAATTAATGTCAGACTACATGACTTGGCGCAGGAGGGCAGGGCTTATCAAACTGCTGCATTGGCCTTGTGTCTCAGGGCACTCAATCAGTGTCATTTGAACAGTGAAGGAAACAACATATGTCTGCTCATTCTGTCAGGAGATTATTTTAGAAGAAATTTCCACATGAAAGTTCAGTTATGCAATGCTGTTCATTCATTATCCACTCATGTTAGATAAATTAAAGGATAAAGATAAATTGTCAAGAGATGAATTTACTTTTTAAGAGAGAACTAAGAAGGGATACTTTCATAAGCAGATGCCAGATATATGTGGAAAATGAAGATAGGCAACTCCAGCACTTCCTTGTGTGACATGGGTGATTTAAGTGATTTAGAACTTATTATACTAGCTCTAGTGCAGGCTCTTGCAACTGGATTGGTGACCTTGGAACCTTGTGTGAATGCCAGAAATTCTGGGGGATGCATAAAAAATTGGTGCTGTGGTTGCAGCTCCAATGCCAATAGATGTGTCTCAATTACAAGGGTGCTAAAGCTGCTGAATTAAACACTGTTTAAATCTATTTTGCCTAACACAAGCATACTTTCATCATTAATATGTGCATTACAGTTGGTAAATAGAAGGAAACAGAATAATTTTCTGCAGAATCTCTTTGAAAGTGGTTATTTACATTTCCTAAATGAAGAAGAAATGTGCATTGTTTCGTCATGTTTTGATATTGTGGTGGTTGTTGAGAAATGCATGTTTAAATGTACCATTGTCTATTAAAATATAAGTACGACATAGTGGGGTACAATATCTAGGGAGACAATAAGGAATTGAAACTGTTTCAATTTGAACATAAGGAAAATTTCAGCATGTTTATGGCTATTTGTAATTGATTCTTGAAGATACAAATGCACATTGCATTGAAAGAACTGTATCAACCCAAGTAATGAGTATTTAAAATGATATGTTTAAATTCCCTGTACATATGTCTTGTAGAAAATGTGTTAAATGAGTAATTACATTTTTTTCACAGTATTTTAACAAAATATTTCCTAAATTCATAAGTTTGTAACTGGATAGCATTTTTCTTCCAATTCCCCTTCCTTCCCAAAAAGTATAGTCATAGGATCAGTAAACAAAATGGGGTGTAAAGTAAAATGTGCTTTCTTAATTCATTTATATAGAAATATCATTACAGTGACATCATTTAAAGTTTTAAGTATAATCAAAAGTGATGAGAGCATAATTACTGACGAGTGCTGTTTAGAGTAGAATTTAGATTAGATATTTCAAAACTGTTTTATTGAAGTATTTATATTTTACATGTTAAGTGATTTGAAAAAACAAGAATGTTATTTTACTGTTGTGCTGTAAGTGCTCCATGCATTTTATAACTCATATTTAATTTCAGATATAAATAAGCTTTGGGCAGATTTGTTGGGAAACACAATTGAAGGGGAGAAAAACTGCTTACATGTGTGCTTGCCATTTTGACAAAAAACAACACAGTGTAGGGATAACAAATAAATGAATGGTAGATTCACACCCTATTACCAAATAGAAGTCAGCATCCTTAATTTATAATTTCATATTAATTGAAATGAATGCAAATAAGCAATTAATTAATGAGGGTAAAGCGCACTTAATTAATTCTCTTTAATGCATTTCTTGAAAGTTATATCTGTAGCCCCTTATATTATGAAATAGTGTTAAATTGTATATTTTGCAAGTAATTTAGCATGTACTTTATTGCTGTTTTAACAGATAAATAAATAGTAAAGTTTGGAACGTTTTGCTTCCGCTAAAATAAAACAATGACATTGATGACACTCATAATCTGCAAAACTACTGCATTTGGAGGAGAGGGGTTGACTTAACTAACTTGATAGTTATAATACAGGCTGTTGTTCAATATTAGTGATTTTTATTTGTAAGTTCATATCATTTTACACAATGACAAATATTTCAAAAACAAAGGTTTTTCTAATAAAGTGAGAACAGTTGTAAATGGACATTATCAATTTTGAATATGCAAAACATAACAAAGAAGGTGACAATTACATTTATCTAAAGTGTTCTCAAAAATTCAGAATAGACGTCCAAGAACAGAATGAGCTCAAGATTATGCTACTGTTGTTTCAGTAAATTATTAATTTCATCATACCTGCAGTCTCAACTTGGTATTATGCAATTTCTTCCAGTAATGAAATGTGAAGACTCTCCTACATAGACACTGATTTTCCAACCCAGAAGATGTTGCTGCTGATGAAGAAAAGATAAGTGCCAAAGAACGAGTGGCATACTACTTACAGAGGCAGAGGTGCTGATATATTGTTGGTGTGGTGTGGTGTGGTGTAGTGTGTATGAAAGTCCACTAGTATGGCAACTTCTTATTGTTAAATGTAGCATGTCTCAAAAATTTTGTAGTGACTCCCTTACATATTAAGATTCATTCACTTGAGTAATATTTAATAATGCTTTGTTGTTCCAACTTCTACAGCTTGTCACAATTTCAACAGTAATTATTATGTATGTTGCACTTTAACATAAGGTACATAATGAATGAACAATACCTCTCAAAGGAGTTCACAAGAGTAGCTGTAAGCATTTTATATATATATATATATATATATATTTTGAGATAATATTCCATAGTAAAATTATATTTGAACATCTTAGAGATAATATTTAACTTAGCATACAGATGCAAACATCCATTTTAATATGTACTTTTGCATGATTTTACTTGTTGCAATGTGCAACGCTTTACATTATTTAAGAACCCAGTGTTTAACATTAAGTGAATTCATTTTAATTTTTTTTCTTAGTAATAACATAAATCAAGGGATTTGTCAGAATTTTTGCAATAATGTCTCGTTGTACAGCTTGTAGCAGTGTGTGCAATGTAGGAGACCATAAATGGTTTTATATGTATGAAAATATAATCCATCTGTCCGTCCATCTGCCTGCCTGCCTGCCTGCCTACCTACCTACCTACCTACCTACCTACTTATCTATTTACCTGCCTGTCTGTCTAGAACAGCATATATATATATATATATGCTGTTGAAATACCCACTAACCTTTGGTAAAAATTTAAATATTCATTGTCAATTGTTATAGTGTAATATATTGAATTGATTATAATGAATGGTGCAATTAAGGCCATTAAGCTAATGGCCATTTGACTTTTAGAGAAAGTGGCCAAGGCAAGAAATAATAGGCTGCTGGCCCTGCCTAATTTTGCACAGGCAATACAATATCCCAGCTGTGCTATGTCCTTTGTGGCAAAGTTATTTATTGCATTAGACCATGGCGAATAGAATCAGCAAAGTGAAGAAGTATGATTTTTGCTTAGATGCTGAAGATTTATCCTTATCATTAGAAACTTCCATGTAAATTAGGTAGATTTGTGCTTCTTTTTGCCATCCTGGTATGGCTTACGAAATATTTTGCAATAATTACCATTCAGCAGTATGTAAACTTGTAGTTGATATATAAAATAGAAGTATGGTATTTTATTAGTCTAGTGAGAAAACACACTTAGCTCTCAACATGTAGGGGTTGAGATGCCATGTAACATATCATTTTCTAGTGTTTTATCATGAGAATAAGCTTAAAGACTATATCCTGTTAAACAGCAGAGTTATTAAGGCTTACATTTGATATACTAATGAGAATCTCACATATGATTTACATAATTTAACGTTTAGTTAAGGTTTAATGCCAAAATTTATGTGAACTGTTGCTACAGAGCATTTTTACAATTTGCTTTAAATATTTCCCTTTGTTATATGTAATGTACAACATTCTGAATCTATATGAAGTAGAACTTTATATTTACTGCATTTATCCCATGCCAAGTACTAACTATATGGTCAAGATGGTGAATAGAATGATTTAAAGTAATGTAAGCTCATGCAACTTGACCAGGCAGAATTCAATTCTGCGACATTTCTCTTGCAGCTCATTAGGGCCAATGCCCTAACCATAGAGTGCCACAGTGGTGGTCTTTGAAAATTACATCTTATATGCACAATAAGAAATCACTGAGTAAATCTAAAAAAAAAAGAAAAGAAAAGAATGTTTCAAAAAGTGCCCTGATATAAGAAACATACATATGCTGTAGTTCAGTAAATCTTACAAATAGACCCAGTACTTTTAGCATTACAGCAACAATGTTTAGATAAGTTAAGAACCTAATTCCTCTCATCCATATCAAAGTATTGCAATGCATTTATATGTGTCATGTGTGAAATAGATTATAATTCCTGAATTAGTATGTGAGCATTAGATGTAATTTATGGCATAGCTGCCTTTAAAGTGCGTCTCTTTTAAAACTATAGACAACTTAGGTCTTTACAATGTTAATGTTATCTGGAGGATGGGATGTTATTTTTGTACAGTATAATCATTGCTATAACACTTTATATTGATATCTCTGTGTGCTTTAAATAAAATGACATGTATTGTTGTTTGTTGTACTACATTTTCATTGAGAGGTTTTACTTACATTTTTACACTCTTCATTACCTACGAAGACTGTTTACATTTTTAGGTTATGTATAGGCTATGTACAAAAAATAGCATTACATTTTACTTCATATATCCTTCCTAAATCTGCTTAGAATTGCATTAAAAAGATGAGTTACTGACCAAGGTTAAAAATGAACTTTCTGGTGCAACCTCACATAATGGATGGGTAGTATAAGAAATCATGTCTATTGGGTACTTGACAGGATTATCTCATTATTTATATAATTTGTTTTACTTGTAGTTTCTAACAGTATATTGTAAACAAGCAACCTTGCCCCAAAAGTAACTGAGTAGAAAGCATGTTCTTAGTTCACCACACAAAAGGAAATGAACTGTTAAGTAGCAATGTAACACATTATGGAAAAGGTAATTTAATGAGAAAAGGCATGTGCTTTTAATAGTATAAGTTTTGCATGCATTCCCAACTGTATAAGCAAGATATTTCTTAGAGGTGGGGTTAGTGTCCATTGTATCAGGTTTTGCTTGCAAAGGAAGTGCAATCTTATTGGCATCCGTTGTATTGCAAGGCGAGTGTGATGAGATGCCTCTTTTTCTTTCTATTTTTCTTCTTCTTTTTTACAAAGAGCCTTTCTGTGAAAAAAGTTTCCCCTTTTGGTACATTTCTTTAGTTCTGAGCATGAATGCTTGTATAGCTAATGTTGTCTTTAAGGATGCCATGTATTTCTTCACAACTTCAAATTCTGTTGTTTTGGGAATTTGCTTAAAAGCACCCAAGGACTTGCAAGCAATTTTATCTTTTGATTCAGATAGGGGAACAGAACAGTTGCGACTTTCTTGTTTGTTCAATTGGGCTGGTATTACCTCCTTTTCATTGGGTTTAAAAGTGCTAGTAATCTTAATTGTTTATTCAGCACTAGCAGGTTGAACAGTTAATAAAGAATAAACTCCCTGTTATAAAAATGATCTGATGTATAAATTATGTTTAAAGTTTCCAAGGTTACTTTAAAATGCATGCATATTATTGTGAAATATATATTATTCAAAGATATTGTCATATAAGTTACAGAATTGGAAGTTTTCTTTAGTAAAAACCTATCAATGTCATATCTGTTTATTTCTGTTCTGTACATAATTTGATAGTGGATGAAATAATATGCTGAAATCTTTTTGATGTTCTTGACAATGATTGTATGTTTATTTATCTCATGTAGACGATTTAATTAATATTTCATTCAAATTAAACTTCTCATTCATTATACAGATAATGTAGGCTTTGAAAAAAACTAACATTATAAAATTGCACTTAATTAATAATTGGTAACACATTTTCGCATTCCCAAACTCAAATATACGTTCTTCTGAACACTGTACATTTATTACGATAAATAACAGGTGAGCAATGAAAACAGTTGTTTCGTCAACGTCAGATTAAGTTAACCAATAAATTTTTTATCATGTTCGTATTTATTTCTCAAAAGAAAGCCCCAGATTAAGTTAACCAATAATTTTTTTCATGTTCGTAATTATTTCTCAAAAGTAAGCGCATCTCTCATTCGGTTGCGGAGTTCGGGTTTCTCCGCTGTAGCTCGGGACTGGCCAGCCCCTCGAGCAGCAAGAGATTCCTCCAGCAGCTCATTCCAATACTGCCAGAGATTGCAACACTAGACTTGACGTTAAAAAGAGACCAAAAATTCGCTACTGCAGGAATGTCGCTGCTGCAGGGAATGTTGCTGCTGTATTGAAACTGTGCTCCTCTGCTCAAGGCATGGAGAGAGGGTTTCCTAGGGGGGAATATGTGAGCAAGGTAATGTTACTGCTGTGCTCCTGCTCAAGCCGGAGCATTGAGAGAAAAAGGGAATGGGTTTCCTAGGGGGAGGCCGGTTTATAACAGCAAGTTAGTGCATTATTAATGTCTTATTTATTTAAATGAGACTGAATATGTGAGCAAGGTAACAGAATCTTGAAAGGTTTCCTTAAATGAGATAGTTGGTGGATTTATAATGTGTTGCCTTGTGGAATCAGCTGCTGTTAGAAACTGATTCTGCTATTGCTAATAACTAAATTCACACGAATGTGAGGTAATGCCATTTAAATCATGTTGTTACCAATTCGCAACTATATAATAAGTATTTAACAGCTTTCTTTTTAGAAATGAACACGAGAGTGATAAAGAAAGTATTGCTTTAACTTAATGTGACCTTGGCGAAGTAACTGCTCACCTGTAATTTATCGTAATAAATATACAGTGTTCCGGAAAGCATATATTTGAAAAAATATCTCTGTTACCAATCTTTTATTATGTGCAAATTATTATCTTAATGTGCAAAAAATTATCAAGATAAGTTTATGAGGTTAGGAATGGCGATTTTGACTGAATTTTGAACAAGTTAACAGGATCTTGTAAGGCTTCCATTTAGTTTGTTTAAACGCTACACAATCTGTACAATGAATGAAAGTTAATTTGATGAGATATGAATTCAAATGTCTAACATTTGATTTAACAAGCATATAAGCAT
Organism: Metallyticus violacea; assembly: GCA_030762175.1. NCBI lineage: Eukaryota > Metazoa > Arthropoda > Insecta > Mantodea > Metallyticidae > Metallyticus > Metallyticus violacea. Next base: position 36,442 of record CM060841.1, on the reverse strand, counting down.
TGTAAAGAACATCACTACAGATTTTGGCATATTGTTTCATCAACTATCAAATTATATATAGACCGGAAATAAACAGGTATGACATTGACAGGTATTTACTAAAGAAAACTTAAAATTCTGTAACTTATGTGAAAATATCTTTGAATAATACACATTTCACAGTAATATAAATGCATTTTATAGTAACCTTGGAAACTTAACACGACTTGTACATAGGATCATATTTTATAACGAAGGAGCTTTATTCTCAACCAGTCACTGTTCAAACCAGCTAGTGCTTACTAAATAAGTAAGATTACTAGCACTTTTAAACCTTATGTATGCAAAATCAAGTTAAATGTTTGAAAAGTAAATGTTATAACAAAGGAAGAGGGAGATTCATTCTGAAGCTTTCTTTTTTTAGTTTTAGGATCAATGCAGTTGATCTTTTGCTCCATGTTATTCATTCTATTTGCAAATGAACCATATTCTGCTTTTAAAATCAGAGCCCTGTTCTAGAATGGTTTAAATGAAGCCACACAAACATGGCAGAATTGTGTCCAATACATACTTTTTTTTACTCTTACCATTTTTATATGCCACCTTCAGAAATATCACAGAATTGTAGAGAAATTTGCTGAATAAGAAAAAGCTAAATAGAAGTGCACACAAGTATGCTATATAAGAGGGTGTATTGCATTGATAGCTCCTTAGTTTCCTATGTTTGTATAATCCTATTAAATGCTGTTAATATACAAAAAAAAGAGGTATCATTATTATATGATTGTGCATAATATTTTCAGCAAGAGGTGAAACAATTTGTATTGCAGACTGTAAATAATTCAAGTGACTAAGGGTTTGTAATATTGTGAGGTTGTTATGTCATAAAAAAAGTTGGCCCAGACTTTGCTGTTGAAACAAGCTTTCACTACTTATTTAAGGGTAAAATGCAACTCAGGTTTATGCATATTTCGAGTTGTAATTGTTTCGAAAGTAACCATTAAAACTTTTGTGGACACAGGAATAAATTAAACAATAACAGTGAGGGATTGAGGTAGTGTAGATTAAAAATCAGAAATAAAAGGTTGTAGTTAAGGAAATATTGATACAATACATTCAGAGAAAATAAAAAAATCTGCTTCTGCTATTTTTTTCAGATCAGTTTACATAAATCTTAATTAGCTTTTAAAGCATGTACTTAGATACAGATGAAAATGCTGCTTCATCAGTTGGAAATAACAAAAGTGAAGATTATCAGTCTTTAACATTCAAATTGAAAGTGTATGAGGATGATTCCTCAGATGATAACTCTTCAGAGGCTCTGGAAATTGTAACTTCTGACAAGGAGTGAAGTGCCAAAGAACATAAAAGGTAAGAAAGATTTTTTTTTAATTGTGTTTAACGCCCGTTTTTACTACTGAGACACCACAGGCTGATGATACATGAAATGAAATTATGTATTGTGAAAGGATTTTTTTTTAAAAAGGAAGGAAGCGTTCCAGGCCTAAGTTTTAGGTACCTCCCTAGCATTTGCCAGTTATGAAGACTGAGGAAAACTTGGAAAAAACCCCAGTCTGGGAGGGCGGTCCTGGCAGGATTTGAACCCCAAACCTCTCGCTCACAAGTCCGTGTCTTAATGACCTCGGCCACCCGCGGCAGTGGTATGAAAGATGTATGATGTCATAAGTGTTAGTGATTTTATTTTGAATTATAGTGTATTATTATTCATATAATAAATAATTGAATCATTTTTTCTGAAAATGCACTTTCTTTGCATAATGGAGTTATGGTCAGGAACCTGCTTATTAATTGTGGAGTGGTCATTTCGAAATGAAAGTACATATGTCTATGTATTTCTGACATGTCTACCTATAACTTAATGTTTTTTGAAAGAGAAAGTGCCTATATTATTGATATTTTTGTAATCTCAAAACTATGTTTTTCAGACATGTGTCTTAAGAAAAAATGTGTTCAATTATTGGTTATTACTTTCAAAGACTGTGCTTTCACCAAAGGATAGAAAGTACTCCAAATTTGTGTTTTCAATTAATACTTACATAGTTATTATAGTTATCTGTCAGAAACTGTGATTTAATGCCAACAGTAATATCCAGTCATCCAGTTACTTGATTAGGATGTGGCAGCAGAAAACTGCATTGCCCAATAAGCCATCACTTAATGCCAGGCTACACGACTTGGGGCGGGAGGGCAGGGTTTATCAAACTGCTGCATTGGCCTTGCGTCTCGGGGCACTGAATCAGTGTCATTTGAACAGTTAAGGAAACGACATGTCTGCTCATTCTGCCAGGAGATTATTTTAGGAGAAATTTCCACATGAAAGTTCTGTTATGCAATGCTATTGAGTATCCATTCACTTTAGATAAATTGTCAAGAGCTCGGTTTAATTTTTCCAAAGAACTAAGAAGGGTAAGGAGTAATTTCATAAGCAGATACCAGATATATGTAGGAAAATGAAGGTAGGCAACTCCAGCACCTTGTGTGACATGGGTGAATAAATGAATTATTAAATGATTTATAATATTAATAATATTGAATGATGTATACTCTAGTACAAGCTCTTGCAACTGGATTGGTGACCTTGGAACCTCACGTGAATGCCAAAATCCCAGGGGAAACCTATCAAATTGGTGCTGTGCTTGCAGCTCAATTATTTGACAACTCCAACAGATGTCTCAATTACAAGAGTGTTTCTTGAAACTTCTTTCTGTAGCCCTTTATATTATGATATAGTGTTAAATTGTATATTTTGCAAGTAATTTAACATATTGAAACCATTGCTGTTCTAACAGATAAATGAATAGCAAAGTTTGAAACATTTTGCTTCTGATAAAATAAAACATTAATATTGACAACACTCAGAATATGCAAAACGACTGCATTTGGAGGAGAGGGGTAGACTTAACTAACTTGGTAAATAAAATGTAGGCTTTTGTTCATTATTAGTGGTTTTAATTAATAACGATGGTTTATTGATGTTAAATTACTTTGCTGTAATATATGATGTTGCTCTAGAACAATTAATTTATGGCATAATGGTGAAAATTCTTCCCCAGTTCAAAGCTTCGTGAATTCTTGCAAGTAGTAAAATTGAAATGTTTCTGTACCATAAGAGATGATGGAACTTGGCTGACCCCAACTGGCCTGTTGGCCAAAAGGGTCTCCCAAAGAACATCACTGCATTATGTTACCTATGTGCCATCTGTCATAAATACTGTATATCCATTATCCTTTACAGAAGTCCATACACATAGGTCCTAAATATACTGGATAATAATTTTTTCTGAGTCGGATGTTTAAAACACTCTTTATGGTTTTAAATATCCAACTTAGAAGAGATTATTAATGGGTGTTTCACTGTGTTAGATTCCAAATTGAATTATTATTAAAAATACTGGATAACATTTATCATTGTATTTTTAATTAACCTGAAATGTTTTAGCCTCCCATTTACACTACAGTAATCTGATATTATTTATGCCCGAAATATTGAGGGTAGTTATGCATGTTGAGGGGTCATCAGCTGCAGTAGCTCATGAAACACATTTTGAGCAGTTCTATAGTGTGTGCAATACAGGAGTACAAAAATCGACTCACTAGCCTAATCTAGAATATATAATAGTTACATTTTAGTGGTTTCAATATGTTGGTTTTTAAATTTAATTAAATCTTGGTCAATGCATGTAGGTCAGGTACAAAGTAGAATTCTGTAAGCATGCAGAAAAGCACTAAACTTAGATTCATTTTTAAGGCATTTTGAAGTTAGAAATGGTCTTCATAATTTAAATTTCTGGAAAAACTCTATTACTGAATGTTCAGCATATGCAACAAATATAGAAATGAAATCTGCAATCTGGCCATATCATTTTATACAATGTAAATATTTGAAAAACAAATCTTGCTCCAAGAGTAAAAAGTTGTAAAAATGATATCAATTTAATGAACATGCAAAATATTACTTTTACAATGCTTTTTTTCTTCTTCTTCTTTCTAGGGTATTGAACAAAGCAGATGACAATTAGAGGTATCTAATAAGGCATTCTCAAAAATTGAGTACAGACAACCAAGAACAGAACCACCTAGATTATGCTGCTTCTCGTTTCAGTAATTAATAATATCATCATACCTGCAGTCTCAACTTGGTATTATGCAATTTCTTCCAATTATAAAATTTAAGAGTCTCCTACATAGACACTGATTTTCTAGCCTAGAAGAAGCTATTGCTGCCAATGAAGAGAAGATGAATGCTATACCAAAGAACTAATTCCAGAGGTAGAGGTGCTGATATATAGAACTTGCTATAATGTATGTGAAAAATGCACCAGTATGGCAACTTTTTATTGTTCCATGTTGAATATCTGAAAATTTTATAGTGACTCCCATAAATATTAAGATAGATTTACTTCAGTAATGTTTAATAGGGCATTTGTTGTTCCAACTTCCACAGCTTGTCACAATTTCAACATTAATTAATCTATGTTGCACTTTAACGTAAGGTACACAAGGAATGAACAACACAATAACAATATATAAACAATGTAACACAATGAAGCTTTAAGAGTGTGTAGTTCAACTGAATCATACAATGATATTCATTAATGTAACACAGTTTTTTTCACCACATTAAACCACATAGACAATAACAATAGTTCTTAAAGGAGCTCACAAGAGTAGCTGTAGGCCTAATACAATATTGTGCTACAAAAACCACCTTAATTTTATATATATGTATTCTTCAAGATAATATTCTGTATTTAAGATTGAAAAAAATAAAATTATTGTTAAACATGCTAAAGTTATTATTTATCATGCATACATGTAATTTAACAAGTACTTTTGCATAATTTTATTTTACTTGTTGCAAATGCAAAGCTTTCCATGAATAAACCCATTGTATAACATTGATTGAAATTCAGAATATTTGCAATAATGTCTCGTTGTACAGTTTAGAGCAGTGTGTGCAATGTGGGAGACCATAAATGGTTTTATATATGAAAATATAAAAATAACACAGTATTTACAACTCACACATGATTTACATAATTTATTGTTTGGTTAAGGTTTAATGCCATTACTTATGTCACTGTTGTTACAGATCATTTTTACAATTTGCTTCACATTTCCTTTTGCTTATTTGTAATCTATAACATTCTGGATCTGCAAGAAGTAGAATTTAATATTTACTGCATTTATCACTGCCAAGTACTAACTATATAGTCAAGACAGTGAATAGAATTATTGTTCTAATGTTCTAATTATAAAAATATTGTGAACTGTTCTTTTACCTTTCCTGAAGTCTGATTGAAATATTGAAATTTTCTTTTCTCTCTCTGCCCATTCTTGTAATCTTTTTTCTAACACTACAGTGAAAACAGCATGATAAGTAAATTTCTTAATTTGAATTGACACTATGGGGGCTACATTTGAAATTAACTAAAGTATTAGGCAATATAATCTGGGAAAATTTTGAAAACAATCTTTTGACAATACATAACGTTAATGTGAAACATAAGACTTAAATACTAAAACGAAAATTGCATAATTTATGCCAAAAACAAGAGATAAAAACACCATCCAAGAAAAATACCATAACAAATAATGTCTATAACCTTTCACAACAAAAATTCACAGATACAGAAATCAATTTTTTGGATTAAGGTTTAAAAACTTGTGTAAATTTCTCCAAAAAAAGTTGAAGAATATGTAGCAGACATACAAATAGCCACCAAAAACTTTACAGAAATAGATAGGAATACAATTCAAAGTCAGTGTTGTAACATTTTAAAAAAAATTGAGTCGAAATTGTAACATACACACCACTAAAATTCAATGAAATGTAGCTTCGGGAGCCATCTCTCCTATCATCAGTTCCTGGTCTGATAGGAGCAATGGCTCCTGAAACTAGTCTTCCATTTTATTCAATTTTAGTGGTGTATATGTTACAATTTCCACTCAATTTTTTTAAAATGTTAATATTTGACACCTCTGTTACAAAAGTTCACTATATTTTATACTATCAGTGTTGTAACATTATCAAACAAATTGGAAATAAAAATAATACCAACCCTTACACAAAGATAATAAAGACACTAAAAAACAAACCTGTTATCTACACAAGAGCAGACAAAGGGAATACTGTGGTAATTCTAGATAAGAATGATTATACAGACAGAATGAAACAACTATTAAAAAAACAATGAATATTCAATAGTAATAAAAAATCCCCTAAATCAATGCAAAAGCACATTCAATAAAACAATTACTGATTGCAAATTAATAGATAAAAAGGAACATTATAAAATTAAAGTAGATAACCCTACAATACCTACAATCTACGGTCTCCCAAAAGTGCACAAACCATGGAAAACAATGAGACCTATCATAAATAACATAGATGCTCCAACTTATAAACTAGCCAAATGGTTGACTTACAAATATTCTACTTTTCCAAGATTTGAATCTCTTAGTATAAAAAACTCATTAGATCTTATTACAAAACTTAAAGACATAAAAATAGGAAAAACAGATACCTTGGTTTCGTTCGATGTTACAGCACTTTTTCCAAGTATTCCAACACTGAATTTATACTCTCTGATAAAAAAGTGGTTACAAAAGATTGCAATAACAACAAAGGATATTCAAGAATACATTACATTAATTAACTTATGTCTAGAACAAAATTACTTACATTCAATAACAAATATTACAAACAAAATTTTGGTCCGACAATGGGTAGCCCACTGTCACCAATATTAGCAGATATTTTCATGAGTGCATTAGAAATTAGAATAGTAAATAGTTTCCCTTGGATATTTAAGACTTGGTACTGCTATGTTGATGATATTTTTGCAATAGTACCAGAAAGACACTTGCATGATGCACTAAAGTTACTTAACTTGCAGGAAAAAACAGTTAAATTCACTATGGAGAGAGAATGCAATAAACAGTTATCTTTCTTGGATATTAAGATAATGAAAAAAAAAAATCACCTAAATTTTGGCATATACAGAAAACCTACACACACAGATAATTACATTAAATATAACAGTTTTAATCCAGTTCCTCACAAACATGCAGTTTTAAACAGTCTTGCATACAGAATGGTTAATGTCCCAATGAACAAGGAGGAATATGAACTGCAAATGAATAATATAATGCATATAGCTATAGAAAATGGCTTCAAACAAGAAGTTGTGCACAAGAAAATAGACAGAGCAAAGAATAAAAAGAAAATTAGAGACACCACTACACTTACTCCTATCAAAGATAAAAACAGAACATACAAAAAATTCACATACCACCCATCACCCTTTCATAAATTTCAAAAGATTTTTAAAAGATACAACATTGTTTTGGCTCCAAAAAATAACTATTCCATTAAAAATATCCTTAAATCAAAACAAAAAGAAGATAACCTACAGGAAGAGGATAAATCAGGAATATATCAAATAAACTGCAATGATTGTGAAAAAGTTTATATTGGAAAGACAAAAAGAAACATAAAAACAAGAGCTAAAGAACACATTAGGAATATAAACCAAAAACAAGAAGAAAAATCAGCAGTAGCTTGGCATTTTTGGAAAGAACAACATAGCATTAATGAAAACCCCAAATTACTTAAAAATATTAAAGGGAAAACTGAACTTACAGTCTGGGAAAACATCTATATTTGGAAGAATAAGGAGAAAGTTTTTAATTTTGAAATCCCGCCAAGTGATGTGCTAATACAAAAGTTCATCAAACCTCCACCAGAGATGAATCGATCTGCAACGAACAGCGAGGCCAGCAATCGACCAGGAACTGACAATAGCAGCAATGGCTCCCGAAACTAGTCTTCCATTTTATTGAATTATAGTGGTGTGTATGTTACAATCTCGACTCAATTTATTAAAATGTTACTATGGGCTAGTGTCCATTTTATCACTTGTTACAATTAATGAAAGTGCCATTTTATTGCCTTCCGCTTTGTTTGGTTTTGGAAGGTGAATTTGGCGAGGTTTCCTTATCTTTTTTGTAGCAAAGAGCCTTCTTTGTGGGATAATTTTCCCCTTTTGGCATATTTCTTTGCCTATGGGCATAAATAGCTGCTGATTTTGCTTTTTAACAGCAGATAATGTTGCCTTTAAGGATGCTGCATGTTTTTGTACAACCTCCAGTTCTGTGCTTGTGCATATTCCCTGAAATATAGTCTGAAATTCTCTGGCAATTTTGTCTTTCATCTCCAATAATGAGCTGGGACTTTTTTTGCTGACTTGGGCTAGTATTTTCTCCTTTTCATTGAGAACATCCTCAGTGTCTATTATTAAATTGTTTGCAGAATTATGTTGTTTATTGCCCTGCTCAAATTGACATATACTGTGTATATGTTTACACATATTCCATTTAATGCTGGAATCAATGCATGTGCAAGAGTATCTGTGTATGCATGTATTACATTCACTGCAGATTAATTTGCATACACAGTTCACACCACTATCTTTGACAACATAAATTTCTGTTGGGTTTGATGAGGATGTTATTTGCCAACCGCCATCTTCTTCCCTAATAATGAGGTCTTTGTTAACCTTCAGACTTCCTTTATGCTTACGGCGTATTTCTTTCATTTTTGAAGTCAGTTTTCCTTTGGTCAAGATAATTATTCTATCAAACAGTTTATCTTTAATAAATTTCATTAAAGCATAAATTGCTTTATCCAGACGTTTGGTATGTTTTGCGTGCAGATACATATATTTCAGTGTGTGATGCATGCGTTCAACATGCATGTTGGTATTCAATCCAGCATGCAACCTGTGACAGTAAGCCCAGCATTGTGCATTACTCGCATAGTTTTCCTGGAAGTATGCAGCAAACTCAAAGGTGTCAGGGTCACATTTCAAACGATTTATTGCAGTAGGAAGCATTATCTCAAATGCAGTGACATCTATCTCTTCCAGTAATGTTCTTACAATCCTGTAAACATATGCTTGTTTTTCTTGGCCTTTGACTTTTTTTATATTTTTTCTCCAGGCTCTATCTACATGCCATGTACAATAGAGTCTCATTGTTGGCACTTCCATAATTGAAATCCAAGCATTATAGAAGGACTCTGCTAAATCTGACATAAAAACTTTAGGAGAAATATTTCCAACTTCCAATTTTATGCAATGGAAAAATATGGACAGTACCTGAAAATCACTCCTGTTGGATATTAGGAAAGCACATGGAAACCCTTGTCTCATGTCATCTAACACCATTAGTGTTATGAGTTCGAAACCATAGCTATTAAGTCCATGCGTTCCATCAATACATACACAGTCGTTTCCAAACTTCATTAATAGTTCGCCCTGTGCATTGTTCATTATAATTAATACAAAATCTGTGCCTTTTAATTCTGGGTAAATCTCACTGACTGTGTCTTGTGGTTTATAAAACAACACACAGGGGCTGTCACTCGAGTTCATTTCATTTACCCATGCCTCAACACTAGTCCCATCACTTTGATGCCTGACAGATGAGGAGCACAAATTATAGCATCGTTCAATATTATGTAAATCCTGTCTGGTTACTAGGTGAACTCTTTGTAATTTAGCATCTGACACCGAATCTCTAATTTTGTGCAGTATGGCTTGAAAAGGAACTTTGTTTGCAATATCTACAGCTATACTGTTTCTTTCTTTTTTTGACAGTCCCAAGTGACTTAAGTCATGTTGATGACCAGCATGAGTTGAGATAAATGTGACTAGGCATTTTCCATCTTCAGCTTGCCAGACTCGTAGCTTTGCAGGACAAACGCCACCTATTTTATTGCTTCCTTGTAATTTTAAGTGTCTGACACCTTTACTTTGAGAAACAAAATTGCCTGAACGATGACACGCATAATAATGCCTTACAATATTGCCAGAAATGCGAGAACCAGTATATTTTACAAACATCGATCCCGTTGTTTCCTCAATTTCCTGCTTCCAGTTTTTAAAATCGTCAAAGGATGAGAACTGTAGTTCTTCCGATTTTACTTTTATTTCATGTGCTGATTCTAAATGCTCAAATAAAAGAAGTTCCGATATTGCTTCATGACTACATAAGCTGCAGGTCATTGTTTTCTTTGTAGCTGAACTCTCGCCATGGAAAACTCGCTGATGGCCTTTGAAGATGGATGCATAATTGAAATTCTTGTTGCAAATTTCACAGTGATAGGCGCACGATTGTTGTCTCTTTAGAATAGGCGCGATAACATTAAATTTTTCCGGATGTGCTAGAGCAACATGCTGTCTTAGATTTCTATTGTAGTTATACCCTTTCCCACATTCCAGGCATACGAACTGTTTTGATGCACTCGATTGCTGTCTTTTCAGACTAGGCGCGATAACATTCACCTTTTCCGGATGTGTTTGAGCAACATGCTGTCTTAGAGTTTTCCTGTAGTTATACTCCTTCCCACATTCCAGGCATACGAACTGTTTTGGTGCACCCGATTGGTCTCTTTTTAGAACGGGCGCGATAACATTCAATTTTTTCGGATGTGCTAGAGCAACATGCTGTCTTAGATTTCTATTGTGGTTATACTCCTTCCCACATTCCAGGCATACGAACTGTTTTGATGCACTCGATTGCTGTCTTTTCAGACTAGGCGCGATAACATTCACCTTTTCCGGATGTGCTTGAGCAACATGCCGTCTTAGATTTCTATTGTGGTTATACTCCTTCCCACATTCCAGGCATACGAACTGTTTTGATGCACTCGATTGCTGTCTTTTCAGACTAGGCGCGATAACATTCACCTTTTCCGGATGTGCTTGAGCAACATGCCGTCTTAGATTTCTATTGTGGTTATACTCCTTCCCACATTCCAGGCATACGAACTGTTTTGATGCACTCGATTGCTGTCTTTTCAGACTAGGCGCGATAACATTCAACTTTTCCGGATGTGTTTGAGCAACATGCTGTCTTAGTGTTTTCCTGTAGTTATACTCCTTCCCGCATTCCAGACATACGAAGTGTTTCGATGCACTCATTATTATAAAAACTACAACTGCAAAAATAGTAACGTGCATCCAGCCCAGTTTAAACATACATCCGCACCACTGTTGCCAATGCTGAACTACTGATCGGGCTAGACTCGCATCTAAAAAGGGCCAAATTTCCTCTCAAGGGGGCTAAATATTTTCTAGCATGGACGTGTCATCGCAATACCATCCCCCACAGGCAGGTAGTAGTAGTAATGAGTGCAATATAAGTGCACAGCAAGCGGGAATTTATTCTATTTGTTCTTTTTACATAACGTAACAACTGAGGTAATGGATTTTTGGCATTTTACTGCCTGCTCAATGGCAGAACAATTAAAATTATGTTAAAGTAAAAGTTACATTTTTGGTTCCGTTTGTTAAATAAGCTAAGTTCTGACTATAAACATTTCACGATTTTATATACATAAATGTTGCTATGAAAATGCTTGATTTACCCATAAAATGGCTAAATTGGCTACAGTGCCTTGCACCATGTTCAACAACAAAAGTAAATTACAAGTGTACACCTTGTTTGAATACACTAAATGGAAGCCTTTCAAGATTCTGTTACCTTGCTCACATATTCAGTCTCATTTAAATAAACAAGACATTAATAATGCACTAACTTGCTGTTATAAACCGGCCTCCCCCTAGGAAACCCATTCCCTTTTTCTCTCAATGCTCCGGCTTGAGCAGGAGCACAGCAGTAACATTACCTTGCTCACATATTCCCCCCTAGGAAACCCTCTCTCCATGCCTTGAGCAGAGGAGCACAGTTTCAATTCTGCCATGTTTGTGTGGCTTCATTTAAACCATTCTAGAACAGGGCTCTGATTTTAAAAGCAGAATATGGTTCATTTGCAAATAGAATGAATAACATGGAGCAAAAGATCAACTGCATTGATCCTAAAACTAAAAAAAGAAAGCTTCAGAATGAATCTCCCTCTTCCTTTGTTATAACATTTACTTTTCAAACATTTAACTTGATTTTGCATACATAAGGTTTAAAAGTGCTAGTAATCTTACTTATTTAGTAAGCACTAGCTGGTTTGAACAGTGACTGGTTGAGAATAAAGCTCCTTCGTTATAAAATATGATCCTATGTACAAGTCGTGTTAAGTTTCCAAGGTTACTATAAAATGCATTTATATTACTGTGAAATGTGTATTATTCAAAGATATTTTCACATAAGTTACAGAATTTTAAGTTTTCTTTAGTAAATACCTGTCAATGTCATACCTGTTTATTTCCGGTCTATATATAATTTGATAGTTGATGAAACAATATGCCAAAATCTGTAGTGATGTTCTTTACAATGCTTATATGCTTGTTAAATCAAATGTTAGACATTTGAATTCATATCTCATCAAATTAACTTTCATTCATTGTACAGATTGTGTAGCGTTTAAACAAACTAAATGGAAGCCTTACAAGATCCTGTTAACTTGTTCAAAATTCAGTCAAAATCGCCATTCCTAACCTCATAAACTTATCTTGATAATTTTTTGCACATTAAGATAATAATTTGCACATAATAAAAGATTGGTAACAGAGATATTTTTTCAAATATATGCTTTCCGGAACACTGTATATTTATTACGATAAATTACAGGTGAGCAGTTACTTCGCCAAGGTCACATTAAGTTAAAGCAATACTTTCTTTATCACTCTCGTGTTCATTTCTAAAAAGAAAGCTGTTAAATACTTATTATATAGTTGCGAATTGGTAACAACATGATTTAAATGGCATTACCTCACATTCGTGTGAATTTAGTTATTAGCAATAGCAGAATCAGTTTCTAACAGCAGCTGATTCCACAAGGCAACACATTATAAATCCACCAACTATCTCATTTAAGGAAACCTTTCAAGATTCTGTTACCTTGCTCACATATTCAGTCTCATTTAAATAAATAAGACATTAATAATGCACTAACTTGCTGTTATAAACCGGCCTCCCCCTAGGAAACCCATTCCCTTTTTCTCTCAATGCTCCGGCTTGAGCAGGAGCACAGCAGTAACATTACCTTGCTCACATATTCCCCCCTAGGAAACCCTCTCTCCATGCCTTGAGCAGAGGAGCACAGTTTCAATACAGCAGCAACATTCCCTGCAGCAGCGACATTCCTGCAGCAGCGAATTTTTGGTCTCTTTTTAACGTCAAGTCAACACTAGCAGTAGATTCAACTTGTAACGCCAAGTGAGAAAATATGCCTGGTTGCCATGGCAACCATTAATTTGGAGGTGGATGTGGATGCGAGCGAACCTTTCCGTGTTCGGCAGTGTTCCCAACACAATGCAGGAATTTGTTCATATTTGTTTGGTCTATTTTAGAAAAAATAATGTTGGTAAAGTAGTAGGGCTTGCCGCTTAATGTGAGTTATAAAGTTGTTTATAGCGGTCTATATTGTGTAATTTTTCTTAAGTGATTAGTGATTACTATTTGTGCAACGTGAAGTTTATATTTGATGGTTATTATTATTTAACAGATTAGTAATGAATGCAACAAACGATTTGGTGCGGTTCCACACTCCAGGCACCCTTTTCTTTGTGGAAAAATTATGATATACGTGACTGTTAAATGTTGGTAAACCAACACCAGCGTTGTGTTTAGAAAAACTTTCCAGTGGGGCAAGTTGAAAAACTTAGACCAGGCAATTTAAATCTCTTAGGTATGAAGAATATAAATGGGTGTGTGGTAGGTAATTCATTTTACCAAAAATTAGACTGTTGGCCGTGTTAGCTTATGCGCGTTGTAAAGGGCACTTGGAACAACGTGGCGAACAACATAACTGGGCATTCCGAAAACATAAAGCTTCTCTAGAATGTTTAAGTAATTGTGTCGGATTAAAAAAGCTAGGGGGAAAAAAATAGCAAAATTGCAGGAGCACTTGGGGAAAGTTTACGACTATATACTGCAAAATACAATGAGAATATTAGGCTTAATAGACCTTTCATGCAATATCCAATTAGAGTTGCATTGCATTTAAGCAAACAAGAGATTGTTTTCGAGGTCACAATGAAAGCAAGAACTCCAATAATGGGAATATTAAGGAACTTTTAGGTTCATAAATCGAAGGAAGTCCCATAGAATTTCAAAATCACCATTTAAACATAAAATCTGTTTTTGCAGGGCATTGAAAAAAATCCCAAATGAAATTATTGAGTGTATCTTTATTAGGGCTCTGCTAATGATGAAATTAAGGATGCACAATTTTTCTCTGTGCAAGTAGACGACACTATTGATATTTCACACACACACACAAAAACCAGTGCTCTTGTGAATTCTTGTGGAAATATAATTGAAAGATTTTTGGGCTTCCATGACGTTAGTGAAGACCGTACTTCACCCGTACTTTTTCAATAACTTGATGACTCATCAGAATTTGATTATAAAACTAAACTTGTGGAATTAAGTTATAATGGTGCCGCAGTTGTGATCGGTCATTTAAACGGCCAGTAAAAAAAAATGTGAAAGCTGTTGCACCCCAAGCAATCTTTGATCACTTGCGCATATACTTCTTAATCTAGTTTTGCGACAAAGTTGTGATAGAAATCAGAAGTGCCCCCCCCTCCCCCGTTTTTTTAGACGCTTCAAACAATTCGCATTTGAAGCTTTAAATATTTCACAGTTGTGCTATCCAAAACAAATTCCAGAAACAGAACGCTTAAGAAACGAACTTACGTTGCTCTGTCAAGATAAGGATTAAGAGGGTGTCAATTTCAAAGCACAATCGAAGTCTTTAAAAGATAATTAATGACGTCTTCACTGATGCATGCAAACTGTTCAGCCTTGCTCTTACAATTCCGTCCACTAGTTGTTCTGTAGAGCGAAGTTTCTCATGTTTAAGGGGAATCAAAACTTATTTCCGAAACGGCTTAGGCAATACCAGATTGACATCATTGGCTATTTCCATTCACAAGGATGTACTGAAGAAAACTCGACCCTTCTACGAAGATATCATAGATTAAAAACAGAAAAATGGGCTTGATAACATTAAGGTGAGTCTTATTTAATTACCAAGTATCAGAAGTAACGAACAGTAGGGAACTCCCTTTCCAATGTTTTATCATGATATAGTGAATGATATCTCTATGGTATTTCTCGTCCGGTTCCCTCCCGTTCACAGTTTAGCCTCGCTCTCACGGCTTGTATAGTTGCCATTCTGTACTTATACGCTATCAGAGGCTGCCTATGAATAATAATAATAATAATAATAATAATAATAATAATAATAATAATTATTATTATTATTATTATTATTATTATTTCTACGAATGAGGATATTTGGCGAGACACCTGTTTAATTTAATCAAAGCCGTCACTGCATAAAGCAATAAAATAGTTTCAAATGCTGCAAATTTAAAAAGAATATGTATTAATAATCAGAACTAGAAAATTTATAAGTATAAAACGGGAGAATGTTGGAAGAGTAAGAAGTATTTTGTACCATAGTGTGTTTTTAAAATATTGTAAATTTCCAAAAATAAGCACTTGCACTAATTTATACACAGAAAAAGAAGGGGGCAAGGGACAAAAGCAAAATCAGCAATTAAAACATTTCAATACCTATATGGAAAATTTGCACTTAAAAATATATCAGTGTAAAGAGTGATAAAGGGAAAGCAGGGAAAAAATGGAAAGAAGCTTTTTGTGCCCTACAGCATTCAATTAGAAACTTCCATTATATGTTAAATTTAAATTTTAAACCATATCAATATAAGAGATTTAAAATGAACATTTTATGCTCGAGAGCACAAAATAATTATTTATTTATTTATTTACTTTTTGTATATTGCTATTTTCATACAAAAGAATATGTATAACATTGAGTGAGAGAATGTTTGAGGAGATTGAATAGAAGCAATTTATATCATGAAGTATTAAATTGCTTTCTGTGTAATTCAAATTTACACATAAAAGAATTTCAATAAATAAAAAGAAAATTTTGTAACCCAAAATATGAAATTAATTTTTTTTACACATTTCAAAATTACATATAATTGTTTGTGGGTAAATAGAGAGAGAGAAGCTGGAGGGTGAAGGGAAAGATAAGATTTCTATTCGAAAGCATTAATACAAATTTTCCAAATATGCATATGATTATCATTAACAAAGGTGAAAGAGTGAGAAAATGGAAGAAGAATAGAGGTATATTTTGTACCTTAACCCTTTGCGCCGCATATGGTATTAGCTATTTGCTCTCCAAGCACGCTTGTGGGATTGGAATTTTGATTTGTTTCTACAGATGTTAAACTAAAAGTGACTTATATACCTATGTTTGATAAAGTTTAGTTAACTATCATTAAACTGGCGTGTTTTGAATAATATTTGTATTGCATTTCAGCACATTACAACCTAGACTGTCGTCCCCTTTAGAGGAATGTAAATTGATATGTGAGCAACTCATGAAACAAAAATTTTCCAATTTCACACAACTAAAAATAAGACTGTGGTCACTTTAAGGTATTAAAACTAAATTTAAAAAATATGTTCTACATAGCTGAAATAATTTAAATAATTGCAGTAACAATGCCCTTGTACTCACCCCTATAAAGTTTACACCCCGGCCGTTTAGTAGTGAAGATTGATGCTAGTCACAAAATCTTATATACATATTCAGATGCACATACACTTAGGTTTATTAATGCTTTCCTATATACACAGAACTTAGTTTTGAATGTGCACCCTTTTGTCCTGGTGGTAACTAAGAAAGCATTCAATTCTACACAATGCAATGTCACACTGTTTGCATTTGTATTGTGACTTTAGGCCACGACCTAATTGCTTTTTTTTTAAAACCTACACTAAAAACATGTATTCACATTACCTTATATTTTCACGGAGGTGTGAAAAGAGCACTTGGTGCAGCGGTAAAAGGTAGGCTACGCTGAAATCCCGTGGGTTTACGTGACGTAAAGCCTGCGATCAGCTGTTGCACTAAATTCTGTTTGTAGTTCAGAAGCCTATTGCCATGAGCTGTTGAAGCAGGTGTTTGAAATGTTATGCATTACAAAACTATTAACAATAGCTACATTCACTACGAAATGAAACGAGTATTTCCACCATTTTTGTAGGGCCGGCCGACCCAATAAAATTCCCTCCGCCATGTCAACTCTTGCCGTATTACTGGTATAGTGTATTATTATTTTTTTTTCCCCTGCCACTGTTCTGCCTTCCCATTTGTTCTTGGATCAGAATTAGTAGATAACAAAGAACGTCCTTATCATCATACCAGACAACAGCAGTCACGTCCCTATGTTGCAATTTGCAAGATTCGCCCCGTTTTAGTTTCAATTGTTTCGGCTTTGAAAATTCTTTCGACCAGTCTTTCCTATCTGCACAAGCTGTACCACACGCGTATAGTTTCCTGTTCAAAAGTAAGTTCATTAGCTTTGTGGACCTAAAAAAATAATCAAAGTACACGTGATGCCACAACCCCGTATATCTGTTCATATAAGTGTAGAATAACTTGTTTTCCAAGTAGAAGATCGCTGTTTCACGCCTCTTTCTTCCCCAGGTAGATTTCACAGTCTAATAAATATCCATTGTTACTATCTGCAATACCCCCATACCTATATACCCGATTTATTGATTTAGCAGGCATACATTGTTTTACAAAGAAGCGACCTTTGAAGCCTATCATCCGTTCAACAGAGAATTCGCGATCAGGTTTATAGACATCGGCAAACTTCCTGATTATGTGTAATGTGTAAGAATCTTCCCCTAATTCTGGCTTTGCAAACTCGTCGTTCAGAAGTAGGTATTGTGATATCTTTTGAAAGCGAAGCAAGGTCATCGCCTGTCTTACAATTGGGCACAATCAAAAATCCCCATATATACACCAAAATAGCTAAATATGCCTGAACTTCCCTTGAATTTGTGTCCTCCCATTTAGAAGTGTTCTTTTTAGCTTCTATTTGAGTGGCATATCTGTTGGTTTCCTGAGCAATAAGACCAAAAAGATTTGAATTTATAAAAAGTTCGAAATAAGCTATATCTGGACTCCCTGAACGGTTTTCATGTTTGGCATCTGTGGGGAGTGAAAATTATTTAATACACTGAAAGTCAAATTGGAGGTCTCTTGTACAGGAACGTGTTTGGTTTTAGTCCGCCTTTGATATGTTTCTGCTCCGTGCTCTATCTGTTCAACACATTCACCGTCACTGTCGCTTTGTTCCTTATCATTGTCTTCCACTAACTCGCTTAACCATGTCGCATGGGAACTACTTTCGCGAAGTATTTCCTCTTGTGTTACCAATCTTTTATTCACTACAGCGTTTTCTAGCCCGTGCTGCATTTAGAGCGTCCTCGCATCATACTGATCCAGCTAGAAAACACATCATGAAAATGCTTACTAAGCCCTCTGAACGCAGTTCTGACTATCGTAATTTATGGCTTGTAATTCCACCCTGGCATGTTGGAATCACTTGTTTAGAGTAGTAGGAGTGTGTTTATATCAACACACGCCCAGAAAGTTGAGGTAAGCATAAACAGAAACTATGAGAAAGGATAAGCAAGATTACTGCGTTTTACTACCTTGTGCGCAGCAAATCATTGAGCGTTTCACTAGTATGCTAATCATTAAATTAACTTTTTCTTTTTATTGGAAATTTATATAAGAATGTATAACCAAAGAGAGAGGAGGGCAAGCATGAAAAATTAATTTGTACCCCAAAGCATTAAATTAAAACATGTTTATATACTGTAAATTCATATATAAGCAGATTTCAATAAATAGAAAGAAAGGATAGGAAACGAGTGAAGCAATGTACGTTCTAAAATTTTTCTTTATATTGAAATATAAAGATGCTTAAAAGTATATAAATAAAGAGGGAAAGGGACAGACAATGGAAGAAGAGAAGAGGATTTTTGTATGCTAGTGTATTAAATAAAATTTTTCGATATAGTGCTAAAAGTATAAAAGCTTTTCTGTAAATAAAGAGGGAAAACGTTGGGAGTTAGGTAAGGGAAAATTTTGTACCCTGAAGCATTGATATTAAAATTTGCAGTAATTGCAAAATTATATATAAAACCATATGTAGAGGGGGAGAAAGAGAGAAGATACAGAGAAAGAATAAAAGAATAAATAGTAGTCAGGAGCATTAGATTAACATGTTTCCATATTATGAAAATTGTATATGAAAGAATACCAATTTAATAAAAAGGAAAGGGGAGCAGTAAAATGAGCATTTTGTACCCCTACAACATGAAATAAAGGCTTTCCCTATATTGTAATTTACATACAAACGTGTATCTATAAATTGTGAGAGAGGGAGAGAGAAATAAAATGGAATGAGAAGAAAGAAAAAGTTGTACCCTATGTTATTAACATAAAACTTTTGTATACTGCATATTTACATAAAAAGACAAATCAATAGTGAGAGAGAGAGTGAGGAGAAGGAGGGAGACTTTTAAATTAAAATTTCTTTATATATTGCAACTTTATGTATAAATGCATAATTATAGGTAGACATATAACCAGGGGGAAAGGTATTTTGTACCCTATAGCATTAAATTAAAGTGTATTGTAAGTTTTACACATAAATGTATAACAAACAGCGGGGGTGAGAGAGAGAGGGGGGATGCATGCATTGGAACAATAGAAACGAGCATTATGTATTCTAAAACAATAAATGAAAATCTTCCATATATTGCAAATTTACATAAAAAAGCATATGTGTAAATAAACTGGTTGGGGAGAAGGGAAGGAAAAAGAAAAATTCTACCCTATAGAATTGAATTAAAATTTTTATGAATTGCAAATTTAAATATAAACCCTTATCAGTAGTTAGGTAGGTAGAAATTAATGAAAAATGTAAAATTTGTGATGTAATGCATGAAATAAATGTTTTCCATTCATTGCAAAGTTGCATACCAAAAAATAAAAGGAAAGAAACTGGAGAAAGAAGAGAAAAATTATGATCATTAAAGCAATAATTAAGAATTTTCTTTCTATTTCTGATTGACTCATAAAAGTATATCAATAAGACATGATACATAGATTGAACAAAACTTTTATGGTTATTAGGGCAATAGCATTATATCTATCAATGCGACAGTGAGAGAGTTAAAGTGGGGAAAGAAGTAAAACGATTTTGTACCTTAAAGGATTCAATTAAAAATTTCCATAAAGTAAAAAATATATGAAAACTGGTATATTCAACTAGAAAGAGGGAGATGGAGAGCATGGAGGGAAACAGGGAAAAGAAATTTTACTTAAAGCTTAAATTAAAAGTTCTCAACATATTGCAAAGTTACATTTAAAAAAATATCAATAAAACTGTTAAAAGCAGAAGGTCCATAGAAAAGGGAAAAAATATTTTTTATTCTAAACAGTTAAATTAAACAATTGCATATATTGCAAAGTTACTATGAAAGTATGTCTATAAGAGGAAAATGTTGGAAAATGTTGGAAAGAGAAGGCAAGAAGCATTTTGTAGCCTAAAGCATTTTATTAATATCTTTATATATTCTGTAAGCATATTAATGAATGCATATCAATAATAGTAAGAATGAAAGGGAGATAGAAAATGTGGAGGTAGCAGATAAAGAAATATTTTGCACTGTAAATACTAAAATTGAACCCTACCATACATTGTAAGCAGCATAACAAAGAAATGCAGAGAAAAAGATTTACAAAAGGTATACGGAGATGAAAAATAACATTAGATGTAATCATTAAAGTGATTTTAAATATATTAAAGTATATATAAAAACGTATAAATAAATATGAGAGAGATAATTGGATGAGAAAAGCAAAGATGCATTTTGTACACTAAGACAATAAATTGGAAACTTTCATATATTACTGCATTACATTAAAGAGCTTACGTAAAATAAACATTGAAAAATAGGTTTGGGGTAGAAGGGGAAAAAAGGATATCCTTCCATTAAGGAATGGAAAACTGTTATGTATTATATATTTACATTTTACATATATCTATCAATTAAACGAGAAAAAAGATGGGGGAGGAAAAATATTTTATATATAAAGCATTAAATGAAAATGTTTCCCATTTATTGCAATGTTACATAAAAATGCAAATATATAAGTGGGGGGAGAGAGAGAAGGCAAGTTTTTTTTTTATTTAAGTAAATAGATAGTGGAAATAGTTATAAGTAAATTCTTAGTCGTCTAGTAGTAAGTAGTTTGTGCTGGTAGTAATAGCTGCTGGTGGTAGTAGTAATAGCAAGTAGTTAGTACTAGTGAAGAGTTTGTGATAGTAGTTAGAAAGCAGTTAGTGGTGGTAGTAAGTAGTTAGTACTGGTAGTTAGTAGTAGGTTAGTATTAAGTAGTTAGTAGGTAGCAGTAGTAGTAAGTAAAAGATGTAAATAGTAGCAATAGCAATAAGTAGTTAGCAGCAGTGGTAGTAATAGTAAGTATTTTGTTGTAGTAGTAGTACTAAGCATTTAGTTGTAGTAGTAGTTGCACTAAGTAGTTAGTAGTAGAAGCAGTGCTTGGTAGTTAGTAGTAGTAGTGCTAGGTAGTTAGTAGTTAGTAGTAGTAGTAGTAGTGCTAAGAAGTTAGTAGTAGTAGTAGTGCTAAGAAGTTAGTAGTAGTAGTAGTAGTAGTAGTGCTAAGAAAGTAGTAGTAGTAGTAGTAGTGCTAAGAAGTTTATACTAGTAGTGCTAAGAAGTTAGTAGTAGTAGTTCTAAGTACTTAGTAGTAGTGTAGTAGTAGTGCTAATTAAGTAGTAATAGTGCTAAGTAGTTAGTAGTAATAGTGCTAAGTAGTTAGTAGTAGTACTAAGTAATTAGTAAAAGTAGGACTAATTTGTTAGTAGTAAGTAGTAGTCGTACTAAACAGTTAGTAGTAGTAGTAGTGCTAAGTAGTTAGTACTAGCAGTAGTAGTACTAGTATTTAGTAGTAGTTGTACTAGGTAGTTAGTTGTAGCAATAGTAGTGCTAAGTAGTTAGTAGTAGTAGTGCTAAGTAGTTAGTAGTAGTAGTAGTAGTAGTAGTAGTAGTAGTAGTGCTAAGTAGTTAGTAGTAGTAGTAGTAGTGCTAAGTAGTTAGTAGTAGTAGTAGTAGTGCTAAGTAGTTAGTAGTAGTAGTAGTAGTAGTAGTAGTGCTAAGTAGTTAGTAGTAGTAGTAATAGTAGTAGTAGTGCTAAGTGGTTAGTATTAGTAGTAGTGCTAAGTGGTTAGTATTAGTAGTAGTGCTAAGTGGTTAGCAGTAGTAGCTAAGTAGTCAGTAGTAGTGCTAAGTAGTTGTAGTAGTAGTAGTAGTAGTGCTAAGTAGTTAGTAGTAGCAGTAGTAGTGCTAAGTAGTTAATAGTGGTAATACTAAGTAGTTAGTAGTAATAGCAGTACTAGTAGTTAGTAGTGTTAGAGCTAAGTATGTAGTAGAGGGCTAAGTAATTAGTGGTAGTAGTGCTAAGTATTTAGTAGTATTACAACTAAGTAGTTTGGAGTAGTAATAGTACTAAAAAGTAAGCAGCAGTAGTAGTACTAAGTAGTTAAAAGCAGTAGTAATACTAAGTAGTTAGTAGCAGTAGTAGTACTAAGTAGTTAGTAGCAGTAGTAGTACTAAGTTAGTAGCAATAGTAGTAGTACTAAGTAGTTAGAAGCAGTAGTAGTAGTTGTATTACTAAGTAGTTAGTAGTAGTAGTCGTTAGTAGCAGTAGTAGGAGTAGGAGTAGTAAGTCGTTAGTAGCTGCGGATATGGTACTAGGCCGTTAGTAGAATTAGTAGTAGTACTAGGTGGGTGGTAGTACTAAGTAGTTAGAGGTAGTACAACTAAGTAGTTAGTAGTAGTACAACTAAGTAGTTAGTAGTAGTACAACTAAGTAGGCAGTAGTAGTACAACTAAGTAGGCAGTAGTAGTAAAAGTTGTAGTGCTAAATAGTTAGTAGTAGTAATACTAAGTAGTTAACAGTAGTAGTAAAATACTAAGCATTTAGTATGAGTAGTGGTAAAAAGTAGTTAGTAGTATACCAAGTAGTTAGTGGTAGAAGTAATACCAAATAGTTAGTAGTAGTAGTAGTAGTAGTAGTACCAAGTAGTTAGTGGTAGTGGTAGTAGTACCAAGTAGTTAGTGCTAGCAGTGAAAATACCAACCAGTTTGTAGTAGTACTGTGTAGTTAGTAGAAGTGTTCAGTACTTAGTAATAGTGATAATACCAAGCAGTTAGTAGAAGTATTACTAAGTAGTTAGTTGTATTATTTGGTAGTTAGTATTATCACTAAGGAGTTAGTAGTAGTACTAAATAGTTAGTAATAGCACTATGTAGTTAGTAGTAGTATTAAGTACTGAGTAATAGTACTGAGTATTTAGTATTTGTAGTAGTACTAAGTAATTAGTAGTAGTAAGTAGTTAGTAGTAGTAGTACCAAGTAGTTAGTAGTAGTAGTACCAAGTAGTTAGTAGTAGTAGTACCAAGTAGTTAGTGGTAATAGTACGTATTATTAAGTACTTAGTTGTAATATTTGGTAGTTAGTAGTAGTAATAAGCAGTAATAGTAAGCAGTTAGTAGAAGTATTACTAAGTAGTTATTTGCATTATTTGGTAGTTAGTAGTAACACTAAGTAGTTAATTGTATTATTTGGTAGTTAGTAGTAGTACTAACTAGTTAGTAGTAGTAAGTAGGTAGTAGTAGCACAAAGCAGTTAGTAGTAGTAGTAGTAGTAGTATCAAGTAGTTAGCGGTAGTAGTACCAAGTAGTTAATGGTAGTAGTGACAAACCAAGCAGTTAGTAGTAGTACTATGTAGTTAGTAGAATGAAGTACTTAGTAAAATTGATAATACCAAGCAGTTAGTAGAAGTATTACTAAGTAGTTAGTTGTATTATTTGGTAGTTAGTAGTATTACTAAGTAGTTAGTGGTAGTACTAAAAGTTGGTAATAGTACTATGAAGTTAGTAGTAGTATTAAGTATTTAGTAATAATACTGAGCATTTAGTATTAGTAGTAGTACTAAGTAGTTAGTAGCAATAGTACTAAGTAGTTAGTAGAAGTAGTACTAAGTACTTAGTAATAGTACTAAGTAGTTAGAAGTAATACTATTTAATTAGTAGAAGTATTACTAAGTAGTTGTATTATTTGGTAGTTAGTAGTAGTAGTACCAAGCAGATAGTGGTAGTAGTGATAATACCAAGCAGTTAGTATTAGTACTATGTAGTTAGTAGTATTATTAAGTACTTAGTAATAGTGATAATTCCAAGCAGTTAGTAGAAGTATTACTAAGTAGTTAGTTGTATTATTTGGTAGTAAGTAGTAGTACTAAGTAGTTAGTAGTAGCACTATGTTAGAAGTTTTAAGTACTTTGTAGTAGTACTAAGTAGTTAGAAGTAATACTACTTAGTTAGTAGAAGTATTACTAAGTAGTTAGTTGTATTATTTGGTAGTAAGTAGTAGTACTAACTAGTTAGTAGTAGTAAGTAGGTAGTAGTAGCACAAAGCAGTTAGCAGTAGTGGTACTAAGTAGTTAGTAGTAGTAGTACCAAGTAGTTAGTGGTAGTGGATAATAGTACCAAATAGTTAGTGGTAGTAGCGATAATACCAAGCAGTTAGTAGTAGTACTATGTGTTACTAGTAGTATTAAGTACTTAGTAATAGTGATAAGCAGTAATAGTAAGCAAGTAGTAGAAGTATTACTAAGTAGTTATATTATTATGTAGTTAGTAGTAGTACTAAGTAGTTATTACTAGTAAGTAGGTAGTAGTAGCCCAAAGCACTTAGTAGTAGTGGTACTAAGTAGTTAGTAGTAGTAGTACCAAGTAGTTAGTAGTAGTGGTATTAAGTAGTTAGAAGTGATACTACTTAGTTAGTGTAAATAATATTAAGTAGTTAGTTGTATTATTTGGTAGTTAGTAGTACTACCAAGTAGTTAGCAGTAGTAAGTAGGTATTAGTAGCACAAAGCAGTTACTAGTAGTGGTACTAAGTAGTTAGTAGTAGTAATAGTACCAAGTAGTTAGTGGTAGTAGTACCAAGTAGTTAATGGTAGTAGTGATAATACCAAGCAGTTAGTAGTACTATGTAGTTAGTAGTAGTATTAAGTACTTAGTAATAGTGATAAGCATTAATAGTAAGCAGTTAGTAGAAGTATTACTAAGTATTTAGTTGTATTGTTTGGTAATTAGTAGTAGTAGTACTAAGCAGTAATAGTAAGCAGTTAATAGAAGTATTACTAAGTATTTAGTTGTATTGTTTGGTAGTTAGTAGTAGTACCAAGCAGATAGTAGTAGTAGTATGTAGTTAGTAGTAGTATTATGTACTTAGTAATAGTGATAATACCAAGCAGTTAGTAGAAGTATTACTAAGTAGTTAGTTGTATTATTTGGTAGTTAGTAGTATTACTAAGTAGTTAGTGGTAGTGCTAAGAGTTAGTAGTAGTACTATGGAGTTAGTAGTAGTATTAAGTACTTAGTAATGCTACTGAGCATTTAGTATACGTAGTAGAACTAAGTAATTAGGAGTACTAAGTAGTTAGGTGTAGTAGTACTAAGTAGTTAGTAATGGTAGTACTAAGTAGTTGGAAGTAATACTACTTAATTAGTAGAGTATTACTAAGTAGTTAGTTGTATTATTTGGTAGTTAGTAGTAGTACCAAGTAGTTAGTAGTTGTACTAATTAGATAGTAAAAGTAGTACTATGTAGTTCGTAGTAGTACTAAGTAGTTAGTAGTAGTACTAAGTAGTTAATAGTAGTACTAAGGAATTTATAGTAGTACTAAATAATTTATAGTGCTACTAAATAGTTAGTAGTGGTGCTAAGTAGTTTTTGTAGTACTAAGAAGTTTTGTAGTACTAAGTAGTTAGTAGAAGTAGTACTAAGTAGTGAGCAGTAGTGGTACCATGTAGTTAGTGGTAGTAGTGGTTCTAAGTAGTTAGCGTTAGTGGTAATAGTAGTTCCAAGTAGATAGTGGTAGTACCAAGTAGTTAGTAGTAGTAGTAATAAATTAGTAGTAGTACACAGTAGTAGTAGGTAGTTTGTAATAGTACTAAGTTGTTAGTAGTTGTGGTACTAATTAGTTCATAGTGGTACTAAGTAGTTAGTGTTAGTGGTAGTAGTAGTTCCAAGTAGTTAGTGGTAGTAGTAGTACCAAGTAGTTAGTGGTAGGTATATTAGTGCCAATTAGTTAGTGGTAGTAGTGGTAGTACCAAGTAGTAATAGTATAAATTAGTTAGTAGTGTACTAAGTAGTAAGTAGTAGGACGGGGACAATGTCGGGCGAGGTACTTGTTTAAGGTCGGGGAGGACTGAGGTCTATGTCACAGCGAGGAAGGGAGTCAATGTCAGGAGAGGTTCGGGATGAAGGTCGGGGAGGACTGAGGTCAATGTCACAGCGAAGTAGGGGGTGAAAGGCAGGCAAGGTCGGGGGTCAAGGTCGGACAAGGTCAAAATCGGACTAGGTGAAAGTCGAGCTGCACAAGCTCGGGCTTGGTCAAGGCCGGAGTAGGTGAAGTTCGAGCTCGGTCATTGTCGTAGGGCAAGGTCTATCGGGCTAGGTCAGGTTGGGCTCGGTCAATGTCGGGCGAGCTTTATCAAGGTCGGGCTGATTCAATGGCGGGCTAGGTGAAGGTCAGTCGGGCTTTATCAAGGTCGGGCTTGACAATGTCGAGCTCCGTCAATGTCGTAGGCAAGGTCGGTCTCGGTCAAGGTCAGACTAGGTTAAGGTCAGGCTAGGTTAAGGTCAGTCTGGGTTGTCAGGCTAGGTCAAGGTCGGGCTCGTTACGTCTGTCGGGATAGATCAAAGTTGGGCTCGGTCAATGTCGGCCGGGCTCGGTGAAGTTCGGGCTATATTAAGGTAGGGCTAAGTCACGGTCGGGCTAGAGCTGGTCAAGGTCGCGTTCGGTTTGGGTGGGGCACGGTCTGGCTCGGTGAAGGTCGAGCTAGGTCAAGGTCGGGCTCAGGCTAGGTCGGGTAGGTTAGTTGGTCGGGCGAGCTAGGTCATTGTCGTTCGGGCTCGGGCTAGCGCAAGATCGGTTGTGCTCGGTCAAGGTCGGGGTAGGTCAAGGTCAGGCTAGGTTAAGGTTAGACTGGGTTAAAGTCAGGATGGTCAAGGTCGGGCTCGACACGTCTGTCGGGATAGATCAAGTTCGGGCTAGGTCAAGGTCTTTCGGACTCGGTGAAGATCCTGCTGGGTCAAGGTCAGCCGGGTTCGGCCAAGGTCCGATAGGTCAACGTCTGTCTAATTTAAGGTCGGTCGGGCGGGTTAGATCAAAGTCGGCCAGGAAAGGTCAATGTCGGTCGGGCAGGCTAGGTCAAGGTCGGGCTCGGTTAAAGTCGTGTTAGGTCAATGTCGGTCAGGTTTGGTCAAGGTTGGGTAAGTCAAGGTCGGTCGGGCGGGATAGGTCATTGTGGGGCTAATGCAAGGTCGGTGGGGAGGGCTAGGTCAAGGTGGGGCTCGGTCAATATCGACCGGGCTAGGTCAAGGTCGGTCGGGCTATGTCAATTTCTGTCGTGCTCGTTCAAGGTTGGGCTAGGGCAAGGTCTTTCGGACTCGGTGAAGGTCCGGCTAGGTGAAGGTCAAGCTCGGGCTGGGTTAAGGCCGGGCTAGGTCAAGTCGGTAGGATAGGTCAATGTCGGGTTCGGTCAAGGTCGGAAGGGCTAGAACAATGTCCGACTCGGGCTACGTCATGGTTGGGCTAGGTCAAGGTCGGGTGCGATAGGTGAAGGTAAAGCTCGGGTTACGTTGATACGGGCTCGGTCAAGGTAAATGTAGGTCGGTATAGGTAAAGGGCGTGCTCGGTCAAGATCTCGGGATAGGTGAAGGTCGGGCTCGGGCTACGTCAAGGTCAGACTCGGTGAAGTTTGGGCTACGTCATGGTCGGCCTCGGTCAAGGTCGGGCTAGGTAAAGGTCTTTCGGTCTCGGTGACGGTCAAGCTAGGTCACAGTCGGGCTCTGTCACGATCGGGTAGGTCAAAGTCGGTCGGGATAGGTAAAGGTTGGGCTCGGTCAAAGTCGGGTAGGTCAATGTCGGTCAAAATAGGTGAAGGTCGGGCTCGGTCAGGGTCGGGTAGGTGAATGTCGGTTGGGATAGGTGAATGTCGAGCTCGGTCTAGGTCGGTCGGGATAGGTGAGGGTCGGGCTCGGGCTTCGTCAAGATCGGGCTCGGTCAAGGTCAGGCTAGGTCAAGGTCTTTCGGGCTTGGTGAAGGTCGGGCCGAGTTAATGTCGGAATCGGTAAAGGTCGGGCTCGGATTAACTCAAGGTCAGGCTAGGAAAAGGTCTTTCGGGCTCGGTAAAGTTCGGACTCGGTCAAGGTCGGGTAGGTCAATTTTGGGCGGGATAGGTGAAGGTCGGGCTCGGTCAAGGTCTGTCGGAATAGGTGAAGTTCGTGCTCGGTCAAGGTCGGTCGGGATAGGTGAAGGTCGGGTTTCGGGCTACGTCAAAGTCGGGCTCGGTCAAGGTTGGGCTATGTGAATGTCTTTCGGGCTGGGTGAACGTCGGGCTAGGTCACGGGCTGGTTCGCTCAAGGTTGGATAGGTGAATGTTTTCGGGATAGTTCATGGTCGGGCTCGGTCAGGATCGGTCGGGATAGGTCGGGTAGGTCAATGTCGGTCGGGATAGATGAAGGTGGAAGTCGGTCGGGATAGGTGAAGGACGCTCATGATAGATGAAGTTCGGGTTCGGTCAAGGACGCTCGGGCTAGGTGAAGGTCGGGTCGGTGAATGTCGCTGGGGATAGGGAAGGTCGGGTTGGTCCAGGTCGCTGTCAAGGTGAGGTGGAGGCCAGGCGAAGGTCAAGGTCAGGATTATGTAAAGGTGAGGAGAAGGCCAGGTGAAAGTCAAGGTGAGGTGAAGGCTAGGCGAAGGTCAAGGTCAGGTGAAGATCAAGATCAGGTGAAGGCCAAGGTAAGGTGAAGGCCAGATGAAGGCCAATATCAGGTGAAGGTGAAGGTCAGATGAAGTCCAAGTGAAACTCAAGGCCTACTATGTCAAACCCAGGTGAACTAGGTCAAGGTCAGGCCTACTCGGTGAATGGCAAGCCTCCTAGGTCAATGGAAGGCCAAGGAGGTTAATGTCGGGCAACGTAAGTCAAGGTCAGGCCACCCAGGTCAAGGCTAGGTCAACTGGGCAAGGTAAGGCCTACTAGGTTAAGGCCAGGCAATCTAGGTTAAGGCCAGGTCAACTATGTCAAGGTCAGGCCACCCAGGTCAAGGGCAGACTAACTAGGTCAAGGTGAGGTCTGCTAGGTCAAGGCCAGTATACCCAGGTGAATGGGAGGCCTACTAGGTCAAGGTCAGATCAACTATGTCAAGGTCAGAACCTTAGGTCAAGGCCAGGTCACCAAGGTCAAGGCCAGACCAACTAGGTCAAGGTGAGGCCTGCTAGGTCAATGCCAGACACTCTAGGTTAAGGCCAGATAAACTATGTCAAGGTGAGGCCAACCAGGTCAAGGGCAGACTAACTAGGTAAAGGTGAGGCCTGCTAGGTCAAGGCCAGGCTACCCAGGTGAATGGGAGGCCACACAGGTCAATGTCAGGCCAACTAGGTCAAGGTCAGACCCCCAGGTCAAGGCCAGGCCAATAAGGTCAAGGCCAGCCCTCTAGGTAAAGGCGAGACCTACTAGGTCAAGGTCGGGTGAAATATGTCAAGGTCAGGCCATCCAGATCAAGGCCAGACCAACTAGGTCAAGGTGAGGCCTGCTAGGTCAAGGCAAGGCCAACTAGGTCAAGGTGAGGCCTGCAAGGTCAAGGCCAGGCCCAGTAGGTCAAGGGCAGGCCAACTAGGTGAAGCCCAGGCCCAGTAGGTCAAGGGCAGGCCAACTAGGTGAAGGCCAGACCCCCTAGGTCAAGGTCAGCCCCCTATATCAAGGGCAGGCCCCCCAGTAAATGTCAGGCCCCCCAGATAAAGGTCAGGCCCCCTTGGTCAAGTTCAGGCCAACTAGATCAAGGTCAGGCACTCTAGGTCAAGGTCAGGCCAACTAAGTCAAGGGCAGACCACCTAGGTCAAGGTCAGGTCCCCTAGGTCAAAGCCAGGACCTCTAGGTCAAGGTTAGGCCCCTAGGCCAAGGTCAGGCCACCTAGGTCAAGTACAGGCTACCTAGGTCAAGGTCAGGCCCCTAGGTAAAGGTCAGCCCCCCTAGGTCAAGGGCAGGCCCCCTAGGTAAAGGTCAACTCCCCTGGTCAAGGGCAGGCCCCCTGGTCAAAGTCAGGCCTACTAGGTCAAGGTCATGCCAACTAGACCAAGGGCAGGCCCCCTTGGTCAAGGTCAGGCCAACTAGGTCAACGGCAGACCCCTAGGTCAAGGTAAGGCCCCCTAGGTCAAGGACAAACTAGATGAAAGAAAGGCCCCCTAGGTGAATGGCAGTACTCCTAGGTCATCGTTGGGCCCCTAGGTTAAGGCCAGGCCCCCTAGGTCATAGTCAGGTCCCCTGGTCAAAGTCAGGCACCTAGGTCAAGGTCAGCCCCCTAGGTCAAGATTAGACCCCCAAGGTGAATGTCATGCCCCCAAGGCCAATGTCAGACCAACTGGTGAAGGTCACCCCCCTAGGCCGAGGTCAGGCCAACAAGGCCTCGGGGAAGGCCCCCTAGGTCAACGTCAGGCCACCTAGGTCTGTCAGGTTAACTAGGTCAAGGTCAGTTCAACTATGTCAAGGACAGGCCCCCTAGGTCAAAGCCAGGCCAACTAGGTGAAGGCCAGGTCGCCTAGGTCAAGGCCTGGCCATCTAGGTCAAGGGAAGGCCAACTAGGTCAAGGCCAGGCCCAGTAGGTGAAGGGCAGGCTAACTAGGTAAGGGCCAGGCCCCCTAGATCAAGGTCAGGCCCCCTAGGTCAAGGGCAGGCCCCCAGGTAAATGTAAGGCCCCCTTGGTCAAGGTCAGGCCATCTAGGCGAAGGTCTGACCACCTAGGTCAAGGTCAGGCCACCTAGGTCAAGGCCAGGCCACCTAGGTGACGGCAAGGCCCGCTAGGTCAATGCCAGGCCCCCTGGCCAAGGGCAGGCCACATAGTGAAGGTCAGGCCCCCTAGGTAAAGGTCAGGTACCTTAGGTCAAGGTCAGGCCCTCTAGGTCACGTCCCCGGTCAATGTCAGGCCAACTAGGTCCAGATCAGGCCAACTAGATCAAGGGCAGGCCCCCTAGGTCAAGGTCAGGCGAACCAGGTCAAGGGCAGGCCAACCAGGTCAACGGCAGGACAACTAGGTCAACGGCAGGCCAACTAGGGGAACGGCAGGCCCCCTAGGTCATGGGTCAGGCCCCCTTAGTCAACGTCAGCCCACCGGGGTTTGGGTCAGGCACCCTGGACATTGTGAGGCCCCCTAGGTCAATGTCAGGCCCCCTAGGTCAAGGTAAGGGCCCCTAGGTGAAGGTCAGGCCCCGTAGGTGAAGGTAATGGCACCTAGGTGAAGGTGAGGCCCCTAGGTCAAGGTCAGGACAACTAGGTCAAGGGCAGGCCAACTAGGTCAAGGACAGGCCCCCTAGGTCAAGGGCAGGCCCCCTAGGTCAACGTCAGGACCCCTAGGTCAAGGCCAGGCCCCCTAGGTCAACGTCAGGACCCCTAGGTCAAGGCCAGGCCCCTTATGTTTGGGTCAGGCACCCTGTGTCAAGGTCAGGCCAACCAGGTCAAGAGCAGGCCAACTAGGTCAACGGCATGCCAACTAGGTGAGCGGCAGGCCAACTAGGTCAACGGCAGGCCAACTAGGTCAACGGCAGGCCCCCTAGGTCAAGGTCAGGCCCCCTTAGTCAACGTCAGCCCTCCGGGGTTTGGGTCAGGCCCCCTTGTCAGGGTGAGGCCCCCTAGGTCGAGGTGAGATCCCTAGGTCACGGTCAGCCCCCTAGGCCAAGGTCAGGCCAACTAGGTCAAGGGCAGGCCAACTAGGTCAAGAGCAGGCCCCCTAGGTCAACGTCAGGCCCCCTGGATCAATGTAAGGCTCCCTGGTCAAGGCCAGGCCAACTAGGTCAAGGCCAGGCCCACTAGATCAAGGGAAGGCCTTATAGGTCAACGTCAGACCCCCTAGGTCAACGTCAGGCCCCGTAGGTAAAGGCCAGGCCCCCAATGTTTGGTTCAGGTCCCCTGGGTCAAGGTCAGGCCCCCTGGGTCAATGTCAGGCCCCCAAGGTGAAAGTCATGCCCCCTAGGTTATGGGCAGCTCCCTAGGCCAAGATCAGGCCAACTAGGTGAAGGGCAGGCCAACTAGGTGAACGTCAGGCCCCCTAGGTCAAGGTCAGGCTCCCTGATCAATGTCAGGCAAACTAGGTCAAGGGCAGGCCCCCGTAGGTCAAGGCCAGGCCCCATGGTCAAGGTCAGGCCTACTAGGTCAAGGCCAGGCTACCTAGGTCAACGTCAGGCCGCCTAGGTCAAGGTCAGCCCCCTAAATCAAGGTCATGCCAACTAGTTCAAGGACAGGCCCCCTAGGTCAAGGACAGGCCTACTAGGTCAAGGCCAGGCACCCAGGTCAAGGCAAGGCGCCATGGGTCAAGGTCAGCCCCCCTAGGCCAATGTCAGGCCCCCTTAGGTCAAGGTCAGGCCCCGTAGGTCAAGGTCAGGCCTCCTAGGTCAAGGTAAGGCCAACTAAATCAAGGGCAGGCCCCCTACGTCAAAATCAGGCCAACTAGGTCAAAGAAAGGCCCCCTAGGTGAATGGCAGGACTCCTAGGTCATCGTCAGTCCCCCTAGGTTAAGGCCAGGCCCCCTAGGTCAAGGTCAGCCCCTTAGGTCAACATCAGGCCCACTAGGTCTAGGTCAGACCAACTAGGTCAAGGTCAGTTCAACTGGTCAATGTCAGCCCCCCTAGGCCGAAATCAGGCCAACAAGGCCAAGGGCAGCCCCCCTACGTCAACGTCAGGCCAACTAGGTCAAAGAAAGGCCCACTAGGTCAAGGTCAGGCCAACTAGGTGAAGGTCAGGCCAACTAGGTGAAGGTCAGGCCAACTAGGTGAAGGTCAGGCCAACTAGGTCAAAGAAAGGCCCACTAGGTCAAGGTCAGGCCAACTAGGTCAAGGTCAGGCCAACTAGGGCAAGGTCAGGCCAACTAGGTGAAGGTCAGGCCAACTAGGTCAAGGTCAGGCCAACTAGGTGAAGGTCAGGCCAACTAGGTCAAGGTCAGGCCAACTAGGTCAAGGTCAGGCCAACTAGGTGAAGGTCAGGCCCTCTAGGTCAGGTCAGGTCAGGTGAGGTCAGGTGAGGTCAGGTGAGGTCAGGTTAGGTCAGGTTAGGTTAGGTTAGGTTAGGTTAGGTTAGGTTAGGTTAGGTTAGGTTAGGTTAGGTTAGGTTAGGTTAGGTTAGGTTAGGTTAGGTTAGGTTAGGTTAGGTTAGGTTAGGTTAGGTTAGGTTAGGTTAGGTTAGGTTAGGTTAGGTTAGGTTAGGTTAGGTTAGGTTAGGTTAGGTTAGGTTAGGTTAGGTTAGGTTAGGTTAGGTTAGGTTAGGTTAGGTTAGGTTAGGTTAGGTTAGGTTAGGTTAGGTTAGGTTAGGTTAGGTTAGGTTAGGTTAGGTTAGGTTAGGTTAGGTTAGGTTAGGTTAGGTTAGGTTAGGTTAGGTTAGGTTAGGTTAGGTTAGGTTAGGTTAGGTTAGGTTAGGTTAGGTTAGGTTAGGTTAGGTTAGGTTAGGTTAGGTTAGGTTAGGTTAGGTTAGGTTAGGTTAGGTTAGGTTAGGTTAGGTTAGGTTAGGTTAGGTTAGGTTAGGTTAGGTTAGGTTAGGTTAGGTTAGGTTAGGTTAGGTTAGGTTAGGTTAGGTTAGGTTAGGTTAGGTTAGGTTAGGTTAGGTTAGGTTAGGTTAGGTTAGGTTAGGTTAGGTTAGGTTAGGTTAGGTTAGGTTAGGTTAGGTTAGGTTAGGTTAGGTTAGGTTAGGTTAGGTTAGGTTAGGTTAGGTTAGGTTAGGTTAGGTTAGGTTAGGTTAGGTTAGGTTAGGTTAGGTTAGGTTAGGTTAGGTTAGGTTAGGTTAGGTTAGGTTAGGTTAGGTTAGGTTAGGTTAGGTTAGGTTAGGTTAGGTTAGGTTAGGTTAGGTTAGGTTAGGTTAGGTTAGGTTAGGTTAGGTTAGGTTAGGTTAGGTTAGGTTAGGTTAGGTTAGGTTAGGTTAGGTTA